>OY992538.1:104418880-105710605 GCA_963921195.1 Pegoplata infirma | reverse complement strand
AACCAAGTTAAAAAAACACTTTCACACATTTTTTATTTTATCTATAGAAAAAAATTCTAAAAAAAAAAATCACAAATTATTTCGTGCCGCTCTGATCATTTGTTTTTTGCGCGCGTAAACTAACAGACTAAACAGACGCGACACGACAGGTGTAAAAAAAACAGGAACTTTTATAAACAAAACTTACTAAAATTTTTTAATGAAACTACGAAATCTACACTCAAAATAATTACTCTGTTAAATACTCTGTAAAATGACTGTAATCTCAATTCGACAGATATTTGACAAAGTTATCTGTCGAAATACAGATTTTAAGAAAATACTTTGTATTTTCTTGTGACCAAAAAACAAAATTTTATCTGTAATTTTACTTTTTACTTTGTAATCTCTATTTAACAGATAATAAACAGTTTTTTTATGTTAAAATACGGATTATAGAAACCGATGACCGATAAACCCCTCTTTAGAAATTATCTTAAATTGCAATAAAAACTTATAAATTTTACGAGAATGACGTGCAAAATTGGAGTTACTTGTTAAAAGCTCATAATATTCACAAAAAAAAAAGGAAATTTACAATTCGGAAGCATTAAAGCGGGCAAATTTAACAAAATTTTAATTAATTTAATTTTTTAAATTTTAATTTATGTTTTTGATGCAGAGAAGTTTTACTCTTAAAATGGATTTAACTAAAACTTTGTAAATTTACAGAATTTTTTTTTACAATTTTTTGGTAAAATTGTTTTCGGTTTTATCAATATTTTACAGATAATTCTATAAATTTACAGTTTTTTTTTTATCGACATCATTTTACAGTGTTTTCTTCGTAAAATAACAAAAAATCTTGCTGGTTGGAAATCTATGGTATTTTCTGCTGGCTCAGCAGAGTATCTCTGTAATTAAACAGAGTTTTTTGGGTGTAATGAATCAAAATTAATGAAAATCTTACACAATATGTATGAAATTTCATTCAGCATATGAAATATTTCATTGTTGTAATGAAACAACATTAATGAATTCCATTCATTAGTGATATGAAGCGTTTTTCTATCAGTGTACTTCGTCTTTTTCTTAAATAAATATTTTGTTTAGACTGACAAAAGAAAAAAAACTCTGCATTCACACATGTCTTGAAGGGGTCATATTGACAATAACTCTTCAAAAAAGACAAGTTTTTTTTTTTTTTTGGTTTGTTAATCAAACATTTTATTCAAATTATAATTATTGCGGTTTGTTTTGACGTTGATGCCAATTGAAAATTTCCACAATGTTTTCTTGTATCTATTCATTAGCCTTAGTAAAAAAAAAATATTTGTAGTTCTCAAGGCAGGGGTTTTCCAATTTTTGTATTTTGTTTTCTTTGATAATTTTTTTTACATACAAAAAACCAAATCATCCATTAACAGTTGCGTGCATAAAAATAGCATTGTTTTTTTATACTTGTAGCATACCACAAGGTAGGTCTTTCAAAAGGTAGGTCTTTCAAAACACATTTACCGATTGTTCTCAACTGTTTTTTTAGCTGTCTAATCTCACATTTAGGTGGTCAAATGGAAGGAGGAAGCGGGAATTTTAAATTTTTTTAGGATTTTCCACATTTCTTCAAAATAAACTATATAAACATTTTATAGAGGTCGAAAGGTTTTTTGAAGGTCAAATTCGGCTTGGTTACCCCAAAATTTCGCAAAATTTTGGGGTAGAGATATATATATGGGGCATTCCTGGCCAATTCACTCACTTTTAGACCCGACACGCTTCGATTAAAACTTCCACTAAAATTTTCAGCCTTTTACACCAAGTTGGTGTATAGTAATCAATTTTTCAAAATGGCGATTTTTTTCAAAAAAATTAAAAAATTTAAATTTTCAATTAATTTTGACCTGTAAAAAATATAGATATCTTAAAAAACGTTGGAATACGTTTTGTTGGTATTTAAATGTAGTTTTAGAAAAAGAAAATTAAAAAAAAATTTTTTCGAAGTAATTATAACTTATTTTTTAACGTTTAAAAATTAAAATCGACTTTATGAAAAAGTCCGAAACCTTAGATTTTTTTTTTAACAAGTCTAAAAATTCTACTCTAAATCACGCAACGTTTAAGCCATAATTCGAGATGAGATCACAATTCATTGCATTTTTTTTTCAAATTTTGAAAACTGCACTTTTTTTTGACTCTACACTCAAAATAATACATTAGTAGATTTACTATTTTTTTGCTAATTAACCAGCATTAGCAAATTTTTCAATAAGATTAGTATGTTAGCAAAAATATCTTGTAAACTTCATTCAGCGCATTAGCAATTTTAAACAAAATTTAAACTAATTTTTTTTACTAAATTTTAAATGGAGTTGACCAATTTTTTACAAGATTTTTTGCTAATATTAGAAAAAATAAATGGTAAATTTTTATTTATTTTCAGAAAACTTAAAATGGTGCTAAAAGCCATTCAAAAGCTCTCCGAGTAATATTTTTGAAGTTATCGAATTTTGTATTTCTCAAAACCCCGGTGGTCCCCTAAAATTACGTACCTGAAAAACTAAGCAAGGTAGAGCGAAACGGACACACATTTTGGTTCAAAAACTATGACGATTTTTAAGGCACCCAACTAGGTCTAGGCCCATCGCACAGTGCTTCGTTCCCATATAACGAAGGGACAAAAACAGAAGGAGTTGTCAAATATTTTTGAAATTTGGTACACGTGCATAAAACATCTTAGTTAAGAAAAATATGAATTTTTGGAAAAATCGGTGCAAGGACATGCCTACCGCCCATGTGTCCTGAAATTGAAAAAAATAATTTTAGCTTCAATAATGCCCACAAAATTACAAAAAGTGGTCATGCTGATACACATTGAACTAGCAACTTGTGTATAAATTTTCATTTAAATCGGAGCAAGGACTCAAGGTCCTGTCATATATCTTTTTTCTTTAAAACGCTATAACACCCACGAAAATTGTCCGATCGTAAAAAAACTTTGTAAGCAAATTACTATTCCTTAGATATATATTAATACCAAATTTGGGCAAAATCGGATTAGCAGTGTGGAAAATATAAAAACATCCTTTTTTAAAAAATAAGTTATTTTTATTTCGCGACCTTGAGACAACAAGGTTCTATCTAACATTTTTTTCAAAAATGAGGTATATATCGCATCGCACTAAAGCGACTACCCTCTTTCGATTGGCGCTCTCAGTTTTTGTCTATCTCTTACAGCTTCTGAGATATTCAATGCAACAAGGTTCTATCTACGTGTTTTTTGTTTGAAATTCAGTTAACAAGGTTCTAACTGGCTGATAGAACCTTGTTTACCAATAAAGCCTATACTATTTTGCAGATAGAACCATGTGGACACTTTAATTGGAAACAGAACCATGTTGCACAGATTAAAAATTGCATATTGCACAAATACACTAAACAAAAAAACTTGTTAAATGATAAGAAAAGCTTATATTTTTTTTCTACATCCTATTTTACGAGAATTCCAAGTAAAAATAACAAACATTTTTTGTAATTTTTTAAGCTTTTTACCAATTGAATTGTAAATTTAAAGCTTTTTTGACGCGATAAAACTTAAAAGAAATTCTCGTAACTCAACTAGATTTTTTGTTATATCCTATTTTACGAGAATTCCTTGTCAAAATTACGAGATTTATGTTTTTATTTTAAAATTACTAGAGTTCCTACCGAACAATAATTTTTTCTTGTAAATTTAAAATTTTTTCTTAAGTTTTGGCTGCGGATAACTAATGTTTTATCAATGAAATTGTAAATTTACAAAAAAAGTGTAAATTTCGATCAAACAAAACACAAATTAAAATAGAATTACGAGACTTTTTCTAGTAATTTGACAAAGGTTTTTTCGCTTAGAAAATAAATCTTGTTAAGTTACCAAAAAAGTCTTGTAAAATGATTGTTTGCTACGATTTTGTAAAAATTACAATTTTATTGGTAATAAGTAGGGATATGATTTCCATGCAAATGCATGTTTTTTGTCGATAGTCTAAAAACGATATCGACCAATTATCTTTGCGAATCAATAAATTTGCATTAAAATGGCATCGATTTGTTTTTGCATATTTTTGCATATTTTGGTGAAAATGCATATTTTTGCATATTTTGGTTTTAAATGCATATTTTGTGCATATTTCAAACTTTTAAGAGCATATTTTTGCATATTTTGGAACAAATTAGCAAAAACACAAATTGGAATTTATTTGTTTCAAAAACTATTTTAAAAATTTATTTTGAAAATTAGAATTATTTTTTTTCTATTTAATTTTTTTTATAGATTGTCTTAATTGCTAAAAAAAATTAGCTTATATAAAGTTTAAAATATTACTTTTTTTTTTAAGTGTTTTTATCGGCGCATGCCATATTCTGTTTTGTTATTAAGGGTTTGTGATTGAAGAAGAAAACATTGTATTTCTAAAGATTATTTTTAATGTGGATTTATTCCAGACCATGGTTTCTGTAGCCACCTCTACGTCATCAGTGGAGAAAATTACATTAGATATAAATTGTTTGATTTTGATTTTGACTTTTTTTAGTTTTTGCTTTTTAAGAAGTTTTTTCAATGAAAACAAGCTTTTTATTGTACACATTTTATTTTTTAGTGCATATTTTTAGGGTTTTTAGTGCATATTTTGAATTTTGTATCGCATATTTTAAGCGCATATTTCAGATTTTTTAGTGCATGAAAATTTCATCCCTAGTAACACCGTCCGACACACTTTTGTACACATGGACCAGACCAAAAAATTCTGAAAGTAGGGCTGAAAATAAAATACACATGTCTCCCAGTTTTTCTAGATCAATTCGTGTTTTCGCGTAAAACGCCAATAAAAAAAGTTGTATTTTTCCAAAGCAGTGTGAAATAAATCGAAAAATTTATTAAATCTACTTGTGAGCTAAATAATGTTTGAACATATCTTTAGTAAAATTTAAAGACGGTTCTTTTCGTGGAATATATTAACCCTCTGTCTCCCATTTTTGGGGGTCATTTATGTCCTTATTTCTAATGTTTTCCTAGAAAACCATTAAATCATGCACTTAAAGGGTTAAAATGTTCTACAAAAATGTTCTGCATCAAATTTCACTAGGAGTTGTCAAAGTCCAATAATTTGTGCGAATTTAGCAAAATGCTCAAAAAAGTGAAATTGTAAATATGTGTGGTGTAACACAATTTAATAAAATATGATACTTTACAATTTTACTTTTTTAAGCATTTTGCTAACATCTTACGAACTTTTGGCCTTTGACAACCCCTAGTGAATTTTAATGCAAAAGATTTTTGTGGAACATTTTAACCCTTTAAACGCACGATTTAATGCTTTTCTAGGTGAGTATTTGAAATAAGAACAAAAATTAACCCTAAAAATTGCAGATAGAGGGTTAATATATTCCAAGAAAAGAACCATCATTAAATTCTACTGAACTTATCTGTTAACACTATTTTTCTTAGAAGTAAATTTTCCATATTTTTTCGACTTGTTTCACACTTTTTTTGTGAAACACAATTTAACATTATATTTTTTTTTTGCATTTTCGCGAAAAAACGCGAATTGATTTAAAAAACCTGAGAGATACGGGAATGTTATTTTTATACCTACTTTCTGACTGTAGTGAATTTTTTCTAAAGTGCGAAATTTTTTTTTTTTGCATTTTTCGCGAAAACGCGAATTGATCTAAAAAAACTGGGAGACACGGGTATTTTATTTTCGGCCGTACTCTCAGAATTTTTTAGTCCGGTTCATGTGTACAGCCAAAATTTGAAATTTGTCGGACGGTGTAATAAGCCTATAAAATTACAAACAATTTACAAGATTTTCACCAATAAAATTGAAATTAACAACTTTTTGACGCGATAAAAATTGCAAGGACTTCTCGGAACTTAATTAGATTTTGTGTTACCTCCTATTTTACGAGAATTGGTAGTAAAAATTACGAGCTTTTTTGTAATTTTACAAAAATTTTTACCAATAAAATTGAAAATTTACAACTTTTTTGATGCGATAATGCTTACAAGGAATTCTCGTGCCTTAAATATTTTTTTTTTTTGTGAAATTACCATAGACATTTTTACATTTACGAAAAAATTTGTAAAATTACAAAAAAAAATTTAATTATCGATAAAAAATTTTTGTTAAAAAACAAGGAAAACTGTCAAATATTTGTAAAAATTTTTTGTAGTAATTTGACAATTTTTTTTTTGATTGTAGAACCAACTGTAATGAAAAATATGTGTTTAAAGTCACGTGAGCCTTACCTTATCTTGAAACTAATTCAAAATAAAGAGTTTCTTCTCTAGTGGCTTAGCTTGGAGCTTTGCGACCCAAAAACAGTTTCAACGCACACGAGAAGAAAAATAATGTAACTGGGGTAGCTAAAAGATGCGATAAATAACGAGTTAAAATCCGCAAAACCAATTCCTGAAGCAAGGTTTTTGAAGTAAAAACACATAAAATAAAAGGCTATCGAAATATACTGTGCTTTGTGCAGGCACGTACGCAGGAATTTATTTTGGGGGGGGCCCAAAATTTTTTTTTTTCAAAATTTTGTTTTTTCGCTTGAACATTTTTTCACTTACATTTTTTTTTACATTTTTAGAAAACAAAACATTTATTTTAAATTTAAGATAAAAAATTACTCCTTAAGGAGTAATTTTTTTTTTTTTAAAGAATTTGAAAATTTAGGCAACTTTTCTTTAAAAAATCTCAAAAATACCTTACGAGTAAAAACTGAAAACTATGGACACCTTTTTAAATTGTTCATAAATTTTTTCATAGTTTTTTGATTATAAACCATATTTATGCAGAAAACTTCTAAGAGCATTTTTGGTATACAAAATTCTCCAATTCTAAGATACATATCATCGTAATAAAATCAAAGATACTGAAACATTTTTGGAACGAAAGACTCCTTAAATTTTTGGAAATATTTTTAGTTCTACAGTTTTTGAACAAAAAACATTATAACTCCAAGACATTTTAACCATAGAAAATTTTTTACTTTACTTACGATTTAAAACATTTCTCGCATAGAAAATTTTCAAATTTTGAGACATTTTTTGTACAAGAAAACTCTAAAACTCTGAGCAATTTTTCGTGTAGAAAAATTCTCCGATTATAAAAATTTTTCGTATAGAAAAATTCTTAGATTCTGAGACATAATAATAATAATAATTTGATCCAGTGATCAGTTTTATTTATTTTTCCAATTTTTATTTATTTTATTTATTTTATATTTAACTCATTTTAAATAATTTTAACCTAACCGAGAACTGGTAACAATGACCATCGTCTCGTTGTAGCGAACTCGACCAAGGGTTTTGGTGGGAATCGAACCCACGACCCCCTGTTTCATTGGCTAGCACGCTACCAACAAGCCTACAGGGGCCCCCTGAGACATTTTTTGTATAAAAAAACTCTGAGGTTTTAAGAAAAAGGTGTTTTCATTTTGAGACATTTTACTTATAGAAAAATTCTCCATTTCTGAAACATTTTTAGTGAAGAAAAATTCTTAGATTCTGAGTTATTTTTAGTACAGAAAAACTTTCAGATTCTAAGACATTTATGGTATAGAAAAAGCTCTCAGCTTTTGAGACACTTTTCGTAAAAAAAAAAATTTTAGACTCTGAGACATTTTTCGTATGGAAAATTTTGAGATTATCTGAGACATTTTTTGTATTGAAAAATTCTCAGATTCTGAAAAATTTTTCGCATTGAAAAATTCTTAGATTCTGAGATATTTTTCGTATAGTAAATTTGTCTATACGAAAAATCTCAGATTTGTATAGAAAATTTCTGAGATCCTGAGACATTTTTGCATAGATGAATTCTCACATTTTTCGTACAGAAAAATTTATTTTAAGAAAAATATTTCAAATTCGTATAGAAAAATTTCAAGATTCTGATACATTTTTCGTATAGATTTTTCCGATTCTGAATGATTTTTCGTAAAGAAAATACACTGATTATAAGACGTTTTTTGTATAGAGAAATTCTTTGATTCTAAAATATTTATCGTACAGAAATAGAATGAAAACAAATATTATGATCTTTAAAAATCTCTTATCCATTTATTGAATGAGAAAATAAATAGATTCTGAGATATTTTTGTAAAGAAAAGTTCTTAAATTCACAATATTTTTTGTCAATAAAATTTTTTCCGTTTTATTTAGATATTAAAAAAAAAACTTTAGTGGTATTCAGAGTCTTACTTGCCAGCCCTGACATTGGTGGCAAAAGAGAAGTACTCTTGATATATTGTTCCAGATTCAGAGTATATTTTTTGGATTTAAAAATTGTCAAATTTGATTAAACTTGGAATTACAAAAGCTTCAAATTTGTGTATACGACACAATTTTCAATGCATGTGTTCTGAAACATTACAAAAATTTCAAACCCTTTGAAAAATTTCATAAAAAATCTTCGTTTTCACCATTTGTATTTCTGAAGAAATAAAAAAAAAATATTTTAAAATATCAAAATTTTTTCCGGTGATCACAAATATAGTCAAATGTGGCAGAGGCTTTAACTAGAGTCGAGAGAAAAGCAATGGAATAGTATTCACGATGCATAACTTACTTGGCCTGTCGAAATAACCGTTTAAAGGTGTCTTATTCACTACCGTAAAAGTTTACGAATTTAAACCCACACAAAATTTTTTTTAATGAAAATTTTTTCAATATTTTGAAATTTTTAGAAAAAAACCTTCGTTAGAATAGAGATAAAAAAAATAATACTGAGCCTTTTTTGTTAACAAACGTATATTTTGTAGTGCAAAGTCTTAAAATTTGTATATTGTCAAATCATTTTGGGGGGGGGGGGGGGCCCGGGCCCCCAGGGCATTAACCCCCTATCTTCCATTTTTAGGGGTCATTTTTGTCCTTTTTTCCATATCCTCGTAGGACAACACTAAAACGTGCATTTAAATAGTTAATATGTTCTACAAAAATGTTATGCATCAAATTTTACTAGGGGTTGTCGACTGCCAAAAGATCGTGCGATAAAATCAGAATGCTTTAAAAAGTAAAATTGTTAAGTATCACATACACTCAAAAAAAAAAGTTTGTAAAATGACATAAAATCCCCGTGATTTTACGGGGCAGGTTTTGTAAAATATGTACTAGCAAGAATCCCCGTAAAGTTACGGGGATAATTTGTAAATTGATTTAACAAAAGAAAATGTAAATTTACAATTTTTTTTGTAAAATATCATCTTCGAGGTGAACATTTTTTTTGTAAATTTGCAAAAAATTTGGTAAATTTACAAAACAAAATTGTAAGCTTACAGAAAAAGGTTGTTATTTTACAAGGAAAAATAGAAAATGAAAAAAATAAATTGTAGATTAACAAATTATTTGGTTAAACTACTGTTTTTTATGCAAAAAACTTGTATATTTACAATAAAAAGTGGTAAATTTACAATTTTTATTGTATAAGTACCATTTTTCCTTATTTTTTTGCCGTAAAAACAGTAGTTTAACCATAAAATTTGTAAATTTACAATATTGTTTTTGTATTTTCTATTTCATTTTTGTAAAATTACAACTTTTTTCGTAAGTATACAATTTTTTTTTTTTAAATTTTCATATTTGTTTTGTAAATTTACAAAAAAATTGGTTTATTTATATATTGGTTTTGTAAATTTAAAGTTTTTTTCTATTGGTGCATCTTATTTTTCCTTCTTCGGCAGCTGGAGTAGCACTTCAACAACCTGAAAAGATTTTTTTTTCACATGAGCACTTTTAACAAACTTTTTAATGTATAACACTGCACTTTTTTATTTTTTTTCGACATTTCGTTTTTCTTAAGTAGAACATATGAGAATTGCGAAGGAGGCTACACAAGAATTTTTTTATATTTTCGGGAAAAATTAGTCAAAAAATAATATTTTTTTTTTTTGAATTTTGAATTATTTTCACAAGTATTTTTAAAAAATCGGAAAAAAAATTTGGATATTGTAGATTGGATGTTTAAGTACCAGTTAAAATAAGAAAAATTTGATTTTTCATAATTGGCAGCTTTCTATTGACATTTTAGGTACCAAATTTAAAAAAAAAATTACCAAAAAAATATGGTAAAATCACCAAAAAAATGGTAAAAATACAAAAAAAAACTAGAACAATTATATAGTAGAAACACATAAAAATTGTGGTATTTTACTTAACGCAAATTACCAAAAAAATGGTGTAAAAATTATTTATAAAAAATTATTTTTAACTAAATTTTTTACTCCAAAACGCAAAAAAAAAAATCTGAACTTAGAAAATTTTTGCGTGTCCTATTGTTGAATAATTAATTTTTTTTTGTAAAACAACATTAATTCTAGTAATAAAATAAATTTTGTAAAATTATATTGGAATTTTGTACTTTTCAATACATACATTTCAAACTGAAAACCTTGTAAACGATCTTAAAAAAAAAATGTTTGTAATAAAACATTTTTTTGGTAAAAAGACTAAATAACATCAAGTAAAATTATGTTGTACAATTACAGTTTTCTTGTGTAAAAAAACTAAACACCTTGTAATATTTTTTTAATTTGTAAAATAATTCACTTTTTTGTAAATTTACCTAAAAAATTTGTAAAATAAATTTACCAACATATAATAGTAAAATTACAAAGCAAACTGTAGTTTTCGTTTTATTAAATATACAACAATTTTTGTAAAAAGACAAAAATATTAGTAAAATAGAATTACAAGACCTTTTACTTGTAAATTTACAAACTTTTTTTTTTGAGTGTATTATTAAATAGCGTTTACCAAAGTAGATGGAAATAAGTCGAAAAATGTACTAAAAAACTACTGAGATAAAAAATATTTATACTTCTCTACAGTGAAATTTAATGGCGGTTCTTTTGTTAGAACATATTAACCCTCTATCTTCCATTTTAATGGGTCATTTTAGTCCTTATTTCAAATATTCTTATAAAATTTAATAAAACGAGCATATAAAGGTTAAAGCGTAATACTAAATTCCTTTTTTAATGTTTCTTATAATTTATAATTTTTCAGTAGAATACACTGTGCAACAAATTTGGGGTCACTTTCACGGAGTGTATCTTATATTGAACAAAACAAAAAATGAAGCATGCCATTTGTAAACCAAAACCCATGAATTGTTTTGAAGTCTTTAAAATAAGGCGATTGGAATGATTAAAAAAATCTACTAAATGTTTTGTGAGAAGCAAAGTCGCCAGCTTGTTTTGCGCCTCAACCTAACAGAATTTTTGTAATTGTTTTATTCACTATTATTTTCCTCTTACTTTCCTTTATTTGTTTTTTAATATATTTAATTTTGAAATTTCAATTGTATTTGTCCGTTATTTTAGTTTAAACATTAGGGTTGGTGTCTAGAATAAGCCCCCTGGATGTCAAAGTTGGCATTTTAATTGAATCACCCTGTTGTGACCCAGCTGATGAACCATATGATCAACAGCTGTTAATTAACATTTAAATGTTGGTACGACATAGACGCCAACCATAATGTTTGTTAGTATTAGTGAGTGTGTGTCTGAGAAAATTGTGTGTATAAAAGCGACGACAAACTAAACAAAGGGATCAGTCTTGTTTTGGATTTAGAAAGGTAATATGCCAGTTGGCACATATCTTTCTAAATAGAAGGTCGATCGCAATATTGCTCGTTGGCAGTTTGTGATATTAGACCACGGTGAAGAGTTGCTGGCCGGCAGCCTTTATATAGAAAAGAGACGCCTGTAGGGCGCCGGCTACCGTGGTCTACTCGTTATCGGGAAAATTATTAAAAGTTTGTCGTCGGTTTTAGTATTTCGTGTCTACGTTTTTTTTTGATAAATAAAATTTTATAACGAATTACGAAAATATTTTAAATTTAACTTGTTCTCATTTATCACCGAAAATTTCTCAACGTCCCACACAAAAATAAATTTCTGTACGGACGGACCCTGGCAAGTCTGAGTTTGCCCCAGCATAAAGGAAATTTTCCGTCGTTACAGTGGCGCCCGAGCAGGGACGTTGAGTGAAAAAAAAATTAATTAAAAGCAAAAAATTTGTGTGAAAAAAAAAAATTTAATAAAATATTAATAAAAAAAAAATAAAAATTGAGAAAAGTGACAAACAACTAAAATAAAAGCGGAAAATTACATATTCAAAAAAAAAAAAATTATATGAATTGGAAAAGAACAACTACAAGAGCATTTCTAAAATAAAACTGAAATAAGTGAAAATTTAAAAGAACGCTAAGCAGAAAAGAATAAAAATCCAATAAATGAAGTTCACCTTATATTTCGAAAAAAAAAAAAGAGAAAACAATTAACCAAAAAATCCCGTGAAGCCACATTTAATCTAAGGCGGACATAAATGTTTAAACATAACTTTTTTTTGATAAATTATTTTATTTTGAAAGATAATTAAATTATATTGAAAAAAAAAAAATCGAAATCTCATGCGCGAAGTGTTAAAAAGTTTAAAGTAATAAATCTTTTGACCAGTTTTTTTAATTCGATAAAGCTAAATTTTTGTAATAAAATTTCAAAGTTTTTGTTGAAAAAAAAAAGATTACGCGCGACAACCTATATTTCATTTTTCTGTCTAATCGGGGTAATTAATTTAAAACCGATACGGAAAAGTGGCCGGGATAGAAAAGAACTAGAAGTGGTTATTTGGAAAAAATATATATATTAAAAAAAAAAAAAAACATTTTTGGTGAACGATAGAATAAATAAATAAAATGTCGCGAAAATCCTGGGCCTATAGCTTGAAGAAGGACGATTTGCTATCGTATTTGGAAGAATTCAACCTTACTCCAGTAGGCAGTGTCGACGATATGCGGAAGCAGATGGCGCAATTTGTAGGAGGCGATCACCCCCCTGACCGGTTATCTCGTCTCCAGGAACTTCAGGCGAAACATGAAAATTCGAGCACTGGGCATCATGCAAATTTAACACCATCCCCTGGAAAACTACCGAAAATACTCATCTCCGGCGAGCAAAGTCCCGTAAAAGTGGAAAATGGTAATGTATCTCGGAAAACCAGCCCTGAACCACAACCCGCTACGAAAAATTTATTGCCAGTAGGAGAACAACGAGATACGTCATTGGTAAATGTGATTGAGTTGGTAAGAAAGTGGGGAATCAGGTATGATGGTGGTAAAGACCCACTACAATTTATAGAAAGGCTTGAAGAAATGGCCGAAATGTACCGTGTCAACATAGATCTCCTACCAGGCGTTATGCTAGAATTATTAAAGGATAGGGCATTAGTCTGGTTTAGAAACAATAATCAACACTGGGAAAAGTGGGTGTCGTTTAAATCGGATTTCTTTAATTTTTTCCTTCCAGCACGATATTTTGAAAAATTGGAAGACGACATTCGAAGAAGATGTCAGCGACCACGAGAAGTTTTTAAAGATTATGTTCTGGCCCTACAGAATTTAATGAGGCACGCGCAGATGACTGAAGCACAAAAATTAGAACGTATATTCCGAAACGCACACCCAAATTATCTATGGTACATTCACCGACAGGACTTTAACAATTTGACTGAACTACTTGCTTTAGCCGATGATCTGGAAAGCATCCCAAATTCCAATCCACAAAATAATCGGAATGAGCCACACCGAATGATGATAGATTCCAGCCCAGCCAGATACGAAAGATTTTCAACTCAGGATTGCAGTCAAATCAAAACCGCACAAGATCAGCCCCTAGAACTACTCGATTTAAGATGTGATGACAACCGGCTGGGCTCTGATGTAAGAATTGGAAATAAAATAATCACGGCTACAATCGATACTGGTGCTACGAGCAACTACATAAGTGAAGATTTGGCCGAAACACTATTCAGGGATTATCAAAAATTGCCACAAGAATTAGAAGTCATTTTAGCCGACGGATCATCAACAAGAATCCAGAGCGGTCTCGAATGCCTGGTAAAAATCGGTCAGGTGAATAGAAAAGTTTTATTTATGATTATGCCTGCAGCTATAGAAGATATGATCATCGGACTTAATCTTCTACGTATTTTCAAAACCACCATTTCGTTCGGAAATTTATCACACTGTCTCGCCGAAAAATCCACTAATACCATCCATTGTATGGTCGCCCAAGAGAAAAGACGAGAAGATTATATTTATATACAACACATCATGTCAACACCAACAGTTTCCAGTTCACCCCCAGAGGAATCCGAAAAGAAGGATCATGATGAAGTGCCGCCAGGTCGGGTAAGTTCTTCCAATTTAATTATTAATAATAATATCAGAACTAATCAAAACTCTGAAGAACAACACAAAATTAGTAAATTTTTAAAAGAAGAACTCCAACAATTTAATAATGTTCTGGGCCCCACAAACCTGACCGAGCACAAAATCGTGATGAAGGATGACCGTCCCATAAAAATAAGATATGCAAATCGCAATCCCGCGATGCAAGCCATCATTGATGCAGAAATCAACAAATTGTTAGCAAAAGGTTGCATAGAACCCTCGTCTAGCCCATACAGTTTCCCCATAACTTTGGCTAAGAAGAAAAATGGAACCTGGCGCTTGTGTATGGATTTCCGCCAACTTAACAACAGATCTCTCCCCGACGCGTACCCACTTCCCCGCATTAATAATATCTTAGATCGACTGCGAGAAGCCCGATATATCAGTTGCCTGGACCTTGAAAATGGATACTGGCAAATACCAATGGAAAGAGGTAGCCGGATGTTCACAGCTTTTACAGTACCAGGCCGCGGTCTCTTTCAATGGAAGGTCATGCCATTTGGTCTTCACTCTGCGCCCGCAACATTCCAACGAACTCTCGATCGTGTAATTGGACCGGATATGGAACCCCATGCGTTCGCATATCTAGACGACATAATAATTACCAGCAAGACCATCGACGAACATATTGCCCACTTGAAGGAAGTATTTCAACGACTACTGAAGGCCAAACTGCGAATCAACCCTGAAAAGTGTGAGTTTTTCAAGCAAGAGACGAAATACCTAGGACATGTCGTATGTAGTGAAGGGATACGAACTGATCCTGATAAAGTTTCCGCCATTCGCCAAATGAAGCCCCCACAAAATGTACGTGATGTTAGACGATTCTTGGGAGTCGCTTCCTGGTACCGACGGTTTGTCCCTGATTTTGCAAAATTATCTCAGCCTCTGACATCGTTACTTAAAAAGGGCAAACACTTCAAATGGGGAGATGACCAACAGCAATCATTTGAAGATCTTAAACAAAAACTCACCGAGGCTCCAGTGTTAGCGTGCCCCGATTTTTCTAAAATGTTTAAACTCCAGACAGATGCAAGCGATTTTGGTCTGGGAGCCGTTCTCACCCAAGAACTAGATGGCACCGAAAGAGTAATCGCATATGCCAGTCGACATCTTAATCAGGCGGAGAAAAATTATACTACCACTGAAAAGGAATGTCTCGCTATCGTGTGGGGTACTAGAAAAATGCGCATGTATTTGGAAGGCTATGAGTTCATAGTTATAACAGACCATCTTTCATTAAAATGGTTAAATTCCATCGAAACTCCGACTGGACGATTAGCTCGCTGGGCTTTGGAGCTTCAGCAATACAAATTTACTATCCAATATCGTAAAGGTACACAGAATGTAGTAGCCGATGCGCTGTCCCGACAACCTTTAGAAACCTTCCACCGTGTTATTGACGAAAATCAGTCGACTGAATGCCCCTGGTTGGTAAGAAAGGTAAAAGAAGTTCAAGAAAATCCCGAGAAATATTCGGATTTCTCAATTGTTAATAACCAACTCTATAGACATTTTCCTAGAAACCATAACGATGAAGATTGCTATCCTTGGAAATTGTGCGTGGGCTCGAACTTGAGGGAACGTGTGTTACACGAAAATCACGATGATCCTACAGCTGGTCATTTGGGTATTCGGAAAACGATTAATCGAATTTGCAACCGTTATTACTGGCCAGGTCTTTTCCGTGATGTAAGTCGTTATGTAAGAAGTTGCCAGTCTTGTCAAAAATATAAAGTGAGCCAACAGAAACCAGCAGGCGAGATGCTAACACGAATTCCCGAAGAGCCATGGGCCACCATATGCATGGACTTTGTAGGTCCGTTACCACGGTCCAAACATGGACACACCATGTTACTGGTCATCATGGATCGATTCTCGAAATGGACTGAGCTCATTCCCCTGCGAAAAGCTACCGCAGAAAGTTTGGTCAAAGCCTTCAGAGAACGAATTCTGGCAAGATTTGGTGTGCCAAAATTAGTGATTACTGACAACGGATGCCAATTCGTTAGCAAAATCTTCCAAAAATATCTTGATGAAATTGGAAGCAAGCAACAATATACTGCGCCATACACCCCCCAAGAAAATCCAACAGAAAGGACAAATAGAACTGTGAAAACGATGATTTCTCAATTTTCGAAAAATAAACACACTTTGTGGGATGATGTGCTCCCGGAAATTTCACTGGCAATGAATTCTAGTTTGTCCGAATCCACAGGCTATACACCATCGTTTTTAGTACAAGGGCGAGAGCCAAGGCTACCACGGGCATTATATGATGAAGTAACTGAGGGTACGGGGACAACAAAACAACATCCGCACGAAAAAGCAGCTCAAATGAAAGACATCTTTAGAATTGTACGGCACAATTTAACTAAAGCGTCACAAGACCAACAACGTTATTATAACTTGCGAAGACGCCATTGGAAACCAGAAATTGGTCAACAGGTGCTGGTTCGTCAGCACCCATTATCTAAAGCCTCTGACAACTTCGCCGCGAAATTGGCTCCTAAATTCGAGGGTCCATACACCGTTATCGCGCTACCGTCGAAAGTCATTGTGCAGATTCGAGGGCGGGATAAAGGGGACATTCGTACTGCTCATATTAGCGAATTAAAACTTTTTATTGACACAAATTAATACCTTCATCAGATTATTAACTAATTTATATGGATATATTTTCTACCTTATAAATTTATTAATATAAATCTTTTCTGTGTCACCCTTAGACAATCAATTTTAAATCAATAAAAAAAAAAAAATCTCAAGATGGACGAGGACAAATTTCAAAAGTCGCTAAAGAAGTTCCGTGAAAGTTCGGAGAAGGAAGACCAGAAAGTCAGAAGAAGTGTGTTTTTAGACGGAGAACTTCCACGCACAAGTAGACGTTCTGCCATTAATTCCGAAAGGATGCTCCGCTGTGTGGTTAGACCTCAGGAGGCCAGTTTAGTTATAGGTGCTCCGATGATCGAAAATCTTCAAGAAGAGTCCGCAAGTGGAGTCGAAGTCAATTCCAATCAACAACAAAGATGTGATACGGCGCGCTACGTACAATCTCGGCCTATAAGTGAGGTTCTACCAATTTTACCCAGTCCAATCGCGGCTAGCCCAATCGCAGCAGTACGACCAATGATGATCGTAACGCCACAACAGCATGCTACTTCTCAAAACCAAACAGAGACTGACTTGGACGAAATTCCGACGCCACACCGGTATGTTATCTTGCCAAGTCAACCGGATGATGATATGGCCAGAATTGCAGACGCAGTAGAGGAAGAAGCCGAAAATTTTCGAATCTACCGCGATCAAATTGAAATCGATGGTATTGTGTACCCACCTCTAAACGAGGCTTCCGGCTCTGTTAGCCCGCCATGGTTTGTAAGTTTGGACGAAGAGGGCCAACGGGTCGCATCACCCTGTCGAGTGCCTGAGGGTGAAAGATACGAACCAGATGCGGATCTCCGGTACATAGACCTTGATGAAGAACAACAACAGATTTCTCAAGAAGAACTGATACCACACAATCAGTTTATACTTCCACAACAAACCCCTCAACAACAATCGGATTTCGATCCAATATCACCGGAGCTCTTGGCATTGCTAAATCTCCCTATGGCGTCGTCTAGCACAACTCGATCATCGCCACGTTTTCCAGGGCTACTAGCAGCCAACCGGTCACGAATGGCTGTACAATATCTAAATTCGCGACTTACGCCACCAGCGGTATCGACTAGCATACAGCCCGTAACAGCTACAAACACACCTGGCACGTTATCTGCTGAATCATATGAAACGGTATTTACCACATCCGAAACTGGTATCACTAATGAACAAACAGAAACATCAACCACCACATCACAACTATTAGCATCAACAACAACAGAACGGTTCCTACCATCACCGCTCAACTTGTCTGTAGCAACCACTTCCTCCTCGTCATCAGCAGATAAAGATTCATCATCGTCATCATCATCAGATAATGATTCGTCATCGTCAGATAAAGATTCATCATCGTCATCAACAACATCGTCAGCAACATTCATCACACTTCCGGTGCCAGTGCATCCACTATCACCAACATTGTCGGACGGAAGTACCATAAGGTCACCTGCCGCAACACCAACCAGCCCGCAGTCACCCGTTCCACCATCCGTGTCTAAGCGATTTTTGGTATCTGTGGAAACAGATGAAACCCATCAGCGAGTATTTGGAAACCTACAAATGGTGGAAGGTATTACGAGATATCGATATTTTGTAGTAGTACCTCCGCAAGAGACAATAGAAAGCATACCAAACCGGTCGGGTCCTGATCCTGGACTGGTCGAAGATTGCTCACCAAAAAGAAAATTGGCCATCTCTTCTACGGAGGCGGCTATCTCACTGCCACCTACACCACGTTTGCCCGATATGACCTTTCCCTGCGAGGGAGGGCAGCAATTCTTTTATTCACCAGGGTCAATAACCAGTCACCACCTTCCAACAGGGATATCCCCCCTTCCGCCAACGCCGACCATCCCAGCATATCTGCGAGTAGGTGGCCATTTTGGAACACCGGTACGCACCGGCGATATAGACGAAGCCACCCGATCTGTTGAAGATATGGCTATATCAACGTCGACAAAATCATCGGAAGTACAACCTACGGCAACCGCGGGTGCGGAAGCAGTGCCAAGAGTGGAACAGTGGGTCGAGGAACAAAATAGGGCCCTGTCGGAACATAGTGAGGTAGAAGCAACTAGAATGGTGACCGAACGGAGTGACATCGAAGCGGTGGGGATCGATTTGGAGACGGTTAACAGGCTACTACCACTAATCGAAAACGCCCGCCAGAACTTAAATGTTTATAGGCGACACAATATCGTCCTGAAGCTTACAACAACATCGTACCGAGTGGTCTTAAGACCCAATGGGAGGATAACCATTAAAATCGTTCCGCCCAAAGGAGGAGGGTAGTGTGAGAAGCAAAGTCGCCAGCTTGTTTTGCGCCTCAACCTAACAGAATTTTTGTAATTGTTTTATTCACTATTATTTTCCTCTTACTTTCCTTTATTTGTTTTTTAATATATTTAATTTTGAAATTTCAATTGTATTTGTCCGTTATTTTAGTTTAAACATTAGGGTTGGTGTCTAGAATAAGCCCCCTGGATGTCAAAGTTGGCATTTTAATTGAATCACCCTGTTGTGACCCAGCTGATGAACCATATGATCAACAGCTGTTAATTAACATTTAAATGTTGGTACGACATAGACGCCAACCATAATGTTTGTTAGTATTAGTGAGTGTGTGTCTGAGAAAATTGTGTGTATAAAAGCGACGACAAACTAAACAAAGGGATCAGTCTTGTTTTGGATTTAGAAAGGTAATATGCCAGTTGGCACATATCTTTCTAAATAGAAGGTCGATCGCAATATTGCTCGTTGGCAGTTTGTGATATTAGACCACGGTGAAGAGTTGCTGGCCGGCAGCCTTTATATAGAAAAGAGACGCCTGTAGGGCGCCGGCTACCGTGGTCTACTCGTTATCGGGAAAATTATTAAAAAGTTTGTCGTCGGTTTTAGTATTTCGTGTCTACGTTTTTTTTTGATAAATAAAATTTTATAACGAATTACGAAAATATTTTAAATTTAACTTGTTCTCATTTATCACCGAAAATTTCTCAACGTCCCACACAAAAATAAATTTCTGTACGGACGGACCCTGGCAAGTCTGAGTTTGCCCCAGCATAAAGGAAATTTTCCGTCGTTACAGTTTGTAGAACATTTTAACACTTTAAACACACGTTTAAGTGGTTTTCATAAGAATATTTAAAAAATGGACTGAAATGACCCCTGACAATGGGAGATAGAGGGTTAATATGTTCTAAGAAAAAGGAAACATCGAATTTTACTGAATACATCTATTAACAGTAAGCTTAGAAGTACATTTGTTACATTATTTTAAATTATTTCACACGATTTTGGTGAAATACAATTTAACAATTTAAAATAACTTTTGGTCTTTTACAACTAATAATGAAATTCTATGCAGAAAATTTTTGTATAACTTGTTAACCAGGGTTGCAAAAGTTGGTACAATTGTACCATTTTTGGTACAATTCGAAGCTCAAAAGTACAATGGTACACCAATGACTCATTTGGTACAATTTTAAATCCTTCTCAGATTATGTTTTTATAGAATTTACACAGTTTATAGTTTTGATTGATTTACTCTGTCGACTGGATCCATGTTTGGCCAGATCTGATATTGGTGTAAAAATACTTATAAACCAAATTTGAGTGAAATAGGCTAATATTGTACCAATAGGCAGATTTAAGTAAATATCGGGAGGACGTTTAAACGATGTACTGGAAAACATCGCAATATCGACTCAATAAATTGATTCTGCGTCGAACGGTATATAAAGATAGCGTCCAGCCCTGTCAATGTGCCAAAAGAGTACTTCTTTCAAAAAATACATGGGGGTATTCAGAGGTCTACTTGCCAGCCCTGTTACTGGTTGTAAAAGAGTACCATTCTTTCTTGAAAAATACACTCAAAAAAAAAAGTTTGTAAAATGACATAAAATCCCCGTGATTTTACGGGGCAGGTTTTGTAAAATATGTACTAGCAAGAATCCCCGTAAAGTTACGGGGATAATTTGTAAATTGATTTAACAAAAGAAAATGTAAATTTACAATTTTTTTTGTTAAATATCATCTTCGAGGTGAAAATTTTTTTTGTAAATTTGCAAAAAATTTGGTAAATTTACAAAACAAAATTGTAAACTTACAGAAAAAGGTTGTTATTTTACAAGGAAAAATAGAAAATGAAAAAAATAAATTGTAGATTAACAAATTATTTGGTTAAACTACTGTTTTTTATGCAAAAAACTTGTATATTTAAAATAAAAAGTGGTAAATTTACAATTTTTATTGTATATGTACCGTTTTTCTTATTTTTTTGCCGTAAAAACAGTAGTTTAACCATAAAATTTGTAAATTTACAATATTGTTTTTGTATTTTTCTATTTCATTTTTGTAAAATTACAACTTTTTTCGTAAGTATACAATTTTGTTTTTTAAATTTTCATATTTGTTTTGTAAATTTACAAAAAAATTTGTTTATTTACATATTGGTTTTGTAAATTTAAAGGTTTTTTCCATTGGTGCATCTTATTTTTCCTTCTTCGGCAGCTGGAGTAGCACTTCAACAACCTGAAAAGATTTTTTTTCACTTGAGCACTTTTAACAAACTTTTTAATGTATAACACTGCACTTTTTTATTTTTTTTCGACATTTCGTTTTTCTTAAGTAGAACATATGAGAATTGCGAAGGAGGCTACACAAGAAATTTCTTATATTTTCAGGAAAAATTAGTCAAAAAATAACAATTTTTTTTTGAATTTTTAATTATTTTCACAAGAATTTTTAAAAAATCGGAAAAAAAATTTGGATATTGTAGATTGGATGTTTAAGTACCAGTTAAAATAAGAAAAATTTGATTTTTCATAATTGGCAGCTTTCTATTGACATTTTAGGTACCAAATTAAAAAAAAAAAATAAACAAAAAAATATAGTAAAATCACCAAAAAAAAATGGTTAAAATACAAAAAAAAAGCTAGAACAATTATATAGTAGAAACACATAAAAATTGTGGTATTTTACTTAACGCAAATTACCAAAAAAAATGGTGTAAAAATTATTTATAAAAAATTATTTTTAACTAAATTTTTTACTCCAAAACGCAAAAAAAAATCTGAACTTAGAAAATTTTTTCGTGTCCTATTGTTGAATAATTAATTTTTTTTTTGTAAAACAACATTAATTCTAGTAATAAAACAAGTTTTGTAAAATTATATTGGAATTTTGTACTTTTCAATACATACATTTCAAACTGAAAACCTTGTAAACGATCTTAAAAAAAAATGTTTGTAATAAAACATTTTTTTGGTAAAAAGACTAAATAACATCAAGTAAAATTATGTTGTACAATTACAGTTTTCTTGTGTAAAAAAACTAAACACCTTGTAATATTTTTTTAATTTGTAAAATAATTCACTTTTTTGTAAATTTACCAAAAAAATTTGTAAAATAAATTTACCAACATATACTAGTAAAATTACAAAGCAAACTGTAGTTTTCGTTTTATTAAATATACAACAATTTTTGTAAAAAGACAAAAATATTAGTAAAATAGAATTACAAGACCTTTTACTTGTAAATTTACAAACTTTTTTTTTTGAGTGTACATGTATTTTTTGAAAAAAATAATATTTTGCTACATTACCAGGGCTCACAGTAAGATTCTGAAGTCCTCTCATGTATTCTGAAATGTATTTTCAAAAATTCCTCATTTTCCACCAATACTAGGACTCTGAATACCACCTGATACACTTTTAAAGCACAAATAAAGTACAAATGTTAATTTTGTAAAAAATTGTTTTTAATCAATGTTTTTTCGTTCCTTTTTTTTAATGAAAATAAAAAAAAAAATGAAAAATAAATAATTTTGGTACAATTACGGTCGAAAAAGTACAATTTTGTGAGCTCGTTGGTACAATTTTGATGTACTCATTTTGCAACCATGTTGTTAACCCTTTAATCGAAAGTGTTAGTGTTATTCTACGAGGGTATTTGGAAAAGGGACTAAAATGACCCCAAAAACGGGAGGTAGAGGGTTAATATATTCTTGGAAAAGAACCGTCATCCAATTTTACCGAAGACATCAATTAGCCTCATTTAGCACACAATTAAATTTAATATTTTTTTTTACTTATTCTGAATTTTTCTTCTGAGCGCCTTTGAAAAAGAAAAAATTAAAAACTTCAGTGGGCCATAAAAAAAACTCGAGCTAAATTTTTGAAATTCTTCAAGGGTTTTGGTCTACTAATAATATACTTTCATTTTGCTTTTTTACCCATTTAAAACATAAAATCGTGTTGCACAATGATATTAAATACTGTTAAATGCCTAAATTTTGAGTAAAAATCATGAATTTAGGCATTTAAAAAATCGCATTTTTTTCAATTTGTGGTCAAAAGTGGGCCCTAATTTTTGAATACGCTGTTAGACAAGAGTATAAACTAAGAAAAAATCGACGAAAAAAATATATAATTTTATATATTTTTTTTTTTTTAAACTCCACCAAACTTTAGTAATTTGTGGATTTTTAACAGAAAAATTTGCTTTTCTGCGCAATAAAAAATATTTTTTTTTGTAAATATATGCAAAATTCTATATTTTTTTTTAATTACAAATATATCAAAGTACTTGAAAACAAAATTTCGAAACATTTTATTAAAAAATGGATTTTTTAGAATTATTTTTGTGAAACAACTAAAACACATTTTCCTGTTAAGTCATTTTTACATAAAATTTAGCGCCCTCTCGTGGTGGCAAAAGCAATCAGAGAAAATTTTTTTTGTTAATATTTATTTGAGACTAGCTATACCCGGTCCGCGTTGCTGTCCCTAATAAAAAAAACCGTTTTATATTGCATCTTAATTAAAACATAGTGTCGGACAAAATTAAAGCACGGGTCTGGGCCCAGCCTCGGTTAGAACAATCTATAGAGAAATCTCAGCAAAATCGGTTCAGCGGTTTTTGCGTGATTTCAAAACAGGCAGACATAACGGTAAGTATAGAACAATCGTGATAGTCTAAAGTTCCATGCTGCATCCTCGATTAGTTCTACCCTCGGTTAGCACAATCTATAGAGAAATCTCAACAAAATCGGTTCAGCGGTTTTTGCGTGATATCAAAACAGACAGACATAACGGTAAGTATAGTATAAAGGGGCGTGTCATTTTACGCATTTTTATCGAATCGTGATAGTCTAAAGTTCCATGCTGCATCCTCGATTAGTACTATCTGTGCTGCAAATTTCATTGACATCAGTTTTTGTGTGATTGCGAAAGAGGAGGAAATAACTTTTTATTTATGAAAAACGGGAGTGACATTTTTTACCATTTTGCCTAATCGCGCTCTACATATGACCAACAGTTCCCGCTCGGTTAGTTCTATCAGTAGGGACAGATTCGGCTTATTCGTTTTTGCGTGATTTCAAAACAGGCAGATATACAGGCTGACAACGTCCAGTATAGTACAAAGAGCGTGGCATTTTACGCCCCCTTTTTCCAATCGAAGTATAACATGGCCTATAGTTCCGCAGTCGGTTAACACAATCAGTGATGAAAATTTGATTAAAATCGAATCAACAGTTTTCGCGTTATTGCGGAGCATGCAGAAATGACATTCAATTCAATACAAAGGGGCATGGCATTTTACGCTCATTTGTCCGATCACGCTCTAATTGGGCGCATAGTTAGTACTTGGTTAGTACTATCGTTGGTTTAAATTTCATCAAAATCGGTCCATCCGTTTTTTATATATAGCTGTCATTAGTGGTGCAATGTAAAAAATCGGTTTTGCCCACCCCTCGCCACCAAAGGACAAAAAAGCATGGCATTTTACGCCCATTTGTTCGATCACGCTCTAATTTGGCATATAGTTAGTATTCGGTTAGTTCTATCTTTGGTTTAAATTTCATCAAAATCGGTCAATCCGTTTTCTTTATATATAGATGTCATTAGTGGGGGAATGTCAAAATTTGATTTTGCCACGCCCCTCCGCCCACCGACTGAAAATCACAAATCTGACCGCACAGTGTTACTCACCAGGCTATTCTGAATATTCCCTGAAAATTTCATCAAGATCGGTCCAGCCGTTTTCGAGCCCATACGGAACATACATACATACACACATACATACATACATACATACATACATACATACACACATCCATTTTTATATATAGATACCTTATTATCTTTCAAAAAATCTGTATTTAAACACAATTTGAGACAAATTTTTTTTTTGATTTTTGTCCATGGGTCGAAGCATAGTGCATCGGGGTCTGGACCTATCGGGTCCGAACCCAATGGGGTCCTCAAATGTGTATGAACTAATTGTAAGTTGAAATAAAAAAAATGCAGTTAACTAATTTTTGGCAAAACATTTTTGCTAACTTTACCAAAAAAATTGTGGGTTCAAAATCAGAAAATTTTCTTGTAGGTTTACCAACTTTTTTTTGCTAACATTACATTTTTTTTTTATTGTGTAGTTTATTTTATATGATGCTCCAAACAAATTAAGTTGTAAGATATTGACCGCATCTCCACTAAGATGTATTTATTTGGATGTAGAAATACGTCTCAGGAAATTTCACGATAATCGGACATGTCGAAGGTGTGCTACATGTCTAAGGTGTGCTACATGTCTAAGGTATGCTATATTTTTGTAAATTTTCTAAAGTTTTTCGATATTTTGAGTTAAGTTTGAATTCAAATGGTTACAGTTCAGCATGTCAAAATTAATAAAAATATTGTATAGCGGGATATTTTTTTTAATTTTTTATTTTTCAAAAATCTAAAATTTTGGTGAAAATTTTCCAAAAATGTAAATCTTTGATTGAAGCGACCCACGGGTTAAAATAATTGGATTTGACTCAAATTAATTTTGAATGAAAGATTGTGTCAAGCTCTTTGAAAGGTTCAAGGGTAAGAAATTTTGAAATTTTTTTTTTTTTTAAATTTCTATAACGTAGGGAAACCTGCAATTTTTTGCAAATTTCATATAGCGATATCTCGAAAACCGTTTTACCGATTTTAAAAATAAAAACGACCTGAAGTTGTGAGACAGTAAAAAAGGTCTGAAACAGTAGAAATCTTTATGTCAAAGTTTGCAAGCCTATCAGGTTTGCGATTCCTTGAATGTCCCTGGCCCCATATGAATCAAATGTCAATCTGCTTGACTATCTCATTTCCAGGGACTTTACGCCGATGCAGCTACACTCAAAATAATTCTACAGTAAAAGGTTTAGTAAGTGATCTTGTATTATAAACTACTAATATGTTACTAATTACCAGTTGTGCAGTAGTTTTTTAGTATCTTCAAAGTACTAAAGTTAGTTTTAATTAAAATTTAAAATTAAAATTTTTACTGGTTTTGAATAATATTAGTAAAAAATTTTAGTATTGGTTACCAATTCCTGCACTAGGTCCTTTTGGACTAAAATTAGTTAAATTTTTAGTATTTAATACCCACGTTTTTTTTTGGGTGCAGAAAGTGGATTCTTTTCCCAGAACTAACAATTTTATTTATACAACATATTACACTCTAACTGCTATTCCTCCCCTCATAACTGTCATAACATTTTACATATTTTGGCCAATTTTCTTGTTGCCAATGTACCAACTCTATCATCATTATGATTGTGTATGGATTTTTTTTTGTTCTCTTACATCTTAGCCTTGTGTCTGCACGTGCTACAGATTACACGTTTCAATGACTTAATGACATTCGACAATTGAATAAGTATGTACGATTCTCTTTCTCCTTTTTCTTTAATCCATTGTATTTTTTATACCCTCCACTCTAGTGATAGAGGGTATATATAAGTTTGTCATTCCGTTTGTAACACATCGAAATATTGGTCTAGGACCCCATAAAGTATATATATTCATGATCCTTGATCGATTTTAAGTCGATCTAGCGATGTCCGTCCGTCCGTCCGTCCGTCTGTCTGTCTGTCTGTCTGTCCGTTGAAAACACGCTAACTTTTGAAAGACTTTACGGAGGCTCCTGAAGTTTGACATATATGTTCTCCATTTACCGGGTCAGGTTGGTATTGCAATCCAGCGAAATCGGTCAAGTGGTTCAAAAGTTATGAGCAAAAGAGTAAATTTCGGCAAGGGTATTTTTCGAATTTACAAGATTAAAACCACTATAACTTTCGAAAGACAATTCTGAGGGGGCTGAAGCTTAGAATATATATTTGTCGTTCCCCAAGGCTGTTTGGTTTTGAATTTCAGCAAAATCGGTCCAGTGGTTCAAAAGTTATAAGCAAAGCACTGAATTTCAGATTTGTTTTACCTTAAACTGTTAAAAACTCGTTAAACAAGTTTTAGAAGCATGGTGAAATACCAGTTTTTTAAAACTTGTTGTTGTTTGTTTTCTTGTCGTGGGGTGCAGTTTAGTTGTTAGACAAGCAAATATTTGTTATTGTTTTGATATTGTTTTTGTAACTGTATGTAACGGTGTATAGTAAGAATTTTTGGAAAAAAAATCAAATGAAGTAAAATAAAAAGTGGAAAATATGTGAAATATTTTTTTTGTATTGCATGTAGGTATAAAACAACAAAAATATTTTACAAAGTAATTTTGTTACTCAACGAAATTGTACACTAAAAAAAATATTTACACTAAAAAAAATGTTACACTCAAAAAAAAATGTATACATAAATTTTTTTTTAATGAAATGTCACACTCAAAAAATGCTGACAGTCAAAAAAATTTTACACTCAAAAAAATTTGACTGATTAAAAAAAAGTTTTACTCAAAATAATATATTTCTAATAAAAAATTTGTGATGCAATTTTTTGAAATTTTTTTAGAAAATTACTATCAGATGACATTGTGGAGGGTATTCATAGATTCGACCAAGTCGAACTTAATTTTTCTACTTGTTTTTTTTATTTAATAGTTGAACTTTTGTATTGTATAAAGTTGTTGACTCAATTTGTTACCATTGTAATTTAATTAAGATTATTCACCACAGTTCACAATGGTGATTGTGTGTGTACCTCTGCCACCTAGGGAGTGTGTTAGAGCTTCCATGAATGTTTGGATGTTCAATTTTGTACATTGTGTAACACAATATGCAGCATTAAAGAAAGATACGCTAGTAAGTATCACGCATAGCATGAAGATGTAATCAGTAGAAATTTTTTGACCTACTGGGGTTGTTTATCATCTACATCCAAATCATCATCATCAGCAGCAACATATTTTTTGTTGTTTTGATTCATTGATGTTTTTATGCCAATGTTAATTCATGTTTATGTTCGATTCATTAAATAATGATATAGTGTGTGAGATGTGAACATATAAAATAATTTACCATGAATGATGCACTTTGATTCAGATCAGAAATTAATTTAAATTATTTTGATCATGGTTTAGTCAATATTTTAGTAAATATTCATTTTGATATAAATTGATTTATTGTAATAACATTTATTTTATAAATAAACTGAAATATTACACCGTCCTACGAAAATTAAAAAAGTCGTTAAACACGAACTGGATAATATACATTTGAAACTGGAGACTAAATGTAGTAAAATTGCATTTACAGATTTTCTTTTCGGGATCCTGTTTCCTTTTAAAAGGACTTCAAAGTTTTAGAGGATTAAATTTTATAAAATACTAGCAGGCCCGCCCGGAACTTCGCCCCCGGTAATATTAAATACCTGATTAAAGAAAGATCACGAGTAGAGTCTCCATTTCTAAAATTCTCCCTTACAGAACTTTTATTTAATTTTTATCGTTGAAGTCTTTCATAAAAACTATTTAAAATAAACAATAAAATTTAAACAGCCCCGTTAAGCTTGGAAACATGTTCGTTTCGGTAAATAATGTTCTTGAAAATTTTCGAGCCCTTATATCGTAATTATTGAAACCATTTCATTCCCCGTTTCACTCCATTTCGTTCCCGTTCTAATCCATTTCGATGCCTTCTCTATTCATTTGGTCCCCTTTTTATTCCATTTTGTTCTGAATTCCAATTCATTTCGTTCCATGTAGGCTTCATTCTTAAAAAAAAAAAAAATGAAAGTACCACATTACAATAATTTTAAAATCTATTATCTATCTATTAAAATCTAAATTTCCCGAAGATACTTTTTCAGAATGATTTTTCGGGCTGGAGGATCCAACATTTCAACTTTTTATGACCAACTTTTCAGGAGATAGAAAAAGTTATAAAGTTCACTGCTTTGCACGTATTTGCCCCAGTAAAATTTGAATTTCCAAAAAGGACTTTTTTCAGAATGTTTTGAAATTAAATGAGTAGTTTGGTAAATTTTAAAATTTTACGTCTTTTGACCTAAAGTTCTTTAAAATGGGTGTGGTCAATGAAACCTTCCCTAACTCACCCTGAAAGAAAATTCTAAATGTTGGTGAAAACATTTTTGAAATCTCATAATAAGTTTCGTATATTTACAAATTTTACGTAGATGATTCGTAGCCTATGTCTAACCTGAAGGACCATTCTTAATATTGGAGAAAACATTTTTAAAATAAGTAGTTTCGGATGTTTTGAAATTTTACGTTTTTTGGCCAAAAAAGGGCGTAGAAGTAGGTGTGGTCGATGAGAGCTAACCCATGTCTACCCTGAAGCACCATTCTTAATATATGTATATTGGTGATAACGTTTTTTAAATCGGATGAGTAGTTTGATCATATTTAAATTTTACGTTTTTATTGCAAAATGTGGGCGTGGTCAACAAAACCTACACTCAAAAAAAAAAAAAGGTGAACTAAAATTTGGGAAAATTTACTCAATTTTGAGAAAAAGAGGGAATGATTTGGCTCCAAAGATTTTTTTTCTTGGTTTTAGTTCATAATTTTCTCAAAAATAAGGAAAACAAAGTTATTTAATTTTAAGCCAATTTTAACTAGAAAATGGGAAAAATTATACTTCACATTTTAGAAAAAGATTGGGTCTAGACCCTTGATCCATGGGTTCGGACCCCATTTAACTCGAGACCCCGTTGGGTCCTTTAAGGGTCCCCATAGATTTTGAACCAAAACTTGTCCGTTTCGCTCTAACTTGCTTAGTTTTTGAGATACGGTAATAAGGGTCCTGATAGGGTCTTGAGAATCTTAAAAACCGGATAACTCAAAAACTTTTTTCGGAGGGCTTTCGGGTAATTTGCGGAAGTGTTCTACGAGTCAAGAGCTACAAAAATATCGTTGAACCTTTTCTCGTGTTGGCAGTATTTACCGAGATATGTGCATATATAAAATCTCGGGAATTTCAAATTTTAGATCTAAAATTAGGGTCTTGAGAACCCGACAGATGTTCAGAGCTAGGCTATTCCATATTTTCCTTTGTTCTTTCTTTTCAAAATTTCATCCGTTTCGCTCTATCTCGCTTTGTTTTCGAGATATCGCCATTTTGAATTTTTAACTAAATTCTAAGAAGTTATTCACTAAATTCTAAGAAGTTATTTACTAAATTCTCAAAAGTCATTAACTAAATTCTAAGAAGTACACTTCCTCAATTTAAGAAGAGAAATACGATGATGTTTTTTTTTAGTAAATTTTAACTTAACTTGAACTAAATTGTTTTTTAAGAAATATGTCTTAAAAATAAAGATACGATTCTTAGATTTGTGGAAAATTTCTTTGGCAGTAAGAATTTTTTTCCTAATATTAAAAAAATCCATTTAAAGAAAACTATGAACTAATTATAAGTAAATGAGCTAAAATTTTTTCCTCATAGTTAAGAAAATTTCTCATTTTTAAGTTAAATTTAACTAAATTTTAGGAAAATTCATGATAAATTTTCAAAGACATTTTTTCCTTAAATTTAGTAATGTCTTTTTTTTCAGTGTGAAAGTGCTTTTAATATCAACTAACGTTTGTAAATATTAATTGTTAAAAAAAAAAACAATTCATAAATAAGTTTGTAACAGTTCTCCTAAATTATTATTTGTATTGGCAAACGTACAAATTCTTAATTTTTTTTTTTCAACAAAGAAATTCAACAAACACAAACGTAATTTGTTGATCTAACAAAAAAAAATTTTTGTTTTCAAAAAAGAAATTCAACAAACACAAACGCCGTTTGTTGATATGGTACACTGAAAAAAAAATTTACTATTTTTAAAGCATGTTGAACTTAATTTAAAAAAAGAAGGGTATGCGAGGGCTCCAAGGATATTAATTATTCTTCCAAGTATATTTTTTCCTAAAACATAGTAATGCATTTACTTAAATATATCTTAAAAGTAAGTAAAATTGTACTTAATATAAGTTTAATTGTTTTTATCCAGAGGAAAAATATTTTTTTAAAATAAGTAAAAATTTCCATAAATTTACGGATTCTGTGGACCCTATGGAGTCCCAATGTGAGGACCCTACAGGCCCCCAATATATGGTGTCCGCCCATGAGTATATGCATACACTAATATAGGGTCACTAATGATTTTGATCCAAAATTTTGGTCAGAATCGCTCTATCTTGCTTAGTTTTCGAGATATGGGAATGGGGTCTTGAGAAATTTGATCATGAAATAACTCGAAAACTATAACTCGGAGGGCTTTGGGGTCTTCGGCGATCATATTCTACAAGTTAATGTCTTTAGAATTTTTTTCGTATCTGCAGTATTTGCAGAGTTATAGGCATTTGAAAATTCCGCGAAAATCGAAATTTGGATTTAAAGTTAGGGTCTCATGGGGTCTCCAGATGGGGCCTCCAGATGGGGTCCCCAAAATACCTAAAGTAGTTTTTCCTTACGTTAAGTAAATTCTTTTTTAAACTGAAGAAGATATGTATTCAAATAAAGTCAATGAAATCAATAAAATAAAGATTACTTTTTCTTAAATTAAAACAAAAATTGATTAAATTAAAGAAAATGCGTTTTGGAATTAAAGATTAGTACTTATTTCATTCAATGTCTTGAAAATGTCTATACTATTTTTAAGTAAGTTACATACTTATTTATTTTTTTTGCTCACAATTTAATTTTTTTTCTTTTAAGTAATACAAAATTTTTTAATAAACCCTTTTTTTCTTAAATGCAATCAATTCGGCATAAATGTAAAGAATATTAAACTTAATTTAAAAAAACAAATTAAGGAACACTTTTGTGCTTTTTTAAGTATTTGCATGTACTATCTTCAAGTTTATTTTCTTTGTTTTAAGTAAAACCACCTTATATTAAGATAAGTTGAAGTAAATTCCAAAAAAAATTGTTTACTTAAATTAATAACAGTGTTTATTTAATTTCAGTATAGTTATTTTTTTCAGTGTAGTTAAGAAAATTTCTCATTTTTTCCTTAATTTTAGTTATGTCTTTTTTTTCAGTGTGTGTTTGTACTTACATAAGCACATATGAACATGAACATTGTCATACATATTCCAACAAATTCCTTTCTATTAAGTAAATACATTTTTTCATGTTGATGGTTTTTTTTTTGGTTTACAATACTAAAATTTGCTCTATGAAAACCTACACTCACTTCTATAATTATAATAATTATCTAAGGGATGCATGAATGGTCAAACGTAAACTAGATGTATATTACCAAAAGAAACGAATATAATACACATACTTACACACTGGGGATGATAAGGGTGTTACAGTTTCTACACTGAAAAAAATAACTATACTGAAATTAAATAAACACTGTTATTAATTTAAGTAAACAAATTTTTTTGAATTTACTTCAACTTATCTTAATATAAGGTGGTGTTACTCAAAACAAAGAAAATAAACTTGAATATAGTACACGCACATACTTAAAAAAGCACAAGAGTTTTCCTTAATTTGTTTTTTTAAATTAAGTTAAATATTCTTTACATTTATAGCGAATTGATTGCATTTAAGAAAAAAAGGGTTTATTAAAAAATTTTGTTTTACTTAAAAGAAAAAAAATTAAATTGTGTGCAAAAAAAAATAAATAAGTACGTAACTTACTTAAAAATAGTATTGACATTTTCAAGACATTAAATCAAATAAGTACTATTCTTTAAATTCAAAACGCATTTTCCTTAATTTAACCAATTTTTGTTTTAATTTAAGAAAAAAGTAATCTTTTTTTTATTGATTTCATTGACTGTATTTGAATCCATATCTTCATCAGTTTAAGAAAGAATTTACTTAACTTAAGGGAAAAATACTTTAGGTGTTTTGGGGACCCCATCTGGGGGCCCCATGTGGAGACCCCATGAGACCCTAACTTTAAACCGAAATTTCGATTTTCGCGGAATTTTCAAATGCCTATAACTCTGCAAATACTGCAGATACGAAAAAAATTCTAAAGGCATTTTTGTAGTCCTTAACTTGTAGAATATGACCGCCAAAGACCCGAAAGACCTCCGAGCTATAGTTTTCGAGTTATTTCATGATCAAATTTCTCAAGACCCCATTCCCATATCTCAAAAACTAAGCAAGATAGAGCGATTCTGACCAAAATTTTGGATCAAAATCAATACTGATCCTATAATAGTGTACGCAAATACTCATGGGCGGACCCCATATATTGGGGGCCCGTAGGGTCCTCACGTTGGGACTCAATAGGGTCCACAGAATCCGTAAGTTTAAGGATATTTTTACTTATTTAAAAAAAATATTTTTCCTCTGGATAAAAACAATTAAACTTATATTAAGTATAATTTTACTTACTTTTAAGATATATTTAAGTAAATCCATTACTATGTTTTAGGAAAAAATATACTTGGAAAAAGAATTAATATCTTTGGAGCCCTCGCATACCCTTCTTTTTTTAAATTAAGTTCAACATGCTTTAAAAATGGTAAAATTTTTTTTCAGTGTACTTAAAAAAGTACCAAGATGAATAATTGTTATAGAAGAACTTATCTCTAAGATTCTTAAAAACCCTACCATTTTCATTGCCAAGGTTTCATAAGAACTTTTTGAATTTGTCTGACCTTTGAATTTCAAATCTATTTTCTGATTTGTTCCATCAGCTCTCGTTCGCGAGCAAATCGCTAGTAAAGAGTCAAAAAAGTGCTTTTCTTAATCAACTTTTCCCGGCTATAATTGCTACACATAGTAAAAAAATAACTAAAAAATGGAAAAATTAACTTCGTCTCCGAAATAGAAAATGCAAATTCCTTCATTTGTGTCTGCAATTCCAGATCATGTTGGTAACCCTTGCGAAATAATGTAAGAGACAAAAAAGTTGAAAGAAAGTATAAAGTGAGGTTGAGATTGCTAGAAATAGAATTGTAGTGTTGGAAACTGTTAAAATTTATTCTGTAGAAAGTATAAAAAAAAAAATTCCATTAACAAGACAAACCGACATTTAAAATCCTACTGATGATAACACTAACTGAAGTGTTTGAAACCTTTCAGGAATACCTGAAATGTTTTTTAGAAATTCAATTTTTCTTTTGCATTTATTTCAACTTGAACCCTTATAGAATCATTAAAATTGCAGAGGAATTTCTTTTATTTAAACTGAAAGCTAAAATATCTTTTCCAGCAAAAAAAACTGCTAAAAGTTTGCTAATTCAAATTGAAAATCATTTTTGAGTGTATCATGACATCAGCTCATACAATCGCATTGATTTCAATAAAACACTGGAGGAAGGGGATCTTCCAGGTATCCCAAAGTGCAAGGAGAAGAAGCCAGAACTTTGCGCAGCCTGGATGCCTCAGAAACGTCGTCTATGTTTCCACACAAGTTTTTCCAAGAATCACATTTGGCAATTCTGATCATCTTCTTATAACTCTTAAGTTGCAGACTGTATGCAGATCACTTCTCGTTCGCTCTTGAAGATTTAGCGCTATTAAAGGGCTTTCTGGAGGAATCTCTGCTCCACCAAGGTGGCTTTTTTCCCCCTACACTAAAAAAAAGTGAACTAAAAACTGGGAAAATTAACTAAATTTTGAGAAAAAGAGGGAATGATTTGGCTCCTAAGATTTTTTTTCTTGGATTTAGTTCATACTTTTCCCAAAAATGAGGAAAACAAAGTTATTAAATTTTAAGCCAATTTTAACTAGAAATGGGAAAAATTATATTATACTATAGTTTATTCACATTTACGGACTAGATATGGTCCAGACCCTGGACCCATGGGATCGGACCCCATAGGTCTAGTCTCTGTTAACTCGAGAACCCTTTTGTCCGTTTCGCTCTTCCTTGCTTAGTTTTTGAGATACGGTAATAAGGGGCCTGATAAGGTCTTGAGAATCTTAAAAACTAGATAACTCGAAAACTATTAATCGGAGGGCTTTCGGGTATTTTGCGGAAGTATTTCACGAGTCAAGAGCTACAAAAATGCTGTCGGACTTTTTCTCGAGTTGGCAATATTAACCGAGATATGTGCATATATAAAATCTCGGGAATTTCAAATTTTAGATCCGAAATTAGGGTCTTGAGACCCCGCCAGATATGCAGAGCTAGGCTATTCCATATTTGTAGTCTTTTTATTGAAAATTTCGCCCATTTCGCTCTATCTTGCTTAGTTTTCGAGATATCGCCATTTTGAATTTTTAATTGAATTCTAAGAAGTTATTTACTAAACTCTCAGAAGTTATTAACTAAATTCTAAGAACTGCACTTCCTCAATTCAAAGAAGAGAAATACGATGATGTTTTTTTTTAGTAAATTTTTACTAAACTTGAACTAAATTGTTTTTTAAGAAATATGTCTTAAAAATAAAGATACGATTCTTAGATTTGTGGAAAATTTTCCATTTAAAGAAAACTATGAACTAATTGTAAGTAAATGAACTAAACTTTTTTCCTCATAGTTAAGAAAATTTCTCATTTTTAGTTAAATTTAACTAAATTTTAGGAAAATCCATGATAAATTTTCAGAGACAATTTTTCCTCAATTTTATTTATGTCTTTTTTTCAGTGCTCTTGACTCGTAGAACACTTCCGTAAAATGCCCGAAAGCCCTCCAATTTATAGTTTTTGAGTTATCCAGTTTTTTAAATTTTTAAGACCCTATCAGACCCCTTATTACCGTATCTCAAAAACTAAGCAAGGCAGAGCGAAACGGACACAAGTTGTAGGTCAAAATCTATGGGGACCCATAAAGTACCCAACGGGGTCTCGAGTTAACAGGGGCTGGATCCATGAGGTCCGAACCCATGGGTCCAAGGTCTAGACCCAACCTAGTTCTAAACTGTGAATGAACTAAAGTGTAATATAATTTTTCCCATTTTCTAGTTAAAATTGGCTTAAAATAACTTTGTTTTCCTTATTTTTGGGGAAATTATGAACTAAAACCAAGAAAAAAATCTTTGTAGCCAAATCATTCCCTCTTTTTCTCAAAATTTAGTTAATTTTCCCAGTTCTTAGTTCACTTTTTTTTCAGTGTATATTTCGCCCAGTTTGTTCTCCTCAGATTTCTAGAGACTGTCTCAACTGGGCCAGGCTCCCTGAGTAAAACCTCATTGTAGCGATGATCTGAAAAATAATGTTCTTCCAAAACTCTCCAGTCATCAATTCTATCAGACAATGTATCTGATACAAGTGTTACGTCAAGAACCTCTTACCGCGTACTTGTAACGAAAGTTGGTTCACTACCCTTGTTACAGATATACAGGTTAGTGCTTAACAAAAACTCCAAAAGTGAAGCACCTCTATTATTTGTGTCTTTACTTCCCCATATCGAATGATGTGCTTTAGCATCGCAGCACACTACTAACTGGTGTGCCCCCAGACTCCCGAATTAGACCGCCAACCGTCTCCGGGGGTATTGGCCCCGGATTAGGAAAATACGCAGAGCCAAGACAAATAGACTTCCCATCAAGCTCTAAGCTAGCCGATGTAACATCCATATCACTAAAAGTTGATAAAATTAACATATTTAAGCCATTTTTCCCCAAGATGCAGCCCTCACCCTTGGCAACCATAAACTTAAACGCAGGGGTCTTCAATTCGCAAACCCTACCACCCCGTACCCAGGGCTCTTGTATAAAAACCAAGTCAACTGCTCCTGTCGTCAGGCGCAGCAAAAATGCAGCTGAGGCTGCCTTACAGTGATGGAGGTTTATTTGTAGGAACCGGAACATCTTGCTTTTTTCCACCATCCTTTCCACCACCGTGTTATTGGCTTCATCCTCCGTGTTATCATAGAGGTCGCATTCGTCCCCAGATTCGGTTTCGAATAAGCCAGATGCATGTCCCATCTGTTTTGAATCGGAGGCAAAAGAACTCTCCGAATTCCTCACTGCATGGGCCTCGACCTGAATGTCACCCAACGTGGTATCAGCTTTTTCCTCCGTGTCATTACCGAGGTCGCCTTCGTTACCAGATTCGATTTCGAAAATGCCAAATGCATCTCCCATCAGCCGAGAATCGGTCAGCTGAATATCAACCTTTTCCAGATTCTCCTCCCCATCCGACTCTGCCACTGGCTTGACTGCGTTCAAAATAGGCCTCTGGTCGCCCTTGTAGACATTGACTCTAAAAAAGCCAAATCTAATAATGCCGTCAGTCCTGGCTAAAAGCGGAAGTGATTCCTCATTAACTAAGACCACTGCTTGACGACGAGCACCCTCCATCTCACCCAATCTGGCAATTTGCCAATTCTGAGTTGGAATGTCAGGATTGCAGACTTTTATCATCTTCAGAAAGACCTCAGTGTCACTTGTAGACATTGGAATCCATGCATGATCTCTGGGTTGCGATGGGATATCATGTTTTTCCAGAACGTCCAGTCTGGCTCCAGGTCATAATTTTTGTGTATCATCACTGGTAAGAACCATATCACATAAGAACCTTTTTGGCCAACTGTCGAATTGAGTTTATGTCTTTAGAATCTTTATTATTAAAGCCGACATTAGTGGTAGTAGAAAAACATACACACTCCCAATCATACAAACACCATTGTATGTAAGTATAAGGCAACAATACAAACGAAAAGTCCTTTTTTTTAACATCTTATGCATGAATGATTTCAAACAAGTTACAACACGTACACTTTTCTTGTATAAGTAAATAGATGAAACAATATTATACTGGTATTAGTAATGTAAGTGTGTGTCTGTCTATCTGTTTGTATGTGTATGTGTGTTGCGGAAGGCGTTAACCTGCAGCAGCTAAATGTGACTACGGAACTGACACTAATTATATGCCGCATTATTTTTCTTTAAAGATTATTTTGTGGTGTTTCAAATGAAAATTTCTTCTTCAGTAGACATTTTCCTATTTCAAATAGCAACATTATAGACAACCAAAAATTCTATTAGATCGTCCCACAAATGATACACGTTCATACCTACACAGTCAATGGTAACAATTAGAAGGTCATAGGCATCACCCTCAACTTTTTTTTATTTTGGAAGTGTTTTTTTTTTTTTTTGTACATTAAGAGCGGATGTTATTTTTAGGAGACAAACTACATTTTATTTTTTTCGTTTTGGGAAAATGTTAAAGGTGGACTTGAAAATAAATTAATTGCTATACAATTATGGCCAATAAATGTTGATAATCTAAATATTAAAATAGTTAGGACACCCATATTATCAAGATCATAGAACGAAAAATAAGGTACATATGTAGGTTATTTCCCCATTTATAGTTTTAAGTAATTATGCAAATTTTGTTTTACAGGTGATTTATAGGAACTTATGTAAATAATGAATTAAATAGATTAAATATAAGGTTAGGCTATGGTAGGCGCGGATCAAGCTCTTAGGTGTAGGAAGGGTAAACAGTTTTGTTTTACTCAAAAAAATGTTTTAACAGGGAAATTCGGGTCGGATTTGCATCATTAATTTTAATTTTGTGGGACTCCTGTGTGTATGAAGTCCCATCTCTGTAATTTTATAGAAAATACTTTGTTACTGTTTATTTAAATTTTAGAAAACTATTAATCTTTGATTTTAAATTTGTTTGTTAATTGAAAGTTGAAAATAAATAAAATCAGAATACTTCAAAATTTCTAAAGACACACATCGTCTTATTAATTTTTTTTTTTTTAATTTTCAAAAAATTTCTACTATGAATCATTCTCAGGTTCTAAATAATTTTTCTGATAGCAAAAGTTACAGATTCTGAAAAAAAAATTCCAATAGAAAAAATATCTGATTGGAGACATGTTTCATTCAGAATGTTTTTTTAAGATTCTCTAACATTTTCCCAATAGAAAAATTAAGATGTTTATAGAAAAGCTTTAAGATTTTCTGAAAATCTTGCTATAAAAATGGTTCTCAGTTTCCGATAAACTTTCATATAAAAAATTCTTAGATACTGTTACATTTTTCTACCGAAAAATTCTAATTTCGAAATTTTTCTTCTGAGTTTTTTTTTTATTGAAACTTTCGCACAATCTAAAACATTTTTTCTTAGAAAAAAACTCAGATTCTGAAATATTTGTTCTGCACACAAGGTCTGAGATTGCGAAATTGCTTTATATACACTCAAAATAAATTCTCTGTCCAATCAGTAGAAAAATCTGCTGAGAATACAACCATATTGAGACATATATAGGCTGACCATTCGTACTGATTTGATCAGTACATGTACTGATTTTTGATCACGTGTACTGATTTGTACTGATTTTTTTAAAATATGTACTGATTGTACTGATTTTTGATCATTTCAACATAAAAAATATTTTTTTTCGAAAATTCTGTACAAAAACTTGAATTTGCATAATAAGTCGTCAGAGTTGTTTTTTATAACTTAAGTCCGAAAATGAGATAATTTATAAAAACGCAAAAACGAATCTGAGCATGAGCTTATTTTGATCTTCCTAAATTTATATGAAAATGCGCACAAAATCTTTGAGGTTTTCTATAACGAAAAATTCAATTGGCCGATGAATTTTTTTATATTTTTAGAAAGATGATGTAAATTGCATGAATCCAAATGATTCTAAGATCTTAGATGAGGGAATGTCATCAGAGCTTATTCGAAAAAGCGCTCAGAAAATCAGGGCCTTTAAAAAAACACGTGCTTATTAGCTGTGAAGTTTTCTTACAGAAAAAGTTGTCAAAACTTACGGAAAAAGTCTTCAAAATCTGAGGGATTTTCTTATTCTCAAAACCTGTGGAATCTTGTTATATTTTCTGCACTGAAACGATCAAAACATTCAAATGAAGTCGTTTAAAGTCAACTAAATTTTCAACAAAATAACGACAACAGTTGTTTTTTGCAGTTGTTTTTTAACAGTTGTTTTTATGCAGTTGTTTTTAACAGTTGTTTTTACTTAAAATACTTAAAATAACTGTAAAAATACTGTTAAATACTAAATAAAATACTGTTGAAAAAACATTAGAGAGTTATTTATAAAAAAAAACATAAAAACTTGGGCGTACTGATTTAAGCTCAGAAAAAAATGGTCACTCAGAAAAAAATGGTCACCAGACTCGGTTTGCTTAATATCTGTCTTGATTATCTACACAGAAAAAATTCGAAACGAATTTCAATCAACAAAAACGCGGATTCAATCAATTTTTTGATTGAAATTCCTCAAATTAAGAAAATTGTTATACCAATCATCAAATTGTAGGTGATTGATTGAAAATTTTTTCAATCAAACATTTTTTCGATTTTGATCAAAAATTTTATCAATTTTTTATTTAAAGTCAATCAAAATAATGATTGATTTAACAAACGAATTGTAAGGTTATGACAAAATTATCAAAAAATTCATCCTTTTTGCTTTTCTATATGTTCCAAACAATAAAAAAAAGTAAAACCCGATTATTTTGTATATTTTCGAATTATTCCATTCAAATAAATTAAACCGAAAAAAAATTTTGTATGTTGAAAAAAATTTCAATCAAAACATTGATTGACTTATTTAAATTTTGTTGATCAATAGATTTAATTGAAAATTTTTAACCAATAATTTTTTGTGTGTAGGTGACACCAGCAGAGAAATCTGTAGAGACAGTAGAAAAATCTGCTGATCACAAATAAATACAAGAATATTTTCTAAGTTTTATTTTGTGTTCATTTTTTAAAGTTAAACTGTTTTCCAAAAATAAAATTTCAAAATTTTTTTTTAAAATCAAACAAAAAAACTTTTAAATTTTTTTCTAAAAAGAATAACTAAATATTTCTGTAAAATTAACAAAACAATCTGCTGTTTTTTTTTTTTAATTTTAATAATTTTTAATTTTAGGAATTTAAATTTTACAAAAAATTAAAAAACAAAATATCTAAAAAAACTTAGAACATTTTTTGAAAAAAAAGTAAACAGAATTTTTCTGTAAAATAACAAAATAATCTGTTAAAAATCTGCACAAAAATATTTTGAAATTCAGCAAACAGAATCAGTTAAATTGCAAAAAAAATCTGTTATTTTCTAAAACTGAATGAGAGAGAATTTACCTAAAATATCTATTTCAGCTGAAAAATATGCTAAAAAAAATTTTGACAGAGCTTTTCTTTTGAGTCTAGGAATGTTCTCAGATTCTGAGCAGGGTTGGCAACCGATACCCACCTAGAATAACGGTATTTGGCTATTGTACAGCAACCAATAAAGATATGGACATTTTCAAAAGCAATTATGAAAGCTGATAAAATTTCTAGTATTTTAAATGTGTCACTTCGTGTTTCTACTGGTTCGTTTTAGTTATATAGGCCAATACCGTTATAATACCGTTTCAAACGGTATTATAAAGGTATTGACCTATATTTCGAAAACGAACCGGTAGAAACACGAAGTGAAACATTTAAAATACTAGAAATTTCATCAGCTTTCATAATTGCTTTTGAAAATGTCCATATCTTTATTAGTTGCTGTACAATAGCCAAATACCGTTATTCTAGGTGGGTATCGGTTGCCAACCCTGATTCTGAGTAATTTTGACTTTTTAAAAGTCTCAGATTCTGATAAATTTATTCTATAGAAAAATTTTAAATTTTTCCAGAATAAAATTCTCAAATTGTTCTTGAAAAAAGTACTCAATTTTTCCAATGGAAAATGTGTGTTTTTCTGAAACATTTTTCATATTTTGAGTAATTATTAGGTCTATTCGATTACCCAAATTTCTTACTAATTTACTACAACTGGAATGTCTTGTTTACTTTTTGTAATGAAAATTTCCATCTGTAGTAAAATAAGTAAAAAATAGTAGATTGTAGTACGGTAATTAGAGTTTTTCTTTTCCCGGACTTTTTCATTTCCCGGGAAAGTGGGATTCATTTTTCAATTTCCCGGGATCCCGGGAATTCCCGCAAAAACTAAAAACCCAAATTTTTTGTCAAAAAAAAAAAAATAAATAAAAACCTTATGAATGCGATTACGCTGTTATTAATGTTTATTAACACCATAAAAATCTTATTTAGTACCTTTAAAACAAAAAAAAAAAAAAAATAGGTTTCGCGAAAAAAGAAAAATTTTTGTTAATAAAAAATCATCATTAATTCTAATTCATCCTAGTTCATTTTTAAAATTGGTTCTCAATGCTTTGCCTCTAAAACACAATGAAACTGATTCAGAGGAATTTTTCAATTAATTCTCTGAAACCGAATGTAACTATTTCAGATAAGTGAAATTATAAGAAAATTTACTCTAAAAACTTATTAAAAAAATTAAATAGATTCTGGTTTCTAAAAGAAAAACACGTTAATTTCAGAGTCATTCCTTACACAGATTTAATATCAATTTATCGATTATAATAGAATCATGTCCAGAGACATAAATATTTTCTATAGAAACAAAAAATCATACTGCAAATTTTTCAAAAGCAGGTCTCAGAAAGAAAATTTCTCAGCTTCTACAAAAAAGTATCAGGTTCTGATAATTATATCCTATCGAAGATTTAGATATTGTTAGACTTCTTTCATTTGTAAGTCTCAGATTTTATGACATTTTATAGTTATAGTTATGACATGGTCCCTGTGTACGTTTCTGCCATCAACTATCAAGAATTTTAATAAAATCTCTAAAAAATCATATACAAAATAATAAATAGAAGTCGAAAAATCAACAATTTCAAAGAAACGAAAATTCCCGGGAATTCCCGCTGTATTTCCCGGGATTTCGGGATCGAAACCTTACAGGAATTCCCGGGAAATCCCATCCCGGGAATTCCCGTGAAAAACTCTAACGGTAATCGAATAGACCTATTATTTTTATTTTCTATAAATTGTACTTGAAGAAAATAATAATTAGGGCGTCCCGTCAACTTTAAATTTTCGAATTTCATGTCGTAATACCTGCCAAACGATGCTGATTGTGGGAAAATTTATGAACAAATTTCGCAAGGTCATCTTCAGTCGGCAACCAGCGGCCAAAGTTGGAAAAAAATTATGTATTTCGACCAAAAAAATCCGGCTCAAAAATTCGAAAATTTTGCGCACTTTATTGGAAAAATATTTTAAAAAATCCAAAACCGCGATTTTGGTCCACAGATGCTGATTTTTTAAACAAAAAATATTTTTTTATCCAAATTGTTCTCTAAAGTTGAAAAATGTAAAGTGTTGTTATCTAAAAAATACAAAAAAAATATAAAAACACGTTTTGGTCCTAAAATTTTGATCAGCATCTGTGGCCAAAATCGCAGATCAAAATCTTGGGAACAAAATCGCGTTTTTATATATTTTTATGTTTTATAGATAACACACTTAACATATTCCAACTTTTGTTATCTAAAAAATATTAAAAAAATATAAAAACAGGATTTAGGTCCGAAAATGCTGATCAACATCTGTGGACCAATTTCGCAGATAAGTATTTTTGGACAAAACCATGTTCTTATATTTTTTTTATATTTTTTAGATAACACACTTAACATTTTCCAACTTTTGAGACCAAGTTTATTTTTCCAATAAAGTACGACAAATTTCCGTATTTTTGAGCCGGATTTTGTCAAAAAATAATAGGACATGAATTTCAGTCGAAATACGTAATTTTTTCCAACTTTGACCGTTGGTTACCGACTGAAGATGACCCTGAGAAACTTTTTCATAAATTTTCCCACAATCAGCTCTAACGTGGCCATCGTTTTGCAGGTATTTCGACATGAAATTCAAAAGTTTAAATTTGACGGGACGCCTTAATGATTGTTTTTTCATAAATTTTCCCACAATCAGCTCTAACGTGGCCATCGTTTGGCAGGTATTACAACATGAAATTCGTGACGCCCTAATAATCATATTTTCCTATAGAAAATAATCATATAATTCGTATAGAAAAATTCTCAGTTTTTTTATAAAAATATTCTCAGAGTTTTTCTATAGAAAAACTCTTCAAATCTTCCTATAGAAACATTTTCAAAGTTTTCTTATCGAAAAATGTAAAGCTAGCAAAACTTTTTTGCCATAAAAAAACTCTAAGATTCCGAGAATTTTTTTTAGAAAATTTTTGTGTTTCATGCATTTTTTCTTAGAAAAAAAATCTTAGATTATTTCCTTTTTTAGATTTTCCTATTAAAAAATTCTCAAATTTTTTCTATAAAAAATTTTAAATTTTTTTCCTTTCTTATTCCAAGAGAAAGTTATATAGAGTAAATTTCGGCAAGGATTTTTAGCAAATTTACGAGACCAAAAACACGCTAACTTCCATAAGACAATTCTGAGGCTGCTGAAGCTTGTCATATATGAGGCATTCCACACCAAATGTCCAGCGAAAAAAAACACGTGTACCATAAACTTTTGAATAGCTTGTATGGATAGCCATATATGGAACTTAGAAAATTGCGTTTTCGGTTTTTCAATTTTTCAAAAACTGGGCTTAGCAGGCGTGGTCAAATATTGGAAAAATGGTCAAATTTGTGGCGAGTTGCCTTGATTAAATATTTATCACATTAAAACGAAATGCACCACAACCTTAAAAACTTGCATTCTTATATAGTTTCGTATGGGCTAACGAATAAATTTTTTTTCCAAGAAAAATTTTCAGAACCCGTTCTGAAATTTTTCTTTTTTTAAAAAAGTCAATTTATCAAAAATCCGGCCAATTTTTTTGTTTTTTTTTAATTTTTTTTTTAAAGTTTAGATGTTTGTCCATCCACACAAAAAAAATCAGAAATGTATTTTTCGTTTTTTTCGAGAAAATCGCATTTGAATTTTAAATTTCATAACAATTTTGTAATTTGCTTGTATTTTCTTGTGTCAACAGAGCGTATGACGAATATTTATGCAATTAATATTACTCATTCGCAACTTTAAAACAAAGAAATACAAGCAAATAATAAAATTGTTATAAAATTTAAAGTTCAAATGCGATTTTCTCGAAAAAAAAGATGAACGTGTTTCTGATTTTTTTTGTTTGGATGGACAAACATCTAAACTTTTAAAAAAATAAATAAAAAAGAAAAAAAAAAAGTGACCGGATTTTTGATAAATTGACTTTTTTAAAAAATGGAAAATTTCAGAACGGGTTCTGAAAATTTTCCAAAACAAAAAATTTTAATCGATAGCCCATACAAAACTATATAAGAACGTAAATTTGTGACATTGTGGTGCATTCCGTATTAATGTGATAAATATTTAATCAAGGCAACTCGCCACAAATTTGACCATTTTTCCAATATTTGACCACGCCTCCTAAGCCCAGTTTTCGAAAATTTGAAAAACCAAAAACGCAATTTTCTTAGTTACATATAGGGCTATCCAAACAACCTATTCAGAAATTTACGGGACACATGTTTTTCTGTAGCGGGACATTTGGTGTGGAATGCCTCATATATTTGTTGTTATTCTGGTCTGGTTGGTGTTGAATTTCAGCAAAATCGGTCCAGTGCACAGTGGCCGAAATGGCCAATCTAGCGGCGCTTAATTCGGAAATGTAAAATAATAAAGACTAATGCTTATTTGCGACTATAAAATTTATAAAGAATTAATTTTTAAACAATATTTATTTATTTTTATGTATTTTGGGAAATTTATGTAAATATTGGGAGGGTGGTTTGTATGAGGCCTAGAAATTAAAATGGTCCGATTCCGTTAAAATTTAGAGCGATTTTTTATGAATATAAAAAACATTTATCGGTCGAATTTTAAGAGCATATCTTGAATACTATTGTTAGGGGTATTTAAGTATAACTTGAAGGGGACATTTACATGGGGGCTATGGGTTAACATGGATTGATTTTGTCAAAATTTAATAGGTTTTGTTCTTGCGATAAAAGAAACTTAAATTTCAAATTTCAGCCAAATCGATTGAAAATTGTGGTCTGTGTCGCGTTTATACTGTTTATTTGGACAGGCAGATGGACCCTAGAAACCGAACAACTTGCGCGAACTAGCACGCCATACTGAAACGTCACAACAAAAATAACCCAAAATAATAAACAAAACAGGAATTGGACCGAATACGATCGAATTTCAAAAGTTTCAGTCCATGAAACTACAGTTTATATAACAAATGTAAACTTCTATAATGAACTAATAATAAACTAGATACACACAGGCCACAAACATTTAGTTTTTAGTTAAAACATACCTTTTACTTTCAATTAAAACTTTTTGGCTCAAAATGTATAAACAATTGACTTAAAAGTGTCAAGAAAAACTCACTGAGTAATTAGGCCCCAAATTCCTTTAATACACTTGCTGCAGAAAATGTATATTTGATAGCTTACAGCTGTGCGAATATTAAGAGAAAAACAAAAGTGAAAACGTTAATTTTCTCTGTAAAGTATAGGTAATCGATACAGTGCAAAACATTTATCAGTTTTAATTTTTTAATTTTGACTAAAACGCCGCTAGATCAGTGATTTCGGCCACAGTGCAGTGGTTTAAAAGTTATAAGCAAAACTCTGAATTTCAGATTGGTTTCACCTTAACTTCACATGTTGATAACCCGTTAAACAAGTTTTAAACCAATGCGAACTTTTTTTAGTTTTAAAAGCATTGGTAACTTAAAAATTACACTCGGAAAATATTTTACATAAAAAAAAAAAATTTCAATTAAAAAAAAAATAGTACTTTTTTTACAAAAATGACAAAAAAAAAAGTTTTTTAACAATATAAAATATTTATTATCAAAATTGTTAATTTTTTTTACGTTAGAAAATTCTTCTATCACTTAAAAAGGGCATTGTGGAGGGTATTCATAGATTCGGCCAAGTCGAATTTAACTTGTCTACTTGTTTTTCTTTCAAATTCGATTTGGAGGGGGATCAAATAGCCATATCTCGAAATCAGTTCTATCGATTTGGAAAATTAAGCTTATCAACATTACTGAATTCATTATGAATCGCAAAATCTTTTTTATTTTCAAAAATCTAAAACTTTGATCGCCGGGCGCCACGGGCTAATGTAATATGATTGGCCTCAAAACATAAATTTTAGGTCTGGGAAAATAACAATTTGTCCAAACGTTCAAAATCTGATTAGACAATTTTTTTGATATACAAAACCGATCTAATATAACCTGCAATGTTTAATCAAACTTATCTGCATAATTTTGAATTGTGTTAATCGATTACCCATGTGATTTTTCTATTAAGTAAGTAAATTGTTAACAAATGAACTCAATTACTAATACGAGAAGATTTTATCAACAGCCCCTTACCAAAATGTGGGCAAATAGAAAATAAACATCCCAGCAAAAAAAAATATATATGGTTTTGAAAAACCAAAAAAAAAATTGCAAAAAATTATGATGACAAATCTTATATATAATTTTGATGTGCTAAAGACGAATAAAGTTTTCGAAATCAGTCAAACAGTTTTCGAGATATCGCCATTTAAAATTTGCTAAAAACTACAATTCTTTATGTTCAAAATATTTTAAAAAAATCAAAATTTATTCTCCTTGACCTTGTTAATTAACATATAATGAACTTTCGTTTAGTCTTTTTTTTTTAAATCGGATTATTTCATTTGGCTCCTTGCAATCAAAATATTTGGTTTTTTAAAAAATTTAAAAAAAAAAAATTGGTATTTTTAAGTTATTAAACTAACGTAGGCCATGCATTTTAAAATCGGTCAAACAGTTATTGAGATATCGCCATTTAAAATTTGCTTAAAATTACGGTATTAAATGAGATGTTTCGAATATTTTCCATTTATTTTTTTTACTAATTTTTAAAAATTCCAATTTTTATTTCAAAAATCTCAATTTTTTATCGCGGGGCGCTGGATTTGTTTACAAATTAAGGTCATATGTTTACAAATTGAGGTCATATGAACATTTTATTTAACAAATGAAATAAAATTTTTTCCGGAGACTGAGAAAAATCAATTTTTTCTCCCATTTACAAGAACATTTTTTTTATTTGTTTGCGGGGATGTCGACAATATGTAATCACATTCGCATGCAGCATAAACTAAAGTGATTGTATGACTTTTGAATTGAGTTGGAAAATCAACCTACAAAAAATAATGTTTCCCAACAGTCCGTAACTTTATAAATACAATTTTGTTCCGGATACGGATGGTAACAACAAAAGAAATAGAAAACATGCGTTTGGTTAAAAATTTTCACACACAACTTTGTTAAAACACACGCACAGATTTACGCACACTTGTTTAACTTGTGGACCCCAAAACACAAAAAAAAAAATAGAGATTGAATGAACGTTAAACAAAAGATGTCAAGCGTTACATGTTACCACCGTCATTGGGCATTGATGAACAAAGTTACAACAAAATGAGGTCTATAAAAACAAGAGACTAAAAGAACTGAAACAGCAACGATTTTTTGACTTAATTGTAAAAGTTGAAGAATCGAAGAGGAAGCTAAAATATGCGCTTTTTTTTAGCAAGGTAAGCAATTAATTTTAAAAGAGACAAAAATTTTGATTTTCAGAAGAGAATCCAGTAAAATCGTTCTCTCTTTCGTTACTTCTCTTATTTTCCTTTTTCCGAATCCATACTCAAACGAAAAACTCTGTCGAAAAATCGTTTAAACAACTTTCAGTTTTGGATAGAAGAAAGATAGGACCTTCCATGTATGTGAACAGGTCTATACATTAGGGCGTCCCGTCAAATTAAAATTTCCGAATTTTATGTCATAATACTTGCCAAACGATGGCCACGTTAGAGCTGATTGTGGGAAAATGTACGAAAAAATTTTGCAAGGTTCTTATCATAGAGAAACATAGAGGCGAAGGTGAAAGAAAAAACAATATTGCTATCTTTTTCTAATACTTACGTTGTCGATGTGAATTCACCACACAATACATGTTTACAAGTCGTACTTTGTCAACAAATACATTTAAACAAGTTGTACTTTGACAACTTAATTTTTGACGCCTTCGCCTCTATGTTTCTCTATGGTTCTTATACGGTGAGTCTCAGCGGTGTTTAGGTTCAATTTTAGTGTCGACGAAAAGTGTAAACGCAGTTCGATTTATTCTTGATTAAATGTCACAAAACTGTTAACAACGAAATCGTAGCTGCTCGCATACGCGAAATTAGTGTTTTTGTATTTTCTAAAATTTTGACAATGAAGTTTTAATTGTATTTATTTACAGGTCACAAAACAGTTAACATCGAAATCATATCTTCTCAATTTCGCGAGAAATCGTAAAATTAAAAAAAAAAATAAATAAAAAGTTGGAAAAATTTAATTTTTCGCGTAAATTAGCAGTCAAGATATTGATTTGAGCAGTTTTACCCCCTTTAACCAGATACAATTTAAACTGCATACAATATATTTGTCGTTTCTTGATTTTTATACCCTCCAACTACAGTATGGGGGTATACTCACTTTGTCATTCCGTGTGTAACGCATCGAAATATCGGTCGGGGACCCCATAAAGTATATATATTATTGATCAGTGATCGATTCTAAGACATTCTAGCGATGTCCGTCCGTCCGTCTGTAGTTAACACGATGCAGTCCAAAATAAAAAAGCTAGACCCCTCAAGTTTGGCATAAATATGTCTTATGCTCCTAGGCAGGTTAAGTTCGGAAATGGGCCAAATTGGACCAGGGGGAAAAAAGTTCCCCCTTGAAGAACTGAGCCAACCTCTTAAAAATGCTAATTTTTTTGAGGTTTTTTGTATTTTTGTGAACCAAATGAGACATTTTTATGTTCATAGAAGTTTATAGTCCTGCGCTTGGACCCAGGGGATTTAAAAATGTTGCTTTTTTTTGCCCCGCCCCTTTTTTAAGGGTGTGGATAAAAAAATAATTAAAATAATTATAAAACTATAATACTTTAGTGCACAAAGCAGACAAAAATTAACTTGTAAACATATACCGTGAGGGCCAAGGAGTCACCCCAGCTCACCGACCCCTCCCTCTTCCTTGCCCTCCCCCATTAAAACAACGACCCTGTCAACTTCTTTTTTTTTAATTTTTTTACATGTTCGAGGGTATAATAGATTCGGCAAGGCCGAATTTTACACTCTCACTTGTTTTCCTTTATTTTAGACACTAAAGAAAAAATAAATTAATTAATACACTTAAAAAATTATGTTAGTAAAATCAACTGAAAATGTCAGTTAAAATAACTACTTTGTAAGTTATTTTGGGGTCAACTACTTTTTCAGTTAAATCAACTAACAATGTTAGTTATTTTAACTGACAAAAAACAACTGACTTATGTAGTAAAAACTACTTACATTTGTGGTCAAAACAACTAACATGTAGTAAAAATAAAATAATCAATATATAATTTTTTTTCAAAAATTTTTTTTTGAAAAAAAATTAGAGACCAAATTTTTTCGAAGTTTTTTTTTTTTTAAGTAGTGAAAAATAAAAAAAAAACTAAAATTTATTTTTATTTTTAGAAAAAAAAAATTTGAAAATTTTTCAGAGAAAAAAAAAAATTAAATTAACTACTTTAAATAACTGTTACTTCATTACAGTACTTTTTTGTTAGTTATTCAAAAAAACGACTTAAAATAACTAACAGAAATAGTTGTTTGATATTTTTCATACAAAAACAACTGACTTTGTAGTTGAAAACAACTAACTACTGTAAAATATACAAACAACTAACATGTAGTAACTTACATAATTTTCTGAGTGTATAAAAACTTGAACAGTAATTTTGCAATTTCTCGGTAAATTGATCATCTATAATTTTTGTGATTGCAGTTTTGTCAACTTTAACAACCTCGAATTCAAACTGCATACCACATTTTTGTCGTAAGTTGATGTTAATATTTTTACAGACCAAAAATCACTTAAAGTTATGAATAAATAGTAGTTTAGCAAGTTTTTAGCGATATCTCGAAGAAGTGAGCAGCTAGAATTTAAATGTTAACAGCCTTATCACCTTTAATCAATAGCAAATCAACCTGCATTTCGTCAACAATGTTAAAGAAACTTCTTTTATTAATCAAAACAAGAAATACCCCCAAAAAGCTGATTTTCGCTATTTCTCGCGAAAGTGAGCAGATATAATTTTTTTGTGGGCAGTTTTAATTTCTTCCAACATGCTCAAATCAAACTGCATTCCACTTTTTTTATTATTTCTAAAGAACCAGTTTTAAAATATAAATAATAAAAAAAAAAAATTATATAATTACGCGATATCTCGCGAAATTTAACATCTACAATGTCAACAGCTGTGTGACCTTTGATCAAGCACAAGTTAAACTGCACACCATGTTTTTACGATATTTTAAAGAAACCTATCTAAAGATAAATAACGAAAACAAAAACAGCAAAAAATTAGTTTCGCGATTTCTCGCGAACTAAACAAGATAGGATTTTGATGTTTACTGTTTTGTGACCTTTAAAAAAGTACAATTAAAAGTGTATACTAAGTTTTTAAAAAACATCCATTTCAAAATTTAAAAAAATACAAAAACGCTAATTTCGCGTTATATCGCGTATGCGAGCAGCTACGATTTAGCTGTTAACAGTTTTGTGACATTAAATCTTGTAGAAATCGAACTGCGCTTACACTTTTCGTCGACACTAAAGTTCAACCTAAACATCGCTGAGGCTCACCGTGCTTCAGTCAGCAACTAGCTGTGAAAGTTGAAAGAAATTACCTATTTCGACCAAAACTCATGTCCGATTTTTTGAACAAATCCGGTTCAAAAATTAGGAAATTTGGCGCAGTTTATTGGAAAAATATTTAAAAAATTGCAAAACGCAATTTTGGTCCACAGATGCTGATTTTTAATTAAAAAAATTATTTTTTAGCATGATAATATTTTTAGCCTAATTTTAAAAATAATGCAGGACGCCACCGCAGTTAGACTTCACCGTCCGACAAAAATTAAAAAAAAATCGTTGAACATGAACTAGATAACACACGTTGGTAACAAGAGAATAAATGTTGAAAAACTCTATTTAGAGTTTTTCATTTTGTGATCCTGTTTTCTTTTAAAAGGACTTCAAAATTTTAGAGGATTGAATCGTATAAAATATTTTTTTTAACCTGTTTTACTATGCCTTGTCCTAGGATGCCCCTAATTTTCCTATTTTATTATTTTTACATATCAGGAAAAAGAAGGTAAGTGAAGTCCTTTTAAACTTTGTTCTTCAATACCAATAAAAATGTTCAACAAAATATTTTGATAAAGTTTTCTAATGACCTTATTCACATCTTTATCCCGATATGGCAAAATAAAAAAAATTTAAAATTATGGGGTATCATCCTCTTTCATTTGTCATCACCAGTGTCATCTTAGGACAAGTACAAATATTTCAGAAATATTTTACAAAATTTATCCTTTTAAACTTTTAAGTCTTTTTAAAAGGAAACAGGATCACAAAATAAAAAAACTGTAAATACAGTTTTACTCCCTTTGATCTCTACTTTCAGACGTATATCATTCGGTTCATGTTTAATTTTGGCTGTCGGACGGTGCTATATAAGCTACCGATTAAAGAAGAATTACTGTTTTCATTTTCTTAAAACCAAAAAGGTTTGTAACTTCGATTTGTAACTTGGTTAATAATTCACCTGCTGGTGAATAAAATCGTTTTTCACCAGCTGGTGAATAAAAAGTAACATAATTATTTATCCACAAAATTTCTTTTTTATCAATTTTTTTTTCATACATTTTTTTCAAACTTTTTTTTATAAATTTTTTTTTCATCAAATTTTTTTTTCATAAATTTTTTTTTCAAAATGTTTTTTATCCAAATTAGTCTCAAAAGTTGGAAAATGTTCAGTGTGTTATCTTAAATATAAAAAAGATATATAAAAACACGATTTTGGTTCAAAAATGCTGATCAACGGTGGACCAAAATCGGAGATCAGCAATTGTGGACCAAAAATGCGTTTATATATTATTTTAATATTTTTTAAGTAACACACTTAACATTTTCCAGCTTTTGAGAAATTTTGAGAAAACAAGTTTTATGTTTTAAAATTAGCATCTATAAACCCCCTCTAACTCAGAGAGTCCTTGACCGATCTCGTTGACAAATTGTGTGTGAACTACACTCAAAAAATTATGTTAGTAAAATCAACTGAAAATGTCAGTTAAAATAACTACTTTGTAAGTTGTTTTGGGGTCAACTACTTTTTCAGTTAAAACAACTAACAATGTTAGTTATTTTAACTGACAAAAAACATCTGACTTATGTAGTAAAAACTACTTACATTTGTAGTCAAAACAACTAACATGTAGTTAAAATAAAATAATCAATATATATTTTTTTTTTTCAAAAAATTTTTCAGAAAAAAAATTTAATTCCAACTTTTTCAGTTTTTTTTAATGTTGTGAAAAATAAAAAAATTTAAAAAAAATTTGAAAAAAAATTTGAACATTTTTAGAGATAAAAAAAAATAAAATTTACTACTTTAAATAAATGTTACTACATTACAGTACTTTTTGTTAGTTATTCAAAAAAACGACTTAAAATAACTAACAGAAATAGTTGTTTGATATTTTTCATACAAAAACAACTGACTTTGTAGTTGAAAACAACTAACTACTGTAAAATAAACAAATAACTAACATGTAGTAACTTACATAATTTTTTGAGTGTACTATCCAATAGGACTAACCTTGGTGCAAATTTCATCCCGATCGGAAGACATCGGTTTCAAAAGTTGTGTCAGTTGACACGAAAACCTCCATATATTTAATGGGTCCTAGATCAATATTTTGAGGTGTTACAAACGGAATGACAAACTTATATATACCCTCTATCACTAGAGTGGAGGGTATAAAAACGGTGCGCAGTGGAAAGAGAAAAGGGGCATAAATGATAGTTTTACAATTTTTAATGGGATGATTTTTTGAATCAGCGTATCCAACATAACAAAAATCGTCTTTGAATACCTAATGCAAGACCAGTGTTGGCAAATATGGACTCACAAAGCATCCTAAAAGTAGACAATTTTCGAAATTTCTTTAGGCTATATCTCGAAAGCTACTTAAATCAGCAGATTTTTCGGCAGAAATTAGCAGAATTTTTAGTTAAAATCAGCTTTTTTTCAGCTTTTGACAGATTTTTCTATTGATTCGAACCAGATTATAAAGGTAGAAATTTAGAAAATCGTACTGCTAAAATCAGCAGATTTCTCATATGGCTCAAAATGGGTGTATTTTCAGCATATATTTCTGTGATTTTAAAAAGTTTCCATTTTGGGTGAATTAATGAAAAAGCTTTAAAAAGGGTCTCCAAGTGTGGTCGCTTTAAGTGGTCTACACATCAAACCAAACAGTTAGAATTCATCTAAAAATAGGGTGAAACTTCGTAAGTTACAACAATTCACTTTCTATAATGCTCACTCATGGGAAATTCAACCTTGTGTTTGGTCTATTTCTCTTTTATTAAAAAAAAACCTACAACATGCAACTTTGCCCAAATCGACAATGATGAGAGGATGATGTTTTTTTTTGTTATGTCGTGATGTTTAACAAAAAGGCTTGTTTTACACTTGACTACATCTGAATACGGACTAATGGTCTTTTGATGAACAAACGCAAACAACATGAGGACGTCGCTACCTCATACTACTCATAAATCATTTTCTCGTTAACCAAAACCAAATGAATTTCAATTGAAATTCAATTTGTAATGTTAATGTTGCTTTTTGGATAATATTTTGTCATATTGTTGCTAATGATGTCGTTGCAATACCTAAGACAAATAATTATATGTGCATTGTATTATATTGAGTTATTGGAAAGAAAACAAAATATTTTTTCAAGTTTGGTTAATATTTTGTTATGTTTTTAAGTAAGCTATAAAATCATAAAAACATTCATTTCAAACTTTATTTTTTAGTACAGAAAATAAGGCATAAAAATATACTTCATAGAAAATAATTATATGTGCAAAAAAGAAAATTCATATATTTTCTTTTTGATTTACAATACAATTGGGCTATTCATAAAAAATTGGTATGGACTTAAATATTTATACTTGTTTTAGTCTACGAGGCATAAAACCAATCAATTTTTTTAATGTGCCTATGCCATTTTTTCCTCGTTTCGTCAATATCGCAAATTTAAGTCCTTAGAGCGTTGTGTACCTCTTTGACTTTGAAACGACCTTGGCAGAAAGGGTCCTAAGGAGGAATTTAGTTAGGTTTAGGTCGGGACTAATGGCTGGCCATTTCAATACTGGTATGCTGGGCGTTTTAAACAAGTTTTTTGTCAAACCAGTGACATGGATTGGGGCGTTGTGTAGGTGGAATGTCCAATTATCTCCACACAGTTCGCTAGCAAAGTCTATTAAATGTTCCCGAACAAGTAAAATTATATTTTTGCATTATTTTTAGTATGGGCAAATCATATTCGGAACCGTCCTCTAGATCCAAATGCATCCCAAACCATAACGGATTCGCAACTGTGGTTTTGCAAATAGCACGTTTGACGCGGATGTCCTAAATCTCTCCAATATTGGCGTTGACCATCAGTGACATCCAAACTAAACTTTTTTTGTCACTAAATATGACCAAAAGAAGTTAAATTAAGACGGCGCTGATGGTCACCACTTCTCTTGTAGAGATTTGAGACATCTCCGCCAAACGTGATATTTTTGAAACCCCAGTTGCGAATCCGTCATGGCATGGGATGCATTTGGATCATGAGGAAGGGTTTGAATATGATTTGGTTCCAATAAAAATAATGAAAACATATATTTTTACTTGTTGGAGACCATTTAATAAACTTTGCTACCGAACTGTATGGAGATAATTGGACATTCTCACATGATAACGCTCTAATCCATTTCACTCGTTTGACAAAAAACTTGCTAAATGCGCATAACATACCAGTATTAAAATGGCCAGCCATTAGTCCCGACCTACAAACAATTAAATTCCTCTTTAGGACCCTTTCTGCCAAGGTCATTTAAAAGTCAAAGCCGTACAAGACCATTAAAGGACTTTAAATTCAAATACTGACAAAACGGGGGACAATGGGTATTGGTACATTAAAATCCTTGGTGGGTTTTATGCCTCCTAGGCTTAAAAAGTTTAAATATACAAGGCGAACACAAATTTTCACAAAATACTTAATTACATTGCAAATCAAAAAGAATATATACGAATTTTCTTTTATGCACATATAATTATTTTCTATAGAAAATATATGAAGTATATCCTTTTTCGTTATTTACTGTTTTAAAAATTAAAGTATAAAATTAAAATGTTTATGATTTTAATGCTTATATATAAACATAATAAAATATTAACCAAACATGAAAAAATAATTTATTTTCTTTCCTATAACTCAATATAAAAAAATGCACATATAATTATTTGTCTTAGGTATATAAGCATAAAAGTTAAATTCGACTTACAAGGGAAGTATCTCAACCCTTATGAACCGATTTGCATTACACGTAAAATATATATTAAGGAGACAATTCTAAGGTTGGGGTGTCTCGGCTTATCGGTCATATCGGGGATTTGGGGGTTCAAAACATGGGTCAAAAATTGGCGAAAAAATAGTTTTTTGGATTTTTCAGCAATTTCTTTCTAAGAAACTATATGATGTTTACATATGAGAAGAAATGTTTTTTTAATGCCTATCCAATGGTGATATAACCTTGTAAAAGTTTGGCTTCGTTAAATACTTCACGGTGCCCTGGATAGGATTTAAATAAAATTTTGGTGTTACTCCAATTTTTAAGCGGATTATGTTTTTGGACTATAAAAGAAAGAGAATGAGCCAAAAAAGAAAAAAAAGTACTAGGCGCTTTTTTTTTGGCGGGCAAAAAAAGGAATTAAAAAAAAAAAACAAAAAAGAATCTATTCTTTTAAATGCATTAAAATTTGTTTATAAGGATGTAAATTCATCACATATTTACTTATCAATGAGATTCAAATATATGTGTAACATGTTTTTCCCGATATGAGAATTAAAAGAATAATTTCACTATTAATTGAAACTAAATGAAATTTGTTCTTAAAAATTATTTAAAATTGTAGGTTCATAAAAGTTTTTAGTGTACAACTCAAAAGGACAGAAAAACTCAAAGTTGCCACACTTTAGACATTAGTGAGTCATATTATTTTAAAAGAATTTATAATTTTTTGTTAAATTTTTTTTTTCAAAACTAAGAAAACTTAAAAAAGATAGCAAAAATCATTTTAAAATGAGTTTGCAATGCCTGAGGAAGAGTAAAATAATGTAAATAGTTTGAAAAGGGATGCAGAAAGTGGTTGGGATAATTTGTTTATTGTCAATCTTATGGATGGACTAAATATCGTTTATTCCCCCAAAAATCCTTTGAAAAATTTTGTTTGTATTGTTGGGATAACTTCTCCCCTTCAAAATCTAGAAATAGGATCAGTCTTAAATGTGAAGAACTGCTTGAGTTAAAATTTTCATTAAATTAAAGATGATATTTTATTTAGTCTCAATAAATAGTGAAATTATTCTTTTAAGTCTCATATCTGAAAAAATGTGTCACATATATATTTAAATCTCACTGATAAGTCAATATATGATGAATTTACATCTGTATAAAAAATTTGTAATACATTTAAAGGAATAAATTCTTTTTTCTTTTTTTGTAATTCTTTTTTTTGCCCGCCAAAAAAAAAGCGCCTAGTACTTTTTTTTCTTTTTTGGCTCATTCTCTTTTTTTTAACGTCTAAAAACATAATCCGCTTAAAAATTGGAGTAACACCAAAATTTTATTTAAATCCTCTCCAGGGCACCGTGACATTTTCACAAAAATGTGTAAATTTTGTGGGGTATTTATATGAAGACATAGAACTACGATATCCATATGAATACGAAATAATCTTTGTTAAATTTAAGTTGACACGTGTTTTCGCTCTAGAGGATATTCCTACACTGAGGGGAAAAAACATATTTAAATCAAATATTTTCATGTTTATTTTAAGTATGCTACATATTTTTGGAAAAATTTAAATTTCAATATTGTTTTTGATTGATTTAAACAAAATATGTTTGTTTTAAAATTGCATTCAATTTTAATTTAAAATTGATCACTTTAAATTTAATATGCTGTCATTAAAAGTCGTTAAAAATTTAAAAAAATCTTATTCAAATATTTGTATTAAAAACAATATTTTTCGTGGTTATTTTAAAGTTGAACAATTTTGTTTTTTGACATTTAAAGTTTTTTTTTCAAGAAATATAGTAAAGTTGGGCAATTTTATTTTAAGTAGATACAATTTTAAAATATTTTTTCATTAAAAAAAGACGCACATTTTTCACATCTCTAAATGTGGCGAGTTTTAAGTGAAATTAATTAAATTAACTAAAGTGAAATTAAAAATTAATTAGTGAAATTAGTGAAAAAGAATATTATTAACAATAAAAACAAAAATAAAACTGAAAAAAAAGTAAAAAACCAAGTGAAAAAAATAAAGACAACGAAAACGAGGAGGGGATGTATCTATGTTACATACATACATTGGCAGAAAATGAAAACTTCTAACTTTAGTTTTTTATATATGGTATATAGAATTAATTTAAGTATGTTTATTTTTTATTTTTGGTATTTAATTACATTTGTTGTAATTAGATGTAGTGCTACAATTAGGGTAGAAGTACATCCAAGGCTTTGGCTTTGATTTTTTATGTATAGCAAAAAATAAAGCCAACAAGCAATATTTAAAGCCAAAGCCTTGTTTGTAATTCTACCTTAGATGTACAATTAGAGTAGTGTTAATTTTTTTGCTGTGTTATTAAAAAATATTGTAAAAATAATAAAAAAAAAAAACTAAAACAAAAATGTGTATTGTTTTATTTTAAGTTTCATGGTTTTTAGGTAAGTAAAAAGCTGCAAAAGAAAAAAAAATGTCGCATATTAAAATTAATATTGGTCAACTTTAAATTAAAATTTGTTGCATATTTAAATTTAGCATGGCCAATTTTAAAACAATATTGGTACATCTTAATTTTAAAATGTTGTCTACTAATCGTGTCATGTTAAAAACAACTAGAAACATATTTAAATTAAATAAAAACAAACTTTGTTCTATTTCGTCACTGTTTTATATTTAATTTAAAGTTGTTTCTGTTTGATTTTAATATTTTTTTTCTTAGTGTATTAGTTCGGGAGTTATCGAAATTTTCCCGGAGGTCCACATTGTATCATAAGGAAACAACGAAATTTTGAAACACTGATATGGCCGATAAGCCGAGACACCCCAACCTTAAAATCGTCTCTTTTATATATATTTTAAGTTTCAGGCAAATCGGTTCATAAGGGTCGAGATGCTTCCATTGTTAGTCGATTACACGAATACCCTCCACAATGACCAAAACATTTGGAATGCAAATGCATTTTATTACTTGAGGAATAAAAAAATGTTACTACAGTAGATAAATTTAACAAATATTAAAAATTGGGTTTGTATTCCTTTATAAAGTGGTCTGCCATCACATGTTAGATGCCTGGGGTAGTTGTAATAACTTGAATGATTTTTATTGACAAATTCTATGAATCTAAAAGCTTTTTTCTTAGAAAAATACTTGGACTTTAAGATATTTTTTTACAAAAACTCCAAGCCATTAAGAAAGTATAATGAAAAAAATTTGATGGCAATACTGTCAGTCTGCCAGGGTTTCAAAGTTGATAGTTTTAAGGCGTATTATTAAATCGGGATCAAAACCATATTACAATTATACTAACAGCAAATGGGAAAAAATAAAATTATAAAACTGCTAAAAAGGAAAATTGAAGCCCAAGGAAAGTAGTTCTTATCAAAAACTCCAATTATTAATTCCATGCATCTTTGGCCTTATTCTTGGGGGTTGCGGTTTTAAGGATTTTGAAGCCAAAATAGCCTATATCTTTCGTGGACAAAAAGTTTTGTTTGGGCACGAACTTGCATGAGTCTTTAAATGTGAAAGTGTTTTCTAAATGGTGTATTTAATACTAAAATTAACATCTAGCCAGCATTTTTCGGCAAACTCTCACAATTGCCATTTTAGTTTAGCACAAATTTCGGAAAAATTTTCGGTTTTTTGCGTGACACATCTTAAATTTTTTTTTAACTATAATTTTTTGGCCTTCGGCTGAGCTAAATGACTACTAGAAATATTTTATTGTTGATAATTTTTTTTTTCCAAAAAAAAAAAAATTCCGAAAACAAATTTTTTTTAATTTTTTTTTTTTTTGTTGTTTGATAAATATACCAAATTTTTCATATATTTAACAAAAATACAAAAAAACTTATAAAAAAAGTGTATTTTTTCAGAGGTTGGTTCAGTTCTTCAAGGGGGATATTTTTTCCCCCTTGCCCGACTTTGCCCATTCACGAACTTAACCTGCCTATGAACATAAGACATATTTGTGCCAAACTTCAGGAGTCTAGCTGTTTTATTTTGGACTGCATTGGGTTATCTACAGACAGACGGACGGACGGACAGACGGACATTCAAAGAATGTCTTAGAATCGATCATGGACTAATAATATATTAATTTCGATGCGTTACAAACGGAATGACAAAGTAAGTATACCCCCATACTGTGGATGGAGGGTATAAAAAAATCGATAACTTTAAAACTATTACTCGCAGAGCTTTTGGTTATTTGGCGATCTTGTTACAAAAATGCTGGTCAACTTTTAGTTGTGTTAGCAATATTTACCGAGATATGACCATTTCAAAATTTTCGGGAATGCCAAATTTTTTTATATATCGCTCCTTTACTTGTATAGTGTCATAACTCAAAAAATGCGTTTTTTGAGTTAATGATGCAGAATTATTCGTTATATCATGCTTTTTATTGTGTCAAAAATTCCTATTAATATCTCACCGTTTGAGAAGAGTACACGCCATTATTACATTTTCTATGTACCGGCCTTTTTCAATTAAAAAACAGTTTCAAAAGTAAACTTAAAACGTGTTTTCTGCAAAATCAAATATTTTGAGTTGTGACACTATACAAGTAAATGAACGATATGTACAAAGTTACACAAAAAAAAAAAAAAATTGTAAATTTTTAATACTTTTGAGTAAAAAATTACTCAATTTTGCACCAGCAAACGATTTAATTGTATTGAGTAAGCTTTTATAAAAAAATTATTAAATGCTTACTAAAAAATTTGAGTAAATTTTTAATGGACACAATTAAAACTTTATATATATATATATATATATATATATATATATATATATATATATATATGTGTACAGCGCATAATTTGAGGACATTTTCTCGAGCCACCGTATTTTTTGAGGACATTTGGATAGTTTGAGGACAGTCCTCAAACTATTCATGTATCTTGCGTATACTTTGAGGACATGATAGTTTGAGGACACATTATATATTTTTCAATTTATTTATATATATTTAACTTAGCGTTGCCATATTTTTCTCAGATATTTGCCTTTGACGCCGTCAAAATTGCTCGACATGTATATATTACAGTGCTTAATGTCCCCAAAATATACGGTGAACTAAAAAAATATTCTCAGTTTGCGTGATATATATTAGTGCCTAATGTCCCCAAAATATACGGTGAATTCAAAAAATATTTTCAGTTTGCGTGATATATTTTCTGTTTTTGCGATAAAAAATTAATACCAAACTACATTCAACAATTTAATTTTATTACCAATTCTTTTTACATAAATATTGATACCGCGTTCTCACGTACAGCTAAAAACCGTTTTTTAGCAACGTTTTCTATTAATATACTGTTATAGAATAAAGAAAGTGCTAAAAATAAAGTTGCTAAAAACGGTTTTTAGCTTTACGTGAGAACAGGGATTATACCCTATTCACACGAACAGCTAAAAAGCTATGAATAACCCCTAATACCCTGTTCTAACGTACAGCTAAAAACCGTTTTTAGCAACATTATTTTTAGCACTTTTCTCAATATACTATAATAGAATAAAGAAAGTGCTTAAAATTTTGGTGCTAAAAACGGGTTTTAGCTGCACATGTGAATAGGGTATAAAGAAAGTGATAAACATATTGTTGCTAAGAACGGATTTTAGCAACAATATTTTCAGCTCTTTCTTTATTCTATTACAGTATATTGACAGAAAATGTTGCTAAAAACGGGGTTTAGCAACAATATTTTTAGCATTTTCTTTATTCTGTTACAGGAAAATGACACAGTAAAAAGTTTTGGGTTATATTTAAAACCTAGCGGAGCACATTTTAAACTACTTTGGAATTAAACTCAAAGTTAAATCCGAAATGGGTTATATGCTAAACCACATAGGGATTAAAAATTTGATTATCTTTATGTCATTTTTTTTAGTTTTATTTTGATGCCAAAAAATAATTAAATTTCTCTCTTGAAAAACTTATAAAAAATAAACGTCAAACGTCATCAAAAAATTGTATTTCATCAAGTTTAAGTTAAACACTTAACAAGGAATTGAAAACAGCTGTCATATTGAGTGAACAAAAAATGCTTATTAATTCAATGAAAGTGAGAAAAGAGGTTGGCAATGTACACGAAAGTAAAATCTTTATATTATCAAAATTTGTGATCCAGAAAGTGAAGATTTTTCTTCGACCAAAATATAAATATCAAGTAAGTATTGACTACAAACGTTTATCAATCATTTTAATTGATTTTTGGTTAACTTTACTTTTAGGCCAGCTGAATCTTGAAGCAGAAGGCAGAGAGATGGAACTTTTAGGTCACGACGGTGCCTATCCCCAGGATAATTTCTTAATATAGAAGCAGTAGCAGTTTATTTTATGCAGAGTTGTGGTGAGTTTGGGTGACAAATCAACAGTCCTCTGGATGTTAACTTTATTCATGTATTTGGTCTGTATTTGTATTCAATACACAAAAATATTAAAAAACATAACCTTACATTTGTTTTATTTATTTTTGGAGAAATTTTAGTCCTGCCTTGTTCAAATAAACACCTGTTTAGGCGTAAAATTATTTCCATATTTTGGTTTTATTATAACACCCAAAAATAAATTTAAAATCCATTCTCTCACTCTCTTTTTATCTCTTTAAAAGTAAACTTTTTATGGAATTAATTAAATTATTTTTGGCATTGTTATATATACACACCAGCCAGGTATTAAAATTAACCCAAAACTTTTTACTGTGGACAGAAAATGTTGCTAAAAACGGGTTTTAGCAGTACGTGTTATACCCTGTTCTCACCTACAGCGAAAAACCATTTTTAGCAAACATTTTTAGCAACATCTGTCAATATACTGTAATAGAATAAAGAAAATGCTAAAAATATTGTTGCTAAAAACAGATTTTAGCTGTACATGTGAATAGGGTATTACAGCTAACACGGTTTTTTAGAAAATATTTTTAGCAATTTCTTTATGCTATTACAGTATATTGCCATACTAAAACGAAAAATTATGTTAAAAATGGTTTTTAACAGAGTTTTATACCCTGTTCTCACTTACAGCTAATACCATGCCTTCAAAAAATCTTTATCCAAGAATAAAATACACCGATCGCACATGTTTGGGGTCTCTTATGTATATTTACTCTTTAACTCAGCAAATTGGTTTTGTCTCTAATGTATATTTACTCAATGACTCAGCACAATTTTTTGTTTTATATACGCAGTGTATATTTTGGGGACAAATCGCTAAAATATACGAGAGGAATATGATGTCCCCAAAGTATTCAATATATAGTATTAAATATCTACAGAGTTGTATTTTTGACAATAATTTATTTGTAGTAGTGCTGCCAGATTTTGTTAAATGTTGGTGTGTTAGTTATTCTTAAAAATATCAATTTAAAATAATAAAAATTAATTAAAATTCGTAAAAGATCAATTAAAATTCGAAAAATATCAATTTAAATTCGAATGAGGTATATAATAATTTATAAAAGATTAATTAAAACTCGCAAAAAAAAATCAATTAAAATTTGTAAAAGGATAATTCAAATTAGTAAAAAAAGATTAATTGAAATTCTAAAAAAAATATTTTGTAATTCGTGTAAGATCAATTAAAATTCGCAAAAGATTAATTAAAATTAGTAAAAAATTAATTTGTATTCAAAAAAATCCAGTGTAAAATGCCAAATATAACAATTGATCTATTTTAAATTACAATTGATCTTTTTGAGTTACAAATAATCTTTTCAAATTACAATTGATCTTTAACGAATAATGATTGATCTATTTTGAAATACAATGAATATTTTTGAAATTACAATTTATTTTTCGAATTACAATTGACATTTTTCGAATCACAATAGATATTTTTCGAATAACAGTTAATGTTTTTTGATTTACAATGGATCTATTCGAATAACAATGGGAATCTTTGAATTAAAATTTCATTTTTCCGAATTATTATTAAAGTTTTACGAATTACAATTGATCTTTTACGAATTACAATTGATGTTTTACGAATTACATTTGATCTTTTACGAATTGCAATTAATCTTTTTCGAATCAAAATTGATATTTTACTAATTATAATTTGGAATCTTCGAATTACAATAAATCAAATGTATTTTTCGAAATACATTTAATCTGGTTCGAATTACAATTGATCTTGTTCGAATTACAATTGATCTTTTTCGAATTAAAATTTATCTTTTTCGAATTACAATTGATATTTTTCGAATTACAATTGCTCTTTTAAGAGTAACAATTGATATTTTTCGAATAACAATTGATCTTGTTCGAATTACAATTGATCTTGTTCGAATTACAATTGATCTTTTTCGAATTAAAATTTATCTTTTTCGAATTACAATTGATCTATTTCGAATTACAATTGGAATCTTCGAATTACAATAAATCTTTTTGAATAGCAAATTATCTTTTTCGAACTACAATTGATCATTTTCAAATTACAGTTGGAATTTTTGAATTAAAAGTTGAATCTTCGAATTTCATTCAAAAAAGATAAATTGTAAATCAAAAAAGAGTTATAATAATTTAAAAAAAGATCAATTGTAATTCGAAAAAAAATTAAAAAAAATTAAAAATAAAAAATTAATTGTAATAGATCAGTTGTTATTCGAAGATTCCAATTGTTAGAAAAATTAAATTGTAATTCGAAAAAGATAGTACTTCGAAAAATATAGAAACTCGAAAAATATCAATTGTAATTTGAAAAAAATGATATTTCCAAATTACAATTGATCTTATACGAATAACAATTGATCTTTTATAAATTACAATCGATCTTTTTCGAATTATAATTGATCTTTTTCGAATAACAAGTGATATTTTCGAATTACAATTAATCATTTTCGTATTACAATGGATCTTTTACGAATTAGAATTGGAATCTTCGAATTACAGTAGATCTTTTCAAATTACAATTTATATTTTTCGAACTATAATTGATTTTTTTTCGAATTACAATTGGTCTTTTACGAATTAAAATTGGAATCTTCGAATCATAATTGATTCTTTTAAATAACAAAAGATCTCATACGAATTACATTTGATCTTTTCCGAATTACACTTGTATTTTACGAAATGTAATTGTAGAAATAATAAGACCCGTTTGTTTTAAATTTAAAATGTAGAATAAAATTTATTGAAAATTAATTTGACAAATATGGAAAAATTCTTTTTTATATTTTTACTTGTTTCGTTTTCGTAAAACAAGTGTATTCAAACAAGTGGATCCTACATTTCCTCCCCTCGTGAATCGATTGGATTCACCTTAAGAACAGCTATTTTAGATCCAGGGTGGCGAGTAATTACACTTATTGTTTTCACGTCAGCAAAACGAACTTGACCATCTTTGGCAGGATATACTTTGACAATAATACCTTTAACCCATTGGTGTCTTGGTAAACTGGGATCACAAACTAAAACAATGTCATCAGGTTTCAATGAATCGGCTACTTTTAACCACTTGGATCGATAAATTAACTGCGGTAAATATTCTTGCACCCATCTCCTCCATATACGATCTTTAAGATTTTGAGCGATACGCCACTGTTTACGAAGACATGTTTCTTCACTTATTACGTTTGGAGCATACATGGGACCTGGCCTTTTTTTTTGTATGAAAAAACAATGCCAATGCCTGCTATTTCATTGGCATTTCAAATGAAAAAAACTAATGCCTCAATGCTTAGGTCCCAAGTATGGTTTGGAGTCTGTGTAGAGTTGAGACATCCCATCAGAAAGTGATTCGGAGTCAATGGTTCATCATCTTTTGGTGATAACGGAACATCTGTAAGTGGTCTTGAGTTGATGATATTTTCAGCCTCAATTAATACACATCGAAATGTTTCTACTCTTGGTGCGGTCTCTTTTAATGTCTTCTGCAAAAGTCTCTTAATTATTCTTATTAGTCGTTCCCAACAACCTCCTGAACTCGGATTTGCTGGACAGTTAAATATCCACTCAATGTTTTGTTTTACAGCTTCTTCATTAATATCATCAATATTTAACAGTCGATCTTCGCTTTTTAATAATTTTTGAGCACCAAGAAAGTTTGTGCCGTTGTCGCTTCTCATCCGAACTGGTGTTCCGCGTCGGTTAATAAAGTTGCGTAAACATATGATAAAAGCATCGGTAGAAAGATCTGTAGCAACTTCTATATGGGCGGCACGAACCGTTAGGCATGTAAAAATGACGGCCCACCTCTTCTCTCTACGGCGACCTATCGATACATTAAAAGGTCCAAATAGATCCACACCAGTGTAAGTAAATGGACGAACATATGGTGTCACACGGTCTACTGGTAACTGACCCATAAGGGGTTGTTGTGGTCTGGCTGAATCAAATTTACAAACAACACACTTACATATAACGGATTTTAGCAACGACTTTAAATGTGGTATCCAATACTTCTGACGAACTTCATTTATAGTAAGTAACTAGCTGGCCCGGTCCGCGTTGCTGGCCCAAATATAAGATAAGTGCTATATTTTGTCTCGCTTTTTCTTGGCTTAAAAAAATTTGTGGGTGTTGATTAAAAGACCCGATTAGGCAGATGATCATCTTTAAATTTAATTTCAGGAACTAAAAAAAAATTACCATGTCTTCGACTTTGCGAACTGTAAAAATTTAAAACTTCTTTAGTATCATTACGAAAAACACAAAAAAAATTATGCATATCCTTCGTTCTTATCGTGGGCTATTGCCTTGAGTTTAAGCAAACCTTTAAAGTTTTCCCGAAATTTCCATTTTTCCGGGACACTTTCTTATTTACATTTCCTTAAAAACCTAATTCGAACTATAATTAACATAAAAAATCGGTCCGGTCATTAGTAGTCGATATATTAAGACAAAAATGGGCATAAAATTTGTGTTGTAAGTTAAACTTGTACATATGGTAACAATACCCGAGGATTTAAAATCATTTGTACCAAGTTTAAGCGGAATCTGTTAAGAAATATTTTTTTAAATAGACCGAATTAGAGTAAAAATTAATTTTAGATATATCGAAAAAAAGTGGGCGAGGACAATTTTTCTTTCCGAACAATTATATGGACTATAGGGTTGCCATTCGTACTGTTTTAAACAGTACATGTACTGTTTTTTATAAAAAGTACTGTTTTATGCACAGCACCTAAAACAGTACGCAAAAGTACTGTTTTTTAAAGCGTGTACTGTTTTTGTACTGTTTTTTTTATACTTATCACCAAAATATAACATTTTTCGAAAAATGTTTCATATTTGACAAAATTTTAATTCAATTTTTAAAAAGGAGCTAAATGCAATTCAATTTTATACCACACTCAAAAAGAAAAATTATTTAAAAAGTGGAAAACTTAATAATGATTTAGCTCCATTGCCATGTTTTCCTTCTTTTTATTTAAATTTTTCTGAAAAATAAGAAAAAGAAAAAACTAGAAAATGGGAAAAAATTTATTTTATTGAGTACATCTCATTTAAAGTTCCGATTGCGGGCAGACCCCATTAGGTTCGGAACCCATGGGTCCAGACCACCTTAGTCCCAGTCCCATTGGGTCTATTAAGGATCGTCATAGATTTTTATTCAACATCTTTGCCCTTTTCGCTCTACCTTGCTTAGTTTTTAGGATACGGGAATTTAAGGGCCCAAAAGGGTCTTTAGAATCTTAACGGGATAACTGAAAAACTATTACACGGAGGGATTAAGACGGTCGTGTAAAGAACTACAAAAATGTATTTGGCATTTTTTTTTTGTTTCGGCAATATTTTCTGAGAAATGAGGAACGCCCAAATTTTTAGATTCAAATTGAGGAGTCCATACATTGAAAGAGGACCGGAGAATCTTTAGAGATTTTTAGAATCGAAAATGAACACTTTTTTGCTCTTTCTGGCTTAGTTTTTGATATTTTCAAAACATTTTTTGAAAAAAAAAAAAAATCCTTAAATTGCATAAAATTTACTAAACCTGAAGAAAAAACTTTATCAATTCTAAGAAGATAAATATGATGAACTAATTGGTTGCAAATTATGTCAAAGAAATTTCAAAATTTTTATTAAATTTTACTAAATTGTGAAAAAAAACATTTTCCCAAAATTTAGTTAGGCCTTTGTTTGAGTGTAACAATACCATTTTCGCGTTAGCTTTTTAAAGTCGTGTTTTAATTAAAACACTGTTTTATGGACTTTTTCATGCGAAAGCATAGACTACAAAAGCTTTTCAAGTAAGATATCGCGGCAACTAAGACAAATGCTCCAAAAAGTCAATCGCATTTTTTTCAACACTGATAAAAAAAATAGAATAAATTTGAGACGGTTTACCTAAAATGTTCCACCGTTCTGTTAACAATCTTTTATGCTCGTTTTGGCTGAGATCTGTTTGAAATCAGGGTAAAAGGGCTAAGTTTTTGTAGTTTGATATAAAATAAGACTTTTAAAAAAGTACTGTTTTTATTTGCAATGTACTGTTTTTTGAGACCAAATGTACTGTTATTCCATATTTCAAATCTGGTAACCCTAATGGACTATTACGAACATTTAAAACAAAAAAATTAGCCAAATTGGTCCAGGCGGTCTCAAATGTTGCATATTTTAGGAATATTGAAAAATGTGGGCTTTGAAGTGTGAGAGGCCAATAATTATTTTCGTAACATCGACAATAATGATCATTAAAGAAAAAATTAACCAAATCAGGCCAGTCGTTCTCCGATTATAGATGTATTGAAAAAAGTGGGAGTGAACAATTTTTCTTTTCGTAAAAACTTTAGTTGTACCACCACGAACGTCAACAAATACTACTAACAGCCAAATCGGCCCTTCCGTTCTTCTATTTTAAAGTTTTGTCAAATCGATCCAACCGTTCTCCGATTTTAGATATTCCGAAAGGAGGAAGCGTAAACGTGGGCGTGATTAATTTGTTTTCCGAAAAAACCTAAGACGAACATAAAAAAAAATAAGACGAATATCTAAAAAAAATATTATCCAAATCGGGCAGTTCTCAAGTGATGCGAATACCGTAAAAACCTTATTTGAATTTAACCAACTCGGTCCATCCATTCAAAAGTGGGCGTAGAAATGAAAACTTGTTCTTTTTGATTGGACAATGACGAACATTAAAAAAAATTAGACAAATTGATCAAACCATTCCATGATTTAATATACATCGATAAATTTTAGATAAATTGAAAAAGTGGGCGTGGTCGATTTTTCTTTCGGTAAAAACTTAAATTGGATTACTACGAACATTTAAATAAAAAATTTCCTTAATCGGTGTAGCCGTTTTCCGATTTTAGATAAATCCAAAAAAGTGGACGTAAAAGTGGGCGTGGTCAATTTTTCTTTACGTAAAAACCTAAGTTGGACTATGACGAAAATTAAAAAAAAAAAAAATTGTCCAAATCGGTCCAGCCGTTCTCGACTGATGCTGTTACCAACGAACGACAATTGATTTTTATTTATATAGATAGAAGATATATTTTGATGATGATTCTTCTCATGGTAATACTGTACAATAAGCTCGGATACCCGATGATTTTTAGGAAGTATGACTGGTCTCCTGGCATCAAAAGGAAGGTAAATGGCCTCATCAAGGCGACCATTAACTCTTAAAAGACCATCATCGTGAATATACGGTAACAACGAGTGTATTGGACTCCCTTTTGGAACAGCTTGAGAGTTTTTAAGGCAATCAATCTCATTTTGGAAACATTCTTCTTGAATCTTGCGGCAAATCAATTTTTCGGCGACCTCTAATTCGGCTACAGTAAGCTGATGTGGTATATTACGTTGGCGGTTTACGAATCGGAGCAGTTCTCTTAAGCTTTACATACGATGAGAACCGTTGGTAATCAAAAAGATCAGATCCGCTTTCTCTTAAGATTGAATGTGGTTTGAGTTCTTCTTCCAAGCTACCGTTTGACATAACTATCGAACTGTTTGGCCAAATATTTTCATCATCTTGCAGAAAGGCGGGACCCAATAACCATTTGCTTTCTGGATTAAATTTGGGTGGATGTACTGATCAGGGTGCTTCGGCTGAGTTAAGATTCGTGGGAACCCAATTCCACTGTTCAGGATTTGAATTACTCAGTATTTCAGCAATTCTATGGCTTACAAAAGCTTTAAAACGACGTTCTTTGGAGTTGATCCAACGTAAAACGGTTTGAGAATCCGACCAGAAGTTGATTCATGATATTTTTATCTCAAGATTTTGGACCACGGGGGTATACTCAAAAGCTTTATAGGTGCACTACGGACTTTACCGATTATAAATGGCACATCTATACCATCATCATGAGCAATTCTTAGGTAACAGGCAGCTGCAAAAGCCTCATTACTTGCATCAACAAAAAAAATGCAGTTGGATATTGAAACTTGATGCTAAATTTGCCGATAAACATCGAGGTATTTTAAACTTACGAACCTCTTTGAATTGATTCCACCATACTTTCCACCTCTGCTGTAGATCTTCTGGAATAGGATCATCCCAAGACATCTTACTATCCCATATTTTCTGTACCAAAATTTTAGAATAAAGCAAAAAGTCAGCGATAAGACCAAAGGGATCAAAAACTGCCATGGCTACTTTGAGAAGTTCACGTTTTGTAGGCAAGCGAGCTCCTTCCAAAACTTCAGGTGATTGTAATTGTAACTCATAAAAGAGCAATTGTAATTCGAAAAAGATCAATTGGAATTCGAAAAAGATCAATTGTAATTCGCAAAAAATCACTTTTAATTCGGAAAGGATCAGTTGTTATTTGAAGATTCCAAATGTTATTCGAAAAAGATAAATTGTATTTCGAAAAAATCAATTGTAATTGAAAAAAGATCAATTAGTGCCTACGGTCAGTACCGTAGTACCGGGAATACCGGTATTCCGGCACTAAGATCAATTGTAATTCGATAAAGATAGTAATTCGAAAAAGATCAATTGTGATTTAAATAAAAAATGGAATTTTTTAAATACAATTGATCTTTTTTAAATACAATTGATCTTTTTCGAATTACAAATGATCTTTTACGAACTACAATTGATCTTTTACGAATTACAGTTGACCTTTTTTCGAATTACAATTGGAATCTTCGAATTCAATTGATCTTTTTCCCATTATTGATCTATTTTGAATTACAATTGATCTTTTTCAAATTACAAATGATTTTTTTCGAGTTGTTATTCGAAAGATCCCAATTGTTATTCGAAAAATATAACCTGAATTTCCATTGATATTTTTTGAATTACAATTGGAATCTTTTGAATAACAATTGGAATCTTCGAATTAAAATTGATATTTTCAAATTACAGTTGATCTTTTTCGAATTACAATCGACCTTTTTCAGATAACAATTGATCTTTTTTGAATTACAATTGATCTAATTTGAACTTCATTTGATATTTTTCGAATTACAGTTAACCGTTTTTGAATTACAATGGATCTGTTCGAACAACAATTGGGATCTCGAATTAAAATTTATATTTTTCGAATTACAATTGACATTTTCGAATTACAATAGAACTTTTTCGAGTTACGAACGATCAATTTCGAATTGCAATTCATATTTTTGGGATTAGAAATAATCTATTTTGAATTACAGTTGATCTTTTTTCGAATTAAAATTGGAATCTTCGAATTAAATTGATCTTGTTCCAATAACACTTGATCTATTTTGAATTACAATTGATCTTTTACGAATTACAATTGATCTTTTACGAATTACATTTGGAATCTTGAAATTAAAATTGGAAACATCGAATCTTCGAAGTACAAATGGAATTTGCAAATTACAAATGCAATCTTCGAATAACAAGTAGAACCCTCGAATTTCAATAGATTTTTTATGAATTACATCTGTAAATGGTGAAGATGTTTTTACTGGTAGATAATTTCAACAAAATTTCGTAAATTTTTGTATATTTGATTTAAAAAAAAAAAGTAATAAAATATTTTAAGAACTGCAAAAAAAAATATGTTTCGAAATTTTTGACAAAAACAACTGAAATTTTAGTTGAAAACAGCAACAAATACTCACTACGTAAACAACTATCATGTAGTAACTGCAATCATTTTCAGAGTTTGCTTTCAACAAAAAAAAAAAAAACGATCAAAAACTTTTCAATTGTAACAGAAAATTGTTTAAAGAACCAATAAGAAAAATCAGATTAATAAGTTATAAAAAACGTTTTTTTTATTTAACAAAATCTGGCAGCACTACTACAACTAAATATTTGGCAGAAATGCAACCCTGTAGATATTTAGGTATTTATATTGCATACTTTGAGGACATCATATTTGTCTCATATATTTTTGGGAATTGTGCTTAAAATATACTCTACGTATGAAAAACTAAAAAAATGGGCTGAGTAATAGCGCGTCCCGAATTCGGCTTTTTTTCGAATTTGAAAATGCTTGCCCCCCCCAAAAGATGGGGACTTAGGAGCCATTTACGGAAAAAATAACAAAAAAAGTTTTGGACAAAAAACCAGTTGGCTACCAGCGGCTAAAGATTGCAATCTCAGTGCATTTTGAAATTTTTTATTTTTTTTGTTTTTTAAAAAATTTATGTCAAAAGTTGCGCAATATAGAGTGCATTCCGGGAAAAATATTAATAAAATTTCCATGGAGTAACTTTGGTGCAGCGTTGCATTTTAAAGATGAAAAGTGTGTACTTAAATTTTTTTTTATTTTTTCTTTTAAGATAAATTGGTCTTAAAAGCTGTGCAAAATAGAGCACATTCATTAAAACTGTGTCAAAGCAGATTTTAAGACTAATTTAGCTTAAAAGACAGAAAAAGTAAAAATTAAGTTCACCTTTTCATCTTTGAGATGCAATGCTGCACTAAAATTACTCCATGGAAATTTTATTAATATTTTTCCTGGAATGTACTCTATATTGCCGAACTTTTGGCGTCAAATTTTTGGAAAACAAAAAAAAAAGTTTTTTTCAAAATGCACTAAGATTGCAATCTTTAGCTGCTGGTAGCCAACTGGTTTTTTGTCCAAACATTTTTTTGTTATTTTTCCCGTAAAAGGGTCCTAAATGCCCATCGTTTGAGGGGGCAAGCTAAAAAAATTTGAATTCGGGACGCGCTACTGAGTAATCATAGTATAGTAACAGTGCTTAATTTGATGTGCACAACCCAATAAAATGCTAAAAACGGGTTTTAGCTGTACGTGTGAATAGGGTATTATACCCTATGCACACGTACAGCTATAAACCATTTTTAGCAACATCTGTCGATATACTGTAATAGAATAAAGAAAGTGCTAAAAATATTTTTGCTAAAAACGGTTTTTAGCTGTACGTGTGAATAGGGTATTACTGTATATTGACAGATGTTGCTAAAAATATTTGCTAAAAACGGTTTTTAGCTGTATGTGAGAACAGTTTTAATATATTCAAGTATTTAAAATAGTTGAATAACCTCTTATACCCTGTTCTCACGTACAGCTAAAAACCATTTTTAGCAAATATTTTTAGCAACATCTGTCAATATACTGTAATAGAATAAAGAAAGTGCTAAAAATATTGTTGCTAAAAACGGTTTTTAGTTGTATGTGTGAATAGGGTATTATACCCTGTTCTCACGTACAGCTAAAAACCGTTTTTAGCAACCTTTTCTGTCAATATACTTTACTAGAATAAAGAAAGTGTTAAAAATATTGCTGTTAAAAACGGGTTTTAGCTGTACGTGAGAACAGATTATAATACCCTCTTTTCACGTACAGCTAAAAACCGTTTTTAGCAACATTTTTTGTCAATATACTGTAATAGAATAAAAATGGTTGCTAACATTTTTAGCAACATAGTGCTAAAAATATTGTTGGTAAAAACGGGTTTTAGCTCTACGTGAGAACAGGGTATAATACCCTATTCTTACGTTGAGCTAAAAACCGTTTTTAGCAACATTTTTTGTCAATATACTGCAATAGAATAAAGAAAGTGCTAAAAATATTGTTGCTAAAAACGGGTTTTAGCTGTACGTGAGAACAGGGTATAATAAACAAATAATACGAATTGACGACTATCACATTACATAATTACCCCCTGGATTTAGCAACATTAAAACGAATAATCAGTAAATATACTGTAATAGCATAATTCTTTTGCTTAAAATATTTACTTACTACCCTGTTCTCACGTACAGCTAAAAACCGTTTTTAGCAACAATATTTTTAGCACTTTATTTATTCTATTAAGGTACGATTGAATGGCTAGATTGACGGTATATTGACAGTCTATAGATAATATTGAAGATATATCGTGTCAATATATCGTCAATATTACCAAATATTGCGTCGTCTGTAGAATCCTTTACAGTATATTGGCAGAAAATGTTGCTAAAAACGGTTTTTAGCTGTACGTAAGAACAGGGTATAAAAACCGATTTTAGCATTGTTTTTCGTTTTGATACCCTGTTCTCACGTACAGCTAAAACCCGTTTTTAGCAGCAATATTTTTAGCACTTTCTTTATTCTATTACAGTATATCGACAGAAAATGTTGCTATAAACGGTTTTTAGCTGGTCGTGAGAACAGGGTCAATACACTAAAATAGCATTAAGAAATTGCAAAAAAAAACATTTTATTAAAAACCATTTTTAGCTGTAATTTAAGTGTAAGTATTAAATGTTTATAAATATGCGCACCGCATTTTTTCGGTACATTTTTTCACCCCAACCGTATTTTTTCAACAACATTTTGATAGTTTGGGGACAGTCCTGAAACTATCGACATACGTAAATATACAAAAATGTCAAAGCCAGTGGTGCACAATAAATCGCGTAGAAGAATGGTTTTTTGCAACGCGTAGAAAATAGGTGAAAAATATGGCAACATTTTTTTCTTTTACGTAGTATATATTTTGGGGACAGGTCCCCAAAAAATACGCAAGATATATGAGGTCCTTAAAGTATGCGCTAGGTACAAAAATGCGATTTTCTGACCGATCTGTTCAGATTTTAGCTGAATTATCGGTTGAAATTGGAAGAATAGGTCATAATTTATCATATTTTGTCAAAAAAATCCATAATTTTTTCTGTCCCCAAACTATGCGCTGTACACATATATATATATATATTCCCGTTGTTCCATTTAGGAGCATAGGGTCTCATTAATTATTTAAAACTTTACTTCAAATTTAATTAATTAAAACTTTACTTCAAATTTAAAAATTTTTTTAAGTAACTTTTTAATTGTGTCAAGTAAAAATTTACTCAAAATTTATGAATTTAATTTTTTAAAAAGTTTTCAAAAGTTTTACATTGAAAAAAAAACGTGTTTTTCAAACTTTCTTTCTTTCATCCACTATTTCGTTATTAAGTAAATAACATCTTCAGGGACAGTAGAAAAATTCGCATAAGCTAGTGCGTAGCTGTTGCTGCTATCATAATAGTACTGATGACGACGATAGCAGCAACTGCTACGTACTAGCTTATAAGAATTTTTTTACTGAGGATGTTATTTAATTACGAAATATTGGAGGAATGAAATAAAGAAGATTTTAAAATAAAAGAAAGACCTCGAGCTTGATTATTTACTAATAATTATATTAATAAAAAGGTCGAACAACAACAAACTTATTTATTTGAGTAAATTTTCAATAATATTGAGTTAACTTTTAATAAAAATTAATTAAATGTTTGCCAAAAAATTAGAGTAAATTTTTAATTGACACAATTAAAACTTTACCTTATTAATTTTTTTTTGTTTTTTTTAAGTAACTGTTTAATTGTGGCAGTAACTCAAAGTTCTGATTAATTTTTATTAAAAAATAAAAATTGTTTTATTCGACCTTTAAAATATTATATTTGGAGGATGTTTATTCTGGTTCGAGGTCATTATTTTCTTTACTAATTAAAACCATGATATTCTCATAGCATAATTTTCAAGAAAATAATTTTTTTGTATTTAATTTATTTATGTTGGTCATTTTTGCAAGACTTAATCGACACGTGTTTCGGAATTTGTCAAAAAATTATGCTATGAGAATATCATGGTTTTAATTAGTAAAGAAAATAATGACCTCGAGCCAGAATAAACATCCTCAAAATATAATATTTTAAATATCGAATAAAACAATTTTTATTTTTTAATAAAAATTAATCAGAATTTGAACATAATGGTAGGCACGCCTAAGTGATGAATAACCCTAATATGGATTATTACCTCACAACAACACAAATAACATGTTGTTGTAGTCCAATGGACTATCATATGTAAAATTGTTTTAAATATTTTTGTTGGTTATTGACAATCGTTGCCTTATTAGTATGGTACAATTTCTTCGTCTTTCTAATTCTCATTGTGAATAGAGGCGAATATGTATTAATATTTTAGTTTGTGCACAAACGATTAGACTCGCTTGCTACTTTGTAGTAAATCGTTTATATTTTTTGCTAAATAATCTTGATAATGGAATTTGACAAATTCCGAAACACTTGTCGATTAAGTCTTGCAAAAATGACCAACATAAATAAATTTAAAACAAAAAATAATTTTCTTGAAAATTATGCTATGAGAATATCATGGTTTTAATTAGTAAAGAAAATAATGACCTCGAGCCAGAACAAACATCCTCAAAATATTTTCTTAAAAAGTTTAAAAATGTTTTAAATTTTTTTCCAAAAAAAAAAAAAAAAACAAAAAAACTTGTTTTTTAAAACTTTACCAAACATATTTATGTCTCAAGGACATAGACAAATTTTATAACGACGATTACTAGCTATGGGGGTTTCTTCGTCAACCGAGCCACCCCTCTCTCCATAATTAGAATGGGTTTAAAAATTTTGTAAAAAATTTCGAAATTACTTAAAAATATTTGCTTTCGAATGCCGAGTGGAGATTTTTTTCTATTAAATTTTTTTTTTCCATCAATTTTTTTTACATCATTTTTTTTTATCAAACTTTTTTTTTCATCAATTTTTTTTTTCATAATTTTTTTCTATATCATTTTTTTTTTTTTTCATCAATTTTTTTTATCAATTTTTTTTCATAAAATTTTTTGTTTTCATTAATTTTTTTTATTAATTTTTTTTTTCATAAATTTTTTTTTATCATATTTTTTTCATCAATTTTTCTTATCAAATTTTTTATTATCAATTTTTTCTCACCAAAAAAATTTTTTTTCATATTTTTTTCATCAATTTTTTTTACATCAAAAAATTTTTCTTTTCATCAAAACTTTTTTTCACCAAAAATTTTGGGTTCATAAAATTTTTTTTAATCATTTAAGTTTTTTGAAAAAAAAACAAATTTCCCCAACTAAAAATTAAAAATTTTGCTAAAATAGTGGAAAACCCTTTCTCAAATCTGAGACGATGAACTAATTGGTAGAAAATTACGTCAGATTATGTTATTCAGTTTTACCAAATAACAGAAATTTTACTGCGTTTTACTGATTCTGGTTGCTGAATTTCAAAATATGTTTAAACATATTTTTAGCAGATTATTTTGTAATTTTACAGAAATAGTTTGCTGTCATCCCCTTTTCAAGAAAACTTTCTTAAGTTTTTTTTTTCAAAGTGTTATTTTTTTGTTCGCTTTTTATACAATTAAAATGATTAAGATTAATAATTGACAAAACTAAAAACAAAAGCAGTAGATTAACAAAAATTTTCTAGAAAATGTCTTAGCAGATTTCTCTGCTGTATTAACAGATTTCTCTGCTGATTTCATCTAGAAAATCAGGACAGATTTTCAGCAAACCGTGCCTTCTAAAATCAGCAGATTTTTCACATGGCTCAAAATGGGTGTATTTTCAGCAGATTTTTCTGCTTATTGGACTGAGAAATTATTTTAAGTGTACCGCACAGAAAATAATATCGTGATTTTTTTTTTTAATTAAAAATGGATTTGATATTAAATTTAACTTCAATTAAACATTTTAATTGATTCAATTAATGTTTTAATTGAATTCTTAACTTTACTGAAATTGAGTTTTAGTCTTTTTTCAATAAAAATTTGTATGTGAATCAATAAATCTATATTATTGATTTCAATTTTATATTATTTTTTTTAAGTTTATTTAATTACAATTTTAATTGGTTTTCATTTTATTTTCAATTAAAAATTTAATTGATTCAATTAACAATTTAATTAAGTTTTAAAACTATTTTCAAACAAAATGAGTAATTAATATGCGCATTTTCGTGATACGTCCGAAATCAATTAATTTTTTAATTGAATCAACGAATTTCGTAATTGAAATTCATTTTTATTTTTTTCTGTGTGCTGTTCAGTGACGCCTTTATTGCGTGTGGTATTGTGTGACATATGCGTGATTCTATAGATCGTACGTCACCGGTGCGTGTTTTATATCTACAATGGCATGTTGCATTGCATTTCATGTCATTTGTTTGTACTTTCTTTTTTTATTGTTGGGGAGTATTTACCAAATTATATCCTTTAAAAGTTTTTTTTTATGTATTTTTAATTTTTCAACAGTCCTTTAAATATGATTGGCCTTTGACATATTCAAAAAATTCTTACATAAGTAATATTGTTTGTCTGCTCTTTATTAGTTTTCCATTTTAGTTTTATTCTTTCACAGTTTATATCGAAAAGGTCTAAAGGTCCTTTTTATATTTTTTTATTGTTTGCTTTAAGGGGGACTTTTCAATAGAATTTATTGTGTTTTATTAACAAGTAATATTGGTTAAACTTTATCCTTTTGAACATGTGCATGCCTAAGACCTTTTAAATTATTTATATCACCAATTTTTATGTTGAATTGTTTTACTAATGATGTAGGATTTTAAATCGTTTTCAAAAAACTAAAATAAAATTAAAACTTTTTCTAAAGAAAGTTCTATTTGCAAAGATTTCTTGTGGTTTATTTCTAAGAAATAAACTTTGTAAACAATTCAAATGTTTAATTTCAGCATTATTGTAAAATGAAAAAGATAATTACTACTAAAAAATTTTGAATTGCAAGAAAAAGTCCCGTAATCCCATTTTACTTTGTTTTTTAACAAAAAATTTTCAATCGAAATTTACAATTTTATTTGTAATTTTACATTTTTTTTTCGTAATTTTACAAATTTCCAAGAAAATTACAAAAAAAATTAGTTAATTCACGAGAACTCTTTGTAAGTTTTATTGCGTCAAAAAAGTTGTAAATTTACAATTCTGTTGGTAAAAAGCTTGCAAAATTACGAAATTATTGGTTTAAAGCTTGTAAAATTACTATGAATTCTCGTCAAATAGGAGGTAGCAAAAAAGTTACACACTTTTCTTGTCAGGGGTTTTACACTCAAAAAAAAAGTTTGTAAAATGACATAAAATCCCCGTGATTTTACGGGGCAGGTTTTGTAAAATATGTACTAGCAAGAATCCCCGTAATGTTACGGGGATAATTTGTAAATTGATTTAACAAAAAAAAATGTAAATTTACAATTTTTTTTGTAAAATATTCACTTCGAGGTGAACATTTTTTTTGTAAATTTACAAAAAATTTGGTAAATTTACAAAACAAAATTGTAAACTTACAGAAAAAGGTTGTTATTTTACAAAGAAAAAATAGAAAATGAAAAAAATAAATTGTAGATTAACAAACTATTTGGTTAAACTACTGTTTTTACCGCAAACAAATATTGAAAAACAGGTATATTTACAATAAAAATTGTAAATTTACAAAATAAAAGTAGAAAATCAAAAAACAAAATTGTAAATTTACAAATTGTTTGGTTAAACTACTGTTTTTTATGGCAAAAAACTTATATATTTACAATAAAAGTGGTAAATTTACAATTTTTATTGTAAATATACCATTTTTTCTTATTTCTTTGCCGTAAAAACAGTAGTTTAACCAAATAATTTGTAAATTTAAAATATTGTTTTTTGTATTTTCTACTTCATTTTTGTAATATTACAACTTTTTTCTGGAAGTATACAATTTAGTTTTTTTAAATTTTCATATTTGTTTTGTAAATTTACAAAAAAATTTGGTTTATTTACATATTTGTTTTGTAAATTTAAAAGTTTTTTCCATTGGTGCATCTTATTTTTCCTTCTTCGGCAGCTGGAGTAGCACTTCAACAACCTGTGGAGGTGTTCTGTAATTTATGCGAAAAGTTTTCGCATCGAAAAGTATGAAACAAAAAATTCCATCGTTTCTCGATTCTGGAAAAAAAGTTGTTTCTGTATATCAATGCGAAAACGGCAGCATTTTTATTGGAATATTCCAAATCAGCTGTCAAAAAGGTAAATAAGGCGAGAAAATAATAAAAATCACAACAAAAAAAAACGCAATTTCACATTTTTTTTAAACAACACTCGTAACATTGGCAAACAAAAATGAAATAATAAATTAAATTATGAAAATAATGTGTAGTATATCATTAATAATATTAGTTGATAGTATTTTCTTGAAAAAAATATTGTTTTTTATTTATTATAACTCAAAAGTTGTTTAATTTACGAAATATCGCACCATTTTTAAATGTGAGTGATTTTGACACTTCAACTTCAAAAGTTTTCGATCACTTGGTTTACAGAAACAGTTTTTCTCGCATCTTTCCAATAATTTGGAAAAAAAATCATATTTGACAGAAAGTTTCCGCATAACAAAATTACAGAAACAGTCGAATGCGAAAAGTCAGGTTTTGTGCTGATTCACGATGTTTCTGTTTCGTTTTTCATGTTTCATGTGAGAAATCTTTCGATTCGAGAGTTATAGAACACCGCTACTGAAATGATTTTTTTTTCACTTGAACACTTTTAACAAACTTTTTAAAGTATAACACTGCACTTTTTTATTTTTTTTTGGCATTTTGTTTTTCTTAAGTAGAACATATGAGAATTGCGAAGGAGGCTACACAAGAAATTTCTTATATTTTCAGGAAAAATTAGTCAAAAAATTACAATTTTTTTTTTTTGAATTTTTAATTATTTTCACATGTATTTTTAAAAAATTGGGGGGAAAAAATTGGGTATTGTAGATTGGATGTTTAAGTACCTGTTAAAATAAGAAAAACTTAAGTTTTCATAATTGACAGCTTTTTATTGACCTTTTAGGTGCCAAATTTAAAAAAAAAATACCAAAAAATATGGTAAAATTACAAAAAAAATGGTAATAATACAAAAAAAACTAGAACAATCATATAGTAGAAACACATAAAAATTGTGTTATTTTACTTAACGCAAATTACCAAAAAATTGTGTAAAAACTTAATTTTTTTGCTAAAGCTTACAATTAGTTGAAAAATGTTTGTGTCCAGAACTTAAAAAATTTCCAAATTTTTTTTTCATGAAATTTTATATTTATTAAAAATTATTTTTAACTAAATTTTTTACTCCAAAACGCAAAAAAAATCTGAACTTTTTTGTTTAATTACATTTTTTGTGTTAAAAAACTGAAAACCTTTTAAAAGATCTTAAAAAAAAAAAAAAAATGCTTGTAATAAAACATTTTTTTGGTAAAAAAAACTAAATAACATCAAGTAAAATTTTGTTGTACAATTACAGTTAACTTGTGTAAAAAAACTAAACACCTTGTAATATTTTTTTAATTTGTAAAATAATTCACTTTTTTGTAAATTTACCTAAAAAATTTGTAAAATAAATTTACCAAAATATAACAGTAAAATTACAAAGCAAACTGTACTTTTCGTTTTATTAAATATACAACAATTTTTGTAAAAAGACAAAAATATTAGTAAAATAGAATTACAAGACCTTTTACTTGTAATTTTACAAACTTTTTTTTTTGAGTGTAGAAGGTTTTTTTTTTAGTGTAGCTGATTGCATTTGCGAGATATCGCGAAATTAGTGTTTTTGTAATTTTTAAATTTCGAAACCGAGTTTTTAAATTTATTTTCAAAAGCTGAGAATAGAGTTTTAATTGTACTTATTTACAGGTCACAAAACAGCAAACATCAAAATCCCATCTTCTCTAGTTCGCGAAAAAGCACGAAATTACGTTTTTGATGTTTTTGTTTTTAGATAGGGATTCTTTAAAATTTCGTAAAAACATGGAATGCAGTTTTACTTGTGTCACACAGCTGCACAGTGGGAGATTTGGAATTATTTTTTGGAAATAATTCAGCCATTCAGTACACAGAAAATAAAATCATAAAATTCAAGTCAACAAACAGCAATTGTGAATGCAGTATAAGACATATCAACCAAACATTTAGTATAAACGGCATCCCGTTAGTCAATAGTACAAAAATTCGATTTTGTTTTCAACAAACTACGTCAAATAATTTTATTTCAAAATGAAAGGAAAATTTCAACAAATCATTAGTGGCAGTTTGACAATAAGACAAAGAAAAATATTTTTTTAACTTTCAAATAACCCGTTTGTTATAATTTGTAAGTAAATAAAATATATTTTTTTCAACTATTTATGTCAATAAACGCCTTTGTCAAATAAAAGTCATATTTTCAACAATTTAAATCAATAAATATAAAGAACTTTGTCAATCTAACAAAATCGTATTATTTTTTTAAACAATTGCTGTCTATAAAGAATTTGGTAGCTTTTCTTAAAGTATAAAACAAAAACACAAACATACTATAACGACAACATGCTCTCTCTCGTCGTGTAGTTTGTTTTTTATTTGTGCCTGTACTTCTTTTTAAAAAAGCAGACAATGAAAAAAGAAGACAATTAAAAAAAACGATTATGAATTTAGTTTTATCTGAGCTAGCAAGCGGTACGGCAGCAATTGAAATTATTTCATAGAAAATATTATTAAAAAATGTATTTCGAAAACAAATTAATCTTTTTATATAAACATTTTGTTTTGTTAACTATTGTTTTGTTTTTGCCTTTATATTTTTGGAATAATTTTTTTACAGAATTTGCTTTCCAAGTTTTTACCGATTGCTATGTTTGTCTAAAACGAAACTAAAACATGTGAATATAAAAAAGAAATAAATAAAGAACAAACGAAAAAAAAGAATTTTCAACATAAGATAAAAACGGTAAAACGATAAAAGTAAAATACATTCTTAAGTGTTATAAAAAAGAATATTGACTACACCTAGAAAAGTTTTACAGTAACTATTTACGGTTATTCAAAAAGTTTTTAGGTAAAGTTATTTTAAACGTTTTATCGTTTGTTTTTCAAAAAAAAAAAAATTATTGAATGATTTATACAGTTGTTAAAACAATAAACTACAAAAATTTACGGAAAAATGTTTTTATCAGTTAAATTATTTTTGACTGATTATTCCGTATAATTTTACAGAAGTACGGTTTTTGTAGTTTGTTATTAAAAAAAAATATTTTTACTCCACAAAATAAAAAATTGTAAACAGTTAAAATAACTGAAATATCATTTGTTTTTACGGAATGTCTAGTCATTTATTAATGTTTAAAAATAACTGAAAAAGTATGTTGTTTCAAGTGAAATATAAGTAGTCCGTTTTTTAAAAGGAAAAACGATTGTTTTAAATGTTTTTTCAGTTGAATTTACTTACAAAATATTTTAAGTGTAACAAAATACTTTTGTTTAATTTCAATATTAATATTCTCTTACATTTATCTTGATTTTTAATCAATTTATTTTTAATTTTTTTTCCTATAAAAAAACTTTTAATTTGTCAATACAACTAATACTGTTGGTTGATATCACAAATTCGTTTGTTGAATTCCTTTACCATATCAACAAATGACGTTTGTGTTTGTTGAATTTCTTTGTTGAAAACAAAATTTATTTTTTTTCTTTTGTTAGATCAACAAATTACGTTTTGTGTTTGTTGAATTTCTTTGTTGAGAACAAAATTTATTTATTTTTCTTTTGTTAGATCAACAAGTTACGTTTTGTGTTTGTTGAATTTCTTTGTTAAAAAAAAAATTAAGATTTTGTACGTTTGTCAATACAAATAATAATTTAGGAGAACTATTACAAACTCATTTATCAATTGTTTTTTTTCAACAATTAATATTTACAAACGTTAGTTGATATTACAAATTTCCGTATAGGAGCACTTTCAGTGAAAAATTTAATTGTATTCACAAATATGGGGGTCAATATAACAATTCGTTTTTTTCTGTGTAGGTACACTCAAAAAAAAAAGTTTGTAAAATGACATAAAATCTCCGTGATTTTACGGGGCAGGTTTTGTAAAATATGTACTAGCAAGAATCCCCGTAATGTTACGGGGATAATTTGTAAATTGATTTAACAAAATAAAATGTAAATTTACAATTTTTTTTGTAAAATGTTAACTTTGAGGTGAACATTTTTTTTTGTAAATTTTCAAAAAATTTGGTAAATTTACAAAACAAAATTGTATACTTACAGAAAAAGGTTGTTATTTTACAAAGAAAAAAAATAAAATGAAAAAAAAATAAATTGTAGATTAACAAATTATTTGGTGTAACTACTGTTTTTTCGGAAAAAGTATTGAAAAACACGAATATTTACAATAAAAATTGTAAATTTGCCACACTCAAAAAAAAAAACTGTAAAGTTAGCAAAAAATTTTGTTAAATTTAACTAAAAAAACACCTGATTTTGAACCTACTAAATTTCTAGTTAATTTAACTAAAAATATTTAGTTAACTTTTCGTAGAATTAATGTAGCAAAAAAACCGTAACTTTAACTAAAAATTCAGCTGAAAATTTCGTAACATTTTTATGTACGTATTAACAAAAAAATTAGTTAAATTCAGCTACACTTTTTGTAAAAAAATTGTAAGTTTGTTAAATATTGATTTTATACACTAACACTTCACTTATTTTTTTCTCTTTTTTCACAACATTAAGTTAACATTACAGTTTTATTTTTTTGAGTGCAAAAAAAAATTTAAATTTACAAAAAAAAATTGTAAACTTACAAAAAAAATTATAAATTTACAAATTGTTTGGTTAAACTACTGTTTTTTATGGCAAAATACTTGTATATTTACAATAAAAAGTGGTAAATTTACAATTTTTATTGTATATATTAGAGTTGTCAGTCGATTAAGAATAATTCGATTAATCGATCAAACAAAACCCAACTCTTGCTCGAATACTTCAAAAATGTCGATTTTCGAATAACGAATAAATCAATTAATTAATGTGGATTAATCGAACAATTTTTTTTTAATTAAAAAATTAAATGAATGCTTAGAATTTGATTTATTCTCATAAATTTTGAAAGATTTTATTCAAAATGTAGGAAAGTAAAAGTATATTGTAGCCATAGCCCTGGATAGCACATCCATTGAAGAATTAGAGGGAGTTATCAAGTTTTTAATAAATAATTTATAAAAATTTAATAATTCTTCTGCATCAGACTTACTAAAACGTATTAAAATAAGAATTAATGAGAGACATATACACTCAAAAAAAAAAAAACTGTAAAGTTAGCAAAAAAATTAGTTAAATTTAACTAAAAAAACACCTGATTTTGAACCTACTAAATTTCTAGTTAATTTAACAAAATATATTTAGTTAACTTTCCGTAGAATGAATGTAGCAAAAAAAATGTAATTTTAACTAAAAATTCAGCTGAAAATTTCGTAACATTTTTTATTAGTTGAATTCAGCTAAACTTTTTGTAAAAAATTTTAAGTTTGTTAAATATTGGTTTTAAACACTAACACTTCACTTATTTTTTCTTTTTTTTTTCACAGCATTAAGTTCAGCTTAAGTAGGACTTATGAGATTTGCATAGGAGGCTACAAAAGAAATGTTTAAAATTTTTCACTTGACAAAAATGTTACAAAAAATCAGCAAATTAATTAGTAAAAATTCGTAAACTCAGTTTTAAAGTCAACAAAAAAAAATTAATTCAAAATTTGTACAAAACTAGTATTTTCGTAAATTGAACTTAACTAAAAAAAGCAGTTAAAACGCTGATTTTAACTAAAAATTTGCTAAAAAGCCAGTAAACTCGAGTTAACAAAAAAAAGTTTGTTAACTTTACAGTTTTATTTTTTTGAGTGTAAAAGTTTTAAATACGTTAATAATTTTTCTAAATTCTGGAAATTTTCCGAGCAATGAAAGTTTCTTAAAATATTCTCCAAAAAGCGAAACAAAAGAATATGCAAATGAATTATACTCCAGATTATTTTATGTTGAAAACAATATCAATAATTCAGATAAAAGTATTGAAATAGAGGAAGTTATTAGTAATGAAAATAATAATCTTTTATGCGAATTAAATAATTCAATTCAACTTATTAAAAATTCAGAAAATAAAAAGGACTTCAGCGATATATCAGACGATATGGAATATTTGGGAAAATCTGAAAAAAGAACAGAAAAATTAGATAAACTTTTATATGCTCTTCTTACTATATCACCTACTTCAACAATTAGCGAAAGAGTGTTTTCAAAATCTAATTTAATAAAAACAAAAACCAAAAATCGTTTGAAAGCAAAAAAATTGAGTCAACTTTTATTTTTAAAAGATTGAAATAATTTTAAATTGTCTTATTTGACAAAAATTAAAATCATTTATGATATATTTTGTCTGAATACTTTAAATAACAATTTGTATTTGAATTATTTCTCAACAAGTATTAAATCTAAATCTAAAATTAAAAGTGATCTCATTTATTAAATTTTTAAGTTTTTTTAACTTTTAACTATTTTATTTTTAAGTTTTTTATGCATTTTTTCGTTAATAAAAATTTTAACTCTCTTATTTTAAGTTTTTTTATATGAATTGTTTATATTTTTTTGTTAATAAAAATATTTTTTAAAATAATTTTTTTATTCGTTATTCTCTTCGATTAATCGAATAAATTTTGATCTTTAATCGTTTGATCGAACGAGGAAAAACAATTATTTGAATTATTCGAACAAAGTTGAAAGTCGAATAATTGACAACTCTACACCCAGAAAAGTTTTACAGTAACTTTTTTACGGTTATTCAAAAAGTTTTTAGTTAAAGTTGTTTTAAACGTTTTATCGTTTGTTTTTCAAAGAAAATAAAATATTGAATGATTTACACAGTTGTTAAAACAATAAACTACAAAAGTTACGGAAAAATATTTTTGTCAGTTAAATTATTTGTGACTGATTATACCGTATAATTTTACAGAAGAACGGTTTTTGTAGTTTGTTATTCAAAAAATTTAATTTTTACTCCACAAAATAAAAAATTGTAAACAGTTAAAATAACTGAAATATCGTTTGTTTTTACGGAATGTCTAGTCATTAATTAACGTTTAAAAATAACTGAAAAAGTCTATTGTTTCAAATGAAATATAAGTAGTCCGTTTTTTAAAAGGAAAAACGATTGTTTTAAACGTTTTTTCAGTTGAATTTACTTACAAAATATTTTTAGTGTAGTATATCAAGAAATCTTTTTTAAATTTCAACTCAGTGAAACTGAAATAAATGTTATAAAAAACCGGCAGTTTTTGGAATTAAGAAAAACTGTAAATGCAGTTGTGTAAACAAGACCTTGAACCATCACTGAGCAATGTTTAAGGATTACCCCACTTTATCCGTAAAAGTTACAGAGGGTTAAAGTTGAAAAATCGATAAAAATGGCTTGAAATAATCCATAGTTTTTACATTATTTCGCTTTTTTTTTAAGTTCTCCTTATATTTCAATCTTTTCCGGCATAACACAAAGTCAGTACATATAAGAGATTATTTTAATGTTGGTTTGATAGATGCTTCATCGCTTGGTAAGAAGTTATAAGACGGTTAAATTTTGAAACCAAAAATTAAGAGTTTTTAAATTTTCGAGGTTTTTTGATCAGGGATTTCGGCCCCCTCTATAAAATGAAAAAAGTTGAACTAGAGTTGGTAGCTGTTGCAATTCTTAACATTTTGGAATTAATCCCGTTAATGTGCCACGAATAGTTAAGGAGTTTCAGCAGATCAAAGTTCGCAAGAAAAAACGTAATTTTTTTAAAATACCAGTTTTTCGCGAGGCACATTCGCGGTTTCATTCGAAATTTGGTGGACTCTTGCGTAAACCGAGTTTTTTGTGAGTTTACATAAAAAAATCACTGGCGGGTTTATAAAAAATAAATTGCAAAAATTTTATGGCATTTTTGAAAATTGTGCGAAATTTGCAAATCTGTTTCCTGTTTTTTTTAGTAGCAATTAATGCATCATGTTCATTTTAATACACCAAAAGACGTGCCTTAACGAGTAGAACTGATTTGCTTTTTGACTTTTTACTTTAAGCCATTCTGAGCGGAAAGCGCGATGATTTTATCTAAACCTGTTTTGATCTGGCACATCCAAGGCTTTACACCAAATCGGATGAAATTTTTTTTAAATGAAAGCCCACTTGATGTGTCATCATAAAATCACAGGCGGGTTAAAAAATTTTGATGATTATAGATTTTTTGGACCATATTAAATTTTCTTGTTATAAAAAAGCATCACCGATTTTTTTTTAACTACTGGTACAATGATAAGATTTTCGGTGATTTTCTTCAGTAATACCAACGCGTATTGCCTAAATCTATATAAATAAAAATCAATTGTCGTTCGTTGGTAACAGCATCAGTTGAGAACGGCTTGACCGATTTGGACAATTTTTTTTTTGAAATGTTCGTCATAGTCCAACTTAGGTTTTTACGTAAAGAAAAATTGACCACGCCCACTTTTACGCCCACTTTTTTAGATTTACCTAAAATCGAAAACGGCTGCACAGATTTGGATAATTTTTTATTTAAATGTTCGTAGTGATCCAGTTTAAGTTTTTACTGAAAGAAAAATCGACAACGCCCACTTTTACGCCCACTTTTTCAATTTATCTAAAATCTGAGAATGGCTGGACCGATTTGACTTAATTTTTTTTTGATGAATTTTCATCATATTCCAACTTTGGTTTTTACGAAAAAAGAAATTGATCACACGCCCACTTTGGCTAATTTTTGTTGAAAATGTTCGTCATAATTCAACAAAAGTTTTTACGGATAGTTAAATTTTCCACGCCCACTTTTTTCTATGTATCGAAAGAACTATAACGGCTAGACCGATTTGGTTATAGTCCACAATAGATTTTTAAAAAAAGAAAAATTGTCCACGCCTACTTTTACGATCACTTTTCCCGATATATACAATTTTAAATCATGGAATGGTTTTTAATGTTCGTCATAATCCAACTATGTTTTTATCGAAAAGAACAATTTTCCATTTCTACACTCACTTTTGAATTGAATTGGTCCATCCAGAGTTGGTTAAATTCAAAAGGGGCTTACTGTAAGAAAAGTTGTGCACCCACTCTTTTTTTGATATAAATAAAATTTGCTCTTTAGAAAAATAAAATATAGAATAATAAAATATAAATAAAAATCAAATGTATGTAGTTCGTTGATAATCGCATCACTTGATAACTGACCGATTTGGATAATTTTTTTTTTAAATGTTCATCTTATTTGTTTTCTTAATGTTCGTCTTAGGTTTTTTCGGAAAACAAATTAATCACGCCCGCTTTTACGCTTCCTTTTTTCAATATATATAAAATCGGAGAACGGCTGGATTGATTTGACTAATCTTTTTTTAAATGTTCGTCATAGTCCAACTTAGGTTTAACCGGAAATAACAGTATTTCACGCCCTTTTTTATTTCGATGTATCTAAAATAAAAGAACGGCAGGGCCGATTTCGCTATTAGTAGTATTTGTTGACGTTCGTTATAGTACAACTAAGGTTTTTACGGTAAGAAAAATTGCCCACTCCCACTTTTTTCAATACATCTAAAATCGGAGAACGACTGGCATGATTTTGTAAATTTTTTCGTTAATGATCATTATAATCCAACTAAGGATTTTACGGAAAAAATTATTGTTCTCCCCTACTTCAAAAGCCTACATTTTTCAATATCCCTAAAATTTGCAACATTTTAGAAAGCCTGGACCGATTTGGCTAATTTTTTTGTTTTAAATGTTCGTAATAGTCCATATAATTGTTCGAAAAATCAAATTGTCCTCTCCCACTTTTTTTCGATATTTCTAAAATTTATTTTTTACTCTAATTCGATCTATTAAAAAACAATATTTTTAATAGATTATATGTTGTTCGTAGATTGTGTTGTTCGTAATGATACTCAAGAAGTTTTAAATTTGTACAGTTCACAAGTCGAAGACATGGTAATTTTTTTTAGTTTCTAAAATATAATTTGAAAATGATTATCTGCCTAATCGGGTCTTTAAAACAACGCCCACGAATTTTTCTAAGCCAAGAATTCATTCCTTTTTTTGCAGAGCTATATATTTGATGCGAGACGAAATATAACACTGATCTTATATTTGGGCCAGCAACGCGGACCGGGGCCAGCTAGTATGTTATAAAAAATTGTGAAACTTTTCTTTTACCGCGAATAAATCGCGATTTTAGGTACTTAGATATTTTTTAAATCGTTTGGTCATTAAAGGGTTAAATTTATATCATATATTTTAGAAGAAATGATGTGTCCTGGCATGTTTTAATAACGCATGCAACAAATGTGTAGAAAATAAAATCTTTAAAATATTTTTAAGATTTTTAAAACCGCTAAATCTTAAAACCGCCATAACTTTTGACCCCCTTGCGCGATTTAATTGACGCGAACGAATTTCTTATTCTTAAATAGCATCTAATATTTATGACAACTTTCATCGATGTGCCATCAAAACAAAAATCACATCTTTTTTAACTCAAAATTTAAGTCTAAAACGGAACTCCTCATATATACCATTTTTTCTTATTTTTTTGCCGTAAAAACAGTAGTTTAACCAGAAAATTTGTAAATTCACAATATTGTTTTTGTATTTTCTACTTCATTTTTGTAAAATTACAACTTTTTTCGTAAGTATACAATTTTGTTTTTTAAATTTTCATATTTGTTTTGTAAATTTACAAAAAATTTGGTTTATTTACATATTTGTTTTGTAAATTTAAAGGTTTTTTTCCATTGGTGCATCTTATTTTTCCTTCTTCGGCAGCTGGAGTAGCACTTCAACAACCTGAAATAATTTTTTTTCACTTGAACACTTTTAATAAACTTTTTAAGGTATAAACTGTATTTTTTTATTTTTTTTCGACATTTCGTTTTTCTTAAATAGAACATATGAGAATTGCGAAGGAGGCTACACAAGAAATTTCTTATATTTTCAGGAAAAATTATTAAAAAATAACAATTTTTTTTTGAATTTTTAATTATTTTCACAAGTATTTTTAAAAAATTGGAAAAAAAATTTTGGATATTGTAGATTGGATCTTTAAGTACCTTTTAAAAATAAGAAAAACTTAATTTTTCATAATTGGCAGCTTTTTAATGAAATTTTAAGTGCCAAATTAAAAAAAAAAATTCCCAAAAAATATGGTAAAATTACCAAAAAAAATGGTAAAAATACAAAAAAAAACTAGATCAATTATATAGTAGAAACACATAAAAATTGTGGAATTTTACTTTACGCAAATTACCAAAAAATGGTGTAAAAATTAAATTTTTTTGCTGAAGCTTACAATTAGTTGAAAAATGTTTGTGTCCGGAACTTGAAAAATTTCCAAAAAATTTTTTCATGAAATTTTTTATTTTTAAAAAATGAGTTTTAACTAAATTTTTTACTCCAGAACGTAAAAAAAAAAATCTGAACCTAAAAATTTTTTTGTTTAATTACATTTTTTTGGGTTAGAAAACTGAAAACCTTGTAAACGATCTTAAAAAAAATTGTAATAAAACATTTTTTTGGTAGAAAGACTAAATAACATCAAGTAAAATTTTGTTGTACAATTACAGTTGTCTTTTGTAAAAAAAATAAACACTTTGTAATATTTTTTTAATTTGTAAAATAATTCACTTTTTTGTAAATTTACCTAAAAAATTTGTAAAATAAATTTACCAACATATAATAGTAAAATTACAAAGCAAACTGTAGTTTTCGTTTTATAAAATATACAACAATTTTTGTAAAGAGACAAAAATATTAGTAAAATAGAATTACAAGACATTTTACTTGTAATTTTACAAACTTTTTTTTTGAGTGTATAATTTTGATAAAAAACAACAAATTGGCAAGCGTTTAAAGAGTTCATATGTAAACCGTTCAACCGCTGGGCTCCAACTTCCATTTCAAATTTCATGGTTATTAGTTACCCAGTCAGAAAAATACAAAAGGGCCAAGGTTGGCAGAGCGTTGGTGCCAGTATTACCAACGTTGGCCGATAACACGGTTTGCAACTAATACTGTACAGTGGCATTGTTGGATTGATAACGCCAGATGTAGCTCCGCCAATTGTTTTTTCTGGTGTTGGCAGACTGTTGGCAAAACAAAAAACACTGCACATCACCAGTGTCATATTTTTAAGTAATACTACGCTGTGCCAAAGTCGGATTTACAAAAAATACTGTACAGTAGACCGGGTCGAAAAAAAAAGTTCCCATTGTGCGGGCTTTATTTTAAAGCTTACCTCGAAAAAGTTCCATAGCCAAAATATTAGATTTTTAGGTCGCGATTTGGTACCGCCGAAATCGTTTTTTGTTCATAGCTTTGTCATTTGATGTCCGATCGTTGTAAAAAAAAATTTGTTAGAAAGTCCTCAGCGAGTACTAAATTTGACCAATATCTGGTTTTGACCTCTGAGGTCATCTTCGTGTTATAAGTGTTAGTTTCTCAGCTTTCTACCCACCTAAATGATCTTTATTTTTCCATTAAATTATAGCATTAAATAATTCATGAAATTCTTCCCTTAGAAGTACCCTCTTAAATTAACTAACAAAAAAGTTACATTCATTTTTAAATTTCCATAGAAAAAGATTTAAAACACTTGTTCGTATGTATTTAAATACAAACTAAAAAAATTAAATATAGTTTAAAGGCATAATAACAAGTGTTTTTTCTAATTTTCTTTATATTGTATATGAAAATCTTAAATCAAATGTAACTTTTTTGTTAATTAATTTAACTGGATACTTCCAAGGGAAGGATTTTATGATTTTCTTAGTGCTATAATTTAATGGAAAAATAAAAATCATTTAAGGGGGTAGAAAGCTGAGAAACTAACACTTATAACACGAAGATGACCTCAGAGGTCAAAACCAGCTATGGGTCAAATTTAGTACTCGCTGAGGACTTTCTAACAAATTTTTTTTTACAACGATCGGACATCAAATGACAAAGCTATGAACAAAAAACGATTTCGGCGGTACCAAATCGCGACCTAAAAATCTAATATTTTGGCTATGGAACTTTTTCGAGGTAAGCTTTAAAATAAAGCCCGCACAGGGGGAACTTTTTTTTTCTCCTTTATGGTCGACCCAGTCTACTGTACAGTGCTATTGTTGGATTGATAACGCCAGATGGGGCTCGGGCCAAATGTTTTTTCAGGTGTTGGCAGACTGCTGGCAAAATAAAAAATGCTGTACATTGCCAGTATCGATTTAAAAGTAATACTGTACAGTCCCAGGACAATGAAATTCACAGAAAATGAAAAAACTTCAATTTTAAATGGGAATATTGATACAAAAATAAAGAATTGGATTTTTCAAAATATCAGAACCCTTACACAAAAATGTATAGACGGACTATTATTGATACTTAGATCGGAAGGGCACCTGTCTCTCCCAAAATGCTGTAAAACATTATTGCAAACTTCTCGTATAAGAGGAGAAACTGAAATAATGAAATGTTCTGACGGCACTCTGGGAACATTTCAATACTTTGGAGTAAAATCTAATCTAGATGTTATCATACATCCAAATCTTTATACGGAAAATAATATTGAATTATTGATTCACGTAGACGGAAGGGACATATTTAATAAGTCCAAAAAAGGTTTTTGGACATTAATGGGAAGAGTTTTTGCAAGAAAGGTGCCCCCTGACGTCTCCCACCAACCCCCCCCCAAAAAAAAAGACGCCCCTGGATTTTTTTTATATTGTTTTTTTTTACATTTTGGAGGGCACAGCCGAATGTAACACTCTCACTTGTTAAAGAAATAAATTGTGAACAACGTACGCTCCAGTCGTTTAGAGAAAAGACTAACGCTGAGCACCATTTAGCTAAAGAAACCAGTCCACTTCTCGATATTCCTAACTTTGACTTAATAAAATCCGTCGTTTTGGATGAAATGCATATGTTGTACCTTGGAATTGGGAAAACGTTACTTCAGAAACTTATTTTTAAGAATCCAGATTCTTATATTTCCGAAGAAAACGTAGCAATTATGCAACAAAATTTTTCAAAAATATCTAAAGATATTACAGCTGAGTTCCAAAGAAAAACGTTTGATTTAATGGATACAGGAAATTGGAAAGCTACACAATATCGTTTTTTTTTATTATATGGCGGAGGGATAGTTTTGAAAAATGTATTGAAATCTAATCAGTACAGACATTTTTTACTTCTTTTTACAGCTTGTCGAATTTTGTCATCTAGCAAATTAGCTACATTGAAAGCTGATTATGCTAAGCAGTTATTAAGGAAATTTGTTGAACTTATGTCATATTTTTATGGACCAAAATCACATACAATGAATATTCACAACCTTATTCATATCGCAGATGACGTTGTTAATATAGGGGCGCTGCTATCTCAATTTTCCGCGTTTGATTTCGAAAATAGCTTAGGTTTTATAAAAAGTATTATAAATTCTCCAACCAACCCCATCGAAGAAGTTCAAAGAAAACTTCATATTTTTCGATCAAACGATTCATCAAATAATTTTACATTGCTTTATCGTATCAATAGAAGCTTAAAATATTCTCTTGGACAAATTTTAGAAACCTCGGAAATAGGAGTTACTTTTAGCTTTGTTATTATCGAAGGCAATAAAATTTCACCACTTCCTCCTGATAACGTATGCTTACTAAGAAATGGAAATGTTATTACGGTTAACGAAATTTTTAGTAGGAAAGTGTCGAATTTCAAATGTGATGATATTTTTTTTAAAGGCAACGTTTTTCTTGAAGTTACTGATTTTGTGGAATATCCACTTCCATCAAGTGAAATAGGATTGTATGATGTTAGAAAATTAGATGAAAAGAACACTGAAATTAACATAAGTATGGTAGAATTCAAGTGTATTCTTACTACATGTGATGATAAAACAATTGCTATTACCCTATTACACTAATTTTAATAATATATATGTAAATTATTTAATAACTCTTTGTTAATATAATAAAAGGTGTAATAAAAACAATATTTAATCGAAATCCAACCGCTTAAAAATAATTAATAAAAAAATAAATGGTCGTAAATGTTGTATTAAATGTACTGGCAGAGTACAATTCTGTTTGTAATTGCCAACGTTCAAACGCTGTTGGCATTTCCAATAAATCCAGTGCTCCGCCAGTACAATATTTTTTGTACGGTTGGCAGTTTCTGATTGGGTAGTTACTGAATGGCTAAATTATTTCGAAAAATAAAAATTGCAAAATCTCCCACTGTACATCTGTAAGTTGTGTAGTTGGGCGGAGCAAGAAATGATTTTTCGCGAATTTGGTTTGGACGCTATGCGGGATTGGTAAAAATAGATGCCATAACGATGTGGTTAAAATTTCAGAAAGATCGCACTTCATCATTTCTAAGCCAAAGAGCACTTTTTAAAAAATTGTCAAAAATTCAAATTTGCTAAGATCTTCTTAATTTTAGATATTTCGTTAATCACACCTATTTAGATTTCAAATATAAGCTTTATGGAATACCAATTACATCCAAAAACAAGAGGTGAAAAAATATGCATACATTTTGGAGACACCCGGAAATCAACTTTTTGCAATAATATAAAAAAAATTGCACTAACATTGCAAAATATGATTTTTTTGTTACCGACTTTGAAAATAGACTACCCAAGGATTCCAAAACCGTTAAAGTCAAAAAATACGAAAATCTTAAAAAGCGTTATTCTACACTCAAAAAAAAAGTTTGTAAAATGACATAAAATCCCCGTGATTTTACGGGGCAGGTTTTGTAAAATATGTACTAGCAAGAATCCCCGTAATGTTACGGGGATAATTTGTAAATTGATTTAACAATAGAAAATGTAAATTTACAATTTTTTTTTGTAAAATATTACCTTCAAGGTGAACATTTTTTTTGGAAATTTACAAAAAATTTGGTAAATTTACAAAACAAAATTGTAAACTTACAGAAAAAGTTTGTTATTTTACAAAGAAAAAATAGAAAATAAAAAAATAAATTGTAGATTAACAAATTATTTGGTTAAACTACTTTTTTTACCGCAAAAAAATATTGAAAAACACGTATATTTATAATAAAAATTGTAAATTTGCAAAAAAAAATTAAAATTTACAAAACAAATTGTAAACTTACAAAATAAAGTTGTAAATTTACAAAATAAAGTGTAAATTTAAAAATTGTTTGGTTACACTACTGTTTTTTATGGCAAAAAACTTGTATATTTACAATAAAAAGTGGTAAATTTACAATTTTTATTGTATACATACCATTTTTTCTTATTTTTTTCATAAAAACAGTAGTTTAACCAAATAATTTGTAAAGTTACAATATTGTTTTTGTATTTTCTACTCATTTTTGTAAAATTACAACTTTTTCTGTAAGTATACAATTTTGTTTTTAAAATTTTCATACTTGTTTTGAAAATTTACAAAAAATTTGGTTTATTTACATTTTTTTTTGTAAATTAAAAGGGTTTTTTCATTGGTGCATCTTATTTTTCCTTCTTCGGCAGCTGGAGTAGCCCTTCAACAAACTGAAATGATTTTTTTTTCACTTGAACACTTTTAATAAACTTTTTAAAGTATAAAACTGCATTTTTTTATTTTTTTTTCGACATTTCGTTTTTCTTAAGTAGAACATATGAGAATTGCGAAGGAGGCTACACAAGAAATTTCTTATATTTTCAGGAAAAATTATTAAAAAATAAAATTTTTTTTTTGAATTTCTAATTATTTTCACAAGTATTTTTAAAAAATTGGAAAAAAATTTTTGGATATTGTAGATTGGATCTTTAAGTACCTGTAAAAATAAGAAAAACTTAATTTTTCATAATTGGCAGCTTTTTATTGACATTTTAAGTGCCAAATTTAAAAAAAAAAAAATATCGTAAAATTACAAAAAAATGGTAAAATTACCAAAAAAATTGTAAAAATACAAAAAAAAAAAAAAAAACCAGAACAATTATATACATAGTAGAAACACATAAAAATTGTGGTATTTTACTTAACGCAAATTCCCAAAAAATGGCATAAAATTCAATTTTTTTGCTAAAGCTTACAATGAGTTGAAAAATGTTTGTGTCCGGAACTTAAAAAATTTCCAACATTTTTTTCCATGAAATTTTTTATTTATAAAAAATTATTTTTAACTAAATTTTTTACTCCAAAACGCAAAAAAAATCTGAACTTAGAAAATTTTTGCGTGTCCTATTGTTGAATAATTACATTTTTTTCGTAAAACAACATTAATTTTAGTAATAAAATAAGTTTTGTAAAATTACATTGGAATTAAGTACTTTTCAATACTTACATTTCAAACTGAAAACCTTGTAAACGATCTTAAAAAAAAAAAATTTTTTGTAATAAAACATTTTTTTGGGAGAAAGACTAAATAACATCAAGTAAAATTTTGTTGTAAAATTACAGTTGTCTTTTGTGAAAAAATTTAACACCTTGATATATTTTTTTAATTTGTAAAATAATTCACTTTTTTGTAAATTTACCTAAAAAATTTGTAAAATAAATTTACCAACATATAATAGTAAAATTACAAAGCAAACTGTAGTTTTCGTTTTATTAAATATACAACAATTTTTGTAAAAAGACAAAAATATTAGTAAAATAGAATTATAAGACCTTTTACTTGTAATTTTACAAACTTTTTTTTTTGAGTGTATAAAGTTAATATTTAAAATCTAAATATATGTGTTTAACTAGACCTTATTAAATCCAAAATTTATAAGATCTGATCAAATTTGAATTTTTGACAATTATTTTAAAAAATATTCTTTTGGCTTAGAGAAGTTGAAACTTCAGCTATAAAGGGGAACCCCAACCAAAATGAAGTGCGATCTTCCTGAAATTTTAACCACATCGTTTTGTCATCTATTTTTACTAATCCCGCATAGCGCCTAAGCGATTATCCTGTTCATCAGAAACCGGTTGACTTTAGCCCTTTTACTGCCTCTATCCAGATAGATTAATTAACATAGATAACGATGTAAATATTTTTCTCATGAAACTATTAGATTTTAATTATTTTTTATATTCCCTTCTCATGCAAATACTAAAATAATTCCAATAGGCAATATTGACAAAATAAATTTATTAAAATATTCGAAAAAAATATTGAATAATTTCATAAATTATTAGGTGTTAAGATATAAACAAATTATATAAATATGAAAACTATAATTATTTTTAATAACATCAAATTAATGAAATTTTAGTATTTTTACAAATGTATGTAAACAGAAATGTACTTACACACAAATTTATAATTATAATTAGTTTATTAAAAAAAAGTGTTCATATGTCCGATGAAAAAATACAAAAAACCATGATAATGATTAAAGTATTCTTAAACCCCTTATTAAAAAAAACCTATATGAAAAATGACAGTAACCAAAGAAGATAAAGGAAATATATTTGTTTATGAATAGCAATAGAAAATCGTGAAAATGGTTGATTAAATTATAACCCAGCAAAAGAAAACAGGAAGGTAATTTTGAAAAAAAAAATCTAAAAATTTCTTTCCCCACTCAAAAAAAAAAAACCTTGTAAAACTACAAGAAAAACTTGTAACTTTTTTTGTTTGCTACCTTCTATTTGACAAAAATCCCTAGTAATTTTACAAGCTTTTTGCCAATAATTTTGTAATTTTACAAGGTTTTTACTAATTAAATTGTAACTTTACAATTTTTTTGACATCATAAAATTTACAAGGAGGTTTCGTAACTTTACTAGATTTTTTGCTACCTCCTATTTTACGAGAATTCCTAGTAATTTTACAAGCTTTTTACCAATAATTTTGTAATTTTACAAGCTTTTTACTAGGGATGTGCGATTAATCGATTATTTGTGCACCCTGATTAATCAAAATTTTGATTAATCAATTAATCGATTAATCATGAATTTTGATTAATCAAAATCATGATTAATTGATTAATTTAAATTTTGAATAATCAAATTTATGATTAATTGATTAATCAGAAATTTGAGTATTCAAAATGTGAATAATTGAACATTTTGTTTGTTTACTTTATATTATTTTATGTTTTTTATTTTTTTTTAAGCAAACCTAAGAACCTACTGATTGCAGTTCCTGGAAGATAAATATGTCTGCAATATATTTAATGCCTCAACATTTCAAAACCCAGTTTAATATTATTCCGCGGTTTGATGTGTTCAGAAAGATGGTTAATATAGGGTTGGTAGAAACGGTTGTATGGGGACTAGGTTTAATCATGAACCGATTTCAACCAATTAGAAATTTGACCTGCTTTATGCCAATTAATTTTTCAATTTCATTGGTAGATTTTCCGACACTTATTAACGTGGCCGAAATTTGGACCCCAGAATAATTTTTCCCCGTGGCAGTTTGAATGGGGAAAGTTATATTACACACACAGATAATAACAGCATTGAATTAAATTTTTAAAACTCGTAAATATTAACGATTTATTAAATAACATGAGGTGAATATAAATTTATTCGGCGAAAGATACATTTAAAAATACACTGTTATCCTCTGAAACATTTGCCACTTCCAAGGAAATCCGATGTAGACATCTATCCCTATCTTCCTAGACTTTGTGCATATCCATTTGTATTTAGTTTTCCAAAATCCATTTAAATTTCGTTGTTCTTTCTTCTTGATTTGTTATTTTATTTATTTTCATATTTGTTTTTTTTTTAATATTTATCAATAAGTAAAATTATTCAAATATGAATACTCAAAATTCAAATTAATTGATTAATCATAATTCTGATTAATCAGAAAACCTGATTAATCGAATAATTGATTAATCAAGATATCGATTAATCAAAAATTTAATTAATCGATTAATCGCACATCCCTACTTTTTACCAATAAAATTGTAAATTTACAGTTTTTTGTCGCAATTAAAATTACAAGGAATTCTCGTGAATTTACTAGATTGTTTTGTAAAATTATATTGAAAATTTGTAAAATTACAAAAAAAATTGTAAAATTACAAAAAAAAATGTATATTTCGATTAGTTAAAAAAACAAGGAAAACTGTCAAATATTGGTAAAATGCACTGAAAAAAAGACATAACTAAAATTAAGGAAAAAATGTCTTTGAAAATTTATCATGAATTTTTATAAAATTTAGTAAAATTTAACTAAAAAATGAGAAATGTTCTTAACTATGAGGAAAAAAGTTTAGTTCATTTACTTATAAGTAGTTCATAGTTTTCTTTAAATGGAATTTTTAAATATTAGGAAAAAAATTCTTACTGCCAAAGAAATTTTCCACAAATCTAAGAAACGTATCTTTATTTTTAAGACATATTTCTTAAAAAACAATTTATTTCAAGTTTAGTTAAAATTTACTAAAAAAAACATCATCGTATTTCTCTTCTGATGAATTTCATTTAAAAATCGAGATAAAACTGAAATTTTGAACCCGACCAACTCAGATATCGATGAAATTTTGTTCATAGCTAAATTTGATCAAAACAAACAAACTCTCATTTATAGAAATGACTGTTTTGCGATTTTTTGAGCGTGACACAGTGGGAACGTTTTCGAAAAAACGCGAAAATGGTCGAAAAGAGCTCCATTTAAACTACAATAACTCTGAATCGGCTCAACCGATTTCCATGATCTTGGTATCATTAAAAAGATATTTTAACAGGCTTTATGACACGTTAAAAAAAAAAAAAAAAAAAAATACACTGTAAAAAATTTATAACAAAAAAAATTTTAACTGACGAAAAAACCAAAAAGATCAAGGGTTTTTTTACAGTGTATTAATTTTTTAGAAAGGTTTATCCTTCATCTATACCATATCAAAAAATAAAAATGGGTTCTTTGTTAGTTTTTTTTATATAATTTTTTAAGTAGTGTCACTTCTAGTAATTTCCCTTATATTTTATAACAAAAAAAAATTTTAGGTAACGAAAAACCAAAAAAGATCAAGAATTTTTTACAGTGTATTACTTTTTTAGAAAGGTATTTCTCTCACCTATAACATATCCAAAAAGTAAAATGGGTTCTTTTTTATTTTTTTTATATAATTTTTTAAGTAGTGTCACTTCTAGTAATACTTACCGAAAGTTTTCGAAATAATTCGAATAACAGCGAAAATATCTGGTCACATTCACAAAATAGTTCAACAATTCTAACATTTTTTAAATGTTTACAAATAAAAAACCATCAACAATTGTTTATATTATTTGCCACGTTTTTATTAATTTGTGTTTTATTTTATTTAAATTTTTTTTAAGTTAATTATTTGTAAGAAATTTTGCGCTGCTCAAATTTGGCACAGTCAGAATATCTGCGCACATGTACAAAAGTTTCATTTACCGGAATGAATGAATGAAAGCCTTGAGTTCCTGTTATAGTTTTAGCTTCTTCATATCTTGAAAATAGCTTTTCTTTAACGTTGTTGTATTCGTCAGCATCTGCGTAAGCAACTTGTATGGTGGTCTTATATGTTTCTGATGCCCAGTGATAGAGTTGCCTCGTTGTCTGGATTTCATTTTTATTTGCAATACTATAATTTCGAGCACCTCTCTTCAATGTTCCTCCGATTCCATCACATGCAGATTTTCCGTGACTGGTAGCATAAAAGTGCCATTCAGCGTCAATCCCAAAATCAGATTTGTGATGGCATAAATTAATGAAGTTATATTTATTTTTATATTGTGCTCCTGCACCATCTGATACGTAAATGATTTTATTAATATTGTTGGTTATATTGGCCTTCACGAACTGTACCATTTTTGAAATATATAGATGAACTGCTATACTATCATGGGTATTGCAATCAGATATTATGGCGAAGCTTTTATGAGTTAATTTATCGTTATCTGAAAATAAACAAACAAAGGAAAAAAACAAATAAATAAAAATTATTAAATATTTTGATGAGTGTGGATGGATGTGTTTACTAATACCAAAATATTAAAATAATTACCTTTGTAATAAATAACGAACGGATGTATTGTAGCCTGATCATTATTCCAATGGTATCCTTGCACGGCATCTTGTACAAGAAATGCATAATTTTCAGCAAAGTCCATTTGAATTAACATTTCTCCTGATAACAGCGCCGCTCTTTTATTGCTGATAAATTCAGATTGTCGCTTTGCTATGAAATGATGCGGAATCAGAACTTTGATGTGTTCAGTAAAATCGCTGACAAATGATTCTGGGTTGGTGGTTAACGTTTCCAGAACACATCTAATCGTTGTATTCCACTTTTTGTATATTATTTCTTCAGTTTGGTTATTTTCAAAATGTTTTAGCATATGCGTTTTTAGATTATTTAAATTTTTAAAGCAGTGACCACACATTGAAACGCAACACTCGCTTTTTTCTATGTCACCATTACAAACAACGAATTTGAGAACATCTTTGTAATCGGTAAATGTGCATTCTCCTTCAATACAAATTGATTTTAAGCCACTTTTTTCAAACATCAATTTCATATTCTGATGCAATGTGCATACACAGATATTTTGCTGGTTTCCAACTCCAAGTTTTATACAATTTTTTGGCCTTAACATTGTAAATTTTGTAAAACCCACTTTGGCCAAGGGATGTTTTTTTTTAAATTCGTAGCAAGATTCGCGTAGTGAAGATAACATCAGTCTTTTTTGAACTTTTTCACGTAAGTTTCCTTGTTTAACAGTAATTGAATCTTGCGATCCAGGCATCATTCGGCTAATTTCATCATCTTCATAAAATAACTTGACTGTGCTTAGAGTTTCGGCTGGTAAGCTACGTCTGCTCATTTTAAAAAGATTGATATCTGCAAACTTCGTTTTATTCCTTTGGATATCTTTACTTTTTTTGATACAATCGTGAGATATATCATCCCCAAAACGATCTTTAATTTCTGCGTGACTCATATTGATTGGTAAGAGAGATAAAAGTTTTTGCTTTTCCAAAAGATTTGAGCTGTTCTCTATTTGATATTTGATGTTTTCCAAAATTTCTTCGTAAATGGCTTTGACGTTTTCAAGTTGCGCTGACAAATCAGATAATGGATCAGCTCCAAGTGAATCTGCTATATTTTCGAAAATTTGCAGTGATTTTCTATTTCTGTATGCATCTCGTTTCATATATTTCCTTTTAAGAGGCGACATTTGGTTTGGTAGATGAGGAATAATATGATCATTTATATTTTCAATGACTTCCGTCCTTTCGATGTTTGCAATACGGCTGGTACAAGTTGGAAGTTCATTCAATTCTTCGCTAATTTCATTGCTGGGCGTTGTTGGTAAATAATTTGAGACTTCATTCTGCTCCACGTTGGATTCATTACGACTGCGAGCTTTTCTCAGTGTATTCCGGCAAGTTTCGCAAATACGGCTACAATGAATGTTGGCGACAGCTGGAAAATATTCAATTATATTTGCAGCCTCGTTTTCACTTATTTTACGAAGCGAAGCGCAACACTTATTAGATATTTTTATGCATCTGTACTTATTGTTTGAATTCATATTCACTCAATTTTTTAAAATATACGCGTAAAAATTGTAATGGGATATCTTGGCTTCTCGAAACTGTTTATAATTATGAATTTCGGTACGTTCATCAGGTGCAATTATATAGCATTTTTTAAGGCAAGCAAGAACTTTTTGCGGTTAAAACATATTCATAATTTGGGACAATGTTTATTTATTTTACCTGTTAACCCTTCGTCAGGTACATATTTTGAGTCCTTAGTTCTGGCCAGACCCCTATACATTTACATGCATTTGCATGGAAATAAGGGCTGTTTGCCGTTAAATTTTTTACTAAGAAAGGAAAATATTTGTTATATTTTGTGTTTCTATTTCTTTTTACTATGTTATTAGCTACCTGAGGAAGAAAAAATAGACCTGAAAAAATCTTTGGAATGAAAAGGGCAACAATTTTTTTGTTCTATATATATTTCTCTTTATTATGGGTAAAGTAATAAATGTTTATGACAAAATAGAAAATTATTATGAAGAATACATTGATTTTTTTATTCAGAATTTTGCGGAATTACTAGAAGTGACACTACTTAAAAAATTATTAAAAAAAAAATAAAAAAGAACCCATTTTACTTTTTGGATATGTTATAGGTGAAGGAAATACCTTTCTAAAAAAGTAATACACTGTAAAAAATCCTTGATCTTTTTTGGTTTTTCGTTACCTAAAATTTTTTTTGTTATAAAATATAAGGGCAATTACTAGAAGTGACACTACTTAAAAAATTATATAAAAAAAACTAACAAAGAACCCATTTTTATTTTTTGATATGGTATAGATGAAGGATAAACCTTTCTAAAAAATTAATACACTGTAAAAAAACCCTTGATCTTTTTGGTTTTTTCGTCAGTTAAAATTTTTTTTGTTATAAATTTTTTACAGTGTATTTTTTTTTTTTTTTTTTTTAACGTGTCATAAAGCCTGTTAAAATATCTTTTTAATGATACCAAGATCATGGAAATCGGTTTAGCCGATTCAGAGTTATTGTAGTTTAAATGGAGCTCTTTTCGACCATTTTCGCGTTTTTTCGAAAACGTTCCCACTGTGTCACGCCCAAAAAATCGCAAAACAGTCATTTCTAAAAATGAGAGTTTGTTTGTATTGATCAAATTTAGCTATGAACAAAATTTCATCGATATCTGAGGGGGTCGGGTTCAATGCATCTCGATTTTTACATGAAATTCATCTTCTTTGAATTGAGGAAGTGTACTTCTTAGAATTTAGTTAATAACTTCTGAGAATTTAGTAAATAACTTCTTAGAATTTAGTTTAAAATTCAAAATGGCGATATCTGGAAAACTAAGCGAGATAGAGCGAAACGGACGAAATTTTCAAAAGAAAGACTGCAATGCTCTGCATATCTGTCGGGGTCTCAAGACCCTAATTTTAGATCTAAAATTTGAAATTCCCGAGATTTTATATATGCACATATCTCGGTAAATACTGCCAAATCGAGAAAAGGTCCAACAGCATTTTTGTAGCTCTTGACTCTTTTTGTAACACTTCCGCAAAATACCCGAAAGTCCTCCGACTAATAGTTTTTGAGTTATCTAGTTTTTAAGATTCTCAAGACCCTATCAGATCCCTTATTACCGTATCTCGAAAACTAAGCAAGTTAGAGCGAAACGGACACAAATTTTGGGTCAAAATCTATGGGGACCCTTAAAGGACCGGGGTCTGACTTAATATGGGGTCCGAACCCATGGGCTCCAAACCCATGGGTTCAGGGTCTAGACCCAATCCAGTTTTAAAATGTGAATGAACTAAAGTGTAATATAATTTTTCCCATTTTCTAGTTAAAATTGGCTTAAAATTAATAAACTTTGTTTTCCTTATTTTTGGGAAAATTATGAACTAAAACGAAGAAAAAAAATCTTTGGAGCCAAATCATTCCCTCTTTTTCTTAAAATTAAGTTAATTTTCCCAGATTTTAGTTCACTATTTTTTTTTGAGTGTGGGATTACGAGACTTTTCCTAGTAATCTGACAAAGTTTTTTTTTTTTTGTGTGCCTTGACCCTTTCATAGGGTTTGAGACAGCCTCTCATTTAAACTAAATTTGATCAGAGTTTTGGATTTTTGGAAATTTTTTACCAAAATCTTGGATTTTTGATACATTTTTTATTTATTTTGTTATGCTGAATAAAAATATTAAAAGAAAATCTGAAATCGGACAAGCGGCTTTCAAGATATCGCTATTTGAAATTTGTTAACAAATTTCCAAAAATGGCAGTTTCTCCTGAGTTCAAGAAATTTACAAAAAACAAGTGTTAAATTTATTTTTTTTTTAACAGAGCTTGAGACAAGCTTTCATTTAAACTAAATTTGTGCCAAATCAAAACATTTTACGCCTGGCTACCTGGCTAAAAAACCCGAAACTTTTATCGAAGGGCGCCACAGGTTAAAATGATCGGATTTGGTCCAATTGGTTTCAAATCAAAGTTTGGGTCAAGCTCTATGAAATGGAAAAGGGAAAACATTTTAAATTTTTTGCAAATTTCAAAAAGCGATATCTCGAAAACCGTTCAATCGATTTTAATTTTAATTTCTATGATTTTCGTGTTCAGCGCATCAAAATTATTAAATATAATGTGTTGCAAGACATATTTTTTTAAAATTTCAAACGTTAATTTAATATGGTTGCAGATAAAACGCATTAAAGAGGTATTGCACTAAAATTCATACAACTTTTGAACCAATACACATACAAAGACCATGACTAACTCAAATTAACAAATTTTTATTTTGATTTCTTTCGTAAACAGTAATTAATTTCCTTAAAACAATCATAAAAATTTTTAAAAATCACAATTTTGAATTAATTTCCCTTTCAATTTAATATGATGAAGATTTTCTTACTTGTTTTCTGTATCAGACAGAAATAAAAAATCACGCAAGCTCACGAAACAAAAATTACTCACGCCCCACAGAGGGTTGAAATGTACCAAAAGTGAGGATTAATTCAAAAGCTGAACTTTATCCTACACATTCGTGTATGGTACTGGGTGAAAGATAATTAAATTCTACATCACTATTTGCCAAAAACTTTTGTTTTGAGTAAATTACTCTATCGACTGTGAGCTGTCAAAGTCAAAAAATTTTTCAAAATTTTTCGTGCCGTGCCTAAAACTGAAAATTGAGATATTTTGGGTGCAGATAATTCTTATTAAGCGTTCTAAAAGTTTATTAAAATGGAACTATCAACTTCAGGTATTTGGCTACATAATTGCATTAATGTTTTTTAGATAAATGTTTTGCAAATATTTTTAATATTTTTTTAAAAAGTGCTCCATATTTGGGGTATTTTCGATATATACACAGAGTTTCAACAAATTTCTTGTTGCGATCCAGCAAATTTTATTAAGTGATATTTTAATATAGTATTTTAGCTTATATATTCCATACCAAACTTTTGCAGAGGCACCGCGTTTTTTTACTTACTAAAATTTTTGTGAAAGAACTCCAGTTGCTAAAAAAAAGCTCAAAAACATATGAGAAAGGGCATTATAGGAGACCCCTTAGTTATAGTGCGTTTACATTGGATTTCTAATCTAGTAAAGTGCGATTTTAATCTACTTTGTAATCTGTACCGTTTACATTGGCATTTTTTACATTTGAGAAGATTAGGATTGGCATTTAAAATAACAAGTTGGTAATAAATGTGTGTGACTGCGTCAAAAGACAGCGACGGTAATTAGTCGCCGTATGATTAACAAGGACAGTGACGGCGTTTACAATTAACATTTCGGCGGCATAAACATACTTTTGCGGCGTCATCAAAATGGCAGGCTTTGTGTCGGTGTTTTTCAGTGTTGGAAAATGAAAATAACAGAAATACAGAGTTGTAGCTAACTTTACCAGATTGCATTTGCCGATTAGAGTCTAAACTACTAGATTGAAAAAAATAAATTTGTATGGGCAATCTAATAGATTGAAACTAGATTGGAGCCACAATCTACTTTAAGCTAGATTAGAAAACCACTGTAAACGCACTATTAGAGGAGATACGGGGTGCGCACGTTGAAAAAAAAGTTGGGGATGAAAAAATAATGATAGTTGATCTCAAATTTCACCCTCTAGGAGCCAGCATGGAGCGGCAGCAACTGATTTCATTAAAAAAAAAATTGTGTATGGGGACCACCTTAAGGGTTGGATATACAGGGTAGGTATATTCTAAGAAAATGTTTGGGTTAAAAAAATATTGGGGGTCGGTCACATATTCGACATCTCTAGGGGCACCCTTGGGGCAGTTAGAGCTGTATGAGCAGATTTTATAAAAATGGCATTTTGTATGGGAGCCCCATTATCGAGTGGAGATACGGTATAAGTATGTTCCAAAAAAATGTTGGGGGGTAAAAATTAATGGGGGTCGGTCTTAGTGGATACTACTCTTAGACGCACCATGGGAGTGGTAGGAGCTAATTTCATAAAACAAATTTATAAAAAATAAAAATAAATCTGGTGGGGACCACCTTAAGGGTTAATGATAGAAGGTAGGTATATTCTAAGAAAATTTTGGGGTTAAAAAAATATTGGGGGTCGGTCACACATTTGCATTTCTAGGGGCACCCTTGGCTTGGAGCAGTTAGAGCTGTAGGAGCAGATTTTATAAAAATGGCATTTTATATGGGGGCCCCATTATCGAGTGGAGATACGGTATAAGTATGTTCCAAAAAATGTTGGGGGGTAAAAATTAATGGGGGTCGGTCTTATTGACTAATACTCTAAGACGCACCCTGGGAGCGGTAGGAGCTGATTTCATAAAATAAATTTAAAAAAAAATAAAAAACAATTGTATGGGGACCACCTTTAGGGTTAAAGATATAGGGTAGGTATATTCTAAGAAAATGTTGGGATTGAAAATATATTTGGGGTCGGTCACACATTTGACATCTCTTGGGGCATTATTGGAGCAGATAGAGCGGTAGGAGCCAATTTTTATACAAAGGTTATATCTTCTTTTTTAATAAAAAAATATTTTCTATAATTTTTTTTTTCTGTAAAACATTTTTTTTTTACTAAATAATGTATAGTTAGTCTAAAAAAATAAAAATATTTATAATAAAGGGCTTTTCTGAATTAATCCCCAGTTTACATATGTTTCAACCCACTGTGCGCCCGAAACAATTTAGATAACAAAAACTCACGATCATGCGTGATTCACCCGTGAATAACGAAAAATTCGAGTCACGCGTAGAAACCACGATGCAGTCTAAATATAACGAGCTAAACCCTTGAAGTTTGGACACAATGTGTTTTATGTTGGAGATAGGCAAAATCGGACCAGGATAAAAGTTTCCCATTGAGCAAATAAAACAACCCTGTGTGGGCCATCATACCTGAATCTTGGCCACAAAAAAAGCGCTGATCACAATTCTGGAAAACAAAATTCAAAATGGATAATCCAAAATGGCAGACATGATTTTTAATTCTTAGCTTATTGTATTTAAACTAATCATTGTCGATGTATTAGTAGTCGGCAATAACGAATACGAGCTCAGATTTTTAAAACTCAAAATGGCGTATCCAATATGGCGAAAAATTTAAATTTACATTTTGTCCAATTTTTGCCAAAAACATTGATTTTGATGGTTTTTCGGATGCTAAATCTGATTTTCGAATTAAAGATTCGAAATTAAAAATGACAGATCCAAAATGGTACACTCAAAAGAAAACCTCTGTCAAAAAATCTGTAATATGACTTTCAATTTAGAATAACAAATTTTTAGCAGACTTTTCTGCTGAAATAGATATTTTAGAATTCTCTGCTATTCAATTTCTGAAAACAACAGAACTTTTGCAGAACTTTTGCTGATTCTGTCTGCTAAGTTTCACAAAGTTTTTGTGCAGATTTTCAGCAGATTATTTTGCTAATTTGACAGATATTTTTGTTATCTTTTTTTAAGTATTTTTTTAAATGTCGGTCTCGCAAAAATAAAAATTAAATGTCACTATCTGAAAATTAAAGTAGACGAATAAAATTGCTCCCGCTTAAATGCATCATTAATATGTCAGCTTTAATAATATATAGTTCAAAAAAACACAAACACATAATTCATACTGATATTTTTTTCAGTTTGCCAGTTTGTTGCTGCTTTTCAAGAAGAGAAGTTCTTCAGTTCATGCACGCAAACCGTACAATACAACATTCAAAACCACCCTTGGAATGTGTTGTTACTTTTTTTTTTCATTTGTTTAATGTGTGTGTAGTTTTTTTTATTTGTTTTCTTATTAAAAGTGTGTATGTTGTGTTATGCTTTCTATTCTTTCATGTGTGCCGTTTCCGACATCCCGTAATTTTTTTCTTTTTCGTTCCGAAATTAGCAGATTTGTCTGCTGAAATCAGCAGTTTTTTTGCTGAAATTAGCAGATTTTTCTGCTGAAATCAGCAGATTTTTCTGCTGATTTAACCCAGGTTATCACTACAGAAATTTAGCAAACCGCGTCTGCTAAAATCAGCAGATTTCTCATATGGCTCAAAATGGATGTATTTTCAGCAGATTTTTCTGCTGATTGGACAGAGAATTTATTTTGAGTGTAGATATGATTTTTTAATTCTTACACTCAAAATAATAACTCTGTTAAATTATAATTTAACATTTGCAGAGTTTTTCTGTAATTACAGAAAAACTCTGCAAATTTAACAGAGTACACCATAATTTTCCAGCAAACAACATTTCTTGGTAATTTTACTAAAAAACTCTGTAAAATGATTTTGACAGAAAAAAAACTGTTAATTTACAGAGTTTATAGTAAAATATTGGTTAAATATGAAAGCTTTTTTACAGAGAAAACTCTGTAATTTTACCACAAAACTCTGTAAAATGATTTGGACAAAAAAACTGTTAATTTACAGAGTTTCTAGTAAATTTAAAATGGCGGATCCAAATTGGCGGATATGCTTTTTTAATTCATAGCTTATTATAAGTAAATTAATCACTGTTGATGTATTTGGGTCAGTAATAAAGAATATAAGCTCAATTTTTTAAAATTCAAAATGGCGGATCCAAAATGGCGTCAAATTAAATTTAAAGTTTTTTCTATATTGTCTGTTTTGGCCAAAAACTTTGATTTTAATAGTTTTTCTGATGCTAAATCTGATTTTGTGATGAAAGATTCCAAATTTAAAATGTCGGATCTGATATGGCGGACATAATTTTTTAATTCTTAGCTTATTTACTCGTTGTGGATGTATTCGGGGTCGGCAGTATCTGGGTAAGCGCAGATTTTGAAAATTCAAAATTACGGATCCAAAATGGCGACAAATTAAATTAAAAGTCTTTTCTATATTGTCTGTTTTGGCAGAAAACTTTGATTTTGATGGCTTTTCGGATGCTAAATATGATTTTAAAATCAAAGATCCGAAATTAAAAATGACGGATCTGCTTATTACTTAAATTAATCGTTGTTGATGTATTTGGGGTCGGTAATTAAAAATATGAGTTCATATTTTTAATTAGCTTATTGTAGGCCTATTCCAAAAAATTTAGCTCAAATTTTACTCATTTTTGGAAATGGTGTCTCAGATTAATTTGAACCTTGACACATAGATAGCCCTCATACATATGATATATGTACCATATATCGTTTTTTTACATTTGGAGTATTTAACGAATTATGGCGGGTCAAAGATTGACTTTTTAAGCAAAAGTAAGAAAAATACATCACGTTTAAAGCGCTGTAACTTCTTAACCAATGACCCGATTTTCACAAATTTAGGCTCATGTGAAAGCTGGGGTTCTTCTTTTAAAAAATATTTTTAAAATAACACAGTTTTTTTTACAGAAATGATGCAAAAATGCAAAAACATTTTTTCTTTTCGAATATTTAAAAAAACACATCTTCGATTTTTTTTAAAAAAATTCTGGTGAAAAATAGCAATGTTTTGTATAACATATTCAAAATTCAGAGTGGGATCTCCATGGGATCAAAAAATATTCTGTTTTAAGTCGAGGTTCTCATATTTTTCCCTTAGAAAATTTAAATTTCTAATGTTTTGAATGTTTTCAAAATTTTAATAGTATAATTTTCTTTGAAAATTTAAATTTTTATATTGAAGAAACATAAAATTTTAATTTTCTAAGGTAAAATTTAAGAACTTCGTACTAAAACCAGAATATTTTTTGATCCCATTGGGATCCCACTCTGAATTTTGGATATGTTGCACAAAACAGTATTGTTTATCACCAAACTTTTTTTAAAAAAAATCGAAGATGTGTTTTTTTAAATATTCGCAAAAAAAAATGTTTTTGAATTTTTGCAACACTTCTGAAAAAAAACCGTAATCTTTTGAAAATATTTCCTAAAAGAAGAAGAACTAAGCTTTCATATGAGCCATTACTTGTGATAATCGGATTACTAGTTAAAAAGTTAGAGCACGTTAAACGTCATGTATTTTTCTGACTTTTGCTAAAAAAGTCGAACTTTGACCCGCGATAATTTGAAAACTACAGCAAATTTTGAAAATCCAAAAATGCAACATATCTCATATAAACGTGGATATCTATGAGCCAAATTCTCAGTGGCGTCCAAAGGCATGTTTCCGAACAGTGGGGCGAAAATTTTTGGAATTACCCTGTACTTAAATTAATCATTGTTTGTGTATTTGGGGTCGGTTATTAAGAATATGAGCTTAGATTTTTAAAGTATAAAATGGCGGATCCAATATGGCGACAAATTAAATTTTGAGTTATATTCTATATTATTTGTTTTGTCCAAGAAAGAAATTGATTTTGATGGTTTTTCGGATGCTAAATCTGATTTTGAAATCAAAGATTTGAAATTCAAAATGGCGAATTCAATATAGCGGACATGATTTTTTTTTATTCTTAGCTTATATACATAAATTAATCACTTTTGATTTATTTGGGGTCGGTTATGAAAAACATACGTTTTTATTTTTAAAATTTAAAATGGCGGATGCAATATGGCGACAAATAAAATTTTAAGTTTTTTTCTATGTTGTCTGTTTTGGTTAAAAATTTGATTTTGGTGGTTTTTCGAATGCTAAATATGATTTTGAAATCAAAGATTCGGAATTTAAAATGGCGAAACTAATGTAGTGGACATGACTTTTTAATTCTTAGCTTATTGTATTTAAAGTAATCATTGTCGATGTATTTGGGTTCGGTAATTACACCACACCAAATGTCCCGCTACAGAAAAACATGTGTCCCGTAAAAAATGAATAGGTTAGGTGGATAGCCCTATATGGAACTAAGAAAATTGCGTTTTTGGTTTTTCTAATTTTCAAAAACTGGTCTTAGGGGCGTGGTCAAATATTGGACAAATGCTCAAATTTGTGGCGAGTTGCCTTGATTAAATATTTATCACATTAAAACGGAATGCACCACAATCTCAAAAATTTACATTCTTATATAGTTGTGTAAGGGCTATCGATTATTTTTTTTGGAACATTTTCAGAACCCGTTCTGAAATTTTCCATTTTTTTAAAAAGTCAATTTATCAAAAATCTGGCCACTTTTTTTTTTAAGTTTTTTTTTTTTAAGTTTAGATGTTTGTCCATCCACACAAAAAAATTCAGACACACGTTATTCGTTTTTTTTTTTCGAGAAAATCGCATTTGAATTTTAAATTTTATAACAATTTTGTAATTTGCTTGTATTTTCTTGTTTTAACGTTGCGAATGAATATTATTAATTGCATAAATATTTCTCATACGTTCTGTTGAACCAAGAAAATACAAGCAAATTACAAAATTGTTATGAAATTTAAAATTTAAATGCGATTTTCTCGAAAAGAACGAAGAACGAGTGTCTGAAATTTTTTTGTGTGGATGGACAAACATCTACACTTAAAAAAAAATTAAAAAAAGTGGTCGGATTTTTGATAAATTGACTTTTTTAAAAAATGGAAAACTTCAGAACGGGTTCTGAAAATTTTCCAAAAAAAATTAATTTTAATCGATAGCCCATACAAAACTATATAAGAATGTAAATTGTTAAGATGGTGGTGTATTCCGTTTTAATGTGATAAATATTTAATCAAGGCAACTCGCCACAAATTTTACCATTTTTCCAATATTTGACCACGCCTCCTAAGCCCAGTTTTTGAAAAATTTAAAATCCCAAAACGCAATTTTCTAAGTTCCATATAGGGCTATCCATACAACCTATTCAGAAGTTTACGGTACACATGTTTTTTTTCGCTGGACATTTGGTGTGGAATGCCTCATATGAGCTCAGATTTTTGAAATTTTTCCTATATTGTTTGTTATGGCCAACATTTTTGATTTAAATGGTTTTTCGGGTGCTAAATCTGATTTCATAATCAAATATTCGAAATTAAAAATGGCGGTTCTAATATGGCGGACATGATATTTAAATTATAATTTAATGAAATTGAAATCAAAATGGCGGATCCAAAATTGAGGACGTAGATTTAAATAAAAATATACAAAGTTAACATTCCTGGGTTTTTATAAGAAGATTTGAATAATTTATTTGTATGAATAATGTAAATGAAATAATTGAGCTCGAGGCCTATTGTTTTAAAAAAAATTTTATTGTATTACTCCGATATTTCGAAATTCATCCAATTTCATCATGGGGACACTTGTACTCAATAGTACGATACCAGACGACGATGTTAAAACAGCTATAGCTTAAAGTTTATTTTGTGTGTGTAATTTTTACAAGTGTCCCTGAGGATGAGTTTCGAAATATCGGAGAAATAAAATAAAAATCAATTAAAACAACAGACCTCGAGCTCAAATTTTTCATTTACATAAAGGTTGAATAAATACAATAAAAAATTTATGTATATAATTTATTTTGCTTTAAATGCGACAGATTTAAGAAGGAACTTTTTTATTTCTAATAAGCTTTCGTCATCCTACTTAAATGTACACTAGACCTGTTCTTAAATACAAGGAACATTTTTAAAATGTGTTTTATTGGTATCTAAAAACTAAATCTTCAGAATTTGGAAAAGAACACGTGTATGAGGGGGAAAAATACTTTTTTTTTGGTTTCTTTTTAAAAAAATTTTTAAACTTGGTTTTTTAAAAGTCAAAAAGAAATAAACTTTTTGTATACAATTATCTTTCTAATCAACCAAAAGAGATGGAAATCGAATAAAAAATGGCAAAGTAATAAATACTTCCCCAGACCATAACACCGTAATTTTTTGGGATGACAAAAAAATAAAATTCTTTCAATTAAAATTTTTCAACTCGCCTCAATTTTGTTCCACATCAGTTTTAGATCTAATTAGGAATTTTTGTCGTTTAATTACCTTTTTACAATTTTTAACCCATTTTCGGCTCATGTTTCCCTTATCCGATTACCAACAAATTTAGAATTTCTTAGTTTTAGATGCTTATAAGCGAAATTTGGCCCGTTCAAAAGGAAACAAACAAATATTGATTTTATGACCAGGTCAATGTACAAATAATGCTATCAGCTAATAATTTCATAAACAATATTTAAAATGCTGCGGCTAAATGTGCCCGTTTAAAAGCGTTCCCAGCTTTAATGATTAGCGCTAGATGTGTCCACTCCCTCTGTTGAAAAAAGTACCCCTTGAACTTAATTATACATATTGGTTCAATAAATGAAAATGTTAATTATCATTATTTAAATTATTTTTTTATATCCCAAAAAGGGGCGTGTCGGAAAAAATTTACTTTATGTGTCATAAGAATGTTTCATTTATTGAACTAATATGTATACTTAAGTTCAACGGTGAACTTTTAACAGAAACTAAAACTAAGAACGCATTTAAGCGGGCACATAATTTATCTATTTGTCAACATTTATCTTGGAGGGAAAGGTGTCCCCCAAAAATTTAATAAAAATATACATAAGCGGGTACATAATTTATCTATTTTTCAACATTTATCTTGGGGGAAAAGGTCCCCCCCCAAAAATTTAATAAAAAATATACTTACATATTTTCTTCGTTTGTATGTAATAAGAAATTTCGAAGAGCATTGAATTTTTTGTATCCTAGTGCTTTACCAGTACATTTGTTTTTATATCATTTGATATTTCTGCAAAGCGCCTTATTTTTTGTGTAGCCATTGTTCTGCCGGTCCTAATGCTAGATGGATTATTTTACAACTGTATAGGTTGGTGTAAAAACAGTACTTCAGTAAATACTTAAGAAAACACAATTTGTTTGCTGGGATATTTTTTAGTTAATTTATACAAACATTTGTTCATGTAGGTAAATACAATAAGAATATATAAAATATTTATTACACGATTATATAATTAACAAAATTTCTTTAGAAATTCATTCAGTTGTATTTTAACGACTCACATATTCTTTTTTTAATTTTTATTGGACACCGAATCAAAGTGCCTGCATGGCTTTCCTTTTATAAATATTTATTTAGGTTTTTTGAGAAATATGTCCAGTTGTGTCTTTATGCATAATAAATATTTTTAGAAATATATAATGTTCCACATTAACCGTCCTGGAGTTTAAGCGATAATTTCAATCAACTTAGAGTATTCAAAAAAATTTCAAAAAAATTACCCCAAAAAATTGTGCGTTAGAACAAAAATTAACGATAATTAATTAAATTTTAAAGACTTGTTCTGAAGATTTCAAATTTATAAATATTATTTAAATGTTTGTTTATAAATGGAAGCCAAAATATATTTTTAAAAATATCGGAAATCTTTGTTGTCGAAAAATTTATGCCAAATATTCAATTTCCCAACAATCTGAAATTTAATTTATTGTATTCTGTGAGCACGATGACGTATGAGTAATAAATAAAAACTAAAAACTACGATGTGATTTTTTCAAACTTATTTCGAATAAAAATTTTTTAATTTTTATTTAAACCAATACTCAGCAGATGACCCCTACTAATGCTTTGCGTGAAGTGATGGAGCAATTAAAAAAGTACCTATGGTGTACAGGCGCGGATCCAGCTCTTGAGTTTGGGGGGGGGGGGGGGGGGGAATTTTTTTTTGCTCAAAAAATTTTTTTTTTGCAGGGAACTTCGGTCGAATTTGAATCATTGGTTAAGGGTTTTTACTGTTTAACTCTTATATTATTTATTATGATTTTTTATAGAAAAATTTTCAAATTTTTAAAATTTATTCCAATAATAATAAAAAAAAACTTAAATGTTTGATATTTTGAAAAATGTCACTTCAAGAAATTTTCAGGTTCTAAAGCATTTTTTTGACAGCAAAATACCCAGATTCTAACATAATTTTCTCAGAATCATAAACTTTCTTATGATTCTGAGACGTTATCCCAATAGAAAACTTTTGAGGTTCTGAGGCATGTTGATACAGAACAGCTTTTAAAATTTAAAGGAAATAATGATCTCGAGCTAGAATAAACCTACTAAAAATATAATATTTTAAAGAATGTAAATAATGTAACCATTTTTATTTTTGAATAAAAATTAATCAGAATTTATAAAAAAAATTTTAAATTATGATACACCTTCATATAGAAAATTTTCAGATACTTATGCAATTCTCACACCAAAAATTTCTATATTTACAAAAAATTTTGTAAAGAAAAATTCATATTTTTTTTCTATATTTAGAAAAAATTTTCGTAAAGAAAAATTCCCATTGAAAACTTCTTAGGTTCTGAAATATTTAAAAATTTTTCTATTTTATTTTTCTACAGGAAAGGTTTAAGATACCGAAACGATCTTTCTACACCAAAATTATAAGGGTTGAAAAAATATTCCGTGAAAAGTACCTGAGATCGAAAAAATTGAACACTTTAATGCTTTTTTAAATTTTTGGATGCAATTTTTTAGATTCTGAGACATTTTTCTAGTAAAAAAGTTTTGTTTTCTGAGAAATTTTTCCCTAGAAAAAGTCTATGATAGTCAAGCATTTTCTGTGAAATATTTTCATAAGAGAGTCTAAGAAATTTTTTTTTTCAAAAAAAATGTTTTAGTTTCTGAGTCATTTTTCCCATAGAAAAAGTCTCAGAGTGTGAGTCTCCGAAATTTTTTCTACAAAAAAATTCTTAGGCATCTGTTCTGTCTTTCACAACTTTTCAATTCACATGAAAATTTCCGAATCACATGAAATCAAGTTTAGTGTTTTGTTGATTAGGGTTTTATTCGAAGTTGAAATCGAGTAATTAAAATTTAAAAAATTATAAGGAAAAAAGTGCATTCGTTTTACATTATTGTTTCTGTAAAGACAGTCGAGCTCAGGCTCTAATTATAATTATGTATTATAATTTTTTGATTTGTTATATATGGTTTTGAATTGAGAAAAGTGTAAAAGAAAAATTTTAATTTTTCTAAAAATTTAAGACATCCTGGTTTGTTTCTTACTAGTTTCATATTATCCAGTTATAATAATCTTCAGAAAAACTTTTAATGTCAAATTTATTCAGTTAACTCTATATGTGAAAATTATTAACAGATTGCAGCCGACAAGGATTGAACCCAAATTTAATTTATGTGAAACAAAACGAAAAAGAAATTCGGATGTGAAATCTAGAACACCAAAAAAATTCGGAAATTTTCATGTTGACATTTTTTATGTGAATTACTTTTTTTGGAACAGCGGCCTTAGATTCTGAGTAATTTTTCAAACAAAAAAAATTCGGAATCTAAGAGCTTTTTTTAGATTCTGTGATATTTTTTCTAAAATTCTCAGAATATTTTTTCTAAAATTCTCAGAGTCTGAAGTAATTTTTATAGAAAAAGACTTGGATTCTGAGTTATTTTTCCTATCGAAAAAGTCATAGATTTTAGAATATTTTTTTAATATTAAAACTCGAAAATTCTGATATATTTTTAATATCTAAAAAATCGGAAATTTTTTCTACACCCAGAAAAGTTTTACAGTAACTTTTTTACGGTTATTGAAAAAGTTTTTAGTTAAAGTTATTTTAAACGTTTTATCGTTTGTTTTTCAATGAAAATAAAATATTGAACGATATATACAGTTGTTAAAACAATAAACTACAAAAGTTACGGAAAAATATTTTTATCAGTTAAATTATTTGTGACTGATTATACCGTATAATTTTACAGAAGTACGGTTTTTGTAGTTTGTTATTCAAAAAATGTTATTATTACTTCACAAAAGAAAAAATTGTAAACAGTTAAAATAACTGAAATATCGTTTGTTTTTACGGAATGTCTAGTCATTTATTAACATTTAAAAATAACTGAAAAAGTATGTTGTTTTAAATGAAATATAAGTAGTCCGTTTTTTAAAAGAAAAAACGATTGTTTTAAACGTTTTTTCAGTTGAATTTACTTACAAAATATTTTAAGTGTAGGATTCTAGGACTTTTTTCCTATAGAAAAGGTCTCAGCTTTTCCTATTAAAAAGTCTAAGATTCTGAGACATCTTTTAAATAAAAATAATCGCAGATTCTGAGACATTTTTCGTACGGAAAAATACTTAGATTACGACACATTTTTCAAATAAAAGTTCAAGATTCTGTATAATTTTTCCTATAGAAAAAGTCTAAGATTCTATTGCATTTTTTGTATAAAAAATTCTCATATTTTTCCTGAAGAAAATTTTCTTATTTTTACTATAGAAAATTTTTATTTAACTTTTTTTCTATAAAAAAATTTAAGATTTAAAAACAATTAAAGAAAACTTTTGAGATTCTTAAAAATTCTAGAAAAAATTCTCACTCATGATTTTATTTTCTCTTTTCCTTTTACCCAGAAGAATTGTCAATTTTTCAATGTAGAAAATTCTCAGATTTTTCCTATAAAAAAACTCTCAGATTTTTCCTATAAAAAAACTCTCAGACTTTTCCTATAGAAAAACTGTTAGATTTTTCATATAAAAATTGTCCAAATTATAAGATTTTTCATATAAAAAAGTTCTAAAAAAAATTCTCAACTTTTTCTATAAATTCCCAAATTATTCATTTAAAAAAATTTTTCGTCTAGAAAAATTCCCAAATATTTCGTCTAGAAAAATTTTTGTATTTTTTATAAAGAAAATTTTTAATTTTTTGAGACTTTTATCAAATAGAAATATTCGAACATTCAGAAACATTTAAGGATTCTTAGACATTTTTCATAGAAGAATTTATATAAAAAAAAATTTCTCCTATAGAAAATTTCCCCGATTTTTCCTATAGAAAACTTTTAAGGATTTTCCTATATAAAAATTCTCAATTTTTTCTCTAAAAAAATTCTCAAATTTTTTCATATAGAAAAATTTTAACATTCCGCAACGTTTTTCCGCTAGAAAAATTTTAAGATTCTTTAGAAATTTTCATGGAAAATTTTTTCAGATCCTTGGACATTTTTCATCAAAATTTTTTTTCCGATTATTTCCTTTTCACTCTCCTTTTTTCCTCTTCTTTTCTTCCCTTCCCTTCCCTTTCTTTTCTTTCCTTTCCTTTTTTTTCCTTTTTTTTCTTTCTTTCGAATGCGGATTGGGGGGGGGGGGGGGGGGGGAATTTCCTTTCCCCCCCGTGGATCCGCGCCTGATGGTGGAAAAAAACTGGTTCTAAAATTGGTACCAAAACTGGTTCAAAGCTAACATGCTATTATTAATCAACTACAAAGTCAGTTGTTTTTGTATGAAAAAGTCAAACAACTATTTTTGTGTTGTTTAAATTTGTTTTTTGAACAACTAACAAAAAAGTACTGTAATGTAGTAACAGTTATTTAAAGTACCATTGCACTATGGTTTCGATGGACACTTTTCTTGGCCAAAATTGTCAAAACGATTTTTTTTTTTTTTATTTTTGAAATAGGATTCGTGTTGAAATTTATTGTCATTTTAATCATTATTTTTTAAATATTAACATTTTAGGGCATTTTACTAATTTTTTTTTTTTTTTAGTTACATAAATTCGTTTTTGGGTTGAATTTTAATGGAAAAAGTGTTCTGGAAATTTTCTTCCAGTACACTTACTAGCAAAAACTAGCATCATCTGACAATGTGGAAATGTAGTTCTGATCCCAATCTATGATTCTGAATTGGTCTGATAGCTAAATTTTGCTAAAAACTTTTTGTAGGCCCATCTAAAGTTATGTTTTATTAACCACCAATTTTTTTTCTGGTTTGCATGAACCACTTATTTTTTTTTAAATGACGCCAATTTTGTTACACTATTTGAAATTAAAATTATTGTAATACTAACCTCCAACTTTGTTTTCCATGTGTAATATTATAAGAAACTCTTTGTATTTAAACTCAAAAAAATTATTGAAAAATTTAAAAAAATAAGTTGTTTTTTTTTTGTCCTAGATTTGTTGTAAAACTTAAACTTTAATTTGTTGTATTATAACGATAAATGAGTATATACAAAAGACAAATATTTTTTCTGTTGCTTTAAAGTGTTTATTGTTAGATCACAAAGCGATTTTTTAAAACAGCAATTTTGAGAAAATTGAATTTTGGCCAAGAAAAGTGGTCTGCGAGACCATAGTGCATTGTTGGGGTCATTTTCGACCCTTTTTTAATATACTCATAGCCATGAAATGTTCTGCAAACATTTTCTGCATTTCACTAAGGGTTGTCAAATGACAAAACATGTGTGAAATATCTTATATATTTGATTTGAACATTTACTAAAAAAATACAGACATTTCTTTTTACATATGTAATTCTTATGAAGTTATTATAAATTATGTATAAATCTTAGGGTGATTCAGAAACCTATTGAATTTTTAAGCCCTTCTTTTGTACGTCAAAGCAAGAATACATAGACTCTCGGTATATCTGAGCCTAATTTTTTCGAAGGTGATGTGATAAAAGTGGGTTCAGCACTGAACGAATATGTTCATTAAGTTATGACAATGTTTATAAAACTCATTGGGTTAATAATTTTTTTCATAAAGTTTATGAAAAATTTCATAGCAATAATAATAATGATCATAAATTTAATGAGAAAATTAATATAAAATGAAAATTTAAAAAAATTAATGATTATTTTTAGAGATTTAATGAAATGGTTCATAAATTTTCATAAATTTTATGAAAAGATTAAAGCCATTGTAAACAAAATCATTAATTTAATGAAAAAATTCATTGGCTCATTATCAACAATTATTCTTTCTGTGAGTGGTTCCGTAAAGATATTAACTTTTCGAAGCTTATGCCCAAAATTTAAATACTTTTTTAAAATGTGAAAACCTGAAAAAATAAGGTTTTCTTTATTTTCATTAAAATACAAAATGATACCACCCTTATGTACGTACTTTAAAAATATACTATGTGTACATTTTGTTAACGCCCCTTTATTAGAAAAATATGTTTTGCGTGTTTATATTACACAAAAGCGAAAAAATATGTCATGTGACAAAACATATTTTCTATTTACAAACTCACATACGTTTAAATGTTAACAAAACAAAAAAAATGGCCATAACATCTTAAGGGTTGTTCCAACAAAACAAAAAAAAAAAACTGACCAGAAAGGGTAACAAATATACTTACAATAAGAAATCGCCTTTAATTCAAAGTATGTCAATTACAGCTCCTTATACAAAATATGGTTAAATTGGTCGTTACAAGTTACAGCAATCTACCAGGAATTTGTTTTTGGAACCGATTTCTATTGGAGTAGATTCCAGAATATATTCTATGGAAAACTAATGTTTCAAAAACACAACTTTGTCAAACAATAAATTGATTTCGTGACAATTTCAAACAAAAATCATCGATTTTGGAATGTTTATTAGAATCGATTGCAGGAAAATATCCCGTTCTGAAACCGATTATTTGAAACGGAAAGTTTTTTCGGGTAAAAAAAAAATAAATCTGTGGGGAAATATCTTTGGGTTCCTTTTTTAACTTAAAAATCGGAAAGTTCCAAAAAAAAAGTAAAACTCATATGAGAGTTTTAAATTCGGCTGTTTCGATTCTTTGATAACCTCCTTAGAGGGGAGATTTTTTGTTGTATGCCAAAAAATATTTTTTTCCGATTTTGAATGTCCAGACATTTTATTATTCTACTTGGCCTAATAGTTATGTGGTACAAATTTGAGACCAATCGGATTAAATTTAACCGTGGTGCCCGGCGATCAAAGTTTTGTATTTTTGAAAAACTAAAAAAAAAACAAGTAAAAAAGTTAAATTCGACCTTGCCGAACGTATTGATACCCTCCACAATGTAAAAAAGTTTGTTTTCAAAAAAAAAAAATCGAAAAAAATTTTTTGGTAAAAAATATGTTTGCACTTGTTAAAATACCGTTTGATGATCAATTCCATTCATATGTGCCACCAGCAGTCGAATTAAAGCATTTTTTATTTTTAGGTTCCCGAGTAAAAAGGAATTTATATAAATGTATATTATTTTATATGTTTTCATAAAACCATATACAACTATATGTATGAGTCAAAGTATAAAATTATATCTCACTTTGAAATTTTCCAATTTTTTTAAATGATGTCATATAAAATCATATCTAATTATATTGTTCATAATATATTAATATAAATGGTAGATGTAATCATACGTTGCACATAAAACTTAATCCGATTTCATACATTATTATACGTGACTTTATATCTAATTATGTATAGGACTTTACTAAACAAAAAATCCAGTATCAATTTATGTATAATTATATATGACTAATATAATACCATTTAAAACTATATATGGTTCCATACTAGAAAAATTTCCAACAAAAATAATAGATATAATTATATGTGTCTTAAACGATAACATATCTGTGTTTGTATGGTACTATATATACGCAAATTTCGTCTAAACTCAATATATATTTATAAATGGTCGCATATGTAATGGAATATATATTTTGATATAATCATGTATAAAAAAAATATTTTTTTGACCAAACAACTAGCCATATATAATTATATATGCCAGTATTTCAAAATTTTTTTTTGTGTGTCAACATATATGGTTATACATAACTTTTTATTGTATCATATAAGATTACATATGATTTTTGGAAACCCGAGTTCGATTCCCGGCCCAGTCGAGAAAAAAAAAAGTTTTTTTTTATTTTTTTTAAATAGAAAACACTTTTTTATTGCGTTTAATTTTTTTAGAACTTAAAAATTTTCATTTTTGGAATTTTTGCAATCATTTTAAAAAAATTATTTTTCTTTTATACAGTTATATATAACTATATTTGATTTATCATAAAATTATCTATAATTTTTGGGAACCCGAGTTCGATTCCAGAAAAATAATATTTTTTTTTAATTTTTTTTAAATAGAAAACACTTTTTTATTGCAATTATTTTTTTTAGAACTAAAAATTTTTCTTTTTTTGAATTTTTGCAATCATTTTTAAAAAATTATATTGCTGTTATATTGTTATATATAACTATATTTAATTTATTATAAAATTATCTATCATTTTTGGGAACCCGAGTTCGATTCCAGAAAAAAATATATTTTTTTAATTTATTTTTAAATGGAAAACACTTTCTTATTGCATTTGTTTTTTTAGAACTTAAAAAATTTTACTTTTTGAATTTTTGCAATCATTTTTAAAAAATTATATTGCATTTATATAGTTAATAATAGCTATATTTGGTTTAAATTATCAAATTATCAATGATTTTTGGAACCCGATCTCAAATCTAATTCTGATTTCCTGATTCCATGAAAAATTTCAAATTTATAAGCCAAAGTCTTATTTCACTTTGGAAGCCTATGACTTGGAAATAAGGCATACCGCTACATTAAAATTATTGTTTAAGCTTACCATGGAAGCCCCTAATAGCGCTGTACCTCATTCCAATTTTTTTTTTTTTGCAAATTTTATCAAAAATTTTCTAAGTCTTTTTGAAAATTGTGTACAAGTGAATAACATATTTAATTGGATATAATCATATATTACTATATGTTAGATCAATTTGATATAATTAGATATCAGTTTGTTGGTGACTATTGTATTGGAAAGACGTATATATTTGTGTCTCTTACTTTGTTTTACAACGAGTGTTTATTTTTTCTCAACTAAGAATTGTTCTTGTCTTTTATGGCAAGACCTTTTAAGCGCAAAAGGGGTAATTATTGGACCCCTTTGCAGGCCCTTGATGATGATGGAGATCCAATGGACTCAGATGAGACGACGGAAGCTGTAATTAAAAATGTTAAGGAACATATTCCGCCAATAAAAGTTTTGGGTCAGGGTGGTGATTTTATTCACAAAATATTGACTGAAAAAGGTATTGTAAATTATCGACTAAAAAGAATGTCAATTGGTACAAAAATATTTTGTGATACAATAGCCTCATATGGTGTTGTTAAAACTTTGTTAAGTGAAAAAAACTGTCAATTTTTTACACATGATATAAAATCTGATCGTGTATTTAAAGTGGTTTTGTTTGGCCTTGAAACTAAAACAGAAGAGCAAGTAAAAGCAGAATTAACTTCTCGTAATTTACAGTGCACTCAGGTCAAACGCGTTGACAAAACATATGAAAACTTTGTTGATACAATTTACATTGTTTCTTTTGTAAATGGTTCTCTTAAATTAAATGATCTAAGAAGAGATCATAAATGTATTTTTCGTACAATTGTTAGATGGGAGCAGGGCTGCCATATTTGCTGATTTATCGGCATTTTGCCGATTTTTTGCCTGAAAATTGTCAAAGTGCCGATTTGCCGATTTTTGCTCCAAAAATGCCGATTTTTTGATCAACTCTAAAAACACGGTCACTTTTTATACCCTACCCTTCGTCATAGTACTATTTATGTATAAAGGTTTGTCATTCCATTTGTAACACCACGAAATATCGGTCTAGGACCCTAATAAGTGAATATGCTCATGGTCCTCCAACGATTTTAAGTCAATCTAACGATATCCGTCCGTATGTCTGAAGAAAACACATCATTATTAGAGTGTAGCAATTTTTTTTTCGATTTCACTTAGCGTAGGGGTCAGTAGAGTTGTCTTTTAGGGTGAATATGAACACAAACATATATTTAATCTGTGAGGCAATGTCTGTGTTCCTTTTTTACCTAAAATCGGGAACCTCTGAAGAATGTTGAAAAAAAAATTTTTTTAGTTTTTTTGCTGGATATATTAGTTCTAGACAATGGAATTGGCCAAATTCCGAAACACATGTTTATTAAGTCTTGCAAAAATGACCAACATAAATAAATTTAAAACAGAAAAATAGTTTTCATGAAAAATATTCTATGAGAATATCATGGTTTTAATTAGTAAAGGAAATAATGACCTCGAACTAGAACAAAACTATTCAAAATATAATATTTTAAAGGTCGAATAAAACAATTCTCAATTCAAACCATATATAACATGATTAAAAACAAGTAAAAAAGTTAAATTCGGCCTTGCCGAATGTAGTGATACCCTCCACAATTCCAAAAAGATTATTGCAAAAAACTTTATTTAAAAGGAAATTACTTTTGAAAAAAAAAAATATTTTTTGTGAAAAAAAAATTTCCGCGAAAAAAAATTTTGTTAAAAAAAAATCCTCGATTTTTTTCTTTCTTTGTCAAAAAATATGTTTGTACTTGCTTAAATACCATTTGGTGTTCAATTATGTTCACATATGCCAACCAGAAGCCGAATTAAAGCATTTTGTATTTTTAGGTTATGTTGAATGTACTGAATTTTTTGAGGTGTGCCTACATTTTCGTTCATAACTTTTGAACCGCTGAACCGATATCGCTCAAATGCAATACCAAACTTCTCGGGAGAACTTCCAATAAATATGTTAAGTTTCAGTCATCTCTGTGCAATATTTTGTACGTGACAGCATTTTCCACAGACAGACGGACAGACGGACAGACGGACATCGCTAGAATGTCTTAAAATCGATCGGGCATCATGAATATATATACTTTATGGGGTCCCAGATCGATATTTCGATGAGTTACAAACAGAATGACAAACTTATATATACCCTCTATCACTAAGTGGAGGGTATAAAAATACATAATTATAATTAGAGCCTGAGCTCAACTGTCTTTACAGAAAAACAAAAACAATTTTTATTTTTTAATAAAAATGAATCAGAATTTTTAGTTTTTTGCTGAAAATATAACGTAATGTTAGTACAGTATTGAACAATTTTATTTAGCGTATTAATTTTGTTTTCCTTTAATGCTAAATTGTTCTATTTTGCTATTTTTTGTCAATAAAAATATTTTTATTGCATTAAAAGTGGTTATTTTTCATTTGCCGATTTTCTGCCGATTTTTTTAAATTGAAGTGCCGATAATGCCGATTTTTTTTTGAAAATATGCCGATTTTTCATCAAAATCATCTGGCACCCCTGGATGGGAGTACCAAAGAAAAAACAAAAACAGAATTGTACAATGTCATAACTGCCAAATGTTTGGTCATGGCGAGAAAGGTTGTTCTGTAAGAACTAAATGTTCAAATTGTGCTGGTAAGCATAAAACAGTTGATTGTAAAGCTAACACTGCAAAATGCGCCAATTGCAATGGTAATCATAAATCATCTGATCTCACTTGCCCAAACAGGGAGATGTATTTGGAAATAAGAAGCAAGTTTACAAACAAAAAATCAAATAATAATGTTCGAAGGTCAAATAATAATGTGATCTCATATAATACCACTCAATTTCCTCTCTTACCCAAACAAAGAGAAGTACAACAACCACATATTAATCAGGAAGCAAATGCATCTCATAATCAAAGAGAAGTACAACAATCCTATGTTAAGGTATGAACAGAACAAGCCCGGCACGACTTTTTCCATACGATTTGACAGTTAAAAACCGTGACCGGCACGGCAAAAAATTAAAACTTATTTTAATTGTTCTCCGGGTTCTCTCATTCTCCCATCCTCTCACACTCCAGGGTTGCCGCATTTTCACAACAAATTTTTATCTTTTCATTCACAATGGTGTAACGAACGTACAGTAGTGCCAACTTAACCACATTGACTATGTGGTTAGCGATTTTTTCCCGTAAAATTACGCTTATTTTATTAAAAGTTAGCACCACTGAACAAACAAATGACATTTTTTGCCGTCGCCGTCCCCCGTCATTGTTTTGGGCCTATATTCTCCTTCAACGGCAAACGTCTCCCGTGCCGTGCTTGTTCTGTTTCTACCTTTAATCTGGCAGCTAATGCATCCCAAAATCTTCCACATAACAACAACAACGTTAATAAAAATGATTTATTCACCATTGAAGAGATAACTCAACTTTCGATGGAATTAATAAATAAATTAAGAGATTGTACATCTAAAGAACAACAGTTTAATGTTTTAACAGAACTTACTATTAAGTATTTATACTCAAATGTTAAATAATGAATACGCAAATGAAAATAATGTATTGGAACGCAAGAAGTATCCGCGGCAAAATAATAGAGTTTTTTAATTTAATTATTCATAAAAATATTGATATTTGTTTAATTACTGAAACCTGGTTGGACAGTGATTCAAAATTCTCACATCCTATGTTTAATTGTCTGCGCATCGATCGTCCAAACAGACGAGGTGGTGGTGTGGCAATTATTATTAAAAAAGCAATTCGTTTTCAACAACTACAGTCCGTCAGAACTAATATTATTGAAAATGTAGGAATTGATCTCTCGTTAGATCAACTTAATTTAAAAATATTTTGTGTTTATTTTCCAGGTGGAAGAAATTCATCTGACATTTTACCAATTTACAGACGTGATATAAGAAAGCTGCTTAGTATTCAAGGAAATTTTATATTATGTGGGGATTTAAATAGTAAGCACCGCGATTGGGGATGCTTTAGAGCAAATTGTTATGGTAATTTACTTAACGATTTGACTTTTCATTTCCCTTTTACTATAATGTTTCCAAATAGTGCAACACGAATACCAACTTCTTCGGGGTCCCGTCCGTCAACATTAGATCTTGTACTTACAAATATCCCGGAGTATCTAACCCAACCTGAAGTTTTAAATACACTCTCATCCGATCATCTACCTGTTATATTTTTACTTAATGCCTCTGTTTCTTCTTTGGGAAATATGAAGCTAAATTTTAATAAAACCAATTGGAGAAAATACTCTGAAAAACTTGATTCATTACTTCCCATTGCTCCACCTAACAGAGATAATATTTCCACAGTGAATGAAGTTGATGAAATGGTTAATACATTTTCTAATGCTATCCTTAGTTCTATCGAACATAGTACTCCTGTTATTCCAAATTCACATACGAATTTTATAAGATTACCAAGCGAAATTATCAACCTTATTAGGGAGAGAAACTATTATAGACGTCAGTGGCAAAGATATAGATGGACAACGGATCTCGAAGAATACAAACGTTATGACCGTTTGGTGAAAACTGAAATATGGAATCATAGAAATCGGCAATGGAATGACCGATTACGTAGACTTGACAACGCTCTAAGCCTTTCTGGAATATTACTAAAGTTCTGAGAAAACGGGTTTCCAATATCCCCTCATTAGTGGATCAAAGTAGGGCTATAAATACTGATTGCGATAAAGCTAATGCGTTTGCAGAAAACTTTTTTCAAAATCATCATGTTTCAGACAACCTTGGTTGTCAGGCATTAGAACAACAAGTCGATAACGTGCTCATTCAAAACAGTTCTCTTAACTATATTACACCCGACTCAGAATACATTTCAGTAGATACAACAAAAAGTTTATTAAGAAGTCTTAAACCACGAAAATCTTGCGGATTAGATAGCATTAAAAATGAGTTTTTGAAAAACCTCTCAGTTTGTGGAATAATATATCTAACATGTATTATAAATTCTTGTTTAAAGCTTCAGTATTTCCCAACATGTTGGCGAATTGCAAAAGTAATTCCTATTTTAAAACCGGGAAAGCGCATTGAGCCTCAATGGCTTCAACGCCATATGAAAGTAGACCATCAAGTGGACAAAATCACCAAAGGGTTTTGCAAAGTCAGTTCGGATTTCTTTTTTATAGCCCACTGAAGTTTTTATTTTTTTATCAAAGGCGTTTGGAAAACGTCAAAAATACTATAATAAGAACACATCTGAGCTTCAAAATATGATTTGATGTCTTCAGTGAAATTTTATGGCGGTTTTTTTCTTAGAACATTTTAACCCTCTAACTGCCATTTTAAGGGGTCATTTTAGTCCTTTTTCAAAAACTAAACACAAAAGTCTAATAAAACGTCCATTTAGAGGGTTAAAATGATCTACAAATATTTTCCTCATAAAATTTCACTAGGGGTTGTCAAAGTTTGTGCGACATGCGCAAAGTGCTTAAAAAGGGTCAAGAATAAATAATCAAAGTTTGTTATTTTTTTTTACCAAAGCAGTGTTAAGACATATCGACAAAAAACAGTGCAAATGTACTTTTGAGTTAAAAATGAAGTTCTAATGTGTTTTATAAAATTTTATGATGATTCTTTTCTTTGATCAAATTAACCCTCTAGCTCTCGTTTTAAGGGGTCATTTTTGTCCTTTTTAAAAAATAATATAAAAAAGTCTATAAAAAAGGCAGCTAGAGGGTTAAAATGTTTTACAAATATTTTCTGCATCACATTTTACTAGGGCACGTCTAAGACAGAAAGTTCGTCCAGCATATAGAAAATGCGTAAGACTTTTAAAGTGTTAAAATTTTTTTTTTTTATTATTTTTGGGCCGAAATATAAAAAAAACAAGTAACAAAGTTAAATTCGACTTTGTCGAAGGTATTTTTACCCTCCACGATGTAAAAAAGTTTATTTTCAAATTAAAAAAAAAAATAAGTCTATAAAAAAAGGCAGTTAGAGGGTTAAAATGTTTTACAAATATTTTCTGCATCAAATTTTACTAGGGCACGTCTAAGACAGAAAGTTCGTCCAGCAAATGCAGAAAATGCTTAAAAATTTTAAAGTATTCAAATTTTTTTTATATTTTTTTTGGGCCGAAATATAAAAAAACAAGTTACAAAGTTAAATTCGACTTTTTCGAATGTATTAATACCCTCCACGATGTAAAAAAGTTTATTTGCAAAAAAAAAAATCTTCGAAAAAAATTAAAAAAAAAAAAAATCAGCGAAAAAAAAATTTTGGTAAAAAACGACGAAAATGTTTTTTTTTGTAAAATTATATTTGTACTTGTTTAAATACCAGTCGGTGATCAATTCTATTAACATGTGTCAACCAGCAGCCGAATTAAACATTTTGTGTTTTTAGGTTGTGTTGAATTTACCACAATTTTTGAGGTGTTCTTACATTTTCGTTTATAACTTTTGAACCGCTGAACCAATTTCGATCAAATGCAATTCCAAACTGCTTAGGGCAACAACAAGTAAATATGCTAAGTCTTAGTTATACATGTATGTCCGACGCATATGAACAGAATTGATCACCAAATGGTATTTAAATAAGTACAAACATATAAAAAAAAAATTTTTCGTCAATTTTTTTTTTTTTACCAAAAAATGTATTTCACGGATTTTTTTTTTTTTTTTTTATTTTATTTTTTTTTTGAAAATAAACTTTTTTACATCGTGGAGGGTAAAAATACCTTCGACAAAGTCGAATTTAACTTTGTTACTTGTTTTTATACCCTCCAACTTCAGTATGGGGGTATACTCACTTTGTCATTCCGTGTGTAACGCATCGAAATATCGGTCGGGGACCCCATAAAGTATATATATTATTGATCAGTGATCGATTCTAAGACATTCTAGCGATGTCCGTCCGTCCGTCCGTCTGTAGTTAACACGATGCAGTCCAAAATAAAAGAGCTAGACCCCTCAAGTTTGGCATAAATATGTCTTATGGTCCTAGGCAGGTTAAGTTCGGAAATGGGCCAAATCGGACCAGGGGGAAAAAAGTTCCCCCTTGAAGAACTAAACCGACCTCTTAAAAATGCTAATTTTTGACGTTTTCATATATTTTTGTGAACCAAATGAAACATTTTTATGTTCGTAGAAGTTTATAGTCCTGAGCTTGTACCCTGGGGATTAAAAAATGTCTCTTTTTTTGCCCCGCCCCTCTTTTAAGGGCGTGGATAAAAAAATAACTAAAATAATTATAAAACTATAATACTCAAGTGCACAAAGCAGACAAAAATGAAGTTGTAAACATATACCGTGAGGGCCAAGGAGTCACCCCAGCTCACCGACCCCTCCCCCTACCTTACCCCCCCTCCCCTTAAAACAACGCCCCTGTCAAATTTTTTTTTTTATTTCTTTACATGTTGGAGGGTATAATAGATTCGGCACAGCCGAATTTAACACTCTCACTTGTTTTTTTTATATTTCGGCCCAAAAATAATATAAAAAAAAATGTTAACACTTTAAAAGTCTTAAGCATTTTCTATATGCTGGACGAACTTTCTGTCTTAGACGTGCCCTAGTAAAATGTGATGCAGAAAATATTTGTAAAACATTTTAACCCTCTAGCTGCCTTTTTTTGTAGACTTTTTTGTATTTCTTTTAAAAAATGGCAAAAATGACCCTTTAAAACGGGAGCTAGAGGGTTAATTTAATCAAAGAAAAGAATCATCATAAAATTATATAAAACACATTAGAACTTCATTTTTAACTCAAAAGTATATTTGCACTGTTTTTTGTCGATATGTCTTAACACTGCTTTGGTAAAAAAAATAAAAAACTTTGATTATTTATTCTTGACCCTTTTTAAGCACTTTGCGCATGTCGCACAAACTTTGAACATTTGATAACCCCTAGTGAAATTTTATGAGGAAAATATTTGTAGAACATTTTAACCCTCTAAATGGACGTTTTATTAGACTTTTGTGTTTAGTTTTTGAAAAAGGACTAAAATGACCTCTTAAAATGGCAGTTAGAGGGTTAAAATGTTCTAAGAAAAAAACCACCATAAAATTTCACTGAAGACATCAAATCATATTTTGAAGCTCAGATGTGTTCTTATTATAGTATTTTTGACGTTTTCCAAACGCCTTTGATAAAAAAATAAAAACTTCAGTGGGCTATAAAAAAGAAATCCGAACTGACTTTGCAAAACCCTTTGGTGATTTTGTCCACTTGATGGTCTACTTTCATATGGCGTTGAAGCCATTGAGGCTCATTTTTCTTGTTGCACAGTGTAATGAAACGGGAAGCTACCGGCCTATTAGTCTACTCAGTAGCCTGGGAAAAATGTATGAAAAAATTTTAAAAGAAAAATTATTTCTTTTTATTGATGAAAAAAATATTATTCCCAAGGAACAGTTCGGGTTTCGTCCCTTTCATAATACAACACAACAAATCAAAAGAATTTCGAATTACGTAAAAAATGAGTTTATAAACAAAAAGTCTACTGCTATGGTACTTTTAGATGTGGAAAAGGCTTTTGATACCGTATGGCATAAAGGCCTTATATATAAATTAATTTCCTACGGTTTTCCGTCATATCTGGTAAAAATCGTACAAAGTTTTTTGACAAATCGTAGTTACAATGTTTACATTAACTCTTCATACTCAGAAAACTACAATATCGATGCTGGTGTTCCTCAAGGCTCTGTCTTGGGGCCTTTGTTGTACATTTTATATTGTGCAGACGTTCCTAAAAGTAATGTTTGTAACTATGCTTTTTATGCTGACGATACTGCAATTTACTGCTCTGATGTATCACCACAACCTATTCTTGATAATATACAGCATTCTCTTAACAGCCTTTTTCAATACTTTGTTAATTGGAAAATTAAAATAAATGCTGGAAAATCACAAGCTATCTTTTTTACAAGAAAAAGAAGTTCTTGTAACCTACCCAGTTCAAATTTATCTTTAAATGGTGTAGATATTCCCTGGTCTAACAATGTTAAATATTTGGGAGTTTTTCTAGACCGACGATTAACTTTTAATGAACACACCAATCATATAATCAAAAAATTTAATATTGCCATTAAAATGTTATACCCTATTATTAATAGAAAGTCCAATCTCAACACCGAAAATAAAATAACTATTGTCAAGACAATTTTTCAGGCTATAGCTCTATATGCATGTCCAGTTTGGGGAACATGTGCAGCAACACATGTTAAGAAAATCCAAATCAGCCAGAATAAACTTCTTAAAATGGTTATGAATTTGCCTTGGCACTATTCTACACAAAGATTAATTACATCGTCTTTGTAATGTAGAATACATAAATGTGCGTATTCAAACTATGTATAATAAACAAATTTCAAACTTCGTGTAATCATTCAAACAATGATTACATTTCAAATTTATATTAGGTAAAAACTAATTTTTCATTATATATATATCTATATTTTTTTTTTCCTTGTATGTACTATACATTCCTTCCTTTAATGATTTATTGAAGGTTTTTATGCTCAAATTTATTTTCCTTCTCCGATAAAAATTTATTAAAATTCATTTGCGTGTTCTTAAATTAATAAATATTGTTATAGATGTAAGGTAGCTTTAACCATCTCTCTTAAGATTTATTTTGTATATGTTTTATAAAAATGATTTTGAAAATAAAACTAAAAAAAAAAAAAAAAAAAAAAATATAATTAGATACGATCAATTTATTTAAAACCAAGTCTTTTAAAGTTGTTATTTGCTAACAACGTCCGCTGGTCTAGAGGGTAGAGATTGCGATTACAAAACGGAAGACTTGCGGTTCTAATCCCCGTCCGTTCGAAGTTTTTTTTTTTTTATTTATTTTCAGTTTGACATTATTATATCTAAAAATAAATCTAAAAACAGAAACATTTTTTGGATAAAAATGTATCCAATAATTTTTTTATAAAATCAAGATATCAGATATTATAAGATAACTTTGGCGCGGCCAAATTTCGGATGAAATTACATTATATAATATCCAATTTAATATAAAATCATGATATTGGATATTTTAAGATAACTTTGGCGCGGCCAATTTCCGGATGAAATTACATCATATTATATCATATTTAATACAAAATCATGATAATAGATAATTTGGGATAACTTTGGCGCGGCCAATTTCCGGATGAAATCACATACAATCAAATATTAAACTCCCTAGTAAAAAAGTTTTGATATAATAATATATAATTTGATACAATCATATTAAAATATATATGAGTTTTTATATGTTCAGATCTAATTATATGAAAGATTTAATATGGCTCCATTTTCTTATCTGAGGTTATACATAAATATATATGACTTCATATAATTATATAAATCTACATTTATTTATATAAAATAAAATCAACTGGATTTATTTGGATGTGACCAAAATTCGGATCTAATTGTATCATTTTTTATATTTGTGTATCTAAAATAATACAATTAGATAATTATTTGATACAACTTGATACAGCCAATTTTGAGATCAAATTAGATCTTAAAAAGTTTTTTTTTTACTCGGGCTGTAACTTCATATATTATGAGATGTTATGAGATAACTTTGGCGCGGCCAATTTTCGGATGAAATTTAGCAAAATCAGATCCAATAAATTATATATAATTTTATAAGATAACATGTTTTACCATACAATTTTTTTTTACTCGGGTTATGTTGAATGTACCAAAATTTTTGAGGTGTCCTTACATTTTTTTTTATAACTTTTGGACCGCTGCACAGAGGGCCAGACAGATCGATTTCCGGCCAAAAGTCCTTATTTGTAAACTCTCAAAAAAATGTTCACCAGTTTGTTGGGCATATATAGAAGCAGGTTTTCTGAACTTATCTTTATGATCCAATTACACTCTTTCCTTTGACAGGTCTTCAAAGTTAAAAAAGTTGGTAAAAAATTTTTAAAAGTTGAGATACTTTTATAATTTTTTTTCCAAACTTCTATTGCTAATGTTTAACTTTTTGTTAGAGTGGTTCAACCTTATATATAAGCCTTTGTAACGAAAATAACATGGGCAAATATAACTCATCTGCCTGGCAGCAATTCGCGTTTTTTGTAAAAAAAGTTATAATTTTTTAGCTATTTACCTCGCGCCGAAAAAATCCTCAGCGATCCTCAGTTCGATACAATCGGTCTATATTTTTTTTGATATAGAATGGATCCATATCTTTCGAAAAAAGTTGCCCAAACTTGCTCGAAATGATAAATGGCGAAATTACAGCTATATATGCAGTGGTTCGAGATTTGTTTTAAAAAAAAATAATTTAACCCAAAATAATGTAGGAAATAAAGTGTAGGAAAACAAAAATTATCTACATTTCTAGTTTTTTTGTAGAATTATGGAAAATATCAGTTACACCATTTATAATTAAATTCAAAGATTTTTTATTGAATTTCCAAAATAAAGAAAAAAGTGAAAAACTTGTCGCCACCATTTCCAAAAGCTTTTCTGAAACTAAGTAAGTCATTTACACCATTTCCATATTTATATCAAAAGTAAAAAAAAATATATATGAAAATTATGTGCGTAGATTTAACTTCAGACACTCTTAATACTTTTAAAACTAATTTTTAGTTAGATCAGACAAAGTTAAAAAATCTAGCCGCCATATTGTTTCCGCCATATTGAATTTTATCAGTTCGATTTTAAGATAGGTTAGGTTAGGTTAGGGGTGGCGGAGCTCAAAATTTTGAACTCCTCGCATAGACCGGCTGGTCCATAGCAATACCATATGTTCCTTCAGCGACGAGGATAAAACGCGTTAGTCCATGTTGCAAACAATTTAATGCGCATGAGGTCCATGACTGCGATTTCTTCCAGATTCTCGAGTTCTGCTTTGCCCAAAATTTGTTTGCGATGCCTGGCCAATGCGGGGCATTTGCACAGGATATGTTTAACAGTTTCATCCGTATTCGGTTCATCACATCTTCTACAATTGGAATCAGAGATAAGTCCAATTGTTCTTGCGTGGAAAGCAATTAGGCAGTGTCCCGTGACCACTCCCGTGAGTAAACGACATTCTCTTCTGTTAAGAGAAAGTAGGTAACGAGTTCTTTTAAGGTCGTAACGCGGCCAGATTATTCTGGTAATTCTGCTTGTACTTAACTCTCGCCATTTCCTGTTCGCCATGGAAATACATTGACAATCACTTCTCGATCTGTAGTACTGCATTGGGGGATCGATATGAACAAAATCCCCTACCCCATCTGCGCCCAGTTTTGCAAGCTCATCAGCCTTCTCGTTCCCGTCTACTCCCTTATGTCCTGGAACCCATACTAGAGAGACGAGGTTGTTGTTGGATAGTTTCTGAAGATTCTCGTAGCACTCAAAAACGACTTTTGATTTAATACAAAAGCCTCTTAGAGCTTTTAGTGCAGCTTGGCTGTCGATGTAAAAGTTTAAGATAACAGACCCGGAAATTTACTAGGCCCCACTTTTAGCTAGCTTAAACAAAGAAAAGGAATATAACTGTTTTTTAATTACTTGTAACAAACTTTACTAAGCATATTTAGTCCGCCATTTTGTTTTTCAAAATTCACGCCAGTAATTCAGATTCAGTAACTGCAAGACACCCTTAAAACAAAATTAGAGTTAAATCGGAAAATTATTCAAAAAATTTGTCCGCCATATTGGATGCGCCAATTTGATTTTTTTTTCGTTTTTAGTTAAATTTTGAAATCAGCGACCCCGAAATACTCTAGAAGCATATTTTCAGCCGGATCCAGCAACGATAAAGACTTTTGGCCGGAGTTGGATCATTCTTTAAACTTTAAGAAGTAAATTTAGTCCGCCATTCTGTTTTTCAAAATTCGGAGTAACAATTCTTATTCAGTAACTCCAAGACCCGCACAAAACAAAATTTGAGTTCAATCGGACAATTTTTAAAAAAAATTGTCCGCCATATTGGATCCGCCATTTTGATTTTTTTGGTTTTTAGCTAAATTTTGAAATCAGAGACCTTGAATTCCTCTAGAAGCACATTTTCAGACGGATCCAACAACGATAAAGACTTTTGGCCGGAATTGGATCATGCTGGCCCTGTGTGCGCTGAACCGATTTCGCTCAAATGCAATACCAGACTACTTAGGGGAACAACCAGTAAATGTGCTAAGTCTGAGTCATATCTGTTTAATACTTTGGCAATGATCACAATTTCCACAGACGGACATCGCTGGAATGTCTTAAATCGATCACTTATCAATAATATATATATGGGGCATTCCAGGCCAAATCACTCACTTTTAGACCCGACCCCTTTCGATTTATTTTATTTTTAGATATGTTTTAGTACTTATTATATTCAAAATGGCGTTTTTTTCCAAAAAAATTAAAAATTTGAAATTTCCAATTAATTTTGAAAAGTAAAAAATATAGATATCTGAAAAAACTTGGACAACGTTTTGTTGGTATTTAAATGTAGTTTTAGAAAAAAATATTAAAAAAATTATTCGAAGTAATTATCACTTATTTTTGACGTTTAAAAATTAAAATCGACTTTTTGAAAAAGTCCGAAACCTTCGATTTTTTTGTAAAACATTATAAAAATTCTACTCTAAATTACGCAACTTTTAAGCCATAATTCGAGATGTGATCACAATTCTTTCTATTTTTTTTTTGACTCTGATTTATTTTATATTGTGTCCAAAAAAATTAAATTGGTAGATACTGACCCTAACTTACCCTAGATATATTAATTTCGAGGTAAAAATACGCCTCACAAAAATTAAGAACGATCGGACATTGGTAAGGCGTTCCGCATAGGCCTTGAAGTTTAGAAAACGGATTACAAGGAAAAATATGATTTCTTTTTTCTGTTTTCTCAATTTTTTTGGTATTTTAAGTTAAGTTTAAATTCAAGTGGCCACAAAATTATAATACGAAGTAAAATGCCTCTCTAACAAGGTACTAAAATCTAAAATCGTTTGAAAATCAGCCAAGTTATTACAACTTCCCCAGGCATCTAACGTATGGCAGACCACTTGATTAAGCAATACAATCCGATTTTTGAAATTCATTGAAATTTTCTACTGTAATAACATTTTTTTATAAGTTCAAATGTAATTAGATGACAAGTATTTTTCATATTGTGTTTTGTTAACATGTTTTAACTTAATGCTAAAAATACCTGCATTTTCAACACCCTTTTAAAATATTTATTAAAAAAAATTTTTATTTGTTTTAAAATTTTGAAAAACCAAAAAAATATTACACTGAAACATGAATAATGAAAAAATGTTATTACAGTAGATAATTTCAATATATTAAAAAAAAAGGGACTCGTATTCTTTAATCAAGTGGTATTACACACGCTAGATGCCTGGGGAAGTTGTAATAACTTGGCTGATTTTCAACCGATTTTAGTTTTTAGTACCTTATTAGAAAGGCATTTTACTCCACGTCATTATTATTTAATCACTTGAATTAAAACTTAACTTAAAATACCAACAAAATTGCGAAAACAGAAAAAAAATCATATTTTCCTTGTAATCCGTTTTTAAAATATCAAGATAAACGCCTTACAAATGTCCGATCGTCCTAAATTTTTGTTAGACGTATTTTTACCTTCAAGTGAATATATCTAGGGTAAGTAGGGGTCAGTATCTACCAATTTATTTTTTTTTTGAGCACCATACAAAATAAATCAAAGCCAAAAAACAAAAATTGTGATCACATCTCGAATTATGGCTTAAAAGTTACATAATTTAGGGTAGAATTTTTATAGTTTTTTACAAAAAAATCGAAGGTTTCGGACTTTTTCAAAAAGTCGATTTTAATTTTTAATCCTCAAAAAATAAATTATAATTACCTCTAATAATTTTTTCATATTTTTTTTTTCTAAAACTACATTTAAATACCAACAAAACGTTGTCCAACTTTTTTTAAAATGTCTATTGTAGTGATCTGTCATCTAGCTACTCTTAATTTATGATTGCAACTCTGTGTTATTATCTAGCTACTCTTATCTTTAAGTAACAACTCTGTGTTATTGAACAGATGTTCATAAAAAATGCAACCAAGTTTGGATTAGCATATCCGGTGCATTATATTTTCGGCATTAGACAAATAAAGACATTGAATATTAAAACTTGATTAAAAGTGTTTCAATTCATCAATTTATATTTGTTCTTTATAAAATCAGATGTGGGGTACAACTGTTGTACCAGTGTTAAAGTAAAATTAATAAAAAATTAAAGGATGCAGAAAATTAAAATGGATTTGCGACCAAGCCACCAAGCACTAGTAAGTGCACTTGCTGCAGCCGGCGTGGATTTCCCCGAGTCGGCCACACTAAGCCAGCTCAAAGCGTTATATGAGACCATTCCAAAAGGGGAAGATGATGAATATTTGGCTGATAATAACACCTTAGTAGAAATTGAATCAAATAATCCAGAATTGCAGATATCCAATGATGCCTCAGCTGCCGGTAATATTTTAGACAATTTACAGGTTCCTGGTGCCAACGTACTTTCTGTAAATTCGTCTGCCAATGAAGCCGCGGCTATTGAACTACCTGCTGGCAAAGTTTCTGATGCGACTGCTGACAATGTGCCCGCTGTTAAATGTTTATCTACATTCGTGACTGCCGTAAACGTGCCCGATGTCAGCCATTTTTCTACAAACGTGCCTGAAGCCTCAAATGCTGGTGTTTCTGCTGCTAGGGTTGCTGCTGAGGACGAACTTAAAAATTTACAACTGCGCTTGGAAATGTTAAAAGTGCAACAACAAATACGGGCATTGGAGGAAAATTTACAATCAGCACCCTCCGGCCTTCGTCATATTGATTTAGCTGAGCTTGACGCTGCTGTGCCGCTGTTTAGTGGGGATGACCACTACGATATAAAAAAATGGTTTACTGTATTCGAAGACTACGCAAATTCGGCTGCGTACACTGAAAAAGAAAAGTGTGTTGGAGTTCGTCGCCGGTTGGGTGGAACGGCCAAGCAGCATGTTATTAACATCGGACTGCTAGACTACAAGGATTTGAAGGCAAGTTTAGAAGCGTTGTTTAATCGAAAAGTGTCTAAACATGAAATATACGAACAACTGCGGTTAAGAAAAATAAAACCCAATGAATCATGTATTGGTTACGTAGTGGCGATGCAGTCTATTGCTTTGAAAGCTGAAATAGAGGAAAGAGAATTGGTCGACTTCATCATCGATGGCATTCCAGATAATTCGAATGCTATTACTCGTCTTTATGGTGCCAGAACTATAAATGAATTGATTGACCGTATGGATAGCTACGAACCAAAACGTCAACAGGCACGGGTCGCAGCGACTAGAGCCATCAGCGCTACAGCGATCAACAAATCGAAAACGGCTGAGGCTAAAACACCTGAAACTGAAGTCCGCTGTTACAACTGCTCTCAGTTTGGCCACTACCAGAGCAAATGCCCGAAACCAAAGCGTCCAGCCAACTCATGTTTTGTTTGTGCTGAAGTAGGGCATTTCCATCAGAATTGTCCTAAAAAGAAGGGATTGACTGCTGCAATACACGATGCCGATGCTGCTGTAGATGCATTCCAAACGGTAAGTGTTGCCTTCATTAAACAAGATAAGCGCACTGAGGTAATGAAATTTTTTTCTCTGTTTGACACTGGTAGCCCTATTAGCTGCGTAAGAAAGTCCCTGGTACCGTTTTTAATTGAAGATGAAAAAATATTGACGTCATATCGGGGTATAGGAAATAAGAAAATAAGTATGTTCGGTCGTGTTCAATGTGAAATTTTTTTCGGAAACAAAAAAGTTAACCATAAATTTTTAATTTTGCCAGATGATGAAGCTGTTGTACCATTTCTAATTGGGCGTGATCTTTTATCAAAATTAAATATACAATTACGCCAAATAAGGCTGTGTTATGCTAAGGATAAACTTGTAAAAATGAATTTAAAAAATGTAAATAAAAAACCAAACAGAAAAACAATCAGTGCGCTTATGTCGTTTAATTTGTACAGAGTTCCCCAAGAAGTAGTAAAGGTTCCAATAAGGGGGGATAATTTAAATTTTTTAAGTATATTACCATTTTATGTAAATAGTAGTGAAAATGAAAATGATAAAATGACTGAATGTAACAATAATTGCAAATGGTTAGCAGAGTTCTCAAACGAAAATAAAACAGTTGTTTCCGAATTGGTAGAGTCTGGTGATGATTTAAGTGATTTAGAAATTATTGAAGAAAACGGGGAATGTGAAGAGTTGATGCAAATAGTTTGTGTGGTTGAGACTGAAAATGAATTGGATGTCGATTGCAAATTAAGCTCAGTGGATTCTTTTTCTTTAAAGTCGGTTATTGAGAGTAACTATTTAAACGATATAGATAGTCTTAGGAAACCAACAGATTATTGTATGAAAATAAGATTAGTTAATGACGTACCGGTATATAGCGGACCTCGTCGACTTTCATATCGCGAGCGATGCGAGGTAAAAGTAAAACTAGAGCAATTATTGCAAGGGGGCATAATACGTTCAAGCGATTCTCCATACGCATCTCCGATTCTGTTGGTAAAAAGAAAAAACGGAGATCTGAGAATGTGCGTCGATTACCGGTCATTAAATAAGATCACGTTGAAAGATAACTACCCTTTGCCTATTATTGAAGACTGTTTGGATTACTTAGGTAATAAAAAGTTTTTTACAACTCTTGACCTGGAAAATAGTTTCCACCAAGTGCCGATGCATGAGGACTAGGGTGGGGCGATTAGTAAGGAAGGAAAAAAATCTTAATGGGCGCTTCGCGTTTCTGATTCTTGGGATTGTACTGAGCAAAAAAGTCAACTAGACCATACGTCTACGGTGAAAATCGAGCCTCCCGATTTTGACTTGAAGTTTTTTCTCAGACTTTATTTTTTTTGGAAAATTTGCAAATTTTCTTGGGCTCATATTTCGTAAACTATTTGAAATTTTGACTTATTTTTAAAAGTAAAGTTGTAGCTATTGTCTAGGTCTCTGAACATAATACTTAGAAAATACTTCGTTTTCATGGTAAAAAAGTCGAAAACGTAGAAAATTCACCACTTTTTGTAATTTTTTTTTGGATATTTTGGCCTATAACAGCCAAACCATTGAGATTTTCGATCCAATAATCAGAAAAAAATTGTAGCCAAGACAATAGTTAAGAACTCTCTAGTACATCGCAAAAGCATTAGAACCCTCCTTCAGGCAGCTTTGGCCTTGTGAAAGTGCAAATTTGTTGTAAAAATATTGATAAATTACCATTTTCAGTTGTTCATAGCGCAAAATCATAAAAATGTTCTATTTCATATTTTTATTCTATTTATTTATTTGTAGTTTTTATTTATTTATTTTATTCTATTTATTTTATTTCTTATTTTTTATTCTTGTATTGTTTTAAGTTCATTTAACGCATTTTTGTTAGTTTATTGTAAACGATCACCAGAGACTTTATAATATAGAGATAAAACAAATTTAGTTCTTCTACTGGCTTAAATAACTCAGCAAATACTGCTCATATAACTACACTCAAAAAAAAAACTGTAAAGTTAGCAAAAAAAGCTTGTAAACCTACAAGAAAATTTGCTGATTTTGAACCCACATTTTTTTTGGTAAAGTTAGCAAAACCGTTTTGCTAAAAATTAGTTAACTGAAATTATTTTTATTTCAACTTAGTTCATACACATTTGAGGGTCCCATTGGGTTCGGACCCGATAGGTACAGACCTCTAGTTGGGTTCCTTTAAAATCGTCATAGTTTTTGATCCAAAATTTGTGTCCGTTTCGCTCTACCTTGCTTAGTTTTTGAGATACGTGATTTTAGGGGACCACCGGGGTTTTGAGAATTTCAAAACTCGATAACTTAAAAAATATTACTCGGAGAGCTTTTGATTATTTTGCGGTCTTGTTCTACGTCTTGAGAGCTTTTGGACTTTTTGTTGTGTCGGCAATATTAACCGAGATATGAGCATTTTAAAATTTTCGTGAATGCTAACTATTTTGGATTCAAAGTAAGGACCCATTAGGGTCCACACATGTGAAGAGGACCGGCGATACTATGAAAGACAGCTCGAGAACCAAAAATGGCCTCCGTTTTGCTCTATCTGGCTTAGTTTCCGAGATATCGCCATTTTAAGTTTTCTGAAAATAAAAAAAAATTTACCATTTATTTTTGCTAATATTAGCAAAAAAGCTTGTAAAAATTTGGTCAACTCAAATTTAAATTTAGCAAAAAAAATTAGTTTAAATTTTGTTTAAAATTGCTAATGCGCTAAATGAAGTTTACAAGATATTTTTGCTAACATGCTAATCTCAACTAAAAATTTGCTAAAATTAACTAACCAGCATTAGCAAAAAAAAATTAGTAAATCTACTAACGTATTATTTTGAGTGTATGAAATGATCAGTACACTCGTAAGAACTATCCAATATCTTACATATACATAAAACAAAATTTGAAAATTTTCCACGCAAAATTTAGTTAGAGGTTCTAAAATTTAGTGTGCTACTAAGGTCTTACGAACAACTGCTGCCATCTGAATAAACGTAGAAAACTTTTTTTCCGGTATTGCCATACTACATACTACTACTTTTTTTCCGGTATTGCCATACTACATACTACTAGATAGTGTTGCTAAGCACTCAATCGACAAAAATCGTGGAGGTATAATGGCATCTGTATCTGAAGGCCGAAAGAAAGCGCCTCGTATGGAATCTCGAAAATATTTGGAAGGCAATCTTTGAATGAAAAATACACTAAATTGGAATTCTTCTTGATTCATACCTTGGTCTTTACCAATACAATTACTTTGTACTTTAAATGAATTTTCAAAATAAATATTGAACAAAACAAAAAAAAAGCATTATATTTTTGGATAAAAAAAGTGGAAAAAATAAGAAATAGAACATTTTTATGATTATTGTTTCTGTAAAGACAGTCGAGCGCAGGCTCTAATTATAATTATGTATTATAATTTTTCGATTTGTTATATATGGTTTTTGAATTGAGAAAAGTGTGAAAGAAAAATTTAATTTTTCTAAAAATTTAAGACATCCTGGTTTGTTTCTTACTAGTTTCATATTATCCAGTTATAATAATCTTCAGAAAAACTTTTAATGTCAAATTTATTTAGTTAATAGTCAATAGAACTCTATATGTGAAAATTATTTACAGATCGCAGCCGCCGAGGATTGAACTCATCATCATCTGTAATACTTTGCTATTAACTGCTTGTAACGTACAATCACTCTAGACCGATACGCCACAAAGGCTGTTAAGCAAGTATCAACTAAATCTGATTTTTTCAATTCGAGTGGTGTTGTTGCTGTAGTTTTTTTCTTACAGAAGTGTTGTTATTGCTATTTAATGTAAATAGATTTTTATTTTTAGTAATCATTATTCTTCTTCCTCTCCTTCATCAATTCTGATCTAAGTACTTATTTTTGCAAACGTTGCCAGACATGGTCTATATTTTAGACACAAATGTTAGGTGTTGCCAATTTTCCAAAGATACTGATATTGCCACTTAGGGCGACTTATAGTCGTTATTTTTAAATTATTGTTTCTGTAAAGACAGTCGAGCGCAGGCTCTAATTATAATTATGTATTATAATTTTTCGATTTGTTATTTATGGTTTTATGATTTTGTGCTATGAACAACTGAAAATGTTAATTTATCAATATTTTCACAAAAAATTTGCACTTTCACAAGGCCAAAACTACCTGAAGGAGGATTCTAATGCTTTTGCGGTGTACTAGAGAGTTCTTAACTATTGTCTTGGCTACAATTTTTGTCTTAGTATTGGATCGAAAATCTCAATGGTTTGGCTGTTACAGGCCAAAATATCCAAAAAAAATTACAAAAAGTGGTGAATTTTCTACATTTTCGACTTTCTGACCATGAAAACGAAGTATTGTCTAAGTAATATTTTCAGAGAAATTGTAGCCCTAGACAATAGCTACAACTTTACTTTTGAAAATAAGTCAAAATTTCAAATAGTTTACGAAATATGAGCCCAAGAAAATTTGCAAATTTTCCAAAAAAATAAAGTCTGAGAAAAAACTTCAAGTCAAAATCGGGAGACTCGATTTTCACCGTAGACGTATGGTCTAGTTGACTTTTTTGCTCAGTACAATCCCAAGAATCAGAAATGCGAAGCGCCCATTAAGATGTTCAAATCGCCCCACCCTAATGAGGACTCAATTAAGTACACCGCGTTTGTTACTCCGTTAGGACAATTTGAATATTGTTATATGCCTTTTGGGCTTAAAAATGCAGGAGCCGTTTTTCAGCGTTTTATAAATAAGGTGCTAAGGGAATTTATTGATGCTGGGAAAATAGTTGTGTATCTAGACGATATTAGTATAGCTACTAAAACATTTGAGGAACATTTACATATTTTGGCTCAGGTGTTAAGTGCATTAAAAGAGGCTGGGTTAAAATTGAACTTAAGAAAATGCAAATTCGCGTATCGTGAACTGGACTATTTAGGTTATCGAGTTAATGAAAACGGTATACGTCCTAATAATGATCACATTAAAACTATCCAGGAGTTCCCAGTGCCAGCAGATCACGACGAGGTAGAAAGATGTTTAGGGTTGTTTTCATTCTTCCGTCGGTTTGTTTTTGATTTCTCTAGAATAGCAAGACCGTTAACAGATTTAAAAAAGAATAAAGTTTTTACTTGGACAAATGAATGTGAAAAGGCTTTCCTTACTTTAAAGCAAAAATTGGTTAGTGGTCCTGTGTTAGCTGTATATAGTCCCCTTCGCGAGACAGAGCTACATACTGACGCCAGTGCAAGAGGCTTCGGAGCCGTACTTTTGCAAAGACAGGAAGACAATAAGTTCCATCCGGTTGCATACTATTCAAAGTGTACTTCGGAAGCTGAATCTAGGTATCATAGTTTCGAGCTGGAAACGCTTGCGATTATATATGCCTTAAAGCGGTTTCGAGTATATTTGGAGGGAATTTCATTTACAATCGTTACTGATTGCAACTCACTTGCGCTGACTTTGAGTAAAAAACTGATAAACCCGAGAATAGCAAGATGGGCATTAGAGTTGGAAAATTATGACTACACTATTCGACATCGTAGAGGCGAATTTATGTCTCACGTTGATGCATTAAGTCGTGCACCCTTTATTGCTATAATTGATGGAGGTGACGTTGACATGAATATACAGGTTACGCAAACGAGGGACACGAATATACAAGCTATTCGAAGCAAGTTGGAAACAGGAGACTTGGATGATTATGTATTAGACAACGGGTTAGTTTTTAGATTAGGCGCTAGAGGACAAATGCAATTATATGTTCCTGCTGAACTAGAAGAAAACGTTATGCGGTTAACTCATGAGAAATACGGTCATGTGGGTATTGAAAAATGTATGAAGCAAATAAAAAAATACTATTGGTTTCCAAATATGCGAGATAAGTTGAACAAATTTATACGAAATTGTCTTAAGTGCATTTTTAACTCAGCCCCACACAGAAAAAATTAAAGAAATTTGTATAATATAGACAAAAAACCTATTCCTTTTGACACACTGCATATTGACCACTTCGGCCCTTTGCCATCAATAAAATCAAAGCGAAAGCATATTTTAGTAGTGGTTGATGCGTTTACAAAATTTACAAAATTATATGCGGTCAATGCCCCAGGGACAAAGGAAGCGTGCTGCGCGTTAAACAAATATTTTGAAAACTATAGCAGGCCACGGCGAATAATTAGTGACCGCGGAACATGTTTTACGTCTAACGAATTCAATTCATTTTTGTCAGAGCGCAACATTGTGCACGTAAAAACTTCTGTAGCGTCGCCTCAGTCAAATGGTCAAGTGGAGAGAGTTAATAGAGATTTAAGGGCTATGTTGGCTAAATTATCAGAACACATGGAACACTCCGATTGGGTCGATAAACTGACAAAGGTAGAATTTGCTATTAATAATACAGTTCACAGTGCAACAGGGCATTCACCAAGTAGGTTGTTGTTTGGAGTAGAACAAAGGGGCGAAATAGTCGATGAACTGACAGAACATTTGCAGGATATGTACACTGAAAGAGAAGATCTGAGTTTAATTAGGGAAGAAGCATCAGAATCCATTGAGAAGCCTCAATCAAACAACCTGAAATATTTTAATGAGCGTCACAAACCAGCCAAGTTATTCGCGGTGGGAGACCTAGTAGTCTTAAAGAATGTCGACACATCGGCTGGTGTAAACAAAAAATTAATACCAAAATATCGTGGGCCATATGTGATTCGGAAACAGTTGGGTAATGATCGTTATGAAATATCTGATGTAGAAAATTGTCAAATTACACAAATGCCGTATAAAGGCACAGTTGATTCTAGTCGCTTAAGAAAATGGTTGGAACCTAGGGATTATGATAATGTCGTATGGAACTCTGAAGGCAACACTAGTGAATATGAAGATTATGAGTTTTTAGATGAAGATCTTTTGGAACATGATTGACAATCGAGGTCGATTGTATTGTCAGATCGGCCGAGATTGTAGTGATCTGTCATCTAGCTACTCTTAATTTAAGATTGCAACTCTGTGTTATTATCTAGCTACTCTTATCTTTAAGTAACAACTCTGTGTTATTGAACAGATGTTCATAAAAAATGCAACCAAGTTTGGATTAGCATATCCGGTGCATTATATTTTCGGCATTAGACAAATAAAGACATTGAATATTAAAACTTGATTAAAAGTGTTTCAATTCATCAATTTTTATTTGTTCTTTATACTATATATTTTAATGGTAAAAATTAATTAAAAATTTCAATTTTTAAATTTTTTTGAGAAAATCGCCATTTTGAAAAATTGACTACTCAACACCATCTTGAAATAAAAGGATGAAAATTGGTGTCCAAGTTGCATTTAATAAGTACTAAAACATATCCAAAAATAAAATAAATCGAAAGGGGTCTGGTCTAAAAGTGAGTGATTTGGCCTGGAATGCCCCATATACATTATGGAATCCTATTATGGAATTCATTGTTAATGCAACAATGAATTTAATTTAACAAATTAAGTTGATTTTTTTTTTTAAAGTTACAAAAGTCATTGTTGTATTGACAAAATTCAATTTAGGCTCAGTTTCAATTAAATGTTTAATAGTATTAACAATAAAATTAATTGTATTGACAAATTTTTGTCTGTGCATTGTTGTTATCAGCCAACGCATACCCATAAACTTGCAAAAATTCCAAAAAAAAATTTTAAATGTTAAAATTATTTTCAAAAAAAAAAATTATTAATCTGTGCATTTTTTCAATTATCAAATCAATTATTTTTTAATTAAATCAACGAATTTCGTAATTGAAATTCATTATTTTTTTTCTGTGTAATCAGAGAATTTTTTATATAATTTTTTCGGAACTTGTCTATTTTCAAGTTATACCCATTACACCAGTGGCGTATACAGGTTTCACAAATTTCAGGATTTGGTATCAAATAAAAAGTACAATGTTAAAAAACTTCATAAAAAAATCTAAAAACATTTAAGAATCTAAAATTTTTTGAAGAGAAATGTTTTGAAACTGAAAATTTTTCTGTTAAAAAATCTCAAAATCTGAAAAAAATTTTTTAGAATTTGAAACTTTTCAACTTAGGATTCTAATGAAAAAATAACTTAGAACTTGAAGTTTTATGTAAACAAAAAATGGACCTAATTGTAAGTAAAATGTAGTCAAATCTTAAAATGTGACTTTGTCATTTAGAAAAATATCTCAAAACGAGACTATTGCTGTGTTTTTCAATAAGTGGATTTATTTTCGTATTAATCTTATTTTGTTTAAAATAAATAAACTAGCATGCCAAAACAAATTCGGAATATTTTTTTCCGTAATCTACGATAAATAAGCAATTATAATCCGAAAAAATAATAAAAAAATCTGGAAAATTAAAAAAGTTATAAATAAATCAAAATAAATCCAACTAAATTTTAGGATTTAATAAATCCATTTTGGATTAATTTTGTTTTATTTATAACTTTTTTCATTTTCAAAATTTGTTCATTATTTTTATACCCTCCAACTACAGTATGAGGGTATACTCACTTTGTCATTCCGTGTGTAACGCATCAAAATATCGGTCTAGGACCCCATAAAGTATATATATTTATGATCAGTGATCGATTCTAAGACATTCTAGCGATGTCCGTCCGTCCGTCCGTCCGTCCGTCTGTCCGTCTGTAGTTAACACGATGCAGTCCAAAATAAAAGAGCTAGACTCCCAACATTTGGCACGAATATGTCTTATGTTCCTAGGCAGGTTAAGTTCGTAAAGGAGCAAAATCGGACCAGGGGGAGAAAAAGTTCCCCCTTGAAGAACTAAACCAACCTCTGAAAAATACCATATTTTTACATGATTTTCTTTGTTTTTGTTTAACAAATACAACATTTTTATGCTACAAGAAGTTCAAAGTCCTGCATTTGGACCCACAGAATTAGAAAATGTCGTTTTTTCGGTCCGCCCCCTTTTATGGGCGTGGAATAATTATTTTTTTTAAATAATGATAAACTTGTATTTCTTTAGAGCAAAAAGTATAAGAATGAATTCTTAAACACATATTCGAGAAGAAATGCCCCCCCCCCCCCAATTACCACTACCGACCCCCCCCCCCAAAAAAAAAACGCCCCTTCAATTTTTTTTTTTATTTATTTGCATGTTGGAGGGTATAACAGATTCGGCACGGCCAAATTTAACACTCTCACTTGTTTCGGATTATAATTGCAAATTTATTGTAGACTAGCGTGCGCAGGGTATTTTGTTGCCCGTAAATACAGAAAAATTTCATAATGATAACAAATGACCAATTTTTTGTAACTTTTCGCTATGGAATCTTTATATATTTGTCTTAATCTTTTACAAAAACTGTGCTTATGATGATCACAACACTTACCATAAATACCAAATACATCAGTTCTTATAATAACCACTTCGTCAACTTTAAGACGGTCTTATGTTATCAAAAAAAAAAACATTGATTTATTAATTTGAGCAAAAAACAATTGAATAAATAAAACTTTGAGTCATAAATTGAATGAAAAAAATTTTGTAAAAATATGAACAAATATGTATGAATGAAACAAAAAAAAAATACTGAAAAATTAATTGATAAACAAATTATAGTACAAAAAAATTTTAGTAAAAAAAAATTTAAAATATTTTCATTTGAATTCGTTCCCAGTTTCGTTCCATTTCGTTCCATGTTATATTCCATTTGGTTCCCTGTTCCATTCAATTTCGTTCAATGTGGTGTTCATTCCTTTTCGAATAGTATCCGTTAAAGAACAAAAGAGTTTCTAGGGATAAGATCATTAAAAATAATCATTTTACCCGTATTTTGTTTCAAAAAAAATATATAAAGTACCTCTTTAACTCCGTAGGAATCAGAATTAAAAAAAAAATCTTTTAAGAATGTTTTTTTTTTCGCTAGACGATCCTACATTCCAAATTTCAAGTTTCCAGTACCATTATTTCTTTTAGAATCGAAATTTCGAAAAAAGTACTTTTTACAGATTTTTTTTCTGTTGTTGGGTCCTACATTCCTAATTTTAAGTTTTTATGACCTCTATTTAAGAAAATATATACATTACCAAAAAGTAATTTTTAGGGGGATTTTTTCCTGTTAGAGGATGCTACATTCCAAATTTCAAGTTAATATTCTCATTATTTAAGAATATATACTTAATTACCTTTTTTAATTAATTTCCTTAGGAATCAGAATTTCCAAAAGTTATTCTTTTGGGAATATTTTATTTCGCTAGACAATCTTACATTCCAAATTTCCATCATAATTATTTCAGAAAATAAGAAAGGTACCATAGTATTCGTTTATATCCCCTTAGATCGGAATCGAAATTTCCAAAAAAGTAAATTTTTTATAGTTTTTTTCTGTTATTGGATCCTAAATTCCTAATTTAAAGTTCTTATGACCCTTATTTAAGCATGGGATGCTACAACCAAAATTTCAAGCTAAAAAAAAAAATTATTTAAGTATATATAAAAAGTACCACAATACCTTTTTTACCCGTTTTACCCCCATAGGTATATATATTCCAAATTTCAAGTCTCTAGCTTCAGTGGATTGTGGAAATATAAAAAGTACCAAAATACCCTATTCCCTATAATCCTATTCCTATTCCCTAGAATCAACATTTTCAAAAACTCAGCCTTAAACGAATCAATATTTCGGGAGGCGCACCTACATTCCAAATTTCAAGTCCCCATTTCCTTCCCTGTTTTATTTTTTTCCTTCCTGTTCTATTTTTTGATTTCCTGTTCTATTCCGATTAGTGCTATGTGGCTTTCATTCCGTTCCGAATATGCGCTTACATGCACTAAAAAAACAAAAAATTCTTTGCCTTCTTTAGAAATCTTTTTTCGCTTAATGACCCTGCATTCCAAATTTAAAGTTTCCAGGACCATTATTTCAGGAATTATAATAAGTACCAAAATACACTTTTTACCCCCTTTAGAATCGGAATTTCGAAAAAGTACTTTTTCAGAATTTTTACCGTTGTTGGAACTAACATTGTAATATTATTTTGTAGGACCTTAATTTCAAAAATTTTTTAAAGTACCAAAGTACAATTTTTTACCACTTTTAACCCTTAGGAGTCCGAATTTCCAGAAAGTACTTTTTTTGGAATGTTTTTCCGTTAGAGGATCCTACATTCCAATTTTCGAATTAATAGGATTTTTTTAGAAAAAATAAAAAGTACCAAAGTACTCGCTTTTTTACCCCCCTTAGAATCGGAATTTCGAAAAAGTATGTTTTCAGAATTTTTTCCGTTGTTAGAACCATCATTGCAAATTTTAATGTTTTTGTAGGACCTTAATTTAAAAAAATATAGAAAGTACCAAACTACCATTTTTACCACTTTTTACCCTTAGGAGTCCGAATTTCCAGAAAGTAATTTTTTTTGGGAAATGTTTTTCCGTTTTAGGATCCTACATTCCAATTTTCAAATTAATAGATTTTTTTTTTTTTTCAGAAAAAATAAAAAGTACCAAGTGCTCGCTCTTTACCCCATTAGAATCGGAATTTCGAAAAAGTACTTTCTCAGAATTTTTTTCGTTGTTGAAAAAAAAATTACAAATTTCAATTTTTTTGTAGGACTTTAATTTCAAAAAATATAAAAAGTACCAAAGTACAATTTTTTACCCCTTTTTACCCTTAGGAATCCGAATTTCCAGAAAGTAATTTTTTTGGGAATGTTTTTCCGTTAGAAGATCCTACATTCTAATTTTCGAATTAATAGGATTTTTTTTTCAGAAAAAATAAAAAGTACCAAAGTACTCGCTTTTTTACCCCCCTTAGAATCGGAATTTCGAAAAAGTACGTTTTCAGAATTTTTGCTGTTGTTGGAACCACCATTGCAAATTTTAATATTTTTGTAGAACCTTAATTTCAAAAAATATAAAAAGTACCAAAGTACCATTTTTTACCCCTTTCAACCCTTAGGAATCCGAATTTCCAGAAAGTTTTTTTTTTGGGAATGTTTTTCCGTTAGAGGATCCTAAATTTCAAATTAATGTAATTTTTTCAGAAAAAATAAAAAGTACCAAAGTAGTCGCTTTTTCCCCTTTTTCAACCCTTCGTTTTTACCCCTTAAAATCAACATTTCCAAAAACCCAGCCTTAGCGGATATGTATTCCGGGAGGTGAAACTACAATCCAAATTTCAAGACTCTAGCTTCAGTGGTTTGGGCTGTGGGATGATGCGTGATTAGTATGTCAGTCAGTCAGTCATCAGTCAGTCACGTAACTACTTTATTTATTGTAGACTAGCTCGCCCGCCGGAACTTCGTTACCGGTTGTGTTAAATACCGGATAATAGAAGGATCAGTATTACCCTACCGATTTCAAAAAATGACTCATATGTAGTCTTTGTTTTATTTAATTGTGGACGTTTAAGTCTTTCATAAAATAATATATCATGTAAAAACTTAAACAATAAAATTTGAATAATTTCGGTGGTACGTTGTTTGATTTTGACAATTTTCGAGCCCTTATATCTTGATTATGGATCTTGAGTGAATAAATATTTCAGTGAAAAAAGAAATTGGAATAAAAAAAATTTTGGGTAAAAAAAACAAAGAGAAAAAATATGGAGTTAAAAAGTTTAATACGAAAAATTTTAGTAAAAAGTATCGTTCCATATTGTTCCCCGCTCTATTCCATTTCGTTCCCCGTTCTACTCCATTTTATTTCCAATTCAATCTCCATGTAATTTCCATTCCTCTCCATATAATATGCGTTACAGAAATAAAAAGTGCAATTGTATTTATCTTATAGATTTAAAAATACCATTTTACACAACTTGTACCAATTTAGGTACCCCTTTTTACCCTGTCCATCTCTTGGGTGTTATTTCGGCTGGAGGATACTGCACGTCAAATTTTGAGTTTCAAGGCTTTAATAGTTAGACAGGTACAAATAACCATTTGCCACCTTTTTCACTTAAAATTAAATTTCCCAAAACCCTTTTTTTTTTGAAACGTTTCAAGATATATAAGAAGTACCAAACTTACACTTTTTTATGCCCTTTACGACTCTTAGAAACAGAATTTCCAAAAATTACTTTTTTCAAAATATTTTTTCACTAAAGAATACAGCATTCAAATTTTCACTGCCTAGGAACATTATTTCAAGAAGTATAAAAAACTATTTTCTACACCTCTTGAAACGCAATCTTTTAAAAATACTTTAGCATAGCAGATTGTTTTTTTTCACCGAAGGACCCCACATTCCAAAATTCAAGCTTCTTAGACCATTATTAGAGGAACAAAAAAAAAATGAGTACCAAAATTACACTTTATTTATTACCCCCGTTAGAAACGGAGGTTCCAAAAAGTACTTTTTCCAGTATGTTTTTTCTTCACTGAAGGATCCTGCATTACAAATTGCAATTATCTAGGAATATTATTTCAGCAAATATTAAAAGTACAAAAAGTATACTTTTTACCCCGTTAAGAAACGGAATTTCCAAAAAGTACTTTTCTCAAAATTTTAGTTTTTACAAAAGGATCTTACATTCAAAACTTTAGGTCTCTAGAACCATTACGTCAGAAAATATTAAAATAACCGGAAGTACACTTTTTTAGCCCTTTTACCCTACTAAGGCGGAATTTCCAAAAAGTATTTTTATCAGAATGTTTTTTTACCGAATGATCCTACATTAAAAATTTCAAGATTCTAGGGACATTACTTCCGGAAATAAGAACGTACATAAAGTTTAAATTTTTACCCGTTCCAACCCCTTAAGAAAAGGAAATTTCAAAAATTACTTTTTCCAGAATTTGTTTTCACTTAAGGATCCTACATTCCAAATATCAAGTTTCTATGATCATTATTTCAGGATATATAAAAAGTACCATAAGTACTATTTTTACAACTTAAAAAGGAATTTCCAAAAAGTACTTTTCCTAGAATGTTTTTTTTTTCCAAAAGGTATTTTTTTTAAAAGGTACTTTTATTAAAATATACTTTTTGTAAAAGGTACTTTTTATAAATGGTACTTTTTATAAAAGGTACTTTTTATAAAAGGTACTTTTTATAAAAGGTAATTTTTATAAAAGGTACTTTTTATAAAAGGTACTTTTTATAAAAGGTGCTTTTAATAAAAGTACTTTTAAAAAAAATACCATTTGGAAAAAAAAAACATTCAAGGAAAAGTAATTTTTACAAAAGGTACTTTTTATAAAAGGTACTTTTTATAAAAGGTACTTTTTATAAAAGGTACTTTTTATAAAAGGTACTTTTTATAAAAGGTACTTTTTATAAAAGGTACTTTTTATAAAAGGTACTTTTTATAAAAGGTACTTTTTATAAAAGGTACTTTTTATAAAAGGTACTTTTTATAAAAGGTACTTTTTATAAAAGGTACTTTTTATAAAAGGTACTTTTTATAAAAGGTACTTTTTATTAAAGGTACTTTTTATAAAAGGTACTTTTTATAAAAGGTACTTTTTATAAAAGGTGCTTTTTATAAAAGGTACTTTTGTAAAAGGTACTTTTTCCAGAATGTTTTTCTCACCGAGGGATCCTACATTCCAAATTTCAAGTTTCCATGACCATAATTTTAAGAAATAAAAAAAAGTACCAAAAGTACACTTTTTACTTCTTTTATCTCCATTAGAATCAAAATTTTCAAAAAGTTCCTTTCCATATTGTTTTTTTAATCAAAGGATTCTACATTCCAAATTTCAAGTTTGTATGAGCATTATTTTAGTAATTAAAAAATAGTACCAAAAGTACACTTTTTTACCCATTTTACCCCCGAAAACCCAGCCTTAGTGGATCTTTTTCTCGGAAGGTGAACCTACATTGCAAATTTTAAGTTTCTAGGACTATTATTTAAGGAAATATAAAAAGTACCAAATAAACAGTTTTTTACCCTTTTTACCCCCTTAGAATCAACATTGACAAAAATCCAGGCTTAGGGGATCTATATTCCGTGAGGTAAACATACAGTCCAAATTTCAAGTCTCTAAGACCATTATTTAAGGAAATACAAAATGTACCAAAAATACACTTTTTTACCCTTTTTACCCCCTTAGAATCAACACTGGCAAAAATCCAGCCTTAGTGGATCTATATTCCGGGGGGTGAACCTACATTCCAAATTTCAAGTTTCTAGGACGATTTTCTAAGGAAATATAAAAGGTACCAAAAGTACAGTTTTTTACCCTTTTTACCCCCTTAGAATTAACACTGGCAAAAATCCAGCCTTACTGGATCTATATTCCAGGATGTAAACATACAGTCCAAATTTCAAGTCTCTATGACCATTATTTTCAGGAGATATAAAAAGTACCAAAAGTACAGTTTTTTACCCTTTTTACCCCCTTAGTATCAACACTGGCAAAAATCCAGCCTTAGTGGATCTATATTCCGGGAGGTGAATATACAGTCCAAATTTCAAGTCTCTATGACAATTATTTCAAGAGATATAAAAAGTACCAAAAGTACAGTTTTTTACCCTTTTTACCCCCTTAGAATCAACACTGGCAAAAATCCAGCCTTAGTGGATCTATATTCCGGGAGGTGAACCTACAGTCCAAATTTCAAGTCTCTAGCTTCAGCGGTTTGGGCTGTGCGATGATGAATCAGTCAGTCAGTCAGTCAGTCACTCACTCACCCAACTCTTTTATATATATAGATTACGGAAAAAATATTCCAAATTTGTTTTAGTATGTTAAAATATTTTTTTAAACAAAATAAGATTAATCAGAAAATAAATCCACTTATTGAAAAACACAGCATATTTCTTAAAAAAAAATTTTCTCAGAATCTAAAACTTTTTATAAAAAAATGTCTGAGAATCTAACTAAGACTTTTTCTATAGGAATAATGCCTTAAAATATTAGCCTTTTTCGCAGAATATAAGACCTTTTCTATAGGAAAAATGTCTCAGAATCTGGTACTTTTTCTATTAGAAATTTTCAGAATCTGAGGCTTTTCTAAGTAAATGAAAAAGTTTCAGAATCTGAGGCTTTTCTATATGAGAAATGTTTTAGAATCTGGGAACTTTCTATAGGAAAAATGTCTCTGAATCTGAAAAATGTCTCAAAATCTGAGATTTTTTTCTATAAAAAAAATATTAAAATCTGAGGTTTTTCTATATGAAAAATGTTTTAAAAGCTGAGAACTTTCTATAGGAATAATGTCTCTGAATCTGAGAATTTTTCTTACAATCAGGAAAATGTCTCAGAATTTTAGACTTTTTTTACGAAAAATCTTTCAGAGTCAACGAAATTTTCTTAAGGAAAATTATCTCAAAATCAAATAAAGGAAAAATGTCTCAGAGACACAAGGTGAGACATTTTGTATAGAAAAATGCTCAAAATCTGAAACTTTCTATTTTAAAAATATATTTTTCTATAAGAATAATGTCTCAAAATTTGAGTATTTTGCTATTTGAAATATATTTCAAATCTGAGACTTTTTCTTTAGGAAAATTTTCTCAGAATCTGAGGCTTTTTCTATATTAAAAATGTTTCAGAATCTGGCAATTTCCTATAGTCAAAATGTCTCAGAATCTGAGACTTGTTCTACAGGAAAAGTGATTAAGCATCTTAGACTTTTTCAATAGGAAAAATGTGTCAGAATCTAAGAAATTTTCTGTAGAAAAAATGTCTGAGAACCTGAGACATTTTCTATAGGAAAAATGTCGAATAATCTGAGACTTTTTCTATAAGAATCTGAGACTTTTTATAGGAAAAATGTCTCAGAATTAGAAACTTTTTCTATAGAAAAAATGTCTGAGAACCGGAGACATTTTCTATAGGAAAAATGTCGAATAATCTGAGACTTTTTCTGTAAGAAACATGTCGAAGAGTCGGAGACTTTTTCTATAAGAATCTGAGACTTTTTCTATAGGAAAAATGTCTAAGAATCTTAGACCTTTTCTATAGGAAAAATGTTTTAGAATCTAAGACTTTTTATACTGTTTTCTTTTTAAAAAGTTCTCAGAATCTGAATCATTTTATTTATAGAAAAAGTGAAGATTTTCTCAGAATCTAAAATTTTTTGTGTGAAATGTTGTAGAATCTGAGAAAATGTGCTAAACTAGAAATATCTCAGATTATGGGAAAATGTCTTACAATCGGAGTCTTTTCTTTTGGAAAAGTATTTTATGAATATGTTTATAGAATCAATTTCTAAACTGAATTTTTCGAGAAACGTTTTCCATTGGAAATATGATTTAGAGTCTTTGAATTTTTCTATTACAAAATCTGTCTTAACTGCAAATTGTGATAGAATCTTAGACTTTTCTTTGAAAAAATTTCAGATAATCTTCTTCGTAAAAATGTTTTAGCATCTAATAAAATTCGCACTTTAAAAAAATGCTTAAGTCTCTCAAAAAATTCTAAAATATAAAAAAAATCTTAATTTCCCCCCAAACGGTGGTAAACTTACACAAAAATGAAGATTCTCATTCGGGAAAAATTCTAAAACATGTGCTGTTATGTAAATTTTTTGTAAAAAAAAAATTTTAAAAATAATGTTGGGCCCCCACCGAAATAAAATCCTTGATACGCCCCTGCATTACACAGTGCTACAGTGGAATAATACTTTTGATATCACACAGTATAGGTTGTTCGTTTTGTTGAGTAGATTACAAAAATGCCCATTAAACTCGCCAGACACCCTCAAATTTTAGAAATATTGTAAAAAAAACGTTTTTCTAGACTTTTCTCAATAAACCTCGTGTAATTCAGAATATTTTCAACCGATTTTAAAACTTTTAACTGTTTTTAGGATTTTTCTATACATATAAGAAAGATATTTATTTATTTTTATACCCTCCAACCACAGTATGGGGGTATACTCACTTTGTCATTCCGTTTGTAACGCATAAAAATATCGGTCGGGGACCCCATAAAGTGTATATATTATTGATCTATGATCGATTCTAAGTCGTTCTATGAATATCCGTCCGTCCGTCCGTCCGTCTGTATAAAACACGATTCAGTCCAAAATAAAAGAGCTAGACCCCTGAAAATTGGCAAGAATATGTATAATGTTCATAGGCCGGTTAAGTTCGGAAATGGGCAAAATCGGGCTAGGGGGAAAAAAGTTCCCCCTTAACGAACTAAAAAAACCTCTTAAAAAACGACATTTTTACATCTTTTTTGGACATTTTTGTTAAACAAATGAAACCTTTTTATGTCAGAAGGGGTTTAAACTCCTGCACTTAGACCCTGGAGGCTGGAAAATTTTGTTTTTTTCTGCCCGCCCCCTTTTGTGCGCGTGGTTGTAAAAAATCATTAAAATAATGAGAAAATGGTGTTACTAAATTGCAAAAAGCATAATAAATAAACTAGTTAACATTTATCGCGATGGGTAAAGTATACCCCAAAAAAATCGGATAACAATTGACAGAGTTGTGATAATTTTAGATTTTGCTGAAAATATTTTGCTGGAAATGTTCGAATTACCCAGATAAAACAAATAAATGCATCATAAGAGGTTATGTGTTATATTCGTTAAGGATTTGTCGCGCTGAATCCGAATCTCGCCTTGAAATTGGTCTATCGCGTCAGGTCTTCGAGATCTTTAACATACTTGTTATATAAAAAACTTAAAGCGATAGAACAATTTCAAGGTCAAATTCGGATTCAACGGTCCAAAAGCATTTTAAATTATGCACTGAAAAAAAAGACATAACTAAATTTAAGGAAAAAATGTCTTTGAAAATTTATCATGAATTTTCCTAAAATTTAGTTAAATTTAACTTAAAAATGAGAAATTTTCTTAACTATGAAGAAAAAATTTTAGTTCATTTACTTATAATTAGTTCATAGTTTTCTTTAAATGGATTTTTTAAATATTAGGAAAAAAATACTTACTGCCAAAGAAATTTTCCACAAATCTAAGAATCGTATCTTTATTTTTAAGACATATTTCTTAAAAAACAATTTAGTTCAAGTTTAGCTAAAATTTACTAAAAAAAACATCACCGTATTCCTCTTCTTTGAATTGAGGAAGTGTACTTCTTAGAATTTAGTTAATGACTTCTGAGAATTTAGTAAATAACTTCTTAGAATTTAGTTAAAAATTCGAAATGGCGATATCTCGAAAACTAAGCGAGATAGAGCGAAACGGATGAAATTTTCAAACGAAAGACTACGAAGAAAAATATGGAATAGCCTAGCTCTGCATATCTGTCGGGGTCTCAAGACCCTAATTCTCGATATTTTATTAATGCATATATCTTGGTAAATACTTCCAACACGAGAACAGGTCCAACGGCATTTTTGTAGCTCTTGACTCGTAGAACACTTCCACAAAATACCCGAAAGCCCTCCGATTAATAGTTTTTGAGTTATCCGGTTTTTAAGATTCTCAAGACCATATCAGGCCCCTTACTACGTATCTCAAAAACTAAGCAAGTTAAAGCGAAACGGCCACAAGTTTTGGTTCAAAATCTATGGGGACCCTTAAAGGACCCAACGGGGTCTCGAGTAAATGGGGTCCGAACCCATGGGTCCAGGGTCTAGACCCAATCTATTTCTAAAATGTGAAGTATAATTTTTCCCATTTACTAGTTAAAATTGGCTTGAAATTAAGTAACTTTGTTTTCCTTATTTTTGGGAAAATTATGAACTAAAACCAAGAAAAGAAATTTTGGAGCCAAATCATTCCCTCTTTTTCTTAAAATTGAGTTAATTTTCTCAGATTTTAGTTTACTTTTTTTTGAGTGTACTAAAATGCCCATTAATTTCGCCAGACACTCTCAAATTTTAGAAATATTGTTCAAAAACGTTTTTCTAGATTTTCTCAATAAACCTCATGTAATTCAGAAACTTTTCAACCGATTTTAAAACTTTTAACTGTTTAGGATAGACGAAGAGCAGGGCTTTCTATGTGTGTAAATTTTTCTATACATATAAGAAAGATTTATTATTTTTAATAATATCTAGTTTTTTGAAAATATTTCCAGTTTATCGATTTTTTCTGCTATAAGTAGTTCGTTCGACAACCTTCGTATTTATAAACGATTTCTTAAATAAAATTTAATTCTGAATACGATGATCTTTATGCTGAAAAAATCGGATAACCATTGACAGAGATTTTGCTGGAAATGTTCGGATTACCCCGGTAAAATAAATAAATGCATCATAAGAGGTTATGTGTTATATTCGTAAAGGATTTGTCGCGCTGAATCCGAATCTCGCCTTGAAATTGGTCTATCGCGTCAGGTCTTTGAGATATTTAACATATCTTGTTATATAAAAAACTTATATAGCAATATAGCAATTTCAAGGTCAAATTAAAATTCAGCGGGACAAAAGCATTTTAAATTATGGCTCGTGCCCTCTCATGATGTTCTATTTATTTTTTTTTTTTTTTTTGACTGGATTTTCCGAAATGCGATTTCATGCAAAATGTTAATTTTATTTTTTTGAAAAATTATCACAACTCTGTCAATTTTTATCCGATTTTTGCAGTATTAAGCTCATCGTATTCAGACTTAAATTTCCTTTAAGAAACAGTTTACAACTATGAAGATTGTTGAATGAACTATAGCGGAAAAAATTCGATAAACTCGGAAAATTTTCAAAAAATATTTACAAAATTAGATATTATGGAAAAAATCAACCTTTCTTATATGTGTTGACCAATTCACACACATGAAAAGACATATCCTTCTTCTATACAAAATAGTTAAAAAATTGAAAATCGGTTGAAAAGCTTCCAAGTCACACGTGGTTTAATGAGGAAAGTCTGAAAAAAACGTTTTTTAGAAATTATTTTAAAATTTGAGGGTGTCTGGCAAGTTTAATAGTAATTTTTGTGATGTTTTCGACGAGACCTACAACCTTGACTAGCTCATTTGAAAAGTATATTCGATTTTGTTTTTTTGTAGCACAGTGTTTTTATTTCCTGCGTTAATATTGTCCCTAACGTTCACCTTTCTGACCCCGACTCTAAGCGAAAGATTGATGGGGTCTTACTAAAACTTTATATAACTTTAACTTTACTAAATATATGACATATCAGCGGCTTCCATAACTGCATTAAAAAAATATGCATATATTTATAGTTAATTGAATAGTAGCGAAATACTAGCAATGTTTTTTATAACGGTATCGATTGTCAATCTTAACAATTATACAATTAGATCAAATTAACTTATTAGTTATTAATAAAAAATTATAACAGTTGATGACAACTGACAGTTATGTATATTATTTAATTAAATATATTAACACATTATGAAAGTAATCAATAAACTAAAAAATAACTGTAGTAAATAACCCGGAAGATCAAACTCCACACCACCTCAAAATCTTTATAACAAAAGTTCTTAATAAATAGTGCCGCAAAACCGATTATGGGGAAAAACCTTTAAGAAAAATTTTAAAAATTAAATTTGATTAAAAATGACTCAGATTTGGGAGCTTTCTTGCTTCTGCGAAGTGGTGGCATTTTTTTTTGGGTTTCCCGATAAAGTGAATTTCGCCAAAAAATTATTTTCATTTACTTAAGTTACATATTAACTAACAATGGGTTAATTTCTCAAACAAATTAGTCTCGTGCTTAACATTTTAACGGTTTATTTAATTTAAATTTAATAGTGAACATATCCGCAGTTTGTTTTTAATGTGGCATTTGCAAATACATAATTATTCCCATTTTAATAATAAGATTTTCCAACAAAATTAAATATCAAAGAAAAAATACAAAACATATTACTCAGGTGGCTCTTTAAGTTTTCACAACCAGTTCATTGGTTATTAGGGTGGAAAAAATAAACCTTTTTTTGAATTTTAAAATCGTCGGGATCGAAGGATTATAATATATTATATTAACGCAAAACAAGTGAAAAAGTTCGGTTCAGCCTTGCCGAATGTATTAATACTCCCACAATGTAAACAAGTAGAAAAGTTAAATTCGACTTGGCCGAATCTATGAAAACCCACCACAATGCCCTCTTTACATGATAGTAAATTTTCTAATGTGAAAAAATAAAAATTTTGATTAGAAATATTTCATTTAAGTAAAAAACTTTTAGTCATTTTTGTGAAAGAAAAAACTATTTTTTTTGAGTGTAATTTTTTTTTTTTGTGTAAAAATATTTTTGATAGCTAAAAATACTTTGCAAAGTAATTATGTGGCTTACCAATGTGGAAATAGTGGTTACCAATTTTAATCATTCAAAGTATGAACACAAATCATTCAGTACACTCAAAATAATAACTCTGCAAAATACTCTGTAAAATGACTGTAATCTTAATTCAACATATATTTGACAAAGTTGTCTGTCAAAATACAGATTTAAAGAAAATACTTTGTATTTTGTTGTGACAAAAAAAACAAACAAAGTTTCATCTGTTATATTACTTTTAACTTTGTAATCTTAATTTTACAGATAATTAACAGAGTTTTCTGCTAAAATACAGATTTAAGCAAAATACTTTTATAACCAAAAAACTAAGTTTATCTGCATTTTTATTTATTTCTTTGTAATTTTAATTTCATAGTTAAAAACACCAAAATTTTGTCTGTATTTTTTGAGAAATTGGTAAAAAAAGTACCAAAAAAAATTCTTTTCAGAAATCTTTTAAATATTTTACAAAATAACATGTATATTACACTCAAAAAAAATAAACTGGTAAAACGCCTGGTAAAATGCCTTGTAATCCCGTTCTACCAATATTTAACAATTTTCCTTGTTTTTTAACAAAAAATCTTGTACTTTGCTCAAACGAGAACTACAGTTTTATTGGTAATTTTACAAGTTTATTTTCGTAATTGTATTCTACCATTTTGAAAGGTTATTTTCCAAAAAAAAACTGTAATTTTACAACAAAGTTTTTATTACGAGGATTCTAGTTGAATTACAAAAAAAAAACTGTTATTTTACAAAAATTTTCTTATACGAGGATTTATATTGTTGTATTTTTTTTTATTGAAAAATATTAAAAAAAAAATTGACAATATTTTGAAAAATTTATTACGAGGATTCTAGTTAACTTACAAAAATAAACAGTTATTTTACAAAAATGATTTTATTTCGAGGACTTATGAGGCATTCCACACCAAGTGTCCCGCTACAGAAAAACATGTGTCCCGTAAATTTCTGAATAGGTTGTTTGGATAGCCCTATATAGAACTAAGAAAATTGCGTTTTTGGTTTTTCAAATTTTCAAAAACTGGGCTGAGGAGGCGTGGTCAAATATTGGAAAAATGGTCAAATTTGTGTCGAGTTCCTTGATTAAATATTTATCACATTAAAACGGAATGCACCACAATCTCAAAAATTTACATTCTTATATAGTTTTGTATGGGCTATCGATTAAAATTTTTTTTTTGGAAAATTTTCAGAACCCGTTCTGAAATTTTCCATTTTTTATAAAAGTCAATTTATCAAAAATCCGGCCACTTTTTTTTTTTTTTTAATTTTTTTTTTTAAAGTTTAGATGTTTGTCCATCCACACAAAAAAATTCAGAAACACGTTCGTCGTTTTTTTCGAGAAAATCGCATTTGAATATTGAATTTCACGACAATTTTGGAATTTCCTTGTATTTTCTTGTTAAAACATGGCGTATGAGTAACAAATTTTTGCGAAACCAACGAGTTGATCCCATTTTAATTATTTTTTCATTTGTGGTGCAATAAAGAGGTGGGCGTGAATGCGATTTGACCCACGCAAGAAATATTAAAGTCACTGACGACTCGTTATTATTTTTAGTTTACTTGTGCAATCACGTGAGGCAATTTACTGTTACTCACGCAGTTTTTGATTACGCTCACGGTTGTTCACTCACGCTGATGATGATTTTACAAAAATAATAAAAACAACAAATTGTCTATGAAAAAAGCACTGAAAACGGAAACTCAAAAAAACAGTAAAATTCCAAAAAAATAGTTAAAAATCACAAAAACTTAGTTAAGAAAAATTTTAAGCATTCGCTTATCTCGCAAAAATTGGACTTCCCAATCACTCACGAAATGTTCTACTCACGCTACCTCTTTAATATCGTGAATAGCTTAGTACGTGACTCGCGAGTCAATTTTTTCAAATGTTGAACGTTAAAGGATATGTACCTATAATGTAGTGTCCCATTTATTGCTCCCGCTTAAATGCGCTTATCCAAAATATTAAATAAATCAGAAGGATATTGATGCATTTACATAAAAAAACTGTTATAAACGCACATCAAGTGATCTTAAGATTTTGAACTCATTTTAGTGTTGATATTTCAGTAAAATTTGTATGAAACTACACACAAAAAAAAAATTCAATTTCAATAAAAAAATTCACGAATTCAATAAATAAATTAACTAAAAAAGCCGCGGTGAAGATTTTCACGAATTCAATAAACGCATTTGTAAGTCGTTTGCTGAAAATAATTTCAATAAACAAATTTCAAGATTCAATAAAAAAGTTTATTGATTTATTTTTATTTAATATTTTTTTTAGAACTAAAGAAAAAATTTTTTTTTTTTATTTGTTTTTTTTTTTTTATTTATTTTTATTTTATTATTTAATTGTTTTCTTTATTTCTTACTTTTTCTCAATTTATTGTTTCCATTGAGCTTTGAACAGCATACCTCCTGTTTAGAATGCTGGCGGTCTAACTAACTGAGCTACAGCATGACAACAAATTTTAACGCATAAAATCAATTTGGTTTTAAATAAAAGTAAACAAGAATTCTGAAACACTCACATAATTTTGTCAGTAATGGTAACAGAAAAAATTCTCAATTGAAATTAACAAAAGAAAAAAATACTGACTAATTTAGTTGAGTGCATCACTTTCATTCTCTAACTTATAACAGTAAAAACATTTAACACACAACTATACACACACACACGCATTCACAAACAAATTGTGTTTTTATTTCTATTTTGTTCTTGCTTGTAAGTAGATGACAGAATTTAGCCGACAAAACTATAACACTGTTTTGGCGTTATGCGCTAAGCGGTGGATAAACTTATTACTTTTTTTGGGGGTCGTTGGTTCGAATCCCCATCAGACCCAACTTTTTTTTTTTTTTTTTAATATTTTTTGTTTTTTTTTTAGTTATTACTTTATTTGAAATTACTATGTGTGAAAAAAAGAAACACAACAAAACTTGCCGACGGAATGAGTTGAACATAGTTTTTTTTTTAATTTCAATAAATTTTTTTATTGATACAATAAAAAAATTTATTAAAAATATTTTTATTTTTAATAAACGTGTTTATTAAAATTTTCTTAAATATTTTTTTTTTCTGTGTACTCTTACCAGTTTTAGGCATTTAAGCGAGTAATTCTGTATTTTTTTTTAATTTAAATTGAAATCTTTATGAAATCTTAAAACAATTTTTTTTAACAATTGACGATATGTTTTCGATATAAACGGTCAGAAGTACATTGATGCATTCTAAAAAAACTCTTATAAACGCATCTTATCAGTTTTACGCATTTAAGCATTTTACGCATTTACGCATTTAAGCGAGATGAGTGAATGCTTAAAATTTTTCTTAAGTAAGTTTTTGTGATTTTTAACTATTTTTTTTTTTTTTTGGAATTTTACTGTTTTTTTTTTTAGTTTGCGTTTTCAGTGCTTTGTTTTCATCTTAAAACAAATTTTTTTAACAATTGAATTTGTTTTCGAAATAAACGGTCAGAAGGACATTGATGCATATCTAAAAAAAACTCTTATAAACGCATCTAATCAATTTTACGCATTTAAGCATTTTACGCATTTAAGCATTTATGCATTTTACGCATTTAAGCGAGATGAGTGAATGCTTAAAATTTTTCTTAAGTAAGTTTTTGTGATTTTTAACTATTTTTTTTTGGAATTTTACTGTTTTTTTGAGTTTCCGTTTTCAGTGCTTTGTTTTCATAGAAAATTTGTTGTTTTTATTATTTTTGTAAAATCATCATCAACGTGAGTGAGCAACCGTGAGCGTAATCAAAAATTGCGTGAGCGTGAGTAACAGTAAATTGACTCACGTGATTGCACAAGTAAACTAAAAATATTAGCGAGTCGTCAGTGACTTTAATATTTCTTGCGTGGGTCAAATCGCTTTCACGCCCATCTCTATATTGTACCACACATGAAAAAACAATTAAAATGGGATCAACACGTTGGTTTCGCAAAAATTTGTTACTCATAAGCCATGTTTTAACAAGAAAATACAAGGAAATTCCACAATTGTCATAAAATTCAATATTCAAATGCGATTTTCTCGAAAAAAACGACGAACGTGTTTCTGAATTTTTTTGTGTGGATGGACAAACATCTAAACTTTAAAAAAAAAATTAAAAAAAAAAAAAAAAAGTGGCCGGATTTTTGATAAATTGACTTTTTTAAAAAATGGAAAATTTCAGAACGGGTTCTGAAAATTTTCCAAAAAAAAAATTTTAATCGATAGCCCATACAAAACTATATAAGAATGTAAATTTTTGAGATTGTGGTGCATTCCGTTTTAATGTGATAAATATTTAATCAAGGCAACTCGACACAAATTTGACCATTTTTCCAATATTTGACTACGCCTCCTGAGCCCAGTTTTTGAAAAATTGAAAAACCAGAAACGCAATTTTCTTAGTCCCATATAGAGCTATCCATACAAGCTATTCAGAAATTCGTGCGACACCTGTTTTTATTCGCTGGACATTTGGTGTGGAATGCCTCTTATGTTGTTTAACATTTCTTTTTTTGTAAACTTACCATTTTGGTTTGTAAATTTACCATTTTTTTAAACATAATTACCATTTTTTCTTGTAAGTTTACCATTTTTTTTTATTTTTCCGGTTTTAAACCAATATTTTTACCAATAAAATTGGTTATTTTACCAAATTTTGGCGCATTCAAAATTACGAGGAAATCCTCGTAATTTTACGAGAATTTTACCTACATCATATTTTACGAGAATAGCCTTGTAAAATCACGAGATTTTTTGGTAAATTTACAAGGTTTTTTTTTTAGTGTACTAAACTCTGTAAATTTACAGAGTTTTTCTATAATTTTTTTATTTGCATCAAATGCATTTTAAAAATATATGTAAATTTACATAGTTTTCTTTGCTAAATGGTGGTTAATTTAACCAATATTTTACTAGAAACTCTGTAAATTAGCAGTTTTTTGTCCAAATCATTTTACAGAGTTTTAAAGTAAAATTACAGAGTTTTCTCTGTCAAAAAGCTTTCATATTTAACCAATATTTTACTATAAACTCTGTAAATTAAGTTTTTTTTTTGTCAAAATCAGTTTACAGAGTTTTTTTGTAAAATTACCAAGAAATGTTGTTAGCTGGAAAAATATGGTGTACTCTGTTAAATTAGCAGAGTTTTTCTGTAATTTAACAGAGTTATTATTTTGAGTGTACGTTTTCATAGCCGTAATGAAAAACATTCTTTCAGTGTGTGTTTAATTACATTTGTTGTAGCCTTGAAAAACTCCACTAGGAAGTCCAACTGCTTTTTTTGCTGGGATATTAAACGGTACGGGAATTTTAACAATATTTTACTAAAAACACTGAAAAACTCGTTAAAAATGCTGAGTTTTTCTGTAATCTACACTCAAAATAATAACTCTGTTAAATTACAGAAAAACTCTGCTAATTTAACAGAGTACACCATCCTTTTCCAGCGAGCAACATTTCTTGGTAATTTTACAATAAAACTCTGTAAAATGTTTTTGACAAAAAAAACTGTTAATTTACAGAGTTTTTAGTAAAATATTTTATTGAATAAATAAAATACCATTTAGCAAAGAAAACTTTGTAAATTTACATATATTTGTAAAATGCATTTGATGCAACCAAAACTTTACAGAAAAAAACTCTGTAAATTTACAGAGTTTAGTAAAATACATGTTATTTTGTAAAATTTTAATAAGATTTTTGAAAAGATTTTTTTGGTACTTTTTTAACATTTTCTGAAAAAAATAAAATTTTGGTGTTTTAACAGAAAACTCTGTTTTAACTATGAAATTGAGATTACATACACTCAAAATAATAACACTGTTAAATTACAGAAAAAATCCGCTAATTTAACAGAGTACACCATATTTTTACAGCTAACAACATGTCTTGGAAATTTTACTAAAAAACTCTGTAAAATGATTTTGTTAATTGACAGAGTTTATAGTAAAATATTGGCTAAATATGAAAGCTTTTTGACAGAGAAAACTCTGTAATTTTACTTTATAACTCTGTAAAATGATTTGGGGAAAAAAACGTTAATTTACAGAGTTTCTAGTAAAATAATGGTTAAATTAACCACCATTTAGCAAAGAAAACTATGTAAATTTACATATATTTTTAAAATGCAAAAAAAAAAATTAGCAAAGAAAACTATGTAAATCTACATATAATTTTTAAATGCATTTGATGCAAAAAAAAATTACAGAAAAAACTTTGTAAATTTACAGAGTTTAGTTAAATGCATGTTATTTTGTAAAATCTTTATAAAATTTCTCAAAAGATTTTTTTTTATAACTTTTTTTGCTACTCTTTCTCAAAAAAAAATATACAGACAAAATTTTTTGACAAAAAACAAAAACTACTCAAAACAGAAAATTTTTTTGGTTATAAAAAAATACGAAGTATTTTGCTTAAATCTGTATTTTGGCAGAAAACTCTGTTAATTATCTGTAAAATTAAGATTACAAAGTAAAAAGTAATATAACAGAGGAAACTTTGTTTTTTTGTCACAACAAAATACAAAGTATTTTCTTTAAATCTGTATTTTGACAGAAAACTCTGTTAATTGTCTGTAAAATAAAGATTACAAAGTTAAAAGTAATATAACAGATGAAACTTTGTTTTTTTTGTCACTGCAAAATACCAAGTATTTTCTTTAAATCTGTATTTTGACAGAAACCTCTGTCAAATATCTGTTAAATTGAGATTACAGTCATTTTTCAGAGTATTTTACAGAGTTATTATTTTGAGTGTAACAAAGTTATTATTTTGAGAGTTTTTTTTCAACAAGATTATCTTTAACCCAGCGTACATTGCAGTAAATAATTTCCTATTTCAAAACTTTTTGAGTTACCTATGCACATTTTTTAGAAAATATCAATAATCATGAAATTAATAACATTACATCAAGAATATAAACGTATCAATGAGAAAAGATTAAGAAACTTAAACGGAAGTTGGCCTACAATTATTTGCATACAGTTGAACGAGTAGATACACTCAAAATTAGATGTTTATGAATAAATTGACCAAATATGTATTCTTATTCTCAGATGTATTGTAAAATTTTTTTAGTGCTAAAAAAACAGTGCTATGAAAGAAAAAAGATTAAAAAAGTAGAAAAATTAAATTCGACTTTGACAAATCCCTGAATACCCTTCACAATGCCTTTTTTAAGTGATAGTACGGTGACATGTCAGAGTCACTGCTGACAACCACAAGACATCTTAATGTCCTTCTATCTCCCATTTTAAGGGGTCATTTTAGTCCCTTTTTAAAATATTCTTATAGAAAACCAATAAAACCTGCGTTTACAGGGTTAAAATATTCTACAAATATTTTTTGCTTCAAATTTTTACTAGAGATTTTTAAAAACCATCAGTTTGGGACTACATCACTATTGAAATTCATTGCTAAAAATTATTTTGGAACATTTTCACCCTTTCACGTTTTATTGATGTGCAATAGAGTGTCCCTTATTTTGGAAATGTTGGAAATGTTGAGACGGTACCCGCTAATTTTTTTCCTTTTGACTTAAAAATAACTGAGGAAAAATTTTACGTCCCTACGACCACGCCTTCCCTACGCGACGGGGCCTTAAAGAGCGGAGCCTAAAAAATCATTTTTCCATACAAACCAACAAATTTTTTTTTTTTGATTTTTATACCCTCCACTCTAGCATGCGCGGGTACAAGGGGGGGGGAAAAAGGGGAAATTTCCCCCCCAGACCAAATTTTGAAAAGAAAAAAAAGAAGAAAAAAAAAGAAAAAAAAAAAAGAAAAGGAAAGAAAAGAAAAAGAAGAAAAAAAGAAAGAAGGAAATTTAAAAAAAAAAATTCCGAAGAAAAAAATCTCGAAGTCCAAAAGTTTTTCATAGAAAAAAAACTGCAAATTTTAATAAGAATCTAAGCCTTTTTTGTTAAAAAGGTCTCAAAACTTATTTATAGGAAAGAGGTCGCAGAAGAATTTTTCTATGGGAAAAAGGTCTCAAAATTTCTGAATTTGAGACTTATTTTAAGGAAAAAGGTCTCAGAATATGAGTCTTTTTTAAAAAGAAAAAAGTCTCAAAGTCTGTGACTTTTAATTGTTGAAAAATAGTCTAATTGTAAGTTGAAACTTACTGATTTGGTAGAAGCTCGCAGAATCTGAAACTTTTTCTACGGGAAAAAGGTCTTAGAATCAAAGGCTTTTTTTAGGAATAATGTCTCAGAATCTCAGAAAAATGTCTCAGAATCTCAGTTTTTTTCTATAAGAAACAGGTCTCAGATTCTATGACCTTTCTATAAGAAAAAAGGTCTTAAAGTCTGACACGTCTTCTAAAGGAAAATATTTCCGTATCTGGGACTTTTTCTTTAGGAAAGGGTCACAGAACCCAGCAAAACTTAGATTACCAAATAAGGTATAAAATAAGGTATAGGATCTCTTATTTTATACATTGCAGCATTGATGATTTTAACAGGCGATGAGACTCAAAGTAATGCATCCACATTATCACAAAGAATACCAGTAAGGTATAAAATAAGTCATAAATTTATAACGAAGAATACGAGTAAGGTGTAAAATATATGATATTTTATAGGTTACGAGAAATTAAATAATATAGCATACCAGAAGATAATATATAAGGTATTACGGGTAGTAAAAAAGTAATTTTTTATTAAATTTACTCATGTGATGGTAAGTGAGTGAAAGTAGATAAAATATGCTCGTGAGTGTGTGTCGTTAGAAATTTCCTGTCGTGAGCCCATCTCTAGTTTAAACTTATGCATTTTTTTATAAAATAATTATTTTTTATGTTATTGTAATGCATTATGCATCCAATTATAAATAATGCATTATTTCAAACTTTCAAATAATGCATAATGTAACCAAATATAAGTCATCCATGATTTAATGTTTAGAAATAATAAATATGAAATAAATTTTTTCCAATAATCATGCATTACGGAGCAAATTATTAGTAATGCATTATTTTTCACTTGAAAATAATACGTTGTGGAACAAATGTTTGGTAAGACATCATAAAATAATACTACAAATAAGGTATATACATTACCTGGTAATGTGTTATATACTCACTACCCATTACCAAAGTTTTGCTGGGAATCTCCGAATTTTTCTATAGGAAAATGTCTTAGAATAGGAAAAGATTTCAGAATCAGAAAAAGGTCTCAGAATCTTTTCTTCTTTAGAGAAAAAGTACTAGAATTTTAATTTTAGCAATTAATTAATTTTTTCTATATAAGAAAAAGCTCTCAGAACTTTAGAAATTTTCTTTAGGAAAAAGTTCTGAGAATCTGAGCCTTTGCCTTTAGGAATAATACATCAGAATTTGAAACTTTTTCTTTAGGAAAAAGGTCTTAGAATCTGAGACTTTTTCTATTGGAAAAAGGTCGAAGAATCTAAGACTTTTTCTATAGAAAAAAGGTCTCAGAATCTAAAATACTGAAAAACAATACGAAACAAATCTAATAATCAGAGACTCCTCTGTAGGAAAAATGTCTCAATAATGCTTTAAAATACGAGACTTTTTCTATAGTAAAATGTCTCAGAATCTGAGACTTTTTCTGTAAAAAAAAAAAATCTTAGAATCTGAAAATTTTTCTTTACGAAAAAAATCTCAGATTCCGAGACATTTTTCGTAAAGATGAAGTTTTATATTCTGAGACATTTTCCCTTAAAAAAAACTTTCACGAAAAATGTCTCAAAATCTGATATTTTCTATGTAGAAAGGATTTCTTTTATTATTTTTCTGTACGAAAAAAGTCTCAGATTCTGAGACATTTTTCGTAAAAAGAAGTCTTATATTCTGAGATTTCTTTTAAAAATCTGAAAATTTTTCTATAGGAACGAAAAAAGTCTCAGATTCTGAGACATTTTTCGTAAAGAAAAGTCTTATATTTTGAGACATTTTCCCTTTAAAAAATAGTTTTTTCACGAAAAATGTCTCCACATCACTTTTTTGAAAAAAAAAACGTATCCCTTTTTTAGCTCGTCAACATAGGTGAATTAATGATTTTTTTTTCGAAGTAAAAAAAAAAAAATTTCCCCCCCCAAACCCAAAAGCTGTACCCGCCACTGACTCTAGTGATAGAGGGTATATATAAGTTTGTCATTCCGTTTGTAACACCTCGAAATATTGGTCTAGGACCCCATAAAGTATATATATTCATGATCCTCGATCGATTTTAAGACGATCTAGCGATGTCCGTCCCTCCGTCCGTCCGTCTTTCTGTCTGTCTGTCTGTCTGTCTGTCTGTTAAAAACACGCTAACTTCTAAAAGACTTCACGGAGTCTACTGAAGTTTGGCATATATGTTGGACATTTACCTGGTCAGGTTGGTATTGCAATCCAGCGAAATCGGTCTAATGGTTCAAAAGTTATAAGCAAATGAGTGAATTTCGGCAAGGGTCTTTTTGGAATTTACGAGATAAAACACACGGTAACTTTCGAACGGCAATTCTGAGGGTGCTGAAGTGTGGCATATATATTTATCGTTCCTCTGGTCCCGTTCGTTTTTAATTTCAGCCAAATTGGTCCAGTGGTTCAAAAGTTATAAGCAAACCCGTAAATTTCAGATTAGTTTCACCTTAAATTCACGTGTTGAAAACCCGTTAAACATGTTTTAAAAACATTTGTAAGTCAGAAAAATATTTTAAAAGGTATTTTTGTCACAAAAAAATTTTTACACTAAAACAAAAAAAAAATACACTCAAAAAAAAGTTTACACTCAAAAAAAAAAAAAATTGGTAAATTATTATTTTTTTTTTTCAAAAATTAATAAAAAAAAGTTTTTTTACACAAAAAAAAATACACTCAAAAAAAAAATTAGTAATTTTTTTTTTTTTTTTCAAAAATTAATAAAAAAAAGTTTTTTTACAGAAAATAAAATATTTCTAACCAAAAATGTTATTTTTTTCACGTTAGAAAATTTACTATCACTTGAAAAGAGCAATGTGGAGGGTATTCATAGATTCGGCCAAGTCGAATTTAACTTTTCTACTTGTTTTGTTATTAATTATTATATTACTTGGTTAGCTTATTCACGAGAAAAAATTAGATTTTGGTGGGATAAGACTTTCAGCTCTAAAAAATTTTTGAAAAAAAAAATTTAGAGCCGCAGGGGTCCTACGGTAAAAAATTTTTAAAAAATATTTTTTTTAGTTTTGACAAGCAATGGTTTTAGTTGTTATGTTGTTTTTAATGATATATATTCAATGATGATATTTAAGAAAATGGACTAAAATGACCCCTTAAAATAGGTAATAGCGGGTTAATACATTCTAAGAATAGAACTGCCATCAAATTTCACTGAAGATATGTGGAAACATTAGTTATCTTAGAAGTTTATTTAATTTATTTTGTTTTACTTATTCGAACGCCATTAGAAAAAAAATTAAAACTACAGTGGGCCAGACATTTTTTTAATATTTTTTTTTTTAATTTGACAGAAAAAGAATCGCACGCAAAAAATTAATATTTTTTATACCCTCCAACTACAGTATGGGGGTATACTCACTTTGGCATTCCGTTTGTAACGCATCGAAATATCGGTCGGGGACCCCAAAAAGAATATATATTATTGATCTATGATCGATTCTAAGACTTTTCTAGAATGTCCGTATATCCGTCCGTCCGTCCGTCCGTCTGTATAAGACACGATGCAGTCCAAAATAAAAGAGATAGACTCGTTAAGTTTGGCAGGAATATGTCTTTTGGGCCTAGGCAGTTTAAGTTCGAAAATGGGCAAAATCGGACCAGGGGGAAAAAAGTTCCCCTTTGAAGAACTTAACTAACCTCTAAAAAACGCCATATTTTCACAGGTTTTTTTTGTATTTTTGTTAAGCAAATGAAGCAAGTTGATGTCTGAAAAAGTTCAAGGTCCTGCCCTTGGACTTAGAAAATAAAAAAAATAAAAATTTTGCCCGCCCCTCTTTTGTGGGCGTGGATATTAAAAATGTTTTTAAATAACGATAAAATTGTATTACTTAAGCTCAAAAAGCATAATAAATGAATTTTTAAACATTTACCGCATGGATTTATGTGTCCCCCAATGACCCCTACTGACCCTCCCCCCACCCAAAAAAACGCCCCTGCTAATATTTTACTTTTTTTATATGTTGGAGGGTATTATAGATTCGGCACAGCCGAATTTAACACTCTCACTTGTTTTTTTATAAAAGTGCCCCACATAAACTGCAGTTTGTCAAAAAAAGGCAGTGTAGCTATAAATAAAAATATTTTTTTTTTCTCATAGCAGGAACGAAAAATTCGCAACTTTTCTTTTAATTATAAGAAAGATGTAGCCTTGAACAACACAAAAAAAAAGTTTTGGGGAAAATTTAAGATGACGGATTTTAGATTTATTACATCAAACATGGCGGTTTTTTAATTTTCAACCAAAAAAAAATGTCAGTTTTTAAATAAATTAAAAATATTTAAATTTAATATATAAATTTCTGAAAAATATTCAGATTATTAATAATATATATACCAACTATGAAAATTAATTTCGTAACATTTAGTTAAATATTGAATTTTTGGTGACAATTAATGTAAAACTTCACCAAATCATTCATATTTATCAATGCAAAAACGCCCAAATTCACTCGACTTTGACAGTCTCTAGTAGCTTCAAAAAGAAAAATCCAAAAATTGATTTTGTTGGTGAATTGATTTTGGTACCTAATTAGCTATTAAATATATTAATTTCATCAATTTCTAAGGCCATGACATTATTTTTGATTTTTGTCTATATGATAACGCAATGTGCGGCCACCGGTTTTATATATTTTTTTTTTTTCATTTTATGTCATTTTACCAACATTTGTTCGTTTAGTGTACATATGAAGAAAATTAGCATCCTCATTACATTGTTTGTACCGCATTTTCAATGATTTGTTACAGTTTTAATGGGTAATTTGGTTAATTAGCATTTATGTATATTAAACGCCACTTGACAAATGAAAGAAAAACAAGTAAGAGAGTTAAATTCGGATGTGCCGAATCTTTTATACCCTCCAACATGCACAAAAAAAATCCAGCGTTTTCTATTTTTTTTTTGAGGGGGGGGGATCGGTATTGGTAATTGGGGAGGGGGCAAATTTCCTCTCGAATATGTGTTTAAAAAATAAGATGCTTTTTGCACTAAAGAAATACTTTATCATGATTTAAAAAAAAAAAAAAATATTACAAGCACATTGGGGGGGTTGGAGGATAGCAAAAAACGACATTTTCTAATTATCTGGGTCCAAGTGCAGGACTTTGAACTTCTTGTAGCATAAAAATGTTGCATTTGTTAAACAAAAACACGAAAAATCATTTAAAAAAATGCCATTTTTCAGAGGTTGGTTTAGTTCTTCTAGAGGGAACTTTTTGTCCCCTTGTCCGATTTTGCTCATTTACGAACTTAACCTGCCTATTAACATAAGACATATTTGTGCCAAATGTCGGGAGTCTAGCTCTTTTTTTTTGGACTGCATCGTGTTAACTACAGACGGACAGACGAACGGACGGACGGACATCGCTAGAATGTCTTAGAATCGATCACTGATCATAAATATACATAATTTATGGGGTCCTAGACCGATATTTTGATGAGTTACACACTGTTACACACGGAATGACAAAGTGAATATACACAGAACAAATTTTGTTCATAAATAGTATGAACACATATCTTTAAAATCAATTCAAACTATTTATTAAAAAATTCGTACTATTTATGAACCTACTGTTTTTTTTTTTTCAAAAATAATTCAAACAACAATTATTTGAAAAAAAAAAAAAAAAGTCAAAAAATTTTCTTTTGTTGTGGAAATTATTTATCAAGAAAAATCGCCGTTTTTCCACCGTTAAATGGTATGTAAACCTAGTTACACTAATTCATGTATACTTTCATTTATAAATCTTCTAAATTTCTTTTCAGAAATTCAATCTTTTTGGATATTTCAACAAATGATGTGAGTTATCTTGTTCAACAAAGTCGCAACAAATTTCGCTAAAATTTTAAAATTTCTGCCTCGAAATATTGATGGAGAGTGTGTAGCAGGTATGCTGAATCATGATATTTATTTGCAATATACTATTTCATGTAATTATGTGCGTATTAAATATAAAAGTTGAAAAATCAAAAAACTGTTGTTTTATTTAGAAAATCCTCCAAATTTCGGTGAAAAACCACGAAATTTTATCGAACTACTGTATATTAATGTTTCAGTGAAGAAATAAATCAAAATGTACCAAAATATCATCAAAACTTTGTTAATTCTCAGTATGTACAAATTCATAAACTGTATGAACAAGTTCTGGAAAAAAAAGTCATGTAGAATTCATACAGTTTATGTAGAAAATCATGCCCAGTATGAATTTTTTTTTTCTGTGTACCCCCATACTGTAGTTGGAGGGTATAAAAATAAAACATAAAAGAAATTATTGTACGAAGCACGCGTTTAAAACTAACATGAACAACATTCCAAGTAATTTGTTTAACTTGGAAATTATCTTTAATTATAAAATTTTCAATGTATCAAAACATACATGTTAATAGTTGGTTAATTGTTTTGTCATGAGGAAAAAGCGCAACGGAAGTAGAAGTACCACCACCACCACTTATCGAATATGTTTTTTTAAAGGTTTTTCCTATAAGATCAATCAATACAGAATTATAATAAAGCCCATCTTTAAGTGATGTTAAATAGGACGTTAATTAAATATGGACTAAAGTTAGGGTGACACTTCACTATAGAGGATGTCTTAAATTGGAAAACTATTCTATATAATTTTGATATAAATTTTTTTAAAGAAAAACACTTTTTTTAGAAAAAAAACGAATTTTTATATCGACCCCCATATTTGTGAATACAATTAATTTTTTCACTGAAGATGCTCCTATTCGAAAATTTATAATATCAACAAACGTTTGTAAAATTTTGATTGTTGAAAAAAGAATTTTGTTTTTTTTTCAACAAAGAAATTCAACAAACACAATTTGTTGATCTGACAAAAGTAAAAAAATCTTAATTTTTTTTTTTCAACAAAAAAATTTAACAAACTCAAACACAATTTTTTGATCTCACAAATGAATTTTTTTTCAACAAAGAAATGTGAAAACACAAACAGTATTTATTGATATGAGAACAGAATTTTGAAAAAAAATTAGTTGACTGAGTTTGTTGAAAACAAAATCGAAGTTTTGTATTATTGACTAACAGGTAGCCGTTTTTACTAAAGGTTTGGTTGACATCATGTTTGGTTGATTTACAATTGACGTTTGTTGATTTAAATTTGACGATTTTATTTTCTGTGAACTTTATAGTTTTGTTTTTAAATAAGTACAGCCCTAATACAAATACATTGTAGTCGATTCACTATCAATTTTAAATTTTATATAACATAGGAAATAGGAGTGGAAAAAACGGATATGGTAAATATGTTTCTGTGTAATTGTATGACATGTGCCAGTAGCAAAGTTGAAAAAAGGTATTCTAAAGCTATACCACATGATTCTTCAGCGACGTGGATAAAACGCGAACATGTTGCAAACAGTTCAACTGGCAAAAGATTCATAACGATTTCTTCCAGATTCTCGAGTTTTGCTTTGCCTAAAATTCGCTCGCGGTGCCTGGCAAATGCGGGACATTTCAAATGTTTGAACGTGGTGAATTTTTACATTTCAACTGTTTCATCCGTATTTCGGTTTATTATTGCTTCTGCCTAAGTAGGTAGAGAGTACTTCTGAGGTTGTAACCAAAGTTATAAAGTAATCCATCGACCGTTTTGTAGATCTGGCATCACCAAAGATAATTGGAAAATTTTGGCAATGCCAAACTTAAAATTAAACGTAAAGCAAAGAGAGACAAAAACCAATCTGCATTCTCACTGTAAAACTGGTATCTTCGCTCACATTTCAATTTCGCTGACATTTCGATTTGTGATAAAATTTCGTAAACAATACCATATGGTTTTTGTTTTTTTAAACGCCATTTGTTATCCTACTCTATGACTCTGGTTGTAACGCGTCCAGATCATTCTGGTATTCGGTCAGTTAAGTTGAGTCGTTTACTTGCAACGTTTTTAGCACCAATTTTGAGTGGATCTTATAAAAACTAATAAACTATCTTAATAACCACGAAAAACATAAAGTATACATACCACCAAAGAAGTCCTTTGGTGGTATTAGTTCTTACACATATAATATGACGGATGCCATTTTAAAATATCAGTATCGTTTATAAACAAGTAAGAAAATTATAGTCGGTCAAGACCGACCATATAATACCCTACACCAGAGTTTATCAAAAAAAATTGATAAACGAGTTTGTAATATTTCTCTAAAATTTTTATTTGTATTGACAAACGTACAAAATCTTAAATTTTTTTTCAAAAAAGAAATTCAACAAACACAAACACAATTTGTTGATATGACAAACGTAAAAAATCTTATTTTTTTTCAACAAAGAAATTCAACAACTACAAAAACTATTTGTTGACATGATAAAATAATTTTGAAATAAAATTACTAGACTAAGTTTGTTGAAAACAAAATCGAAATTTTGTATTATGGACTAACACGCAGCCATTTTCACTAAATGTTTGATTGATATCATGTTTGGTTGATTTACAATTGATGTTTGTTGACTTAAATTTGACGATTTTATTTTCTGTGTAGGTACCAAAATCCATTTTCGGATTTTTTTTTTTGTAGCTACTAGAGACAGAAAAAAACGAATTGTTATATTGACCCCTATATTTGTGAATACAATTAATTTTTTCACTGAAAGTGCTCCTTTACGGAAATTTGTAATATCAACAAAAGTTTGTAAATTTTTATTGTTGAAAAAAGAATTGATAAATGAGATTGTAATAGTTCTCTTTAATTATTATTTGTACAAACCTACAAAATCTTGATTTTTTTTTTCAACAAAGAAATTCAAGAAACACAAACACAATTTGTTGATCTGACAAACGTAAAAAATCTTATTTTTGTTTTCAACAAAGAAATTCAACAAACACAAAAACTATTTGTTGGCATGATAAAATAATTTTGAAATAAAATTACTTGACTGAGTTAGTCCACAAATGTTTTGGATTATTAATGTATCCTGCGATACATTAATATGAATGTCAAAAGATACCTGAAATCAGTCGCCCGGTTTTTGAAATATCACCGTTTGCCAGTGTAAAAAATTTTTTAAAAATAACGGCTTTTTCCTAAGTTCAAAAAATAAAAAAATAAAATATTTTTACATTTTTTTCACTGACTATTTTCTATAGCTACAACCAGAAAAGTTTTACAGTAACTATTTACGGTTATTCAAAAAGTTTTTAGTTAAAGTTGTTTTAAACGTTTTATCGTTTGTTTGTTAAGGAAACTAAAATATTGAATGATTTATACAGTTGTTAAAACAATAAACTACAAAATTTACGAATTTTATCAGTTAAATTATTTGTGACTATAATTTAACAGAAATACGGTTCTTGTAGTTTGTTATTCAAAAAACAAATATTTTTACTCCACAAAATAAAAAATTGTAAACAGTTAAAATAACTGAAATATCATTTGTTTTTACGGAATGTATTGTCATTTATTAACGTTTAAAAATAACTGAAAAAGTATGTTGTTTCAAATGAAATATAAGTAGTCCGTTTTTTAAAAGGAAAAACGATTGTTTTAAACGTTTTTTCAGTTGAATTTATTTACAAAATATTTTGAGCGCAGAGACAAACTTTCATTTAAACTCTATTTAAGCCAAATCAGAACATTTTAACCCATGGCGACCTTAGATCAAAGTTTAGAGTTTTTGGTAAAAAATTTCAAAAAAGAAAACTGTGATCGAGCGACGGATTAAATTATCGGATATGGCTCAAATTTTTTTAATAAAAGCTTGTCTTAAGCTTTATAAACGGGTCCCTTGACTCGTTTTTATCGTATCCAAAAATAAAATTTTTAAGGCATCTTTAGGGTGCAACCAGCGCTTAAAGTTTGCATCCGTAGTGCATTTGGTCAAATAAAAATATTTTTTGATTTTTAAAATTAGTGCCAAAAGCTTCGTTATGTAGAGTACATTGAGGCAAAAATATTTATAAAGTTTTCATGTAGCAATTTTGGTCCATCACAGCGTTTTGCATTTTTAAAAATATGTAATTGATTACATATATTTTATTTTTTTTTGTATAAAATTCAATTTTATACAAAAACGTAAGAAAATACAATAAATTTCAAAATTTCAAAACGGTGTGCCGGACCAAAATTGCTCTATGAAAAATTTATAAATATTAGGCTTGTTTTTTGCAGACCGGATTAAGATTTGGATTAACTCTATTTAATTAAATAATGGGTCAAATCAAGTCCAGAAATTATTTTATAGTTGTTTTTTCTGAATCTATATACAATTAGTAAATATAAACAGGAAAACAATTTAGCTTTGTTCAAAATGTAAAATGGAATAAATAAATCTGAGTTAATCCTAGGATTTAACTAAATTTATTTTTCATTCCTTACATTTTGGACAGAGCTTATTTTGTTTTTCTGTTTATATTTACTAATTGTATGTTATTTCAGAAACAAAATCTGAACTTGACCCAATTTTTAACTAAATAAAGTTAATCCTAATCTTAATCCGGTCTGCAAACAGAGGACTATTATTTATTCAATGTAATCTACATAACTTAACTATCGGCACCCATTTTGAAAATAAAAAAAATATTAATTGCTGGTTGCGCCCTGATGATGACATCCAAAAGTTTTTTAAATGCTTATATTTTTTTTTCTGTTTATATTTACTAATTGTATGTAATTTCAGAAAAAAATTTATAAAAAAAAAAATGCTAGACTTGATCCAGTTTTTAATTAAATAAAGTTCATCAAAATTTTAATCCGATCTGCAAACAACGAGCCTATTATTTATTCAATGCAATCTACATAACTTAACTATTGGCACCCATTTTGAAAATAAAAAAACAAATTAATTGCTGGTTGCGCCCTGATGATGACATTCAAAAGTTTTTAAATTTTTGTTCCTTGTAACCAGCTCTTTAATAAGCATCATTCAAGCGGTATGCCAAAAGATTTTTCAATTTCGGGACACGCTAAGCTATATGAAACATATGAAAAAAATGTTTTTTAAGAAAAAAAAAAATAATATAAATTTCCAGTATTTCCACATTTTTTAAGCATATTATACTTTTGACTAGTCGAATAGCCTGTCCCTGCCAGGCGGAACACCAAATCACTTTTCTTAAGAATTCTAATTTTTACTAAACTTTATAAAAAATTATGTTTTGTGCTTCAAAAATTTAATATTGCTACATTGAGTTACATCAATATATTTCCTAAACTGGAAAAAAATTTAATGAGTATAAAAGGTTTTATTGATAAAATTTTAGAACTAATTAAGCACGCCCATTTCGTCTCTCCGTCCTTAAACCGGATATCAAAAATCCATCGTATGGATATGTCCCATCGTCACTCCTATATACATGGAAATTTGTATATTTCTCAGTCATGAAGGGTTTTAAAATTAGCTAAAATATTAAAAAACACAATTTTTTTAACATACATTTTTCCTTATAATTCTCCGTACACAGTTTAAATATTAAATCTGACATCATAAGGATATGATCCATTGTCAATACTTTATGATTTACAATTTTCAGCATCCTTAGTCATTAGGGATTTCAGAAATAGTTTGAGGCTGTTATTCATAACACTTATAGTAGACTTATTGTAGGTTTATTTGACAAATATGCCTGCAATATCTGTCAAATAAACCTACTTTAGTTATATTTTAGTTTTTATGAATAACCACCAAAATGTTTAAAAACTAAATTTCGCCGTCTTCCGCCACTTCCCCTGTCTTAGAGTCCGAAAATTCGGCTACGTTACAGATTATATATATAAACTGAACAAAATTCACAACGGATTTTTTTTTTATCTCCGCCCTTTCACTGGATATCCAGGTCAGTGTTGATCTTTGCCATAGTCCGTACCATATGCATCCTAATTTTCATCTTTCAAGGTCATAAGGTGTCTTCAAAATTAGCTAAGATGTGAAAACATAATTTTTCCATGCCCATTTCTTCTCTTAATTCTCCGTCCATATTTCAAAATTTTTAAATCTGACTACTTTAGGATAAGCTCCATCGTTAGTACTATACTCGTATCCACGCCCGTTTCCCTCTTAATTCTCCGTCCACAGTCCAAAAATTTTAAGTCTGACTACTTTGGGATATGGTCCAGTGTCAGGACAATATGCTGGCCAATTTTCGGCTGCGTAGGTCATTAGGGCTTTAAAGTTAGTTAAAATAAAAATAATAAAACACAATATTGCCTTGTCCCTTTTTCCCTTCAACTCTCCGTCTACATTCCAAAAATGTTAAATCGGACTACTTTAGAATATGCTTCATAGTTAGGACTACATGTTAGGGACTTCAGCTTCCTAATTCATACACTCAAAATAATAACTCTGTAAAATACTCTGTAAAATGACTGTAATCTTAATTCAACAGATATTTGACAGAGTTTTCTGTCAAAACACAGATTTAAAGAAAATTCTTTGTATTTTTTGTGACAAAAAAAGTTTCTTTTGTAATATAAATTTTAACTTTGCAATCTTAATTTTACAGATAATTAACAGAGTTTTCTGCTAAAATACAGATTTAAGCGAAATATTCTGTATTTTTTTTAACCAAAAAACTAAGTTTTATCTGTATTTTTACTTATTTCTATGTAATCTTAATTTCATAGTTTAAAACAGAGTTTTCTGTAAAAACACCAAAATTATATCTGTATTTTTTTCGAGAAAATGTTTAAAAAGTAACAAACATTTTACAAAATAACATGTTTTTTACTAAAGTCTGTAAATTAACAGAGTTTTTTCTGTAAAATTTAGGTTGCATAAAATGCATTTTAATTTACAGAGTTGTTCTTTGCTAAATGGTGTTTTATTTAACCAATATTTTACTTGGAGCTCTGTAAATTAACAGTTTTTTTTGTCAAAATCATTTTACAGAGTTTTATAGTAAAATTACCAAGAAATGTTGCTAGCTGGAAAAGTATGGTGTACTCTGTTAAATTAGCAGAGTTTTTTCGTAATTTAACAGAGTTATTATTTTGAGTGTAGGGGCGGAGCTTAAAAATACTCTAAAATGTTACAAAAAAAATATTTTGCCAAGTCCTCATTTTCTCGTAATTCGCCGCCCATAGGCAAAAAATCCGGCTTGGTAAGAATCTGTCCCTGGTGTTTTACTACACTCAAAATAATAACTCTGTTAAATTACAGAAAAACTCTGCTAATTTAACAGAGTACACCATACTTTTCCAGCTAACAACATTTCTTGGTAATTTTACAAAAAAACTCTGTAAAATGATTTTGACAGAAAAAACTGTTAATTTACAGAGTTTGTAGTAAAATATTAGTTAAATATGAAAGCTTTTTTACAGAGAAAACTCTGTAATTTTACTATTAAACTCTGTAAAATGCTTTGGACAAAAAAAAACTGTTAATTTACAGAGTTTCTAGTAAAATATTGGTTAAATAAACCACCATTTAGCAAAGAAAACTATTAAAATTTACATATATTTGTAAAATACATTTGATGCAAAAAAAATACAGAAAAAACTCTGTAAATTTACAGAGTTTAGTTAAATGCATGTTATTTTGTAAAATTTTTATAAAATTTCTGAAAAAAATTTTTTGATAACTTTTTTTGCTACTATTTAAACTTTTGCTCAAAAAATAAAAATATACAAATAAAATTTTGATGTTTGGTAACAAAAACTACTCAAAACAGAAACTTTTTTTGGTTATAAAAAAATACGAAGTATTTTGCTCAGGTCTGTATTTTAGCAGAAAACTCTGGTAATTATCTGTAAAATTAAGATTACGAAGTAAAAAGTAATATAACAGATGACTCTTTGTTTTTTTGTCACAACAAAATACAGAGTATTTTCTTTAAATCTGTATTTTGACAGAAAACTCTGTTAAATATCTGTTGAATTGAGATTACAGTCATTTTACAGAGTATTTTACAGAGTTATTATTTTGAGTGTATATACATGCCAATTTTAAGCGTATAAGGCCATTAATGAAATTCAAAAAGCGCTGGATACACAAAAAATAAGAAAAACACACAAAAAAAAATATATGTACAGAAAATAGATGGTAATAAATTTACCACACCCCTTTGCCTTTCTTATTCTCTGCCCATACACTGGATATCAAAAATCCAGGTTCGTGTTGATCTTCCCCATGAAACCTACTATATACATGCCAATTTTCATCTTCCTAAGTCATTCGGGGTCTTTAAATTAGTTAAAATATTAAAAACCCAATTTTTCCCGCTCTTTCATCTTTTAATTCTCCGTCCACAGTCGAGAAATTTAAAATCCGATTACTTCAGGATAAACAACATCGTTAGCACTATACGCTATCCATTTTCCGCTTCCTTTGTGGGCTTCAAAATAAGTTAAAATGTTAATTATCCCAATTTTGTCCATTCGACATTTTCCTTTCAATTCTCCGCCCACAGTTCAAAAATTTAAAATTCGACTATTTCAGGATATGCTTTATCGATAGGACTATATGCTAGGAAATTTTCAGGTTCCTAAGTCATTAGAGGACTTTACAATAAGCTAAAATGTAAATTTTCATCTTCATAGGTCATTGGGGTCTTCAAATTAGTTAAAATATAAAAAAACACAATTTTGCCACGCCCCATTCTTCTCTTAATTCTCCTTCCACAGTCTAAAAAATGTAAGTCCGATTACTTCAGGATATGCTTCATTGTTAGAACTAAATGCTATGCAATTTTCCGCTTCCTAAGTCATTTGGGGGCTTCAAAAGAAGTAAAAATGTTTAAAAAATCCCAATTTTGCCACGACACTTTTCCCCTCAATTCTCCGCCCACATTGCGAAAATTTTAAATCCGACTACTTGGGGATATGCGCCATCATTAGGACTATATTCTAGGAAATTTTCAGCTTCCTAAGTCATTAGGGGGCTTTAAATTAAGCAAAAATGTCAAAAAATTTAATTTTGCCACGCCTACTTTTTCGCTTATTTCTCCGCCCACAGGCAAAAAATCGAAAATCCGGCTACGTTAGGATCTGCCCCAGGTGTTTTACTATATGCATGCCAATTTTCAGCTTTGTAGCTCATCAGAGGGCTTCAAAAAGCTCTGGATAGACAAAAAAAGAGGAACACACAAATAGGGAAATTATATATATAGATTAGGGTGGCAGCTATTTTGCAAAACTTCGAATTTGAAGGAGTGCACCCCTAATTTTTATTACATTTGGTCTAAAAATGCTATGCTAAAAATTTCAACCAAATCGGACAACGTTAACACGAGGCGCATCGAGGTCAAAGGTCAAAGGTCAAAAAATAGCCATATTTTGATGAAAATCATTAAATAAATGGTGTTGTTTTTTGAATATATTGTTAAAAAGTGGTACACGAGTTGTTTTTAGTATAAGAAGATAAATTAAAAATTTTTGGGTTTTCAAAAATTAACCCTTGTAAGTCTTTCGGGGTCAAAATGACTTAATTTTCACAAAATGACCCCTAAAACACGAAAATCAGCCCCAATTTTCTAAATTTATTGAAATAAACCAATGTAAACCCATATTTATATTCTATTCTATCATAAATACTCAGATATGAAATACTGTCATTCTAGGATGTCATTCACCCGTTTCACGGTAAGGCCAAAAATATGGATTTTATTTGGCGTGGTTCTCAAAACAGATATTTTGGTTTTTTCAAAATTTTCTTAAACAAAATAAGGAAAAATGCTGAAAAAACCACAGAATCTTATAAAATATATGTTAACATATAAAAAAAAAAATTTTTGGGGGATATCCCTCGGATAGTTTGGCGGGGGCATCGATTTAAACTCAGCGGATTTCAAGGAAAATGCCTTTTTTGCCTACAATTTGTTCAATATGGAAAAAATTTGGTAAATATTTTAAAATTTGACAAAGTCAGGGCCATAAATTATTGAAAACTATGTTAGACATTAACCCTAAACGTTTTAGGAAAATAGAATAATATTAACCCGGTTTTTATTCGGGTCAAAGGTCAAATTTAGGGATATTTGGATTTTTTTTGGAAAAAGGCATCTAAATATGAAATGTTTATTGCGATTTTTTATAAATCTTGGTATAATTATTGTAAGAGCTCAGAAAAATAATTATTTAATTTTTTTAAAATTAACCCATAAATGAACATGGGGTCAAAATGGCCGAGCACATTAAAATTTCTTTATATAGATCTTTATATTTTCATTCGATTTTTATAAAACTTGTTATGATTATGTGCGAGGTCAGAAAACTAATTATTTGATTTTTTTTAATTAACCCATAAATGAACATGGGGTCAAAATGGCCCAGCACGTTAAAAATTCTTAATATAGTTTTTATTTTTTTTTTTTCTATAATACAAATAATTATTTTTTCAGACGTCGCATACACATAATAACAAGTTTTATAGAAATAAAAAAAAAAATAAAAAAACTATATTAAGAATTTTTAACGTGCTGGGCCATTTTGACCCCATGTTCATTTATGGGTTAATTAAAAAAAATCAAATAATTAGTTTTCTGACCTCGCACATAATCATAACAAGTTTTATAAAAATCGAAGAAAAATATAAAAATCTATATAAAGAAATTTTAATGTGCTGGGCCATTTTGACCCCATGTTCATTTATGGTTAATTTTAAAAAAATTAAATAATTATTTTTCTGAGCTCGTACAATAATTATACCAAGTTTTATAGAAAATCGCAATAAACATTTCATATTTAGATGCCTTTTTCCAAAAAAAATCCAAATATCCCTAAATTTGACCTTTGACCCGAATAAAAACCGGGTTAATATTATTCTATTTTCCTAAAACGTTTAGGGTTAATGTCTAACATAGTTTTTAATAATTTATGGCTCTGACTTTGTCAAAATTTAAAATATTTACCAAATTTTTCCATATTGAATAAATTGTGGGCAAAAAAGGCATTTTCTTCGAAATCCGCTGAGTTTAAATCGATGCCCCCGCCAAACTATCCGAGGGATATCCCCCAAAAATTTTTTTTTTTATATGTTAACATATATTTTATAAGATTCTGTGGTTTTTTTAGCATTTTTCCTAATTTTGCTTAAGAAAATTTTGAAAAAACCAAAATATCAGTTTTGAGAACCACGCCAAATAAAATCCATATTTTTGGCCTTACCGTGAAACGGGTGAATGACATCCTAGAAAGACAGTATTTCATATCTGAGTATTTATGATAGAATAGAATATAAATATGGGTTTACATTGGTTTATTTCAATAAAGTTAGAAAATTGGGGCTGATTTACGTGTTTTAGGGGTCATTTTGTGAAAATTGGGTCATTTTGACCCCGAAAGACTTACAAGGGTTAATTTTTGAAAACCCAAAAATTTTTAATTTATCTTCTTATACTAAAAACAACTCGTGTACCACTTTTTAACAATATATTAAAAAAACAACACCATTTATTTAATGATTTTCATCAAAATATGGCTATTTTTTGACCTTTGACCTTTGACCTCGATGCGCCTCGTGTTAACGTTTTCCGATTTGGCTGAAATTTTTAGCATAGCATTTTTAGACCAAATGTAATAAAAATTAGGGGTGCACTCCTTCAAATTCGAAGTTTTGCAAAATAGCTGCCACCCTAATATAGATACTTTAGCGTTGGCTGGTCATTGGGGGTTGATACAATTTTGAATATTCTTATGGTTCTGCTTTTGTTTTGTACGTCCACTCTGATTTTATGTAACTGATAACAAAATGTTTGCCTGCCTGGCTGGATTGCTTCTAACTTAATTTCATCGAATATTTTTTTGGTGAGATTTTTGTATATTGGTAATAGTCCCTTTACTGGTGGGTTTTTGTTTCATAATAACTATTATATACCAAGGTTGGCAAACGTTGACATTAAAATGTTGTTACTGTGTCGAAACCGATGGAGTTATTATATGATAGCTATATAATATTTAACATGAACCGGATGATATACGTCTAAGAGTAGAGATAAAATGGAGTAAAAATACATTTACAGTTTTTCATTTCGTGATCCTGTTTCATTTTAAAAGGACTTAAAAATTTTAAAGGATACATTTTTTTAATATTTGTACTTGTCCAATGATGCCACTGATGATGGCAAATGAAAGAGTAGGATCTCCCCTAATTGTTTCGTAGTTTTATTTTGCCATATCAGAATAAAAGGATGTGAATAAAGTCATTTGAAAACTTTATCAAAATATTTTGTTGAAAATTTTACATAATTTTTCCCGATATGTGAAAATAATAAAATAGAAAAATTAGGGGAGATCCTCGTCAAGTGCAAATATTTAAAAAATATTTTATAAAATTTAATCCTCTTAAACTTTGAAGCTCTTTTAAAAGGAAACAGGATCACGAACTGAAAAACTTTAAATGCAGTTTTACTACATTTAGCCTCCACTTTCAAACATATGAAGGTTTCTATTTCAAACGTACCACGAAAAAAAAATGTTGTTGGATCAAAGTCAAACTTTGAGAGCTTATTGCCCTATATGAAAGTAACAAATCGTGGAACAAAAGTTTTCGTTTTTCGGAAAAATGGGCGAGATAGGTGTGGTCAAACATGGTAAAATTGAGCAATTTTTGCATGATGTCGCTTTATGTTTAATTTTTCTACAGTAACTCAACGATTCTGAAATTTTCGAAACACATCTAATTTATAGTGTTTTGTATGGGCTATCGATTGGCATTATTACTTTTTGGAAAAAGTTCAGAACTATGTCTGAATTTTTCAAATGAAAAATAAAAATCGATGTAGCAAAAAACACGCCATTTTTAATTTTTTTTAAAAAAATTTTAAATTAAAGCTCATTTCATTCTCTACATCATATCAAATTTTCAGAGAGCAGTTATTTTTGGTTTTTGAGAAAATTGGCTTTAAAGTTTAAATGCCTTATTTTATTTTCCATATCACTCATACGACACGATACATTTATTTTTGCACTTACCAAAAACTTGTTTAATTCTATTTAGATAATTGATTTAGAGCTGATTTTGGTTCGGTTTCGGTTTGGCCACGAAAAACTGGTTTCGGCCGGACTCTATTGATTTGTCATATTTATAATAAGAATTCGACTGTTTTTTTTTTCTTAATCTACAGATTTAATGAACAATTTTTTTAAGTTTATTTTAATATGATTTTTTGTAAGTTTTTTAAAATATATATATTTTTTAATAAATACAACAATTCCGATGGTTTAAAAACATTAAGTTTAAAAAAGTTATATATACAAATTTTATTCAGCCAGGCATTAATTTTTTTTCAGTTTCGGTTTTGGTTCGGTTTCGGTTTTTCCACGAAAAACTGGTTTCGGCCGGACTCTATTGATTTGTCATATTTATAATAAGAATTCGACTGTTTTTCAAGATTCTTCGTATCAAGGTTGCATTCAATATCAATAAAATGACAATATTTCAGAAGTGATCTTTGCCTTATGATTGTTGAAATTCTGGGACGCCGCTTAGCCATTTGCTGGAATAAATCCAGGCAACAATATTCAAAGTCGTTGTTAATTTTTAAGAATACTCTGATATTAAACACATTGCCTTACAACCAAAAATTTAAAATATATCAGAAGTAGACAAGTTCCAAAAAATACTTTAAAGTCTGCACTTCAAAAATTTTACAAAGCTTCTTCATCATTTCAAAGATTTTAAAGTTCAAAAAAATTGTCATGCTTATTACACAGAAAACGAGTGAGCGATGACACTGTATGTCTCTGGTCAACAAAAAAACATTCGAACTCCTATAAATAAGACAAATCAGCTCTAAATCTGTTATCTAAACAGAATTAAACAAGTTTTTGGTAAGTGCAAAAATAAATGTATCGTGGCGTATGAGTGATATGGAAAATAAAATAAGACATTCAAACTTTAAAGCCAATTTTCTCGAAAACCAAAAATAACTGCTCTCTGAAAATTTGATATGATGTAGAGAATGAAATGAACTTTAATTTAAAATTTTTTTAAAAAAAATTAAAAATGGCGTGTTTTTTGCTACATCGAGTTTTATTTTTCATTTGAAAAATTCAGACATAGTTCTGAGTTTTTTCCAAAAACTAATAATGCCAATCGATAGCCCATACAAAACACTATAAATTAGATGTGTTTTGAAAATTTCAGAATCGTTGAGTTACTGTAGAAAAAATTAAATATAAAGCGACATCATTCAAAAATTGCTCAATTTTACCATGTTTGGCCACGCCTATCTCGCCCATTTTTCCGAAAATCGAAAAATTTTGTTCCACGATTTGTTACTTTCATATAGGGCAATAAGCTCTCATAGTTTGACTTTGATCCAACAATATTTTTTTTTTCGTGGTACGTTTGAAATAGAAACCTTCATATATTATCCAGTGCGTGTTTAGCATTTTTTTTTTTTTTTTTAATTTTTGACGGTGTTATAATAAAATTATTAAAAATATAATAATTTTAAATATCACAAATACGACCACTGCGGAATTTAAATTGAAATTAGTTGAAATTTACCCAATTACAGTAAGGTTTTACTATTTAAAGTAGAAAATTCGTTTTACTAAAACTTAATTGGTTTGGTTAAAATTTTCATCGCAGAACTTTCGTTATATTATTTTGTGCACAGTTTTTCATTTCGGTCGCCAACCTTGTTATATTATATAAAAAAAATGGATTATGTTCCTGCGCACATATTATAAATAAAGAAGTTTCTTAATACTTAAGTCCTTTTTGGCTACAATACCTAAAGAAATATTTTAAAATATTCACATTGCCTTCGTGTTGCCCAAAACTGAGGTTACTGAATACAAAATGGTAAGAATATTTCATAACACAAAAATAGATGGAACAACTTTCAAAGGTGACCCATCGCACCCATATTAATAATTAGGAATGAGATTTTCATGCACTAAAAAATCGAAAATATGCGCTTAAAATATGCGCTAAAATACTCAAAATATGCACTAAAAAACCTAAAAATATGCACTATAATATAAAATGAGTGCAGTAAAAAACTTGTTTTCATACGAAAAACATCTAAAAAGACAAAAAATAACGCCGGATTGAAATAGTAACATATCGTCACCTAAAATGCAAAACGCCCTAACTAACATTTTATTAATTTTACAGGAGAAGCAAAAAACATGTTTAAAGAAAAAATATAAAAGTGTTAATCACAAAATCTTCATATATTATTGAAAAAACACGGACAAATTGATTTCTGGTAAAAAAAATTAATTATTTTTATTATTTGAAGAGTTATGTCAGGTACGCCCTTTTGTCTCGTATATTTCTGAAACAAAAAAAGCCCTAACTGCATCAAATATCAATTGACATACATACAGGAGAACTGTAAAATTAATGTTTTGTTATTATTTTTTGGTTTTATTTATTTAAAGTTTATTTTAATTTAAATTATCATAAATATCACATTATTTAATTCATTTTATTGATATTTCATGAAAAAAAAACAAATAATATATTTGATTAATTCACGATAAAAATAGTTTATTTTGAGATATAGAATGATAAATGAGAATATTTATTAAAAATAGAAACTAATTTTCGAAGGGGATGTTGTCATAAAAATCATGACAATCTGCTGGCAGCAATGGTTTTAAATCTTGGAGATGCTGCCACTTTTTTTTAGAAATTTTTAATCTCTGCTCATGTAGTTGGGGCGGTGCAACAATTTTGATTTTATTTCCAATTCGCTGTGGAAGCTGTACATAATTATCATTTATATTTGTTTTGAAATAAATAGTTCCAGTTGGTTCGTATGCCAATGCACGTATCATATTAACGGTGGGATCCCCCGTTTTTTTTCCTAAAAAAAATGTAAAAAGTAATACAAATTTTAGAAACACAATATTTATTTTTACTATACCTGGTCTTATTGATGAATATCGCTTAGGAACTGACTCATAATTAAGGAAATATTCGTGATTTAATTGGTGTACTTGTAAAGGAAAAGGGTTTTTCCGAGCAGCTTTAATTAAATTCACTAGCTCAAATGGCAAGTTTATTTGCTTATCACGAATCTTTCTTTCAATTAGAGAGTGAGTGGAGTCACATTCCATTTGCGTGTGACCGACTACCAAGTATTTGTGTTCTATGGTAATGTTTTTTTCCTCGCATAAAGAAACTAAAGCGTTTGAAAGGACAACATTTCTGTTTTGGTAAAAACAACCATCGGAGTAAATAATAATATGGTGAATATCAGGAAATTGCTGAATTCCTTTTCTTAAATGCTTTACGATAATTGTGGTGAATGTAGAAGCGACAAGGCTTCCCTCGGTTTCATCCCAAACGTAATTATCAGACTCATGATTTATTACATTATAAATTGTGAAATTATGAATCTGAAGTTTCATTTTATAATAAGAGGAGTTGGCTTTTGACTGAGGTAAGAGCTTTACAGCTTGCATATCTATGCAAAGTAGTAGACATAGTCCTGATTTGGCATTTTCAATATCATTATCTTTTTCAGTTCTCATTTTATCAATTTCACTTCGATGACTATCGAATTGCTCCTGTGACAGATTCTTTGCTTTATAAGATAAACATAAGTCACACTGATCATTTCTTGGTTTAAATAGCGAGTAATTTGATGCCTTAACCAGATTCATAAAATTAGGAAATGATACACGTGTAATGTCATTTTCTTTGTTATCATCACATGACTCAGAATAGAGATCATAAATCTGTTGATAACTTTTAAAGTCTGCTTCAAAATATACCTTATTGGTATGTTCCCGACGATAATGAGACCCCAACTTAGGCAAATCTTCCAACCATTTTTGTAAATAGCTTAACCTTTTTTTGTATTGTAATCCTTGTGGTTTTTCTTTCTTTTCAGCAGGAAAAATTTGGGTGCAATGTAAGTTTCTTGAAGATACCCACAAACGAACCGTTTTTTCGGATAACCCTAAAGTTGAAAGAAACATTTGTCTACATACTTGAATACGATTTGAATCGTGTTTTAAAAAATAATGTTTTGTTGTGGAGCGTTTGGAGTTTTCCACAGTAATACGTTGTCTTTTGGAACATTCAACGAGATTTGTTACATAAAGCTTTTTGTTATTCCAAGACATTTTCCAGAATGAGTCAAAAATTTCTTTACGAATATTTTCAGTGAAATGTGAGCAATGTCGCATTGTAATTTTTTCACAAAACTTTGATGTACATGTATCACCCATTTTTCTAGGCTTACGCTCAGTTATTACATTACCTTTTGAAAAACCTCGGTATTTTTTACCTTCCATACGGTTTTGTTGGCTTAAATGTCTCCAATTTGTTTTATTTTTTTTTTTTGAATTCCCTTCTGCATCCTTATCCAAATTTAGTTCAGACATATTGAATTTTGTTTCTTTATATTTGATTAATTATAATTGTTAATTATTTCTTCACTCTTTATTTATAATCACACAAAACCTTAAGAAAACCTTTATATTTTTCTAAAGCAAATCATTAAAAATGCTTAACGGATAAAGCTATCAGCTGTGCATGCAATGTTGTACACACAAGCGGTTAGTTGGGGCTTTTTGCGTTTTACTTATATTTGATCATGTAGTTAGGGCGTTTTTAATTTTGTAAATAAAATTGTGATTTTTGATCGAATGAGTCTAATTTTTTTTTTGGAGATGTATTTTGATGCAATTCATCAGAATCAATAAAAAACACGATTTTGGATTTTGTGTTAGTTAGGGCCTTTTGCATTTTAGGTGACGATATTAAACTTTAAGTAAGCAAGATTTTTTTAGAAAATAAGACAATCCATAAAAAAAAAAATAAAAATAAAAAAAAATAATTTTTCGTATTTTCAAAATAAATTTTTAGAATATTTTCAAAATAAATTTTTGAAACAAATAAATTTTAATTTGTGTTTTTACTAATTTATGCCAAAATATGCAAAAAATATGCACTTAAAAGTTGTAAATATGCACAAAATATGCATTTAAAACAGAAATATGCAAAAATATGCATTTTCACTAAAATATGCAAAAATATGCAAAAACAAATCAATGCCATTTTAACGGAAATTTCTTGATGTGGAAAGATAATTGTTCGATATCGTTTTTAGGCTATCGACAAAAAACATGCATTTGCATGGAAATCTCATCCCTATTAATAATACTACTCTACAAGGTTTTTTGCACAGACATGTTGAATACATTTTCTAAAGTATTTTGACAACCTTAACACGAAAATGTCATCAGAAAAGTTGTATCAAATTGACTTCTCGAGATATAGGCATTTTATTTTTTTTTGGACCAAGCCATAACAACCGACAAATATTTTAATATTGGAAAAGTTAATGTTATTCAAATGTACTTTATTCGAATTCCCAAATACTTAACTTTTGCAAGAAATTCGGACTTGATACTATCAAGAATACCATCAGGATAGTATAAGGAAGTTCAAAATGTCCTTTTTTTGGTTATGACCTTATAAGAATCTGAATTTTACAAGAAACTTTCAAAACAAAAACCATAAAAATTGGTACAAAAAAATGTATGAAACAAAACAAGTAAAAAAGTTAAATTCGGCCTTGCCGAATGTAGTGATACCCTCCACAATTTCAAAAAGATAATTGCAAAAAACTTTATTTAAAAGGAAATTACTTTTGAAAAAAAAAAATTTTTGAAAAAAAAAATTTCCGCGAAAAAAAAAATTGTTAAAAAAAATCCGCGATTTTTTCTTTTTTTGTCAAAAAATATGTTCGTACTTGTTTAAATACCATTTGGTGTTCAATTATGTTCATATATGTCAACCAGAAGCCGAATTAAAGCATTTTGTATTTTTAGGTTATGTTGAATGTACTGAAATTTTTTAGGTGTGCTTACATTTTCGTTCATAACTTTTGAACCACTGAACCGATATCGCTCAAATGCAATACCAAACTTCTCGGGAGAACTTGCAATAAATATGTCAAGTTTCAGTCTTCTCTGTGCAATATTTTGTCCGCGACAGCATTTTCCACAGACAGACAGACAGACGGACAGACGGACAGACGGACAGACGGACAGACGGACAGACGGACAGACGGACAGACGGACAGACGGACATCGCTAGAATGTCTAAAAATCGATCGGGCATCATGAATATATATACTTTATAGGGTCCCAGATCGATATTTCGATGAGTTATAAACGGAATGACAAACTTATATATACCCTCTATCACTAAGTGGAGGGTATAAAAATATGCAGATTTGGTTCAAAATTTTGACTTCTTTTGCAAATATTTCTGGATATACTCAATGGATTTCAACCCAAGGTTCCCTTTATTAGAGTGTCTTATTTACATGTCTGCTCTAAACAGAAATTTTCTTGCAAAATTCGAATACTTATAACGACATAAGCAAAAAAAAGAACATTTTGAACTTCCTTATAATGTCCTGATGGTATCTTTGATCGTATCGAGTCCGGATTTCTTGCAAAAGTTAAGTAATTTTTATACGGGTTTAAGTTGAAAAAATGCAGAAGAAAAATTGAATTTCTAAAAATTATAGAAACATCTCTGGTATTCCCATACCGGTTTCAAACACTCCAGTTAATGTTATCATCAGTAGGATTTTAAATTTCGGTTTGTCTTGTTAATGAAAATTGTTTGTTATATATGAGGCATTCCACACCAAATGTCCCGCTACAGAATAACATGTGTTCCTTAAATTTCTGAATAGGTTGTTTGGATAGCCTTATATGGAACTAAGAAAATAGCGTTTTTGGTTTTTCAAATTTTCAAAAACTGGGCTTAAGAGGCGTGGTCAAATATTGGAAAAAATGTAAAATTTGTGGCGAGTTGCCTTGATTAAATATTTATCACATTAAAACGGAATGCACCACAATCTCAAAAATTTACATTCTTCTATAGTTTTGTATTGGCTATCGATTAAAAATTTTTTTTTGAAAAATTTTCAGAACCAGTTCTGAAATTTTCCATTTTTTAAAAAAGTCAATTTATCAAAAATTCGGCCACTTTTTTTTTTAATTTTTTTTTTAAGTTTAGATGTTTGTCCATCCACACAAAAAAATCAGAAACACGTTCGTCGTTTTTTTCGAGCAAATCGCATTTGAATTTTAAATTTCAAAACAATTTTGTAATTTGCTTGTATTTTCTTGTTTTAACGTTGCGAATGAGTATTATCAATTGCATAAATATTACTCATTCGATTTGTTGAACCAAGAAAAAACAAGCAAATTACAAAATTGCTATGAAATTTAAAATTCAAATGCGATTTTCTCGAAAAAAACGACGAACGTGTTTCTGAATTTTTTTGTGTGGATGGACAAACATCTAAACTTAAAAAAAAAAATTTAAAAAAAAGTGGCCGGATTTTTGATAAATTGACTTTTTTAAAAAATTAAAAATTTCAGAAGGGGTTCTGAAAATTTAAAAAAAAAAATTTTAATCGATAGCCTATATAAGAATGTAAATTTTTGAGATTGTGGTGCATTCCGTTTTAATGTGATATACATATATTTAATCAAGGCAACTCGCCATTTTTCCAATATTTGACAACACCTCCTAAGCCCAGTTTTTGAAAAATTGAAAGACCAAAAACTCAATATTCTAAGTTCCATATAGGGCTATCCATACAACCTATTCAGAAGTTTACGGTTCACATGTTTTTTTTTCGCTGGACATTTGGTGTGGAATGCCTAATATGTGAATATTTTAAGTTTCTACAGAAAATTTTTTAGCAGTTTCCAACACTTCAAACCGACATTTAAAATCCTACTGATGATAATACTAACTGGTGTTTTTGAAACCGGTATGGGAAATACTAGAAATGTCTATAATTTTTAGAAATTCGATTTTTCTTCTGCTTTTTTTCAACTTGAACCCTTATAACAAATATATTTAGACCCCGTGCTCGATCTGTACTTGCAGAAAAAATCAAATAAAATTAATGACAAAATATGTCGCCATAGGGCACATCTCCGAAACAGAAAAAGCAAATTCGTTCATTTGTGTCTGCAATTCCAGATCATGTTGGTAACCCTTGCAATATAATGTAAGAGACAAACAAGTTGAAAGAAGGTATGAAGTGAGGTTGAGATTGCTAGAAATAGAAATGTCTATAATTTTTAGAAATTCGATTTTTCTTCTGCTTTTTTTCAACTTGAACCCTTATAACAAATATATTTAGACCCCGTGCTCGATCTGTACTTGCAGAAAAAATCAAATAAAATTAATGACAAAATATGTCGCCATAGGGCACATCTCCGAAACAGAAAAAGCAAATTCGTTCATTTGTGTCTGCAATTCCAGATCATGTTGGTAACCCTTGCAATATAATGTAAGAGACAAACAAGTTGAAAGAAGGTATGAAGTGAGGTTGAGATTGCTAGAAATAGAATTATAGTTTTGGAAACTATTGAAATTTATTCTGTAGAAACTATAAATATTTACATATATAAAAAACTATTTTCAATAACAAGACAAACCGACATTTAAAATCCTTCTGATGATATCATTAACTGTAGTGTTTGAAACCGGTATGGGAATACCAAAAATGGGTATAGCTTTTAGAAATTAAATTTTTCTTCAAAATTTTTTCATCTTGAACCCTTATAACAAATATAATTAGAGACCAAGCTCGATCTTTACTTAAAGAAAACACACTAATTAAGTAATTTTATTGGGAATTCGAATAAAAAATTATGAATAACTTTAACATACACTTTTCCAATATTAACAAATCTGTTGAGGGCTTGATCCACAAAAAATTAAAATGCCTATATCTAGAGAAGGTGATTTCATACAACTTCTCTGATGACAGATTCCTGTTTAGGAGGCCAAAATACTTTAAAAATTTACTTTAGAAGTCTGTGCAAAAAAAGTAGATTTTTTGTAAAGTAGTGTAATATAACATTTTGAGACAAAACAGAAAAAAGTTGAAACGAATTTCAATCAACAAATACGCGGATTCAATAAATTTTTTGATTGAAATTCCTCCAATTAAGAAAATTTTTATACCAATCATCAAATTGTAGGTGATTAATTGAATATTTTTTCAATCAAACATTTTTTCGATTTTAATCACAAATTTGATCAATTTTTTTATTTAAAGTCAATCAAACTAATGATTGATTTATCGAATGAATTGTAATCTTATGAAAAAATTCATCTTTTTTGCTTTCCAATATGTTGCCAACAATAAAAAAAGTAAAACCCGATTATTTTGTATATTTTTGAATTAATGTATTTAATAAATTAAAGCAAAAACAAATATCTGGTAAGTTAAAAATTTTTAATTCGACAGTAACAAAAATTTTAATCAAAACATTGATTGACTTGTATAAATTTTGTTGATCAAAGATTTAATTGAAAATTTTTAGCCAATAATTTTTTGTGTGAGTGGCACTGCATTACAATCTCCAAAAACAACTTTTGTCGGCAATTTGGAAATGCATTTTTGGGAAAAATTGCCCATACAAAACTGGGGACAATTGGACTTTAATTGGACATAAGTGAAAGGTCGTCTTCAGGTATCTTAAGGCATACAAGACTTTTTCTTAATAAAAAGGTCTTAAGGCCTTGCCTTTAGGAAAAAATTCTAAGAATCTGAGACTTTTTTTTTGGAAAAAAATCTTAGATTTTAAAACTATTTCATGGAAAAAAGATCTCAGAACTAGAGCTAAACTTCCATCTACATATGTACATCGATCCTATTGAAAAAAATATATCCGAAAAAAGTCAGACAATAGCTGATTGTTTCCACCTCCTCCTCCTTCATACAGCCCCGGCAAAAAGTCGACACTTAAAACCGTTAAGTGTTGTTCTGTTGGTTTCAGTATGTTCTTAATAGTGGAATAAACTTGCTAAATTTACATATTTTTGTACATAGAAAAACGGACAGACATTTTAACAATATCTTACTATATATTTAACTGTTGCTAATACCGCTTGCAATGTCATGAGAGATCAAAAGAAACAAGCAAATATTTCAAACGACTAATTGCATATTTGCATACAACGTACACTAACAATTATTCGTGTTCGTACATTACAATTTTCATACATTTTTCCCGATATGGAAATCATTGTTTGTGTTAATATTGTTGTTGTGAAAGTGAACACCAATGGCACCATAGTTTACAAATGGCAACATGTTAATAAACGAGGGCGAATCAATAATTCCGTGTTTTTTTTCGAACTTTCATCGTAGTTATATGAAATGGAACACTGCAAGTACCACCTGTTAATACACTACTGTCAAATTTTGAGCAAGTTCCGTCTTTTACTTTGCGCTTAAAAGCTGTTTAAAACATACAACCTCGTGGATTATTTTTTTAAATGGAAAAAAGTAAATTTCGAGTGCTCATTAAACATTATTTTTTGTGAAAAAAAACCGTCAATCAAACCAAGGAAAATCTTAATAAAAAAAAAATTGTTTACTGACTTTCGTTGTGGTTGCACAATTACAATTGACCCTGAACGTTCTGGACGGCCAATTGAGATCAATAAGGAGTGAGATCATAAAAATGTTAACACACATAAAGTTAAATAAAAAACAGACTACTGAATTTTAAGACTTCAAACCAAATTTTTATTAAATAAAATTTAATACAAAATCATAACAAAAAAACCGCATGGAACTCTAACCACTACGAACAAAGTTATCCACTTTTTCCGGAAACCCTCCCATTAAGGCTTTTATGGTAGTTTCTGTCACCTTTTTAGAGCAGGTGGTCCATCTACGTTTGAAATCTTGCATGTCCTGGGAGACCTTTTTTGTGCCCTTTAATTCTTTTTTAACAAGAGCCCAATATCTCTCCACTGGCCTGAGCTCCGGGCAGTTTGGTGGATTTGCCTCTCTTGGTACAAAAACCACATTATTATCATTATACCACTCCAGCGCTTTCTTGCTGTAGTGACAAGATGCTAAATCGGGCCAAAAGTAAGTGGATACATTGTGCTGACTCAAGAACGGAAGAAGTCTCTTCTGCAAACACTCCTTGATATAAATTTCGCTGTTTATAGAGCCAGATGTCACAAATGACTGGCTTCTTTGGCCGCAGCTACATATGGCTTGCCATACTAGGAATTTTTTGGGGAATTTCGTTTGCTTTTTTGACCGAAATTTTTCCGCAACATTTCCTCGAACATCGGAAACATAAATATCTTGACCAGGGAGCTGCGCAAAATCAGCCAGGACATAAGTTTCGTCGTCCATTACACAACAGTTGTATTTTTTTATAAAATTTGATTTCAATTTTCTAGCTCTGGTTTTGGCCTCCAAATTTTTAAAAGCGTTTCTATCGGGAACTTTTTGAACTTTGTAGGACTTTAGTCCCGCCTTACGTTTCACTTTACGTACAAAAAAGTCTGAGCATTGGGCTAACCGAGTTGTTTTTCTGCCAGATGTGTTAGGAGCTCTCTTAAGGATGCTTTTAACTTTATATGCCTTACCAATGTTACGATAACCAGTCGTTGTTCCTGTTCCCGGCTTCCTTTCAATTGTTAGGTGTTCTAGATACCTTTTTACCACTTTTGAAACTGTTTGGCGGCATACATTAGTTTCTTTGGCAATTTTTTTGTATGTCCATGTTTGGTTTTGTTGAAAATATTTAATTATTTTTGAACGCACTTTTCTTTCATCGTCCATTGTGTAAAAAATTGCAAATTAAAACTCATGATGTAAATTAATTTATTAACTGACATATTTTTAAAATGTAAACTGCCGAAAAAAAAAAAATTTGGAAGCTTTACACCAAAGTTGTAGGCAAAAATGTGTGTTAACATTTTTATGATCTCACTCCTTACATCCGAAAATGTCGAAAAAATCCACTATATGGTGTTGGCCGATCGAAGATTAAGGGCCTAATTTTGTAAATCACTCGCGTTGAACGCATCACCAACGTTAACGTGAACGCGAGGCTCAAAAAATGCAATTTTGTAAATCACTACGTTATTGCGTTCAATTTTTACGTCATCACTTGAAATGTCAATTATATTTGAATCAGTGTTGCCAGACATTCTAAAATTAATAAAATTAGCCACCCATTTTGTAGGGGATACACACCCATTATCGTGGGGAAACACATATATATGATAAGGCAACACCTGCAAAGAGAATATTTGAGAAAAAAGAGAACAAAAAAACAGTAACATAAATTAGTTGAAAAAAGCAATAAAAATCACAACGAGACGCTTTGCTATTTTCGATGTTTTTCTTCTGCCGGAGAAGTTTTTTTTACACATTTATTACTTTTTTGTTGTACTATATTTACATATTCCAACATTATTTATTTTTTGCTATTTAAAAGCATATTTGTTACATCAACGCCCCAAAATTTCAAGTGATCATTTTGACACTTCAAGTGATGAAAAAACACTCTCTTGCGTTTTTCAAAATTCCATTTTCCATACAATTTGTTCTACAAACACGTAAGTCAACGCGAAAAAAACAGCTGTTCAGTGCTCGCGTTTTACAAAATAGAAAATTGTCCAACGCGAGATAAAAAGGCGCGTTGCGTTTTACAAAATTAGGCCCTAAAAGTGCGTCAGATTATTGATGCCATAGAAAGTTCATATGACAGTGTGGTTTCGATTTTAAATGATCAGTTGGGTTTAAGAAAGCTGTCTTCAAGATGGGGGCCGCTTTTGCCTCAATTGACCATAAACGTAATCGTGTGACAACTTCAAAGGATTGTTTGTTGTTGTTTAACCGCAATTTGAATGAGTTTTTGCGGCGTTTTGTAACTGTGGATGAAGCATGAATCCACTACAACACTCCGGAGACCAAACAGCAGTCTAATCAATGGGATTCTCCGGGTGAACCGGCTCCGAAGAAGGCCAATATAAGTTTGTCGGCCAATAAGTTGCTGGCAACAGTTTTTTGCGAAGCACGCTGGATATCCACATCAATTACCTTCTAAAGGGGGAAAATATAAACGGAGAATACTATGCCAACTTATTGGACCGATTTAACAGACGAACTTTGACAGAACCTTCGAACTCCAAATACTGACTAGAGAAGATTGGACGGAAAACTCTGTTATAACTGAGAAAACTCTGTTATAATGGGATCTCAATCTTTACGAAAAGATAAAAGATGGAGATGGGTACTGGTTCGGAGTGTACTGTGAATGACTCGAAAAAGGGGCCTCACTGAGACTTCCGGATAAGAGTAGTGTTTTCCAAGATGAGGTACCTGCGATTGACAAAGCCGCGCAGATGATTATGACAGACCTTCGTCCTTGCGTCACTTACATTTTTGTGGATAGTCTCGCAGCTCTGAAGACCTTAGAATCAAACACTGTACCATTTGGAATTGTATACAATTCCTTCGTCGAATCAGTCAGCATACAGTCAAGCTAGTTTCGGTCCTGGGCATAGTGGGGTCGCTGGGAAGGCTGGCTGGCTGGGATGGCTGATGAATGTGCGAGAAAGGCTCGGAATCGGTGGGGGAACGTACAGAACCTGACATTTCGGTTCCTACAGTGAAATTGATGAACGAAATTAAAAGGATATCTGAGAATAGGATGAAGGATAGGTGAATATCACTGACTTCGTGCAGGATATCGCGAACCATGTTGCCACTGTCAAATCCTGAGAGGACGAAAAGTATTCTTACTTTTGGCAAACGAACGGTTAGCCTATTAGTAGGAGTACTTATAGGACACTGTCCAATTGGACAAATGGCCGTGCGTATAGGAATTTCTGATAGTAACTATTGTAGAAGTTGTGGGGAAGTGGAAGAGAGGAGTCAGTGAAGCACTTGTTAGGTGAATGTCTGGGTCTGATGAGTAGCCGCCTTAAGCATTTGGGCCAAAGATTTTTCGATGGCCCAGATTTCCTAAACGGTGTCCCATTGACATCTCTAACCGAAAATCTTAGAGAATCGGGGTGCTTCAAAAAGTAGAAAGTTTTGTGTCAGAGGGGAGTATGGAAACGACAATTAAGGGAACCAGAATGGGCCTTGTGGCCTCCGAGTGAAGTCGTAAAAAAAAAGACTTCATATGGCGATGAAAAAAGTTCATTTTCATCAAGATAATGCACGGGTGCACACGTGTGCAATCTCAATGGCAAAATTCCATGAATTGGGCAACGAATTGGTACCTTATCCACCATATTCTCCGGATTTAGCCCCAAGTGACTATTTCCTATTTCCAAACCTAAAGAAATGGCTAGGTGGAAAGAAATTTAGTTCCAACGATAAAATTATTGATCAAACAAATGCCTATTTTATGGATTTTGAAAAATCCTATTTTTTGGAAGGAAAACAAAAATTTGAGAAATGTTGGACTAAGTGTATAGAGCTAAAAGAAGATTATGTTGAAAAATAATTTTTTGTTTGCAAAAAAAAATGTGTTTCATTCGAAAAGTCACGGAATTATTGATCTGCCCTCGTATGTCTGCATATATATATTTTTTCCATATTTATGTATTCCATGGAAAGTAAGAAAAAACTCTATTGACAAATAAAAAAAAATAAGAGTTTGCGTGGTTAGGTAAAAATAAGTTTAACATTTTCAAAGGCGCCAATATTGTATGAGTGTGCAATAGGGCGTACTGACAATAAAAACTTTCGTGCCGAAATATCTGCCGAACGATTGCCACTGCGGGACTTTGGGCGTCTCTAGAAACATGCAAACAAAAGCTGCGAATTTGTTTCGATGAGAAGACTTATCAGAGATGTGCAAATGTTTGGACTGATCGATTTTACTCCAGCTCTAGCTTTATCTAAATCAGATGCGCACAAGTCCTAAAAGAGCACATTTCAATGGCGACTGTTGTAACAACCATGAACTGTCGTTTAGTGTAGCACGCTACAGATGCCGTCAAATGAATTTAGCAGGGGCTGTGTCGATAAAGTGGAGTGATGTTAGGTTAAGTTGGATTAGTGTCCGTCATTTTGCGAATTTACTCGAAGACCGTTAGGCCCATTGTGAATCCCTTAAATGTTATTTTCCTGCTCCCCCTCTTAAACAATGGTTGAGTTCTTAAACCACATTCTGCTAAATACGTCAATGAGACACCATTTAGGCAATCCAGGTCATTCACACAAGAAGTGGTTCAACTGACTTATTCTGCTTCTCCACTTCCTTACTAATTCTCAACAGTCCTTCTCAGAGATTTCCACATGGCCATTTAGCCGATAATACAGTGTCCTGTCAGTATTCCCACTTTGCCAAAAGTAGTAAAATGTTATTTTCTTTTAGTATTTAGTAGTGGTCACAGGGTTTGCGCTATCCTACACTTAGTCAGTGATATCCACCTATCCCCAGGGATGATAAAGTCAGTACAATTGTACTTTTTTCAGTACAAATCGGAGGCTAAAAGTACGGCAGTACTCCAATGACTGATTTAGTACAATTTAAAAATTTTCCAAATCACAAATTTTATTTCGACTCTTTTAATGTGTCAACCAGGGTTAATGCAATTGTTGGGTATAAATTCGTCAAAAAATTAAGAAATTTGTAGAAAAATCGTTATAATCAACCATATTTTCAAAAATCAACAAAATCATGTTTTTTTTTAAATCTACTCTGTGCTACAGGGTATATTCAGTTTGTGCTGATGTTTATAACTACTCGAAATATTGTTCTAGATTCACTTTTTAGTATACCGATCGACTCAGAACCAATTTTTGGATCGATTTAGCTATGTGCATCCGTCGGTATGTCCATGTAAACGGTGAAATATGAAACTCAAGCTTTTTTTGACCCAAGAATGAATCCTATAGAAATTGCAAAACATCGGTCCATGTTTAGACATAGCCCCCATACAAACAACCCTTTTTAATTGGATTAAAATGGCTATAAATGTTGAACGTATTTTGTATTCACAAATCACCATTATAAATTTTAATGAAATCGGATTAGTTCCACTTGTAGTCCCCATACAACCAACTTCTCGATTTTCACATAAATCTCTTTATTTCAAAAAAATAGTAAATATTTTATTAAAACTTTGTTTGTAGGTGTTAAACGATTTCTTTGGAAACCTTATCAAGTCCGATGTTAATGGAAATAGGCGAAATTTTTTTTAAATTTTGGCCCCATACACAAATTTTGCATAAACTTGGTTTGTTTGTTTTCTACACTAAAGATAATTCGAATCGTTGCATGTGTGGACTTGGGACCCATTTTCCGGGAAACACTAGTGTAGGATATTATATTATATATTATATATGTAGGATATTATATTATATTATTATTAAAAATTGAAAAAAAAAAAAAATTTAAGTACAATGAGATTAGTTTGACTGTGCACTGACTGATTCGATAGCTACAGTGTTTAATTCTAAGGCCTCCAGAGCTGCAAGACTATCCACAAAGATGTCAATGGCCCAAGGATTAGGGTCTCTTGTAATAATCATTGTATGTACCTCAGAGCTGAAAAACACAACAATTATCCGGAAGTCTCATTGAGGCCCGGATTTCGAGGCATTTAGAGTATACTCCCCAACTCGTACTTATCACCGTCTTCGATCCGTTCGGCTTGAGATCACATGCTCTGTTATAACAGAGTTTTCCGCCAGTCTTCCCTAGTTAGTATTTCGAAGGTTCTGTCAAAGTGCGTCTGCGGTGGGATATTGTCGGTTTTTTTGTTTCAGTTCCGTCCCTGTCCGAGTGTTCCTAAGAGCGTTGTTGGTTCCAGGTTCAAATCCGGTTGAGACTAAAAAATGCGAAAAGTTATAACTTAATATGAGAAAGATAATTTATAAAGGAAAATGAATAAAAGTAAAAACTAAAGGAAATACGAAAATTGTTTTTATTTTTTAGACATTTCCCCAAAGAAGTCTTAGGTGACATGTCCCCAGAAAGTCAACATGCTCTGACTGACTTTAAGTGGAGGATATTTTGAAAATTTATATGAAACTGTCCTCAACTCAGTACATAGAGATCTCTTGTGGATGTCAGCAGTGACTTTGACATGTCACCGCGCCGTCACTGAGGATGGCTCGAGGAGGTTGCCAACTGGGCTTCCGACTACATCTCACCGCAGTCAAACTTTGACAAAGTCTCCGAAATCCAAATACCGACTAGGGAAAACTATGCAGCAAACTCTGTTATAATGAACAAAGAAATATAAATTTTTAAAGCCTTCAGTGAAACTTCCGCACAGCTGTACTGTTTTCCTGGCACACGTACTTTCAATTGATAAAGCCATGCGGATATTAATGGTAAGTGCAGAACCAGTAATATGCTTCGTGGGGCGAAGATTTTTCGATGCCGTTTTACGTCAGCAACATAGACACGAGAAATTAAAAAAATCGTCCAGCTTCCAAAATCTCAGTGAATCAATTCCCTGGCCAGACAATGGCAGATAAAGTGTGTTATAGTTTTCGCCTCCTCCTGATCCATGCAAAAGTCATTTCACGGCGCAACGTGCCTTTTTATAAGGTGTCTGGTAATCTTAGCAACCACCGCCGAAATCTCTTTTCTTGGAAGCGATATCAGCTCACTTGTGCACTTCTGATTAAGGGAAGGCCAAAACTGTAGGTCTTACACGTGATCTTTTTTTAGTAACATTGATTCCAGGGACTTGACCGCTGCTTGACTGTCGGAGTCGACGTAGACTGCGGTTGTAGATAATACATTGCATTTTTTAAATTTTTTCTGAAAGTACAGATCGAGCTCGGGCTCAATTATATTTGTTGTAAGGGTTCAAGTTGAAAAAATGTAGAAGAAAACTTGAATTTATATAAATTATAAACATTTATGGTATTCTCATACCGGTTCGAAACACTTCAGTTAGTGTTATCATCAGTAGGATTTTAAATGTCGGTACTTGTAAGAATTGTGAGCTCCCAAACAGAAGAGAATTACTATCATTGCTGCTATCAATTGGGATGTCTTACCTGTTTTTTGAACTTTATTGCTTCCAAACAAGCGTTCCAAATTTGTAACAGATTCTGAACGAAGTAAGAGCCAAACAGTTTTAGTGTTTTATGTAAGCCCTGGCAGCGAATTTAATTACAAATCAGTTTAAATAATTTTAACATAACCGAAAACTGGTAACAATGACGGTCTTCTTGTTGTTGCAAAATCAATCAAGGGTTCTGGTAGGAATCGAACCCACGACCCCCTAGGTCATAGGCTAGTACGCTTCCAACTACTTAACCTACAGGGGATCCTTCTTTTTAATAATTTGGATTCCATGATCAAGTGTATTTATTTTCATTTATTTCAATTCTTAATTATGTAAACCCTGACATAGTGTAGGGGTATGAAACTAAAAATAACGTGTTCATTTAGTCGTGAATGCTAAAGGAGAAAATGAAATGCCAATGTTGAAAAAACTTTGCAGTTTTGTTGCTGCTGTTATTGTAATAACAACGACAACTTGTAACAACATCACATCAAAAACAACAACAGCAACATACAGCTTAAGTTTTTCGTGAACAATTTCGTGTTTGTTGCAACATATAATCTTCGCACATTTCTATGGAAATGAATGACTCTGAATACAACAATGTAAATCCCAAAGAAGTTTGAAGGCACAGCGTAGTGTTGTGTAGTGAGTAAGTGAATGGATGAATATATGTAAATGTTATTACATGCATATAAAAAGCCATCAACAACATCATGAATTGATGGATGCATTCATGAACAACTTAAAGAAGAAAAAAAAATACATCGTTGATTTGTTACGTGTTTGCAAAACGCAATCTACCAATGTTGCCACAAGTTGAAAAATACTTACAACTTGGTTGTCGACGACCAAAAAGTACCATTTACAAAATTGGGAACACTTTTTTTTGGATCTGATCTCAAGCATATTTATGCTAGGGCTGGTTCATTTATTTTCATTGGCCTCAGTACAATTCACAAATGTTGACACAAGTGAAAACATATCGCTTATTTACTTACATAGTGTCATAACTCAAAAAACAAGATTTTTGAGATAATGATCTTAAGTTAAGCAAAATTTTACAATTTTTTTGTTGCTTTTTTTGATATGAAAGGAAATATGAAGAGAAAATAAATCACGCAAACTCACACAAAAAAATCGACTCACGCACACTCACTCACGCAAAACTCTTACTCACGCACACTCACTCTCGCAATTTTTTTCCATTCACACTCACTCACAATCACGTAAGTCAAATTGAATTCAGTCACACTCACGCGTGATCACGGGTGAATCACTCTGCTCATGTGCCCATCTTTAATACAGATGCTTTATACCAATGGTTCCCAACCTTTGATTCTCGCCCCACTGGGGGGCAATTTGATTGCTTCAGGGGGGCAACGAGCAAATTTTTAAGATTTTTTTTTTGTTAAATAAACTAAAAAAAATATAATTTTAGTTAAATTATTAAGTTGATTGTTGAAAACTTTTTCTAAAAACTTTGTTTAAATGATGATTTTAACAAAAAGTTTGCTTAACCACAAGTAAATTTTTAATTTTAAAACAAATTTGAAAAATTTAAAAATTTTTCTTAAGTGTAGGGGGGACATTGTAGTTTTTTAAACTTAAAAGTGGGGCACGGCTCAAAAAAGGTTGGGAACCATTGCTTTATACTATAATGTGTCAAAAATTCGTATTAATATATTTTAAACTCACCGTTTGGGAAGAGAACACGACATTATTATATTTTGTATGTACCGATCTTTTACAATGGTAAAAATTTTCAATTGTAAACTTTAAACGTGTTTTCTGCAAAATCAAAAATTTTGAGTTATGACACTATGCAAGTGAATGAGCGATATGTACAATTTGGTTGTAGACAACCGAAAAGTAAAGTTGACATAGTGGGCAACATCCTCGAGCCATCCTCAGTGACGGCGCGGTGACACGTCAGAGTCACTGCTGACATCCACAAGACATCTCTATATACTGATTGTGAGTTGAGGACAGTTTCATATAAATTTTCAAAATGTCTCACTCAAAGTCAGTAGTAGTCAGGGCATACTGACTTTCTGGGGACATGTCACCTAAGACTTCTTTGGGGACATGTCACCTAAGACTTCTTTGGGGACATGTCTGATGTCTGGGAACATGTCTGATTTTCGTATTTCCTTTAGTTTTTACTTTTATCCATCTTCCTTTATAAATTTAGTTTTCCATATTAAGAAAAAACTTTTCGCCTTTTTTAGTCCCAATTGGATTTGAACCTGGAACATTCAGTTTATTAGTCCCACAGCTAACTACTTGTTCCAAACTTTATTTCTAAAATTTATACTACTTGTAAAATTATGATTTTATTTTAAAAAAATTGATAACACTGCCACATTTTTCTTGGAAATTGAAGAGTTGCCCAGACTTAAAATTTTAATTTAATAACTGCTGTCCTGAAGGTATTTCCTTATCGATGTCTTAGAGGAACTGTCCACACTCATAGAACAAACATTCATTGCTGACAATGTTGACAATGTTACATTTCAACAAGGATTATCTATGATTCTTAAGAAACTGAATATATTTCCTCAAGAAATCACTATGCAAATTTCCTCCGTGACACATTTTTCAACTGGGTTGTAAGACATTGTTCCATCGATATTACCAAAGTCAGTTGAGATAGGCGAACTCTTACCTGGGACATGATTGCATTCCCGTAGTGCTCGCCTTTCCAGCATATCACATATGTTCGTTGTCGACCGTCCAATATATTGCATAACGCGATATAGAGAGAATTAATTTCTCTGTCGAACTGGCCGTTTCTGGAATTATCTCTTCCCAGTTAAATGCTGTTCTCTCCAGATTCACGTTGTTGTTATGCTGTCACGTATGTTGAGTATGTGGCAATAGCGGTAAAGGAAAAGCACCTCCCATTAGAAAAAGATGGGACTCTAGCCCTAGTGTCGTTCACTGGATTAAAACGGGAATTATAAAAGGACACTGTGTCTTTATCACCATGGTACAGAGAATGTCGTCGGTGTGTTTCAATAGAGCTCTTTGTACTACACCTACGGCTGCATTATCCTCCATCTAATACGTACCAATGGACATGTTGAGTAGGCAGCATGCGGAAACTTCGTCAATTCGACTTAATAGCACTCTGCAATGGAAGAACAGCAATTATGGCAATAGCACGATCTAGAAAAATAAAACAGTACCAGAGAATGTGGATGGTGCCTCTACTAGCCTTTTTGTACTTCACATTACCATTAAGATACCATCCATGTAGTCTTTAATGGGTGGTATTTCGGATAGTGGAACCTATCTATTTAAAAACAGATAAATCGAAGCTACGCGAACAAGTGGGCTTCGGTGTCTTTTCAGAAGAGCTTGTTTTGAGCTTGGCTCTAAGATTGCCAGATCATTGAACTTTTTACCAGGCATAGATGCTGATAGTAAGGAAGTGTCTGACAGGTTGAGTTGCAATGTCTTGTATACAACCATCTATTTCTATAGTCAAGCTGCGGTGAAGTCCCTCGAGTCAATATTTCTGAAAACAAGATCTGCCCTTTATTGCCGCACGTGTTCAAATGAGATGGCAAAGCAGCTTGACTTATGCCTCATATGGCTCTCAGGACACAGACATTGCAAAGGCGATGAGCTTGTAAGACTCGGAACAACCCTACTGGTTCCAACGGAGTTGGAATGTGTTGGTATAACTCTAGAAACTTTCAAGCAAAATCTACGGCTTGGTTCTGCGACCGAGATTAATCAGTGATGGGCAAATGAATAAATTTGTTAGAATGAATACACAGCAGATTTGGACTTTTATTTATCAGAAGCGCACAAGTTAGCTGATATCGCTTCCAAGACGAGATATTTCGACGGCGGTTGCTGTAATTACGGGACACTGTCTTACACAGAGAGAACAGTTTAGTTGTGCCAGCCGAAATTAGAGCCAACTGCATAGTTAAATTACAACAACCGAAATTTTCGGTTGCGATAACCAAAATTTGTTTTGAAAATATAACTTCTGTTGATTCAAATAAATTTCGGTAATCGCAACCGAAAATTTCGGTTGTTGTAATTAAACCATCCAGTTGGCTCTAAATTCGGCTGGCACAATTAAACTGTTTTCTCTGTATGTAGAAAAGCACGAAGAGCGGTTCAATGTGCCGTCAAATGATATTTCCCGGAGTTGCATGGATTAGGAAGAGTTGGAAACTATTGAACACTTTATCTGCCATTGTCCCGCACTTTCTGGTCAGAGACTTGCTTCACTGTAATATAGAGAGCTGCACGATCTTTCTGATTTGTCGGAGGTCAAAACTCAAAATCTCAGGAATTTCAAATTAGTTTAAGAGCAGGTACTAGTTGGGGAACCCCATTATGGTCCCGTGGTGTCACAACAGAGCTGAGAGTCTATATGTGCTGATGCAAAGCATCTGGAGTTACCTTTAACCTAATATAACGTAAGAAAAACAGATGTCCGGTAAACTCTCAATCATGTGGACTCTCAAGCATGTGGACTTTTTTGGGTTTCCCGTATAAACAATTATAATCCTTTAAAAATACGTTATATACTACACTTACACTACACTACATGCAGTATATATAAAAATGTTTCTTTAAAGTTTTGTATGCTCCTCGCCATTGTTCATAAAAGTTTATTATGTATGTCCAACCATGTTAATAACTTTTGAACGGAAATTCAATTCATTGTTTAACATGACAGCAGCCATGTTTAATAAAATACGTGACTTGATTTCATTTTCGTTTAAATTTCACATCTAAAAATAAAATAAAAAAAAACTAAATATGTGTAGACTGAATTTATAAATTTAAAGATGTATAACTACTTACTTATTAATATGTTAGATTGAATTTAAACAGGTAGTTGGAGTAATATATTAGATGTGGACCTTATGTTAAGTTGCCTGAATAGATCGTATTGCCCCAAAAGACTTTTTCCTAAGGGAAAAGTAATATTTGAAAAGGATAGTACCCATTGGGTTCCACACATGTGCCAAAAACTGACGATACAATGGACATCGAAACAATCAAAAACTTCATTCCTTTTACTCTATCTGGCTAAGTTTTCGAGATATCGCCAAAACATAAAATTTGAGCAAATTATAGAAATTGTTATGGAATTTAAAATTCAAATGCGATTTTCTCGAAAAAAAACGAAAAATTATTTTTTTTTGTGTGGAGAGACAAACATCTAACCTTTTAATAAAAATTTATAAAAAAGTGGCCGGATTTTTGATAAATTACACAGAAAGAAATAAAAAAAAAATTTGAGTAAATTTTTAATACTATTGAGTAAAAAATTACTCAATTTTCCACCAGTAAACGATTTAATAGTATTGAGTAAATTTTTAATAAAAATTTATTAAATGTTTGCCAAAAAAATTTGAGTAAATTTTTAATTGTCACTATTAAGTGCAGGAACAGAACAAGAAGCACCACCTTTTAAAAACAGAACAAGTTTTATTTCACATCGGCGCCGGCCACCGGTTTAATCTGCCAAACCGTATGGAAAAAGTCGTGCCGGGCTTATTCTGTTTCTACTCTAAAAAAAAACAAAGTTTAAAAAAATTTCATATTTTTTTACAAAGAAAAAAAACATGTTTTTTCAAACTTTACCAAATATATTTTTGTCTTAAAGACATAAAAAAATTTTATAAATATGATTACAAACTTTCATGTATATGTACAAAAAACTATAAACTAAACGAGAATTAAAAAAACTAAGAAAATTCAAAAAAAAAATTAAAAAAGCTATTAAATTCTTATTAAATTATTTACTCAATTTGTTTTTAAATTTTTGAGTAAATTTTTAATTGCGTCAATTAAAAAATTACTCAAAACTTTTTTTAAATTTAAACAAGTGATTACTCAAATTGTTTTTCCCCATATTTTTTTCTGTGTAACTTTTTTAAAAAATGTAAAAATTTCAGAATGCGTTCAGAAAAATTTTCAAAAAAAAAAAAAAAATAATAATAATCGATAGCCCCTACAAAACTATACAATAATGAAAATTTATGAGATGGTGGTGCATTATGTTTTAATTTGATAAATATTTAATCAAGGCAACTCGACACAAATTTTACCAGTTTTTAAATATTTGACCACGCCTCCTAAGCCCATTTTTTGAAAAATAGAAAAACCAAAAAATGCAATTTTCTTAGTTCTTAGTTCCAATTTTCTTAGGGCTATCCATTCAACCTATTTAGAAATTCACGGGACACATGTTTTTCTGTAGCGGGACAATTGGTGTGGAATACCACATATCGTCGCTGCGCCTAAAAATAGAGTCATGTATTAATTTTTTTTTTTTGAAGAGTCGCAAGAAACAGCTGAATTTGGTTCAAAAGCTTGATATTAGCTTGATATTTGGTTCAAAAGCAACCAATATTACAAATTTCATGTGGATTAAAAAAAGTACTCCGAAAGTACCAAATAAGGCTGTTTCGTGAGCCTCTTTGAAAAAAAATTGAAAAGCACATGACTCCATTTTAGGCGCAGCGACGATATATACAAAAACTCTGTTAAGCATTTTTTTTATTTAAACAATTATCTTTTTTCCATTTTCAAAGAAGGATGTTCAATTAATGTAAATACAATAAAACTTTTGAATTTTAAATTTTCATATTTAAAATCTGTGCTGAATTTATATTTTGCCAATAACTTTGCAAGCGTCACTTTAATTGATAATAGGGCAAATTTCCAACCTAAAAAAAAAAATAAAAAAAAATTTTAAAAAAATTTATAAACAATTTGTATAAAAGTACAGATGTAATATATGCCTGTCCACATTTCCACTTTTATAAACCTTTCGTCTTCACTATGAATTCTAGTGATTTTAAGACATTCCCCATCAGAAATTTTGGAGAACTGGCAGCAGCTTTTAGAAAGGAAACTCGAGTCAAGGAGCGTATCCAAACCTGCTGAATTCATGCATGATTCTCTAAGGCGATGTCACACCTTAGAGCGCTGGTTGGATGCACCGTAAAAGCACTCGTAAGATGTACTGAAATCACGTGTCTTTGCAGCGCTGATTAAAGCATTTTTTAATAGCGCTGATTATGCGCTATAAATATGCATTGAATTCATGTATCTTTTTAGAGCTGATTTAAGCAGAATAATGATGAATAAAGATGAATATATTTCAATATTTCTGAAATACAATGGGAAAATCTGAAATACAATTGACTATTTTTGAAAATCAATTGAATATTTCTAAAATACAATTGAAAATGATGGAAACCAACCTCTGATTTTTTTAGTTTATTTTGTAGTATTGTTAAAAATATTTAAACATTTTCATGTCAAAAAAAGTTCAAAGTCCTGACTTCACCAATTTCACTTTTATTTCTGAAAATACAAATTATATTTCAGAAGTTTCAATTTATATTTCAGAAATTTATATTTTTATTTCAGGAATTTCCATTTATATTTCAGAAACATCTATTAATGTTATGTTTGACTTCACCATTTCCACTTTTATTTCAGATCAATAAATTTGTCCGCAATATTGGATACGCTATTTTGAACATCTGATTCTAAAATCAGATTTGACATCCATAAAACCATCAATATTAATGGTTTTGTCCAAAACAAACAACATAGAAAAAAACTTATTACTTTATTTGTCGCCATATTGGGTCCGTCATTTTGAATTTAAAAAATCTGAGCTCATATTCGTAATTACTAGGCCTGTCAAACGGGATCGGTTTTTTAAAATCCCGGGATTCGGGATTTGAAAATTGAAATCCCGGAATCCCGGGATTTTTCGGGATCACGGGATTTTTCGGGATCCCGGGATTTTTCGGGATCCCGGGATTTTTCGGGATTCCGGGATTTTTCTGGATTAAATTTCTTTGATTATAAAAGTAAAAAATAGTAGACTCTTTATATTTCAATTTTATTGTGCATAATAGGGGGCTACTGTGGGTTAGTTGGAAGCGTGCTAATCTATTAAGCAGGGAGTCGTGGGTTTGATTCCCACGAAAACCCTTGGGTCGATTTCGCTACAACAAAATTATTAAAAAAAATATTTCTAATTATTCTGATTGTTATTTAAAAGTAATTACAAAATTAAGGTGCCTATTCACAAAAAAAGTCATAACTCAATCATAACTCAATTTTTTCCATGTGGTTGTTGTAAACAATCATAAAAAAATTCAAATTTTGTTTGAAAATTTCAAAAAAATAAAGACCTGCTACCCACATCGTCTCAAAATTGACAAATAATTTTAAATTTTGAGACTTTTTATAATTGTTTTTACAACAAACACAGGGAATATGAAGTTTCAAAATAATAAAATTAGTCATAACCAGTCATAACTGAGAATAGGCCTGTAAGTATACGCCACTTATGCAGTTTTCGAGTAATTATTATTATTAAATATTAAGCAATTAACTAAAAAAACCTTGAGGGGTTTGTTATGGAAAATAACAACTTTTATTTGCTTTTGGTTTCATCCTATTCCGATTTTGGTTGTTGCACTGTATAATTTTAAAACTAATTTAAAGAAAATTTAAAATAATACAAATATTTAAAGGAGAAAAGTAATAATATAATACATTAGACTTGCATTTTTTTGTATAAAAAAAGATTTTTTTTCAATTTTGAACGTCCGTTTATTCTCCTACGCCTAAAACTTATGAGGTACATATTTGAGGTTAATCGGATTAAATTTACCCGAGGCGCCCATCGATCAAAGTTTCGGTTTTTTAGAAAATTTTCGCCAAAACCTGCAAACTTTGGTCAAAGGGTTCCGTGACAGTGGCTTAATGGTTAGTGTGTTGGATTATTATTCAGCAAGCCTGGGTAGAATTCTCAGCTCACCCAAATTCGTGGCCAGCTACGTTGAAAATTGAGAAAAAAAAGTTTTAGTTTTAATTTGTTTATGTAAATGTTACAATAATTGAACAAAGTTGTATTTTTAAAAATAAATTCTCATACATTTTTAATATTTCAAAAATTCCGGGATTTGAGCATAAAAATCCCGGGATTCGGGATTAATTTTATGACAAAAATCCCGGGATTCGGGATTTCGGGATTGACAGCCCTAGTAATTACCGACTGCAAATACATCGACAATGATTAATGAAAGTACAATTAGCTAACAATTAAAAAAACGTATCCGCCATATTCTATCCGCCATTTTGAATTTCAAATTTTTAATTCCAAAATTAGTTTTAACATCCGAAAAACCATCGAAATCTAGGTTTTTGGGCAAAATAGACAACATATAAAAAATCTTAAATTTAATTTGTCGCCATATTGGATCCGCCATTTTGAATTTTTAAAGTCTGAGCTCATATTCGTTATTAACGACTACAAATACATCGATAAAGATTATCATAAATACAATAAGCAAAGAATTAAAAAATCGTGTCCGCCATTTTCGATCCGCCATTTTGAATTTTGAAATTGTTTTTCCAGAATAGTGACCAGCGATCCTTCAGCACCCATATGTAATACTTTTTTTAAATATAGGTTAAGCGGTCTATTTATGCACTCAGAAAATTATGTAAGTTACTACATGTTAGTTGTTAGTATATTTTACAGTAGTTAGTTGTTTTCAACTACAAAGTCAGTTGTTTTTCTAGGAAAAATATCAAATAACTATTTCTGTTAGCTATTTTAAGTCGTTTTTTTAACAACTAACAAAAAAGTACTGTGATGTAGTAACAGTTATTTAAAGTAGTTAAGTTTTTTTTTTTTATCTCTGAAAAATTTTCAAAGTTTTTTTAAAAAAACAAAAACTTTAAAAAAAACTTTAAAAAAAAACTAAAAAAAAAAAAAAAAAATTTTGTCTTCAATTTTTTTCTGAAAAATTAAAAAAAAAAATATTTTATTTTTACTACGTGTTAGTTGTTTTGACTACAAATGTAAGTAGTTTTTACTACATAAGTCAGTTGTTTCTTGTCAGTTAAAATAACTAACATTGTTAGTTGATTTAACTGAAAAGGTAGTTGACCCCAAAACAACTTATAAAGTAGTTATTTTAACTGACATTTTCAGTTGATTTCACTAACATATATTTTGAGTGTGGCCAAAATATATGGATGCTGGCCCACAGTGCATCGCTAGTGAATTCTAAATTAATCAGAACTCAAGAACCTGAAAAATCGCTGAAATTTGTAAAAAAATGGCGTTCAAAAAATGTTTAAAAAAAATCTAAAAATGTTTCCCCCTTTCGTAGAAATTGAGGAAAATTACAAATAGCAATATCTCGAAATCCGTTTGACCGATTTTAGTTTTTTGTGATATTCGTGTTCACTGAATCAAAATTATTAAAAACGATGTGTCGCATGACATATTGTTTTTAAAAACCAAAAACTTTAATCGACGGGCGCCACGTGGTAATTTATTCCGATCGCTCTCAAATATCTTTTAGGTATAGTAGAACACTCAGAAAATTATGTAAGTTACTACTAAGTTTACAGTAGTTAGTAGTTTTCAACTACAAAGTCAGTTGTTTTTGTATGAAAAATATCAAACAACTATTTCTGTTAGTTATTTTAAGTCGTTTTTTTGAACATCTAACAAAAAAGTACTGTGATGTAGTAACAGTTATTTAAAGTAGTTAATTTTATTTTTTTATATCTGAAAAATTTTCAAAGTTTTTTTCCAAAAAATTAAAATAAATTTTCGTTTATTTTATTTTTCACAACTTAAAAAAAAAAAAAAAAAAATTTGGTCTTCAATTTTTTTTTTAAACAATTTTTTGAAAAAAAAAAAAATTATATATTGATTTTTTTATTTTTACTACATTTTAGCTGTTTTGACTACAAATGTTAGTAGTTTTTACTACATAAGTCAGTTGTTTTTTGTCAGTTGAAATAACTAATATTGTTAGTTGATTTAACTGAAAAAGTAGTTGACCCCAAAACAACTTACAAAGTAGTTATTTTAACTGACATTTTCAGTTGATTTTACTAACATAATTTTTTTAGTGAATAAAAATTGGCCCGGACACTTGGGAAATCAAAAGTTAAGGAAAATGCCACTCTAATGGACTATAGTTACATATGTCACTTAAACTGTTTGTTTGGAAATTATTAAAGAACCGGGAAACTGGTATCAATTCCCGGTAATACCGAGAACCGGGAATAACTTATTTAAACTCACAAAATCCAATTAATTTTAAGAAAAAATTGTAAATTTAGTAAAAACAGTGCTGCCGCAGCTCTGCAAAGTGGTGCTGTAGTGCTATATTTTCAAAATCGTCTCCAACTTCTGTCTGGGTATCTATCAAGCGTTATTGCTTATTGCCGTCAATATTTATTACTAGTGGAGATGGGGGGCTATTTCTGAATTATTTAGTGATTAAAAACTTACCTATACAAACACGCGCTCCTTTGGCAAATGGCGCAAACCCATATGAAGGTATTGATTCCAGGTTTGATGGTAAGAAATTATCTGGATTAAATTTATCCGCGTTTGGACCCCAAATTTCTTTACTACGTTGTAAGCTATATAGATTAATAAGTATATTTTGACCTTCGGGTAATGTGATGCCATTACTTAAAGTAACATTGCCACCATGAACACATCTGATTAATTGTGGCACTGGGGGTAAAACTCGTAGTGATTCATTTATAATCATATCCAAATAAACCATTTGTTCAAGTTTATCATAGGACACTTCATTAGTGTCATCATCAAATAATATGGAAGTTATTTCTTCATATACACGATCTTGATATGTTGGATGCATGGCCAATAATATAATAATGGAATAAAGAGCATTTGCAGTTGTGTCAAAAGCCTAAAAAAATATATACAAAAAAAAAATATTAAATGAAACTGAAAGGGCATTATCGAGGGATTATAATCAGAACTTTAATTTTTTAATAAAGAATTGAAATCTGATTTTGGGACTTATTGTGAACTTATGTGAAATTATTAACAGAGTGATACAAAATTAAACTTTCCGAATCGAAATGGGATGAAAACAAAAGTAAATCCCATTCCTATTTTGGTTGTTGCACTATATAATCATTTGATCTTAACTTAATATTGGTCAACTTAAAATCAAAATTTGAAACATATTTTTAAATTAAGAATGACCAAATTTAAATCAATATTGTTTCATCTTAATTTTAAAATGTTTTCTACTAATCATATTATGTTAAAAATAAGTAGAAACATGTTTAAATTAAACATAAACAAATTTTGTTCTATTTCGTCAATTTCTTTATTTAAATAAAAGATGTTTCAGTTTTATTTAAAATTTTCTGTTTTATGAAATAATGTTTATTTCAGTTCGAGGCCAATTTCCCCATTATGAATTAACATAACAAGTACTTATGTTAACTCTACTTTCTTTATTAGGATATTCTCCTATTAAATACTCGATAGAGTTTCTTGCTTTCAAAAAATTTGGCAATTTTCAGGAATAAATTGACGATCGTTTCGATGATGGGGGAACTGGAAATCCCTCGAAACGATCGTCAATTCATTCCTGAAAATTCCCAAATATTTTGAAAGCAAGAAACTCTATTGAGTATTTAATAGGAGAATATCCTAATAAAGAAAGTAGAGCAGTGTTGCCAGTTTAGGGGTTTTCCCCCCAGATTTAGGGGTTTTTTTCTCATTTGGGGTTTTTTTAGGGGGTAAAAATTTGGATTATTTTTTTGGGGTTTTTTTTGGGGTTTTTTAAACAAAATTTAGGGGGTATTTAAAAAAAATTTCATTGCAATATTTTACAAATCGTCGCTGCGCCTAAAAATGGAGTCATGTGTTAAAATTTTATTTTTGAAGAGGCCCAAGAAACAGCAAAATTTGGGTCTTTCGCGGAACTTTTATGAACATAACTTCACATAAACATTAAACCAATATTATAAATTTCATGTTGATTAAATCTTGACTTCTAAAAAGTACTGCGAAAGGACTAAAAAACGGTGTTTCTTGGGTCTCTTTGAAAAAATTTGAAAAACACATGACTCCATTTTTAGGCGCAGCGACGAAATATTACTTTAAAGTTTTGTTTTCAAAAATTAAAATATTTAATACAAAATAATAACAACAAACTGTAAGAATTTCGTATTGGTATCAAAAATTATTTTCAAAAGTACTTTTTTTACCTCCAAAGACTTGTTTTTTGATAATTTTTTCAAGAACCAATAAATACAAAACAGCAATACTTCAATTAGTTGTAAATTTTGCATAGAACAAATAAAGATGATGATGCAGGGATAGAAAATTTTGATATCTTAAAGTAAAAATTTTAAACTCAAAAATTTCAAATGTGGTCCAATGTAAAAAATATTATTGAAAAATGATGTTATTATTTTTTTAATTTTCGTTAAGAAAAAATTTTGTACATTGAAAAGTACCTTTTATAATAATTTTTTATACCAAAAGGAAATGTCTATATCTATATCTCATTCCTGTTATGATGTGCTAGATATTTCTGGTACCATCTAGTATGTGTGTCGTTCTCCGTGAAATCAATCATGAATTTTATTGACCCCTTTTATATTGATGAATTTTGGTTTAGTTATTAAACTAATTGTAAGTAAAAAACTGACAAATACAATCAATTTCAGCCCTGTAATTCAACAGAAGCCGAAATTACGATTGGTCACAATTTAGCCCAGAATCTTAAAATCGAGACACTCTTGCACCTTAGAAATGCAATTTAACAACTTTCATTTTGAATTAGTAAACTTCAAGCAGAGTTTTATGCTGTAATTGATATTTTTACTGAATTCTCTGTCCTTTAGTTTTAGAAAGTACCACAAATCAGCGGATTATTTAGCTAATTTTACACAATAATATTATTTAGTTATTCTGTTTTCATGAAATTTTTTTATTTTTTTTCATGAAGTTTTTTTTACAAAGATTAATTTAAAAAAAAAAATAATTTTATTGAAAAACAGCTAAATGAACACTTTGAAAAAAAATTTTTTTGTTGAAAAAAATTACCATTGCTTTTTTATAAGTTAAAAAAAATATTCTGAAAATCTTTTATAAGTCTTTTACATATAATTTTGATTAATTTGTATTAAACAATAAATAAACATTTATCATAGACTCGTTTGCTACTTTGTAGTAAATCGTTTCTATTTTTTGCTAAATAATCTTGACAATAGAATCTGACAAACTCCGAAACACGTGTCGATTAAGTCTTGCAAAAATGACCAACATAAATAAATTTAAAACAAAAAAATAATTTTCTTGAAAATTATGCTATGAGAATATCATGGTTTTGATTAGTAAAGAAAATAATGACCTCGAGCCAGAATAAACATCCTCAAAATATTATCTTTTACATATACATATAAAATACTTTTTAGATGTTTATCTAAAAACAGAAGATTTTTTTTTGCTAAAACCAGCATATTTTTCTGCTAAAATCAATCGATTTTCAAGCTGATATCAGCAGATTTTTTTGCTGTCTTAGCAGATTTTCTCATATAGTTCAAAATGGGTGTATTTCAGTTCATTTTTCTGCTAATTGATCAAAGGTTTTATTTTGAGTGCATAATTTGTGTAACAACTAAACCAAATTTTATCAAAAATTGGAGGGGGTCGATAAAAATTTTTAGCTATTGTTGAATGATTTGACAAAGAATGACCCATAAAAGTTGTCAATAATATATTTTGTTTGGTGTTTTTCAGTAATTTACATAATTTTTATATTGATTGATCTGCTTGAATTTATTAAATATTTGTAATTTTTAGGTTTAAAATTTTTAGGGGTTTTATTTCCAAAATCGCTAAAATCTAGGGGTTTTTTGACATTTTGTAAAGCTGACCAAAAAAAAATATATATTAATTGATTTTATATAACTAGCAAAAATGAAACTATTTCAAATTCAAAAAGTTTAGGGTTTTTTTTTTTAAATTGCCCTAATCTGGGGGTTTTTAAAAATTTTTTAAGGGGAAGATAAAAAAGTACCTGGCAACACTGAAGTAGAGTTAACATAAGTACTTTTTATGTTAATTCATAATGGGGAAATTGGCCACGAACTGAAATAAACATTATTTCATTGCACAATTAAAGGTCGAATAAATAACTAATTTTTATTATTAATAAAAATTAAACAAACCTGATTTTCTGTTTTATTTAAATTTTTTTTTAGATAAAGATATTTTCTTAAAGATATATTTTTATGTTTGTAAAATTATTTTCGTTAATTTACCTGAAAAATTTGTAAAATAAATTTTAACAAAATAAAATAGTAAAATTATAAAGCAAACTGTAATTTTACAAACAATTTTTTTGAGTGTAGTATTTGAGTTAGAAATTGAAAGTTTTTGATCACAGCTTATTTTTTAAGAGTCCAAATCACAAAAATATTTTATGCAAAAAAATGTATAAAAAATGGTTTTTAATAAAATTCCTCGATATGTTTTATTCTTAAAGACTTACCGCAATATATAACTGTAATACTTCAGTTTCCATATCAAAGTCTATCAATTTATCTTTCTTTGCCCCATTCAAGGCATAATCGATTACTCCGTTTTTTAAGTCATCTACATGAGTTTCATCATTCTCCGTTTGTGTTTCAGACATCTTAATGGACTATAAAGAGTTAAAAAAAAAAAATTAAAAAACGAATTTCAATCACGAAAAACGCGGTTTCAATCAATTTTTTGATTGAAGCATCTCTGATCAGGAAAATTTGTATACCAATCGCTAAATTAGTAGTAGAGCAATTGAATATTTTCTCAATCGTTATGGTGGACAAACCTTCTGCTAGTATTCCAAATGCCTCCCCCAAAGTCTTGTAAAAATCGAAAAAATCCTTGGGCACCCACATCGCGGATTAAGTAAAAAATTCCCAAAAAACCCGTACTTCAACCGCGATGCGAGAGCAGAAGGAAATTTTTGATTATCACGAAATTTTTATAGAGCAATTTTGACTCCTAATAAATTTTTTTTTTTTGCCCTGCCTTCAAAAAATTGATTTGAAAACGAATTGGAGGTAAAATTCGTGTTAAATTCGGCTGTGCCGAATCTGTTATACCCTCCAACATGTTTAAAAAAAAATTACAGGGTCGTTTTTTTGGAAGGGGGCTTTGGTGGGGGCTGTGGGGGACACCTTCCACTCTCGAAAAATGTTTACTAATTTATTTATTATGCTTACTGCACTAAAATTTTACATTTTTACCATTATTTAAACATTTGTTTTATATCTACGCCCTAAAAAAGGGGACGGGCAAAAAAAAAACTAAATTTTTTAGTCCCCCCGGTCCTAGTGCGTAACTTTAAACTTTTTCTTGCATAAACATGTTTCATTTGTTTAGGAATATAAATAAATAAAACACTTAAAAACGTCTTGGTTTTTAGAGGTTGGTTTAGTTCCTAAAGGAGGAACTTTTTTCCCCCTTGTCCGATATTGCCCATTTACGAACTTAACTTGTCTAAGAGCATGAGACATATTCGTGCCAAATTTCAGGAGGCTAGCTCTTTTATTTTGGACTGCATCGTGCCATCTACAGACAGACGGACGGACAGACGGACGGGCATTCACAGAATGTCTTAGAATCGATCATGGATCAATAATATATGAACTTTATGTGGTCCCCGACCGATATTTCGATGCGTTATGACAAAGTGAGTATACCCCCATACTGTGGTTGGAGGGTATTGAAATTAATAATACCCCTACATACTGTGGTACAGGATATAATGAGTTTGTGCTGATGCTTGTAACTACCCGAAATATTGGTCCTATACCCACTGTTAAGTATACCGATCGTCTCAGAATCACTTTTTTAGTCGATTTAGCGATGTCCGTCTGTCTGTCGCAATTTTCAATCAATTTACTTGAAATTTGAAACTTAAAAAAATAGGTCCATGTTTAGACCTAGCCCCCATACAAAGGCCCACTTAAATTTTGGCTCAAATGACTCTTATTACCGTGTAATAATAGATATCCTAAAAAAAATTAGCAGGTAAACGTGTTTTGTATTCACAAATCACCATTCTGAATTTTAAAGGAATCGGAACAGTCCTTCTATAATTCAAATAAAGAAAAACTAAAATCGGTTAAAAATTGCGACCTGTAGGCAAAATCGGACAAAAAAGTCCATTTTCCCCACTGTGGATCGGAGTGATATTTTGCATGTAAGTTACCCTTAGGGGACAGACACTTTTGGCGGGTATTATAATTATAATTTGATCAGAGAGAAAAGCCCAAAAACGAGCCACCCTATTGTACACTCAAAAAAAAAATTGTAAAATGACAAGAAAAGTTTGTAACTTTTTTTTGCCACCTCCTATTGGACGAGAATTCCTTGTAATTTTACAAGTTTTTGATCAATAATTCTGTAATTTTACAAGCTTTTTACCAATAAAATTGCAAATTTACAACTTTTTTGATGCGATAAATCTTACAAGGTGGTTTCGTGACTTTACCAGATTTTTTGCTAACTCCTTTTTTACGAGAATTCCTGGTAAAAATTACGAGATTTTTAGTAATTTTACAAGCTTTTTACCAATAAAATTGTAAATGTGCAACTTTATTTAGCGTAATAAAACTTACAAGGAATTTTAGTAAATTTACTAGTTTTTTTTTAGTAAATAAAAAACTTGGAAATTTGTAAAATTAGAAAAAAAAATGTAAAATTACAAAAAAAAATGTTAATTTCGATCAAAAATTTTTTGTTAAAAAACAAGGAAAACTGTCAAATATTGGTAAAATAGGATTACGAGACTTTTTCTAGTAATTTGACAAGGTTTATTTTTGGTGTGTACAGGCCTAAAATAAGGAAATTTTTAGGCAAGTCTACGGCGCTCAGACATAAAATAGTCCATTGTACCGTATCAAATTGTATAACTAAAGTGCAAAAATCATAATAAATGAGTTTGTTAACGCAAGGTGGAAGGTTTCCACCATCATCCTCCGTCGTATCGTCCACTCTTTTGTTATTAGATTGTCGATTAGGATATTACACTTACTTCCTTTATAAAATCTCTTATAACATTAACATCTCTTATTGCATTCTTATACAGTGTCATGCTCAAAAATTTTATATTTAATTTTTGGACCACAGCAAAAACGATATCTGTCACAGTGTTAACGGCCCTGAAATTGCATAGAATTTAAAATCTTTTACACAAGAAGAAACATTATAAATTTAACCCTTACCCAATCAAATGTTTTGTTAATTCCGATAGGGTTTTAGATTTCTCAATAAAGTTTCGTCTTAAAATTGTTTCTGTTTTATAAAAAAATAAAAAAAATAAATAAACAAGTAGAAAAGTTAAATTTGACTTGGCCGAATCTATGAATACGTGATAAAAATAATATTTTTGATTAGAAATATTTTATTTAGTGTAAAAAAACTTTTTTTTAGTAATTTTTGAAAAAAAAAAAAAATAATTTACTAAATTTTTTTTTGAGTGTAAAATTTTTTTGAGTGTATTTTTTTTGTTTGTTGTAGTGTACAATATTTTTAAGTGACAAAAATACGTTCTAAAATATTTTTGTGACTTACCAATGTTTTTAAAACATGTTTAACGGGTTTTAAACATATGAATTTAAGGTGAAACTAATCTGAAATTCACGGTTTTGCTAATAACTTTTGAACCACTGGACCGATTTGGCTGAAGTTGAACACGAACTAGGCTAGGGGAATGAATAATATAAATGCCAAGCTTCAGCATCCTCTGAATTGTCCTTCGAAAGTTAGCGTGTTTTTTAACTCGTAAATTCACGAAAAACCCTTGCCGAAATTCAGTCTTTTGCTCATAACTTTTGAACCACTGGACCGATTTCGCTGGGTTGCAATACCTACCTGCCTAGGTAAATGTCCAACATATATGCCAAACCTCAGGAGCCTCCGTAAAGTCTTTCAAAAGTTAGCGTGTTTTCAACAGACAGACAGACGGACGGACGGACATCGCTAGATCGTCTTAAAATCGATAGAGGATCATGAATATATATATACTTTATGGGGTCCTAGACCAATATTTCGAGGTATTACAAAGGGAATGACAAACTTATATATACCCTCTGTCACTAGAGTGGAGGGTATAAAAATATAATTTTGTCTGGACCGAATTTATGAATACCCTCAACATTTCCCAAATCATTTTGTATACAAATAAATTTAAGAGCAAAAAGTCTTTCGCAGGAAAAAAAATAGTTTTGAAGACTTATTTTCAATTAAATTATTGTTGTATTAACAAACAGTTTAACTGTATTGCGATAATTTGTTTTTTGTTCAACAACATAATTTGTTAATACAATTAAATTGTTTGTTAATACAACAATGTTTTAATTGAAAACAAACCAACAATACATTTTTTTTTTGATTTTGATTTTTCAGTGATTGGATATTTTTAATGTAAAAAAAATAATGAAATTTTAACTACATAAAACAATTTCAATTTATTTAAAAAAATTTTGTTTCGTGCGATACATCAGTGTTATTAATTCGGACATGCTACATAAAAATATAAAAAAAAATTAGAAATCGCTCGAGTGGTTTTCGAGATATCGCCATTTGAAATTTGTTAAAATATTCCCGAAAATGGCGTTCAAGAAATTAAAAAAAAATCTTAGTTAGAGATTAAGACAAACTTTCATTTTAAAACATGGCGCCCATTGAGGGCGCTACGGGTTAAAATGATCGGATTTGGTACAAAAAAAAAATTTAAATGAGTGTCTGTCTCAAGCTTTTTGAAAGGGTCAAGGAAAAAATTTTGAGATTTTTTCTTAAAACTTCTTGACTTCTCTTTGCAACTTTCAAGCAATATCTTGAAAACCGTTTGAACGTTTAGCGCATTAATATGAAAATTAATAAATATGATGTATCACAAGATTCGTTTTGTATTGGGTGCCACATGTTAATTTTATCCGATTGCCGTCAAATTTGTACCACATAATTTTAAGGTCTACTAAAACAAAAATTTGGAATGGGAAATCATTGGAAAATCAGAAATTGAAGAAAAAAAATGCCACTTTAACTTTAAGTCCCCACTGTGTTTATTATATGTTGGGTTACTTTATTTTCATATCTGTACTTACTTGTTATCGTCACAAATGTCATTTCTTGAAATACTCTCAACATATTTATTCTTTCTTTTCTTGAAATATCATTTTCGATTCTTTGTATCATATTATTAGCGGATGTATTAAATATCTTAATAAAAGAAAGTAAATTTCCATGGGAAAATGCTGCATTGAAGACTTTACGATGAGCACTCCATTCGGGATCTGAAATAACATTTTTATATTGCAATTAAAAGTAATACACAATTTCACTTAAACTTTTCATACCATTTAGCAGTAATAGTCCTCTTCCCGTTATGGTACCTATAGTATTTATGTACTCTGTAGGCTTATCAATACAAAGTTTTGAAGTTAAAATATTCTTAACAGATATAGGATCATATGTTAAAAATACCGCAAATGGTCCAGACCAAAAAACACAATTTTTTCCATATTTTTTGCCATATTCATTAATATAGTCTGATGTATCTAAAAAATAAAAGAAGACAATTTTTAAGAAAAAAATATTTAAATAGGAAATCTTGGCGAAATATACACAGAAAAAAATAGAAAAAATATTTGAGTAAATTTTTAATACTATTGAGTAAAAAATTACTCAATTTTGCACCAGTAAACGATTTAATAGTATTGGGTAAATTTTTAATAAAAATTTATTAAATGTTTGAAAAAAAATTTGAGTAAATTTTTAATTGATACAATTAAAAATTTACTCAAAATTTATCTATTTATTTTTTTTAAGTTAAAAAAGTTTTAAATTTTTTACAAAAAAAAAAAAACTTGTTTTTTCAAACTTTACCAAACATATTTATGTCTCAAAAACATAGGAAAATTTTATAAAGACGATTAAAAACTTTCATATACATACACAAAAAACTATAATATACAAACACAAAAAACTATAAACTAAACAAGAATTCAAAAAACTATGAGAGTTTAAAAAAAAATAAAAAAAACTATTAAATTTTTATTAAATTATTGGCCGTATTCATTTAAACTCGTATACACCTCGTATACTGTATAAACTTACCAAACTTATTTTTTATAAATGGAGTTTGACATAAATTGTATAAATTTATCAGATTTACATATTATACGAGGTGTTTATACGATAAGATGAATACCATTATTTACTTAAATTGTTTTTAAAAATTTTAAGTAAATTTTTAATTGCGTCAATTAAAAAACTACTCAATTTATGTTTTTAAATTTAAACAAGTGATTACTCAAATTAGTTTCCTCCATACTTTTTTCTGTGTAGAATTATACATAAAATAATTAAAAAAAAAACCTTTGGAAAAATTTAAAACACAATTAGACAATTTTAAACTACACTCAAAATAATAACTCTGTTAAATTACAGAAAAACCCTGCTATTTTAACAGAATACACCAAAATCTTTCAGCTAGCAACATTTCTTGGTAATTTTACAATAGAACTCTGTAAAATGATTTTGACGAAAAAACTGTTAATTTACAGAGTTTCTAGTAAAATATTGGTTAAATAAAACACCATTTAGCAAAGAAAAACTCAGTAAATTTACATATGGGGCATTTCATGTCTTTGAAAAAATTTTTTTTTAGATTTTCCCAATTTGTTTACCCAATTTGTTTTAGTACCCTTCGAAAGCTCCTTCGTGGTAAATTTTCAGATTTTTTTGATGACCCGTTCAAAAGATAAAGAATTTTTAAAAATTGGTAGTTTGTTCCTTTACTCAAACTTCTTTTACTCATAACTTCTTCAATAATGGTCCAAATTTCAAATTTTTTTTTCAAAATTTTTATTTTTTTACGTACTTTTAAAAAAAATCCAAAAAAATTCTTAAAAGCGCTCTAGTATGCGATTTTTAAGTTTTAAAATTTAAATCTCATTTTTGAAAATGTTTGTACTCTTCGATTTTTTTGAAACTTTTTTGTGTATTTTTTTAAATTTTTTGAAAAAATTTATTGTAATTTTCCAATCTTAAAATCATTTCTACTGCTCCAATAGTGCGTCATAGAGGGGTCCTTTATAAGACCGACCCTCATTAATTTTTACGTCTTAACATTTCTTTGGAACAAACTAATACCCTATCTCCAATTTCTAAGGACGCTCCCACACAAAACGAAATTTTTCTAAATTTGCTCCAACCACTTTAACTGCTCTAATAGTGCCCTTAGAGCAACAAAATGTATGACCTACCCACAATATTTTTATAGTCCAAACATTTTCTCTGAACACACCTACCCTCTATCTTTAACTTTTAATGCGTTCCCCATACATTTTTTTTATTTTTTGTAAATTTGTTTTATTTATTCAGCTTCTACCGGTCCAATGGTGCGTCCGAGAGGGGTCATTAGTGAGTGGAGATAGGGCGTAGGTATGTTTTAACAAGTAGAAAAATTAAGTTCGACTTGGTCGAATCTATGAATACCCTCCACAATGTCATCTGATAGTTATTTTCTAAAAAAATTGCATCACAAATTTTTTATTAGAAATACATATATTATATTGAGTAAAACTTTTTTTAAATCAATCAAATTTTTGAGAGTAAAATTTTTTTGACTGTCAGCATTTTTTTGAGTGTGACATTTCATTAAAAAAAAAATTATGTATACATTTTTTTTTTGAGTGTAACATTTTTTTTAGTGTAAATATTTTTTTTAGTGTACAATTTCTTTGAGTAACAAAATTACTTTGTAAAATATTTTTGTTGTTTTATACCTATATGCAATACAAAAAAAATATTTCACATATTTCCCACTTTTTATTTTACTTCATTTGATTTTTTTCCAAAAATTCTTACTATACACCGTTACATACAGTTACAATAACAAAACAATAACAAATATTTACTTGTCCAACAACTAAACTGCACTCCACGACAAGAAAACAAACAACAACAAGTTTTAAAAAACTGGTATTTCACCATGCTATTAAAACTTGTTTAACGAGTTTTCAACATTTTAAGGTGAAACAAATCTGAAATTCAGTGCTTTGCTTATAACTTTTGAACCACTGAACCGATTTTGCTGAAATTCAAAACCAAATAACCTTGGGAAACGACAAATATATATGCTAAGCTTCAGCCCCCTCAGAATTGTCTTTCGAAAGTTATAGTGGTTTTAATCTTGTAAATTCGAAAAATACCCTTGCCAAAATTTACTCTTTTGCTCATAACTTTTGAACCACTTGACCGATTTCGCTGGATTGCAATACCAACCTGACCCGGTAAATGGAGAACATATATGTCAAACTTCAGGAGCCTCCGTAAAGTCTTTCAAAAGTTAGCGTGTTTTCAACGGACAGACAGACAGACAGACAGACAGACAGACAGACAGACAGACAGACAGACAGACAGACAGACAGACAGACGGACGGACGGACGGACGGACGGACGGACGGACGGACATCGCTAGATCGACTTAAAATCGATCAAGGATCATGAATATATATGGGGCATTCCATGTGAAATCGGACACTTTGAAAAACTTTTTTTTTAGATTTTCCCAATATGTTTGCAGTTTTCAGTACCCTTCGAAAACTCCTTCGTGGTAAATTTTCAAATTTTTTTGATGGCCCGTTTAAAAGATATCGAATTTTGAAGAATTGGTAGTTTGTTCCTTTACTCAAACTTCTTTTAATCATAACTTCTTCAATAATGGTCCAAATTTCAAATTGTTTTTTTCAAAATTTTTGTTTTTTTACGTACTTTAAAAACAAAAATCCCAAAAAATTCTTAAAAGCGCTCTAGTATGCGATTTTTAAGTTTTAAAATTTAAATCTCATTTTTGAAAATGTTTGTACTCTTCGATTTTTTTGACATTTTTTTGTGTAAAACTCCTATCAATTCTACAAATTTTTTGCCCAGGAGGATCGTGGGACTATTTTTTACTATTTTTTTAAATTTTTTGAAAAAATTTTATTGTAATTTTGCAATCTTAAAATCATTGCTACTGCTCCAATGGTGCGTCATAGAGGGGTCCATTATAAGACCGACCCCTATTAATTTTTACGTCTTAACATTTCTTTGGAACAAACTAATACCCTATCTCCAATTTCTAAGGGGGCTCCCACACAAAACGACATTTTTTAAAATTTGTTCCAACCGCTCTAACTGCCCTAATAGTGGCCCAAGAGCAACAAAATGTATGACCGACCCACAATATTTTTTTAGTTCAAACATTTTCTCTGAACACACCAACCGTCTATCTTTAACTGTTAAGGCGGTCCCCATACAATTTTTTTTATTTTTTTGTAAATTTGTTTTATTTAATCAGCTTCTACCGGTCCAATGGTGCGTCCGAGAGGGGTCATTAGTGAGACCGACCCCCATTTATTTTTACCCTACAACATTTTTTCAAAACATACCTACGCCCTATCTCCACTCCCTAAGTAGGCTCCCATACAAATAACAGTTGGAGCAAATTTTATAAAAATGTAATTTTGTATGGGAGCCTACTTAGGGAGTTGACATAGGGCGTAGGTTTATTTCGAAAAAATGTTGTTCGGTGAAAATAAATGGGGGTCGGTCTCACTAATGACCCCTCTCGGACGCACCATTGGACCGGTAGAAGCTGATTAAATAAAACAAATTTACAAAAAATAAAAAAAATTGTATGGGGACCGCCTTAACAGTTAAAGATAGACGGTTGGTGTGTTCAGAGAAAATGTTTGAACTAAAAAAATATTGTGGGTCGGTCATACATTTTGTTGCTCTTGGGGACCGCCTTAACAGTTAAAGATAGAGGGTAGGCGTGTTCAGAGAAAATGTTTGGACTAAAAAAATATTGTAAGTTGATCATACATTTTGTTGTTCTAAGGGTACTATTAGGGCAGTTAGAGCGGTTGGAGCAAATTTTAAAAAATTTCGTTTTTTGTGGGAGCCCCCTTAGAAATTAGACATAGGGTATTAGCTTGTTCCAAAGAAATGTTAAGACGTTAAAATTAATGGGGTCGGTCTCATAAATGACCCCTCTATGACGCACCATTGGAGCAGTAGAAATGATTTTAAGATTGGAAAATTATAATAAATTTTTTTCAAAAAATTTTAAAAAATAGTAATAATCGTTATCCCACGATCCTCCTGGGCAAAAAATTTGTAGAATCGATAGATGTTTTACACAAAAAAAATCACAACCCAATAAGCACATTTAAAATTCAAGTGCAAATCAAGTATAAATCAAGTGTAAATCAAGCCCTTATTTCCAGTCTATGCTTGATTTATACTTGAATTACACTTGAATTCAATAGCATTCTCCAGCAAAACGGATACTTGAATTCAAGCGCTGTTTTTACGCTTGAAAACCAGGGAAAAGGCTGTAAAAACAGGGCTTGAATTCCAGTGTCCGTTTTGCTGGAGTATGCTATTGAATTCAAGTGTAATTCAAGTATAAATCAAGCAGGGGCTGGAATTTAGGGCTTGATTTACACTTGTTTTATACTTGATTTGCACTTGAATTTTAAAATTGCTTATTGGGAAAAATCGAAGAGTACAAACATTTTCAAAAATGAGATTTAAATTTTAAAACTTAAAAATAGCATACTAGAGCGCTTTTAAGAATTTTTTCGGATTTCTTTTTTTTAAGTACTTAAAAAAACAAAAATTTTGAAATAAAAAGTTGAAATTTTGACCATTATTGAAGAAGTTATGAGTAAAAGAAGTTTGAGTAAAGGAACACACTACCAATTTTTATAAATTCGATATCTTTTGAACGGGTCATCAAAAAAATCTGAAAATTTACAACGAAGGAGTTTTCGAAGGGTACTAAAAACTGTAAACAAATTGGGAAAATCTAAAAAAAAAAATTTCAAAGTGTCCGATTTGACATGGAATGCCCCATATACAATACAGTAGGCTAGTTGGTAGCGTGCTAGCCTATGACTCTGGGGTCGTGGGTTCGATTCCCACCATAGGCCTTGGTCTGTTTCGCTACAACGAGACGAAGGTCATTGTTACCAGTTCTCGGTTAGGTAAAATTTGTACACAGAAAAAATTTTAAACGAATTTTTATCAACAAAAATGCGGATTCAATCAATTTTTGATTGAAATTCCTCCAATTAAGAAAATTGTTATAACAAACATTAAATTGTAGGTGATTGATTGAAAATTTTTTGAATCAAAAACTTTTTTCGATTTTGATCAAAAATTTTATCAATTTTTTATTTAAAATCAATCAAAATAATGATTGATTTAACAAATGAACTGTAAGCTTATGACAAAATTATCAAAAACTTCTTCTTTATTGCTTTCCAATGTGTTGCCAACAATAATATTTAAGTAAAACCCGATTATTTTGTATATTTTTGAATTAATCTACTCAAATAAGTTACAGCGAAACAAATCTGGTATGTTGAAAATTTGTAAGTCGACAGTTAAAGAAAATAACAACAATTTTAATTAAAACATTGATTGACTCATTTAAATTTTATTGATCAATAGATTTAATTGAAAATTTTTAGCCAATAATTGTTTGTGTGTATATGATTTGTAATTATATGGTAATTCTTAATAAAATAAAAATAGTTATTTGCTCTTTTTAAATGAGTGCAAAATAGTTAACGGTTATTTTGGATTTATATGATGTTTTTTTTTTTATAAATATTTAAAAATATTTAAATAAATAATTTGATTTGTTTCAAATTTAGTTCAAATGAAAGGTCAAGAAGAAAAATTTTAATAATTTTTTTGCAAAAAAAATTTCATAGATTTGGTACTTACTGCTTCGTGTTAATATTGGACCCAATCCCAGAAAAGTATGTAATTTGTTTGACGGTAATTTAATAGCCAAATTCAAAAAACGTCTATTTCTCCATAGATTTAAAAGCCAAATGATTGCTATGCAACCGATTGTAAAACTAAATGCTGTCATTTTGTATGAACTTAAAAAATTTGCAATTATTAAGTAAATATCACTTTTTATATATAGGTACTTTGGTGGCAAATATTACAATTATAAAAACTTATTTTTAATATGTATTACGTATAATTAGGCCAAAGTTAACTGCATCGTTAATAGGCTTGTTTATCCGATTACAATTAAATATTTTTCAATAATAATAAAAATAATAATTGTTTTATTTATTGTTAATTATATATGGGGCATTCCATACCCAATTGGACACTTTTACATTTGTTTTTTAGATTTAGTAAATTTTTTAACAGTTTTAAGTAATTGGGTCGGTCTTGATATTGACACCTCTAGAACCGCTCTAAAGGGCGTACGGACATAGCGCCCAAGTGCATATCGCCCAATTTAAAAAAGTCATTCCACCCAAAAAAATTGTGTGTTAGTTGTTGTTGCAAAATTTTTTGGACGATGTGGCCATAATTTTTGGGTATTTTAACAATTTTCTTTTAATTATTATAAATTATCAAAAATGTCATTTTACCCAAATATCAAAATGTTGATTTTATAAAATGTCATAGCACCCGAAAAAATAATCATAAAACTCACCAATATTGCTTTTTTAATACAATATTTTAAAGTTGTTATGCGTAGCCGGCCTTCGGCCGGGCTTAGGGATTACAAAATCCATGCATTAAACCCACCCTCTCCGTAAAGTAAAGTTTACTAGGGTAGCAGGCCTTTACACTATCAAATTTGTTATGCATCAAAAAGGCCTGATAACCAAAATAGCTTTGGGTTGCAGAGAGGGTGGGTTTAATGCATGGAGTATGTAATCCCTAAGCCCGGCCAAAGGCCGGCTACGCAGAAAACCTCTATTACAAAAAAACAAATCTAGTCGTAATTTCGACATTTCGCCCAAAAAAAATATTTTGGATTTATTGACAATTTCGTTTTGGGAGAAATAACATTTTTAGACCTATCATTTTGGACTATATGTCGCAGCTTGGGCGATATGACATTTACGGTTTTGGGCGATAAGACCTTGGGCGCTATGTCCGTACGCCGCTCTAAAGATTGGAAAACTGCAATACAATTTTGTAAAAAAAAAATTTAAATAATAATAATCATAACCCCACAATCTAGGTTAGGTTAGTGGTGGCGGAGTTAAAGACTCCTCACATAGACCGGATGGTCCAGCGAAACAACAATAATTCCTCAGCGACGCTGATAGAACGCGTTTGTCCTCATCGCGAATTGTACTATTTGCGTTTGGTCGACATTCGAACCCGTTTCCAAGCTCTCGAAGTCATGTCATCCCACAATCTAACTAGGCAAATAATTTGTAGAATCGATAGAAGTTTTCCACAAAAAAATTATAAAAAAATCAAAGAGTACAAATATTTTCAAAAATGAGGTTTAAATTTTAAAACTTAAAAGTCGCATAAAAGTAAACTTTTAAAAATTTTTAAGTATTTTTATACCCTCCAACCACAGTATGAGGGTATACTCACTTTGTCATTCCGTGTGTTATGCATCGAAATAACGGTCTAAGACCACATAAAGTATATACTTATTTTAATGATCAGTGATCGATTCTCAGCCATTCTAGCGATGTCCGTCAGTCCGTCTGTAGAGGAGACACGATACAGTCCAAAATGAACAAACTAGACTTCCGAAGTTTGACACAAATATGTCTTATATTCCTAGGCAGATTAAGTTCGGAAATGGGCAGAATCGGACCAAGGGGAAAAAAGTGCCTCCTTAGAGAACTAAACCAACCTAAGAAAAACCGCATTTTTTGCAGGGCTTTTTGTACTTTTGGTAAGCAAATGCAACATTCCTATCTCAGAAGAAGTTTAAAATCGCAAGAAGAAGATGCCCTCAAACGTCCCGCACCAACCCCCCCCCCCCCCCAAAAAAAAGACGCCCCTGGATTTTTTATATTGTTTTTTTTTTACATTTTGGAGGGTATAAAAGATTCGGCACAGCAGATGTAACACTCTCACTTGTTTTTTGTTAAGTATGTAAGAAAACAAAAAAAAAAATAGAATTTGGACCATTTTTGAAAAAGTTTTGAGTTATTTTTGATATAAATTGAACGGGTTATCAAAAAAATCGGAAAAAATACCAGGAAGGAGTTTTAAAAGTGTACTTACAAGGGAAGTCTCCCTAGTGTCTTTGTGGAATTGGTTTTATTTTGTAGAGCAAAAAAAATAAAGGGACACGTATTTTTTTTAGCGGCCCAAATTCATATTTAGGGGGTAAAAAGGAGTGGGGAAGACAAGTCAATTTTTCAGTTTTTTTCGTTTATCTCCTGTATTATGCAAAGAATTCTGGTCATGTTACATACCAAATGAAAGGTCTTTGGAAAACCTATCTACGTGTGCTAAGAACGTATCCAAACATGCACAACTTTTTGTCATATTGAGTAAAATACCAACATTTAAAGATATTTTTGTTAATAACTCGAAAAATATTAACTTCTTTGGCCCGTTGTAAGCACCACGAGATAGGTATTTTTAATACCTTTAATCTGATACCACACATGCCTATATTAATTTTGTTTAAATAGGCGTAAATAATAAAAAAACTGAAAAAGGTAAATTTCCCCCCCATACAAATCGACCCCCCCTAAAAATGAGTTTGGGCCGCTAAAAAAATACGTGTCGAAATAATTTTCGTTCTTAACAACATATCTAAATTTCATGAAGATCGGAGGGTTACACCAGGGAGACTTCCCTTGTTAGTCAGCGCTGTTAAAAAATTGGGAAAATAAAAAAAAAAAATCAAAGTGTTCGATTTGACACGGAATGCCCCATATGTAATTACAAACTATTTTTAGTTATGACTTAAAACATGCCAATAATTAGTTAAAAGATATCAAAGGTTATTGCTCTAGCACTTAATTTTTGAAACGAAATTTCTGAGGAATTTTATTAAAAAAATCACTGGTTTTCTTCATAATAAATCAGAACTGAAATTTAAATACTGACATAAAATTTTGAAAATGTTTAACTTACAAGGGAAGTCTCCCTTGTGTCACCCACCGATCTTTATGGAATTAGTTTTACTTTGTAGAGCAGAAAAATAAAGAACACGAAGTTTTTTTAGCTACCCAAATTTATATTGAGGAGGTACAAATAATGGGGGCAGAATTGGCAATTTTTTTAGCTTTTTACGTTTATCTCCTATATAATGCAAAGAAACCCAGTCATGTTACAGAGCAAATAAAAGGTCTTTGGAAAACCTATCTAAATTTGCAAAGAACTTGCTTCAGAGGGCAAAAATGTTCGTCATATTGATTAAAATACCAAAAATTTAGGACATTTTTGTTAATAGTTCGAAAAGCATTTTACGTTTTGGCACATTGTTAGCACCGTAATATAGGTCTTTTTAATACCTTTATTCCACATATGCCTACATTTGTTTTAATTACATATGCGAAAATCGTTAAAAACTGAAAAAGTTCAACTTCCCCCGTGAAAGTCGATCACCCTAAAAATGAATTTGGGCCGAAAAAAACATATGTTTTTTTTTCATGATTATCGGAGGGTGCGAGCAGGGAGACAGACTTCCCTTGGGAACCGATTTTAATGAAATGTTTACCATAGAAGTAACCTAGGCGGAACTGTAGGCAGTTTATACCACCATTGGCCAAAGGGGCTTATGCCACACCCCACTATTCATACTGTACATAAGGTTTGTCTGTTTCTCAATCACACAAAAACGGCTGAACCAATTTTGTTAAGACTTACACTACAGATAACCAAGGGCAATACTTAAGGTCATTTTAGACCAGGATTAGACAAAGGGACGTAAATTGCCAAGCCAATGTGTACTATACTGAATGTTATGTCTGTTTTATTTTTTGTGTAAGTACAGATCGAGCACGGGCTCTAATTATATTTGTTATAAGGGTTGAAGTTGAAAAAATGCAGAAGAAAAATTGAATTTCTAAAAATTATAGACATTTCTGGTATTTCCCATACCGGTTTCAAACACTCCAGTTAGTGTCATCATCAGTAGGATTTTAAATGTCGGTTTGTCTTGTTAATGAAAACTGTTTTTTATATATGTGAATATTTATCTGTCTGTTTTTTAATCACGAAAAAAACTGTTTTGCTGACATTTTTACTACTAATAGCACTAACCGAGCGGAAACTATATGCCATATTAAAGTGTATACGGGCAAAGGAGCATAAAATGCCACGCCCCCCTCTTATTTAATAAAAAAGTTAATTTTGTCATTTCCGCAAGAACGGCTAATCAGATTTCAATGATATTTGCAGGACAGAAAGTGCTACCCGAGAGCAGAACTTAAGGCCATATTAGACCATGATTGGACAAATGGGCGTAAAATGACATACCCGTTTGTGCCAGACTGAACGGTATATTTCGTAATTACATAAAAACCTCGAAATCGATTTGCTGATATTTTCACTACAGATAATTCTAACCGAGGATGGAACGGATATGCTACTAGCTGGACCGGGTCCCGTGCTTAAGTTTTTACCGAAACTCAATATTTAAATCGCGATGCAAAAAAAAAAATATAAATAAAACATATGTTTTCTTAGGGCCAGCAAAGTAGACCGAGTCCAGCTATTAAAATTTAAATTTATTTATTTTAGCCGTCTTAATACCATTTTGTTTGTTTTGTAATTTTATTCATTTATAACAAAATATGCTTTGATTTCAAATTTCATATCTTCATGTATACTAAGGGTGGGATAGTGTTGTGTGAGATTTTAAGCAGCAGTATTTGGAATCGCTAGAACCCCTCATTTTGTGAGGTTCGTAAAAAAAGTGTATGAGCCAAAAAATGGGGGATGTCGGATAGGATCTAGGGGTCGCTCATCGGGGTCAAAGTTGGGCGTACATGGGAAAAAATCCACAAAAAGTCCCACAACTCCCCTGGTTTTGCCCCTAGAGGAGTCAAATGTGAGACCGGCCCCCATTATTTTTTTGCCCCAAACACTTTTGCCAAATATACCTAAGCCTTATCTCCTCTCCTTAAGGGGGCTCCCATACAAAGGTTGAATGTTAAAAAATATTTGCTCCTACCTCTCTAGCTGTCCTAGAAGTGACCCTAGAGGAATCAAATGTATGACCGACCCCCAATATTTTTTCATCCCCAACATTTTCTTAGAACAGACATACCCTCTATCTTCAACCGTTAGGGTGGTCCCGATACATTTTTTTTTATTTTTTCTTAATTTTTTTTATTAAATCAGCTCCTACCGGTCCAACGGTGCTTCCTAGAGGGGTCATTAGCAAGACCGACCCCCATTTATTTTTAGCCCCCAACATTTCATCTGAACATGCTAACTCCGTATCTGCAATTCCTAAGGGGTCTCCCACACAAAATGACATTTTTATAAAATTTGCTCCCACCGCTCTAACTGGCGCAGGGATGACCCAGAGAATTTAAATGTATGACTGACCCCCAATATTTTTTCAGCCCCAACATTTTCCCCAAACAAATCTACCCTCTATTTTTAAGCCTTAAGGGGGTCCCCACACATTTTTTTTATTTTTTTATAAAATCAAAAGAAAGTTGCTCCCAATATTTTTTAGCCCCAACATTTTCCCCAAACAAACCTACCCCTTATTTTTAAGTCTTAAGGGGGTTCCCACATTTTTTATACTTTTTGTATATAAAATCAGATCTTACCGCTCCCTCTTAGGAACGGGAAATGCAGACTGACTCCCAATAATTTTCGCCCCCCACTTTTTGTCCCAACATACCTACGTCGTAAGTATTTCCACTTTGTTAGGGTAATATTTTTTCCTCTCCATTACGGCACAATACGTTGTTACAGTCCTCTATTAATTTTACGCCTCTTTCGGTAGCGTCGTTGAAAACATGTAATTGAAGTAATATTTGCAGCGCTTGCTGGTAGTCCTCACAATTTTCCCAAGTGTTTGGACCGGAACCAATGAAATTTGTTTTTAATCCGAAGCGTGCAAAAAATTTTGGTGTCTCTTATATTATAAGTTCTAGGTTTACTTGTTTCGATTCCATGTTAATTATTTTCACACCTTCGAATCCAACAACGTGTACTGGATGATCACGATCTTTATTGCCACTTTCGCCGCTATCCCCCGAGTCATAATCTTCTCCGATATCATCGTCTTATTTTTCTTCGTTGCCTTCGTCGGACGATTCGTCCATCTTTTCGTCAGATAACTCTTCCTCCTTGCATTTGCCATTTTTCGTTTTATTTAACAAGAGATATTCGAATCAAATAGTGCAACTGCTTCACCACTGAGATACCAAAGATGTGAGAGAATCTCTTCTCCAATCGTTGAGACATCTTATTAATTGAAGCATAATTAGCAATCGCTTTAAAAAAATTCAAATCATTATTTGGAGGTTCCATTGCTTTAGAGCAGTGGTCGGCAAAAAGAGGCATATGAAAGTATTAGTGTTTTAATAAAAATATGCACGTGTTGGTGTATTTCTTCAACAAAGCGACATCAACCTGCTTTGAAGAAAGTAAGCTTGCTACTGAATAAAATATTTGTTTTTTTTATGCTCTTTGTTGATTTTTTGTTGACATTCGTGTTGTATATATGTGAATTACCGATTGTGTTCGGCTCCAGCGTGCAATGGGTGCCGACCACTGCTTTAGAGGCGCTAAACCAAAATTTAACGTAGATTGTTTTTGGTCAAACCTAAAACATTTTTAGGCAATATATTCCTTTTGCCATCCATCGAGCATGACTGATGGATCCTGTTGAGCTAAAATGATTATTAGGAATATTTTCACCAAGGTATAATAAATCAATTTCAAGAAACTCCTTGAAGTCGTCTCTGGGTCGCTTTTCCTTAATTTGAGCACAACAAAACAACTTGATGCAGTTTGAACTTGAGCTGGTATGTTGCCAGCCACTTTCTAATCTTCTATGTCAGGACTGTATGGTTTGTCTTTTATTTATATTTTCCCACTGCTCTTTAAAACGCGCAAACATTGGCACTCCTGGTCCAGACGTTTTGCGTATTTGGTTTCAAACACTTATTTTAATTGAAGTTCATAAATATGATGTTTGTATGGCAGATATAGGGGGGCAGTTTGCATTTCCCGTCCATAAGAGGAACTATAGGAGCAGTAAGAGCTGATTTTATAAAAAAAGTGTTGCTACTTATTGTACTTTTGTAAATTCTAAACACTCCAACGTTGGGTTCCAGTACCATTACGAATTTTGTTTTACTAAGGGGAGAACCCTTACAAAGTGGAAATACGCCGTAGATATGTTCGGAAAAAATGTGGGGGGCAAAAACTAATGGGGGTAAGTCTGCATTTCCTATCCCTAGGAGGCACCATGGGAGCGATAAGATCTGATTTTATAAAAAAATGTGTGGGACCCCCTTAAGACTTAAAAATGGAGGATAGGTTTGATTGGGGAAAATGTTGGGGCTGAAAAAATATTGGGGGTCAGTCATACATTTAACTTCTCTAGGGTCACCCCTGTGCCAGTTAGAGCGGGGGGAGCAAATTTTATAAAAATGTCATTTTGTGTGGGAGACCCCTTAGGAATTGGAGATAGGGAAGTGGCATATTCAGAAGAAATGTTGGGTGCTGAAAATAAATGGGGGTCGGCCTTGCTAATGACCCCTCTAGGAGGCACCATTGGACCGGTAGGAGCTGATGTAATAACACAAATTAAGAAAAAATAAAAAAAATGTATGGGGACCACCCTAAGGGTTGAAGATAGAGGGTAGGTATGTTCTAAGAAAATGTTGGAGTTGAAAAAATATTGCGGGTTGATCATATATTTGGTTCCTCTAGGGTCACTTCTTGGACTGCTAGAGAGGTAGGAGCAAATTTTTTAAAAAATTTAACCTTTGTATGGGAGCCCCCTTAGGAAGTCGAGATAAGGCTTAGGTATGTTCGGCAAAAGTGTTCGGGAGGAAAAAATAATCGGGGTTGGTCTCACACTTGACTCCTCTAGAGGCAAAATCAGAGAAGTTGCGGGGCTTTTTGTGTATTTTTCCCCTTTACGCCCAACTTTGACCCCGATGAGCGACCCCTAGATCCTATCCGACCTGCCCCATTTTTTGACTCATGCATTTTTTTTACGAACCTCACAAAATTAGCGGTTCTAGCGGGTCGAAATCGGAAACTCGTGCACTATCCCACCCCTAATGTATACCCATTTTTTGCGACATCATATATTCACCACTTGGGTATGGAACTAATCGTATCATGGATGTTTTCAAAACCAAATTTTTGACAATTACGTTGTGCTAGAAATATTTATTTAAATTATAGATATATTAATCATTTTTTTATAAAAAATTGACACTGTGCAACAACTAAAGACTTTTTAAAAAACACAAATATTTCATAATTTATGAGGCACCAAATGTCCCGCTACAGAAACAAATGTGTCCCGTAAATTTTTAAACAGGTTGTATGGTTAGCCCTATATGGAACTAAGAATTTCATTTTTTTTTTAATTTTTCAAAAACTGGTCAAATATTGGAAAAATGGTAAAATTTGTGTCGAGTTGCCTTGATTAAATATTTATAAAATTAAAACGGAATGTACCACAATCTCAAAAATGTAGTTACATTCTTGTATAGTTTTGTATGAGCTATCGATTAATTTTTTTTTTTTTGGAAAATTTTCAGAACCCTTTCTGAAGTTTTTAATTTTTTAAAAAGTCAATTTATCATAAATCCGCCCAATTTTTTTTTTTTAATTTTTTTTTTTTGTTAAATTTAGATGTTTGTTAATCCAAACAAAATAAAAAAAAATAGATATGTGTTTTTAGTTGTTTCGAGAAAATCACATTTAAATTTGAAATTTTCATAACAATTTTGTAATTTGCTTGTATTTTCTTGTTTAAACATTGCGGATGAGTATTAAATATTTGCATAAATATTACTCATACGCTATGTTGAAACAAGAAAATACAAGCAATTTACTAACTTGTTATGAAATTCAAATGCGATTTAATGGGAAAAAAACGAAAAGCACAAGTCTGAATTTTTTGTGTGGAAAGACAAACATCTAAACTTTTAATAAAATTAAGAAAGTTAAAGTCGGTCAAGACCGACCACCAGTTTTCCGTAAATGGGTCCAAAGTCCAAACATGGACCGATTGGATCAATTTTTTTTTTAGTTCTGTATTTGGTGCAGAAAACACACATAGATCAAATTTTAGTGGAATTGGTTTATTATTTTTGTCAATTGACCGATTTAACTGAATATTTCGAATAATATTCGAAATTTTTATATGGCGGACTTAGTCCAAAAATGGTCCAATTATGTTCCCATTTTATTAGGCTACTAAAGTGGACGTTTAACACCTTAAAATCAAATTTTTATCAAATATTTCCATTATCATGAATTTTAAGGGAATTATGTGAATATCGGGAGGGTGGTTTGTATGGGGACTACCAGAAGGAGTGACCTGACAAATTTGTTAACCTGCTAAAAGCGATATCTGTTATAATACGGTTATTAGAGTCATTTAAGCCGAATCCAAAGGGGGCGTTTGTATGGGGGTAGGTCTTAACATGTACCGATTTTCTCCAATTTCAATAGGCATCGTCCAAAAAGATGCTTAAGTTTAAAATTTCAAGTCAATTGATTGAAAATTGCGACCTGTATCGTGCTTAAACCGATAAATGGACAGACGGACGGACATCGCTAAATCGACTCAAAAAGTAATTCTGAGTCGATCAGTATACTTGAAGGTAGGTCTAGGACCAATATTTCGGGTAGTTACAAATATCAAGACAAACTCATTATACCCTGTACCACAGAGTGGTGTAGGGTATAAAAAAAAAAGTTGGTCTGATTTTTAATAAATTGACTTTTTGAAAAAAAGGAAAATTACAGAACGGGTTCTGAAAATTTTCAAAAAAAAATTTTAATAGATAACACAGGGCAACACTTTTTTTGCCCGGGTTCTGATAGCTAATTTTTGGGTAATTGGGGTACGCTGATTTCAAATCTGCCTTCCGTTTTTTGTGTCAGCTCTAGTTTTCGAGATATAGCCACAGGAAACTTTGAAAACCTTTGCATATTTGAGAGTCCATATTTACCAACACTGTTCTTGTATTAAAAAAGTGAATGACGATTTTAGGTATGTTGGATGTGCTGATTCCAAAAATGCCCTTCGTTTTTTTGAGTCATCTTTAGTTTTTGAGATATTTGCTAAAATAAAATTTTAAAGTTGTCATTTATGCCAGAATTCGATAAAAAAAATTTTGTAGTTTCATGTTATAAGAGAGGTACCACGCCCCTTAACCCAATCTTTTCTATATTTTCTACAAAGTTAATCAAACAAAAATTAGCATCCTGTACTCAAATTTGTTGAAAAATATATTTGAGTAGCCAAATAAAAGCAGTTTGTTGTTTTGGGTTACATGGGAGGTGCCACGCCCACGCCACCTACCCACACCACACATTCCTTAGAACAATTCCCAAAATCAAGTAAGCATATGATGTAAATATAAGATCAATCACAAGAGTGGTTTGGCTGGAATGATGAAAAGAATTTTTCGAAATTTACTTGCGTCATAACTCGAAAACTAAAGCTGTCAGAAAAAAGTTAATACCAGTTTTGGAATCCTCGCATCCAATTTATTTAAGTTCGTGATTAAAACTCAGGCTCTAAAATAAGTGTTGGAAATTATAGCCTTGCAAAGTTGGTAAAAATCGCAACTTGTTGACTCTTTAACAGCGATTTGCTCGCGAGCGCGAGCTGATGGAAAAAATCGGATAACAGATTCGGAATCAGCACGCTAAACTCCATAAAAATCAGTTGTCAAATGTCAGGCAAATTGACAAATTTTTTGTGACCCTGTGTAATTCATACAAAACTATGTAACAATTTTTGAGATTGTGGTGCAATCTGATTTTATTTGATAAATATTTAATCAAGGCAACTCGACACAAATTTGACTATTTTTCCAATGTTTAACCACACCTTCTAGGCACAGTTTTTGCAAAATTTAAAAACCAAAACGCATTTTTTTTATTTCCATGTAGGGCTATTCATAGAACCTATTCAGTAATTCACGGGACAGATGTTTTTCTGAAGCGGGACATTATGTATGGAATGTCTCATATATAAATTGATGTAATTTTATATAATTTCATATATTTTTACAGAATTTGATACAATTTTATGTTATATTATATAATTATATATAGTAATATCTCATTGGATAATTTTTCAAAACTTGTATAAAAATTAGGGGGCCAATTTTCGCATAAAATTACATAAAATTTTATAATAACCCGAGTAAAAAAGATTATATATATTCATATAAAATTATATAAAGACATCATATATAATCATTAGGGATGAGATTTCCATGCAAATGCATGTTTTTTGTCGATAGTCTAAGAACGGTATCGACCAATTATCTTACCGAATCAAGAAATTTGAGTTAAAATGGCATCGATTTGTTTATGCATATTTTTGCATATTTTGATGAAAATGCATATTTTTGCATATTTTGGTTTTAAGTGCATATTTTGTGCATATTTTAAACTTTTAAGTGCATATTTTTGCACATTTTGGCATAAATTAGCAAAAACACTAATTGCAATTTATTTTTTTTTTCAAAAACCATTTTAAATTTTAAAAATTAATTTTGAAAATAAGAAAAACTATTTTTTTCTTTAAATTTTTTTTTATAGATTGTCTTTATTTTTAAAAAAATCTTGCTTATATAAAGTTTTAAATGTTAGTATTTAAGCCCGGCGTTAATTTTTTGCTTTTTAAAAAGTTTTTCCTATGAAAACAAGATTTTTTTTGCACACATTTCATTTTTTAGTGCATATTTTTAGGTTTTTGAGTGCATATTTCGAATTTTTTAGCGCATATTTTAAGCGCATATTTTCGATTTTTTAGTGCATGAAAATCTCATCCCTAATAATCATATATAGTTTAATGCGAAAAATGAGTCGATATAACCTTATAAAAACTTATCAAATTTGATCAAATCTCATCAAATTTGATATAATATTAATATAATTTTATATACCCGGTGAAAAATGAGCATATATGGATACATATATGTGAATATATGGATGCATATATGTAAATATTTGAGCATATATGGTCATATATGAAATTGTATGCAGTCATATATGATCATATTTGCAACATATATGTCCATTAGAGCACCCATATGTGCATAATTGTTTTTATTATCACTCCCCGCTCATTTTCGGTTGAGTTGGGAGTAAAAAATAATATCTATCCAGAAATTGGACTTCTAGGTTGCAAACAGGCCAAGCGGTTTGAACTTTTGACCTCAAAAATGGGCTAAAAACCTTTATAGATTAATTTGCCTGTAACTCTTAAAATAAAAATTTTACGCGATTAACTTTCATAACAATTTTTTTGTAGATTCAAATTGCAAAGATTTTTCTCTCGTACTGTTTGGACCTAAATATGTCCGATCGCGGTGTTTTGAGCGATTAAAGTCTAAATTTGGGTGAGAACTTTTTTTTAAAAAAATGTAGTAAATTTTTAAATTGGGGAAAATTTGAGTTCTTTGCATAATTTAATAGGGTATTGAATGTAGTTTTCCAAAAAAATTTTTCTTGCACAAATATATCGACCTTTCCATGAAAAATTGCCAAAATCCTACTCTTTTATGTTATGTTATGGGGGTATACTCCCTTTGTCATTGCGTGTTTTACGCATCGAAAGATGAGTCTAGAATTCCACATAGCATATATGGGGTATTCAGTGCCAAATCGGACGCTTGGAAAATTTTTAATTTTAAAATTTTAAAATTTTTTAGTACCCTTCAAAAACCCATTCCAAGTAAATTTTGAGATCTTTTTTGATAATCCGTTCAAAAAATATCGAATTAAAAAAAAAAAAAAAATAACGCGTTTTTCTGTTTTTTACTTATGACTTCTTTAAAAATGGTCCAAATTCGAAATAATTTGTTGAAATTTTAGTTTTTCTTCAGTGTTTTAATAAAGATTGGAAGACAACAAAACAAAAATTCAAAAACCGCTGAATATATTAATTACCATAATCCCACTATCTACTTAAGCTTAAAATTTTAAGAAAATATTAAGTTTCCCGGGTGAAAATGACCATGTATGTTCATATATGATGCATATATGGATGTCCATACAAGTGCATATCCGTAATTTGAGGGTACATGTACATTAATGATCATACATTGTCATACATGAATTTGTATGTAAATTTTATTTTTGTATTTTTTTTTCCATAAAACGTCTATTAATTGAAATTTTTTAAAATATAAATAATTTGTACTAATTTATGACACTGATTTTTTAATAAAAACTAACGAATATTTTAAAAATATACTTTGGACTTTATGATACTTTAGGATAATCAAAGCTTCGAAGAATTAACCACTTTTCGAATGAATTCACAAATAAAATACATTCGATTTTTATAGTCACTGTATTCAGTTTATCTTTACATATCAATATTTCATGGAATGCATTCGACTTTTACCATTAAAGCGAATTCTTGTTTATGAGAATTTTCAAAAGTGAATGCATTCTTTATTCCATTCATTTATTGTTCATGAGACTTAAAAATCGAATTTATAAAAACTTACGCATGCAATTCAACGCAGGTTGGTATCAGGGGCGAGTAAAACTCGTTGCTTTTGGGAACGAAAGATCCGCAGCCGTGTTTAAGGTTGCCATTAGCCAAGTGGGAGAGTTATGGCCTGGAGCCAGACTGGACGTTGTGGAAAAACATGATATCCCCTCGCAACCCAGAGCTCATGCATGGATCCCAATGGCTACAAATGACACTGCGGTGATTCTTAAGATGATAAAAGTCTGCAATCCTGACCTTCCAACTCAGAATTGGCAAATTGCCAGATTGGGTGAGATGGAGGGCGCTCGTCGTCAAGCAGTGGTCTTGGTTAATGAGGAATCGCTTCCGCTTTTAGCCAGGACTGACGGCATTATTAGATTTGGATTTTTTCATATAAGAGTCAATGTCTACAAGGGCGACCAGAAGACTATTTTGGACGCAGACAAGCCAGTGGCAGAGTCGGCTGAGGAGGAGAATCGGGAAAAGATTGATATTCAGCTGGCCGATCCTAGGCTGATGGGAGATGCATCTGGCATTTTTGAAACCGAATCTGGTAACGAATGCGACCTCTGTGATGGCATGGAGGGTAAAGCTGATGCCACGATGGGTGACATTCAGGACGAGGCCCATGCAGTGAGGAATTCGGAGAGTTCTGTTACCTCCGATTCAGAACAGATGGGATATATATCTGGCTTATTCGAAACCGAATCTGGTGACGAATGCGACCTCTTTGATAACACGGAGGATGAAGCCAATAACACGGTGGTGGAAAGGATGGTGGAAATAAAACAAGATGTTGCGGTTCCTACAAATAAACCTCCATCACTGTAAGGCAGCCTCAGTTGCACTCTTGCTGCGCCTGACGACAGGAGCAGTTGACTTGGTTTTTATCCAAGAGCCCTGGGTGCGGGGTGGCAGGGTTTGCGGATTGAAGACCCCTGGGTTTAAGTTGGTGGTTGCCAAAGGTGAGGGCTCACCAAGAGCCTGCATCTTGGCAAAAAATGGCTTAAATATATTCTTTTTATCAACTTTTAGTGATATGGATGTTACAGCGGCTAGCTTAGAGCTTCATGGGAAGTCTATTTGGCTCGCCTCTGCGTATTTTCCTAATCCGGGGTCAATACCCCCGGAGAAGGTTGTCGGTCTAATTCGGGAGTCTGAATCTAGGGGACACCAGTTAGTAGTGTGTTGTGATGCTAATGCACATCATTCGATATGGGGTAGTACAGACACAAATGATAGAGGCGAATCACTTTTGGAGTTTTTGTTAAGCACTAACCTGTATATTTGTAACAAGGGTGGTGAACCAACTTTCGTTACAAGTACGCGGCAAGAGGTTCTTGACGTAACACTTGTATCAGATACATTGTCTGATAGAATTGATGACTGGAGAGTTTTGGAAGAGCATTCTTTCTCAGATCATCGCTACATTGAGTTTTTACTCAGGGAGCGTGCCCCGGTTGAGACAGTCTCTAGAAATCTGAGGAGAACAAACTGGGTGAAATATAGGGAGACTTTTTCTTTGCTTTTGGATGAAGTACCCTTATCTGAACCGCATAGTTTGGCGGAAATTGACTGTCTGGTTGACCATATAACAAATGTTTGTAATAGGTGCCTGGATGCGTCTTGCCCTTCTGCAAAGCCTAGAGGGAAAAAAAAGCCACCTTGGTGGTCAAATGAGTTGCAGACGAGCAGAGATTCCTGCAGAAAGCTCTTTAATAAGGCTAAATTTTCAAGAGCGGACGAGGACTGGTCTGCATACAGGCTGCAACTTAAGAGTTATAAAAAGATGATCAGAAATGCAAAATGTGATTCTTGGAAAAACTTCTGTGGAAACATAGAAGACGTTTCTGAGGCATCCAGGCTGCGCAAGGTTCTGGCTTCTTCTCCTTGCACCCTGGGATACCTGAAAGATCCTAATGGGGTGTGGTCTTCCTCCAGTGGAGAGTCGTTGGATCTCCTTTTAAACACGCATTTTCCGGGCAATTCCATGACGCCGTTTCAAGCTTTGGAACGTTCTGACGCCCAAGCATCTGAAATTGCTTCGGAAATAATAAATATGCCAACATTAATCTGGGCGATAAAAAGCTTCAGGCCCTATAAATCCCCGGGACCTGATGGTATAATCCCGGCTGAGTTGCAGCAAGTGTCCGACTATATAGCCCCGTTGCTGTATAATCTATACACAGCATGCATCAACTGGTCGTATATTCCTTTAAAATGGAGGGATACCAGAGTCGTATTTATCCCGAAGGCTGGGAAAAGTTCCCACACAGCTCCGAAGGATTTCAGACCAATTAGTCTGTCTTCTTTTTTGTTAAAGACAATGGAGCGAATGATAGACTCATATTTGCGTAGAGTGATTGACCCGAGGTTGCTTTCGACAAAGCAACATGCATACAGCAAGGGACGATCAACGGAAACAGCTCTTCATGAGCTCGTTGGTACCATCGAGAGATCGCTTTCGGTAAAGGAGTACACTATGGTGGCCTTTCTTGATATTGAGGGGGCTTTTAATAATGTCATCCCAGAATCGATAATATTGGCATTGTCTGGTCTGGGAGTAAAGCGCGAAATCGTTTTAATGGTGGAAAGCCTACTTGCCAGTAGACGTATAACGTCTGAATTGGGAGCGTCCGTCATATCTCGATTTGTCAATAGGGGCACACCACAAGGAGGTGTTCTTTCGCCGCTTCTTTGGAACCTGGCACTGAATTCAATGCTACTATCTCTAGAAGCACGTGGTTGTCATGTTGTCGCATATGCTGACGATGTCGCGATAGCGGTAAAGGGGAAGCATCTGCCAACATTGCGGGACATTCTTCAGGGTTCTCTGAAAGATCTGTCTAAATGGGCAAGAGACTGTGGTCTAGGAGTTAATCCTAATAAAACAGAGCTTGTTTTATTTACAAGGAAAACTAAGATTCCTGCTTTCGATCCTATTTCTCTGGACGGTACTGAAATCACCTTCTCAGATGGAGCCAAGTATCTTGGAGTATTTCTAGATAGGAAGCTGAATTTCAGGCGTAATATTGAGGAACGGGTGAGAAAAGCAACGATTGCTTTGTATTCCTGTAAAAGGGCCATTGGAAAACGATGGGGTTTTAGCCCTCAAGTCGTTCATTGGATCTATACAGCAGTGGTGCGTCCAATTTTGCTGTATGGAATCATTGTCTGGTGGCCTGCTTTAGAAACAAAATCGAACTGTGTCTTTATCACGAAGGTACAGAGAATGGCGTCAATGTGCATCACTGGTGCTCTTCGTACTACACCTACGGCTGCATTAGAAATCCTCCTTCACCTGATACCCTTGGACATATTGGGTAGGCAGTGTGCAGCTGCGTCGGCAATTCGACTTAATAGCACGCTGCAATGGAGGAGCAGCGATTGTGGCCATAGCGCGATCTTGAAAAAGATAACAATACCACAAAATGTGGATTGTGCTCCCTCTTTGAGCCTTTTTGAGCGCCACTTTACCACTATGATACCATCCAGGGAGTCTTGGATGGGGGATACTCCGGGAAGAGGAGCTACTATAAATTTTTACACAGATGGATCGAGGCTGCACGAACAAGTGGGCTTTGGGGTCTATTCGGAAGAGCTTGGATTGAGCCTGGCTCGTAGATTGCCAGATCATTGCAGTGTTTACCAGGCAGAGATGCTGGCAATAAAGGAAGTAGCTGACTGGTTGAGCTGCAATGTCTTGTCTACAACCGCAGTCAACATCTATACTGACAGTCAAGCCGCGGTCAAGTCCCTGGATTCAATGTTTCTGAAAACAAGATCTGCCCTTAACTGCCGCACGTCTTTAAATGAGATGGCCAAGCAGTTTGACATACGACTCATATGGGTCCCAGGGCACAGAGACATTCCAGGGAATTGCAAAGCCGATGAGCTTGCAAGACTAGGAACTACCTTACAGGTTCCAACAGAATTGGAATGTGTTGGTATGCCTCTAGAAACTTGCAAGCAAAACCTACGGCTTTGTTCAGCGACGGAGACTAATCAAAGATGGGCAAATGGATGGACGTGTGAGACAACACGACTGATTTGGCCTTCTCTTAATCAGGGGCGCACAAGTGAGCTGATATCGCTTCCAAGAGGAGAGATTTCGACGGTGGTTTCTATAATTACCGGACACTGTCTTATAGGGAAGCACGCAGAGCGGTTAAATGTGCCGTGGAATGACTTTTGCCGAAGTTGCATGGATGAAGAGGAGTTGGAAACTATCGAACACTTTATTTGCCATTGCCCGGCACTTTCTGGTCATCGACTTGCTTCACTGGGATCTAGGGAGCTGTACGATCTTTCTGATTTGTCGGATGTCAAAATTCAACATCTAAGGAGTTTCATAAGAAGCTCAAACTGGTTTAACGACAGGGACTAGTAGGGAAACCTATTACGATCCCGTGGTATCACAATGGACCTCAGAGTCTACGTGTGTTGACGTAAAACGTCAGCAGCCACTTACAACCTAACCTAACCTAACCTACGCATGCAATTTCAAAGTCGAATAATTCGAATTTTAAAATCAAATGTAAATTCATTCGATAAATTGTGATTGGGGAATGAAATCATTAAAGTTTAATTCAGGACACCAAATCTTATTAAGGGATGAAATCCTTCGCAGCTCTGTCAGTAATACCGTCAGAGTGTTCGAATTTTCTTCTAAATTTAGTTGTTTACGTTAGTGCCGTTCATATTCGCCTATAGAATACAAAAATTATAACCAATATTGATGATGTATGATCAGTATGTCTAACCGAACGACTTTTTCAGAATGAAGACATACATGAACTTCGTCCAATTTTGCAAAGTTCTGCCGAACCCAACCTTTAAAAAAATTGTTTTTTAGACATGTATGCTATGCAGATGCATACCATATATGAAGGAGTATGACATATACCTATCCACTAGACTGGGTCGAAATCCTACAAAGTCTAAGGATCGATTGTCCTTAGTGCGGGAAAGTGGTAATGGGGTAATATAAGCATTTTATGGAAGACAACTTTTTAATCGATCAAAAACTCTATTAGCGCATCGGTGGTCAAAATTGAGATTTTGGTCAAAATGGCCAAATTTTCAAAAAAATTTTAAAAATATAAATTACATTTTCTTGCTTAATAAAAAAACTTTTTTTTATTGCATTTGATACTAATCACTTAATTATTAAATATTGGAATTTTATGCCATCATTAACATATTTTTATTTAAGATACAAAAAAAATCATATTTTTGACGCGGATCTAAAAACCACTTTTTTTTAATTTAATTTTTTTTTTTTATTAAAATTGCAAAATATATCGATTTTATTACTCAATGTTATTGAAAACATCATAAAGACTAAAGATTTAAATTTTTGCGAAAATCCGTTCGGTAGTTTTTTGTGGGGAGCGGTTTCAATTGAGCGGATTTCAAGGAAATCGTATTTTTTGCCATTTTTTGGAGTTTTTATTTTTTATAAACTACATTATTGTACAAATTGACCAATATTATGCTCTATCTTGTTCCATTTGATCATGGTAACTTAGTTTTGAAACGATAGATTTATAGGACATCTTTAACCCTAATCGGTCAGCGGCCAAAAGTGTCCCGTACTGAGTTTTTTTAGGTTTTAACTACTGTTTAATGAAATTAATGGTTGCAAAATTATGTTTGTGTTGAATATTGTGTTGTAGAATCTTTTATTTAATCATATTGACTTAATTTTAAAACATACATATTTTTGGACATCTTTAACCCGTATGTGCATGCAACCAAAAATGTCCCCTACCAAAATTTTAATGTTTTTCACAAATAAAAAAAAAAACACATTTTTGTATTCAAAATAGTTATAAATAATAATTTGAATAACTTTGATATTGCCGAAAGCGTTAACCCTTCTGAAATAAAGGTCAAAATTGGCCCACTAACAGATTTTTAAGAATTAGGATTATATGCGGATTAATTTTGTTTTAATAAAACTAAAATTTTTTGATATTATATCACACACAATCATTCATTTCATATATTTCTTAATGTCAAAAAAAGCCATAAAACAAATTATCCTTAAAATTAAAATTTGAAGACTAGATTAAGTGTCCATTTTCACACTTAGATTTACCCCCGATTAACGACTTGGAAGTGGTGAAATAAATGACCCCATTTTGAGTAATTTTATGTTTATTTTTTATTTATTTTATGTTTTATTTTTGTTTTAAAAACAGAGATGGTTATATAAGATCTAATTTATTGTCTCGCTCTAATTTAACCTCACTTGAGTGAAAATCGCAATTTAAAATTAAAGATCAAGGCATAAGTCTGTACATTAGGGTTTTGACTTTTTGCATTTTTTTGCAAATATCAAAATTTACCTGCCCTAGCCAAAAAAGGCTATAAAAAAATATTAAGAATTGCATTTTCAAAAAATTTCCCGCACCAAACGAGATGAAATTTGGTCTATATTTTCTTAATTTAATTGAAACTAAGAAAATATGAGACCCAAACGATGCGTAGGAAAAGCTATTTAGGGTCAAAATGACGAATGCTTTATGGAGGGACTTTTTTGACTCCTTCAAGATTCAAATTTGGTGGTTTAACCCTTAACTGCATAAAGTTAACTATTTATAACGTCAATTTTGGCAGCATGTAGCTCCAAAAGTAAAAGTCCGAGTGGAATTATTTTTATTCGTAATTGTTTACAAGATCTTTTTTTATATAATTCATTCATTGGAAGGGTTAAAATTACCTTATTTTTTAAAAATAGGACTTAAAACAAAAAATATCTGTGACTTTTTAGAAATTGCGTTTGGTTCGGAAGGTTTTTTTTTTCCAAAATGACCCGCAAATACGATTTTTAATATTACTTTTGTATGGTCTATCACGTGGTGATAGGTAAAAATTTTGTTAAAAATGAGTCATAACCCTACTGTACATAAAAAAATATATAAAAACACAAAAAAATATATAAAAAACAACAAAAAAAACTTAAACACCTCAAAATGGGGTCATTTATAACCACATCCTCGTCGTTGATCGGGGTAAAGCTAAGTGTGAAAACGAATGGGCATTTAGTCTACACTAAAAAAAACCTTGTAAAATTACAAGAAAAACGTGTAACTTATTTTTGACAAAAATTAATTTTACAAGATTTTTTGTTTCGTAATTTTACTAGATTTTTTGCTACCTTCTATTTTACGAGAATTCCTAGTAATTGTACAAGCTTTAAAATTACAAGGAATTCTCGTGAATTTAGTAGATTTTTTTTGTAAAATTATCTTGGATTTCTAAAATTACAAAAAAAAAATTGTAAAATTACAAAAAAAGAATGTTAATTTCGATTTGTTAAAAAACAAGAAAAACTGTCAAATATTGGTAAAATGGGATTACGAGACTTTTCCTTGTAATTTGACAAAGTTTTTTTTTGTGTGTAGTCTTAAAAGTTTGATTTAGAAATTATTTGTTTTATGGCTTTTTTGACATTAATAAATATATGAAATCAATGGTTGCGTGTGATATAATATCAAAAAATTTTAGTTTTATTAAAACAAAATTAGTCCGCACGTAATCCTAATTCAATGTTATCATTTCGGCTTAAAAATCTGTTAACGCTTTCGGCAATATCAAAATTATTCAATTAATTATTAATGACTGTTTTGAATACAAAAATGTGTTTTTTTTTTTTTTTATTTGTGAAAACATGAAAATTTTGGTAGGGGACATTTCTGGTTGCATGCACATAAGGGTTAAAGATGTCCAAAAATATGTATGTTTCAAAATTATATCAATATGATTAAATAAAAGATAATACAACACAATATTCAACACAAACATGATTTTGCAACCATTAATTTCATTAAACAGTAGTTAAAACCTAAAAAAACTCAGTACGGGACACTTTTGGCCGCTGACCGATTAGGGTTAAAGATGTCCTATAAATCTATCGTTTCAAAACTAAGTTACCATGATCAAATGGAACATGATAGAGCATAATATTGGTCAATTTGTACAATAATGTAGTTTATAAAAAATAAAAACTCCAAAAAATGGCAAAAAATACGATTTCCTTGAAATCCGCTCAATTGAAACCGCTCTCCACAAAAAACTACCGAACGGATTTTCGCAAAAATTTAAATCTTTAGTCTTTATGATGTTTCCAATAACATTGAGTAATAAAATCGATATATTTTGCAATTTTAATAAAAAATAAAAATTAAATTTAAAAAAAGTGGTTTTTAGAACCGCGTCAAAAATATGATTTTTTTTGTATCTTAAATAAAAATATGTTACTGATGGCATAAAATTCCAATATTTAACACATAAGTGACTAGTATCAAATACAATAGAAAAATATTTTTTTATTAAGCAAGAAAATGAAATTTATATTTTTAAAATTTTTTTGAAAATTTGGCCATTTTGACCAAAATTTCAATTTTGACCACCGATGCGCTAATAGAGTTTTTGATCGATTAAAAAGTTGTCTTCCATAAAATGCTTATATTACCCCATTACCACTTTCCCGCACTAAGGACAATCGATCCTTAGACTTTGTAGGATTTCGACCCAGTCTACTATCCACACATAGTTACATACATTTACATATATGGAATATTACATTACTTGTGTATGTTCATATATGCTCCCATATATGACATACATTTCCATATATTGTTCATATACTATCATACATGGAATCATATATGAGCATGTATGAACATGTATGAATATGCATGGTCATTTTCACCCGGGTTACCACAAAAAATTAAAAAAAAAAAAATCAAATAAAAAATTTTAAGAAAAGATGAAAAAAATTTAAAGAGTGTAATCATTTAAAAATCGCATATAAGAACACCTTAAGAAATTTTTAATAAAAAAACAAAAATTAAAAAAAAAACAAAAATTAAAAAAAAAACAAAAAAATGTTGACCATTTTTGAATTTGTTATGATAAAAATACGGAAAACGATAGTTTTTTTTTGTTAAATTCGATATCTTTGGAAGGGGTAATTTAAAAAATTTGAAAACCAACTTGGATGGGGATTTAATGGGTTTTAAAAAAATGTAAAAATAATTAAAAAATCTAAAATAAAAATTTTCAAAGTGTCCAATTTGGCACTGAATACCCCATATATATTTAGGGAAATCCTAGATATTTCGGTGCGAAACTCATGGAATTACAAAGTGAATATTCGCCTATATTGAGGTTGAATAGTAAAAAAATGAGATTCAGAGTAGAACTTTGGAATTTTTTCATGGAAGGGTCGATATATTTTTGCAAAAAAAAAATTTTTGGAAACTACATTCAATACCCTAGTGAATTGTGCAAAGAGCTCAAATTTTCCCCAATTTAAAAGTTTACGAGAATTTTTTTAAAAAAAGTTCTGACCCAAATTTCGATTTTAACCGCTTAAAACACCGCTATCGGACATATTTAGGTCAAAACAGTATGAGAGAAAAATCTTTGCATTTTGATTCTACAAAAAAATTGTTATGAGAGTTAATTGCGAAAAACTTTTATTTTAAGAGTTACAGCCAAATTAATCTTTAAAGTTTTTTTAGCCCATTTTTGAGGTCAAAAGTTCAAACCGCTTGGCCTGTTTGCAACCTAGAAGTCCAATTTTTGGATAGATATTATTTTTTACTCCCAACTCAACCGAAAATGAGCGGGGAGCGATAAAAAATACACTTTTGCACATCCCATACATTTGGTGGGTGCTCTAATATCCATATACGTAAAATGAGGGCATATGCCCATTAGGGTGGCAGCTATTTTGCAAAACTTCGAATTTGAAGGAGTGCACCCCTAATATTTATTACATTTGGTCTAAAAATGCTATGCTAAAAATTTCAGCCAAATCGGACAACGTTAACACGAGGCGCATCGAGGTCAAAGGTCAAAAAATAGCCATATTTTGATGAAAAACAATAAATAAATGGTGTTGTTTTTTTAATATATTGTTAAAAAGTGGTACACGAGTTGTTTTTAGTATAAGAAGATAAATTAAAAATTTTTGGGTTTTCAAAAATTAACCCTTGTAAGTCTTTCGGGGTCAAAATGACCCAATTTTCACAAAATGACCCCTAAAACACGAAAATCAGCCCCCATTTTCTAAATTTATTGAAATAAACCAATAAAAACCCATATTTATATTCTATTCTATCATAAATACTCAGATATGAAATACTGTCTTTCTAGGATGTCATTCACCCGTTTCACGGTAAGGCCAAAAATATGCATTTTATTTGGCGTGGTTTTCAAAACTGATATTTTGGTTTTTTCAAAATTTTCTTAAACAAAATTAGGAAAAATGCTGAAAAAACCACAGAATCTTATAAAATATATGTTAACATATAAAAAAAAATTTTTTGGGGGACATCCCTCGGATAGTTTGGCGGGGGCATCGATTTAAACTCAGCGGATTTCGAGGAAAATGCCTTTTTTGCCCACAATTTATTCAATATGGAAAAAATTTGGTAAATATTTTAAAATTTGACAAAGTCAGGGCCATAAATTATTAAAAACTATGTTAGACATTAACCCTAAACGTTTTAGGAAAATAGAATAATATTAACCCGGGTTTTATTCGGGTCAAAAGTCAAATTTAGGGATATTTGGATTTTTTTGGGAAAAAGGCATCTAAATATGAAATGTTTATTGCGATTTTCTATAAAACTTGGTATAATTATTGTACGAGCTCAGAAAAATAATTATTTTATTTTTTGTAAAATTAACCCATAAATGAACATGGGATCAAAATGGCCCTGCACATTAAAATTTCTTTATATAGATTTTTATATTTTCTTTCGATTTGTATAAAACTTCCCGGGTAAAAATGAAATATATATGATCATATATGAAGATATATGGATCATATATGGTTTTATATAACCATATATTATCATATATGCCTCCATATATGTTCATATATGATCTGATCCGAAAATTGGCCCGATATGACCTCATATATGGCCAATTTTCGGATCAGATCATATATGAACATATATGGAGGCATATATGAAAATATATGGTAATATAAATCCATATATGATCCATATATCTTCATATATGATCATGTGTATTTCATTTTTACCCGGGTTGTTATGATTATGTGCGAGGCCAAAAAACTAATTATTTGATTTTTTTAATTAACCCATAAGTGAACATGGGGTCAAAATGGCCCATCACGTTAAAAATTCTTAATATAGTTTTTTTATTTTTTTTTTCTATTTCTATAAAACTTGTTATTATTTTTATGCGACGTCTGAAAAAATAATTATTTGATTTTCATTGTTCATTTATGAGTTAATTAAAAAAATATCTGTCCTCGAACAACGGTTATACCAAGTCTTATCGAAATCGAAAAAAAAATCATTAAGCATTTTTAACGTGCCCCCATGTTCATTTATGGGTTAATTAAAAAAATCAAATAATTAGTTTTCTGACCTTGCACAATGTTTATACCAAGTTTTATAGAAATAAAAAAAAATATATATTAAGAAATTTAACGTGCTGGGTCATTTTGACCCCTTGTTCGTTTATGGATTAATTTAAGAAAATTAAATAATTATTTTTTCAGACGTCGCATAAAAATAATAACAAGTTTTATAGAAATAGAAAAAAAAATAAAAAAAACTATATTAAGAATTTTTAACGTGCTGGGCCATTTTGACCCCATGTTCATTTATGGGTTAATTAAAAAAATCAAATAATTAATTTTCTGACCTCGCACATAATCATAACAAGTTTTATACAAATCGAAAGAAAATATAAAAACCTATATAAAGAAATTTTAATGTGCTGGGCCATTTTGACCCCATGTTCATTTATGGGTTAATTTAAAAAAAAAAATAATTATTTTTCTGAGCTCGTACAATAATTATACCAAGTTTTACAAAAAATCGCAATAAACATTTCATATTTAGATGCCTTTTTCCCAAAAAAATCCAAATATCCCTAAATTTGACCTTTGACCCGAATAAAAACCGGGTTAATATTATTCTATTTTCCTAAAACGTTTAGGGTGAATGTCTAACATAGCTTTTAATAATTTATGGCCCTGACTTTGTCAAATTTTAAAATATTTACCAAATTTTTTCCATATTGAATAAATTGTGGGCAAAAAAGGCATTTTCCTCGAAATCCGCTGAGTTTAAATCGATTCCCCCGCCAAACTATCCGAGGGATATCCCCCAAAAAATTTTTAACATGATAATGTTTTTAGGCTGGGGTCTAATTTTAAAAAAGTTGCAGGACGCCACCTCAGTTTGACTATATAAGCTAACTATTAAACAAAAAAGAAAATGAGAATTACAGTTTTCATTTTATTACAACCTAAAACTTCGACAAGAATTTAAATTAATAAATAAAATAAAAAACACATAGTTTTGGTAGCGACACCTAGCGTCGCTACTCGATTTACGCAGTATTGCCATACCAAATATCACATTTCCAATTAGATGAGTTACCATCATCGCAAATTTTTTCCAATAAAATATTTCCACATCGCAAAACTACCCAACAAACCAAAAAATAATACTCTATCATAACTAATATAATTTTTTAAAAAAATTGTAAGTTATAAATTATCATTATAATGATAAAAAAATTGTATCATGAAAATATCTAAATAAAATCATTTATGTTTGTTTTGATAGTTTGGCTGGAAATTTTAATTTTATTTATTTGTGAAAGCAGTCAAAAAATATTTTTATTTTCTTTAAAAATGTATTCTATTGGAGACAATATTGGCAAAATTGCTCCTTGTACTAGCAATTCTCATCATTCCCACAATGCAATAATAAAACCCAAGGTATGTATGCTTACATAACTATATTAATAATTGTATTCTGTTAATATTTCATGGTGTGTTTTTAGGTTTCATCACGAATTTGGATATTTTGTGGATATGGATTCTTAGCTGGAGCTTTATTAACAGTAAAAAAGTCTTGACTTCCACAGAGTAAGTCCCCAATTAACATATTTTAGAAAAAATCTCACAGGATCTGAGACTTTTTAAAGGAAAAATGTATCAGAATTTAAGATTTTTTCTGTAGGAAAAATATTTCAGAATTGATACTTTTTCTATAGGAAAAATATCTCAGAATCTGAGACTTTTTCTATAGAACAAATGTCTCAGAATCTGAGACTTTTTCTATAGGAAAAATGTCTCAGAATCTGAGACTTTTTCTATAGGAAAAGTGTCTCAGAATCTGAGACTTTTTCTATAGGAAAAGTGTCTCAGAATCTGAGACTTTTTCTAAAGGAAAAATGTCGCAGAATCTGAGACTTTTTCTATAGGAAAAATGTCTTAGAATCTTAGACTTTTTCTATAGGAAAAATGTTTCAGAATCTGAGACTTTTTCTATAGGAAAAATGGCTCAGAATCTGTGACTTTTTCTATATGAAAAATGTCTCAGAATCTGAGACTTATTCTATAGGAAAAATGTCTCAGAATCTGAGACTTTTTCTATAGGAAAAATGTCTCAGAATCTGAGACTTTTTCTATAGGAAAAATGTCTCAGAATCTGAGACTTTTTCTATAGGAAAAGTGTCTCAGAATCTGAGACTTTTTCTATAGGAAAAGTGTCTCAGAATCTGAGACTTTTTCTATAGGAAAAGTGTCTCAGAATCTGAGACTTTTTCTATAGGAAAAATTTCTCAGAATCTGAGACTTTTTCTATAGGAAAAATTTCTCAGAATCTGAGACTTTTTCTATAGGAAAAATGTCTCAGAATCTGAGACTTTTTCTATAGAAAAAATGTCTCCGAATCTGAGACTTTTTCTATAGGAAAAATTTCTCAGAATCTGATACTTTTTCTATAGGAAAAATGTCTCAGAACCTGAGACTTTTTCTATAGGAAAAATGTCTTAGAATCTTAGACTTTTTCTATAGGAAAAATGTTTCAGAATCTGAGACTTTTTCTGTAGGAAAAATGTCTCAGAATCTGAGACTTTTTCTATAGGAAAAATGTCTCAGAATCTGAGACTTTTTCTATAGGAAAAATGTCTCAGAATCTGAGACTTTTTCTATAGGAAAAATGTCTCAGAATCTGAGACTTTTTCTATAGGAAAAATGTCTCAGAATCTGAGACTTTTTCTATAGGAAAAAGGTCTCAGAATCTGAGACTTTTTCTATAGGAAAAATGTCTCAGAATCTGAGACTTTTTCTATAGGAAAAATGTCTCAGAATCTGAGACTTTTTCTATAGGAAAAATGTCTCAGAATCTCAGACTTTTTCTATAGGAAAAATGTCTCAGAATCTGAGACTTTCTTTAGGAAAAATGTCTCAGAATCTGAGACTTTCTATTGGAAAAATGTCTCAGAATCTGATACTTTTTCTATAGGAAAAATATCTCAGAATATGAAACATTTTTTATAGTAAAAATGTCTTAGAGTATGAGACTTTTTCTTTAGGAAAAAAATTTAGTTTTCGTCAGTAAAATTTAATTTTAAACTTTTTATTTTTTCAGAAGCCGATGAACGTGTACAAGGAACAAGTCAATATTTCCATGCTGTTTTATTGTTCTTCATTTATGTAATTTTTTTAATTTAAATTAATTGTTATTTGTTATTGATGTAAATTATTTTAAGTCAAAAAATGCATTAAAAGCAAAAAATTAAAAAAAAAACCGTTTATTAATTTTAATATCATTTAGATATCATAAATAATATTATATTTTTGGTTTATATTGATATCGAAAAGATATCATATTTTAATGGAATAATGATAAAATAACGATAAAATTCCAGGAATTTATCGAAATTATTGTTGCGCTGCTTAAAATTTTCGATATCATTATATTGTAATTTTTTATTTGAATATCGATATTATAACGATAGGTACCTTCTCAGCAGCTACCCGTATTATATTTGTATCATGTATAATATTATTTTCGGGCAAACTTATCATTGATATTATATTATTATGATATACAAGCAATATCTTTTGGTTTGTTGGGTAACCAGTATATTTGAAAATCGAATATCTACAAGCAAGAAAAACATGACAAAATTATATAAGAATTTAGATTAATATTTAAAACGCCGACGGTAGGCTAGCTGAAGTGTGTCAGACTACGACGCAGGGGGTATTGGGATCAAATCCCTGGTCAAGTCAACTTTTTTTTTATATTTTTTTTTAAGCTTACATATTGTTATTTGATATAACAATTCTTTTTTTAATAATTTAATTATTTAAAAAAAAAAAGTTAAAAAAAAATTAAAAATGCCGCAGAGTTTTGTACTCTTGCCCAAAATATTAAATCATGATAATAAAAAGTTGTTACGAATAAACATCACAATTTCCAAAAAAATATATTTTTTTTCAGAAAAAAATAACTCCAAGAAATTTCTCAAATACACTAGCAGGATTTATTCAATATTCAGAAAAAAAATTTAAAAACTAAGAACAAATCAAGGAACTACAAAAAATTAGTCAGAAAAATGCAGATAAACTCAGAAAAAATCACAAAATTTAAAACAAAAACAACTGGAAAATTTAGAGAAACCTGAATATATAATATTTTAACTTATTTATAAGATTTTAATTATTTGTTTATTATTTTAATAAGCTTTTATTTATTTCTTTTTTATTCAAGTCAAATAGTCTTTCAATTTTTAATTATACTTAACAATGACCAATACCTAAAACAATTCCTTTTTCTAACTTTTTTTTATAATTTAATAAAAAAAGTGTAAAGGTTTAAAAAAAATTGGTCTTAACAAAAAAAATAAACGAGATAAAAAAAAAACAAAATTTAAAAAAATAAGTTGACTGATAACGGGGACGATTCCCGGACCCTCGGTTTCCGAGTCTGACACACTTTAGCTAGGCTACCGTATCATATTTAAACCCAAACATAAACGGTGTTATGTTCTTGCTTGTGGTTATTCGACAATATTATAGATACATACTACAAAATAGAGATGGGCGCGTGAGTGAATATTGATTAAAATAATGCTCATGCACAAAATTTTTTTTTCTGCTTACGTTCATTCACGCTCACGTGAGTAACTAAAATGTTTGTCACGCTCACGAAATATTAACGCTTGCAAAGACTCACGAAAATAAAAAAAAAAAAAAATTTTTCACCAAAAATTTTGGGTTCATTAAATTTTTTTTTTAACATAATTTTGTTTTTCGTGAAAAAAAAAATATTTTTTTTTACGAAAACTACTTTTTCACCAAGTCTAAGCTTTTCGCATAAAAATTTTCCATTTGTTTATCAAATGTACATGAAACAAGTGAGAGTGTTATATTCTTTGGCACCGGATCTTTTATACTCTCCAAAATGTAAAAACACTTTTTTGCACTTATTTTTGCACTCACTTACGAAATGTATAACTCTTTTGGTTTTTTAAAGGGGCCCTCGACTGATATTTCATTTCGTTTTGCATGAAATAGCAAAGTAATAAAATATTTTTTTTCTAAAAAAACTTTGCTTTGGCAAGTATACCCAAATTTTTCGCAAAACATTATCATGATTTAATGTTTTGTGCAAGAGTACAAAATTCGCAGGCATATTTTTTTATATGTTAACATATATTTTATAAGATTCTGTGGTTTTTTCAGCATTTTTCCTAATTTTGTTTAAGAAAATTTTGAAAAAACCAAAATATCAGTTTTGAAAACCACGCCAAATAAAATGCATATTTTTGGCCTAACCGTGAAACGGGTGAATGACATCCTAGAAAGACAGTATTTCATATCTGAGTATTTCTGATAGAATAGAATATAAGTATGGGTTTACATTGGTTTATTTCAATAAATTTAGAAAATTGGGGCTGATTTTCGTATTTTAGGGGTAATTTTGTGAAAATTGGGTCATTTTGACCCCGAAAGACTTACAAGGGTTAATTTTTGAAAACCCAAAAATTTTTAATTTATCTTCTTATACTAAAAACAACTCGTGTACCACTTTTTAACAATATATTCAAAAAACAACACCATTTATTTATTGTTTTTCATCAAAATATGGCTATTTTTTGACCTTTGACCTTTGACCTCGATGCGCCTCGTGTTAACGTTGTCCGATTTGGCTGAAATTTTTAGCATAGCATTTTTAGACCAAATGTAATAAAAATTAGGGGTGCACTCCTTCAAATTCGAAGTTTTGCAAAATAGCTGCCACCCTAATGCCCATATATGACATATATGGGCATATGTGGAGCATATATGTCATATATGTTCATATGCCCTCATTTTCCGTATATGGACATATATGTTGCAAATATGATCATATATGCCTTCATACAGTGTCATATATATCCATATATGCATCATATATGGACATACATGACGATGTATGTCCATATATGATGCATATATGTGTAGTTATATGCGAAAATTGGACCCTTTTTGAATAAAATTGATGCAATTATATATAATTAAATATATTTATATATAAGAAAAAAAATTTTTCCCTAAAACGCAAAAAATTGACAAAAAAATTTGTTTCCAGGACTTAAAAATTTTCAAAAATATTTTTAGGACTTTGAAAAATTTCAAAAAAAAAAAATATGGACTTAGAAAATTTTTTAAAAGTTATATCTAATTCTATGAATTTTTTTCTTTCAATTTTGCATCAGTCCTAGAATTTTGGGACTTAGAAAATTTTAACTTTTTTTTTGGACTTGGAAAAATTTTCAAAAGTTATATTAAATTATATGTAAAGGACTTAGATTTTTTTTTTAAATTTTACTCATATAAGATAACATATAATTTAAAAACAGTTGCCTAAAGTTTTATATAAAATTACTTCAAATATTTTGTTTTATCAAATTATATAAAAAAGGAGATAGAATTTTAAAGTTCATATGTAATTATATAAACGAATCTTAAATCATATGTTATTATATAAAAGACAATATTTTCTGTTATATAATTTTATATAAGAAACAAATTAGAAGTGCAAATATATAAAATCACATATGATGCAACAAAAAATACATATAGTTTTATAAAATAATATATGTATATATAAAACTATATATAATTATATATGATCTTTTTGACTCGGGTACCCGAATAAAAAAAATTTATATGACGCAATATTTAATTTTATATGAACAGATATGCTTTTATGTAAATCCATATTAATTTTGATCCGAAAATTGGCGGATCGAATATTATACGATTATATCAAATTCTATTATTTTTGATAAAATAATATCAAATTTGATTCAGTTTGATCCCAAAAATGGGTCTATCTAATTGTATTAAATCATATCTTATCTGTTAAAATTAGATAAATTTTTATATAATTAGATGAAATCTGGTAAAATTTTTTGGAATTTTAAACGTGAAATTAGAAATTATTTTATCAGATTGAATACATTATCAATTAGAAGAGTTTTTATAGCTCTTCTGAATTTTTTCGGGACTTTCTTCTAAAAACATTATGATTTTTTTACAAAAAAAAAATTGCCAAAAAAATTTTGTGTCCGGGACTTTGGAAAATTTTCATAAAATTTTTTAGGACATCAAAATTTTTTTGTTTTTTTTTTAATTTCCCGGGACTTAGAAAAGTTTTAAATTTTTTCCGGGATATAATTATAAATAAAATCATATTTTTTTTATCTGCCATATCTAAAAATATCCGAACTTATTTGTCATATATAATTTCATATAGATCGGTATATACTTAAATAGATATGAATATGTATGTTATCATATTAAAAAATAAGGAAAAATACAATGCTATATATAAACTTATATGTCCATATCAAAGTTCATGCATAACCATATATAAATATAAATAATTATATAATAGCATATATGATTATATCAGATCTTTTTTACTCGGGTATAGATATTAAAATTATATCAAATTTTATAAGATTTGATCAAATTGGATAAGTTTTTATATCGTTTTATCGACTCATTTTTCGCATTATACTATATATGATTATATATGATGTCTTTATATAATTTTATATGAATATATATAATCTTTTTTACTCGGGTCTGTTAAATTACAGAAAAACTCTGCTAATTTAACAGAGTACACCATACTTTTCCAGCTAACAACATTTCTTGGTAATTTTACTAAAAGACTCTGTAAAATGCTTTTGACAAAAAAAACTGTTATTTTACAGAGTTTATAGTAAAATATTGTTTAAATATGAAAGCTTTTTGACAGAGAAGACTTTGTAATTTTACTTTAAAACTCTGTAAAATGATTTGGGCAAAAAAAACTGTTAATTTACAAAGTGTGTAGTAAAATATTGGTTAAATAAACCACCATTTAGCAAAAAAAACTATGTAAATTTACATATATTTGTAAAATGCATTTGATGCAAAAAATTTACAGAAAAAACTCGGTAAATTTACAGAGTTTAGTTAAATGCATGTTATTTTGTAAAATTTTTATAAGATTTCTGAAAAGTTTTTTTTTTTGATAACGTTTTTTGCTAATTTTTAAACTTTTTTGCAAAAAAAAAAATATATATATATAGATACAATTTTGATGTTTGGCAACAAAAACAAAAACTTCTCAAAACAGAAAACTTTTTTGGTTATAAAAAATTACGAAGTATTTTGCTTAAATCTGTATTTTAGCAGAAAACTCTGTTAATTACCTTAAAATTAAGATTACAAAGTAAAATGTAATATAACAGAGGAAACTTTGTTTTTTTGTTACAACAAAATACAAAGTATTTTCTTTAAATCTGTATTTTGACAGAAAACTCTGTCAAATATCTGTTGAATTGAGATTACAGTCATTTTACAGAGTATTTTACAAAGTTATTATTTTCAGTGTAGTCATGTTACATACCAAATGAAAGGTTTTTGGGAAACCTATATACGTGTGCTAAGACCGTGTCCAAACATGCACAACTTTTCATCATATTGAGTAAAATACCAAAATTTTAGGACATTTTTGTTAATAAGTCGAAAAATATTAACTTTTTAGCCCGTTGTTAGCACCACGAGATAGGTATTTTTAATACCTTTAATCTGATTCCACACATGCCTATATTAATTTTGTTTAAATAGGCGTAAGTCGTAAAAAACTGAAAAAGGTCAATTTCCCCCCATAGAAATCCACCCCCCCCCCCCCTAAAACTGAGTTTGGGCCGCTAAAAAAAATACATGTCAAATTAATTTTCGTTCTTAACAACATATCCAAATTTTATGAAGATCGGAGGGTGACACCAGGGAGGAAAGTCTTCAAAAAATTATTTATAGAAATATAAAAACATGTTTGTATCAAGTGACTTTGGCATGACGGGTAAAGTGTCTGGCCAGAATGTAGTTGATTGCGGGATCGATTCCCTAAAAGTTTTTGTTAAACATTTTTTTTCAAAAAATTCTATAGAAAAATTGTAAAAATATCCTACGAAATCATTAATGTTTAATGAACTCAAAATATTTTGTAGGCAAAAACAAATGAAAAACACACTTAAAACCAGTGAATAAACAATTGAAAACCATCCCAGTAATTATTCATTTGTTTTAACAAACATCAACATTTATTTTTTACTGTTGACAAAATTTTCTAAAATAAATAACACTAAACATTAAAAAATTACGGTTTTTTCATTCTTTTTTACCAACAAATTCGAAAAAAATAACCTACGAAAACATTAAAAATTAATGATAGTTCTGTTATTTTTACCAACAAATTCCAAAAAAATAACCTACGAAAACATTAAAAATTAATGATTTCGTAGGTTATTTTTTACAATTTTCTATTGAAATATTTTTTTTAAAAATTTTTAATAAAATTTTGGGGAATCGATCCCGCAATCAACTATATTCTGGCCAGACACTCTACCCATCGTGCCAAAGTCACTTGATACAAATATGTTTTTATATTTCTATAAATAATTTTTTGATTTTTTTTTTCTACAAAAAAATAACCTACTTGTGTAGGTAGAAACTAATGATATCTCATTAAAAAATACCAACAATTTAAAAACAAATTACTTACAAAAATCATTAAAAATTTAAAGAATAATCAGTAGTTTTTACTTACAGAAATAAATTACAAAAATAAATGACTTTAAAAATTAAATGTTTATGAAAGTCTTTATATTTTAGTGTGTCATTTTTGAAACAAAGGACAGAAATAGTCATTAATAAAAACTGAACATCAAACAAATGTTTTTTCTTTTAAAAACGACTAAACGGAAACTTTTTAAATAAATTACAAGCAGTTAATGACATAATTTTTTTAGTGTATATATGAGCACGGTGAGCCTCAGCGATGTTTAGGTTGAACTTTAGTGTCGACGAAAAGTGTAAGCGCAGTTCGATTTCTACAAGATTAAATGTCACAAAACTGTTAACAGCGAAATCGTAGCTGCTCGCATTCGCGAGATATCGCGAAATCAGTTTTTTTTTGTATTTTCTTAGATATTGACACTGAAGTTTTTTAAATATTTTCAAAAACTGAGTATACAGTTTTAATTGTACTTATTTAAAGGTCACAAAACAGAAAACGTCAAAATTCTATCTTCTTTAGTTCGCGAGAAATCGCGAAATTAATTTTTTGCTGTTTTTGTTTTGGTTTTTTATCTTTCGATAGGTTTCTTTAAAATTTCGTAAAAACATGGTATGCAGATTCACTTGTGCTTGATCAAAGGTCACACAGCTGTTAACATCGAAATTGTAGGTGTTAAATTTCGCAAGATATCGCGTAATTAAATAATTTTTTTTTTATTATTTATTTATATTTTAAAACCGGGTCTTTAGAAATAGTAAAACAAAATAGTATGCAGTTTGATTTGAGCATGTTGGGAGAAATTAAAACTGCACACAAAAAAATTATAGCTGCTCACTTTCGCGAGAAATAGCGAAAAACAGCTTTTTGGGGGTTTTTCTTGTTTTGATTTATAAAAGAAGTTTCTTTAACATTGTTGAAAAACACGAAATGCAGTTTGATTTGCTATTGATTAAAGGTGATGGGGCTGTTAACATTTAAATTCTAGCTGCTCAATTCTTCGAGATAACGCTAAAAAAACTCGCCAAACTACTATTTATTCATTACTTTGTGTTATTTTTGGTCTGTAAAAACATTTGCTTCAATTAACGACAAAAATGTGGTATGCAGTTTGAATTCGAGGTTATTAAAGTTGACAAAACTGCAAACATAAAAATTATAGATGATCAATTTCCCGAGAAATTGCAAAATTACTGTTCAAGCTTTTAATTTAATTAATTTATTTTTTCTTTAGTTTCTAAAATATAGGAAAAATAATCAAGAAACGACAAATATATTGTATGCAGTTTAAATTTTATGTGGTTAAAGGTGATAAAACTGCTCAAATCAATACCTTGACTGCTAATTTAAGCGAAAAATATTTTTTATTTTTAATTTTGCGATTTTTCGCGAAATTGAGAAGATATGATTGCGATGTTAATTGTTTTGTGACCTGTAAATAAATACAATTAAAACTGCATACTCAGTTTATGAAGATATTTAAAAAACTTCATTGTCAAAATTTTTGAAAGTACAAAAACACTAATTTCGCGATATCTCGCGAATGCGAGCAGCTACGATTTCGCTGTTAACAGGTTTGTGACATTTAATCAAGAAGAAATCGAACTGCGTTTACACTTTTCGTCGACACTAAAGTCGAACCTAAACATCGCTGAGGCTAACCGAATAACTATTTTTATCATTTTCTATGCTTAAAGTTTTATCTCTAATATTTTTTATAGAAAAATGCCTAAGATCTCCAGACTTTATATCTAGAAAAAATTTTTAAACTGTTTGACTCTGAATGTAAGAATTTCTTAATATAAAAATTATCTCATTTTTTAGGAAAAATGCCTTACGAATCTAACAAGAATTTTTCTGCAAAAAAATTTCTTAGACTCGGATAACATTTCTACAGGAAACACGTTTTAAAACGTAAGTTTTTCTATGGGGAAATATATTTCCTAGGATTAGAATATTTTTTATCGAACATTTTTTAAGAATATGTGTATTTCTCTATTTGAGAAATCTTTTAGAATCTGCGAATTTTTCTATAAAAATTTTTGTTTTCAAAATCTATGATTTTATTATAACAAAATTTTTTAGAACTTTTCTATAGAAAACAATATCAGAACCTAAGATTTTTTTAGTACGAAAAATCTCTCAGAATCTGAAAATTTTTCTGTTGAAAGATTCTGAGAATTTTTCTACAGGAAATGTGTCTCTGAATATTTATATTTGTCTTTTGAAATAGTGTTTAATAATAATAATAATAATATTAAAAATAAGAACCTTAGAAATTTCCTAGAAAATATTAGATGGCACTAGAACCGTAAAAAATTTTTATTGAAAAATTTTATAATATTTAAGATCTTATTTTTAGAAAAGTTTATCAAGATTTTTTCTGAAAATGTTTAAGAAACTGATAATTTTTTAGTATGTACTCGTATCTGATAATTTTCTTTCACGAAATATGTTTCAGTATCTGAGAATTCTTGTATACGAAAAAGTTCTTAGAATCTGAGAATAACTTTTAAATATTAGAATTATTTTAGAATATCAGAATTTGGAAATCGTTTTTAAGTATAAAAAGAATGTCTCAGATTCTCAGATTATTTCTTTAGAAAAAACTTTAAAAATCTGAGACATTTTCTATAAAAAAATATTATATCTGAGAGTTTTTCTACGAAAATACGATATAAAAATACGATCTTTCGAAAGAAAAATCTTTCAAAAATGGGTTATGTTTTTATATGAAAAATATTTTAGAATCTATGAGTTTTTCTGTAGTAAAAATGTTTTAACATCTGAGAAATTTTGTGAAGGAAACATGTATAAAAATGTAATACTTCATTCATTTTTTTTTTTTTTTTTGAATTTTGGACTTTTAGTATATTTTTATACCCTCCAACTACAGTATGGGGGTATACTCACTTTGTCATTCCGTTTGTAACGCATCGAAATATCGATAGGGGACCCCATAAAGTATATATATTATTGATCTATGATCCATTCTAAGACTTTTCTAGAATGTCCGTATGTCCGTCCGTCCGTCCGTCCGTCCGTCCGTCCGTCCGTCCGTCCGTCCGTCTGTATAAGACACGATGCAGTCCAAAATAAAAGAGATAGACTCGTCAAGTTTGGCAGGAATATGTGTTTTGGTCCTAGGCAGTTTAAGTTCGTAAATGGGCAAAATCGGACCAGGGGGAAAAAAGTTCCCCCTTGAAGAACTTAACTAACCTCTGAAAAACGCCATATTTTCACAGGTTTTTTTGTATTTTTGTTGAGCAAATGAAACAATTTGATGTCAGAAAAAGTTCAAGGTCCTGCACTTGGACCCAGGAAATAAAAAAAATCGTTTTTTTTTGCCCGCCCCCTTTTGTGGGCGTGGATATTAAAAATGTTTTTAAATAATGATAAAATTGTATTACTTAAGCTCCAAGAGCATAATAAATGAATTTTTAAACATTTACCGCATGGGTTTATGTGTCCCCCAATGACCCCAACTGACCCCCCCAAAAAAAACGCCCCTGCATTTTTTTTTTTTTAATTTTTTCATAAGTTGGAGGGTATCAAAGATTCGGCACAGCCGAATTTAACACTCTCACTTGTTTTTCTTTAATTTGACATTTTATATCAAAGTTTACGAGTTTATTCACAGTTGTGATTGGCTAAAACTGGCATAAGCCATTTTTTATGACTGAAAAGTCATAATATCAATATTTTCGTATACAAACCTACAACAAAATTCAAATGTTTTTAATTCTCAAGACCGGTTCTTAAAATTTGCAAATGGGGGGCTCAAAGCACAAGGGGTTCAAGTGACTTTTTTAAAAAAATTGAGTCATTGTGAAATTCTTATCCGTTAGCGAGATATGGCGACAATGTTTAGCTCTTGTTATTAAAATACCTGTTTTGCTTGGAGCACAAGGGGTATATGAGCACTTAAACCCCTTGTGCTCCAAGCAATTACGCTGTGACACAATTGAAGGGTCATTTCTTAGGGCCTCAACCAAACCAAGACAGTTTGAAAGCACTTGTGTGTAGTAGTAAAACCCCCGAAGGGTTTTGCTCTGTAACGTCACAAATTTTTTTTATAGCTCACTGAATTTTTCATTTTTTTTTAAGGGCGTTTGAAAAAAGTCGAAAAAAATAATGTAACTGTTCTTTTAAGCTTAAAATTGTGTTAGGATGTCTTCAATAGAATTTGATGGGGAATTTTTTCTAGAATATATTAACCCTCTTTCTGCAGTATTTATTGGTCATTTAAGTACTTTTCTTAAGAAATGGCTCAAAAGTCTCCTAAGACTGGCGTTTAATGGGTTAAAATGTTCTACGAATATGTTCTGCATCAAATTTCACTAGGGGTTACTGGAGGCAGAAAGTTCGACTGGTATATAGAAAATGCAGAAAAAAGATAAATTGTAAAGTGTCATTAGTTTTTTTATATTTTTGCCAGAAATTGTATACAATTGTAACAAAGTTAGGAAAAAATATAAAAAGTTAATGATACTTTACAATTAATCTTTTTTATGCATTTTTCGTATACCGGTCGAACTTTCTGCCTTCAGCAACCCCCAGTGAAATTTGATGCTGAAAATAATCGTAGAACAATTTAACCCTTTAAACGCATGTCTTAGTAGTTTTCTGAGCCATTTCTTAAAAAAATTACGTAAATGTCACATTAAAACGGGATATGTAGGTTTAGCGTACTCTAGAAAAATGTTCCCCATAAAATTCTATTGAAGACATCCAAACTCTATTTTAAGTTTAAAAGAACATTCACATTAGTTTTTTCGACTTTTTTCCAACGCCTTTGAAAAAAAAAATGAAAAATTCAGTGGGCTATAAAAAAAATTTGAGACGTTACAGAGCTAAACCCTTTGGGATTTTAACAACTATACATAAGTTCTTTCAAACTGTCTTGGTTTGGTTGAGGCCCTAAATGTGCTGTTGCACTGTGTTATTCAAATTTAATTTTTCACGTGGACAAAGTGGTTGAATTTCGAGAAGTTCGTGTATTAATAATAATAAAATTTAGCAAGAACATCTTAAGTCGGTAACCAGCGGCCAAAGTTTAAAAAAATTGCGTTTTTGGACCAAAATTCATATCCAAATTTTTTCACCAAATCCGTCTCAAAAATTAGGAATTGTTGCGTACTTTAAAGGAAAAATATAAAAAAATGCAAACAAAATTTTGGTCCACAGATGCTGATTTTTGAACATAAAAATTATTTTTTTATTCAAATTGGTCTCAAAACTTTGAAAATGTAAAGCATGTTATCTCAAAAATATTAAAAAATATAAAAAAAAAACGTTTTTAGTTCAAAAATGCTGATCAAAGATTTTGGTCCACAGATGCTAATCAGCATTTTAGGGCCAAAATCGTGTTTTTATTTTTTTAAAATATTTTTCACATAAAATACTCAACATTTTTCGACTTTTAAGACAAATTTGGATAAAAATATTTTTTATGTTTGAAAATCAGCATCTGTGGACCAAATAGCTATTTTGGAATTTTTTAAATATTTTTCTAATAAAGTACTCAAAATTTCCTTATTTTTGAGCCACATTTGGTTAAATAATTCGGATATGAATTTTGGTCCAAAACGTCATTTTTTTTAACTTTGACCGCTGGTTGCCGCACTCAAAATAATTCTACAGTAAAAGGTTTAGTAAGTGATATTGTACAAAAATCTACTAATTAGTTACTAATTTTAGTATCTTCAAAGTACTAAAATTAGTAATTTTTACTGGTTTTGAATAATATTAGTAAAAAATTTTAGTATTGGGTACCAATTTCTGCACTAGGTCCTTTTGGACTAAAATTTAGTTAAATTTTTAGTATTGAATACCCACGTTTTTTTTTGGGTGCGGCTAAACTAAAGATAATCTTGCAAAAAATTTTTATAAATTTTTCCACAATTAGCTACTCCGTGGCCATCGTTTGGCAGGTATTACGGCACGAAATGCTAAAGTTTAGATTTAACGGGACGCCTAATGAAGATGAAGATGAGCCCGATGATGTCATGGAATCTGATTATGACGACTACAAAATGAAACAAAGAACCATTTCATATTTTCGTAATAAAATGTGGTTTTCCTTTTACATATAACTAATATGCTATTTACATATACCCCGAAATCCATATAAATTTGGATTTCAAATCCAATTAAAATCTATACCGTTTACATATGCTTTTTTGACATTTAGCGGGATTTTGTTTGTACTAACTCTGTATTTTTTTTTTATTTGTGTACAGGGTTGTTAGTGGGAAAATTACCTAATTTTATAAATATTTCTAAAAACAATGATTTTTCTTTGCCGTAGCCAATATTTTCAATCCCATTAGTATATGTTGGGACCACAATATCAAAAAAAGTGTTTTTATGTAGAGCTGCTTCTTTAAATGCAAGAAAATTAACATTTTTACCAAGTTTGGGGCCGCCACCATTGAGTGTTTTTCTTTGTTAGGAAGACCAAATTGGTCAACTAAATTGTGCGTTTACCATTTGCAATGGTAAATTTTAAATGAAACATTGTTAAACATTGTTTTTATTAATTTTTTAATAGTTTTAAAAAAATAAATTTTAATTGGTTTTTTACTTTATAAAAAACAAAAACAGCTGATAAAAAATCGTGTGCAGCGTTGTAAAAAAAGCATTAGGGATGATTATTTTGGGAAAACCCATAGTTGTACAATTAAGTAGTAGAAATTTTTTGGGATTTTAAATTGCGATTTTACGATTTTCCCAAAATCCAAGTTTTTTTTTGTATGGGATTTGACATTTGAAATCCAAAAAAGTAATTGGATTTACTTGGATTTTCATTGAAATCCCATTTTTTTTGGATTTCGAGGTATATGTAAATGGCATATAACATTATTTTCATATATTTCTAATTTTATAAAAAAAAGTTAGAGCACAAGGGGTATAAGTGCGACTTACTTACTTCAAAGGTAATTTTTGGGCTCTTGTATTTGCACAATATGGTATTTTTTTAACTTGTTAGATTAAAATATATCTCAGGATATCTATTAACTAAAAAATAATATTCTAGATAGCATCTAACATTTTTTATTGCAATTTAACTTTAACCTCTTTTTTCTCAATTTTAAATAAAAGGCACTTGAACCCCTTGTGGTCTAACCCCCTCAAATAAAATTTAAAATAGTATAGAAAAATATTGATGTTATGACTGTTCAAAAATTGACTTATGACAGTCATAGTCAGTCACAATTGTGAATATGCCCCTTTATTTGACTATAAACGGTCTTATTTATGAAGTAAATCGGTCCGTCCGGATTCCCTTGTAAAAATTTTTTTTTGGTTAAAAAAAAGGTTGATCCTTTATTCTTATTATCTTATTTTGCTGCATACATTTGAAAAAAAAAATATTTTTTTGGTTTTTAATTATAAAAAAGATTAAAATTATTAAAAAGATTAACAAAAATTGACACAAAGAAAATAATTACCTCGAGCCAGAATAAACATCCTCAAAATATATAAAACCCCTTTTTTGAAAATGTTTGTACCATTTGATTTTGTTTTTAATTTTTTTTTTTGTGGAAAACTTCCATCGATTTTACAAATTTTTTGCCTAAGAAGATCGTGGATTTATGATTATTACTATTTCTTCGCTTTAAAAACAAAATGATTGCAGTTTTCCAATCTTTATATCAGATCAGGGTCAACGGCCCTATTATTTTTACCAGTAAAAATTTTTTTCCAAATAAACCTATAATCTTCTTTGATTCCAAAGGGGCTCCCATACAAAATGGCATTTCTTAAAATTTGGACTAACCACTCTAACTGACAAAGAAGTATCCTTGGAGGGGTATTATGTATGACGGACTCACAGTATTTTTTCAGTCCATACAATTTCTCAAAACAAATTGTATCTCTATCTTTAAGCCTTCAGGCGGTCACCATACAATTTTTTACACTATCGAAAATTGATTTTGCCACGACCCTCCGCCCACAAAACAAAAATCGTACCTCACAGTATCACCCGCTATGCTATGTAGAAGATTGCTAAACGTTTCATTAAAATCTGTTAAGACATTTACGAGTCCTTATGGAAATAAAGGCATCCGCGGAAAACTTTTTTCAAAAGTTTTTTTTTGAATTTAGTAGTCTATAATACATAAAAAAAGATATAGTCACGTTTCGTGCCCAGAGATTTTTATTTTATTTTGAAAACTAGTGTTTTTATTTATTGCACTCGAAAAAAAATTATCAGAGCTAATGATCCTTACAATAATATTTTAAATTTAATATTTTAATTACAGTTAGAAATTTAGCACTAATGATATTCAAAAAAAAAATTAAATCAACAATGGTTTGAGATATCAAATTGATTCTGGTTTTTTATTTAAAGCTTAGTTTATGCCATTTTGTATGGAATAGCATGATAGCCTTGGCTTCTCTGGTAGTGATTCAAATCGGAATAACTGTTTCAGAATCTGAGACTTTTTCTATAGAAAAACTGTCTCAGATTCTGAGACAGTTTTTCTATAGAAAAAGTCTCAGATTCTGAGACAGTTTTTCTATAGAAAAAGTCTCAGATTCTGAAACAGTTATTCCGATTTGAATCACTACCAGAGAAGCCAAGGCTATCATGCTATTCCATACAAAATGGCATAAACTAAGCTTTAAATAAAAAACCAGAATCAATTTGATATCTCAAACCATTGTTGATTTAATTTTTTTTTTGAATATCATTAGTGCTAAATTTCTAACTGTAATTAAAATATTAAATTTAAAATATTATTGTAAGGATCATTAGCTCTGATAATTTTTTTTCGAGTGCAATAAATAAAAACACTAGTTTTCAAAATAAAATAAAAATCTCTGGGCACGAAACGTGACTATATCTTTTTTTATGTATTATAGACTACTAAATTCAAAAAAAAACTTTTGAAAAAAGTTTTCCGCGGATGCCTTTATTTCCATAAGGACTCGTAAATGTCTTAACAGATTTTAATGAAACGTTTAGCAATCTTCTACATAGCATAGCGGGTGATACTGTGAGGTACGATTTTTGTTTTGTGGGCGGAGGGTCGTGGCAAAATCAATTTTCGATAGTGTAAAAAATTGTATGGTGACCGCCTGAAGGCTTAAAGATAGAGATACAATTTGTTTTGAGAAATTGTATGGACTGAAAAAATACTGTGAGTCCGTCATACATAATACCCCTCCAAGGATACTTCTTTGTCAGTTAGAGTGGTTAGTCCAAATTTTAAGAAATGCCATTTTGTATGGGAGCCCCTTTGGAATCAAAGAAGATTATAGGTTTATTTGGAAAAAAATTTTTACTGGTAAAAATAATAGGGCCGTTGACCCTGATCTGATATAAAGATTGGAAAACTGCAATCATTTTGTTTTTAAAGCGAAGAAATAGTAATAATCATAAATCCACGATCTTCTTAGGCAAAAAATTTGTAAAATCGATGGAAGTTTTCCACAAAAAAAAAAATTAAAAACAAAATCAAATGGTACAAACATTTTCAAAAAAGGGGTTTTATATATTTTGAGGATGTTTATTCTGGCTCGAGGTAATTATTTTCTTTGTGTCAATTTTTGTTAATCTTTTTAATAATTTTAATCTTTTTTATAATTAAAAACCAAAAAAATATTTTTTTTTTCAAATGTATGCAGCAAAATAAGATAATAAGAATAAAGGATCAACCTTTTTTTTAACCAAAAAAAAATTTTTACAAGGGAATCCGGACGGACCGATTTACTTCATAAATAAGACCGTTTATAGTCAAATAAAGGGGCATATTCACAATTGTGACTGACTATGACTGTCATAAGTCAATTTTTGAACAGTCATAACATCAATATTTTTCTATACTATTTTAAATTTTATTTGAGGGGGTTAGACCACAAGGGGTTCAAGTGCCTTTTATTTAAAATTGAGAAAAAAGAGGTTAAAGTTAAATTGCAATAAAAAATGTTAGATGCTATCTAGAATATTATTTTTTAGTTAATAGATATCCTGAGATATATTTTAATCTAACAAGTTAAAAAAATACCATATTGTGCAAATACAAGAGCCCAAAAATTACCTTTGAAGTAAGTAAGTCGCACTTATACCCCTTGTCTTCTAACTTTTTTTTATAAAATTAGAAATATATGAAAATAATGTTATATGCCATTTACATATACCTCGAAATCCAAAAAAAATGGGATTTCAATGAAAATCCAAGTAAATCCAATTACTTTTTTGGATTTCAAATGTCAAATCCCATACAAAAAAAAACTTGGATTTTGGGAAAATCGTAAAATCGCAATTTAAAATCCCAAAAAATTTCTACTACTTAATTGTACAACTATGGGTTTTCCCAAAATAATCATCCCTAATGCTTTTTTTACAACGCTGCACACGATTTTTTATCAGCTGTTTTTGTTTTTTATAAAGTAAAAAACCAATTAAAATTTATTTTTTTAAAACTATTAAAAAATTAATAAAAACAATGTTTAACAATGTTTCATTTAAAATTTACCATTGCAAATGGTAAACGCACAATTTAGTTGACCAATTTGGTCTTCCTAACAAAGAAAAACACTCAATGGTGGCGGCCCCAAACTTGGTAAAAATGTTAATTTTCTTGCATTTAAAGAAGCAGCTCTACATAAAAACACTTTTTTTGATATTGTGGTCCCAACATATACTAATGGGATTGAAAATATTGGCTACGGCAAAGAAAAATCATTGTTTTTAGAAATATTTATAAAATTAGGTAATTTTCCCACTAACAACCCTGTACACAAATAAAAAAAAAATACAGAGTTAGTACAAACAAAATCCCGCTAAATGTCAAAAAAGCATATGTAAACGGTATAGATTTTAATTGGATTTGAAATCCAAATTTATATGGATTTCGGGGTATATGTAAATAGCATATTAGTTATATGTAAAAGGAAAACCACATTTTATTACGAAAATATGAAATGGTTCTTTGTTTCATTTTGTAGTCGTCATAATCAGATTCCATGACATCATCGGGCTCATCTTCATCTTCATTAGGCGTCCCGTTAAATCTAAACTTTAGCATTTCGTGCCGTAATACCTGCCAAACGATGGCCACGGAGTAGCTAATTGTGGAAAAATTTATAAAAATTTTTTGCAAGATTATCTTTAGTTTAGCCGCACCCAAAAAAAAACGTGGGTATTCAATACTAAAAATTTAACTAAATTTTAGTCCAAAAGGACCTAGTGCAGAAATTGGTACCCAATACTAAAATTTTTTACTAATATTATTCAAAACCAGTAAAAATTACTAATTTTAGTACTTTGAAGATACTAAAATTAGTAACTAATTAGTAGATTTTTGTACAATATCACTTACTAAACCTTTTACTGTAGAATTATTTTGAGTGCGGCAACCAGCGGTCAAAGTTAAAAAAAATGACGTTTTGGACCAAAATTCATATCCGAATTATTTAACCAAATGTGGCTCAAAAATAAGGAAATTTTGAGTACTTTATTAGAAAAATATTTAAAAAATTCCAAAATAGCTATTTGGTCCACAGATGCTGATTTTCAAACATAAAAAATATTTTTATCCAAATTTGTCTTAAAAGTCGAAAAATGTTGAGTATTTTATGTGAAAAATATTTTAAAAAAATAAAAACACGATTTTGGCCCTAAAATGCTGATTAGCATCTGTGGACCAAAATCTTTGATCAGCATTTTTGAACTAAAAACGTTTTTTTTTTATATTTTTTAATATTTTTGAGATAACATGCTTTACATTTTCAAAGTTTTGAGACCAATTTGAATAAAAAAATAATTTTTATGTTCAAAAATCAGCATCTGTGGACCAAAATTTTGTTTGCATTTTTTTATATTTTTCCTTTAAAGTACACAACAAAATATAGAAAAACTGTCTCAGAATCTGAGACTTTTTCTATAGAAAAACTGTCTCAGAATCTGAGACTTTTTCTATAGAAAAACTGTCTCAGAATCTGAGACTTTTTCTATAGAAAAACTGTCTCAGAATCTGAGACTTTTTCTATAGAAAAACTGTCTCAGAATCTGAGACTTTTTCTATAGAAAAACTGTCTCAGAATCTGAGACTTTTTCTATAGAAAAACTGTCTCAGAATCTGAGACTTTTTCTATAGAAAAACTGTCTCAGAATCTGAGACTTTTTCTATAGAAAAACTGTCTCAGAATCTGAGACTTTTTCTATAGAAAAACTGTCTCAGAATCTGAGACTTTTTCTATAGAAAAACTGTCTCAGAATCTGAGACTTTTTCTATAGAAAAACTGTCTCAGAATCTGAGACTTTTTCTATAGAAAAACTGTCTCAGAATCTGAGACTTTTTCTATAGAAAAAGTCTCAGATTCTGAGACAGTTTTTCTATAGAAAAACTGTCTCAGAATCTGAGACTTTTTCTATAGAAAAACTGTCTCAGAATCTGAGACTTTTTCTATAGAAAAACTGTCTCAGAATCTGAGACTTTTTCTATAGAAAAACTGTCTCAGAATCTGAGACTTTTTCTATAGAAAAACTGTCTCAGAATCTGAGACTTTTTCTATAGAAAAACTGTCTCAGAATCTGAGACTTTTTCTATAGAAAAACTGTCTCAGAATCTGAGACTTTTTCTATAGAAAAACTGTCTCAGAATCTGAGACTTTTTCTATAGAAAAACTGTCTCAGAATCTGAGACTTTTTCTATAGAAAAACTGTCTCAGAATCTGAGACTTTTTCTATAGAAAAACTGTCTCAGAATCTGATACTTTTTCTATAGAAAAACTGTCTCAGAATCTGAGACTTTTTCTATAGAAAAACTGTCTCAGAATCTGAGACTTTTTCTATAGAAAAACTGTCTCAGAATCTGAGACTTTTTCTATAGAAAAACTGTCTCAGAATCTGAGACTTTTTCTATAGAAAAACTGTCTCAGAATCTGAGACTTTTTCTATAGAAAAACTGTCTCAGAATCTGAGACTTTTTCTATAGAAAAACTGTCTCAGAACCTGAGACTTTTTCTATAGAAAAACTGTTTCAGAATCTGAGACTTTTTCTATAGAAAAACTGTCTCAGAATCTGAGACTTTTTCTATAGAAAAACGGTCTCAGAATCTGAGACTTTTTCTATAGAAAAACGGTCTCAGAATCTGAGACTTTTTCTATAGAAAAACTGTCTCAGAATCTGAGACTTTTTCTATAGAAAAACTGTCTCAGAATCTGAGACTTTTTCTATAGAAAAACTGTCTCAGAATCTGAGACTTTTTCTATAGAAAAACTGTCTCAGAATCTGAGACTTTTTCTATAGAAAAACTGTCTCAGAATCTGAGACTTTTTCTATAGAAAAACTGTCTCAGAATCTGAGACTTTTTCTATAGAAAAACTGTCTCAGAATCTGAGACTTTTTCTATAGAAAAACTGTCTCAGAATCTGAGACTTTTTCTATAGAAAACTGTCTCAGAATCTGAGACTTTTTCTATAGAAAAACTGTCTCAAAATCTGAGACTTTTTCTATAGAAAAACTGTCTCAGAATCTGAGACTTTTTCTATAGAAAAACTGTCTCAGAATCTGAGACTTTTTCTATAGAAAAACTGTCTCAGAATCTGAGACTTTTTCTATAGAAAAACTGTCTCAGAATCTGAGACTTTTTCTATAGAAAAACTGTCTCAGAATCTGAGACTTTTTCTATAGAAAAACTGTCTCAGAATCTGAGACTTTTTCTATAGAAAAACTGTCTCAGAATCTGAGACTTTTTCTATAGAAAAACTGTCTCAGAATCTGAGAAATTTTCTATAGAAAAACTGTCTCAGAATCTGAGACTTTTTCTATAGAAAAACAGTCTCAGAATCTGAGACTTTTTCTATAGAAAAACAGTCTCAGAATCTGAGACTTTTTCTATAGAAAAACTGTCTCAGAATCTGAGACTTTTTCTATAGAAAAACTGTCTTAGAATCTGAGACTTTTTCTATAGAAAACTGTCTCAGAATCTGAGATTTTTCTATAGAAAAACTGTCTCAAAATCTGAGACTTTTTCTATAGAAAAACTGTCTCAGAATCTGAGACTTTTTCTATAGAAAAACTGTCTCAAAATCTGAGACTTTTTCTATAGAAAAACTGTCTCAGAATCTGAGACTTTTTCTATAGAAAAACTGTCTCAGAATCTGAGACTTTTTCTATAGAAAAACTGTCTCAGAATCTGAGACTTTTTCTATAGAAAAACTGTCTCAGAATCTTAGACTTTTTCTATAGAAAAACTGTCTCAGAATCTGAGACTTTTTCTATAGAAAAACTGTCTCAGAATCTGAGACTTTTTCTATAGAAAAACTGTCTCAGAATCTGAGACTTTTTCTATAGAAAAACTGTCTCAGAATCTGAGACTTTTTCTATAGAAAAACTGTCTCAGAATCTGAGACTTTTTCTATAGAAAAACTGTCTCAGAATCTGAGACTTTTTCTATAGAAAAACTGTCTCAGAATCTGAGACTTTTTCTATAGAAAAACTGTCTCAGAATCTGAGACTTTTTCTATAGAAAAACTGTCTCAGAATCTGAGACTTTTTCTATAGAAAAACTGTCTCAGAATCTGAGACTTTTTCTATAGAAAAACTGTCTCAGAAACTGAGACTTTTTCTATAGAAAAACTGTCTCAGAATCTGAGACTTTTTCTATAGAAAAACTGTTTCAGAAACTGAGACTTTTTCTATAGAAAAACTGTCTCAGAATCTGAGACTTTTTCTATAGAAAAACTGTCTCAGAATCTGAGACTTTTTCTATAGAAAAACTGTCTCAGAATCTGAGACTTTTTCTATAGAAAAACTGTCTCAGAATCTGAGACTTTTTCTATAGAAAAACTGTCTCAGAATCTGAGACTTTTTCTATAGAAAAACTGTCTCAGAATCTGAGACTTTTTCTATAGAAAAACTGTCTCAGAATCTGAGACTTTTTCTATAGAAAAACTGTCTCAGAATCTGAGACTTTTTCTATAGAAAAACTGTCTCAGAATCTGAGACTTTTTCTATAGAAAAACTGTCTCAGAATCTGAGACTTTTTCTATAGAAAAACTGTCTCAGAATCTGAGACTTTTTCTATAGAAAAACTGTCTCAGAATCTGAGACTTTTTCTATAGAAAAACTGTCTCAGAATCTGAGACTTTTTCTATAGAAAAACTGTCTCAGAATCTGAGACTTTTTCTATAGAAAAACTGTCTCAGAATCTGAGACTTTTTCTATAGAAAAACTGTCTCAGAATCTGAGACTTTTTCTATAGAAAAACTGTCTCAGAATCTGAGACTTTTTCTATAGAAAAACTGTCTCAGAATCTGAGACTTTTTCTATAGAAAAACTGTCTCAGAATCTGAGACTTTTCTATAGAAAAACTGTCTCAGAATCTGAGACTTTTTCTATAGAAAAACTGTCTCAGAATCTGAGACTTTTTCTATAGAAAAACTGTCTCAGAATCTGAGACTTTTTCTATAGAAAAACTGTCTCAGAATCTGAGACTTTTTCTATAGAAAAACTGTCTCAGAATCTGAGACTTTTTCTATAGAAAAACTGTCTCAGAATCTGAGACTTTTTCTATAGAAAAACTGTCTCAGAATCTGAGACTTTTTCTATAGAAAAACTGTCTCAGAATCTGAGACTTTTTCTATAGAAAAACTGTCTCAGAATCTGAGACTTTTTCTATAGAAAAACTGTCTCAGAATCTGAGACTTTTTCTATAGAAAAACTGTCTCAGAATCTGAGACTTTTTCTATAGAAAAACTGTCTCAGAATCTGAGACTTTTTCTATAGAAAAACTGTCTCAGAATCTGAGACTTTTTCTATAGAAAAACTGTCTCAGAATCTGAGACTTTTTCTATAGAAAAACTGTCTCAGAATCTGAGACTTTTTCTATAGAAAAACTGTCTCAGAATCTGAGACTTTTTCTATAGAAAAACTGTCTCAGAATCTGAGACTTTTTCTATAGAAAAACTGTCTCAGAATCTGAGAAATTTTCTATAGAAAAACTGTCTCAGAATCTGAGACTTTTTCTATAGAAAAACTGTCTCAGAATCTGAGACTTTTTCTATAGAAAAACTGTCTCAGAATCTGAGACTTTTTCTATAGAAAAACTGTCTCAGAATCTGAGACTTTTTCTATAGAAAAACTGTCTCAGAATCTGAGACTTTTTCTATAGAAAAACTGTCTCAGAATCTGAGACTTTTTCTATAGAAAAACTGTCTCAGAATCTAAGACTTTTTCTATAGAAAAACTGTCTCAGAATCTGAGACTTTTTCTATAGAAAAACTGTCTCAGAATCTGAGACTTTTTCTATAGAAAAACTGTCTCAGAATCTGAGACTTTTTCCATAAAAAAAAAATGTCTTAGAATTTTTGTAGAGCAACTATTATTGAATTTCATATCTTTAAAATCCAAGAAAAGTAAGAAGTATGAGAGAGGTAGGGGTCCATTTTTTTGTCATAGTTATTATTAGGTCACAGGTCACGATAATAAACAGAAACTGAAAATTGCTTGCCCAGCAAATGTTTGGTCATCAAAGGGTTAAGTCACCCGAAATTTGTTGTACAGTGTAATTAACACTTTTATATATTTGTTTGTATAGGCTTTGTTGTTGTTCCAAGTAAATTTTTAGTTTTTGTTTGGTTTAATTTAAATTTTGTTGTTTTATTTAATTGTTTTAACTTGTCATAACCTTTATGGTAACTGCTTTTTTTTAATGTTTTAATTTATGTTTAATTTTTGTTCAATGTACAATTATTTGTAGAGATGGGCGCTGGTCACGAGAAACACGCGTGTGTCAGGGTGTGAGCGATTTTCATTTTAATTACGTGATTGTGAGTTAGCGTGAGTTGACAAAAAAAATCTGCGTTAGTGATTAGAGAGGGAGACATTTTTTCAAGTCGCTTATAAACGATTTTTTTTTTAAAGTCAAAAGAGTGTTAGTACTTTTTACGAAAAAAAAATTTTAGTAATTTTAAAATAGTAGATTAGTTTTCTTTTTTTGAGAAAATCAGAAACCTATCTAGTTTTTAAATAAAATAAGTTTGAAATAAATCGGAATATATGCGGCCGATTAGTAAAAAACTGGAGTGAAATGGCTCTATCTCGAAATGTATAGGAGATCACCACACCCACTAATCAGGGGTCATTAGTGAGACCGACCCCCATTTATTTTTACCCTACAACATTGTTTTTAAAACATACCTACGCCCTATCTCCACTCCCTAAGTAGGCTTCCACTCAAAATTACATCTTTATAAAATTTGCTCCAACTGTTATTTGTATGGGAGCCTACTTAGGGAGTGTAGATAGGGCGTAGATATGTTTTAAAAAAATGTTGTAGGGTAAAAATAAATGGCGGTCGGTCTCACTAATGACCCCTCTCGGACGCACCATTGGACCGGTAGAAGCTGATTAAATAAAACAAATTTACAAAAAATAAAAATAATTGTATGGGGACCGCCTTTACAATTAGAGATAGAGGGTAGGTGTGTTCTGAGAAAATGTTTGAACTAAAAAAATATTGTGGGTCAGTCATACATTTTGTTGCTCTAAGGGCACTATTAGGGCAGTTAGAGCGGTTGGAGCAAATTGTAAAAAATGTCGTTTTGTGTGGGAGCCCCCTTATAAATTGGAGATAGGGTATTAGTTTGTTCCAAAGAAATTATATTTTCGAAGAGTACTAAAAACTGTAAACAAATTGGGAAAATCTAAAAAAAAAAAATTTCGAAGTGTCCGATTTGACATAGAATGCCCCATATGTACTTTATGGAGTCCCCGACCGATATTTTGATGCGTTACAAACGGAACGACAAAGTGAGTATACCCACATACTGTGGATTTACTCAAAATTAACAAATTTTGAGTAAATTTTTACTTGACACCATTAACAATTTACTTAAAGGGTCATTATTAGTGAAATCAATCATGAATATTCTTGACCCCCTCCGATATTAATGAAATTTGGTTAAGTTCTTACACTACGTAAAAAACCAACAAATGCAAATTTTCAGCCCTCTAAGTCAACAGGGGCCGAAAATACGGAGGGTCAAAATTTCCCCCAAAATCTCCTAGTCGCGACACTTTACACCGTAAAAACTTAATATCGTTGGTTCTATTATAGCTAGAAAGCCCATTTTTGGTTTGTTTTGAAGCTCATAATATGCTCTATAAGACCTACCATAACCAAAAAATTTTTGAAAAAAAATAAGGGTTACCTCCCTTATTTTAAGGTCGTGATAAAGGGAGGAGAAAATGGGGAGGATGGTATCCCCCGATTTTTTTTTTACTTGATAATCTTATAAAGAAAGTCCTAAAGAATATAGTCTAAAATTTTTAAGTTGGGACAACAATGGGATCACTCAAAATCAAAATTTTTCACAATTTCCCCTAAAATCTCCAAATCGCAACACTCTTGAACCTTAAAAATTTAATATCATATGTGCTATTGTAGCTACAGAGTCCATTTTTGTTTGTTTTAAAGCTTATAGTACGCTCCACAATACCTACCTTAACCAAAAAATTTTAGAAAAAAAGGAAGGGTGCTCCCCTTATTTAAAGGTCGTGGCAAAGGGTGGAGGAAATGCGGGAAAAGTATCCCCCGATTTTTTTTTTACTTGGTATTCTCAAAGTGCAAGTCCTAATGAACATATCCTAAAATTTTTATGTTGGGACAGCAATCAGATCGACCAAAATCAAAATTTTTCACAATTTCCCCCAAAATCTCCAAATCGCGACACTCTTGCCCATTACAAATTTAATATCGTGGACTGTATTGTAGCTACAGAGTCCATTTTTGGTTTGTTTTGAAGCTCTTAATATGCCCTACAATATTATTATTACAAAAAAAAAAATAAAAAAAATAAGAAGTGCCTCTTGTATTATAAGATCGTGGCAAGGGGTGGGGGAAATCGGGGGATAGTATCCCCCAATTTTTTTTTATCTTGTTTTTTTTTTTTTTAAAGAATAAGTTCTAGAGAGCATATCCTGAAATTTTTATCTTGGGACTCCAATGGAAGGCGCAAGAATGTCGCGATTTGATGATTTTGGGGGAAAATTTTTAAAAATTTTGATTTTGGTCGATTCCATTGTTGTCCCAACATAAAAATTGTAGACTATGTTCATTAGGACTTGCACTTTGAGAATCCCAAGTAAAAAAAAAATCGGGGGATACTTTCCCCCCATTTCCTCCACCCTTTGCCACGACCTTCAAATAAGGGGGGCACCAATTCCTTTTTTTGGAAAATTTTTTGGTTTTGGTATGTCTTGTAGAGCGTATTATAAGCTTTAAAACAAAAAAAAAAATGGCTCTGTAGCTACAAAAGCACTTATGATATTAAATTTTTAAGGTTAAAGAGTGTTGCGATTTGGAGATTATGGGGAAAATTGTGAAAAATTTTGATTTTGAGCGATCCCATTGTTGTCCCAACTTAAAAATTTTAAAATATATTTTTTAGGACTTTCTCTATAAGATTGTCAAGTAAAAAAAAAATCGGGGGATACCATCCTCCCCATTTTCTCCTCCGTATATATCGACCTTAAAATAAGGGAGTTAACCCTTATTTTTTTCCAAAATTTTTTGGTTTTGGTAGGTCTTGTAGAGCATATTATGAGCTTCAAAACAAACCAAAAATGGGCTTTCTAGCTATAATAGAACCAACGATATTAAGTTTTTACGGTGCAAAGTGTCGCGACTGGGAGATTTTGGGGGAAATTTTGACCCTCCGTGTTTTCGCCCACTCTTTACTTAGACGGCTGAAAATAAGTGTGCGTTAGTTTATCACTTAGTGTTACAACTAAACCAAATTTCATCAAAATCGGAGGGGGTCACGAAAAGTTTTAGCTATTTTTGATTGATTTCACTAAGACTGACCCTAAAACAATTAAACATTTTGAGTAAAGTGTTAATTGTGTCAATTAAAAATTTACTCAAATTATCTAAAAATTTTTTATAAAAAGTTTACTCAATACTATAAAATCGCTTACTGGTGCAAAGGTGAGTAGTTTTTTGCAAAATACTATTAAAAATTTTCTAAATTTTTTTATATTTTTTTTCTGTGTAGTGTGAAATAAACAAATAATATTTTTAAATCAACTAAAATGAACAGTTTTGGACAGTGAAACAGTACCTAACTGTAAAATTTTTATGTGTGAACATTAACAAAAATGACTAACAAGGAAGGTCTTTCACAGGGCCCCCGCCGATTGTCCTAAAACTTGCTTATAGAAAAGAGGGAAACAAAATAAGAGTCGCTTGTTTTTTTTAGCTGCGCAATCTCACATTTAGCGGGTCAAAGGGGAGGAGGGAAAACGGGAATTTTTCGTTTTTTTTTAAGATTTTTCGTATTTCTTCAAAAGAAGCAATATGAAAATTTTATACAGGTCGAAAGATTTTTTTAAGGCCTATCCAATGGCGTATCGGTCGTGTCCAAGTTCGGTTTCCTTTGGTACGTAGAAGTTTATATAGATATATATGGGGCATTCCATGTCAAATCGGACACTTTGAAAAAATTTTTTTTTAGATTTTAACAATTTGTTTACAGTTTTTAGTACCCTTCGAAAACTCTTGCGTGGTAGATTTTCAGATTTTTTTGATGACCCGTTCAAGATATCGAATTTTTTAAAATTGGTAGTTTGTTCCTTTACTCAAACTTCTTCAATAATGGTCCAATTTTAAAATTTTTGTTTCTTTACGTACTTTTTAAAAAAATCCCAAAAAATTCTTAAAAGCGCTCTCGTACGCGATTTTTAAGTTTTAAAATGTAAATCTCATTCTACGCCCTAAGTAGGCTCCCATACAAATAACAGTTGGAGCAAATTTTATAAAAATGTTATTTTGAATGGAAGCCTACTTAGGGAGTGGAGATAGGGCATAGGTATGTTTTACAAAAATGTTAGAGGATAAAAATAAATGGGGGTCGATCTCACTAATGACCCCTCTCGGACGCACCATTGTGCCGGTAGAAGCTGATTAAATAAAACCAATTTACAAAAAATAAAAAAAATTGTATGGGGACCTCCTTAACAGTTAAAGATAGAGGGTAGGTGTGTTTAGAGAAAATGTTTGGACAAAAAAAAATATTGTATGTCGGTCATACACTTTATTGCTCTAAGGGCACTCTAAGAGCAGTTAGAGCGGTTGGAGCAAATTTTAAAAAATGCCATTTTGTGTGGGAGCCCCCTTAGAAATTGGAGATAGGGTATTAGCTTGTTCCAAAGAAATGTTAAGACGTAAAAATTAATTGGGGTTGGTCTTATAAATGACCCCTCTATAACGCACCATTGGAGCAGTAGAAATGATTTTAAGATTAGAAAATTACAATAATTTTTTTTTTTTTTTAAATTTAAAAAAAATAGTAATAATCGTTATCCCAAGATCCTCCTGGACAAAAAATTTGTAGAATCGATAGGAGTTTTACACAAATAAATTTCCAAATAATCTATGAGTACAAACATTTTCAAAAATGAGATTTAAATTTTAAAACTTAAAAATCGCATACTAGAGCGCTTTTAAGAATTTTTTTGGGATTTTTAAAATTGGACCATTATTGAAGAAGTTATAAGTAAAAGAAGTTTGAGTAAAGGAACAAACTACCAATTTTTAAAAATTCGATATCTTTTGAACGGGTCATCAAAAAAATCTGAAAATTTACAACGATGGAGTTTTCGAAGGGTACTAAAAACTGTAAACAAATTGGGAAAATCTAAAAAAAAAATTTCAAAGTATCTGATTTGACATGTAATGCCCCATATATACGTTCGGCCGCCAAAATCATATATAATATCCTCTATTAAAATTAAGCTGACCCATATTGTTGCTTTTAGCGAAACTCCTTTTAGTTTGGCTTTTATTCGTATGTTCCCGATGGCCCATTGTTTTTCATAAATTGGCAACCCGTTTTTATACCCTCCACTCTAGTGATAGAGGGTATATATAAGTTTGTCATTCCGTTTGTAACACCTCGAAATATTGGTCTAGGACCCCATAAAGTATATATATTTATGATCCTCGATCGATTTTAAGTCGATCTAGCGATGTCCGTCCGTCCGTCCGTCCGTCCGTCTGTCTGTCTGTCCGTAGAAAGACTTCACAGAGGCTACTGAAGTTTGGCATATATGTTTGTCATTTACCTGGTCAGGTTGGTATTGCAATCCAGCCAAATCGGTCCAGTGGTTCAAAAGTTATGAGCAAAAGAGTAAATTTCGGCAAGGGTGTTTCGCGAATTTACGAGATAAAAAACACGATAACTTTCGAAAGACAATAATGAGACTACTGAAGCTTGTCATGTATCTTTGTCGTTCCCCGGGTCTGTTTGGTATTAAATTTCAGCTCAATCGGTCCAGTGCTTCAAAAGTTATAAGCAAAACCCTGAATTTCAAATTAGTTTCATCTAAAATGCCACGTGTTTTAACAAGTTTGAAAAGCATTGGTGGTAAGTAAACAATGCTTTTCAAACTTGTTTAATTTTAAAGCAATGCTTTTTAAACTTGTTTAGTTCTAAAAGCATTGGTAATTTAAAAATTACACTCGAAAAAAATTTTACACTCAAAAAAAATTTTACACTCAAAAAAAAATTTACACTCAAAAAAAAAATTACACAAAAAAAAATTTAATTTTTTTTTTTTTTTTACAAAAATGACAATATTTTGTGTACATACGTACGTGCATTCACTCAGAAATATTTTTACAGTAAAAAAAACATTACACTCGAAAAAAATTTTACACTCAAAAAAAAATAGTAATTTTTCTTTTTTTTTTTTAAAAAAAGGCAAAAAAAGAGATTTTTACTCAAAATAAAATATTTTAAACTATTTAAATTTACATTCAAAAAAAAAATTACACAAAAAAAAATTAGTTTTTTTTTTACAAAAATGACAATATTTTGTGTACATACGTACGTGCATTCATTCAGAAATATTTTTACAGTAAAAAAAACATTAAACTCGAAAAAAAATTTACACTCAAAAAAAAAATTGTAATTTTTCTTTTTTTTTTTTTTTTTAAAAAGGCAAAAAAAGAGTTTTTTACTCAAAATAAAATATTTCTAATTAAAATTGTTAATTTTTTCACGTTAATGTACTTCCCTTTAAAAAAAATACATTGTGGAGGGTATTCATAGATTCGTCAAAGTCGAATTTAACTTTTCTACTTGTTTAATTTGAGATTGGGCAGCTAAAAAACAACAGATAACTCTTATTTTTCTCCCCTCATTGCCATACTCAAGTTTCAGGACAATCGATGGGTGCCCTCTGAAAGACCTTCCTTGTAAGTTTATACCTACTTATGTTAATATGCTCACCTTATTAAATTATAAATATAAGCGTTCAAAATAATTTTAGTCTAGTTTAATTAAACTTACACTTTCATTAACAACAATGAATGTGAAAATAGTTTTTTTGGAATTATTTCACACAATACATTTAATCGGTATTATTCTTATATATCCGATATTAATTGTTGTTGCCATATTCTATACAATTCAAAAATATTTCCGTAATATAATAAATCAAAAATCTATTGAGGATCATGTTGCTGTGGTAAAAACATAATGAGTCGATTACCGACAGAATATTGTAAGTACGTACCAAATTTCCAAGTTTTCTTTTTATGCAGAGAAACGATTATTTACGAGATATTGCAAAATTCCGTTTGGAATTTTCACCAAACTTAATTTTTGGTTAACATTCTTTACAATTATTTGGCGGTAATGGCTCTATTTTGAATCTAAATAGTATTGGAAATTTTTGCTAAAACCGTTTTTTGTTTAGGTAACTGGTTCTGGTAGAGGTCTAGGACGTGATATTGCTATAGAATTAGCTAGAAGAGGATGCAATATTGCTATTGTTGATATTCAAGCAGATTTAGCATTGGAAACTGCAAATTTTATTACCCAAAAATATCAAGTGAAAACAAAAGCTTATAAGGTAAACTAAATATTTAACTATTTTTAACATCTTCGCTTTAATATAACACCGTCCCACAGGCAATATTCAACATGAACCACATGATATACATACGTCTGAAAGTAGAGATGAAATGGAGTAAAACTGCATTTACAGTTTTTCATTTCGTGATCCTGTTTCCTTTTAAAAGGACTTCAAAGTTTTAAAGGATACATTTTTGAAATATTTACACTTGTCCTAGGATGACACTGGGGGCGGAAAATCAAAGAGGAGGATCTCCCCTAATTTATCCATTTTTTTATTTTGCCATATCAGGAAAAAAGGGTGTGAATAAAGTCATTTGAAAACTTTATCAAAATATTTTGTTCAAAATTTTGAATGATATTAAAGGATATATTTTTGAAAGGACGTAACTTACTTTCTCTTTCCTGATATGTAAAAATAATAAAATAGGAAAATAGGGAAGATCCTCCTCTTTCAGTTTCTATCAATAGTGGTATCCTAGGACAAGCACAAATATAAATTTTTTTTTTTTTATAATTTAATCCTCTAAAAATTTAAAGTCCTTTTAAAAAGCAACAGGATCATGAAATGAAAACTGTAAATGCTGTTTTACTACATGTAGTCTCTAGTTTAAAATGTATATTATCCAATTCGTGTTCAACGACTTTTTAATTTTTGTCGGACGGTGTAATCAAAGGGTTTATTCATAACACTGTGCAACACGATTTTGTATCTTGAATGGGACAAAAAAAAGTGAAAGTGAACCATTAGTAGACCAAACACCATTAAGGGTTTTAAAAACTTAGCTGGAGATCTTAAAGTGCTTTAAAAGTGGCGCTTTATTAGAAATAAAATTTTAGCCTTTTAAGAAAACACTAGTTTGATATTGACCCGTGATACTTTGCATTTAATTTCCACAAAGAAAACAAGTAAGAAAGTTATAGTCGGTCAAGACCGACCATATGATACCCTACACCAATGTTTTCCGGAAAATGGGTCCCAAGTACAAACATGGACCCATTGTATCTGTATTTTGTTAGATCTTTATTTAGTGTAGAAAACACACACAGATAAAATTTTAGTGGAAAATTCCAATTTTGGTTTATTTTTTTGTCAATAGACCAATTTAACTGACTATATTTTTAAATGGGGGACTAAGTCCAAAAATGGTCCTATAATATTCCGATTTGATAAGGTTACTAAAGTACACGTCTAACACCTTAAAAATAAAATTTTTATCAAATATTTCCATTTTTATGAATTTTAAGGGAATTATGTGAATATCGGGAAGGTGGTTTGTATGGGGACAACCAGAAGGACTGACCCGATTCCTTTGAAATTTCGTATGGTGATTTGTGCATACAGAATTTGAATACAGCTGAATTTCAAAGCGATATCTATTATAATACGGTTATTAGAGTCATTTAAGCCGAATCCAAAGGGGGTGTTTGCATGGGGGCTAGGTCTTAACATGGACCGATTTTCTCCAATTTCAATAGGCTTCGTCCTTGGGCCAAAAGATGTTTAAGTTTCAAATTTAAAGTCAATTAATTGAAAATTGCGATAGAATGGACAAACGGACGGACAGACGGACGGACGGACATCTCTAAATCGACTCAAAAAGTAATTATGAGTCGATCGGTATACTTGAAGGTAGGCTTAGGACCAATATTTCGGGTAGTTACAAACATCAGCACAAACTCATTATACCCTGTACCACAGAGTGGTGTAGGGTATAAAAATATGGGTGAAAAATTTTAAGTAATCACTAGTTTAAATTAAAAAAAAAAAAAATAGTAAGTTTTTAATTGACGCAATTAAAAGTTTACTCAAAAGTTTTAAAATAAATTTAAGTAAATAATTTTATAAAAATTTAATATTTTTTTTATTTTTTTTTACTCTCTTGGTTTTGAGAATTCTCATTTAGTTTATAGTTTTTTGTGTATGTATATAAAAGATAAACACTTTTTTTTCAAATTTCAACAAAAAATGTTGAAAACCATATTTTAATGTTTTTTTTTTTCCTGGAAAGGGCACCATGGATTTCCAAGACCAAAATTTTGCATTAAAGCTTAGAATGTCCTTTTGACGTTGTTAAAATTTAAAAAAAAAAAAAAAATTTAAAAAAATTTAACATAAATTGTTTAAAACCATATTGGAAAGTCCTTTTCTCCTATAAAGGACATCCTGGATATCCAAGACCAAAATTTTGTATTAAAGTTTAGAATGTCCTTTTGACGTTGTTAAAATTTCAGAGAAGTGTGTTTTCGCATTGTTAAGCAATTAATTTTTAAAGTTTGTTAGATAGCCAAATATTTGATTTTTTTAAAATTTCGGCAAAATATTAAAAATTTAGCTTTATCACAAACTTTAAAAATTTATTGCTCGACAAAACACAAAAAAACCCAAAATGAAGCTTTAATAAAAAGTTTTGGTTTTGGAAATCCATGATGTCCTTGATAGGAGAAAAGGACCTTCCAATTTGGTTTTAAACAATTTTTGGTTAATTTTTATGATTTTTTTTTTTTTGTTTATAAATTTAAAATCTCCATAATTTTATCAACAATATTGTCACATTAAGTTTTTTCATTCAACTTACGGTTTCCGAGTAAAAAGCACAAAAAAATGTCTAGAGGCAATATTTGATTTTTTTGCCAAAATTTTCAAAAAAATCAAATAATATTTGTCTCTCTAACAAAATTTGAAAATTTATTGCTCAACAATACGAAAAAAACACCTCTCTGAAATTTTAACAGCGTTAAAAGAGCGTTCCAAACTTTAAAAAAAAAATTCTTTTGGAAATCCATGGTGTCCTTCCCAAGAAAAAAAGGACATTCAAATATTGTTTTCAAAATTTTTTGTTCAATTATTTTTTTTTTATTCTAAATCTTCATAATTTTATCTACAATGTTGTTTTTATAAGTGTTTTCGTACGACTTACGGTTTCCGAGTACAAAAATGTTAAAAAACTGTCTAAAAGTCAATATTGTCAAAAAAAAGCGCTTTTTTAAACGCCCAAATCTTCCAAAGTATTGATAAAAAAAAATGGTTTTTATTTATTTACGAAGCTCTATCAAATAACAAATAATAAACAAAATAGTTGATACGTCAGTTAACTTTCCCAAGGATTTGCTCACATTCATTTGAACAAAAAGTAATAAATTCAGCTTTATACAAAAACAGGTTCATTTGTTCATATTTCGTTCATATTTCGGGTCTGCCGATTACACCAGTTTACAATGATTCTGATCCACGACATTTTGCATTTATTTTCCATGTAAAATCTCGAGCTGAATCCATACATGAAGTTTTAAAAGTAAAATATTTTTCGAGATATTGCTAAAGGTGGTATGATACTTGCTAGTTTCTGTATTGGATTTTTTTAGGATTGATCGAATGAAACAACAAAATACGAGAAAGAACAAGAAATACAATAAAATAAAAACAAAACAAAAATAACAATATTGACAAGTTTTATTTTCAAAATAACTCGCCCAAAATAGCTAAAAAACGCCCAATTTTAAGTTGAAAATTTTTATGTTTTTTTTTGACAGTCACTGCAAAATTATCGATAACACACGTATATTTTTTGACGTTTTAAGTTTTTTCATAATATTGTCATACTCTTTACACTTGGTCAGTTTTCCTATGAAAATATATTTGCACTGTTCTCCAAAATATAAAAAATACTAAAACTAGCAAGTATCATAAGACCTTAACTATTAAAATTTGTAACTTTTTAAAAAAGTAGTTTTATTTAAATAAAATACATCTTTCTAAGAAAATCCATTGAAAATTGTATGATTTACATGCATTTGAGTAATAATGCAGATATTCAGTTTTTATAAATTTTTAGTTTATTGAGTTAAATTCATGATATTTAACATTTATTTTCCATGTAAAATTGCGCGCTAAATCCGAAAATGAAGCCAAAATGCTCAAAAGTAGAACATTTTTTATCGGCAACTATACTTCACTTTAAACGAAATTTAGAAGTAAATTTTATTGTAAATTTCACAGAAAAAAATAAAAAAAAATGTTGAGTAAATTTTAAATAATATTGAGTAAAAAATTGATCAATTTTGCATAGAGTTTGCAAATAATCGAGATATTTCATAATCGCGATTACGATTAAAAAAATTGCCGTTAATCGCGATTACGATTAATCGAATTTTATTTATTTTCTTTAAAAAAAATCTTTTGGAATTTATATTTTTAAGAACAAAAACTATTATTTTCAAGAAATAAAATTAAAAGCTTCGAACTTTTCCAGAAAAAATTATTCGAGATTTTGGCACCACAGTCTCTTTTTTATACCCTCCAACCACAGTATTGGGGTATACTCACTTTGTCATTTCGCGTGTAACGCATCGAAATATCGGTCTGGGACCCCATAAAGTATATATATTATTGGTCAGTGATCGATTCTAAGACATTCTAGCTATGTCCGACCGTCCGTCTGTCTGTCCTTCCGTCCGTCTGTAGTTAACACGATGCAGTCCAAAATAAAAGAGCTATACCCATCAAGTTTGGCACAAATGTTTCTTATGTTCCTAGGCAGGTTAAGTTCGGAAATTGGACAAATCGGACCAATGGGAAAAAAGTTCCCCCTTGAAGATCTAAACCAACCTCTAAAAAAATACACTTTTTTACATGTTTTTTTGTATTTTTGTTAAATAAATGAAACATTTGGTATATTTATCGCGATGGGAAGGTGCTCTCAACGTCCCCCACTGGCTCGATTAAGCCTCCCCCCCTAAAAAAAATAAGAAACGCCCCTGACATTTTTTTTTAATTTTTTTTGGAAGGTGTAAAAGATTCGGCACAGCCTAATTTAACTCTCTTACTTGTTTAGTATATCATTGCGCTCGAGCGCCCTTGAGAATTTTTTTGTTAAGACTTTTTTAAAACTTATAATTAAAATTCTTTGTTGATAAAATTTCACACAGACTTTAATTTTTGACATCTTCAACACTTTTTTAATGATCAAAAAAATTTTTGGAGAAAAATACTAGATTTTCTTACATCTTTATTGCGCTTAAATAAACTCTATAAAGAGTGCTTTAATCAGCGCTGAAAAGATACATGATTTTACTGGGTCTTAATATCTTTTTATCTTTGCTACTAAAGAGTACTCTAAACTGTGACTGATTTGGATTCGCCCTTTGGATCATGATTCCTTTCCAAAAGCTGCTTCTTGTTTACCAAAGGTTCTGCGGGGTCGTGTCAGAATACCTTACAAATAAATGGGTTTCAAAAAATTTTGGAACTGATTTAAATTCGTTATAAAAACAGTGTATTTTATAGAAATTTTTACTCGTAATCGCATGATTTTTTTGTCGATTACGATTACGATTAATGGGCGCGATTAATCGCGATTACGATTACGATTTTAATCGTTTTGCAAACTCTAATTTTGCACCAGTAAACGATTTAATAGTATTGAGTAAACTTTTAATAAAACATTATTAAATGCTTAATAAAAAATAAGAGTAAATTATTTATTCACACAATTAAAACTTTACTTAAATCTTTTCGCTATTTTTATGTAACTTTTTAATTGTGTCAAGTAAAAATTTACTTAAAATCTATCAATTTATTTTTGTAAAAAAATGCTTTTTCAAACTTTACCAAATAAAATAAAAAATTACTCAAATTTGTTTTAAAAATTTTAACAAGTGATTACTCAAATTGTATTTCTCAATACTTTTTTCTGTGCTGGCAAGTTTAAATTTTTTTTTAAATTTTATTTCTGTATATAACGTCCAAGTGTGATTTATTACGAAGAAATTAAGAGACTTTTTAATAAAATCCGTCTTAAATTGTAGATGTTACATGGGGAACTTAAATTTGGGGAACTCAAATTTGTTGCACAGTGTAATAACTAAAGTATACCTAAAGTGAATTAATTTGAAAATTGTTTCATTTTTACTGCCAAATAAATATTTAAGTTTACTTTAAGTATTATTTAATTCATAAACCAGTAAATATTAATTTTATTTTTAATTTTCTTTTTGTGTTAACCCTTCCATTATACAAAACAGATTGATGTACGCAATTATTATCAAATGGTTGAATTAAATAATAATGTTACTGCAGATTTGGGCGATATAACAATTGTAATTAACAATGCTGGTATCGTAGCATCCTCATCGATGAAAAATCCTCCACCTCAAGAAATACAACAAATGATCGATGTTAATTTTACCTCTTTATGTTATGTAAGATATTTTTTCATGAAGCATATAAAAGTGAAACGAAAAAGTGTAAAAGGATTTACATTATTCAGATAATTTTCCCTATATTTTAAACCGTAGACAGAAAAAAAGTTGGTAAACAACTAACAAGGGAAGTCTCCCTGGTGTCACCCTCCGATCTTCATGAAATTTGGATATGTTGTTAGGAACGAAAATTAATTCGACCCGTATTTTTTTTTAGCGGCCCAAACTCGTTTTTAGGGGGGGTCGATTTGTATGGGAGGAAATTGACCTTTTTCAGTTTTTTACGATTTACGCCTATTTAAACAAAATTAATATAGGCATATGTGGTATCAGATTAAAGGTATTAAAAATACCTATCTCGTGGTGCTAACAACGGGACAAAGAAGTTAATATTTTTCGACTTATTAACAAAAATGTCCGAAAATTTTGGTATTTTACTCAATATGACGAAAAGTTGTGCATGTTTGGACACGTTCTTAGCATGTGTAGATAGGTTTTCCAAAGATCTTTCATTTGGTATGTAACATGACTAGGTTTCTTTGCATAATATAGGAGATAAACGAAAAAAACTGAAAAATGGCCTTGTCTTCCCCCCTCCTTTTTACCCCCTAAATATGAATTTGGGCCGCTATAAAAAAATACGTGCCCTTTATTTTTTCTGATCTACAAAATAAAACCAATTCCATAAAGATCCGCGGGTGACACTAGGGAGACTTCCCTTGTAAGTTCTCATTTGCATTAATAAAATTAGTAATTTTCTTTTAATTGACACAATTCACGCCTCGATCGAACCAACTTTAACCTCAAGTTGCGAGAAATTACTTTCTTGATTATAAATCTGGGGTTTGATCAGCTTTGCTGCAAAATAAAATAAATGTTTAACATCAAATTTGTATGTTAATAACTCGAAAAAGAAGCGAGATATCAAAAAATAAGGCATGACCAAAATTATTCCTTCTATTATTTTTTATACCCTCCACTCTAGTGATAGAGGGTATATATAAGTTTGTCATTCCGTTTGTAACACCTCGAAATATTGGTCTAGGACCCCATAAAGTATATATATTCATGATCCTCGATCGATTTTAAGACGATCTAGCGATGTCCGTCCGTCCGTCCGTCCGTCCGTCCGTCTGTCCGTCTGTCTGTCTGTCTGTCTGTCTGTTGAAAACACGCTAACTTTTGAAAGACTTTACAGAGGCTCCTGAAGTTTGGCATATATGTTGGGCATTTACCTGGTCAGGTTGGTATTGCAATCCAGCAAAATCTGTCCAGTGCACTATAGGAAATTTTACCCTTTTTTTGGCCAAAATTATTTACAGCCAAACGGCTGGACCGATTTGACTGATTTTTTTTTATTTGACTTTTGGAAGACTCTTTAGAGGGAGGGAGTGACTCTTAAAGGTTTTCATACACTCAAAAAAAAAATTAGTAAAGTTACCTAAAAAATTACCTAATAACACTGTGCTACACCAAAAATATGCAGGGGTTCTCATATGAAAATTCGGGTTGGTTGGAGTCCATAGAGTACTGATATACTCATAGTTTTTCTGGATCACTTCGTTAAGTACGTTTTTTATTGGCAAATGTGTTGAAAAACGGCAATTCTTAAATTACAACTTTAAAAAATTATTACTTTGTTAGTTTGCAACCGATTTTCGATTTTATGGATTTTTTTGAAAGATATAAGTCTTACTTTTTAAACAAAACAAAAATAATAAAAATCGATTAAGAATTGGCTGAGCTACGATCGTTTAAGTTAAAAAAAAATCCAATTTTTTGAAAAATTTGTCATGTTCTTTATACTCTAAGTTGAAAGTGCATCATTAAACAATTTTAGTTTTATTTTTGTATAAAAGTATAGTAAAGTAGCTTTCCAAAACACCAAAAATCATAACAATCGGGTAAAAAATGAATGAGTTATGCTAAGTTTTGTGACAGGACATTTTTAATTTTTTTCAGAAATGCTTGTAATTCAGGTATTATTCATAAATCTTATTGCTAGTAGTAATTTTATGTGCCTATGCATATAAACAAGAGATGGTAACATAATTAGATTTGTGCGTGATTGACACATGATCACAAGTGAGCGTGATTGAAAATCAATTTTACTCACGTCGTTGTGAGTGAGTGTCAGTGGAATAAAAAAGTGTGAGTGAAATAAAAAAAAATTTCAGAACCCGTTCTGAAATTTTCCATTTTTTTAAAAAGTCAATTTATAAAAAATCCGGCCACATTTGTTTTTTTTTTTAATTTTTTTTTTTAAGATTAGATGTTTGTCTAAGAGATGGTCACGTGAGTGAATTTTAACTTTCACTCAATCACGAGCATAATTTTTCTTCTAACACTCACTCACAATCACGTGTGTAAATTTAATACAACTCACACTCACGTACGCCGATGCAAGAGTTACTCACGCTAACGTTGACTCACACTCACGATGTTCTTATTTATACTAAAAATAATTTCAAAAATCTTTCAAAATTTTCAGCAAAATCTAAAATTTTACATTTGTTTTGATTTTTCGGGACGAAATCTGAAGTTAAGCAAAATTTTACATTTTTTTTGTTGCTTTTTTTGGAATGAAAGGAAATATGAAGAGAAAATAAATCACGCAAACTCACGCAAAAAAATCAACTCACGCTCACTCTTTCACGCAATAATCTTTCTCACACTCACTCACAATCACGTGAGTAAAATTGAATTCAGTCACACTCACGCTCTTATCTGCTCATGTTCCCATCTCTAGTTTGTCAATCCACACAAAAAAAATTGTGATGTGTTTTTTTCGTTATTTTCGAGAAATCGCATTTGAATTTTGAATTTCATGACAATTTGGTAATTTGCTTGGTTCAACGTAGCGTATGACTAATGCAAATATTTAATAGTCATTCGCTACGTTGAAACAAGAAAATACAAGCAAATTACAAAATTGTTATGAAAATTAATATTCAAATGCGATTTTCTCAAAAAAACATATGTCTGAATCAGAGCTTCGAACGAATTAATTCTATTGAGAACTAATTCACCAAAAGTTTAATTCTGTTTTAATAAGTTTTGAATTATCATTCCTTACCAGCATTCAACACGAATTAAGTCAAAGGCTTAATTCTCAAAGCTTAAATCAAATTGAATTAATTCCCAAGAGAATTAATTCCTTGCAAGCAATCATTCGATTGAATGATCAACATTTTTCATCATTCAAATCTATTACAAATTGAATGATGATTTTTTTATTTCATTCCCTTTGTATTTTCAAAAATGTGTTGCTTGTGTGCATTCTAAGCATCTTCGTGTGTAAACGATCGGTTGTTGTTTTGTTGACGTCTCGTCTGCTTCTTCCCACACAAGCACAAATGTGTGTATATGTGTGTTGCGCTTCACTGTTTTAAATTGAATGATAAGAAAATTTCACAATTCAATTTGTAGTAGATTGATTTGTTAAAAAAATAGTTCATTCCTTAAGAATGATCATTCTTAAGGAATGAATTCTTGAAAGAATTAATTCAATAATTATGAAAGTTGAATGATTTTAGGGAATGCCAAATTCTATTTTTTTAATTCGAATTAGGAAATGGAATTAAAGAATTAATTCTTTCGAACCTTTGGTCTGAATTTATTTGTGTGGATAGACAAACACCTAAGTTTAAAAAAAAAAGTGGCCGGGTTTTTGATTAATTGACTTTTTTTAAAAATGCAAAAATTTCAGAACTAATTCTAAAAGTTTTCCAAAAAAAAAAATAAATCGATGTTTGAGATTTTGGTGCATTCCGTTTTAATTTAATAAATATTTAAACAAGGTAACTCAACACAAATTTGACCATTTTTCCAATATTTGACCTCCTAAGTCAAGTTTTTGAAAAATTTTAAAACCAAAAAACGCAATTTTCTTAGCTCCATATAGGGCTATTCATACAACCTGTTCAGAAATTTACGGTACACATGTTTTTTTTTGCTGGATATTTGGTGTGGAATGCCTCATACGTTTATTTATGAATAGGTAAAATTTCCATCAAATGATCCTAGGATTTTTCCAATTTCGTTTCAAAAATGTTTGCGAACGTACAACTTTTTCTGTCATAAAAATTTTGCAGGTATTACTTTTCAAAAAAGATTTTTTACTTAAACGAGCCTATTTTCAATCTATTCTCAATGTTTTTGTTTTTAAGAAGTAACACTCATATTTTTCAAACAAAACCAAAAAATTATAAATGGGATTTAGAAGCAACTGACACGCCCATTTTTTTATTCCACTCACTCACAACCACGTGAGTAAAATTGATTTTCAATCACGCTCACTTGTGATCATGTGTCAATCACTCACAAATTTAATTATGTTACCATCTCTTGTTTATATGTATAGGCACATAAAATTACTACTAGCAACAAGATTTATGAATAATACCTGAATTACAAGCATTTCTGAAAAAAATTAAAAATGTCCTATCACAAAACTTAGCATAACTCATTCATTTTTTACCCGATTGTTATGTTTTTTGGTGTTTTGGAAAGCTACTTTACTATACTTTTATACAAAAATAAAAAAAAAAATGTTTAATGATGCACTTTCAACTTAGAGTATAAAGAATATGACAAATTTTTCAAAAAATTGGATTTTTTTTAACTTAAACGATCGTAGCTCAGCCAATTCTTGATCGATTTTTAATATTTTTGTTTTGTTTAAAAGGTAAGACTTATACCTTTCAAAAAAATCCATAATCGAAAATCGGTTGCAAACTAACAAAGTAATAATTTTTTAAAGTTGTAATTTAAGAATTGCCGTTTTTCAACACATTTGCCAATAAAAAACGTACTTAACGAAGTGATCCAGAAAAACTATGAGTACATCAGTACTCTATGGACTCCAACCAACCCGAATTTTCATATGAGAACCCCTGCATATTTTATTTTTGGTCATTTGTAGCACAGTGTAATTAGTTCCAAACAGGGTTACCGGGTTATAAGTTGCCGCATCTAAGATTTTTTAGATCCTTGATAGATTATATGGTTTTCTAAACTGTTTTTACAATACATTTTTTTTTGAGTGTACACTAACTTTCGAAGATAACAGTAGAAATTTATTTTAACAATGTTAAAAAGTGTCAAACAAATCTACTTTTTAATAAGGATTTTATTCAAAAATTTTATTTTTGAGTTCCAAGTCGTCAACTACATTTCAAAATGCCACTACGGGCAGCCGTAGATGATGCAAGAGCTAGGGGCTCAACTTCCCTATTTAGATCTTTAGAGATTTCTGCTGTAACTCGTATTTTTGTTCTCGCAGATTTTGACAAAAAAGTTAATTGCGGTCGCCCAGGTTTCGATTTAGTGGAGGCAGGCTGCGTTTTAAGTTTTTTTTTAGCCAAGTATTGCCTTTAAGCCAAACAGCATGCTGTCTTTCAAAAATTTTCAAACTCCTACAACTTTTAATCCTTTTCATATTTATATTTGAACAAAATATTCTTAATTCCTCCTTTATATATTGTTTAAAGTTTTCGAAACATTCACTCTCAGCAATGTATGAAAAGAAATGGTCAGAAATAGCGGCTCCTTATCCACCTCTGCTTTATTTCTCTCGCCATGTATTAAATAACTCTGAATTTGGCACTCAGTAGTCACCTGGAAAAATGGGTATAAAAAAAAAGTTTGCGCATATCCGACCTTGAAATTTGATAAATTCGGAAGGTAATTGATTGTCCTAGAGAACTTTTATGGTTTTATAGCTAACATATGCTATCATTTTTTTTAAAGTCAAAATAAAATTCCAATTCATACTTCAATAAGTTCATCTTAAGGTCACTTCAATTTTTCCAATAAAATCGATCTAATAGATGAGTTCACCTACATTTCACTATTTATCATTAAAGTACTCACCTTTGACATTATTTTCCATTTTTTAGTTTTTAAAAACTATAAATTCTTAATATAAAAACTTTTGTTAGAAGCTATCACAAAACTCGCTGCTCTCAATCGTTATTTTATAACTAAGTAAGAAATTGCAAGAAAAACTACTGATAAAGTGACAGTACATCAATTCTGTCGAAAAATTGAGAAAGAATTGTTTACTTTGTTAAGTTTTGTTTATATTAATGTAAAAAAAAATAATGTTTGCAAAAATTTTAATTTTGACTTTTGGCCAAAAAATGGGTAAAATTTCCTATAGTGCAGTGGTTTAAAAGTTATAAGCAAATGAGTGAATTTCGGCAAGGGTTTTTTTGGAATTTACGATATAAAACACACGGTAACTTTCGAACGGCAATTCTGAGGGTACTGAAGTAAGGCACATATATTTGCCATTCCTCTGGTCCGGTTCGTTTTAAATTTCAGCCAAATCGGTCCAGTGGTTCAAAAGTTATTAGCAAAACCGTAAATTTCAGATTAGTTTCACCTTAAATTCACGTGTTGAAAACCCGTTAAACATACCCAGCAAAACTTTGGTAATGGGTAGTGATTATATAACACATTACCAGGTAATGTATATTACTTATTTGTAGCATTATTTTATGATGTCTTACCAAGCATTTGTTCCACAACGTATTATTTTCAAGTGAAAAATAATACATTACTAATAATTTGCTACGTAATGCATGATTATTGGAAAAAATGTATTTCATATTTGTTATTTCTAAACATTAAATCATGGATGACTTATATTTGGTTACATTATGTATTATTTGAAAGTTTGAAAAAATGCATTATTTATAATTGGATGCATAATGCATTACAATAACATAAAAAATAATTATTTTATAAAAAAATGCATAAGTTTAAACTAGAGATGGGCTCACGACAGGAAATTTCTAACGACACACACTCACGAGCATATTTTATCTACTTACACTCACTTACAATCACGTGAGTAAATTTAATACAAAATTAATTTTTCACTACTCGTAACACCTTATATATTATCTTCTGGTATGCTATATTATTTCATTTCTCGTAACCTATAAAATATCATATATTTTACACCTTACTCGTATTCTTTGTTATAAATTTATGACTTATTTTATACCTTACTGGTATTCTTTGTGATAATGTGGATGCATTACTTTGAGTCTCATCGCCTGTTAAAATCATCAATGCTGCAATGTATAAAATAAGAGATCCTATACCTTATTTTATACCTTATTTGGTAATCTAAGTTTTGCTGGGATGTTTTAAAACATTTGTAAGGCAGAAAAATATTTTACAAGGTATTTTTGTCACATAAAAATATTTTTACACTAAAACAAAAAAAAATACACTCAAAAAAAAATTAGTAATTTTTTTTTTTTTTCAAAAATTAAAAAAAAAAGTTTTTTTACAGAAAATAAAATATTTCTAACCAAAAATTTTATTTTTTCATTTTAGAAAATTTACTATCACTTAAAAAGGGCATTGTGGATGGTATTCATAGATTCGGCCAAGTTGAATTTAACTTTTCTACTTGTTTTGACTATGCTTTATTTTATATTGTGCTCTAAAAAAATTAAATTGGTACACTGAAAAAAGACATAACTAAAATTAAGGAAAAAATGTCTTTAAAAATTTATCATGAATTTTCCTAAAATTAAGTTAAATTTAACTAAAAAATTAGAAATTTTCTTAACTATGAGGAAAAAAGTTTAGTTCATTTACTTATAATTAGTTCATAGTTTTCTTAAAATGGAATTTTTTTAATATTAGGAAAAAAATTCTTACTGCCAAAGAAATTTTTCACAAATCTAAGAAACGTATCTTTATTTTTAAGACATATTTCTTAAAAAACAATTTAGTTCAAGTTTAGTTATAATTTACTATAAAAAACCACATCGTATTTCTCTTCTTTGAAATGAGAAAGTGTACTTCTTAGAATTTAGTTAATAACTTCTAAGAATTTAGTTAAAAATTCAAAATGGCAATATCTCGAAAACTAAGCGAGATAAAGCGAAACGAAAGAGTAAAAGGTATGTTTTAACTAAAAAATAATTGTTTGTGGCCTGTGTGTATCTAGTTTATTATTAGTTCATTATAGGAGTTTACATTTGTGATATTAACTATAGTTTCATGGACTGCAACTTTTGAAATTCGATCGTATTCGGTCCAATTCCTGTTTTGTTTATTATTTTGGGTTATTTTTGTTGTGACGTTTCAGTATGGCGTGCTAGTTCCCGCAAGTTGCTCGGTTTTTTAGGGTCCATCTGCTGTCCAAATAAACAGTATAAACGCGATACAGACCACAATTTTCAATCGATTTGGCTGAAATTTGAAATTTAAGTTTCTTTTATCGCAAGAACAAAACCTATTAAATTTTGACAAAATCAATCCATGTTAACCCATAGCCCCCATATAAATGTCCCCTTCAAGTTTTACTTAAATACTTCTAACAATAGTATTCAAGATATCCTCTTGAAATTCGACCAATAAATGTTTTTTATATTCATAAATAATCGCTCTAAATTTTAATGGGATCGGACCATTTTAATTCTAGGCCTCATACAAACCACCCTCCCAATATTCACATAATTTTCCCAAAATACATAAAAATAAATAAATATTGTTTAAAAATTAATTCTTTTTAAATTTTATAATCGCAAATAAGCATTAGTCTTTAATATTTCACATTTCCGAATTAAGCGCCGCTAGATTGGCCATTTCGGCCACTGTGCTACGGGGGCCCCCCAAAAAAAAAAAATTACCAATTTTAAAGCATGTTGAACTTAATTTAAATAAAGAAGGGTATTCGAGGGCTGAAAAGATATTAATTCTTCTTCCAAGTATATTTTTTCCTAAAACATAGTAATGCATTTACTTAAAAATATCTTAAAAGTAAGTAAAATTGTACTTAATATAAGTTTAATTGTTTTTATCCAGAGGAAAAATATTTTTTTAAATAAGTAAAACTTTCCTTAAACTTACAGATTCTGTGGACCCTATGGAGTCCCCCCAATTTGAGGACCCTATGGGCCCCGAATATATGGGGTCCGCCCATGAGTATGTGCGTACACTATTATAGGGTCACTATAATTTTTGATACAAAATTTTAGTCAGATTGCTCTATCTTGCTTAGTTATCGAGATATGGGAATGGGGTCTTAAGAAATTTGAACATGAAATAACTCGAAAACTATAACTCGGAGGGCTTTCGGGTCTTCGGCGGTCATATTCTACAAGTTAAGGACTACAAAAATGATTTTAGAATTTTTTTCGTATCTGTAGTATTTGCAGAGTTATAGGCATTTGAAAATTTCGCGAAAATCGAAATTTGGATTTAAAGTTAGGGGCTCAAAAACTAAGCAAGGTAGAGCAAAACGGACACAAGTTTTGGGTCAAAATCGATAGGACCCTTAAAGGCCCGAACGGGGTCTCGAGTTAACAGGGGCTGGACCCATGGGGTCCGAACCCATGTGAATGAACTAAAGTGTAATATAATTTTTCCCATTTTATAGTTAAAATTGGCTAAAAATTAAATAACTTTGTTTCCCTTATTTTTGGGAAAATTATAAACTTAAACCAAGAAAAAAAATCCTTGGAGCCAAATTATTCCCTCTTTTTCTCAAAATTTAGCTAATTTTCCCAGATTTTAGTTCACTTTTTTTTGAGTGTAGGTACACTAAGAAAAAACTTGTAAAATTACAAGAAAAGCTTGTAATTTATTTTTTGATACCTCCTATTTGACAAGAATTCCTTGTTATTTTACAAGCCTTTTACCAATAATTTTGTTATTTTACAAGCTTTTTACCAAAAAAATTGTAAATTTACAATTTAAAATTTTTTTGACGCGATAAAACTTATATTGAAGTTTCGTAACTAGTACCGACTACTCAATTCTGCCTATTTTTTCGAGTACTCAATACTTTCAGGGTTGTATTTTTCATTTAAAATGCATAATTTAACCAATAAAATATAACCATGAAATGCAAAACTCTGTGTATAAAAAAAAATAATTTTTTTTTTCTAGATAAATAATTTTTAAATTGGTTAAAAATAATCTAAATTTAATAGCGAATGTCTTTTTATTCAAATATAATAAAACGCAAATAGAATTTGGAAAAAAAAAGAATTAAATTACAATTTAGAAGGCACTATTTTAAAATTTTTCAATTTCAAAAAAAGTATTGAGTACCCTGCAAAAAAAGTCATTACCACTTCTCAGTGGAGTGCTTTAAAACTATAACAAATGTAATGAAATACAACAAAAATAACAAAAAACACAAGACAAAAACACACAAACAGTTTTGTCTACTCCAGAATACATATATATATTCAGCACTTAACTCATTACTAGGGAGGAGATTTTCATGCAAATGCATGTTTTTTGTCGATAGTCTAAAAACGATATCGACCAATTATCTTTCCGAATCAAGAAATTTGCGTTAAAATGGCATTGCTTTGTTTTTGCATATTTTTGCATATTTTGGTGAAAATGCATATTTTTGAATATTTTGCTTTTAAATGCATATTTTGTGCATATTTCCAACTTTTAAATGCATATTTTTGCATATTTTGGCATAAATTAGCAAAAAGACAAATTGAAATTTATTTTTTCAAAAACTATTTTACATTTTAAAAATTTATTTGGAAAAAAAAATACAGTATTTTTTGTTTTTAATTTTTGTTATAGATTTTCTTAATTTCTAAAAAAAAACTTGCTTACATTAAGTTTAAAATGTTACTATTTAAACCCGGCATTATTTTTTGCTGTTTAAGAAGTTTTTCATATGAAAACAAGATTTTTATCACACAGATTTTATTTTTTAGTGCATATTTTAAGGTTTTTTAGTGCATATTTTAAGGTTTTTTAGTGCATATTTAAAGCGCATATTTTCGATTTTTTAGTGCATGAAAATCTCATCCCTACTCATTACCTATCGCGACACCTCCATACAAATGTAAGTAGATATTCAGTAGATAAGAACTACTCCGTAGAAGTAGTTGGAAGTTGTTTGAAAGTTCGGAGTACTTCTTATCTACTGAATATCTACTTACTTTTGTATGGGAGTGTCGCGGAAGGTAATGAGTTAAGTGCTGAATAACAACTTTTTATGGAGTAGAAAAAACTGTTTGTGTGTTTTTTTCTTGTGTTTTTGTTATTTTTGTTGTATTTCATTACATTTGTTATAGTTTTAAAGCACTCCAAATAGAAGTACTTCGCACTTTTTTTGCTGGGTAGTATCGAGTACTCAGTTGAAAAAGTATCGAGTAGTATTGAGTAGTCAAAAGTATCCACAATTTACAACACTATTCGTAACTTTACTAGATTTTTTGCTACCTCCTATTTTACGCGAATTCCTAGTAAAAATTACGAGCTTTTTTGTAATTTTACAAGATTTTTACCAAATAAATTGTAAATTTACAACTTTTTTGGCGAAATAAAAATAACAAGAAATTCTCGTAAATTTACTAGATTTTTTTGTAAAAAATCTTGGAAATTTTAAAATAACAAGAAAAACTGTGACATTACAAAAAAAAATATAAATTTCGATCGACAAATGTTTGTTAAAAACAACACTGAAAAAAAAGACATAACGAAAATTAAGGAAAAAATGTCTTTGAAAATTTAACATGAATTTTTCTAAAATTTAGTTAAATTTAACTTAAAAATGAGAAATTTTCTTAACTATGAGGAAAAAATTTTAGTTCATTTACTTATAATTAGTTCATAGTTTTCTTTAAATGGAATTTTTTAATATTAGGAAAAAAATTCTTACTACCAAAGAAATTTTCCACAAATCTAAGAATCGTATCTTTATTTTTAAAACATATTTCTTAAAAAACAATTTAGTTCAAGTTTAGTTAAAATTTACTAAAAAAAAACATCATCGTATTTCTCTTCTTTGAATTTAGGAAGTGCACTTCTTAGAATTTAGTTTATGACTTCTGAGAATTTAGTAAATAACTTCTTAGAATTTAGTTAAAAATTCAAAATGGCGATATCTCGAAAACTAAGCTAGATAGAGCGAAACGGATGAAATTTTCAAAAGATGGAAAAGCCTATCTCTGCATATCTGTCGGGGTCCCAAGACCCTAATTTTAGATCTAAAATTTGAAATTCCCGAGATTTTATATATGCACATATCTCGGTAAATACTGCCAACACGAGAAAAGGTCCAACGGCATTTTTGTAGCTCTTGACTCGTAGAACACTTCCGCAAAATACCCAAAAGCCCTCCGATTAATAGTTTTTGAGTTATCCGGTTTTTAAGATTCTCAAGACCCTATCAGGCCCCTTATTACCGTATCTCAAAAACAAAGCAAGTTAGAGCGAAACGTACACAAATTTTGGGTCAAAATCTATGGGGACCCTTAAAGGACCCAACGGGGTCTCGAGTTAAATGGGGTCCGAACCCATGGGTCCAGGGTCCAGACCCAATCTATTTCTAAAATATGAAGTATAATTTTTCCCATTTTCTAGTAAAAATTGGCTTAAAATTAAATAACTTTGTTTTCCTTACTTTTGGGAAAATTATGAACTAAAACCAAGAAAAAAATCTTTGGAGCCAAATCATTCCCTCTTTTTCTCAAAATTGAGTTAATTTTCCCAGATTTTAGTTCACTTTTTTTTGAGTGAATGAAAACTGTCAAATATTGGTAAAATGGAATTACGAGACTTTTTCTAGTAATTTGACAAGGTTTTTTTTGAGTGTACTAAAAACTGAAATCGGTTGGAGATCAGCGAAGAATTGTGATCTCATCTCGAGTTACACTGAAAAAAAAGACATAACTAAAATTAAGGAAAAAATGTCTTTGAAAATTTATCATGAATTTTCTTTAAATTTAGTAAAATTTAACTAAAAAATGAGAAATTTTCCTAACTATGAGAAAAAAAATTTAGTTCATTTACTTATAAGTAGTTCAAACTTTTCTTTAAATGGAATTTTTAAATATTAGGAAAAAAATTCTTACTGCCAAAGAAATTTTCCACAAATCTAAGAAACGTATATTTATTTTTAAGACATATTTCTTAAAAAACAATTTAGTTCAAGTTTAGTTAAAATTTACTAAAAAAAACATCATCGTATTTCTCTTCTTTGAATTGAGGAAGTGTATTTCTTAGAATTTAGTTAATAACTTCTGAAAATTTAGTAAATAACTTGTTAAAATTTAGTTAAAAATTCAAAATGGCGATATCTCGAAAACTAAGCGAGATAGAGCGAAACGGACGAAATTTTCAAAAGAAAGACAGCAAAGAAAAATACGGAATAGCCTAGCTCTGCATATCTGTCGGGGTCTCAAGACCCTAAATTTAGATCTAAAATTTGAAATTCCCGAGATTTTATATATGCACATATCTCGGTAAATACTGCCAACACGAGAAAAGGTCCAACGGCGTTTTTGTAGCTCTTGACTCGTAGAACACTTCCGCAAAATACACGAAAGCCCTCCGATTAATAGTTTTTGAGATATCCAGTTTTTAAGATTCTCAAGACCCTTTCAGACCCCTATTACCGTATCTCAAAAACTAAGCAAGTTAGGGCGAAACGGACACAAGTTTTGGTACAAAATCTATAGGGACCATTAAAGGACCCAACGGGGTCTCGAGTTAAATGGGGTCCGAACCCATGGGTCCAGGGTCTAGATCCAATCTATTTCTAAAATGTGAAGTATAATTTTTCTCATTTTCTAGTTATAATTGGCTTAAAATTAAGTAACTTTGTTTTCCTTATTTTTGGGAAAATTATGAACTTAAACCAAGAAAAAAAATCTTTGGAGCCAAATCATTCCCTCTTTTTCTCAAAATTGAGTTAATTTTCCCAGATTTTAGTTCACTTTTTTTTTGAGTGTAGAGTTATTTAAAAAAGTCGTTGGTGATCTTAATTTTTAAACGTTTAAAAAAAAGTGATAGTTTCTTCGAATATTTTTTCATATTTTTTTTATAGAACTACATTTAAATATCAACAAAATCTTGTCTATTTTTTTTTAAGATATCGATATTTTTTACCGGTCAAAATTAATTGAAAATTTCAATTTCTTCATTTTTTGGAAAAAATCTCCATTTTGAAAAATTGATTACGTAACACCATCTTGGAATAAAACATGTCTAAAAATTTAATAAATTTCCCCATATGCTACTTGATTCGGTTAAAATTTTAAACATCTACAAAAAAAAAAAAATAAAAAATGTTCTTTTCCTCCATTTCAAGGCCCATCAAATATTTTTACCCAAAATGAAGTTACTAAATAATGGTCATATTGTTAATATATCTTCTATATCTGCACTATTTCCTTATCCATTTTTCGACATTTATTCAGCTACAAAAGCAGCTGTACGTTCTATGACAACATCATTGCGTTTAGAAATTTTAAATGAACGTAAAAATATTACGGCTACCACAGTGATGCCAACATTTTTAAATACAAATAAACGCATAGAAAAATTGGCTCTAGTAGGTGGATTCCAGAAGCTTTTACCTTTGGTTGGTGGTCCGATTGTTGCCCGTTATGTTGTAAATGGTATGTTAAGAAATGCTCGTGAAATTTCCGTGCCTTCGGTAATTTTTTACATTTATAAAGTTTTCGAGTAAGTTATTTTATGTAAATTTGTTTTTAAGACTGTATATTTTTTTAATGATTATTTTATTACTTTTTTTAATTTTAGATGTTTACCTGTTTGTGCAAAAGAAATTTTTTTATCAACTCTTGTCATGTTTGATTATACTAGAATTATGACTTCGTCGAAAATTGCTAGTATAATGAAAGTGTCTGATATAAATGTTTAAAAATAGAATACAAGTTATTAATAAAACAAAAACCAATTAAACTCAAAAAAAAAAACTTGTCAAATTACTTGGAAAAGGTCTTGAAATTCCGCTTTACCAATTTTGTATTTTGGTTGACAGAAATTTACAGTTTTTTTTTTCAAAATTTTACAAAATTATTTTGGAAAATGTATTCTATAAGTTTTTAAGGTAAGCATTAAAATATCGGTCTAGGGTAGGGTTGCCAGACGTCCCGCATTTGGCGGAATTGTTCCGCAAGAATTTTTAAAATCCCGCCATTTTTGTAATTTTTGGGAGTTTGTCCCGCATTTTCGAAATAAAATTCTGGCAACACTAGTCAAGGGCATCACAAAATATATATGGGGCATTCCATGTCAAATCGGACACTTTGAAATTTTTTTTTTTTAGATTTTCCCAATTTGTTTACAGTTTTTAGTACCCTTCGAAAACTCCTTCGTGGTAAATTTTCAGATTTTTTTGATGACCCGTTCAAGAGATATCGAATTTTTAAAAATTGGTAGTTTGTTCCTTTACTCAAATTTCTTTTACTCATAACTTCTTCAGTAATGGTCCAAATTTCAATTTTTTTTTTTTTTTTAATTTTTGTTTTTCTTACGTACTTTAAAAAAAAACATCCCAAAAAATTCTTAAAAGCGCTCTAGTATGCGATTTTTAAGTTTTAAAATTTAAATCTCATTTTGAAAATGTTTGTACACTCAAAATAATTTTAGCAAAAAAATTGTGGGTTCAAAATCAGCAAATTTTCTTGTAGGTTTACAAGCTTTTTTGCTAACATTACAGTTTTTTTTTTTTGAGTGACTCTTCGATTTTTTTGAAACTTTTTTGTGTAAAACTTCTATCGATTCTACAATTTTTTTACCCAGGAGGATCGTGGGATAACGATTATTACTATTTTTTTAAATTTTTTTAAAAAAATTTATTGTAATTTTCCAATCTTAAAATCATTTCTACTGCTCCAATGGTGCGTTATAGAGGGGTCATTTATAAGACTGAATCCCATTAATTTTTACGTCTTAACATTTCTTTGGAACAAACTAATACCCTATCTCCAATTTCTAAGGGGGCTCCCACACAAAACGACATTGTTTAAAATTTGCTCCAACCGCTCTAACTGCCCTAATAGTGCCCTTAGAGCAACAAAATGTATGACCGACCCACAATATTTTTTTAGTCCAAACATTTTCTCTGAACACACCTACCCTCTATCTTTAACAGTTAAGGCGGTCCCCATACAAATTTTTTTTATTTTTTGTAAATTTGTTTTATTTAATCAGCTTCTACCGGTCCAATGGTGCGTCCTAGAGGGGTCATTAGTGAGACCGACTCCAATTAATGGGGGTCGGTCTAATAAATGACCCCTCTATAACGCACCATTGGAGCAGTAGAAATGATTATAAGATTGGAAAATTACAATAAATTTTTTTTAAAAAATTTTAAAAAAATAGTAATAATCATTATCCCACGATCCTCCTGGGCAAAAAAATTTTAGAATCGATAGAAGTTTTACACAAAAAAAAAATCGAAGAGTACAAACATTGTCAAAAATGAGATTTAAATTTTAAAACTTAAAAATCGCATACTAGAGCACTTTTAAGAATTTTTTTGGATTTTTTTTTTTAAAGTTTGTAAAAAACAAAAATTAAAAAAAAAAAAATTGAAATTTGGACCATTATTGAAGAAGTTATGAATAAAAGAAGTTTGAGTAAAGGAACAAACTACCAATTTTTAAAAAATCGATATCTTTTGAGCGGGTCATAAAAAAAAATCTGAAAATTTACCACGAAGGAGTTTTCGAAGGGTATTAAAAACTGTAAACAAATTGGGAAAATCTAAAAAAAAAAAATTTTCAAAGTGTCCAATTTGACATGGAATGCCCCATATATTATTGATCAGTGATCGACTCAAAGAGATTCTGTGAATGTCCGTGTATCTGTTCGTCTGTCTGTTGACGACACAATGGAGTCCAAAATAAAAGCGCTAGAAGATTTGCAATTCTTCCCGAATATGTCTTATGGTCATTGGCTGGTTAAGTTCTTGAATGGGCAAAATCGGACTCCTTGAAGAACTAAACTCAATTTTGGAAAAAACGCCATTTTTAGATTTTTTTTATATTTTTTTAAACAAATGCATTTCATGTCAGAAGAAGTTCAAAGTCCTCCGTTTGGACCTGGGGAATAAAAAACATTTTTTTTTTGTTTGCCAACCCACTTTTTTGGGCGTGGATATATAAATATTTTTTAGATACCCAGTGAAAAATATTAATCATACCTCAAAGTATAGCAGTTGTTTTTACTGTAACTCAAATTGTCAGAATTTTTTTATTAACAAAAACAAACTTTGTTTGTTAATAATTCCTGCTGCATCCGACACATCCAACTCGTTCAACACATCCCTTTTTCTTAAAATTTCTAGAAAATTATAAGTTTTTTTTTATAGACTAAAACAACTACATAAAGCAACCGTTTATACATAGTAGTATTTTTTTTTATTTTTTTTTTAAAACGATTACAAAAAATAGTTGTTTGAGATTTTTCATACAAAAAAAAAAAAACTTAAATTGTAGTTGAAAACAACAACCAAGAATATCTTGAAAACTGCTTGACAAGTTTTGATGGCTGATTCGGATTCAGGAGGTCCATTTACTATAAAGTTTGTTGTTATCGTAAACGGTACAGTGAAAAAACAGAAAGTACTGAAATATAACTTTTAGTAATCTGCAAACGCGAATATCTCGAAAACGGTGTATGCTACAAAAATTCTGAAAGCAGATTTGGAACCATAATCTTTTCTGTCCGTATATGAGGCATTCCACACCAAATGTCCCGCTACAGAAAAACATGTGTCCCGTAAATTTCTGAATAGGTTGTTTGGATAGCCCTATATGGAACTAAGAAAATTGCGTTTTTTGGTTTTTCTAATTTTCAAAAACTGGGCTTAGAAAGCGTGGTCAAATATTGGAAAAATGGTCAAATTTGTGGCGAGTTGCCTTGATTAAATATTTATCAAATTAAAACGAAATGCACCACAATGGTGCATATGGGCTATCAAATACAATTTTTTTTAAAAATTAATTGCATGAATATTAAAATTAATTGCATGAATATTACTCATTCGCAACGTTAATACAAAAAAATACAAACAAATTACAAAATTGTTATGAAATTTAAAATTCAAATGCGATTTTCTCGAAAAAAAAGAAAAATGTTTTTCTGAATTTTTTTGTGTGAATGGACAAACATCTAAACTTTAAAAAAAAAAATTTAAAAATAATAAAAAAAAAGTGGCCGGATTTTTGCTAAATTGACTTTTTTAAAAAATGGGAAATTTCAGAACGGGTTCTGAAAATTTTCCAAAAAAAAAAATTAATTGATAGCCCATACATCCCTATTAATATTATAAATCTGATTGTTGGTTTGTCTGTCTGTCTGTCTTTCTGTCTGTCTATCTGTCTGTCTGTTCCGTAATAAGTAAAGAACGGCTTAACCGATTTTCATGAAATTTTCACCACAGATAGTACTAACCGAGGCGGGAACTATAGGCCATAAGCGACCGCGATCGGACAGAGGGGCGTAAAATGCCACGCCCCTTTTTACCATGCTAAAGCTATATCTGCCTGTCCGGCAATAACGGAAAAACGGCTGAACCGATTTTCATGAAATTTTCACCTCGGATAGTACTAACCGAGGCGGGAACTGTAGGCCATAAGCGATCGCGATCGGACAAAGGGGCGTAAAATGCCACGCCCCTATGTACCATGCTAAAGCTATATCTGCCTGTCCGGCAATGACGGAAAAACGGCTGAACTGATTTTCATGAAATTTTCACCACGGATAGTACTGACCGAGGCGGGAACTATAGGCCAAAAAAATCCGCGATCGGAAAAATGGGCGTAAAATGTCACGCCCCTTTGTATTGTACAGAAACTATATCTGCCTGTTCTGCAATCACTGAAAAGTGATTTAACCGATTTCACTTACATGTTTACCACAGATAGTACTAACCGAGGCGGAAACTATGAGCCACAATAGAGGGCTATCGAAAAAAGGGTCGTAAAATGCCACGCCCCTTTTTATTGCACTAAAAGTTATTTCTGAATTTTCCGCAATTACGCTTCAACGGCTGAACTGATTTTCATGAAATTTTCACCATATATAGTATTAACCGAAGCGAACACTATGAGTCACAATAGAGGGCGATAGAACAAAGGGTCGTAAAATGCCACGCCCCTTTGTATTACATTGAAAGTTATTTCTTCATGTTCTGTGATCACGTATAAACGGCTAAACCGATTTTAATGATATTTTTATCAATGATACCACTAAGAGAGGCGGAAACTATAGATTATAATAGAGCGCTTATGGACAAAGGGGCGGAAAATGCCACACCCCTTTATACTATACTGAAAGTTTTTCTGCATGTTTCGTAATCATGCTTAAACGACTATACCGATTTTAATAAAAAATAAAATAGCGCGCATCTTTTTATTTTATTGAACGCTATTTCTGTTTAAAATTAAATGAAATTTTTACCACAGATAGTAAGTATTTACTGAGGCGGGAACTATAGATTAAAATAGAGCGCGCTTGGACAAAGGGGCGTAAATTGACATGCGCCTTTGTACTATACTGAAAGTGTTTTTGCATGTCCCTTAATAACGCTTAAACGACTAAGCCGGTTTTAACAAAATTTTTTCAATAGATAGTACTAACAGAGACGGGAACTTTAGTATGGTATCAACTGCCATACCTTTGCAATGTACTGAAAGTTCATTCTAACTTTCCGTAATCACGCTTAAACGGTGAACCTGATGTTATTATAATTTTCACCACCGTTAGTTAGTACTTATTGAGGCGGAAACTATAGACACGACCAGACAAAGGTGTGAATTGCCACGTCCTTTTTTAATACATTGAAATTTATTTCTGTCTGTTCCGTACTCACGCGTTAATGGTGAAACCATTTTTAATCAAATTTTCACCACAGATGGTATTTACACTTGGCAATCGGGAAAAGGGGCTTAAAATGCCGCACCCCTTTGTATTAAATTAAAAAAATATTTGTTCCTGTTTCCTGTTGAACGATATGCCATATTAGCCGTCGATTAGACAAATGGAAGTAAAATGGCACGTCAATTTGTAATATACAGAACGCTATTTCTGGCTTATTTGCTATCATGCAAAAACGGCTTAACCAACTCCTTTAAACACTACTGTTAGAATTAACTGAACGAGAACTATATGCGATATCAGAACCTGAAAACAGTTGAGCCGATTTCAATGAAATTTTCAACACAAATAGTGCTATAGCCAATATTAAACTGCGATTGATAAAAAGGCATATAATGGCACGCCCCTTTGTACTTTATTGAGAGTTATGTCTGCCTGTTTTGCGAACAAGGTAAAACTGCTGAGCAAATTTAATTGCAATTTTCTTCACGTGCTAACCAATAGGGGAACTATAGGTCACATGAGACCAAAATTGAACTAAATGCGTTAAATGCCACACCCACTTTAACTCAGGCGCGGATCCAGGGGGGGGGGGGGAGAATGGGATTTCTCCCCCCCCAAAACGATTTCAAAAGAAAAAAAAGAAAGAGAAAGGAAAAGAAAAGAAAAAAAAGGAAAAGAAAAAAAGGAAAAGAAAAAAGAAAAAGGGAAGGGAAAGGAACAAGGATCGAAAGCAAATGACCAGAATGTATAAAAATCCTTTGGAGAGGTATATGTATGTGTGCTGATGATTTTCGTCAGCACACACAGTCTCCATCCTACGGAATTTTTTTACATCCTTGGGATAATGTGTTTCGGAATTAAAGAAAATTCATTTGAAAAACTTAAAAAAAAGTCGTGGACATTTTCTAACCGAATAACTTTCTTAAAGAAAAAGTATTATATTTTTATAGAAAAATGTCTCAGAATTCCAGACTTTATTTTTAGAAAATGTTTTGATACTTATTTGACTCTGAATGTAAGAATTTTTTTATTTAATAATTATCTAAAATTTTTAGAAAAATATCTTATAACTTTTCTTAAGCAAAAGTTCCTCACCAATTTATATTTTTTCCTTAGGAAAAATGTTTCAGAATCGGCCAAGAACTTAAAAAAAATAAAAATCTCAGAATCGGAAAGATTTCTACAGGCAAAATGCTCAGAATCTGAGTTGTTCTATAAGGAAATATATTTTCTTTCTCTTTAAGATATCTTTTAGATCTGCTAATTTTTCTATATGAAAAGTTTATCAAAACCTATTTTGAGAGATTTTTTTTGTATAAAAAATTTTTAGATTGAAATTCTTCTGTTGGAGATTTTTTTGATGAAAGTTTTTCTGTTGGAAAATCCTGGGAATTTTTCTACAGGAAATGTGTCTCTAAATATGTAAATTTTTCTAATAATAATAATAATTATTTTATAAACAAATGTTAAAGAATCTTAGAAATTGTCTTAAAAAACATTAGCTGGCATTAAAACCGTAAAATTTTTCTATTAAAAAATGCTATAAAATTTAGAATTTAATTTTTAAAAAAGTGTATCAAAATTTCTTCATAAAATGTTTTAGAAACTGATAATTTCTTGGTACACAGAAAAAATTTGAAACGAATTTCAATCAACAAAAACGCGGATTCAATCAATATTTTGATTGAAACTCCTCCAATTAACAAAATTGTTATACCAATCATCAAATTGTAGGTGATTGATTGAAAATTATTTCAATCAAACATTTTTTCGATTTTGATCAAAAATTTGATCAATTTTTTGTTTAAAGTCAATCAAAATAATGATTGATTAAACAAATGAATTGTAAGCTTATGACAAAATTATCAAAAAATTCATCTTTTTTGCTTTCCAATATGTTGCCAACAATAAAAATAAGCAATGCTCGATTATTTTGTATATTTTTGAATTAATCTATTCAAATAAATTAAAGCGAAAAAAAAAATCAGGTATGTTGAAAATTTGTAACAAAAAATAGCAAAAATTTTAATCAAAACATTGATTGACTCATTTAAATTTTGTTGATCAATACATTTAATTGAAAATTTTTAGCCAATAATTTTTTGTGTGTATATGATAATTTTCTTTTACAAAATGTGTTTCAGGATCTGAAAATGTTTGTATACGAAATAGTTCTTGGAATCGAAAAATTACTTTAAAATATGAGAATCAGAATTCAATTTCTTTTGTAGAAAGAATCTCAGAATCTCAGATTATTTCTATAGAAACAAATTTAGAAATCTGAGACATTTTCTTTAAGAAAATGTTGAATTTGAGAGTTTTTCAACAGAAAATATGATTTAAGAATTAAATTTTTTTTATCAAAGTTTAGAATCTGAACATTTTTATAAAGGAAAATATCTCAGAAATGGGTTATTTTTCTATATGAAAGATATTTTAAAATCTAAGAGTTTTCTGTAGTAAAAATGTATCAACATCTGAGAAATTTTGTGAAGGGAAGGTTGATAAAAAACTATTTTTTTTGTCTTCGAAATATTGGAGTTTTAGTATAAATTTTTGTTTAGAAAAATATGGATATGTGTCTATTAGGGGTATAACCAAAATAAGAACCTATCATAACGGTATGGGCAATGTTATACTGATAACAAAAAACGGTATCCGGGGTCATTTTGGTCAAAAAACCTTCGGCACCGATTGCAATTTCTAAAACACCTCAAATTCAAATTTTTGTATGTTTTATGGTGGGAATCCGTCCCTTTCAACGTTATTTTGATTTTCGTCGTTTTACAACAAAAATAAAACTAGATACAGCTAATTTTTAACATTTAAAACATGGGTTGAATAAATATTTGAAAAAAATATTAGCAAAAACTTCATCGCGATCGGTGCCGAACCTTTTTTAACATTCGCGAAAAAAAGAGGACGCATTTCTTATTGATTTTCTATGTACTTTCTCACTATGATAGGCCCTTTTTGATATTTTCAAAAATATGCAAATGGTTATATCCCTAGTGTCTATTCATAGTTGTGACTGGCTATGACAGTCACATTTATTATTTGACTATAAACGGTGTTATTTATGAAGTAAATCGGTCTGTCAGGATTCCCTCGTGAAAAATATTTTTTGATTTAAAAAAGTTCCGCCAAAAGTCGCGCCTGATTTAAATACTATAGCTTTTACTTAATTTTTTTTCTTTTGTTTTTAAAAACACCCCCCCCCCTTCTACATCAAACCGAACTTCATGGCTTTCCGATCTCATAAACTTTTTTTTTGAAAAAAAAAAAAAAAAATCTCCCCCCCCAAATGAAATTCCTGGATCCGCGCCTGCTTTAACTACAGTGAAAGTTATGTATTTATTGATGTTTTCACTACATAAAGTGCTAACCGAGGAGGGAACTATAGGTTCCTTTTAAAAGCCATTAAAGAAATACATTAATATAAGGTTTGTTCCCATGACACACCATGTTCCCGACGCTAAGCAAAATCGAAAAAAAATCTACCAAACCTCATGAATAGGTTTATATTCACCAGAGAAAAGCCACGAAGAAGAAAATAAACTGACTAATAAAAAACTCATTCATTACATAATATTTTTTTAAACCCGGGCAACGCCGGGTGCAAAACAGCTAGTAACTATATAAGAATGTAAATTTTTAAGATTGTGGTGCATTCCGTTTTAATGTGATAAATATTTAATCAAGGCAACTCGCCACAAATTTGACCATTTTTCCAATATTTGACCACGCCTCCTAAGGCCAGTTTTTAAAAAATTGAAAAACCAAAACCGCAATTTTCTAAGTTCCATATAGGGCTATCCATACAAGCTATTAAGAAGTATACGGTACACGTGTTTTTTTTTCGCTGGACATTTGGTGTGGAATGCCCCATATTTGAATTTTGAAGAATGATTTTTTTTTATTTTTTACAATTGTAAAAGCGATTTTTGCAAAAAGTGCTTGATCGAAGATTTTGAGTTTTGTTGCAAAATTTTTCTTACACATCCAAAATAAATATTCCAAAAAAAAAAAAAGGTATTCGCACTTCTAGGTTACAGCTGGCTACGACCACCCGTACTGTACTAGAGATGGGCACGTGAGTGACTTTTAACTTACACTCCCTCACGCTCACGACAGGAATTTTCCAATCACGCACACTCACGAGCTTTTTTATTCTACTCACACTCACTAACAATCACAAGCTTCACACTCACGAAATTGAGTTCAGTCACACTCACACGTGATCACGCGTGAATCACGCACTAATCTGCTCATGTGCCCATCTCTACCCTGTACCACAGAGTGGCTCTGGCGAAGATTTTTTTAGTCGAAATCAAGAAAGACATTTACAGTATTCACAACTTGGGGTTAAAGCCGTTTTTGACGAAGCATGATTAAGATCAAAATAAAGTTCGTGTATATTTTTTTTACTTTTTTTAATTTCAAAGATTACTTACTGCTTCGTGTTAATATTGGACCCCATCCCAGCCAAGTATGTAATTTATTTGATGGTATTTTATTTGCCAATTTCACAAAACGTCGATTTCTCCACAAATTTAAAAACCAAATGAATGCTATGCAAGCGATTGTAAAAATATATGCTGTCATTTTGTGTAAACTAAAAATATTTGCAACCATTAAATTAATTCAAATGTTTATATATGCTTTAGTTTCAAGTATAACAATTATAATAAATAATTTTTAATTAACATTGTGTACATAAAATAAATTCAAAGTGAACAACATTGTTAATAGGCGTAAATATCCGATTACTATTAAAAATGTACCCGTGTAAAAAAATAATTATATCAAAACATATCTCCTTTGATAAAAACATATATGGATCATATCTAAATGGATATAATCACATCAACTCCATATATATTCATATCTGCTTCAGATATGTTTTGATCCGTAAATTGAGTATATCTGGCACATATGGCATATATGATCAGACATTTTCAGATATGTTCATATATGTAAAATTGTCAGATTACAATTGTCAATTTACGGATCAAAACATATCTGAAGCAGATATGAATATATATGGAGTTGATCTGATTACATCTATTTATATATAATCCATATATGTTTTTATCAAATGAGATATGTTTTGATATAATTATTTTTTTACTCGGGTATGTAGATTTATTTTAATTAAAATCTACATGACTTAACCCTTTGACGACCATACATTTTCTGCCGAAGTGATTATCATTTTCTGTTCATTGTCGTGATCTTTGACCTAAAAATACACAGAAAAAAACGAATTGTTATATTGACCCCCATATTTGTGAAAACAATTAACTTTTTCACTGAAAGTGCTCCTATACGGAAGTTTGTGATATCAACTAACGTTTGTAAATATTGATTGTTGAAAAAAATTTTTAAAAAAATTGATAAACGAGTTTGTAAAAGTTCTCTAAAATTATTATTTATATTGACAAACGTACAAAATCTTAAATTTTTTTCAACAAAGAAATTCAACAAACACAACCACAATTTGTTGATCTGACAAATGTAAAAAAATCTTATGATTTTTCAACAAAAAAATTCAACAAAAACAAAAACTATTTGTTGACATGATAAAATAATTTTGAAATAAAATTACTTGACTGAGTTTGTTAAAAATCAAATCGATGTTTTTTATTATAGATTAACAGGCGGCCGTTTTAATTAAATGTTTGGTTGATATCATGTTTTGTTGACTTACAATTGCTGTTTGTTGATTTAAATTTAACGATTTATTTTCTGTGTAGTTATGAAACAAAAAAATTGGAACCCTAATCTCTCTCCTTCCCCTTTATACTTCTTGGTAAAATAATTTGCCCTTTGACGATTACGCAGTTCTGGCCAAAGCTATTTGTTTTTCGCTACAATTTTTAATATATGCAACTCAATAATAGTTACTCTACAAGAATTTGGATATCTACGCTCTCTTCTTGCCCCTAATTTTGCTCCACAAGAAAAGATCCTTTTATGCCCAAACTAGAGATTATTATTTTACAAATTTTTAGGGCTTACAGCAGTGGCGTATACAGGGGGGGGGCCCGGTGGCCCGGGCCCCCCCCGAAATTATTTCACAAATTTTAGGATTTAGTATCAAATAACATGTACAATATTAAAAAACTTCTTAAAAAAAATCTAAAAACATTAAGAATCTAAAATTTTTTGAAGAAAAATGTTTTAAAACTGATAATTTTTCTATTAAAAAAATTTCAAAATCTGAAAATTTTTGCTTAGAATTTGAAACTATTCAACTTAAGATTCTAATGAAAAAATATCTTAGAACCTGAAGTTTTATGTGCGTAAAAAATGGACCTAATAGTAAGTAAAATGTACTCAAATCTTAAAATGCGACTATGTCTTTTAGAAAAATGTCTCAGAACAACACTATTTCTTAAAAAAAATGTCGCAGAATATTACACTTTTAAAAAAAAAAATTTTCTCAGAATCTAAAACTTTCTATAAGAAAAATGTCTGAGAATCTAAGACTTTTTCTATAGGAATAATGTCTTAAAATATTGGCCTTTTTCTCAGAATTTAAGACTTTTTCTATAGGAAAAATGTCTCAGAATCTGAGACTTTTCTTTAAAAAATTCTCAGAATCTGGGTCTTTTCTATATGAAAAATGTTTTAGAACCTTAGAACTTTTTATAGGAATAACGTCTCTAAATCTGAAAAATGTCTGAAAATCTGAGGTTTTTTTATAAAAAAAAATTCTTTGAATCTAAGGCTTTTCTATATGAAAAAAGTTTTAGAATCTGAGAACTTTCTATAGGAATAATGTCTCTAAATCTGAGAATTTTTCTTATAATATAGGAAAATGTCTCAGAGTCTTATACTTTTTCCGAAAAATGTCTCAGAATCAACGAATTTTTCTTAAGGAAAATTATCTCGAAATCTAAGATTTTGTGTATAGGAAAAATATCGCAGAGACACAAGCTGAGACTTTTTGTATAGAAAAATGCTCAAAATCTGAGACTTTTTCTATTGTAAAAATATCTATAAGAATTCTATAAGAATAATGTCTCAGAATCTGAGTATTTTTTTATGGGAAAAATATTTCAGAATATGACACTTTTTCTTTAGGAAAAATTTCTCAGAATCTGAGGCTTTTTCTATATAAAAAATGTTTCTGACAATTTCCTATAGGCAAAATATTTCAGATTCTGAGACTTGGTCTATAGGAAAATGTCTAAGGATTTGAGACTTTTTCTATAGGAAAAGTGTTTAATCATCTGAAACTTTTTCGATAGGAAAAATTTCTCAGAATCTAGGAAATTTCCTGTAGAAAAAATGTGTTAGAATCTGAGACATTTTCTATAGGAAAAATGTCGAAGAATCTGAAACTTTTTTCTCAGAATCCGAGAGTTTTTCTTTAGGAAAAATGTTTTAGAATCTGAGACTTTTTTGATACTGTTTTATTTTTAAAAAGGTCTTTTAAAAAGGGCTCAGAATCTAAATTATTTTTCTTATAGAAAAAGCGAAGATTTTCTCAGAATCTAAAACTTTTTGTGAAGAATGTTTCAGAATCTGAGAAAATTTGCGAGACTAGAAATATCTTAGATTCTGAGAAAATGTCTTACAATAGGATTATTTTCTTTTGGAAAAGAATTTTATGAATATGTTTATAGAATCATTTTTTAAAGTGACTTTTTCCCAGAAACGTTTTTCAATGGAAATATGATTTAGAGTCTTTGACTTTTTATACAACAAAAACTGTCTTAACTGGAAATTGTCATAGAATCTAAGACTTTTCTTTGAAAAAAAAAGAAATCAAATTCTGGTAATCTTCTTTGTAAAATGTATCAGCATTTAATACAATCCACACTTTAAAAAAAGGCTTAAGTCTCTCAAAAAAATTTGAAATATAAAAAAAAAATAGTTTTTTTGTTCCCAACAGTTTTAAACTTACACAAAAATGAAGAATCTGATTGTGTTACATTCAGTTTAAGGAAGAGATCGAGAAAAATTCTGAACCATGTGCTGTTATGTATATTTTTTGTAAAAAAAAAAAATGAAAAAAAATGTTGGGCCCCCACCGAAATAAAATCCTGGATACGCCCCTGGCTTACAGTGAGTAAGTTGTTTAAGTTAGAGACTTACTGAAAATTAGACTTTTATTGCTAGAACACTACTCTACAGTTCATGTTTTAGCACATTTACTATTCCCGAACAAAAACAATCGCCAAAAACGTTGTGGCAAGTATACTTTCCTGTTGTCGTTAATGGGTTAAACCACTTACAATAAGTAAGGCTTTTTATTATTTCTGTTGCAATTTCGTAGACATTTTGAGACATTATAACTATAGAAAAAGTATTGTTTTCTGAAACATTTTCCTTGAAAATAATCTTAGATTCTGAAACATTCTCTGAGACATTTTTCATATAGAAGTACACAGAAATAAAAAATTAGTAAATTTTTAATACTATTGAGTAAAAAATTACTCAATTTTGCACCAGTAAACGATTTAATAGTATTGAGTAAATTTTTAAATAAAAATTATTAAATGCTTTTTTTAAGTAACTTTTTTATTGTGTCAAGTAAAAATTTACTCAAAATTTATCCATTTATTTTTTTTAAAGTTTAAAAAAGTTTCACATTTTTTTTTTTTTAAAAAATGTTTTTTTCAAACTTTACCAAATATATTTATTACATCCCGAGTAAAAAAAAATTGTATGGTAAAACATGTTATCTAATAAAATTATATATAATTTATTGGATCTGATTTTGCTAAATTTCATCCGAAAATTGGCCGCGCCAAAGTTATCTCATAACATCATATAATATATGAAGTTACAGTTTAATATTTGATTGTATGTGATTTCATCCGGAAATTGGCCGCGCCAAAGTTATCTTATAATATCTGATATCTTGATTTTATAAAAAAATTATTGGATACATTTTTATCCAAAAAATGTTTCTGTTTTTAGATTTATTTTTAGATATAATAATGTCAAACTGAAAATAAATAAAAAAAAAAAAAAAACTTCGAACGGACGGGGATTAGAACGACAAGTCTTCCGTTTTGTAATCGCAATCTCTACCCTCTAGACCAGCGGACGTTGTTAGCAAATAACAACTTTAAAAGACTTAGTTTTAAAAAAATTGATCGTATCTAATTATATCAAATTGATCAAACATATAGTAATATATGATTACATCCAATTAAATATGTTATTCACTTGTACACAATTTTCAAAAAGACTTAGAAAATTTTTGATAAAATTTGCAAAAAAATTGGAATGACGTACAGCGCTATTAGGGGCTTCCATGGTAAGCTTAAACAATAATTTTAATGTAGCGGTATGCCTTATTTCCAAGTCATAGGCTTCCAAAGTGAAATAAGACTTTGGCTTATAAGTTTGAAATTTTTCATGGAATCAGGAAATAAGAATTAGATTTGAGATCGGGTTCCAAAAATCATTTATAATTTGATAATTTAAACCAAATATAGCTATTATTAACTATATAAATGCAATATAATTTTTTAAAAATGATTGCAAAAATTCAAAAAGTAAAATTTTTTAAGTTCTAAAAAAACAAATGCAATAAAAAAGTGTTTTCTATTAAAAAAAAAAATAAAAAAATATATTTTTTTCTGGAATCGAACTCTGGTTCCCAAAAATGATAAATAATTTTATAATAAATTTAATATTGTTATATATAACTATATATAAATGCAATATAATTTTTTAAAAATGATTGCAAAAATTTAAAAAAAGAAAAATTTTTAGTTCTAAAAAAATAAATGCAATAAAAAAGTGTTTTCTATTTAAAAAAAATAAAAAAAAATATATTTTTTTTCTGGAATCGAACTCGGGTTCCCAAAAATTATAGATAATTTTATAATAAATCAAATATAGTTATATATAACTATATAAAAGAAAAATATTTTTTTAAAAATGATTGCAAAAATTTCAAAAATGAAAATTTTTTAGTTCTAAAAAAATTAAACGCAATAAAAAAGTGTTTTCTATTTAAAAAAAATAAAAAAAAAACTTTTTTTTTCTCGACTGGGCCGGGAATCGAACTCGGGTTCCCAAAAATCATATGTAATCTTATATGATACAATAAAAAGTTTTGTATAACCATATATGTTGACACACAAAAAAAAATTTTGAAATACTGCCATATATAATTATATATGGCTAGTTGTTTGGTCAAAAAAATATTTTTTTTATACATGATTATATCAAAATTAATATTCCAGTACATATGCGACCATTTATAAATATATATTGAGTTAAGACGAAATTTGCGTATATATAGTACCATACAAACATAGATATGTTATCGTTTAAGACACATATAATTATATCTATTATTTTTGTTGAAAATTTTTTTAGTATGGAACCATATATAGTTTTAAATGGTATTATATTAGTCATATATAATTATACATAAATTGATACTGCATTTTTTGTTTAGTAAAGTCCTATACATAATTAGATAAAAAGTCACGTATAATAATGTATGAAATCGGATTAAGTTTTATGTGCAATGTATGATTACATCTACCATTTATATTAATATATTATGAACAATATAATTAGATATGATTTTATATGACATCATTTAAAAAAATTGGAAAATTTCAAAGTGAGATATAATTTTATACTTTGACTCATATAGTTGTATATGGTTTTATGAAAACATATAAAATAATATACATTTATATAAATTCCTTTTTACTCGGGATAGGAAAATTTCATAAAGATGATTTCAAACCTTTCATATACATATACAAAAAACTATAAACTAAATGAGATTTCAAAACACGAAGAGAATAAAAAAAAAATTAAAAAAAAAATTTAATTTTGTATTAACTTATTTACTAAATTTTTAATTCCCGAGTAAAAAAAAATTGTATGGTAAAACATGTTATCTTATAAAATTATATATAATTTATTGGATCTGATTTTGCTAAATTTCATCCGAAAATTGGCCGCGCCAAAGTTATCTCATAACATCTTATAATATATGAAGTTACAGTTTAATATTTGATTGTATGTGATTTCATCCGGAAATTGGCCGCGCCAAAGTTATCCCAAATTATCTATTATCATGATATTGTATTAAATATGATATGATAAGATGTAATTTCATCAGGAAATTGGCCGCGCCAAAGTTATCTTAAAATATCCAATATCATGATTTTATATTAAATTGGATATTATATAATGTAATTTCATCCGAAATTTGGCCGCGCCAAAGTTATCTTTTAATATCTGATATCTTGATTTTATAAAAAAATTATTGGATACATTTTTATCCAAAAAAATGTTTCTGTTTTTAGATTTATTTTTAGATATAATAATGTCAAACTGAAAATAAATAAAAAAAAAAAAAAACTTCGAACGGACGGGGATTAGAACCACAAGTCTTCCGTTTTGTAATCGCAATCTCTACCCTCTAGACCAGCGGACGTTGTTAGCAAATAACAACTTTAAAAGACTTAGTTTTAAATAAATTGATCGTATCTAATTATATCAAATTGATCTAACATATAGTAATATATGATTACATCCAATTAAATATGTTATTCACTTGTACACAATTTTCAAAAAGACTTTTTTTTTTTTTTTTTTTTTTTTTTTAAAAAGAGAGGCAACACTCAGGAAATACTTCCTATATTTTAGTGTGTTGCTTTCTTTGGAAAGGGATAGTAGAGAGATGAAAGGCGGGGAAAGATGAAGGGCTTCAGACATGGCAACACTGTAATTGCGCGAGATGATAAGTCTTAGAACAGTTGTTGCTCGCCACTTGATGTAGAGTTGGCGAACTTATTGAAGCTTTTTGGTTCATAGCCCTGATTCATTATTTTACTTCGGTGGGGTTAATTGCTATGGGAACACCGAAGGCGGACGTTGCGATACGTATGAGGGATAGAAAAAACTCATACATATATTTTTTGATGTTGCCGGCACCGGGGATCGAACCCGGGACCTTCTGTGTAATAGTCCAACGCGCTAACCATTACACCACAACGCCCACTAAATAATTTTAATGTAGCGGTATGCCTTATTTCCAAGTCATAGGCTTCCAAAGTGAAATAAGACTTTGGCTTATAAGTTTGAAATTTTTCATGGAATCAGGAAATAAGAATTAGATTTGAGATCGGGTTCCAAAAATCATTTATAATTTGATAATTTAAACCAAATATAGCTATTATTAACTATATAAATGCAATATAATTTTTTAAAAATGATTGCAAAAATTCAAAAAGTAAAATTTTTTAAGTTCTAAAAAAACAAATGCAATAAAAAAGTGTTTTCTATTAAAAAAAAAAATAAAAAAATATATTTTTTTCTGGAATCGAACTCTGGTTCCCAAAAATGATAGATAATTTTATAATAAATTTAATATTGTTATATATAACTATATATAAATGCAATATAATTTTTTAAAAATGATTGCAAAAATTTAAAAAAAGAAAAATTTTTAGTTCTAAAAAAATAAATGCAATAAAAAAGTGTTTTCTATTTAAAAAAAATAAAAAAAAATATATTTTTTTTCTGGAATCGAACTCGGGTTCCCAAAAATTATAGATAATTTTATAATAAATCAAATATAGTTATATATAACTATATAAAAGAAAAATATTTTTTTAAAAATGATTGCAAAAATTTCAAAAATGAAAATTTTTTAGTTCTAAAAAAATTAAACGCAATAAAAAAGTGTTTTCTATTTAAAAAAAATAAAAAAAAAACTTTTTTTTTCTCGACTGGGCCGGGAATCGAACTCGGGTTCCCAAAAATCATATGTAATCTTATATGATACAATAAAAAGTTTTGTATAACCATATATGTTGACACACAAAAAAAAATTTTGAAATACTGCCATATATAATTATATATGGCTAGTTGTTTGGTCAAAAAAATATTTTTTTTATACATGATTATATCAAAATTAATATTCCAGTACATATGCGACCATTTATAAATATATATTGAGTTAAGACGAAATTTGCGTATATATAGTACCATACAAACATAGATATGTTATCGTTTAAGACACATATAATTATATCTATTATTTTTGTTGAAAATTTTTTTAGTATGGAACCATATATAGTTTTAAATGGTATTATATTAGTCATATATAATTATACATAAATTGATACTGCATTTTTTGTTTAGTAAAGTCCTATACATAATTAGATAAAAAGTCACGTATAATAATGTATGAAATCGGATTAAGTTTTATGTGCAATGTATGATTACATCTACCATTTATATTAATATATTATGAACAATATAATTAGATATGATTTTATATGACATCATTTAAAAAAATTGGAAAATTTCAAAGTGAGATATAATTTTATACTTTGACTCATATAGTTGTATATGGTTTTATGAAAACATATAAAATAATATACATTTATATAAATTCCTTTTTACTCGGGATAGGAAAATTTCATAAAGATGATTTCAAACCTTTCATATACATATACAAAAAACTATAAACTAAATGAGATTTCAAAACACGAAGAGAATAAAAAAAAAATTAAAAAAAAAATTTAATTTTGTATTAACTTATTTACTAAATTTTTAATTCCCGAGTAAAAAAAAATTGTATGGTAAAACATGTTATCTTATAAAATTATATATAATTTATTGGATCTGATTTTGCTAAATTTCATCCGAAAATTGGCCGCGCCAAAGTTATCTCATAACATCTTATAATATATGAAGTTACAGTTTAATATTTGATTGTATGTGATTTCATCCGGAAATTGGCCGCGCCAAAGTTATCCCAAATTATCTATTATCATGATATTGTATTAAATATGATATGATAAGATGTAATTTCATCAGGAAATTGGCCGCGCCAAAGTTATCTTAAAATATCCAATATCATGATTTTATATTAAATTGGATATTATATAATGTAATTTCATCCGAAATTTGGCCGCGCCAAAGTTATCTTTTAATATCTGATATCTTGATTTTATAAAAAAATTATTGGATACATTTTTATCCAAAAAAATGTTTCTGTTTTTAGATTTATTTTTAGATATAATAATGTCAAACTGAAAATAAATAAAAAAAAAAAAAAACTTCGAACGGACGGGGATTAGAACCACAAGTCTTCCGTTTTGTAATCGCAATCTCTACCCTCTAGACCAGCGGACGTTGTTAGCAAATAACAACTTTAAAAGACTTAGTTTTAAATAAATTGATCGTATCTAATTATATCAAATTGATCTAACATATAGTAATATATGATTACATCCAATTAAATATGTTATTCACTTGTACACAATTTTCAAAAAGACTTTTGAATTTTTGATAAAATTTGCAAAAAAAAAAAAAAAATTGGAATGACGTACAGCGCTATTAGGGTAAGCTTAAACAATAATTTTAAGCTTAAACAATAATTTTAATGTAGCGATATGCCTTATTTCCAAGTCATAGGCTTCCAGTGAAATAAGACTTTGGCTTATAAGTTTGAAATTTTTCATGGAATCAGGAAATCAGAATTAGATTTGAGATCGGGTTTCAAAAATCATTGATAATTTGATAATTTAAACCAAATATAGCTATTATTAACTACCCAGTCAGAAATTGCCAACCGTACCAAAAATTTTGTGTTGGTACAATATCGGGCTAGCCAAAAACACAACATTGTATAATGTAAAACAGTTTTACTAAAAATATTGTGTTGTCACAACTTTGCGTTTACATAAAACCCTACACTATGGATTATAATTGAAAAGTTTTAACATTTTTATTTTTTTTAAAAAGTTTTTAATTTACATAGACCTCAAATCTTTTAACTTAATGAACACTTAAGTAGGTGCTTTTTTAACCAATTTGCACAAAATGGTAACTAAAAAGCACTACAACGAGATTTTCAATACACCCCTAAGCAAAAGACAAATCCAATGTCGTAAATTTGTAAAATCAATGTTAACCCAACGTCAAAACAAAAGTCGAGCGATCGTTGGCCACTGTTATCATTTCAACTTCGAAATGACGTCGTAGACTTAGAAACGGGTATGATATGCCAACGTTGGTACAGTCGCCACCAACTTCATTTCAACGTTGGCCCGTTTGTATTTTTCTGACTGGGTATATAAATGCAATATAAATGATTAAAAATGATTGCAAAAATTCAAAAAATAAAATTTTTTAAGTTCTAAAAAAACAAATGTAATAAAAAAGTGTTTTCTATTTAAAAAAAAAAACAAAAAAATATATTTTTTTCTGGAATCGAACTCGGGTTCCCAAAAATGATAGAAAATTTTATAATAAATTAAATATAGTTATATATAACTATATAAAAGCAATATAATTTTTTAAAAATGATTGCAAAAATTCAAAAAAAGAAAAATTTTAATTTCTAAAAAAAATTAATGCAATAAGAAAGTGGTTTCTATTTAAAAAAAATAAAAAAAAAATATATTTTTTCTCGACTGGGCCGGGAATCGAACTCGGGTTCCCAAAAATCATATGTAATCTTATATGATCCAATAAAAAGTTTTGTATAACCATATATGTTGACACACAAAAATAAATTTTGAAATACTGGTATATATAATTATATATGGCTAGTTGTTTGGTCAAAAAAATATTTTTTATATACATGATTATATCAAAATATATACTTATTCCATTACATATGCGACCATTTATAAATATATATTGAGTTTAGACGAAATTTGCTTATATATAGTACCATACAAACACAGATATGTTATCGTTTAAGACACATATAATTATATCTATTATTTTTGTTGGAAATTTTTTTAGTATGGAGCCATATATAGTTATAAATGGTATTATATTAGTCATATATAATTATACATAAATTGATACTGGATTTTTTGTTTAATAAAGTCCTATACATAATTAGATATAAAGTCACGTATAATAATGTATGAAATCGGATTAAGTTTTATGTGCAACGTATGATTACATCTACCATTTATATTAATATATTATGAAGAATATAATTAGATATGATTTTATATGACATCATTTAAAAAAATTGGAAAATTTCAAAGTGAGATATAATTTTATACTTTGACTCATATAGTTTTATATCGTTTTATGAAAACATATAAAATAATATACATTTATATAAATTCCTTTTTACTCGGGTTGCGTCAATTAAAACATTACTCAAATCTTATTAAAAAATGTAAACAAGTGATTACTCAAATTGTTTTTCTCAATATTATTTTCTGTGTAAACTAAGGTCTTAAGACATTTTTCCTATAAAAGTCTCAGATTCTGAGTAATTTTTAGCATACACAGAAAATAATATCGTAATTTTTTTTTTAATTAAAAATGGATTTGATATTAATTTTAACTTCAATTAAACATTTTAATTGATTCAATTAATGTTTTAATTGAATTCTTAACTTTACTGAAAACAAAAATAAAATAAACAAACGAAACCGGTTTTGTATGCATTAGTGTTAGTAGCCAATAGAGGTGCGCGCGTGACACGAATTTTTCGTGATTCACGTGATTCACGCGTGAATCACGCGTGATCGTGAGTGATATTTATTTTTACTCACGTGATCGTGAGTGCGCGTGAATAGAAAAAATTATTTCGTGCGTGAGCGTGCGTGAGTAATTTTTTTCTCGTGAGTTTGCGTGATTGTTTTGTGCTGTCTGAAACAGAAAACAAGTAAGAAAATCGTCATCACATTGAATTTTGAGGGTAATTACTACCAAATTATGATTTAAATATATTTTTATGATTATTTTTAGGAATTTAAATTTTTTTTGTGCAAGAAATCGAAAAAAGTAAAATAAAAATTTGTTTATTTTGATTTCGTGAATCTCCGTGAGCGTGATTATTTCGTGAGCGTGAGAAAAATGTTAGTTACTCACGTGAGCGTGCGTGAACGTGAGCAGAAAAAATAAATTTCGTGCGTGATCGTGCGTGAGCAATATTTTTATTTCGTGAGCGTGAGCGTGCGTGAGTCAAAATTCACTCACGCGCCCATCTCTAGTAGCCAATGAAAAAATAAAAATGCAAAAAACAACAAAAAAACTTTTGAACTATTGTTTTGTATATTTTGGTGGTAGCAGTCAATGAATACATAAAACGCAAAAAAAAAATTTAGATTCATTGTTTTCTTTAAGGCGAGTGGTCGTTGCGGATAAAGTGTTTTGCTAATGAAATATGTACAGTTGAAACAAAAAAATAATATGAGGCATTTGCCTTGTGTTTTGCACATTGAAATATAATACAATTTTTTTTGTTTCAACTTTACTAAAGCGACAAAAATGCATGCAATAACAAGATTTAAAAATAAAAATATAATTTTAAATAGTTATTGATATTTTAAAATACTACTATAATGTTTCTATGCAAAACTATACCAACTGTTTATATTTAATAAAGAATAAAAATTTCTTAATAATATAAAACAAAAAAAATTCTATGTTTATTTTATGTAGGGCATTTTTTGAAGTTTAACTTTTAAAATTAAATTGAGTTTTGGTCTTTTTTCAATTAAGCATTTTATGTGAATCAATAAATTTATATTATTGATTTTAAATTTTATATTAATTTTTTTTTAGATTATTTAATTACAGTTTAAATTGGTTTTCCATTTTATTTTCAATTAAAAATTTAATTGATTCAATTAACAATTTAATTAAGTTCTAAAACTATTTTCAAACAAAATGAGTAATTAATATGCGCATTTTCGTGATACGTCCGAAATCAATTAATTTTTTAATTGAATCAACGAATTTCGTAATTGAAATTCATTTTTATTTTTTTCTGTGTAGATAAAGTCTCAGATTACACCGTCCGACAAATTTAAAATTTTGGCTGTACACATGAACAGGACCAAAAAATTCTGAGAGTATGGCCAAAAATAAAATACCCGTGTCACCCAGTTTTTCTAGATCAATTCGCGTTTTTGCGAAAAATGTAAAAAAAAAAAATTTTTGCACCCCGGGTAAAAATGAAATATATATGATCATATATGAAGATATATGGATCATATATGGATTTATATAACCATATATAATCATATATTCCTCCATATATGTTCATTAGAGTGTCCCTTATTTTGGAAATGTTAGAAATCTTGAGACGGTACCCGCTCATTTTTTTCCTTTTGACTTAAAAATAACTCAGGAAAAATTTTACGCCCCTAGGACCACGCCTTCCCTACGCGACGGGGCCTTAAAAAGCGGGGCCTAAAAAATAATTTTTCCATACAAACCAAAAAATTTTTTTTTGATTTTTAATTTTTTTGTTGTTAATTATTATATTACTTGCTTAGCTTATTTACGACAAAAAATTTGATTTTGGTGGGATAAGTCTTTCAGCGCTAAAAAAATTTTCGCAAAAAAAAATTTTGAGCCGCCGGGGTCCTACAGTAAAAAATTTTTAAAAAATATTTTTTTTTAGTTTTGACCAGCAACGGTTTTAGCTGCTATGTTGCTTTAAATGATATATATTCATAAAAAAATATTTTTTGTATCTGTGACATCTTTATCGTGTTCTAAAAAAGGGTACAAAATGCATTGTTGATTTTTTTCGATACACGATAAAGATGTCACAAATATGAATAATATTTTTTTTGGAATATATATCATTAAAAACAACATAACAACTAAAACCGTTGCTTTTCAAAACTAAAAAAAAATATTTTTTAAAAATTTTTTACCGTAGGATCCCTACGGCTAAAATTTTTTTTTTCGAAAAAGATGAAGATGTCACAGGTATGAATAATTTTTTTTTTGGAATATATATCATTAAAAGCAACATAACAACTAAAACCGTTGCTGGTCAAAACTAAAAAAAAATATTTTTTAAAAATTTTTTACTGCAGGACCCCGGCGGTTCAAAATTTTTTTTGGCGAAAATTTTTTTAGCGCTGAAAGACTTATCCCACCAAAATCAAATTTTTTGTCGTGAATAAGCAAACCAAGTAATATAATAAATAATAACAAAAAAATTAAAAATCAAAAAAAAAATTTTTTGGTTTGTATGGAAAAATGATTTTTAAGGCCCCGCTCTTTAAGGCCCCGTCGCGTAGGGAAGGCGTGGTCCTAGGGGCGTAAAATTTTTCCTGAGTTATTTTTAAGTCAAAAGGAAAAAAATGAGCGGGTACCGTCTCAAGATTTCTAACATTTCCAAAATAAGGGACACTCTAATGTTCATATATGATCTGATCCGAAAATTGGCCCGATATGAGGTCATATCGGGCCAATTTTCGGATCAGATCATATATGAACATTAGAGTGGCACTTAAAAATTAAATTTTCGAATTTTAAAATGCGCAGGTCGGAATATTGTGTAATTGCGTCTAAAAATGATTGTGTAAAAATTTCAGGAAAATCGAATAACTTTAACCCGTGCCGCTTTGAGGTCAAAGTTTCGGGTTTTTGGGGAAAAAGGACGATGATTTGAAAAAAAAATAAAAAAACGGTTTTATTAAATTAATTGAAATAAATTTTTTTTATTTTGCTTTTACTCAAAACTGCTTGGAAAAAATTATGTCAACTTTGTATGACATCATTAACCCGTTCAAAATTTTAAGCTAAAAATTACCATGAATTTAGGGGGGTACTTCAAATGAGTATTTTCGATTTTTTAAAAATTTTATTAAACAAAATTTTTAAATTCAACATTTCTATATAAGTCACTTATAAAAAACATCCTAAAGATTAAATATTAAAAAAATTGGGGATATACACCGACTCAATTTGTTTTTGGAGCCGTTTGATTTTTGTGGATTTCAAGGAAATTAGAATTTTGTGTAAATTTTTTTTTATGAAAATCGATTTTCGAATAAACTGACTAAATGTAAATTTTTTGTTGCTTCTTTTGATCAAATTAATTCAGTTAAGAACTATTAACTTTATTAGACATCGTTAACCCATATTGGCAGGGGGCAAATGTGACCCAAGCAGCAAATGCAAAGTTTGTTTCTAGAATTTTAAGAATTTTATTGTTTCAAAATCATTTTGGTGGTCTATTACATACTAATTTATAGTGTCCGACCGAATATTTCGCTTCGGCATTGGCCAAAGAGCAGCACTCGGCCAGTATTCGGCTTCAGCTACATTTTTGGCCAAATATGGCCTTATACCGAATAATTATATAAAACTTGTACGAACGTGTTAAAAAATGTTTTTGTGGAAAAAACAAACACTAAAAAAAGTCTTGCACTCAAAAAAAATTTTACTGAAAACAGGTTTCACACTCGAAAAAATGTACAATTTTATTTTTACAAAAATTAATAAAAAAAACATATATGGATTCGGTCAAAATATATTTAAATAATATAAACAAATAAAAAAGTTAAATTTGACCGAATCCATAAATCTTTTTTTTAGGAATTTTTGTAAAAATAATTTTTTTGAGTGCACATTTTTTCGAATGTAAAACCTGTTTTAAGTAAAAATTTTTTTTTGAGTGCAAGACTTATTTTTAGTGTTTGTTTTTTCACAAAAACATTTTTTAACACGTTCGTACAAGTTTTATATAATTATTCGGTATAAGGCCATATTTGGCCAAAAATGTAGCCGAAGCCGAATACTGGCCGAGTGCAGCTCTTTGGCCAATGCCGAAGCCAAATATTCGGTCGGACACTATAAATTAGTATGTAATAGACCACCAAAATGATTTTGAAACAATAAAATTTTTAAAATTCTAGAAACAAACTTTAAATTTGCTGCTTGGGTCACATTTGCCCCCTGATAATATGGGTTAACGATGTCTAATAAAGTTAATAGTTCTTAACTGAATTAATTTGATCAAAAGAAGCAACAAACAATTTAAATTTGGTCAGTTTATTCGAAAATCGATTTTCATAAAAAAAAATTTACACAAAATTCTAATTTCCTTGAAATCCACAAAAATCAAACGGCTCCAAAAACAAATTGAGTCGGTGTATATCCCCAATTTTTTTAATATTTAATCTTTAGGATGTTTTTTATAAGTGACTTGTATAGAAATGTTGAATTTAAAAATTTTGTTTAATAAAATTTTTAAAAAATCGAAAATACTCATTTGAAGTACCCCCCTAAATTCATGGTAATTTTTAGCTTAAAATTTTGAACGGGTTAATGATGTCATACAAAGTTGACATAATTTTTTCCAAGCAGTTTTGACTAAAAGCTAAATAAAAAAAATTTATTTCAATTAATTTCATAAAACCATTTTTTTATTTTTTTTTTCAAATCATCGTCCTTTTTCCCCAAAAACCCGAAACTTTGACCTCAAAGCGGCACGGGTTAAAGTTATTCGATTTTCCTGAAATTTTTACACAATCATTTTTAGACGCAATTACACAATATTCCGACCCGCGCATTTTGAAATTCGAAAATTTAATTTTTAAGTGCCACTCTAATGAACATATATGGAGGCATATATGATAATATATGGTTATATAAATCCATATATGATCCATATATCTTCATATATGATCATATATATTTCATTTTTACCCGGGACTATAAAAAAAATTTACTCCAGTCAGTAGTGCCAGTAAAAATAAAATTTTCGTGTCTCTCAGGTTTTTTTAAATCAATTCGCGTTTTCGCAAAAATGCAAACAAAATATGATTTAAATTGTGTTTCACAAAAGAAGTATGAAATAAATAAAAAAAATACTGTGAAAAATAGTGTTAATAGATGTCTTCAGTAAAATTTAATGGTGGTTCTTTACTTGGAACATATTAACCCTCTATCACCTAGTTTTAGGGATCATTTTTGTCCTTATTACAAATCGTCACCAAAAATGCAAAACAACGTAACAACACTTTTTATAATTTTACAGGAGAAGCAAAAAACGTTATTAAATGAAAAATATTTGCAATATAAAAGACTTTTGTTAAGTGTTAGCTTAAAATACAGCGATAAATCAATTTCTGAAATAAAAAAGTCGTTTTTGTAAATATTTTTTGAGATATGTGGGTTACGTTTTTCGTGGAATCGTATTTTGTAAAACAAAACGACGTAACATCACAAAGTTGAATAAATTGCTAATTTGTTTGGAAATAATTGAGCCATTCAGTAAGTACTGGACCGAGAGCCATGAAATTTGTAGTGGTTCTAACTAACGTATTTTCGAGCTTAAGTTCTGAAGTTTGAGTCCAGCGGTTGAACGGGGGAGGCAGCAGAACCCCCCAAAATAGGGGAGCTTTTGTATACGAACACTTAAAACAATTTCCATTTTTTTTTTGTTTGTTATCATATATCTCAAAAAAATATATGCGGACAATGTGCTAGTAGAGGCCTAAAAAATCCTGTTTAGTGGGTGTAGTTATCTCTTATACTTTCCGAGATAGAACCATTTTAAAATGTATAATTTAAAATTTTTACCAATCCGGCTCCAGTTTTTTCTTAAAAGCGAAGCCGAATTTATTCCAATTTATTTTAAACTAATTTTATTTGAAAACTAGATAGATTTCTGGTTTAAAAAAAAAATAACAAATCGATATCTTGTTTTAGTCCGAAAATACATTAGTTTAAATTTAAAAATTTAAAAAAAAAAAAATTTTGTCATAGTTAGGAAAATTACCCGTTTTTAGTTAACTAAATTGTATGAAAATTTATGAAATTCTTTTTCAGTGTAGGAGCATCCTTGGGACAGTTGAGATGAGAGTTAATTTCATAAAAATGTAATTTTTTATGGAAGACCCCTTCAGGAGTAACGATAAGGAGTAGAACCGTTAGGAAATAATTTAGGGTTCTAAAAATTAATGGGGGTCAATCTTCCATTGAACTTCTCTAAAAGCGACAATCGTTGGGATTTTTGTGCTTTTTACCCCTTTACCACCACCTTTTTGCCATAAAAATTACCTATGAGTCGCTTCTAGAGCGGTGCATTGTAAGAAAAACCCCCATTCATTTTTACAAGCCTTCAAGGACTTTAACATACATAGATGATTTAAAAATTTTTGATTTTTTTCCATTCGTTTTTTGGTTCTTAAACATTTTAAACTGATGTAATACCATATTCGCATTCATTAAAATTAGAAAAATCTTTCATTTTTTCTATACAATTTATCTGTCAAAATGAAACGCCGTTTAAATTTAACGTTTAACGTATGGAGAAAACGAATAGTTAAAAAAAAATAAGTTTTTGATCTCACTTGGTTAAAAAAAAAATATTTAGAACCCGAAGGTTTCTTTCCAGTATGATTTTTTTTTTTTTGTTAACTTAAAGTTTTACCTCAGACTCAGAATCAAAGGGGTTGTTTTGGGAAGAAAATTTTAAAGTTTTAGCATTTTTTTTTCTTGAAATTGGTTTTGGTATAGGAAAAGTTTTAGGAAGAAACTATGCATTATTAGAAAAAACTCTCCAATTGTACTGATAAATTACACAGAATTTGAAACAGGATCCGCAAAACCTGCGGATCTAACAAGCTATTTTCATTTACAAAAAATACCCCACGGAATTTCTGGTGAAAAAACGACATTTTAAAATTGATTTTTGCAAAGAAAACTCAATTTTTCAAAACTAATTTTAAATAGAAGCTAAGTTTTTTGTAACAAGGCCAAACATTAAAATAAAACTAAACAATATTTGTTTAAAAAACGACAAATTAAAAAAAAAATTATACAATTTTGGAAAATTTTAAAAGATGATTTTTTTGAAAATTTCATGTAAACATTTATCAGAAACATTGGCATAGGAAGCCAACATTTCTGGGGGGGGGGGCTAAAGCCCCCCCAGATTTTTTTTTTTTAATAGAAAACCCCAGACCTATTTCTGAAGCGTTCCCTTCATCATGTGTCTAGGTGTCCTAGAAACGAATGCCCTCCGAAAGCGGTTAAAAATTCATATTTTTTTTTTTTAAACAAATTTTGATTCTGAAGATTTTTCGGAAATTTAGAACTCCCAAATATGTTATGAAAATGAAAGATTTTTAATGTTTTTCCTATAGTAAAATCATTAGATTACTATGATTTTTTTCAAGAAAAAGTTCTGCAAAAGTTGATGATTATTAGTCAAAATTCTCAGATTCTTTCTTCCAATAACTTTTGTCTATAAAAAACCACTTATAATTTATAAACTTTTTTAAATCAAAGAACTTAAAATGTTTTCCTGAAGTTAAAATCCTAAGATTCGGTGAAGTTTTTTTTACTGACAAAAACATCAGATTCATATAAAAACTTTTTGCAATAATTCAGACTATTTTTCAATGGGAAAAACTATTAGATCTAATATAATAATCATTACGAGTCCTTAAGACTCGTAGAATAATCATAACGAGTTCTAAAGACTCATTATTATTATTTATTGTTGCAAAAATTAATGAAATCATTAAATTATTAAAACAAAAATTGTGAATGATTAAAATTCTGGGGGGGGCTAAAATTATTCTGGGGGGGGCTAAGCCCCCCCCACACAGGGCTATCTACGCCAATGATCAGAAATATTAATTAAATTTGTTGGTGAATGTCTTAAATATTTATGCGCTTTCAATATATAAAAATATATTGAAATATATTAATATTTGCCCGTATACATATAAATTGTGTGTGTAACACTGCTGTTACGTTGTTTTGGTTTATGAAATGCATGCACTTGCTGATACGTTGTTTCGTTTATTGTTAATAAAATAGCATTTTTTGAACTTATATTTCTAAAATTTTGCAGAGACATGTAGTTTAGTCAAATGCATCATAATCAATCGAAAACTCGATTTTGAATTTTTTGTTGTTACGTTGTTTTGCATTTTAGGTGACGAAATACTATCGTAGAAAATTGTAAGGTATTACACCGTCCAACAGCCAATATTAAACATGAACCGGATGATAAACTTATGGAAGTAGATCTCAAATGGAGTGAAACTGCATTTCCAGTTTTTCATTTCGTGATCCTGTTTCCTTTTAAAAGGACTTCAAAGTTTTAAAGGATACATTTTGTAAAATATTTTTGAAATATTTGTACTTGTCCTAGAATGACACTTGCAATGTCAAATAAAAGAGGAGGATCTCCCCTAATTTTTGAATTTTGACATATTTTTTTATTTTGACATATTTATAACTTTATCAAAATATTTTGTTGAAAATTTTGAATGATATTTAAGGATACATTTTTGAAAGGAGGAAAAAAAAAAAAAAAAAAAAAAAAAAAGTACAAATATTAAAAAAATATTTTATAAAATGTAATCCTACAAAACTTTGATATCCCCTTAAAAGGAAACAGGATCACGAAAAGAAAAACTGTAAATGCAGTTTTACTAAATTTAGTCTCTAGTTTCAAACGTATATTATCCAGTTCGTGTTTAACAATTTTTTTTTTATTTTTGTCGGACGGTGTTTTATTTTATTAAATTGTATTTCACCAAAGATACTTTACAATTGAAGGGCTTACTGCAAGAACTTGATAAGCAACATTTTATTTTTTCGTGTTTTTCTCCTTCTGCTGATATTCCATTGACAGATTTTTGGCAGAGTCTTTATTTAACCCTTCGTACAAGTATATTGAGAATAAAAGTTCTGCAAAAGCTATAATTTCTACATTATTTTAAAAGTTTAAATGCAAAAACCACCATAAAATTAAATGTTGCTTATCGAGTTTTTACAATAAGCCCTTCAATTTTACTTTTTCAAGCATTTTTCTAGCATCGCACAAATTATTGGCCTTTGAAAACTCCTAGTGAAATTTGATGCAAAGCATTTTTGTAGAACATTTTAACCTTTTAAATGCACGATTTAATGGTTTTCTAGGACAGTATTACAAATGAGGACAAAAATTACCCTTAAAAATGGGAGATAGAGGGTTAATGTGTTCTACGAAAAGAAACGTCTGTAAATTTCACTAAAGACATGTTCAAACATTATTTAGCTCACAAATAGATTTAATACATTTTTCGACTTATTTCACACTTCTTTGGAAAAATACACCGTTTTTTATTGGCGTTTTTTGCGAAAACGAGAATTGATTAAAAAAAACTGGGAGACACGTGTATTTCATTTTCCGCTCTACTTTCAGAATTTGTCGGTGTTGTCCATGTGTACAAAAGTGCGTCGGACGGTGTTATAATACTTTTCGTAATTGTGTTTCCTACATTGCACAGTGGGGTGGTCGTAGTACATTTTGCGGCATCAACCATGGTTGAAAAGAAGATTAGTCCTAGATATTAGAAACATGAAAAAATATATTTGCGTAGTGCAAATATTTTTCGCAAATCGCAAAAAATTAGGTTCGCATGCACAATGGCTAGGATTTTTAATAAGTTCAGTACATGGCACAGTGGTTTATTATTGTTTTTTTTTTTTTTTTAATTCGGCCATTCAGTAAGTACTGGACCGATTACATTAAAATTTATACCAGTTATATCTAACGTAATTTCAAGCTTAAGTTAGGACGGAGTACCACACATATCCAATACGGGCGCCTTCAGGGACCCCTAAAGTAGGACACCATTTGCATACAAAGGTTTAAAGTGCTTGCCAATTTGTTGTTTAATATCCGATTTTTATGAAATTTGAATTTTTTAAACCGCTAGTAAATACCTAAAACATGTTTTAATTAGTCGTTACATCTTTTACTTTCCGATTTATAACCGTTTTAATGAGAAAAATTATAATTTTTTTCCGATCCTGGTAAAGTTTTTCGGGAAATAGGTTGGGCAACGGCCGATTTTTTCCAGCCTTTACTTTTAGTTAGCTAGAAAAATTTGTGATATTTAAAAATTAAAACGAATTTCGGTCAAAATTACGATACAAAACCACAAATCTGGACAGGGGTCATCAGATTTTTTTTTATATTATAAACACAGATGCTCTATGGAGTCATTTAGACGTTCCCATTTACAGTTTAATTAAATTCCAAAAGCTGGCGATTTTATTCGCGATTTTCATTTTTTTAAATCACAAAAAATTTAAAAAGTGTTGTAGTTTGAAGAGCAATAACTTCTTAAGTAAATATCGGATTTTTATAATCAAAATTGAAATTAAAAGCTAAAGTCCTCTACTTTAAACGTAAAAGTTAAAAATTTTTCATTAAAAAAGCGCATTCTAGATGCAAATGTATTTTTGGGGTGCATTTTCGTCAACTATTACACTCAAAAAAAAAATTTTTTTTATAACTGAAGTTTTTATTTATTTCGGTTTGAGTCCATATTAATTATTTCTGAGAAATAATTATTTTTGTTGTACAATGAGAAAATCTGAAAAAAATTAATTGACAACACAGGCTAAGTGGAGATGTCGACAGCTTTCGGAAGAAGCCACCCTTCCTTCGTCAGCACTCTTCGATTGTCACTGTAGGTGTGTAAGATTAAGATCAGCTATTTAAACGTACATTATGGTGAAAAAGCGAATGGGAATTATATCACATTGCATTACCCATATGTTACGTTTAGCACGAACTTAATGAATCTATTTTTAACTTTTTCCAACACAGTTGTAATTTCTTACACTGTAGTAGATTTTCTCAGAGTTGCAACCCTTAGTAGGACTTTTCAAGTCTTGAAAAATGTCCGTTAGGTTTGAATTTATATTTCGTATTTCTAATTCTTAGAAATATTACTAAATTGCATTGTACCTTATGAGTTGAGTTTTAATTCTGTTTTATATATTGTTGGACTTTATATTTTATAACTGAAGTTTTTATTTTTTTCGGTTTGAGTCCATATTAATTATTTCTGAGAAATAATTACACTGTGCTACAGTGAAAAAATACTTCTGATGTGACATAGTATAGGTTGTTGGTCATGTCGAGTAGATCACACAAATGCCCATTAAACTTGCCAGACACCCTCAAATTTTAGAGTTATGATCAAAAAACGTTTTTTTGGGACTTTTCTCACCAAACCTTTTGTAATTCAGAAAATTTTCAACCGATTTTAAATTTTTTAACTGTTTTTGATAGAAGAAGGATGGGGCTTTCCATGTGTGTGAATTGGTCTATACATATAAGAAAGATATTTATTGATTTTTTCTATAAAATCTAATTTTTTTGTTATTTTTTGAAAATTTTTCGAGTTTATAGATTTTTTTCTGCTATAGTTCATTTAACAACCTTTATATTTATTAAAGCATTTTTAAAGAAAATTTGATTCTGAATACGATAAGATTTATCCTGAAGAAATCGGATAACAATTGACAGAGTTGTGATAATTTTTCTAAAAAAGAAAATTAAGATTTTGCAGGAAATCGCCGTTCAGATATCCCAAGCAAAAAAAATAAATTTATCATAAGAGATCATGTACACTATTTTTAAAGGTTTTTGGCGCTCTGAATCCGAATCTGGCCTTTAAATTGCTCTATCTCTTCATGTTTTTGTGATATTTAACATAAATTGATATATCAAAAACTTAATAAGATAGCGCGACTTCAAGGTCAAATTCGAATTCAGGAGGCCAAAAACCTTTAAAGTAATGATACGCGACCTCTTAGTATGTTCGTTTATTTTTATATTTTTTTGCCTGGGTTATCCGAACGGCAATTTCAAGCAAAATCTTAATTTTCTTTTTTAGAAAAATTATCACAACTCTGTCAATTATTATCCGATTTTTTCGGCATAAAACTCATCGTATTCACAATTAAATTTTATTTAAGAATACGTTTATAAATATATATGTTGTTGAATGAACTATAACAGAAAAAAATCGATAAACTCAAAAAATTTTCAAAAAATAACAAAAAATTTGATATTGTTGAAAAAATCAATACATATCTTTTTTACATGTATAGACTAATTCACACACATGAAAATACCTATCCTTCTTCTATCCAAAACAGTTGAAAAATTAAAAATCGGTTGAAAAATGTTTAAGTTACACGTGGTTTAGTGTGAAAAGTTCCAAAAAATCGATTTTTGACAATATCTTTAAAATTTGAGAGTGTCAGGCAAGTTTGATGGGCATTTTTGTGATCTTTTCGACGAGACCTACAACCTTAACTGCCTCATTTTAAAAGTATATTTGACTTTGTGTTTTTTGTAGCAGAGTGTAATTTACCTGCACTGAAAAAAAAGACATAACTAAATTTAAGGAAAAAATGTCTTTGAAAATTTATCATGAATTTTCCTAAAATTTAGTTAAATTTAACTTAAAAATGAGAAATTTTCTTAACTATGAGGAAAAAATTTTAGTTCATTTACTTATAATTAGTTAATAGTTTTCTTTAAATGGAATTTTTAAATATTAGGAAAAAAATTCTTACTGTCAAAGAAATTTTCCACAAATCTAAGAAACGTATCTTTATTTTTAAGACATATTTCTTAAAAAACAATTTAGTTCAAGTTTAGTTAAAATTTACTAAAAAAAACATCATCGTATTTCTCTTCTTTGAATTGAGGAAGTGTATTTCTTAGAATTTAGTTAATAACTTCTGAGAATTTAGTAAATAACTTCTTAGAATTTAGTTAAAAATTCAAAATGGCGATATCTCGAAAACTAAGCGAGATAGAGCGAAACGGACCAAATTTTCAAAAGAAAGACAACAAAGAAAAATATGGAATAGCCTAGCTCTGCATATCTGTCGGGGTCTCAAGACCCTAAATTTAGATCTAAAATTTGAAATTCCCGAGATTTTATATATGCACATATCTCGGTAAATACTGCCAACACGAGAAAAGGTCCAACGGCATTTTTGTAGCTCTTGACTCGTAGAACACTTCCGCAAAATACCCGAAAGCCCTCCGATTAATAGTTTTTGAGTTATCCGGTTTTTAAGATTCTCAAGACCCTATCAGGCCCCTTATTACCGTATCTCAAAAACTAAGCAAGTTAGAGCAAAACGGACAAAAGTTTTGGTTCTAAATCTATGGGGACCCTTAAAGAACCCAACGGGGTCTCGAGTAAAATGGGGTCCGAACCCATGGGTCCAGGGTCTAGACCCAATCTATTTCTAAAATGTGAAGTATAATTTTTCCCATTTTCTAGTTAAAATTGGCTTAAAATTAAATAACTTTGTTTTCCTTATTTTTGGGAAAATTATAAACTAAAACCAAGAAAAAAAATCTTTGGAGCCAAATCATTCCCTCTTTTTCTCAAAATTGAGTTAATTTTCCCAGATTTTAGTTCACTTTTTTTTTGAGTGTGCTGGTGAATAAAACGTAACATATTTATTTTTCAACAAATTTTTTTTTTCCTCAAATTTTTTTTGTCATGAAATTTTTTTTGTCATGAATTTTTTTTTTTTCATTAAATTTTTTTACATAATTTTTTTTCATAATTTTTTTTTTCATCAATTTTTTTTCAATTATTTTTTTTTCATTAATTTTTTTTGATAAAATTTTTAATTAAATCAAACTGTTTTTTTTCTTTTCATCAAAATTTTTTTTCATCAGAATTTTTTTTTTCATAAATTCTTTTTCATATTTTGTATTTTTTTTTTATCAAAAAATAATTTTTTCTTGTCAAATTATTTTTACATCATATTTGGTTTTTCATAAATTTGTTTTGTCCTAAATTTATTTTCATCAATTTTTTTGTTTCATCAAAAATTTTTTTTTTTCAACTAATTTTTGATTTAATTTTCATCAATTTTTTTTTCATAATTTTTTTTTTATTAATCTTTTTTTTCACCAACATTTTTTGTTTTCATCACATTTTTTTTTTTCATAAAGACTTTTTTTCTTTCTTTAAAAAAAAAAAAAAAAATCACCAAAAATTTATTGGTGTTAAAATGCTTGTATTATATTCTACTACCATTTAATACGCACCACCCTAATGTGTATAACTTGTATAAAAAATTTGTGGTTTAGTTGATGCCACAAAATGTACCAGGCCCACCCCACTGTGCATTGTTGGACTTTATATTTTATAACAAAATTTTAGTTTATGTCCATATTAAAATTTCTGAGAAATAATTATTGTTGTACAATGAGAAAATTTGAAACAAAAATTTAGTGGCAAAACAGGCTAACATGGATGGTCTTTCACAGGGCACCCACCGATTGTCCTGTAACTTGCATATAGGAAAGAGAGGATTAAAATAAGAGTTATTTGTTTTTTATAGCTGCCCAATCTCACATTTAGCGGGTCTAAGGGGAGGGGAAAAAACGGAATATTTTTCGTTTTTTTAAACATTTTTCCCATTTCTCCAAAAGAAATTATATTATATTCTAGAACCAGTACTTTCCGAAAATTCTGTACCGTTTTCAAAAAGTATAAAAAGTACCTTTTATAAAAAGTACCTTTTTTATAAAAAGTACCTTTTATAAAAAGTACCTTTTATAAAAAGTACCTTTTATAAAAAGTACCTTTTATAAAAAGTAACTTTAATAAAAAGTACCTTTTATAAAAAGTACCTTTTATAAAAAGTACCTTTTATTAAAAGTACCTTTTATAAAAAGAACCTTTTATAAAAAGTACCTTTTATATAAAGTACCTTTTATAAAAAGTATCTTTTATAAAAAGTACCTTTTATAAAAAGTACCTTTTATAAAAAGTACCTTTTATAAAAAGTACATTTTATAAAAAGTACCTTTTATAAAAAGTACCTTTTATAAAAAATACCTTTTATAAAAAGTATCTTTTATAAAAAGTACCTCTTATAAAAAGTACCTTTTATAAAAGTACCTTTTATAAAAAGTACCTTTTATAAAAGTTCCTTTTATAAAAAGTACCTTTTATAAAATTACTTTTTATAAAAAGTACCATTTATAAAAGTACCTTTTATAAAAAGTACCCTTTATAAAAAGTACCTTTTATAAAAAGTACCTTTTATAAAAAGTACCTTTTATAAAAAGTACCTTTTATAAAAAGTACCTTTTATTTAAAGTACCTTTTATAAAAAGTAGCTTTTATAAAAAGTACCTTTTATAAAAAGTACCTTTTATAAAAAGTACCTTTTATAAAAAGTACCTTTTATAAAAAGTACCTTTTTTAAAAAGTACCTTTTATAATAAGTACCTTTTATAAAAAGTATCTTTTATAAAAAGAAACTTTTATAAAAAGTACCTTTTATAAAAAGTACCTTTTATAAAAAGCTCCTTTTATAAAAGTACCTTTTATAAAAAGTACCTTTTATAAAAGTACCTTTTATAAAAAGTACCTTTTATAAAAAGTACCTTTTATAAAAAGTACCTTTTATAAAAAGTACCTTTTATAAAAAGTACCTTTTATAAAAAGTACCTTTTATATAAAGTACCTTTTATAAAAAGTACCTTTTATAAAAAGTACCTTTTATAAAAAGTACCTTTTATAAAAAGTACCTTTTATTAAAAGTACCTTTTATAAAAAGTACCTTTTATAAAAAGTACCTCTTAAAAAAAGTACCTTTTATAAAAGTACCTTTTATAAAAAGTACCTTTTATAAAAAGTACCTTTTATAAAAAGTTCCTTTTATAAAAAGTACCTTTTATAAAACTACACTCAAAATATTTTGTAGGCAAAAACAAATGAAAAACACACTTAAAACCAGTGAATAAACAATTGAAACCCATCCCAGTAATTATTCATTTGTTTTAACAAACATCAACATTTATTTTTTACGGTTGACAAAATTTTCTAAAATAAATAACATTAAACATTAAAAAATTACGTTTTTTTCACTCTTTTTTACCAACAAATTCGAAAAAAATAACCTACGAAAACAGTAAAAATTAATGATTTCGTACGTAATTTTTTACAATTTTTTATTGAAATATTATTTTAAAAACTTTTAATAAAATTTTTGGGGAATCGATCCCGCAATCAACTACATTCTGGCCAGACACTCTACCCATCGTGCCAAAGTCACTTGATACAAACATGTTATAATAATGATATTTCATTAAAAAATACCAACAATTTAAAAAAAAATACTATCACAAATCATTAAAAATCAAAAGAATAATCAGTAGTTTTTACCTACAGAACAAAAATAAATGACTTAAAAAATTAAATGTTAATGAAAGTCTTTATTTTTTAGTGTGTTATTTTTTAAACAAAGGACTGAAGTAGTTATTAATAAAAACTGAACATCAAACAAATGTTTTTTCTTTTAAAAACGACTAAACGGAAAACTTTTTAAATAAACTACAAACAGTTAATGACATAATTTTTTGAGTGTACTTTTTATAAAAAGTACCATTTATAAAAGTACCTTTTATAAAAATTACCCTTTATAAAAAGTACCTTTTATAAAAAGTGCCGTTTATAAAAAGTACCTTTTATAAAAAGTACCTTTTATAAAAAGTACCTTTCATTAAAAGTACCTTGTATAAAAAGTACCTTTTATTAAAACTGCCGGAAGTACACTTTTTGGTACTTTTTTAAGCTGCCACCCTTTCGAAAGCTGCCACCCTTCCATCATCAGCACTTCTTCGATTTCCACACACTTTATGCGTGTCATATTAAAATTGTTAATCAGTAATAGATTTTTATTGAAATTTTTTTATTTTGATATTAATTTTGAAAAATTGTTTGCCAAAATTTTAGACATTTTATAAAGATCTACAAAAAAAAATTATATGAATATATTTTACAATACAGGAGATAGATTAATTATTAACTGCGTTTGCTAATTTTTACTTGAACATCAGTGTTGGTGCGTAGCAATATGCCAGCAGAAAATCGTATTGATTTTGGGTTTGTTACGGCTTGCAATTTAAAATTTTTCACAATATGTATTAACAAAATTTTTATTTGTAATATGGCATACTTTTGACCTAAAATAAACAAAATGGAGTTTAAAATAGCATTTTTTTTTACAAAAATCATAATTAATTCTTACCAATACAATTTCGTTTGCCCGCACTAAATGGTATAAAAGCAAATGGATTTCTTTGTTCCTCCGTAGATGCCATTAACCAACGATTGGGTTGAAATTCATCAGGATTTTTAAAATATTTAGGATTTCGATGCATATCAAAAATATGAATATTAATTTGTGTACCTTTTGGTAAGAAAATATTATTTTTCAATGCTACATCCTCGGTACATTGACGTATTACAATTGGAATCGATGGATATAACCGTTGTATCTCCTTAAGGATACAATCCAAATATTTTAGTCTATTTATTTGTTCTATAGTTAAATTATTCAAATCATCTATCTTATGCTCTTGGATTTCTTCATATAATTTCTGTTGTACTTCCGTATAAAAAGCCAAATTCATTAACGAAAAAATTAAAGTTCTGGATGTAGTATCATAGCCAGCAAATACGATCGTATCCACTTCTTCACATATGCCTTTATGATCTATAAGTCCTTCTTGTTGGGCTATAAACAATGTATCCAACATGGCGTAACGTTGTTTACGATATAAACTAAATTTATTAAGGGGATAAAGAAGAAAATAAATAATAAAAATTATAAATTTTTTAAAATATGGGTAAACTTTAGAATATTTGGATGTTAAATGAAAAAATGTATCTGAATTTAAATTCATTTATGATTTTGATATACAGTGACTCACACAATTTTTCGTGCAGTAGATAGACGATAGAACACAAAATCGACCATCGCGAGGGTCCCTATAGAAGCGGAATTTTTAAAAAAGTACTTCTTTTAGAATGTTATTTCCGCGAGAGGATCGTACATACCAAATTTCAAGTATCTTGGACCATTAGTTCGGCAGATACAACATTGCCCAAACGAAAGAAGTACTTTTTTGAAAATTCTGCTTTAAGAGGGAAAAATGGGGAAATTTTCCCTCTTAAAGCGGAATTTTTAAAAAAGAATTTCCGCGAGAGGATCTTATAGTCCAAATTTCAAATATCTAGAACCATAAGTTCAGCAGATGCAAAATTGCCCTACTTTTCCCCTTTTTCACCCTTAGAATAGGAAATTTCAAATATCTAGAACCATAAGCTCAGCAGATGCAAAATTGCCCTACTTTTCCCCTTTTCACCCTTAGAATAGGAATTTTCGAAAAAGTACTTGCTCAACATTTTTTTTTCGCAAGAGGATCGTATAGTCCAAATTTCAAGTATCTACACTCATAATAATAACTCTGTAAAATACTCTGTAAAATGACTGTAATCTCAATTCAACAGATATTTGACAGAGTTTTCTGTCAAAATACAGATTTAAAGAAAAAACTTTGTATTTTGTTGTGACAAAAAAAAACAAAGTTTCCTCTGTTACATATATTACTTTTTACTTTGCAATCTTAATTTTACAGATAACTAACAGTGTTTTCTGCTAAGATACAGATCTAAGCAAAATACTTCGTATTTTTTTATAACCAAAAAAGTTTTCTGTTTTGAGTAGTTTTTGTTTTTGTTACCAAACATCAAAATTTTATCTGTAATTTTTTTTTTTGAGAAAAAGTTGAAAAAGTAGCAAAAAAAGTTATCAAAATTTATTTTTCAGAAATCTTGTAAAAATTTTACAAAATAACATGCATTTAACTAAACTCTGTAAATTTACAAAGTTTTTTCTGTAATTTTTTTTTTTGCATCAAATATATGTACATTTCATAGTTTTCCTTGCTAAATGGTGGTTTATTTAACCAATATTTTACTAGAAACTCTGTAAATTAACAGTTTTTTTTTTGTCCAAATCATTTTACAGAGTTTTATGGTAAAATTACAGAGTTTTCTCTGTAAAAAAGCTTTCATATTTAACCAATATTTTACTATAAACTCTGTAAATTAACAGTTTTTTTCTGTCAAAATCATTTTACAGAATTTTTAAGTAAAATTACCAAGAAATGTTGTTAGCTGGAAAAGTATGGTGTACTCTGTTAAATTAGCAGAGTTTTTCTGTAATTTAACAGAGTTATTATTTTGAGTGTAGGACCGTTAGTTCAGCAGATCCAAAATTTCCCTACTTTCCAAATTTTTCCACCTTTTTCCACCATAGAAGCAGAATTTTTTAAAAAGAACTAGTTGTAAAATATTATTTCCGCGAGAGGAATATACATTCGAAATTTCAAGTTTCTAGGATCATTAGTTCAGCAGGTACAAAATTGCCTTACTTAACCCATTTAACTATCCCCCCCTCCCCCCCTAAAACCGGAATTTTCAAAAAAGTACTTCTTAGCGGAAATTAAAAAAAAAATACTTCTTTTGGAAAGTTATATTCCAAAAGTCATGTTTCTAGGACCATTACTTAAAATTTACAAAATTGTCATATTTTCCCCCTTTTGGCCTTTCTTAAAACCAAAATTTAAAAAAAATAACATTTTTGTAAAAGTTATTTCCGCGAGAGGATCCTATATTCAAAATTTTATGTTTGTAGGACCATTAGTTCAGAAAATGTAATGCGATAGGATCCTAGAGTCTAAATTTCAAGTTTCTATGAGCATAAATTATGTACCAATATTGCCCTTTTCCCCCTTTGGAGGCGGAATTTTCAAAAAAAAATATTTTTGAAATGTTATTTCCCGAGAGGATCCTAGAGTCCAAATTTCAAGTTTCTGGGCCTATTTGTTCAGGCGATAAAAAATGTACCAATTTGGCCTATTTTCACCTTTTTCCCCCCTTGAAGGCGGAATTTTAAAAAAATATTTTTTTCGGAATGTTATTTCCGCGAGAGGATCCAAGAGTCTAAATTTCAAGTTAGTAGGACTATTAGTTTAGAAGATACAAAATCCAACAAAGTCACTTATTTTTCCCCTCCTACACTAAAAAAAAAAAAAACTGTAATGTTAGCAAAAAAAGCTTGTAAACCTACAAAAAAATTTGCTGATTTTGAAACCACAATTTTTTTGCTAAAGTTAGCAAAAATGTTTTGCCAATAATTAGTTAACAAATTTTTTTTTTTTGAACTTAGTTCATACACACCTGAGGACCCCATTGGGTTCTGACCAGATAGGTCCAGACCCCGATGGGCCTAGACCTAGTTGGGTTCCTTAAAAATCGTCATAGTTTTTGATCCAAAATTTGTGTCCGTTTCGCTCTACCTTTTAGTTTTTGAGATACGTGATTATAGAGGACCACTGGGGTCTTGAGAATTAAAAAAATCGATAACTTCAAAAATATTACTCGGAGAGCTTTTGGCTATTTTGCGGTCTTGTTCTACGTGTTAAGAGCTACAAAAATGGTTTTGGACTTTTTGTTGTGTCGGCAATAGTTACCGAGATATGAGCATTTTAAAATTTCGGGAATGCTAACTTGTTTAGTTAGGGCCCATTATGGTCCACACATGTGAAGAGGGCCGGCGATACTATGGAGAGCCCGAGAACCAAAAATGGCCTCCATTTTGCTCTATCTGGCTTAGTTTCCGAGATAGCGCCATTTTAAGTTTTCTGAAAATAAAAAAAATTTACCATTTATTTTGCTAATATTAGCAAAAAAGCTTGTAAAAATTTGGTCAACTCAATTTTAAATCTAGCAAAAAAATTAGTTCAAATTTTGTTTAAAATTGCTAATGCGCTAAATGAAGTTTACAAGATATTTTTGCTAACATGCTAATCTCAACAAAAAATTTGCTAAAAGTTAGCTAACCAGCATTAGCAAAAAAAATTAGTAAATCTACTAATGTATTATTTTGAGTGTAGAATCGGAGTTTCTAAAAACCCCCTCTTAGTGTGTGGTATTGTCGGGAGCCGAACCGTACATTCCAAATTTCAAGTCCCCAATTACCCAGTCAGTCACCACCAGTGCATCAGAATTTGGAAACAAAAAAAGCTAAATTTTTTCACAAAACTCGCTTTAAAAAGCTAAAAAATTAAAAAAAACGCTAATTTTTTTTAAATTAATTTAAATTAGCTTTTTCTTAAGATTTACAATTGAATTGCAAAATAGGGATCTGTTATTATACCCTACACCACACTGTGGTACAGGGTATAATGAGTTTGTGCTGATGTTTGTAACTACCTGAAATATTGGTCCTAGACCCACTTTTAAGTATACCGATCGACTTAGAATCACTTTTTGAGTCGATTTAGCGATGTCCGTCCGTCCGTCCGTCCGTCCGTCCGTCCGTCTGTCCGTCCGTCTGTCTGTCCATGTAAACGGTGTAAACACGATACAGGTCGCAGTTTTTAATCAATTGACTTGAAATTTGAAACTTAAGCCTCTTTTGGCCCAAGGACGAAGCCTATTGAAATTGGAAAAAATCGGTCCATATTTTGACCTAGCCCCCATACAAAGGTCCTATTTAGTTTTGACTCAAATGACTCTAACAACATTTTAATAGGTATCTTTTCGAAATTTGGCAGGTGATCATGTTTCATCCACACAAATCACCATTCCGAATTTTAAAGAAATCGGACCAGTTCTTCTTGTAGCCCCCATACAAACCACCTTCCCGATTTTCACATAAATCTCTCAAATTTCATGAAAATAGAAAATATTTAATTAAAATTCTGTTTGTGTATGTTAAACGCGTACCTTAATAACCTTATCAAATCTGATTATCATCAGACCATTTTTGGACTTGGGTCCCATGTGAAAATTTCGCCCGATATTCAGTTGAAGCGGTTTGTTGTCAACAAAAAGAAGCCTATTCCACTCAAATTTGATTTGAGAGTGCTTTTTACACTTATTAAAGATTTGACAAAATATAGATCTAATCAGTCCATGTTTGAACTTGGGACCCATTTTCCGGGAAACTCTGGTGTAGGGTATTATATGGTCGGTCTTGACCGACTATAATTTTCTTACTTGTTTCTTTTATTGCTTATGAGGCAAAATGTCCAGCAAAAAAAAACATGTGTACCCTAAATTTCTGAATTGGTTGTATGAATAGCCCTATGGTGTTTTGGTTTTCAATTTTTCAAAAACTGGGCTTCGGAGGCGTGGTCAAATATTACAAAAATGGTAAAATTTGTGTCAAGTTGCCTTGACTAAATATTTATCAAATTAAAACGAAATGCATCACAATCTCAAAAATTTACATTTTTGTAGAGTTTTGCATGGGCAATCGATTAAAAAATTGTTTTTGAAAATTTTCAGAACCGGGTCTGAAATTTTCCATTTTTTTTTAAAGTCAATTTATCAAAAACCCAAAAAAAATTGTAGATTTACAATTTTATTGGTAAAAAGCTAGTCAAATTACAAAATTATTGGTAAAAAGCATGTAAAATTACATGGAAGTCTTGTCGAATAGCAAAAAATAAAAATAACAAGTTTTTGTTTTATTTTACAAGGTTTTTTTAGTGTACCACAATTACTTAAGTAAAAATTTTACTTCATCTGGTCATAATACTCGTTTGTTAAAAATAAAGCTTTAAATTATTATAAAGTATGAGCCACACGAAATAAAATATAGGTCCTTTTTTAAAATTTCTCCATTAACTTACCTGTCTTCATTTTGTTGTTTTTTCAAATCCTCATTTTCCACATTCTTATTTTTTGAATTCCTACGTTTTTCAATTAAATCACTTGAAAATTTATGTAGTTTTTCCATAGTTTTCAGATAATTTTTACCAGCTTTCGATAAGAAGTACAAAAAATCAAATATATAGATCGTAACTTGTATGCGTGTAATTATACTATCCTCAACTACTTTCATGTTTTGACGATATTCCTCTCCATCTAATTGATTATCGAGACTAACTCCCATGGCAGTTTCTGAAAATTAAAAAGTAACATAACATTAGGTATGCGTAACCTGACCAACTGTTTTTGGCTGAAAAGCGGGATGGAATGGTTGAAAAAGCGGGACTTTTTTATACCCTTCAATTAGCAATAGGGAATATATATTGGTTTATCATTCCCTTTGTAGCTGATCGGAAATAGGTCCTAGGGTCCCATAAAGTGTATAAATTAATGATTTTCAATCGTACTTAAGTCGACATAGAGATGTTCGTCCGTCTTTCTGACTGTATGTCTGTTGAAAATATACGAAAGATAACTCTGAAACATATGAAGCTTTTTATTTCAAACGTACCACGAAAAAAATGTTGGTGGATAAAAGTCATACCTAAGGGAGCTCATTGCCCTATATGGAACTAAAAAAGCGTGGAACAAAAGTTTAAGCTTTAGGAGAAAAATGGGCGAGATGGGCGTGATCAAAATTGTAAAATTAAGCAATTTGCAATATATAAATTTTTCTACATTTTTTCATAATACATTTATTTTATAGTTTTGTTTGGGCTAACGATTGGCATTATTTGTTTTTGGATAAAACTCAGAACTATGTCTGAATTTTCCAAGTTTAACCTAAAAATCGATGTAGCAAAAAACATGTCATTGTTATTTTTTTTTTAATTTAAATGAAAGTTCATTAAATTCTATAAAAACTGTAAAATTTTTAGAGGGCAGCTATTTTTTGTTTTCGAGAAAAATGATTTTGAACTTCAAAGTTTCTTAAACTTTTGTAAAATTGTTTAAATTCCGCATGACATCGCTTTATTTTTTTTTCTACTGTATCTCAACAGTAAGTTTCCGAAACAAATCTATTTAATAGAGTTTTGTACAGGCTATCGATTGGCATTATTTGTTTTTGGAAAAAATTCAGAACAGTCCGAATATTTCAAATATTGGATAACATTTTTTTTTTAAAACATGCCAATTTAGATTTTTTTTTATTATATTTAAGTTTATTATATTCTTTACAAAATGTCAAAATTTAGGAGTTACTTTCAGTTACTTTTTGTTTTTGAAAAAAATTACTTCGAAGATTAAACTCATTTCCCGAAAACAACAAATTTCTGATTTGAAAATTTTAAATTTTGAAGAGAATTCAATAAACTTTCTTTTAAAATCCCGACTAAAAAAAATATACAGGTCCATATATAATTTGAAATTGAGCCATATATAATTTAATACGGATTTGGATAAAATAAGATGATGAAATTGGTGGATCAAAATAGCTCAAAATTTGTTATATTAGATTTAATATGATAATTTTTGATCCGAATATTGGGTTTATCTAATTTGATATAATTGTATATAATTTTATATCATAAGAAAAAATAAGATAAAATATGTAGAATTTTATATAAAATATTTTTTTTATCTCATAATTTTGAAGTTTATCCCATGTACCCAGTTTTTTTCTGGAAACCCAAAAAAAATTGCCAAGAAAAATTTGTGTCCGGGGGCTTAGAAATTAAAAAAAAAATGTGTCTTTCTTAAAACTTCGTTAATAAATTTTTAATTCAAAACGCAAAAAATTAACCAAAAATCAGGGACTTAGAAAATTCTCCAAAACTTTTTCGGTCGGGACTTTTTTCAAAATTTGGCTAATTTTTTTTGTTTAAATCATTTTTAATGAAATTCCTAACTTCAAAACGCAAAAGCTATCTGTGTCTGGAACTTGGAAAATTTTCTCGGTACTTAGAAAACTTTTTTAACCCGATTTGGCACTATATATACAGTGCCGGTCAAAAAAATAGCATCAATGACAAAACCTCTATTCATTCAATTAAAACAAAATACTGTGTGCGTTAGACTGGGTCGAAATCCTACAAAGTGTAAGGATCGATTGTCCTTAGTGCGGGAAAGTGGTAATGGGGTAATATAAGCATTTTATGGAAGACAACTTTTTAATCGGTCAAAAACTCTATTAGCGCATCGGTGGTCAAAATTGAGATTTTGGTCAAAATGGCCAAATTTTCCAAAAATTTTTAAAAATATAGATATCATTTTATTGTTTGGTACAAAAAATTTTTTTTATTGCATTTGATACTAATAACTTACATATTAAATATTGGAATTTTATGTCATCATTAACATATTTTTATTTAAGATACAAAAAAAATCATATTTTTGGCGCAGTTCTCAAAACCACTTTTTTTAAATTATTTTTTTTTTATTTATTAAAATTGCAAAATATTTCGATTTTATTATTCAATGTTATTAAAAACATCATAAAGACTAAAGATTTAAATTTTTGTAAAAATCCGTTCGGAAGTTTTTTCTGGGGAGCGATTTCAATTGAGCGGATTTCAAGGAAATTGGATTTTTTGCTCTTTTTTTTGAGTTTTTATTTTTTGTAAACTACATTATTATCCAAATTGACCAATATTATGCTCTATCTTGTTCCATTTGATCATGGTAACTTAGTTTTGAAAGGATAGATTTATAGGACATCTTTAACCCTAATCGGTCAGCGGCCAAATGTGTCCCGTACTGAGTTTTTTTGGGTTTTAACTACTGTTTTATGAAATTAATGGTTGTAAAATCATGTTTGTGTTACGTATGGTGTTGTATGTTCTTTTATTTAATCATATTGACTTAATTCTGAAACACACATCTTTTTTTTGGACATCTTTAACCCGTATGTGCATGCAACCAAAAATGTCCCCTACCAAAATTTTCATGTTGTTCAAAAACTAAAAAAACACACATCATAAATAGGGATGAGATTTTCATGCACTAAAAAACCGAACATATGCGCTTAAAATATGTGCGAAAAAATTCAAAATATGCACTAAAAAATTTTAAAATATGCACTAAAAAATAAAATGTGTGCAATAAAAATCTTGTTTTAATTCGAAAAACTTCTTTAAAATCAAACAAAAATAACGCCGGATTAAATAGTAACATTTTTAACTTCATGTAAGCAATATTTGTTTTAGCAATTAAGGCAATCTAAAAATTAAAAAAACAAAAATATTTTTTCGAATTTTTAAAATAAATTTTTAAAAAAGTTTTTGAAACAAATAAATTACAATTTGTGTTTTTGCTAATTTATGCGAAAATATGCACTTAAAAGGTTTAAATATGCACAAAATATGCATTTAAAACCAAAATATGCAAAATATGCATTTTGACCAAAATATGCAAAAACAAATAGATGCCATTTTAACGCAAATTTCTAGAAAAAGCTATAAAACAAATGATCTCTAAATCAAAATTTTAAGACTAGACTAAATGGGGTAAAGCTAAGTGTGAAAACTAATAGGCATTTAGTCTAGTTTTAAAATTTTAATTTAGAGATTATTTGATTTAATGAGCCGCAGAACAAAATGTACTTTTCGCAAATTTAAAATTGTTGGATTAATAAGTATTATTTATTCCGTATTTTAATAATAATAATAGAAAAAGTAAGAAATTTATTGCTAATTAAGTGTTAAGTAAAAAACTTGTTAATAACTCTAGATTTTTGCCGCGTTATAAGCGGACTAAACACATAACTCTTAATTTTACAGACAATTTTAAAATGCGAAAAAGTTCGTTTTGTTCTGCGGCTCCACATTTATGACTTTTTTTGACATTAAGAAATATATGAAATGAATGATTGCGTGTGATATAATATCAAAAAATTTAAGTTTTATTAAAACAAAATTAATCCGCACGTAATCTTAATTCAATATAATCATTTTGGCTTAAAAATCTGTTAGTGGGCCACTTTTGACCTATAGTTCAGAAGGGTTAACGCTATCGGCAATATCAAAATTATTTAATTATTTATTTATGACTATTTTGAATACAAAAATGTATTTTTTTTTTTTTAATTTTTGAAAAACATGAAAACTTTGGTAGGGGACATTTTTGGTTGCATGCACATACGGGTTAAAGATGTTCAAAAAAATTTATGTTTCAGAATTAAGTTAATATGATTAAATAAAAGAACATAAAACACAATATTCATATCAAAACAGATTTTGCAACCATTTATTTCAAAAAACCGTAGTTAAAACCTAAAAAAACTCAGTACGGGACACATTTGGCCGCTGACCGATTAGGGTTAAAGATGTCCTATAAATCTATCGTTTCAAAACTATATTACCATGATCAAATGGAACAAGATAGAGCATAATATTGGTCAATTTGCACAATAATGTAGTTTACAAAAAATAAAAACTCAAAAAAAGAGCAAAAAATCCAATTTCCTTGAAATCCGCTCAATTGAAATCGCTCCCCAGAAAAAACTACCGAACGGATTTTTACAAAAATTTAAATCTTTGGTCTTTATGATGTTTTTAATAACATTGAATAATAAAATCGAAATATTTTGCAATTTTAATAAATAAAAAAAATTTAATTTAAAAAAAGTGGTTTTGAGAACTGCGCCAAAAATATGATTTTTTTTGTATCTTAGATAAAAATATGTTAGTGATGACATAAAATTCCAATATTTAATATGTAAGTTATTAGTATCAAATGCAATAAAAAAAATTTTTTGTACCAAACAATAAAATGAAATTTATATTTTTAAAATTTTTTGGAAAATTTGGCCATTTTGACCAAAATCTCAATTTTGACCACCGATGCGCTAATAGAGTTTTTGACCGATTAAAAAGTTGTCTTCCATAAAATGCTTATATTAACCCATTACTACTTTCCCGCACTAAGGACAATCGATCCTTACACTTTGTAGGATTTCGACCCAGTCTATTATGTATATCACCTATCTGGTTCGAAGCGTACCCAAACATTTTTTTTGTTTTAGAAAATTATATGTTTGGTGAATGTATCGTTGACCTGTGGTGTATCTCAACCCAAACCAAAAAAACACCAGGATTTTATATGTTTTTATGCAATTAGATCTAATTAGATCCACCAATATGAGGCATTCCACACCAAATGTCCCGCTACAGAAAAACATGTGTCCCGTAAATTTCTGAATAGGTTGTTTGGATAGCCCTATATGTAACTAAGAAAATTGCGTTTTTGGTTTTTCAAATTTTCGAAAACTGGGCTCAGGAGGCGTGGTCAAATATTGGAAAAATGGTAAAATTTGTGGCGAGTTGCCTTGATTAAATATTTATCACATTAATACGGAATGCACCGAAATGTCAAAAATTTACGTTCTTATATAGTTTTATATGGGCTATCGATTAAAATTTTTTGTTTTGGAAAATTTTCAGAACCCGTTCTGAAATTTTCCATTTTTTAAAAAAGTAAATTTATAAAAAATCCGGCCACTTTTTTTTTTCTTTTTTAATTATTTTTTTAAAAGTTTAGATGTTTGTCCATCCACACAAAAAAAATCAGAAACACGTTCATCTTTTTTTTCGCGAAAATCGCATTTGAACTTTAAATTTCATAACAATTTTGTTATTTGCTTGTATTTCTTTGTTTTAAAGTTGCGAATGAGTAATATTAATTGCATAAATATTCGTCATACGCTCTGTCGACACAAGAAAATACAAGCAAATTACAAAATTGTTATGAAATTTAAAATTCAAATGCGATTTTCTCGAAAAAAACGAAAAATACATTTCTGATTTTTTTTGTGTGGATGGACAAACATCTAAACTTTTAAAAAAAAATTAAAAAAAAAGAAAAAAAAGTGGCCGGATTTTTGATAAATTGACTTTTTTAAAAAATGGAAAATTTCAGAACGGGTTCTGAAAATTTTTCTTGGAAAAAAATTTTATTCGATAGTCCATACGAAACTATATAAGAATGTAAATTTTTAAGATTGTGGTGCATTTCGTTTTAATGTGATAAATATTTAATCAAGGCAACTCGCCACAAATTTGACCATTTTTCCAATATTTGACCACGCCTCCTAAGCCCAGTTTTTGAAAAATTGAAAAACCGAAAACGCAATTTTCTAAGTTCCATATAGGGCTATCCATACAAGCTTTCCAGAAGTTTACGGTACACGTGTTTTTTTCGCTGGACATTTGGTGTGGAATGCCTCATATATGGCAATGTCTAGTCAAAACTCGGATGAAATCAAATCATATTTTATACAAGTTTATCTTTTTTAATGCAAAAAGATCCACCATTATTCGGATCAAATTGCGTATAAATATATATTGTGTTACATATCATTATATATTGCATCATATACAAATTTTTACTCGGGTATTGAAAATTTACATCCCGAGTAAAAAATTTGTAATCCTCATATATTATTATATAGAAATTGATGCGAAAAATGAGTCGATAAAACCATATAAAATTAGATCAATAATGATAATATTATCCCTAGTAAAAAAGATCTGATATAATCATATATGCTATTATATAATTATTTATATTTATATATGGTTATGCATAAACTTTGATATGGACATATAAGTTTATATATAGCATTGTATTTTTCCTTATTTTTTAATATGATAACCAGGGAAACCAAAAATATGCAGTATCATGTTTTTTCCTGTGCATTTTATTGATAAATGGGTAAGGTATTTATCCGTTTCAGAAGTTTTTAAGAAATCTGGCAGCGATTTGTTAGAGCATTTTTTTGCATATTTTAGCCTTAAGAGCATATTTTTGCATATTTTAGTTTTAAAAGCATATTTTAGCATAAGAGCATATTTTTAGGGCATATTTTCAGTTTTTATAGCATTTTTTCACTTTTTAGAGCATATTTTTACATTTTTAGAGCATTTTTTTTTTTAATTTTTAGAGCATTCTTTTCCAATTTTTTATGACCACATTTATTTTTAAATTTTTTATCCAACAAGGATGTTTTTTGTCAACAATTACGGAATTGTGACGATTGATTCCCCTTTGGCCTGTTCTTGCATCATATCGGTATATGAAACTATGTTTTCTTTAGTTTCAGCAACTTGGTAGAAAATATTAAGGCAAATATTTTTGTAGAACATATTTAACCCTCTAACTATCGCATATAACGGTATTTGGAGGGTCTATTCTCTAACAAATTGTAAAAACCACCGCAAAAAAGGGGACATAATTTTTTTTTAAGAGCATATTTTTATTGTTTTTAGAGCATATTTTTCGTTTTTAAGGGCATTTTTTAAGCGCATAAAACGTGTTTTTTAGAGCATATTTTTGGTTTCCCTGATGATAACATACATATTCCTATCTATTTATATAACGATCTATATGAAATTAGATATGATATATAGTATAAGGTCGGGAATTTTTAGATATGACAGATAAAAAGATATATAATTTTATTTATAATTATATCTCAAAAAAAATTTTCAAAATTTTCTAAGTCCCGGACAATTAAAAAAAAATTAAAAAAATTTCAAGTCCTAAATAATTTTATGAAAATTTTCTAAAGTTCCGGACACAAATTTTTTTTGGCAATTTTTTTTGGAGTAAAAAATCATTGAAAATGAAATTTTCTAAGCCACAAACATTTTTTAGAATTTTAAATCACTTATTAATGATTTTAGAAAAAAAAAAAATACAAATCTATACTTCTATACTAATATTATAAAGAGGTAATGTTTGTACAGAGAAAAAAAAAGTCGAGGTAACGTTATCTAGGCTGGCTTAGGTAAATTATTTATGTATGGAACTTAAAAGCCACGACTTATTACCTATGCAGCCAGTATAATTTTACTTTACAATTTCAACAATAAACCATGTAAGGTTTACTAAGGAAAAAATATAAAATTTCGAATTTAGTTTTATTTTGTTTTTTTAGTGTCATTGTGAATTTTCATTTTAGAAAAAGGTAAGAAACAAAAAATTAAATTAAAAAAATAATAAATTAATTCAATTTATTTATAAAATTTTCAGAAATTAAAAAGAAAAGGATTTTGTTAATAAGCATTTATACTATAGTGACTCCATTCATAATGTGCATTCCAACAAACTATATGACAATAGTGTTGGTGTATTTAAATCCGATTCAACATCTCAATCAATTCCATCGCCCCCGTCAGCGGTATATATTGTTAAAATCAAGACCACACTCGATAATTTAGGGTCATTCCATCGGAACATTGTACAATTACATCTGCTGCGCAACATTTCAAAATATACACATGTCAACATTACATTCAACGAGAAATCATGTATAGCCTTTCATTGTCGCAATCATATCTATGGTAAGTGATTATGAAATTTAAAAAAGTGCAAAAAAATATTTCAGAATCTGAGGATTTTCTATAGTAAAAATGTCTCGGAATCTGTGAATTATTCAATTGAAAAAATGTCTCAAAATGTGAGAATTTTTCTACAAAAAATGTCTTAGAATTTGAGAATTTTTCTATAGAAAAAATTACTCAGAATCTGAGAAGTTTTCTGTAGAAAAAAAGTCAGAATCTGAGAATTTTTCTATAAAATAAATTTCTCAGAACCTGAGAATATTTCTATAGAAAAAATGTCTCAAAATCTGAGAATTTTTTCTACAAAAAAAACAGTTCTTGAATCTGAGAATTTTTCTATAGAAAAAATGTCTCAGAATCGGAGAATTTTTCTGTAGAGAAATATCTCAGAACCTGAGAATTTTTCTGTAAAAAATTTCTCAGAATCTGAGAAGTTTTCTATAGAAAAATGTCTCAGAATCTAAGTATTTTTCTATAGAAAAAATGTCTCAGAATATGAGAATTTTTCTATAAAAAAAATGTATCAGAATCTGAGAATTTTTCTACAAAAAAAATGTCTCAGAATCTGAGAATTTTTCTATAGAAAAACGTCTCAGAATCTGAGAATTTTTCTATAGAAAAAACCTCTCAGAATCTTAGAATTTTTCTATAGAAAAAATGTCTCAGAATATGAGAATTTTTCTATAGAAAAAATGTCTCAGAATCTGAGAATTTTTCTATAGAAAAAATGTCTCAGAATCTGAGAATTTTTCTATAGAAAAAATGTTTCAGAATCTGAGAATTTTTCTATAGAAAAAATGTCTTAGAATCTGAGAATTTTTCTATAGAAAAAAATTTCTCAGAATCCGAGAATTTTTCTATAGAAAAAATGACTCAGAATCAGAGAATTTTTCTATAGAAAAAATGTCTCAGAATCTGAGAATTTTTCTATAAAAAAGTCTCAGAATCTGAGAATTTTTCTATAGAAAAAATGTCTCAAAATATGAGAATCTTTCTATAGAAAAAATGTCTCAAAATCTGAGAATCTTTCTATAGGAAAAATGTCTCAGAATCTGAGAATTTTTCTATAGAAAAAATGTATCAGAATCTGAGAATTTTTCTATAGAAAAAATGTCTCAGAATCTGAGAATTTTTCTATCAAAAAATGTCTCAGAATCTGAGAATTCTTCTATTGAAAAAATGTCTCACAATCTAAGAATTTTTCTATAGAAAAAATGTTTCAGAATCTGAAAATTTTTCTATAGAAAAAATATCTCAGAATCTGAGAATATTTCTGTAGAAAACATGTTAGAATCTTAGAGTTTTTCATTGGAAAAAATGTCTCAGAATCTGAGAATTTCTTAGAATCTGAGATTTTTTCTATTGAAAAAATGTCTCACAATATGAGAATTTTCAATAGAAAAAATGTCTGAGAATCTGAGAATTTTTCTATAGAAAAAATGTCTCAGAATCTGAGAACTTTTCTATAGAAAAACGTCTCAGAATCTGAGAATTTTTCTATAGAAAAAATGTCTCAGAATCTGAGAATTTTTCTATAGAAAAAATGTCTCAGAATCTGAGAATTTTTCTATAGAAAAAATGTCTCAGAATCTGAGAATTTTTCTATAGAAAAAATGTCTCAGAATCTGAGAATTTTTCTATAGAAAAAATGTCTCAGAATCTGAGAATTTTTCTATAGAAAAATCTCAGATTCTGAGACACTTTTTCTATAGACTAATTTTCTGATTCTAAGACATTTTTTCTACAATTTCTATAGAAAAAATGTCTCAGAATCTGAGTATTTTTCTAAAGAAAAAATGTCTCAGAATCTAAGTATTTTTCTATAGAAAAAGTGTCTCAGAATCTGGGTTTTTTTTTAGAAAAAATATCCCAGAATTAGAGAATTTTTCTTTAGAAAAAATGTTTCAGAATCTGGGAATTTTTCTATAAAAATATGTTTCTATACAAAAATTTCTCATATTTGCAAATGTTCGATACTTAACAATTTATTTAATAAAAAAAAATAAGTAAAAATATGCAACTATGTACATATGTATTTTATTTTCTTTGATGCAACTATTTACTTCTCTTTTTTAATTTTAGGAGGACATGGACTTTGAAATATGAAAAATAAAAGAAGCACCATTAAGTTTTAAAGATTCACCATTAATTTTTACTGAAGACATCTACAAATACTCTCACCCTTAGTTTGTTGAACGGTGTAATTTATATTAAATATTTAGTAACTTCAATAATAGTGTATTTTTGAGAATAACTGATGTACATAAAAGATACACAACAATTGTAATTCATGATATAAAATATTATTTATAAATAAAAACATAATAAAATCAATTATTTTTTAATTTTAATTATTTAAGGGTGGAATTATTTATAGTCAGCTTATTTACAAAATAATTTAGATAAATTACCAAAGTTTATATATAAATTTTTACTCAGCTAAACTTTGTAAAGTTTACAAAGTTTACTTGGAATGTTTCCTAAAAGCATAGTTAATTTTTCGAACATATCATTTCCCAAAATTTACCTTGGCTTCCAAGTAATATTGTCTAAAAACTTTGTAGGCTCTATGTTATCTTGGCACTTAGATAAAGTTATACTATAATTTTAGGTAATATTACCTCGACTTTTTTTTGTGTGAATTTTTTTTTGTTTGTTTGTAGAAAGTAATCTCCGGAACTACTCATCCGATTTCAAAAAAGTCTTCAGCAATATTTAGAGTGTTCCTCCAGGACGGACATAGGCTAGGTTTCATCGACCACGCCCACTTCTACGCCCACTTTTTTACAAAAAACGTAAAATTTAAAAATCTCCAAAACTACTTAACCGATTTCAAAAATTTGTTCACCAATATATACTTGGAATGGTCCTTCATGATGGAAATATGCTTGGTTTCATCGACCACGCCCACTTTTGGCAAAAAAACTAAAAATTTAAATATCTATGAAACTACTCATCTGAGTTCAAAAATGTTTTCACCAATATTTAGAGTGTTCCTCTCGGGTGTTTATAGGCTAGGATTAATCGACCACGCCCACTTCTACGCCCACTTTTTGCCAAAAAATATAAAATTTAAAAATCTGCAAAACTACTAAACCGATTTCAAAAATTGGTTCACCAATATATACTTGAAATGGTCCTTCTTGATGGAAATATGCTTGGTTTCATCGACCACGCCCACTTCTACGCCTACTTTTGACACAAAAACTTTAAATCTAAATATCTATGAAACTACTTATCCGATTTAAAAAATGTTTTCACCAATATTTAGAGGGTTCCTCCAGGGTGGATATAGGCTAGGACTCATCGACCACGCCCACTTCTATGCCCACTTTTTGGCAAAAAACCTAAAATTTAGAAATCTCCAAAATTACTCATCCGATTTCTAAAATTTTTGAATTAATGCTTGGAATGGTTATTTAGAGTGGAGATATGCTGGGTCTCATTGACCACGCCCATTTCTACTCCCACTTTTGGAAAGATAAACGTAAAATTTAAAAATGATGAAACTACTTATCTGATTTCAAAAATTTCATCACCATTACATTTTAAGAAATGGTCCTTCAGGTTGGACATGGGCTAGCTTTCATCGACCACACTCCTTCTACTCCCAGTTAAGCCCAGAAAAACGTAAAATTTCAAAATCTCCCCAACTGCTCATTCGATTTTAAAAAATGTTTTCTCCAATATTAAGAATGGTCCTTAAGGTTCGACATAGGCTACGGTTTATAGACGTAAAATTTTAAAATATACGAATCCTTTTATGATGTTTCAAAAATAATTTCACCAATATTCTCCTTCAGGGTGAGTTAGGGTAAGTTTCATTAACCTCACATTGGGTCAAAACTACTCATCAAAACTACTCCGAAACTACTCATCCAATTTCAAAACATTTTGAAAACTGCCCTTTTTGGAAATTCTGATTTTAATAAAGCAAATAGGTGCAAAGTAGCGAACTTTGTAACCTTTTCTATTTCCTGAAATATTGGTCATAGAAACTAGAAATTTCAAATGTGGAATCCTTCACCCCAAAAAATCATTCCAAAAAAGTACCTTCCGAAAATTTAGATTTTAAAGGTAAATTATTGTACTGTGGTACTTTTACTATCCCCCGAAATCCTCCAGCAGAATGAACAATGAAGAGAAGAACATATTTTTAAATTTAAATTTTTAAGGGTTTAAAGGAGTAAACATTGGTTAAGGTTTGGAAATATGGTACTTTTTATATCAATTGACATAACGACCCTAAAATGTTCTTATTTCTTTAACACATGTTATTCAGAAAGGAATGAAGCCTACATGGGACGAAATGAATTGAAATTAAATAAATAGAAATGAATAGAACAGGGAACCAAATGGAATAAAACGGGAAACGAAATGGAATGAAACGGGGAATGAAATGATTTCAATAATTACTATATAAAGGCTCGAAAATTTTCAAGATAGTTTTTTTTTCACCGAAACGAACATGATTTCGGGATAAACGGGGTTGATTTAATTTTATAATAAAAATTTAATAATGTAGGGGAGAATTTAAGAAATGGGGTCTCTAATCCTGATCCTTCTTTAATACGGTATTTAATATTACCGGTAACAAAGTTCCGGGCGGGCCTGCTAGTTTTGAATAATTTGCTAAGTCCAAGGAAGATGTATAAAGGAATGCTTCCAAACAAGTAGTTGGTCGCCATAGTTATTTTTTTGATTAAAATCAGAACAATAATATTTACAAATTAAAAAAAAAAAGTAAACAAAAATAACCAAAAAAAAAAAAACAAATTGAAATTTTCTTGAAAACAATGGAATTTGTTTTGAACAAAATTAAAATTGTTAAAAAAAAATAAAAAAAAAAATAAATATTGTTAATCGCTGATAAATCGCGCGAAAATTTATTTTTGAACCAATCATACTTCGGATTATTTTAAGGTAAGTGCATAAAAAACGACGGGTGTGGATAAAATTAAATACAAATGTTTGAATTGGTTTTGTTTCAGTCCTCAAATCAAGGAATCTGTAAATGTCTTATGCTAAAAGGAAGTAAATCCAGACAATTACATTCGGATCAATTTTACGGAACGGATATTTTAAGATATTTTTAATTAGAGGAAGACCCTGCAAATGGTAATTATGCAGAAAAATGCTTTGAAACCTGTAGAAAATTTCTCTCAAAATTTATATAACTTTCTCATTATCACTTACATTTTGAGACACATGTATGTGTATAGATAAATTCTACGAATTTGAGATACTTTTAACACAGACATTCTCTAAAAAAACTCGGATTCTGTGACAACTTTTTAATTTCTCAGTATAGGAAAAAACTCTTAAGGTACCTACAGACAACGCAATATTATGTACAATATGCATATTGATGGTGTGTGGGTTAGATTGACCATTGAACAATCGTCAATCTTACTTACACACCATCAATATTATTGCATATTGTACATAATATTGCATAGTGTGTAGGTACCTTTAGACTCTGAAACACGTTTCCTATAGAAACCTTCTCAGATTCTAAGACATTTTTCCTATAGAAAAACTCTCAGATTCTATAGAAAAGTTTTTAGATTCTTCAACATTTTATTTACAGAAAAGTTTTCAGATTCTGAAACATTTTTTCTATAGACAAATTCTTAGATTCTGCGGCATTTTTCCTATAGAAAAATTCTTAGATTCTGAAATATTTTTTATAAAAAATTTTCACACAGAAATATTTTTCCTATAGAAAAACTCTCAGATTCTGAGACACTTTTGTTATAGACAAATTTTCTGATTCTGAGACATTCTTAGATTCTGTGACATTTTTCATATAGAAAAATTGTCAAATTCTGATACATACTTCCTATAGAAAAATTATCAGATTATGGGACATTTTTCCTATAGAAAAATTCTCAGATTATGGGACATTTTTCCTATAGAAAATTCTTAGATTTTGAGACATTTTTGTAAAATATTTTTCCTTTAAAACATTCTCAGATTCTGAGACATTTTTACTTTAAAAAAATTATTAGACATTTTTGATATAGAATAATTTTTAGATTCTGAGACATATTTGCTATAGAAAAATTCTCAGATTCTGAGACATTTTTGTTATAGAAAAATTCTCAGACTCTTCTGAGACATTCCTCCTATAGAAAAATTCCTAGATTATTGGACATTTTTCCTATAGAAAATTCTTAGATTTTGAAACATTTTTTCTGTAAAAAAGTTCTCACAATCTGAAATATTTTTCCTATAGAAACATTCTCAGATTCTGAGACATATTTTCTATAATAAAAAATTCTTAGACATTTTTATTAAAGAAAAAATTTTAGATTCTGAGACATTTTTCTTAGATTCTGAGACGATTTTGCTATAGAAAAATTATCAGATTCTGAAACATTTTTTCTAAAGAAAAATTATCAGGTTCTGAGGCAGTTTTCCTATAGAAAAATTATCAGATTCTGAGACATTTTTTCTATAGAAAAATCAAATTCTGAAGCATTTTGCTATAGAAAATTTATCAGGTCAGAGAAATTTTTCTACGGAAAAATTTTTAGATTCTAAGATATTTTCCTATAGAAAATAATTTTGAAATTTTGAAACTCTTTAATTCTAAAACAACATTTTTCCTCTAGAAAAATTGCCAAATTCTGACATATTCTGTGATTCAAAGACATTTTTTGAAAAATGTTAAGATTCTGAGAAATTTTGTTGTTTAGAAAAATTCTCAGATTCGAAAACATTATACCTATAAGTAGAATAATTAGGTTTGTAATTTTAGAATAATTAGGTAGAATAATTAGGTTTGTAATTTTCTTATTATTAATTTGTAAATTTAACTAAATAAATATTGTTAAGCGTTTAAACAAAAACATTGTGTTTTATTTAACATTTAACATCTATCTTTACACCATTTGCATCGCTAGATTGTCTTAAATCCAAACAAAGACCATAAATATATATTCTTTACTCGGTCATAATCCGATATTCCGATATGTGTTACAAACGTTTGACAAAAATAATATACCTGATACAATATGTGTTACATACGGAATGATGAAGAAAGTATGCCGCCCTAATTCAATAATATTAAAAATTTCAAAAATGTAAACAAAACAAATTATTATGAAAAGGGAAAGAAATTAAAAATCAAAATTTGATTAAAAAAGAAAATAAATATTTAAATGTCGTATTTGTTATTGTTCTGATTTACGTCGTTGGTGGCAGTCCTTTATAATTTGTCTATGGCTAAGTCCTGAAAAAATTTTACCAGATTTCATCTAATTATATAAAAATTTATCTAATTTTAACAGATAAGATATGATTTAATACAAATAGATAGACCCATTTTTAGGATCAAACTTAATCAAATTTGATATTATTTTATCAAAAATAATAGAATTTGATATAATCGTATAATATTCGATCCGCCAATTTTCGGATCAAAATTAATATGGATTTACATAAAAGCATATCTGTTCATATAAAATTAAATATTGCGTCATATAACTTTTTTTTACTCAGGATTATAAAATTTTATGTAATTTTATGCGGAAATTGGAAAAATTAGCCAATAAGATATAACTATATATAATTATATAAAATAACATAAAATTGTATCAAATTATATAAAAATATATGAAATTATATAAAATTACATCAATTTATTTATGAGACATTCCATACCAAATGTCCCGCTTCAGAAAAACATCTGTCCCGTGAATTACTGAATAGGTTCTATGAATAGCCCCACATGGAACTAAGAAAATTGCGTTTTTGGTTTTTCAATTTTGCAAAAACTGTGCTTAGAAGGCGTGGTCAAATATTGGAAAAATAGTAAAATTTGTGTGGAGTTGCCTTGGTTAAATATTTATCAAATAAAATCGGATTGCACCACAATCTCAAAAATTGTTACATAGTTTTGTATGGATTATCTATTAATTTTTTTTTTTTTAATTTTCAGAACCCGTTCTGTAATTTTCCATTTTTTAAAAAGTCAATTTATGAAAAATCCGACCAACAACGAGAAGCAGTGTTTTGCAATCATTTGGATTAGGATTTACCATACAATATGTGTACTTAATAAATATTATTATTATTAAAGATTAGCACACATTTGACTCTCCCTGTTGTGGAATGTATTTTATACAGAGCTTTTGTAATATTCTTATAGCATACTTTAAGGGCGCACAATAAATCTCCCCATCAAATCATGCAGGAAGTAAAAGCTCTTTTGTTTAAAACTTTTATTATTTGAACTGTTTAGCATTTTTAAAGCACACTCTTGGGGTAATATAAGAAAATGTACTTAATAAGTACATATAATTGAAAAACACAACAAGACAATTTTAAAATGCGAAAAAGTACGTTTTGTTCTGCGGCTCCACATTTATGACTTTTTGTGACATTAAGAAATATAATAAATTAATGATTGCGTGTGATATAATATCAAAAAATTTAAGTATTATTAAAACAAAATTAATCCGCACGTAATCTTAATTCAATATAATCATTTTGGCTTAAAAATCTGTTAGTGGGCCACTTTTGACCTATAGTTCAGAAGGGTTAACGCTATCGGCAATATCAAAATTATTTAATTATTTATTTATGACTATTTTGAATACAAAAATGTATTTTTTTTTTTTTTAATTTTTGAAAAACATGAAAACTTTGGTAGGGGACATTTTTGGTTGCATGCACATACGGGTTAAAGATGTCAAACAAAATTTATGTTTCAGAATTAAGTTAATATGATTAAATAAAAGAACATAAAACACAATATTCATATCAAAACAGATTTTGCAACCATTTATTTCAAAAAACCGTAGTTAAAACCTAAAAAAACTCAGTACGGGACACATTTGGCCGCTGACCGATTAGGGTTAAAGATGTCCTATAAATCTATCGTTTCAAAACTATATTACCATGATCAAATGGAACAAGATAGAGCATAATATTGGTCAATTTGCACAATAATGTAGTTTACAAAAAATAAAAAGTCAAAAAAAGAGCAAAAAATTCAATTTCCTGGAAATCCGCTCAATTGAAATCGCTCCCCAGAAAAAACTACCGAACGGATTTTTACAAAAATTTAAATCTTTAGTCTTTATGATGTTTTTAATAACATTGAATAATAAAATCGAAATATTTTGCAATTTTAATAAATAAAAAAAATTTAATTTAAAAAAAGTGGTTTTGAGAACTGCTCCAAAAATATGATTTTTTTTGTATCTTAAATAAAAATATGTTATTGATGACATAAAATTCCAATATTTAATACGAACGTTACTAGTATCAAATACAATAAAAAAAAAATTTTTACTAAACAATAAAATGAAATTTATATTTTTAAAAATTTTTGGAAAATTTGGCCATTTTCACCAAAATCTCAATTTTGACCACCGATGCGCTAATAGAGTTTTTGACCGATTAAAAAGTTGTCTTCCATAAAATGCTTATATTACCCCATTACTACTTTCCCGCATTAAGGACAATCGATCCTTACACTTTGTAGGATTTCGACCCAGTCTAGTGTGCGTATTCGTTTAAAGTAAATATTCCATACTCTTATACTAAGTATAAACCTTTTAAATGTTTTTACTTTTTCCAAAAATTGTGGACGGTTCTTTTTTAATGATCGATATTTTAAAAAACTCAGAATCAGTGCAGTCAATAAAATAGCACCGAATGACAAAATTTTTTTAAAAAAATTAATATTGATTTAATTATTAATATAAAAATGTTAAATATTAAAGAAAGATCGTTTTTATTTATAAAAAAATTTAATTCATTACAAAATTTGACATTTATTTTCATAAAAATATGACGTGGAAGGAATTACACTCCTCAAAAACGTGCTGTCGTAAAAAATATGATTTCTGAACTTAAACCATATTCTGAAACAGGAAAATTGGTTGGATGCGCTTATAAAATGGTTGGAAATTTAACAAATTTAGAGCTTGAAAAACTTAGTCACAAGCGATGTTTGTCACCATTAGTGGTTAGGTGTTTGTAAAGACAATGGAAGGAAGCCCCATTTACGGCAGCTCCAGAGCTAAAAATGGACAGAAAATGGCGAAAATGTTCGTAAAAGATTACAAAACAACAACATTTCCGCTTGTAGATTCGAAAAAGTGCGCCTACTCATACTTAAGCATGCTGCAAGTCTTTTGAAGTTTGCTAACAGTAACTCAGAATGACCAGCTTAAAAGTGGATCAATGTTCAATGGATAAATGAATCCATTGTTTTATTTGGAGACATGGGATCACATACCTACTTCAGAAGACCCTATAACGCGGAATTCAATCCAAAATTCGAAATAAAAATAGCTTAAAATGGTGCTTATGGTGTGGGGGATATTTTCCAACTGCGGAGTGGGATTCATATATTGGACCATGGCTCACATATTGGACTAGATCAACCGTGGATATACACTTAACGTTTATATCCTCCAGAAAGTAATGTTACCATAAGTTTCTGAGCCACTAATTAGGTCTTTAAGCACGTCAATTACCCAAAGCATGACGAGAAATTGGTGAAAAATTGTGTCTGGACAATAAAGTAAACGCGATGGAATGGCCTGGACAGTCCCCAGATCTAGACCAAATCGATATAGATATAGAGAAGGGAGTGTCTCGAATACAACCAACTTGTAATGAAGCTCTTTGGGTGGCTGTTCAGCAAATCTGGAGCTCAAGTTTAAATTAAAGATCCAAAAATCTCGCGAATTCGTTACAAAAACGTTGTACAGAGGTAATTGTCAACAATGAGCACTCGAAATTTATTTTTTTTAATATTTAAATATATCAAAACAAAACTGAATGCATAATCCATTCGTTTTTCAAATTTAAGAATTAAGTTTAAGTTTTTTTTAAAACTCTGAAAATTTTTAATAAAATAAACAAAACAAATTAGCCTTTTCTTATATAATATTGTTTCACACTCTTGTAAGTATCTTATGACACGTTCTCAGTGGCATAAATTGAAATTGTTAAAAAAAAAACCAACGAAGAAAATTTTGTTTTATCCTGGTGTTATTTTGACAGCAGCTGTATATGTATATCTTATCTTGTATGAGGTCATACATGGAGTCGTATATCATATATTTATTTATCTAATCTTGTACAAGGTCATACATGGAGTCATATTAAATATTATATGCAATATCTAATTTAAAAAAGCTTTATATATTGTACACACAGAAAACAAATTTGCCAATTGCCAACTGAAAGTCAGTCAATGTAACTAAAATTAGGTTGAATCACTCATATATAGGCTGTCGCAATTTAATATCGGTAGTCACAACTGAATAAAGTTGATATAACTGACTTTTAGTTGAAGCAATCATAAAATATATTAGTCACAGCATATTTAAGTAGCAACAACCAAATTTGGAGTTGCTTCAACTGAAAAATTCAGTTGGCAATTTATTTTTCTGTGTGTATGTTAAGCAACACATGATTCGATATCCTTTTATATGGCACCATATTAAATTTTGTGTGTAAAACTTGATACAAGATACATTTACATATAATTATGTAAAGTACTGTGTATGGCCATATATAAATGTATTGAATAATATGTTACTATATCTAAACTTTTTTAGTCGGGATATTAAAAAAAGTAAAACTGGCGTGTTTAAAAAAAAAATTATCCAGATACAAAACTATTTAATAATATGTTTTGGAAACTGCAGAAATGTTGAGTTACAGTAGAAAAAATTAAATTTAAGGCGATGTCATGCAAAAATTCCTCAATTTTACCATATTCTACGATACCTTGAAGTTCAGTAATTTTTCTTAAAATCAAAAATGAATTGCTCTCTGAAAATTTTACATTTTCTAGAGAATTTAATGAACTTTTATTTAAAATTAAAAAACAAACTGGCGTATTTTTGCTATATCAATTTTAAGGTTAAATTTGGAAAATTTAAACATACATTTTTCCGAATTTTTTCCAGAAACAAATAATGCAAATGATAGCCCATATAAAACTCTATAAATAAATGTGTTTCGAAAATTGCAGAATTGTTGAATTACCGTTGAAAAAAATTAAATAAAATGCGATGTCACGCAAAAATTGGCCAATTTTACCATATTTGGCCACGTCTAAAAACTTAATGTTTTTTTCTGAATTCTAAATTTTTTTTTTTTTTTTTTAATTTTCAAACAAACATTTAAAAAGTTTTTGCAAATTTTTTCGAATTCCAACACAATTTTAGAAGTAATTTCCTTTACATTTTTTAACACGGTAAAAAATTCTAAATGTTACCATATTTATATGATCAAAAATAAATAAAAAAAAACTGCAGAAAAATCATACTCAAAATATTATTTAAACAATTATAAATTATACTTTATTATTCTAAAAGTTAAAAAGCGGGATAAAGCGGGATGAAGCGGGACTTTTGCTTAAAAAGCGGGATAGAAAATCAAGGCGGGATGAGACTTCAAAAAGCGGGATAATCCCGCCAAAAGCGGGATGGTTGGTCAGGTTAGGTATGCGTCAAGTAGGGTAATCGATTATTTCACCATTTTCTTAAAACCGATTTTCGAATAGATGAAAAATCAGCATTTTTAAAAAAAGCGGTTTCGGGATTTAAATTGAAAAAAAAATCGGCTTAAATTGACAAAAAGTCGGTTGGGATATATGCAAAACATGTGCTGTGTTTTTCAAAAAGTTGATTTATTTTTAGATTAATCTTATTTTGTTAAAAAAAAAATATTTTAACATACCAAAAGAAATTTAAAATATTTTTTTCCGTTATCTGCAATCAATTAGCAATTAATAATAAATAAATAATAAAAAAATTTGAAAAATGAAAAAAGTTATAAATAAATCAAAATAAATCCAAAGTGGACTTATAAAATCTTAAAATTTTATTGGATTAATTTTGATTTATTTATAACTTCTTTCGTTTGCAAAATTTTTTATTATTTTTTCGTATTATAATTGCTAATTTATCGCAGATTAAGGAAAAAAATATTCCAAATTTATTTTAAACTAAATAAGATTAATCCGAAAATAAATCCACTTATTGAAAAACGCAGAAATGGTAAAAAATTACTAGCACGGCCAATAAATAACAAGTAAAAAAATTGAAGTCGGTTGTATTCGGTAAAATTTTTTTTTTTTGGTCTGTAAATTTTTTTTTGTTCTTTTGCAACAAAAATATTTTTAAGTTTTTAACTGAAAATATAACGTAATATTAACTCAGTATTTAAAAGATGTAAAGATTTTTAATTATTGTATTAAGATGTTGGCCTTTTGATCGCAATTTGAAATTATTATTATTTTTTAAAGAACATTTAAAAAAAAAATCCGTAAAAACAATTTTTCAGTAATGTCCAAATATAAACTAATATTTTACGCAAAAAAAAATAATTTCGAGCATTTTTTTTTAACTTTTTCAAATCAAACAAGTAGAAAAGTTAAATTCGACTTGGCCGAATCCATGAATACCCTCCACAAAGCCCTTTTTAAGTTATAGTAAATTTTCTAGAGTGAAAAAATAACATTTTTGATAAGAAATATTTTATTTTGTGCAAAAAAACTTTTTTCTTTAAAGGTCTTATGATACTTGCTAGTTTTTGTATTTTTTATATTTTGGAGAACAGTTTAAATATATTTTCATAGGAAAACTGACCAAGTGTAAAGAGTATGACAATATCATGAAAAAACTTAAAACGTCAAAAAATATACGTTTGTTATCGATAATTTTGCAGTGACTGTCAAAAAAAATTTAAAAATTTTCAACTTGAAATTGACATTTCCAGAATAAAATGTTAACAGTGTTGCCAATTTTATTAGTTTTGCTCGAATTTACATTTGTTTCGGGCGTTTTTTTAGCTATTTTGGGCGAGTTATTGTGAAAATAAATGTTGGCAATATTGTTTTTTTGTTTTGTTTTTATTTTATTGTATCTCTTGTTCTTTCTCGCATTCGTTGTTTCATTCGATCAATCCTAAAAAAATCCAATACAGAAACTAGCAAGTATCATACCACCTTAAGTAATTTTTGAAAAAAAAAAAAAAAAATATTTACTAAATTTTTTTTTGAGTGTAAAATTTTTTTTGAGTGTAAAATTCTTTTCGAGTGTATTTTTTTTTCTTTTAGTGTAAAAATATTTTTGAGTGACAAAAATGCGTTGTAAAATATTTTTGTGACTTACCAATGTTTTTAAAACATGTTTAACGGGTTTTCAACACGTGAATTTTAGGTGAGGCGAATCTGAAATTTACGGGTTTGCTAATAACTTTTGAACCACTGGACCGATTCGAAACAGCCAAAAGGAACGACAAATATATATGCCAAGCTTTAGCATCCTCAGAATTGCCTTTAGAAAGTTATCGTGTTTTTTATCTCGTAAATTCGTGAAAAACCCTTGCCGAAATTCACTCTTTTGCTCATAACTTTTGAACCACTGGACCGATTTCGCTGGATTGCAATACCAACCTGACCAGTTAAATGCCCAACATATATGCCAAACTTCAGGAGCCTCCGTAAAGTCTTTCAAAAGGTAGCGTGTTTTCAACAGACAGACAGACGGACAGACGGACGGACGGACATCGCTAGATCGTCTTAGAATCGAACGAGGATTATGAATATATACACTTTATGGGGTCTTAGACCAATATTTCGAGGTGTTACAAACGGAATGACAAAATTATTATACCCTCTATCACTAGAGTGGAGGGTATAAAAAGGAACCCAAAGCCATGGCCTTACAGGTCAAATATTTTTGTGGGTTAATATCGACCCCAAGGCAACTTTCTTGACTCAGACGTTTTTTTTTATAGTATAAAAATCTTCTAAATAAACACAGAGAAAAATAAATGTCCAACTGAATTTTTCAGTTGTAGCAACTCAAAATTCGGTTGCTGCTACTAAATTTCGCTGTGGCAGATGAATATTTTAGTTGTTTCAATTAAAAGACTGTTGCGTTAACAAAATTTAGTTGTAACTACCGATATTTAGTTGTTTTAACCGTAATACAAATGCATCAACCGAATTTTTGTTGCAACAACTGAATTTCAGTTGATTATTAGCAAATTTGTTTTCTGTGTGAAGCATTTATAATTTTACCGATATCTTAAAAACTCAGACTTATTGTTAGTTAATATTAACTTACCACAAATAGTATTGAGTGTAAAACGTTGTATCATTTCATTTAATGATATAGTAACCTCATTATCTGTACCACTTAATATACGATTCCAATTGGTAGTAAATTTTAAAGATTCTCGTCTGGAATTAAGAAAATATATTTATTAAAAGTTTTAAAGCAATTTTGTTTAAAAGTAACACAGATAAAGGATCAAACGATGTCTGAAATAAATAAAATATACACAACATTTTCTGTTTCGGTAATTTGGTTTCAAAAAATGTTATATATATGAGGCATTCCATGTCAAATCGCACACTTTGAACATTATTTTTTAAGATATTCCCAATTTTTTAACAGTTTTTAATACCTTTCGAAAACTCTTTCGTGGTAAATTTTCAGAATTTTTTGATGACCCGTTTAAAATGTATCGAATTTTTTAAAAATTGTTAGTTTGTTCCTTCATTCAAACTTCTTCAAAAATGGTTTAAATTCCATTTTTTTTTTATATTTGTTTTTTTACGTACTTTTAAAAAAACTAGACCCTAAAAATTTCTTAAAAGTGATCTAGAATGTAATTTTTATATTTTAAAATTGCCCGAATTGATGTGGAATGACCCATATATATCTTAGGCTTGACAGAAGATTCCTGATTCCGGTTAAGAGAACCAACCAATTTTTTTTTAGGTTGTCGCAGACGGCAATTCACTTTATATTAATTCACAGCGAATGCCACCACCTTAACTCATTGTCAGTTGTCACATACGCAATGTGTTTGCGACACCGGCAATTTGACTGCGGCAACCGATTCCTCTAATGCGACAACCTCAAAAATGAGGTTACCATATTTACCATTGTGACATTAAGATTTGTTATGACATCAAATTAGTTCTTTCCTTTAAATGTTTATCATTCATAAAAAAATTGAGTTAATAATACTTAAAAATATGCATAAATTGTTGTAATAAACTGAAATGGAATGCCGGTGTTATTAAACGACGCCTAGTGTGCCACTTTTGACCTGTAAAATAATTGAAATTTTTAAATTGTTATTTAAATAAAATTAATTATTATAATATTTTATATGGTTTTTTATATATTACCTGAGCTCATTACAAGACCTTCATTTAAAAATGGCCGAAAATAATTATAAACTAGACCTTTGGTTAATAGTCGAGAATCGTTTAAAATTAATTCAGCATCCGGGGGCTCAATGATATTGAAAATTGGTGTAAATAAAAAAGACTGTATAAAATTTCGTTGAAATTTACGTGACAAAATTCGTGTATAATCAAACATGTCCTCTGAAAAAAAAAAATAGAAAAAATTGCAAAAATTTGTTTTTTCTCTCTGAAAGAATTTTTCTGATTTTTTTTTTGAGTTTTTCTGAATTTGCTTGATATTTTTTTTTTAATTTTTCAGATTTAAAAAAAAAAAATAATTTTTGTACTCATTAGTTTTTTTTCTAACAACAAAAACTCGTTCTGTCTGCGACAACAGTCACTAAAATCAACTAACAAGAAGGTCTTTAACGGGGCACCCACCGATTGTCCAGAAACTTGCATATGAGGCATTCCACACCTACAGAAAAACATGTGTCCCGTAAATTTATGAATAGGTTGTATGGATGGCCCTTTATGGAACTAAGAAAATTGCGTTTTTGGTTTTTTATAGTGCCTACGGTCAGTACCGTAGTACCGGGAATACCGGTATTCCCGGTTCTCGGTATTACCGGGAAATGGAACCGGTTTCCCGGTTCTTGAATTATTCCCAGTATTCCCGGGAATACCGGTATTCCCGGTTCCGGTTCTGACGGTATTCCCGGGACTACCGGTATGTATATTTTGCAAAATTTTGTATAATTAAAATTTATTCTTCGCTTTTACCAACAAAATAATACAAAACATGTGAAAAACACCATTTCCTATTTTTTTATGAATTTAAAGAAAAAAAAATTACTTGATTTTTAAATAATTTTACAAACACAACTAAATACTTCTCAAATACTGATTAAATGGTGTAATCTTTAATATTTTATGGTATGGTATTTTTTTGTTTTTTGAGAACCGGTACCAGGATCAGAACCGGGAATACCGGTATTCCCGGGAATATATCTAAAACCGGGAAACCGGTACCAGAACCGGGAATACCGGTATTCCCGGGAATACCGAGAACCGGGAAATGGGGGCACTAGTTTTTTATAATTTAAAAACTTGGCTTAAGATTCGTGGTAAAATATTGGAATATGTGTCTGATTTGTGTCGAGTTGCCTTGATGAAATATTTAACAAATTTAAACGGAATGCACCACAATCTAAAAAATTTACATTCTTGTATAGTTTTGTATGGGCTATCGATTGCAATTTTTTTAAAAAGTCAATTTATCAAAAATCCAGCCACTTTTTTTAGATGTTTGTCATGTGTTTTACGTTTTTTTTCGAAAAATCCCATTTGAATTTTAAATTTCATAACAATTTTGTATTTTCTCGTTTCAACATTGCAGATGAGTATTAAATATTTGCATAAATGTTACTCATACGCTGTCTTGAAACAAGAAAATACAACCAAATTACTTATTGTAAGTTGTTATGAAATTCAAAATTCAAATGCAATTTTCTCGAACAAATCGAAAAACACATGTCTGATTTTTTTTTGTGTGGATAGACAAACACATAAACTTAAAAAAAAAAATAAAAAAAAAGTGTCCAGATTTTTGATAAATTGACTTTTTTAAAAATCCAAAATTTCAGAAAGGGTTCTGAAAATTTCCAAAAAAAAAAAAATCCAAAAAAAAAGAAAATTTTTGATATTGTGGTGCATTCCGTTTTAATTTGATAAATATTTAAACAAGGCAGCTCGACACAAATTTTACCATTTTTCAAATATTTGACCACGCTTCCTAAGCCCAGATTTTGAAAAATTGAAAAACCAAAACGCAATTTTTTCAGTTCCACATAGGACTATCCATACAACCTTTTCCGCAATTTACGGTACACATGTTTTTTTGCTGGACATTTGGTGTAGAATGCCGTATTATGCAATCAGATACGATCATATTTGAATATATACACTCCAAAAAAAACCTTGTCAAATTACTAGAAAAAGTATCGTAATCCCATTTTATCAACATTGGACACTTTTCCTTGTTTTTTAACAAAAAATTGTTGATCATAATTAAATTTTTTTTTTTGTAAAGTTATAGTTTTCTTGGAATTTTACAAATTTGCAAGTTTTTTTACAAAAAAAAATATAGTAAATACACGAAAATTTCTTGTAAGTTTTATTTCGCCAAAAAAAATTGTAAATTTACAATTTTATTGGTAAAAATCTTGTAAAATTACAAAAAATATTGTAATTTTTACTAGGAACTCTCGTAAAAATTGGAGGTAGCAAAAAATCTAGTAAAGTCACGAAACCTCATTGTAAGTTTTATCGCATCAAAAAAATTGTAAATTTACAATTTGTTCGTAAAAAGCTTGTAACATTACAAAGTTATTGGTAAAATGCTTGTAAAATTACAAGGAATTGTTGTCAAATAGGAGGTAGCAAAAAAAAGTTACAAACTTTTCTTGTCATTTTACAAGGTTTTTTTGAGTGTATGAACAGATCAGAAAAGATCTAATACATTTTTACCCGAGAACTCCTATCGGATGAACCCGATGTGATAGCGACTTAAAACAAGTTCGAGGGTAAATCCTAATCATGCCTCTAAAGGTCAGTCACCTTAATCCTTAGGGCACCAATTGACTATCAATGATGTCTTATTCCACAATATCGAATAAAACGTTTGACCAAATGAGTTCTGCATCTTAAAGAGTAATGTTTAAGCTTCACCCTCGACTTATGTGGAAGACGCCATCACATCGGGTTCATCCGCTTTGAGTTTCCAAAAATGTCCAAAAACTCAAATTTCTCAAAAGCCTGATGTGATGAAAAAGTTTGGAGACCGGAATTTTGACCAACAGAACTATTGTTTTAAAGTGTATAAGGCCGCGACCTAGTCGCATTTTCGATGAGTAATAGTGTAATTTTTAAATAACACTGTAAGTAGGTGAAAATGACACACCAAAACGCAGAGTCAACCTAATTTTGGGTCGTAGAATCCAGTGGTGTACCCAGTTTTGAAAAGTTAGCTCAAAATCCCGAGATATTTCGAGTTTAAATTTGTAGTAGATTTAAGGCGATTTTTCATTTTATTTGAATGAAAAAACTTAAAAAACTTGTTTAAAACTTGTTATTTGTCAAAATTTATATCCAGAAATAATGGACGTCCATTTTCAAACGGACATGGAACAATACTTGCTCTTATTTTGATGAATTTTATAATTTTTTTTTTTTGTTTTTTTTTTCAATTTTTACTCTACAAATTTAAAATCAAAATATCTCGTTATTTTGAGCTAACTTTTTAAAACGGAGTATACCACAGGATTCTATGACCCAAAAATAAGTTGGGGTGTCTCGGCGTTTTTGTGTGTCATTTCAAAAGTTTAATTTTTACTTATAGTGTAATTGTTACCAAAAAATTGGGGGCGTTGAATCCTTTTTGTTCAGGGCTTCAAACTTACCAAGATTCTTTGAGGAAAAATCTAAACTATTCCCCCAAAAATGTTTATAAGCAACAGATGCGTGATTTTCCAGCGGTGAACCATCAACGGTTCTGATCCTTCTTACAAGTGACGAAACAGCGTAATAACGATTTAGGTTCACAAGGAATAATGCAAAGGACAAAATCAACAAAATTAAAATTAAAAACATTTTTCTGAAATACTGCTATTATTCAGGGTTTTAAAACTACTAGAAAAGAATCTAATGCATTACTTTTACTTTTATTTATAAACATAGAAATTAGTATGCAAATTAAAGTTAATCAAAACCAATTATATGATACGCTACATATTAGAGTGATATTTTTTTTCAATGTGCCCGGAAAAAAATTGTATGCTACACTCCAAAGAAAATTTTGTAAAATGACTAGAAAAGCTTGTTATTTTAATTGATTGAGCCCCAGCAATTTCAGAATCAGTTTTTGATAATACACACAAAATATAAGAAAATATTTATGTTTTTTTAAAAAATGAAAACTACACTCAAAAAAGAAGTGAACTAAAATCTGGGAAAATTAACTCAATTTTAAGAAAAAGAGGGAATGATTTGGCTCCAAAGATTTTTTTTCTTGGTTTTAGTTCATAATTTTCCCAAAAATAAGGAAAACAAAGTTATTTTATTTTAAGCCAATTTTAACTAGAAAATGGGAAAAATTATATAACACTTTAGTTCATTCACAGTTTAGAACTAGGTTGGGTCTAGACCATGGACCCATGGGTTTGGACCCCATGGGTCCAGCCCCTGTTAACTCGAGACCCCGTTGGGTCCTTTAGGAGTCCCCATAGATTTTGACCCAAAACTTGTGACCGTTTCGCTCTACCTTGCGTAGTTTTTGAGATATGGTAATAAGGGGTCTGATAGGGTCTTGAGAATCTTAAAAACAGGATAACTCAAAAACTATTAATCGGAGGGCTTTCGGCTATTTTGTGGAAGTGTTCTATGAGTCAAGAGCTACAAAATGCCGTTGGATCTTTTCTCGTGTTGGCAGTATTTACCGAGATATGTGCATATATAAAATCTAGGGAATTTCAAATTTTGGATCTAAAATTAGGGTCTTGAGACCCCGACAGATATGCACAGCTAGGCTATTTTTGAAAATATCGCCATTTTGAATTTTTAACTAAATTCTAAGAAGTTATTTACTAAATTCTCAGAAGTTATTAACTAAATTCTAAGAAGTACACTTCCTCAATTCAGAGAAGAGAAATACGATGATGTTCTTTTTAGTAAATTTTAACTAAACTTGAACTAAATTGTTTTTTAAGAAATATGTCTTAAAAATACAGATACGTTTCTTAGATTTGTGGAAAATTTCTGTGGCATTTATAATTTTTTTCCTAATATTAAAAAATTCTATTTAAATAAGACTATGAACTAAGTAATTATAAGTAAATGAACTAAACTTTTTTCCTCATAGTTAAGAAAATTTCTAATTTTTTAGTTAAATTTTAGTAAATTTTAGGAAAATTCATGATAAATTTTCAAAGACATTTTTTCCTTAATTTTAGTTATGGGTTTTTTTTTAGTGTAAGGATGCCAATTGACAGGTTTAAGTAAATATCTGGAGGACGTTTGTATGGAAGTTAATTACATGGACTGACAGAGGGACGAGAAATCATAGCAAAATCAACTCAAAAAGTGATTTAGCGTCAATCGGTATACTGTCTAGGACCTATATTCCGAAAAGCTGCCAGCCCTGGAAACATGGCAAAGCGTACTTTTTTCAAAAATTAAATTGTGTTCTGAAATGTATTTTTGAAAATCTAAAAGTTTTTTACATGATTTCACTGCATCAGTAATAGGTCTTTCAGTGCTACCAAATAGTGTTTTAAACTGTGGAATAATGCAATAATTCAGGTGGTTTGGATGCGCTCTTTGAGTCTTGATTCCTTTTCAAAAGCTGCTTCCAGTTCAGCACAAATTTCTGCTGGGATTGTTTTTCGGTCCTTTTTTTTAAAAAAAAAAATAAAAAAAGGTTTTTGGTACAATTGGGGGTCGAAAAAGTACAATTTTAGGAGCTCGTTGGTACAATTTTGATGTTCTAATTTTGCAACCCTGATTTGAATATTAGATTTCATAAAAATTCTGTAATTATCTTGTATTTTATTGTGTCAACACCGCGTATGAGTAATGAAAATTCATTGGTTTCGCAAATAGTCGTTACTCATACGCGGTGTTGACACAATAAAATGCAAGAGATTTATAGAATTTTTCTGAAATCTAATATTCAAATGCGATTTTCTCGAAAAATACGAAAAGTGCTCTAAAAAAAACACAAAAAATTTAGCCGGATTTTTGATAAATTGTTAAGGGCACAAAAAGGGGTAAAATTTGCAATACAGGATCCTTCGGTAAAAAAACCGTCTGAAAATATGTACTTGTTGTAAATTTAATTTCTAAGGGTCGTAAAATTGGTAAAAAAGTATACTTTTTGTTCTTTTTATATTTTATGAAATAACGATCCTAGACTATTGTAATTTTTAATGAAGGATCATTTGGTAAAAAAACATTGGACAAAAAATTCTTTTATGTGTATATGGGGCATTCCATGTGAAATCGGACACTTTGAAAATTTTTTTTTTTAGATTTTCCCAATTTATTTACAGTTTTTAGTACCCTTCGAAAACCCCTTCGTTGTAAATTTTCAGATATTTTTGATGACCCGTTCAAAAGATATCGAATTTTTAAAAATTGGTAGTTTGTTCCTTTACTCAAACTTCTTTTACTCATAACTTCTTCAATAATGGTCCAAATTTCAATTTTTTTTTTTGCAAAAATTTTGTTTCTTTGCGTACTTTAAAAAAAAATCCCAAAAAATTTTTAAAAGCGCTCTAGTATGCGATTTTTAAGTTTTTAAATTTAATTCTCATTTTTGAAAATGTTTGTACTCTTCGATTTTTTTGAAATTTTTTTGTGTAAAACTTCTATCGGTTCTACAAATTTTTTGCCCAGGAGGATCGTGGGATAACGATTATTACTATTTTTTTGAGTTTTTTAAAAAAAAAAGTTATTGTAATTTTTTAATCTTAAAAACATTTCTACTGCTCCAATGGTGCATCATAGAGGGGTCATTTATAAGACCGACCCCCATTAATTTTTACGTCTTAACATTTCTTTGGAACAAACTAATACCCTATCTCCAATTTCTAAGGGGGCTCCCACACAAAACGACATTTTTCAAAACTAGCTCCAACCGCTCTAACTGCCCAAATAGTGCCCTTAGAGCAACAAAATGTATGTCCGACCCACAATATTCTTTTAGTCCAAACATTTTCTCTGAACACACCTACCCTATATCTCTAATTGTTAAGGCGGTCCCCATACATTTTTTTTTATTTTTTGTAAATTTGTTTTATTTAATCAGCTTCTACCGGTCCAATATTGCGTCCGAGAGGGGTCATTAGTGAGACCGACCCCCATTTATTTTTACTCTACAACATTTTTTTAAAACATACCTACGCCCTATCTCCACTCCCTAATTAGGCTTCCATTCAAAATTACATTTTTATAAAATTTGCTCCAACTGTTATTTATATGGGAGCCTACTTAGGGAGTGGAGATAAAGCGTAGGTATGTTTTAAAAAAATGTTGTACGTTAAAAATTAAAGGGGGTCGGTCTCACTAATGACCCCTCTCGGACGCACCATTGGACCGGTAGAAGCTGATTAAATAAAACAAATTTACAAAAAATCAAAAAAAAATAATTGTATGGGGACCCCCTTAACAGTTAAAGATAGAGGGTAGGTGTGTTCAGAGGAAATGTTTGGACTAAAAAATTATTGTGGGTCGGTCATACATTTTGTTGCTCTAAGGCCACTATTAGGGCAGTTAGAGCGGTTGGAGCAAATTTTAAAAAATGTCGTTTTGTGTGGGAGCCCCCTTAGAAATTGGAGATAGGGTATTAGTTTGTTCCAAAGAAATGTTAAGACGTAAAAATTAATGGGGGTCGGTCTTATAAATGACCCCTCTATGGCGCACCATTGCACTGTGGGCCAGCATCCCTGAATTTTGGCCATAAATAGACCGCTTAACCTATATGTCAAAAAAGTATTGCATATGGGTGTTAAAGGATCGCTGATCACGATTCTGGAAAAAAAATTTCAAAATTCAAAATGGCGGATCCAAAATGGCGGACATGATTTTTTTAATTCTTTGTTTATTGTGTTTAATATAATCATTATCGATGTATTTGGGGTCGTTAATAACGAATATGAGCTCAGACTTTTAAAATTCAAAATGGCGGATCCAATATGGCGACAAATTAAAATTTAAAATTTTTTATATGTTGTATCTTTTGGCCAAAAACTTACATTTTAATGGTTTTTCTGATGTTAAAACTGATTTTGGAATTAAAGATTTGAAATTCAAAATGGCGGATCCAATATGGCGAATATGCTTTTGTAATTCTTAGCTAATTGTACTTTAATTAGTAATTTTTGATGTATTTGGGGTCAGTAATTACGAATATGAGCTCCGATTTTTTAATTCAAAATGGCGGATCCAATATGGCGTCAAATAAAATATTAAGTTTTTTTCTATGTTGTCTGATTTTGCGGATCCAATATGGCGGACAATGTTTCAAAATACCACTAGGAAATGATTGCACAACACGAATACGAATTCAGATTTTTTAAAATCAAAATGGCGGATCCAAAATTTAGGACATAGCTTTTTAAAAAAATGTACAATGATTAAATTTCTATGTTTTTATAAATTCCTCTTTTTGCTTTTATCAGAAGATTTTAATAAAATATTTCTCTTTTAAATGCGTCAAAAAGTTTTAAGAGAGAACTTTTTTATTTCCAATAAGCATTTGCCATCCTAAATGTATAGTGTCCGACCGAATACACCTTTTTTGGCCAAACCGAAGCCGAAGCCGAATATTAAAAAAAAAAATGTTTTTAGTTGCAAAAACACTTAGTAAAATGTTTTTGTGGCTTACTAATGTGACTCAAAGTTTAGGTTGTTTAGGTTGTAAGTGGCTGCTGACTTTTTACGTCAAGACACGTAGACTCTGAGGTCCATTGTGATACCACGGGTTTCAAAGTTAGTTTAGTGTGTTTTTCAACACGTGAGCACAAATTTTATAAAATTATTCGGTATTCGGCCAAAATTGTGGCCGAAGCCGAATAGGGCTTTTTGGCCGAAGCCGAATATTCGGTCGGACACTATAAATGTACAAATAATGCTACAAGCTTACAATTTCGTAAAAAATATTAAAAATGATATTGCCAAATATGCCCGCTTAAATGCGTTACCAGCTTTAATGTTTAGCACTAGAGATGGACGCTGGTCACGTGAATTACTCGTGATCGAAAATGAGCGTTATTTAAATTTTTTGTTCGTGAGTGATAAGTGAGTGAGACAATTTTTTGCGTGAGTGATTCGTAGTGAGTGCAATTTTTTTGCGTGAGTCAAAACTATTTAATTGTATTGATTCAGTTTTTACAATTTTTTTCGTGTTTTAAATGTTTAGCGTGAGTTACGAGTGAGCGTGAGTCACAAGTGAGTGGTGTTTTGTTTACTCACGTAAATAATGAGTAAGTGTGAGAAAAAAACGGTTGAGTAAATTATTTTTTTTTTTTTCGTGAGCGTGAGTCAACGTGAGTCAAAATTCACTCACGTGCCCATCAGCAGTTATCACGCCAATGTTGTCAAAGCGAGGCATTTTTTATTAGAAATCAATAGAAACAAAAATATCGAAAAATGTTCAAGTTCCATTTTAGGGCATTTCTAAACGTCATATTTTGGTTTATTGCCTCTAGATCAAAAGTTTATGAACGGTCGCACAGGGTCGCAAAAATGTGAATAGAATACATTGTCAGAGACAGATCGTAGTTCGAGGTTTGTCAATATCGTTTGGACTTTTTTGGACTTTGGTGTTGAAAAAAGGCGGATTTCAACAAAAGTATGAATTTCCATAATTTATTTTAAAAAAATATGCTTATAGCTTACTTTTTGGCAGTTTATATCATGTGTTGATCAAACAGGTATGTCTTTAGGAGAACTTCACCGAAAATTTGAAAAAATATTGTGTCGAAGTACAAAAAAAAATTATTTGTTTTATAAATAAAAAATATAAAAAAAATCTCAAACATTGACTTTAACCTCATGTAAAAAAAAAACTTTAAGCTATAATAAAAAGATATTAAAGGTGGACAAAATTCAAGATGTCGACATTCCGAAAAAATATTTTTAAATATGTGTTGCCTTACAGACCTTATTGGCCAAAAAATGGAAATCCTGGCCCACAGTGCATTGGAGCAGTAGAAATGATTTTAAGATTGGAAAATTACAATAAATTTTTTTCAAAAAATTTTCAAAAATAGTAATAATCGTTATCCCACGATCCTCCTGGGCAAAAAATTTGTAGAATCGATAGAAGTTTTACACAAAAAAATTTCAAAAAAATCAAAGAGTACAAACGTTTTCAAAAATGAGATTTAAATTTAGAAACTTAAAAATCGCATACTAGAGCGATTTAAGAATTTTTTTGGATTTTTCTTTAGAAAGTACGCAAAAAAACAAAAATTTTGAAAAAAAAAATGAAATTTGGACCATTATTGAAGAAGTTATGAGTAAAAGAAGTTTGAGTAAAGGAGCAAACTACCAATTTTTAAAAATTCGATATCTTTTGAAGGGGTCATCAAAAAAATATGAAAATTTACCACGAAGGAGTTTTCGAAGGGTACTAAAAACTGTAAACAAATTGGGAAAATCTAAAAAAAAAATTTTTCAAAGTGTCCGATTTGACATGGAATGCCCCATATACATATTTGGGCGTCTCGAAAATTATAATCTTTCTAATTTCGTATCAGAATACCTGCCAATGGCCACTGAAGTGCTGATTGTGAGAAAATTTATAAGGAAATTTAGAAGGAGCATCTTCAGTCCGCAACCAGAAAAAAATACGTTTTTGATAAAATTTCATGCCCGAATTTTTTGACCAAATCTAGCCAAATCCATTTGGATTATTTTTAAAACAAAATTGTGGGGTTACTAAGATGAAAATTAAAATTTTACTATAAATTTAAATTACTTTTACAAGAAAAAAGGAAAGAGAAATTGCAAATAAGTTAAATGAATCGTAGGCCAATATAATATATTTTAAAATCGTTATAAAAACAGTCCATTTTAAAGAAAATGATTAATCGTAATCTCAAAATTTTTTTGCCGATTACGATTAATTGTCGCGTTTAATCGCGACTACGATTACGATTTTAATCGTTTTGCAAACGTCACAAATAATTTAACTGATAAAAATATTTTTCCGTAAATTTTGTATTTTATTGTTTTAACAACTGTATAAATCATTCAATATTTTAGTTTTTTTTTTTTTTAAACAAACGATAAAACGTTTAAAACAACTTTAACTAAAAACTGTTTGAATAACTGTAAATAGTTACTGTAAAACTTTTCTGGGTGTACATCATTCGTTGAAAAGTTACAAATAACACCTCATAACTAAAACTACACTCAAGTAGGGCAGCGTACACCTCATTACTTAATTAATTAATCATTTAAATTTTTGCAATTAAAAAGAAAAATGTTAAAAGATTAACTAAAATTAGGTATTTAAGTTTTAACATGTGATGCTAATTGGTACAGTTTGTAGCACGTTTTTCTATATTATCTACAGCAGACCATGGAGGAAAAATACAAGCGGGCCAGTTTCGGCCAAAGCGTTGGCGACACAACAAAAAAAACACACATAACTAACTAAAATTTTGGAAAATAGAATAGATATAGAACGAAACGGATGAAATTTTCAAAAGAAAGTACTACAAAAAAATATGGAATAGTCTAGCTCTACACACTTGTCGGGGTATCAATACCAACATTTCGAATCTTAAATTTGACATTCCAGAGATTTTATATGCCCATATAACTCGGTAAATACTGTCGACACGTGAGAAAGTAATTTTTATAGCCCTGTGTTAATAGAACACGCTAAATACCCGAAAGCCCTCCGAATAATAGTTTTTGAGTTATCCAGTTTTTAAGATTCTCAAGATCCTATCAGACCCCTAATTTTTGTATCTTAAAAACTACACTTAAAAAAAGTGAACTAAAATCTGGGAAAATTAACTTAATTTTAAGAAAAAGAGGGAATGATTTGGCCCCAAAGATTGTTTTTGCTTGGTTTTAGCTCATAATTTTCCCGAAAATAAGGAAAACAAAGTTAATTAATTTTAAGCCAATTTTAACTAGAAAATGGGAAAAATTATATTACACTTTAGTTCATTCACATTTTAAAACTGGATTGGGTCTAGACCCTGGACCCATGGGTTCGGACCCCATGGGTCCAGCCCCTTGTTAACTCAAGACCCCGGTCCTTTAAGGGTCCCAATAGATTTTGACCCAACATTTGGTCCGTTTCGCTCTATCTTGCTAGTTATTGAGATACGGTAATAAGGGGTCTGATAGGGTCTTGAGAATCTTAAAAACTGGCGATCTCAAAAACTATTAATCGGAGGGCTTTCGGGTATTTTGCGTGTTCTACGAGTCAAGAGCTACAAAAATGCCGTTGGACCTTTTCTCGTGTTGTCAAATTTTAGATCTAAAATCAGGGTCTTGAGACCCCGACAGATAAGCGGAGCTAGGTTATTCCATATTTTTCTTTGTAGTCTTTCTTTTGAAAATTTCATCCGTTTCGCTCTATCTCGCTTAGTTTTCGAGATATCGACATTTTGAATTTTTAACTAAATTCTAAGAAGTTATTTACTAAATTCTCAGAAGTTATTAACTAAATTCTAAGAAATACACTTCCTCAATTCAAAGAAGAGAAATACGATGATGATTTTTTTAGTAAATTTTAACTAAACTTTACTAAATTGTTTTTAAGAAATATGTCTTAAAAATAAAAATACGTTTCTTAGATTTGTGGAAAATTTCTTCGGCAGTAAGAATTTTTTTCCTAATATTTAAATATTCCATTTAAAGAAAACTATGAACTTATTATAAGTAAATGAACTAAACATTTTTCCTCATAATTAAGAAAATTTGTCATTTTTAAGTTAAATTTAACTAAATTTTAGGAAAATTCATGATAAATTTTTAAATACATTTTTTCCTTAATTTTAGTTATGTCTTTTTTTTCAGTGTAAGCATGGTAGAATGAAACGTACGGAAGTTTTGGATCAAATCCTATGGTGACCCTTAAAGGACCCAACGGACTCTCGAGTACACCAGGGAGCCATGGGATCTGGACCCAAGTAAAATAAAATTGTTTCCCATTTTTTAATTAAAAATTAGTTAATTTTCCTGTTTAAGTTCACTTTTTATTTAAGTGTGCCTAGAATTTTATTTATTCAGGGTTGAAAATGCGAAAAAACGCAATTTTTCCTTTTTTGAAAGCCTGCAAAGCAGTCATTGCGTTGAATAAAAATCTAGTATGAAGCGTAAGGGTAGAATTAAACTATTGTCTCATAAATAGGAAAACTAAATATTGAAGTTGTTGCAATATTACCTGCCATTTTTTCCAAAAAGTTAGTCAAATCAAAAATTATAAAGAATAATGGGTAACAAACGCATTTTCTTAAAAATCGGTATGACTAAATCGCGACACAGCAAAAATGTTTGGTTTACTTTTTTAACTTGAAACCCACTTTGGAATTAAATTCAATTTTCTTTGGAAATAAATTTAGTTTTGATGCCAAAATATGGAATTGTTTTTACACCATGAATATTTATAAGTATAGTTTATTTTAATAAATTTAATTATTTTTTGTCTTTTATGTATATGGGGAATTCCATGTCAAATCGGACACTATGAAAATTTTTTTTTTTTTAGATTTTCCCAATTTGTTTGCAGTTTTTAGTACCTTTCGAAAACTCCTTCGTGGTAAATTTTCGGATTTTTTTGATGACCCGTTCAAAAGATATCGAATTTTTAAAAATTGGTAGTTTGATCCTTTACTCAAACTTCTTTTACTCATAACTTCTTCAATAATGGTCCAAATTTCAAATTTTTTTATTTCAAAATTTTTGTTTTTTGCGTACTTAAAAAAAAAAAAATCCCAAAAAATTCTTAAAAGCGCTCTAGTATGCGATTTTTAAGTTTTAAAATTTAAATCTCATTTTTGAAATTGTTTGTACTCTTCGATTTTTTTGAAATTTTTTTTGTGTAAAGCTTCTATCGATTGTACAAATTTTTTTTTTAAAAATTTTTTGAAAAAATTTTATTGTAATTTTCCAATCTTAAAATCATTTTCCAATGCACACAGGGCCAGCATGATCAAATTCCGGCCAAAAGTCTTTATCGTTGCTGGATCCGTCTGAAAATGTGCATCTAGAGGAATTCGAGGTCGCTGATTTCAAAATTTAGCTAAATACCAAAAAAATCAAAATGGCGGATCCAATATGGCGGACAATTTTTTTTTAAAATTGTCCGATTGAACTCAAATTTTGTTTTATGTGGGTCTTGGAGTTACTGAATAAGAATTGTTACTCCGAATTTTAAAAAACAAAATGGCGGACTAAATATGCTTCTTAAAGTTTAAAGGATGATACAACTCCGGCCAAAAGTCTTTATTGTTGTTGGATCCGGCTGAAAATGTGCTTCTGGAGTATTTCGGGGTCGCTGATTTCAAAATTTAACTAAAAACTAAAAAAATCAAAATGGCGCATCCAATATGGCGGACAAATTTTTTTAATAATTGTCCGATTTAACTCAAATTTTGTTTTAAGGGGGTCATGGAGTTACTGATTCAGAATTACTGGCGTGAATTTTGAAAAACAAAATGGCGGACTAAATATGCTTAGTAAAGTTTGTTACAAGTAATTAAAAAACAGTTATATTCCTTTTCTTTGTTGAACTTAGCTGAAAGTGTGACGTAGTAAATTTCCGGGTCTGTTATCTTAAAATCGAACTAATAAAATTTAATATGGCGGCTAGATTTTTTAACTTTGTCTGATCTAATTAAAAATTAGTTTTAAGAGCATTAAGAGTGTCTGCAGTTAAATTTACTCACATAATTTTTATATATACATTTTTTTTGATATAAATATGGAAATGGTGTAAATGACTTACTTAGTTTCAGAAAAGCTTTTGGAAATGGTGACGACAAATTATTCACTTTTTTTCTTTATTTTGGAAATTCAATAAAAAATCTTTGAATTTAATTGGAAATGGCGTAACTGATATTTTCCATAATTCTACAAAAAACTAGAAATGCAGATCATTTTTTTCCTACACTTAAGGCCAGGCGCGGATCCAGGGGGGGGGAGAATGGGATTTCTCCCCCCCCCAAAACGATTTCAAAAAAAAAAAGAAAGGGAAAAAGGAAAAAGGAAAAAAGAAAAAAGGAAAAAAAGAAAGAAAGAAAGAAAGGGAAAGGAAAAAAGGAAGGGTAAAGAAAGAGGTAGAAAGAAAAAGATAAAAAACCCTAGAACGAAAAAAGGTAAAAAACCCTACAGAGAGTTATATATGTGCTGATGATTTAAGTCAGCACACATAGCCTCAATCCTAAAAAATTTTTTGCATCCTCAGGATAAAATGTTTCAGAATTTATGAAATTTCATATGAGAAACTTAAATGTCAATAGAGTCGTGGACATTTTCGAACCGGATAAATTTTCTTATCATTTTCTAAGGAAAAAGTATTATCTCAAATATTTTTTATAGAAAAATGTCTCAGTAGTCAAGACTTTGTCTTTAGAAAATATCTTGATACTTGAGTATTTGATTCTGAATGTAAGAATTTTTGATTGAAAAATTATCTCAAACTTTAGGAAACACGTCTTATAACTTTTCTATATAAAAAAATCCCTCAGCAACTAAGAATGTTTAAGAATCTGAAAAGAGTTTTTCTACAAATAAATTTCTCAGAGTCGGATAACATTTCTAGAGGAAAACGACTTACAAGGGAAGTATCTCAACCCTTATGAACCGATTTGCCTGAAACTTAAAATATATATAAAAGAGACGATTTTAAGGTTGGGGTGTCTCGGCTTATCGGCCATATCGGAGTTTTAAAATTTCGTTGTCCCCTTATGAAACAAAGTGGGCCTTCGGGAAAATTTCGATAACTCCCGAACTAATAGAAATATCCTCTAGGGAAAAAATACGTGTCGACTTAAATTTAATAAAGATTATTTCGTATTCATATGGACATCGTAGGTCTATGTCTTCATATAAATACCCCCCAAAAATTTACACATTTTCGTGAAAAAAGTATTTAAGAAAGCCGAACTTTTACAAGGTTATGCCACCGTTGGATAGGCATTAAAAAAACCTTTCTTCTCATATGTAAACATCATATAGTTTCTTAGAAAAAAATGGCTGAAAAATCCAAAAAACGTTATTTTCGCCATATTTTGACCCATGTTTTGAACCCTTAAATCCCCGATATGGCCGATAAGCCGAGACACCCCAACCTTAGAATTGCCCCTTTTATATATATTTTACGTTTCATGCAAATCGGATCATATGGGTTGAGATACTTCCCTTGTTAGAATCTTAGTTTTCTATGCGGAAATATATTTTCGAATCTTAGACTTTTTTTATGGAAAAATTTTTAAGAATATGAGGATTTCTTTGTTTAAAAAATCTTTTAGAATCTTTTTTTTTCTTATACGAAAAATGTTTTAGAACTTTCCTATATGTAGAAAAAAATTTTGTATGAATAATCTCTCAGAATCTGAAAATTTTTCTGTTGGCAGATTCTGAGAATTTTTCTATAGGAAATGTGTCTCTGAATATGGAAATTTTTCTTTTAAAATTGTGTCCAACAATAATAATTTTTCTATATGAAAAATTTTTGAGAATCTACACCCAAAAAATTACATAGTAGCATAGTTAACAAAATCCATAGTTATTTTAAATATTTTTCAAATCAACTATTTATAATCAATAACAACTATGGATAAAGTTGATAACAACGATTTTTTTAAATTTGAAAGCTTCAAAATATTAAACAAAATAAAAAGTGTCAGAAGTTGAAAATAATTTATTAAAAGCAATAAATATTTAAAATTTTTATAGCTGCGAAAACGGAAAATCTTGGCATGGGATTCGTATGGATTTACATCAAACGGAAAAGAAAAAATAATGAAATGGAGTGCATATGGATTTACACAAATGGGAAAGAAAAACCCCAAAATAGAGTGCATATAAATTTAGTACATCAAATGCCCAAAATAATTTTAAATAACACCAAAAACATCGTATGGTATGGTATTGGCGTACAAAGTTTATTATGGAATTATGTATAATAAATCAATTTCAAAAATATAAACCAAAAAATGTATTTTTATTTAAAAAAGTCTAGGTCATTAATAATAACTATTTCTAAAATTACATGGTATATATTAACTATGATTGATCTTTATAACAAACATCGTTGTCAGTAACTTTTTCCATAGTTGATTTTTAGATTTGAAAGAAACATAGTTACCAACCACTATGTCGCATCAACTATGGAATAGTTGGGGTTATTTCACCTATGACATAGTTGAAAAAATAGTAATCAGCAACTATGTAATTTTTTGGGTGTAAGAAATTGCCTTGGAAAACATTAGATGGCATTAAAACCGTAAAATTTTTCAGGATCTGAAAATTTGTGTATACACAAAATATAAGAATTATTTAAGAGGATTTTTATAAGAAAAGTATATCCGAATTTGGAAAATTTTTTTATAGAAATAATATTACAGAATCTCAGATTATTTCCATAAGATAAAGTTTTAAAATCTGAGACATTTTCTATGCGAAATTTTGTTGAATCTAAAATATTTTCTAAGAAAATTCGATCTGAGAATAAAACAACATTTTTATATCAAAAGGTAAATATCTCAGAAATTGGTTATTTTTCTATATGAAAGGATTTGAGAATCTAAGAGATTTTCTGTAGTAAAAATGTCTCAACATCTGAGAAATTTTGTGAAGGAAACATGTATAAAAATTGCATACTTTATTAAAAAGTTTTTTCGGAAGATTTCTGAGAAATAAGATTTTTTATACATATAAAAGTTTACAAGTCTGTTCAAAGTTGTGAATGGCTATGATAGTCACAAGCCAATTTTTATGACTGAAAAGTCATAATATAATTTTTTAATGACTGAAAGGTCACAATATCAATATTTTTCTCCACATTTAATTTGGCAATATAATGATCGTTTCGATAGCAGGTCTTAAAATTTGCAAATAAAATTTCAAATGTTTGAATTTACGAAGTAAATCTTAAAAATTTGTTTGGATATACAAAAATTTCACCCAAATCCATGGATCCACATTTAAGAAAAATTTTTTTTTTTTTTTGGTTTTCAATTTGTTACTTAATATTAAAAATATTAACAACAATTTACACACACCCCCCACCCCCCCCCCCCCATCCCCCGCTTCCAACCAAACTTTTATATTTTTTGGTAAATTTTTTTTTTTTTAAATCTCCCCCCCCAAATGAAATTCCTGGATCCGCGCCTGCTTAAGGCACTCTCTGTCGATAAAAAAACTAATCAAGCCGTAAAACATTACCTTGGGTTAAATTATTTTTTTAAAAACAAATCTCGGACCACTGCATATATAGCTGTAATTTCGCTATATATCATTTCGAGCAAGTTTGGGCAACTTTTTTCGAAAGATATGGATCCATTCTAAATCAAAAAAAATATAGACCGATTGTATCGAACTGAGGATCGCTGAGGATTTTTTCGGCGCGATGTAAATATCTAAAAAATTATAACTTTTTTCACAAAAAACGCGAATTGCTGCCAGGCAAATGAGTTATAATTGTCCATGTTATTTTCGTTACAAAGGCTTATATATAAGGTTGAACCACGCTAACAAAAAGTTAAACATTAGCAATAGAAGTTTGGAAAAAAAATAAAAAAAGTATCTCAACTTTTAAACATTTTTTACCAACTTTTTTAACTTTGAAGACCTGTCAAAGGAAAGGGTGTAACTGGATCATAAAGATAAGTTCAGAAAACCTGCTTCTATATATGCCCAACAAACTGGTAAACATTTTTTTTAGAATTTACAAATATGGACTTTTGGCCGGAAATCGATCTGTCTGGCCCTCTGTGCAATGGTGCGTCATAGAGGGGTCATTTATAAGACCGACCCCCATTAATTTTTACGTCTTAACATTTCTTTGGAACAAACTAATACCCTATCTCCAATTTCTAAGGGGGCTCCCACACAAAACGACATTTTTAAAATTTGCTCCAACCACTCTAACTGCCCTAATAGTGCCCTTAGATCAACAAAATGTATGACCGACCCACAATATTTTTTTAGTCCAAACATTTTCTCTGAACACAACTACCCTCTATTTTTAAATGTTAAGGCGGTCCCCATAAAATTTTTTTTATTTTTTGTAAATTTTTTTTATTTAATCAGCTTCTACCGGTCCAATGGTGCGTCCGAGAGGGGTCATTAGTGAGACCGACCCCCATTTATTTTTACCCTATTTTTGTAAAACATACCTTTGCCATATCTCCACTCCCTAAGTAGGCTTCCATTCAAAATTACATTTTTATAAAATTTGCTGCAACTGTTATTTGTATGGGAGCCTACTTAGGGAGTGGAGATTGGGCCTAGGTATGTTTTGAAAAAATGTTGTAGGGTAAAAATAAATGGGGGTCTCACTAATGACCCCTGTCTGACGCACCATTGGACAGGTACAAGCTGATTAAATAAAACAAATTTACAAAAAATAAAAAAAATTGTATGGGAACCGCCTTAACAGTTAAAGATAGAGGGTAGTTGTGTTCAGAGAAAATGTTTGGACTCAAAAAATATTGTGGGTCGGTAATACATTTTGTTGCTCTAAGGGCACTATTAGAGCGTTAGGGCAGTTAGAGCGGTTGGAGCAAATTTTAAAATATGTCGTTTTGTGTGTGAGCACCCTTAGAAATTGGAGATAGGGTATTAGTTTGTTCCAAAGAAATGTTAAGACGTAAAAATTAATGGGGGTCGGTCTTATTAAAGACCCCTCTATGACGCAGCATTGGAGCAGTAGAAATGATTTTAATATTGGGAAATTACAATAAATTTTTTTCAAAAAATTTAAAAAAATAGTAATAATCGTTTTACACAAAAAAGTTTTACACAAAAAAAAATTCAAAAAAATCGAAGAGTACAAACAATTTCAAAAATGAGATTTAAATTTTAAAACTTAAAAATCGCATACTAGAGCGCTTTTAAAATTTTTTGGGATTTTTTTTAAAAAAGTACGTAAAAAAACAAAAATTTTGAAAAAAAAAAATTGAAATTTGTACCATTATTGAAGAAGTTATGAGTAAAAGAAGTTTAAGTAAAGGAACAAACTACCAATTTTTAAAAATTCGATATCTTTTGAACGGTTCATCAAAAAAATCTGAAAATTTACCACGAAGGAGTTTTCGAAGGGTACTAAAAACTGTAAACAAATTGGGAAAATCTAAAAATTTCAAAGTGTCCGAGTTGACATGAATTGCCCCATATACACACCACGTCAGGTTTTTTTGTAGAGCAGTGTAATTATTTAGCAAAAACTCGTAAACAGGATCAGCTGGGATTTTCGTGTAAACGCTTTTTAAAATTCAAAATAAAGGGGAGTGAAAAAAAATATAAAAATTATATTATTTTATTCTATTGTAACTTCTCCCGTCAAATTTAAAATACATTTTAATTTAAAATATTTAATTTATTTTAGTAATAAATAATTAGATTAATTTCGAAATTTCGAATTTTGCAAAGCATTTGAAGTCAGTGGCAGCGTATCAATGAAATGTGAAACAGGATGTTTTGAAAACATTGGAAATGTAGCGTTAGTAAAATTACTTCGTTTACTTATTTTAATTTTTATGTCGGTTTTCGTTCGTAGAAATATGCCAGCAGAAAAACGAATTGATAAGGGATTTGTCACAGCTTCCAGTTTAAAATTTTTAACGATGTATACTAGTAATGTTTTCATTTCCAACATGGCAAATTTTTGTCCTGAAGAAAAATGAAAATAAAAAAATTATTATTAGAAAAAAATAATATTTTAACAACTAATGTAATAAAATAAGGTTTATACCCTAGTAAAAATGTTTATATACATATATTTATATATATCACATCTGATTCGAGATTTGAAAGATAAGTACTGATCCGAGTAAGATCAGTAGTACTGATCCGAGATTTGAAAAATCAGTACTGATTCGAAAAAATGGATCTCTAAGATTAGATCAGTTGTAATCGGTCGGATGAAATTGTATCCATCCAATTAAAATTGATCTAATCTTAGCGATCCATTTTTCGGATCAGTACTGATTCTTTACATTTTTACTTGGGTATAAAGTTCGCATACAAGTTCGTTTTATATTTCTTTCAATCTACCACCCACATCTTAAGATCAGTTGAGAAACTTTGCCTGTTGAGAAAACTATCCCCGTTCAGAAAACAATAATTTCTAAAATAATTTCTTACCTATACAATTTCTTTGTCCCGCACTAAATGGTGTAAAAGCAAATGGATGTTTTGGTTCCGCTCTGGGCGCCATAAAACGTTCGGGCTGAAATTCTTCAGGATTTTTAAAATAATTCGAATTTCTATGCATATCAAAAATGTGTATATTTATCTGAGTGCCTTTTGGTAAGAAAATATTATTTTTCAAAGCTACATCCTGTTTGCATGTACGTACTAATGTCGGTACTGCTGGATACAAACGTTGTGCCTCTTTAATGAAACAATCCAAATATTTAAGATTATTTAATTTTTCCATTGTTAAATCGCTGCAGTCATCAGTGACGTGCTGTTGAATTTCTTCATAACATTTTTGTTGAATTTCCGTATAAAAACTTAAATTCATTAGAGCAAATGTTAGATTTCTAGATGTTGTATCGAATCCCTCAAATATGATTGTATCCACTTCTTCACAGATGCCGGCATGATCGACGAGGCCATCTTTTTCTGCTCTTAATAGCGTGTCTAACATGGCAAAACGTTGTTTACGATAAAATCTAAATGAAAAGTAAAAATAAGTAAGAGTTTTAAGTTCGGCTTTGCCGAATCTTTTACACCATTTGCGATTGTATTTCAGAAGTCATCAATTGTATTTCAGAATTTCTCAATTGTATTTCAGAAATAATCAATTGTATTTCAGAAGTTATCATTTGTATTTAAGAATTTATCAATTGTAATTTAGATATTATCTATTGTATTTTAGGAATTATCAATTGTATTTCAGAATTTATCAATTGTATTTCAGAAATTATCAATTGTATTTCAGAATTTGTCAATTCTAATTTGGATATTATCTATTGTATTTCAGAAATTATCAATTGTTTTTAAGAAATTTTAAATTTCTATTTCAGGGAGTATTTATCAATTGTAGAAGTTATCAATTGTATTTCAGAAGTTATCAATTGTATTTCAAAAACTAACCTTCGTAAAACAATTAAAAATTTCTGAAATTCAATTGATTAATTCTGAAATACAATCGATAGTTTCTGAAATACAATTTTTAAATTCTGAAATACAATTAAAATTTCTCAAATACAATTGATAAATTCTGAAATAAAACTGATTATTTCTGATAAACAATTGATAACTTCTGAAATATAATTGATAATTTCTGAAATGCAATTGATAATTTCTAAAATACAATTGATAATATCTGAAATACAATAGATAATTCTGAAATTTAATTGATAGTTTCTGACATACAATTGATATTTTCTGAAATACATTTGTTAATTTCTGAACTACATTTGGTAAGTTCAGAAATGCAATTGATAACTTCTGAAATACAATTGATAATTTCTGAAATACCATTGATAATTTCTGAAATAAAATTGATAATTTCTAAAATACAATTGATAATTTCTGAAACACATTTGGAAATGATGTATAATTGAAAAAAAAATAAAACCTTCGTGATAGACAAAATAAATAAATAAAAAACAACTTATCAGAGCGGCACGAATTTATTTGCGATTTCTGTAGAGTTTTTATACGAAATTTAGAATGAAATGTAATTTTTAAATTATATAGTAGTATTTACTAAAATTCGAGTTTTGTTTTATTATATTTCGTGGTTTTCTTATGTATTAAAATATAAGCGCCTATAAAATTTTGGGGTGAGAGAAAACTGAGAGAAATCTGTAAAATAAATTTGGAGGCGGGCTGTCGGTTAGAGGGTTAAGGATTAAGTAAAATTTTGTTTGAGAAAATTTTGTGTAAAACATAAAAAATGTGTAAGTGTATTTTTCTACCTTGTATACTACAATCACGTAATTTAAAAAAAAAAAATATATTGACGGTAACACGTGACTCACCAAAAATTGTTGTTAATAAACATTATCATCAATTTAAGGTTGCAATTTTCCTCTACTAATCTGCTACTATTCCACATTTAATCAAAGAACATTTTTATTTATTTCATAAAAAACTTCAAAAAAACGTTTCAAACAAGTTCCGATAAATCATATTTTTTTCTAGAGGTGGAAAATAATTTTTTAAACTCTTATATGACCTCTTTCTGGCAAATCCGTATGAAACGGTTGGAATACTTCCCTTGCAATTAACGTTTTGTAGACTGTTTTTAAAATACACTTACCCATCTTCGTTTTCTTCCATTTTGAATTCTATGTTTTCCGTTTCCTTGTTAAATGATTTTCTTCGTTTTTCTATAATACCGCTGGAAAATTTATGTAATATTTCCATAGATTTAAGAAATTTTCTGCCATCTTTCAGTAAAAAGTATAGCCAATCGAATATAAGAATTGGATTTTGTATACGTTTAATAAGACCATCCTCGACTTCATTGATACAATGACGATATTTGTCACCCTCTAAATGATTATCCATACTTACTCCCATAGCGGCTTCTGAAAATCATATATAAAATTTAATTAGAAATTCAAAACTTTTGCGAAATTAAAGACAACAATATGAAAAATTTTTCGTTTTATGCAAAATGCATTTCCGAAAGTACCGCAAAATGTCAAAAAAGAGCTTTTTTTAACGCAGAAAGCAAATATTATTGTGGCCATTTTTTTTTATGCAAAATGCATTTCCGAAAGTACCGCGAAATGTCAAAAATAAACTGTTTTAAACCAGAAAAGATATATTATTGTCTCCAATCATAAGAGTCACATTTTTTCTTGAACTTTAAGTTTTTCGCAAGTGTACTGCCAAATTTTTATTCCAATAGACCAAAATGTTATGTGTTACAAATTAAATTAACATGTGGCGCCTTTCAATCAAAGTTTTAGATTTTTGAAAATTTTTAAAAACAAACAATCTCTCAATTTCAGAAATATTTTCTTCAAATTCAGCCATGAGATACAATACTTACCACAAATATTGTTGAGGGTGAAACGTGGTATCAATTTATTTAATGAAGTTATAACTTCACCATTTGAGTCATTTAATTTTCGATTCAAATTTTCAACAAATTTAAAAGATTCACGTCTGAAATAGGGAGATTAAATGTTAATTAATACTAAAGTTTATAAGTTTATAAACAAATTGTTAATGAATCTTTCGACACTAAAGCTAAATAATTATAATGCAATCAGCTTTACCACAGAAAAATAAAATAAAAATAGTTTTTGTTTTTAAAATCGACTTTCAAAAAATGTATAGAAAATTTTAAATTTTAAATAAATCTTTTGTTAAAATAGACTTTTTATTTTTCTTTGGTACTGGCCACTATGTTCCAAAAATATATTCCTAACATCTTCAGAGGTTGGAACTCACGTGAAAAAACATCAATATCAAAATCAAAATTAAATAAATTATACTTTATAATTATTAAATTTACGGGAAAATATTGCAAAATTAGTTTTCACATTTATAATATACACTCAAAAAAATAACTCTGTAAAATACTCTGTAAAATTACTGTAATCTCAATTCAAAAGATATTCGACAGAGTTTTCTGTCAAAATACAGATTTAAAAAAATACTTTGTATTTTGTTGTAACAAAAAAACAAAGTTACCTCTGTTCTATTACTTTTTACTTTGTACTCTTAATTTTACAGATAATTAACAGAGTTTTATGCTAAAATACAGATTTAAGCAAAATACTTCTTATTTTTTTATACACTCACAGCAAAATACGGTTGTCTCAACCGTACAAGGTTCCAACCTCAGATTGAGGTTGCGGCAACCGGTAAATATACGGTTGTAGCAACCGACAATTTACAGTTGTGGCAACCGGCAAATTCCGGTTGCAGCAACCTCAAATAACGACATTTGCCGGTTGTAGCAACCGTATTGCCGGTTGCTCCAACCAGAGCTGTGTTTAATATATTTTCGATATTATGCCAAAATACAAAATAAAATTCCAAAAATAAAACACATTTTTAATTTTTTTTTTGCTTTTTTTTATTGTTTAAAAAAAATATAGTTATATTAATGACTTATACTTAAAATACTAAACCAAATGTTACATTTTTAGGCGGTTTTAATTCGTTTGCAAAACATCCGATATAAAGAATTCTCCTTCTCAGAATCTTAGACTTTTTCTAAAGTAAAAGTATTTCAGAATCTGGTCTGTTTTCTATGAGAAAAATAACTCTGAATCTAAGAGTTTTTCTATCGGAAAAATCTAAATCTTGTTCTGTAATAAAAATGTCCCAGAAAAGTCATAGATTCTGAGACAGTTTTTCTATAGAAAAGTCGCAGATTCTGAGACAGTTTTTCTACAGAAAAAGTTTCAGATTCTGAGACAGTTTTTCAGTAGAAAAAGTCTCAGATTCTGAGTTTTTCTATAGAAAAAGTCTCAGATTCTGAGTTTTTCTATAGAAAAAGTCTCAGATTCTGAGTTTTTCTATAGAAAAAATCTCAGATTCTGAGTTTTTCTATAGAAAAAGTCTCAGATTCTGAGTTTTTCTATAGAAAAAGTCTCAGATTCTGAGTTTTTCTATAGAAAAAGTCTCAGATTCTGAGACAGTTTTTCTATAGAAAAAGTCTCAGATTCTGAGACAGTTTTTCTATAGAAAAAGTCTCAGATTCTGAGACAGTTTTTCTATAGAAAAAGTCTCAGATTCTGAGACAGTTTTTCTATAGAAAAAGTCTCAGATTCTGAGACAGTTTTTCTATAGAAAAAGTCTCAGATTCTGAGACAGTTTTTCTATAGAAAAAGTCTCAGATTCTGAGACAGTTTTTCGATAGAAAAAGTCTCAGATTCTGAGACAGTTTTTCTATAGAAAAAGTCTCAGATTCTGAGACAGTTTTTCTATAGAAAAAGTCTCAGATTCTGAGACAGTTTTTCTATAGAAAAAGTCTCAGATTCTGAGACAGTTTTTCTATAGAAAAAGTCTCAGATTCTGAGACAGTTTTTCTATAGAAAAAGTCTCAGATTCTGAGACAGTTTTTCTATAGAAAAAGTCTCAGATTCTGAGACAGTTTTTCTATAGAAAAAGTCTCAGATTCTGAGACAGTTTTTCTATAGAAAAAGTCTCAGATTCTGAGACAGTTTTTCTATAGAAAAAGTCTCAGATTCTGAGACAGTTTTTCTATAGAAAAAGTCTCAGATTCTGAGACAGTTTTTCTATAGAAAAAGTCTCAGATTCTGAGACAGTTTTTCTATAGAAAAAGTCTCAGATTCTGAGACAGTTTTTCTATAGAAAAAGTCTCAGATTCTGAGACAGTTTTTCTATAGAAAAAGTCTCAGATTCTGAGACAGTTTTTCTATAGAAAAAGTCTCAGATTCTGAGACAGTTTTTCTATAGAAAAAGTCTCAGATTCTGAGACAGTTTTTCTATAGAAAAAGTCTCAGATTCTGAGACAGTTTTTCTATAGAAAAAGTCTCAGATTCTGAGACAGTTTTTCTATAGAAAAAGTCTCAGATTCTGAGACAGTTTTTCTATAGAAAAAGTCTCAGATTCTGAGACAGTTTTTCTATAGAAAAAGTCTCAGATTCTGAGACAGTTTTTCTATAGAAAAAGTCTCAGATTCTGAGACAGTTTTTCTATAGAAAAAGTCTCAGATTCTGAGACAGTTTTTCTATAGAAAAAGTCTCAGATTCTGAGACAGTTTTTCTATAGAAAAAGTCTCAGATTCTGAGACAGTTTTTCTATAGAAAAAGTCTCAGATTCTGAGACAGTTTTTCTATAGAAAAAGTCTCAGATTCTGAGACAGTTTTTCTATAGAAAAAGTCTCAGATTCTGAGACAGTTATTCTATAGAAAAAGTCTCAGATTCAGAGACAGTTATTCTATAGAAAAAGTCTCAGATTCTGAGACAGTTTTTCTATAGAAAAAGTCTCAGATTCTGAGGCAGTTTTTCTATAGAAAAAGTCTCAGATTCTGAGACAGTTTTTCTATAGAAAAAGTCTCAGATTCTGAGACAGTTTTTCTATAGAAAAAGTCTCAGATTCTGAGACAGTTTTTCTATAGAAAAAGTCTCAGATTCTGAGACAGTTTTTCTGTAGAAAAAGTCTCAGATTCTGAGACAGTTTTTCTATAGAAAAAGTCTCAGATTCTGAGACAGTTTTTCTATAGAAAAAGTCTCAGATTCTGAGACAGTTTTTCTATAGAAAAAGTCTCAGATTCTGAGACAGTTTTTCTATAGAAAAAGTCTCAGATTCTGAGACAGTTTTTCTATAGAAAAAGTCTCAGATTCTGAGACAGTTTTTCTATAGAAAAAGTCTCAGATTCTGAGACAGTTTTTCTATAGAAAAAGTCTCAGATTCTGAGACAGTTTTTCTATAGAAAAAGTCTCAGATTCTGAGACAGTTTTTCTATAGAAAAAGTCTCAGATTCTGAGACAGTTTTTCTATAGAAAAAGTCTCAGATTCTGAGACAGTTTTTCTATAGAAAAAGTCTCAGATTCTGAGACAGTTTTTCTATAGAAAAAGTCTCAGATTCTGAGACAGTTTTTCTATAGAAAAAGTCTCAGATTCTGAGACAGTTTTTCTATAGAAAAAGTCTCAGATTCTGAGACAGTTTTTCTATAGAAAAAGTCTCAGATTCTGAGACAGTTTTTCTATAGAAAAAGTCTCAGATTCTGGGTCAGTTTTTCTATAGATTTCATGGAATTTTCAAAAACTACCTTTCCTGATCTTTTAATGTCACCATATTCTGCAGAGCTTAAACTTGAGGACTTCCTTCGCATGGGGTTAATTCGAGATGCATGTTCTGAGTGGCGCTGGTTTACCAAAAAAATAAACATAGAGTTGTTATTTTCGATCTAACATGAGTTCCTTACATACATATCTTCTCGTAATGAGGAAAAAATTGCTGCTTCAGAGAGTATTTTCTGGTATCCGTAATGTGGAAATCCTGTTTGCCGAAATGGAAATCGTGTTTGCCGAAACATATTCCAATGTATCTATAAATTTAAAGAAAAAACTGCCGTGAAAATTTTTCAGAATCTAAGAATATGATTCAGAAGCATTTTTGCTACACTAAAATTCTAAAGTTCTGAGATATTTTTCCTATAGAAAAAGTTTTAGATCCTGAGATTTTTTTCTGTAGAAAAAGTCTCAGATGGTGAGACATTTTTCCTTAAAAAAAGATCTCAGGTTCTAAGACATATTTTATACAGAAAAAGTGTCAGATTCTGAGACATTTTTTCAATGGAAACAGTCTCAGATTCTGAGACATTTTTTCTATAGAAGAATTTCTTAAAATCCGAAGGTTTTTAAATATATTTAATATAAAACTTACTTGAATTTATGCTGAATTCGCGTTATTTGATGTGCTGACATCCAAACGATTTTTATTTTTTCCGTAATTATTTCTTATCGTAATTTTTTATTTTTGTTAATTTTGTTTTTTTTTTTTATTAAATATTTTTTTTGGTTGTCAGTCAGGCACAAATTGAATTCAAAAAGTTATTGCAACCTCAATTTGCGGTTGCTACAACCGGGGTTGGAAGTTGTAGCAACTTTTTTTTGAGTTTGTGGCAACTACCGACAAATGCCGTTATTTACGGTTGCTACAACCGGGGTTTGCAGTTGTGGTAACTTTTTTTTTAATTTTGTGGCAACTGGCACAAAAATATTTTAAAAAAGTTATAACAACCTCAATTTACGGTTGCTGCAACCGCGTACGGTTGGGACAACCGCAAGCCGGTTACGACAACCGTATTGCGGTTGTGGCAACCTCATTCCAACCGATTTTTCATGTGAGTGTAACCAAAAAAGTTTTCTGTTTTGAGTAGTTTTTGTTACAAAACATCAAAATTTTATCTGTATATTTTTTTTTAAGAAAAAGTTGAAAAAGTAGCAAAAAAGTTATCAAAAAAAATCTTTTCAGAAATCTTATAAAAATTTTACAAAATAACATGCATTTAACAAAAAAATTTTACAAAATAACATGTAAATTTTCAGAGTTTTTTCTGTAAATGTTTTTTGTATCAAATGCATTTTACAAATATATGTAAATTTACATAGTTTTTTTGCTAAATGATGGTTTATTTAACCAATATTTTACTAGAAACTCTGTAAATTTGTTTTGTCCAAATCATTTTACAGAGTTTTAAAGTAAAATTACAGAGTTTTCTCTGTCAAAAAGCTTTCATATATAACCAATATTTTACTATAAACTCTGTAAATTAACAGTTTTTTTTGTCAAAATCATTTTACAGAGTTTTTTAGTAAAATTACCAAGAAATGTTGCTAGCTGGAAAAGTATGGTGTACTCTGTTAAATTAGCAGAATTTTTCTGTACTCTGTTAAATTAGCAGAATTTTTCTGTAATTTAACAGAGTAATTATTTTGAGTGTAGATAAAACAATCTATCGAATATCGATTCTGAAACATTTCCTGAGACATTTTTCCTAAAAATGTGCTCAGGTTCTGAAACATTGTCCCATAGAATAAATCTCAGTTTCTGAGACATTAATCATAAAGAAAAAGTTTCAGATTCTGAGATATTTTTCCTATAGAAAAAGTTTCAGATTCCAAGATATTTTTCACAAAGTAAAAGTCCCAAATTCTAAAACATTTATCCTTTAGCAAAATTCTTAGATTCTGAATCATTTTGTAAGAAGAAAAATTATTTTATGCTAATACATTTTTGATATAGAAAAATTATCAGATTCATTCTCAAATTTTTCCTGAGAAAAATTCTTAGAATTTTCCAATAAAAAAATTATTCACAGACTTTAGCTATGGATTTTTTTTTCTGAAACATTATTCATTTGGTATACTTATCGCGATGGGAAAGTGGTCTCAACGTCCTCCACTGACCCCATCACCTCCCCCCCCCCCAAAAAAAAAAATGCCCCTGACAAAATTTTTTTTTTTTTTATTTTTTTTACATTTTGGAGGGTATAAAAGATTCGGCACAGCCGAATTTAACACTCTCACTTGTTGTATTTAAAATTTTCCAATAACCTGATGTAATGGAAGTGTTTGGAGACCGGATTTGTGACCAGGAGAATTATTGCAATCATGTGCCAAGGTGGCGTTTAATTCGCATGAAGTTTTTTTTTCATGTGATTAGTAGCGAAAAAAATTCCTTTTGGGGAACAATACATCATTGAAAGACAATTGGTGCCTAAAGGGTTAAGGCGAATGACCAAATGAGCTCAACATCCTTAAGAGCAATGTCTAAGCTTTATCCTCGACTTATTTTTAAGTCGCTATAACATCCGCAACTCATAGCGGATAACGCTATGAGTTGCCAAAAATACCCAAAACGGCGTTTTTTTGAACATTGACCTCAATTTTCTTAAAAACCTATTGTTATCAGGGTAAGCAATGGCACACACATGTGCCGCACGTCACATTTAGAAATGTGTCATGTACCCATAGCATGGCACACGGCACATTTCAGATGTGCCATGTGCCAGGCTACAGGCACATGGCACATCTGAAATGTGCAATGTGCCTTAGTCTGACACATGTCACATCTGAAATGTGCCGTTTTCCATACAAGGGAACATGGCACATATGCCGTGTGTCAGTTATGGGCTCTGCGTACATTTTAGATGTTTTTTTTTAATAACTTTTTTAAGAAAAAAAATATTTTTTTAAGAAAAAATAGTATTCTTAAGAAAACATAGTACTTTTTTAGAAAAGATTGCTCTTTTTTAGAAAAATATAACTTTTTTAGTAAAACTAGTACTTTTTTAGAAAAAATAGTGTTTTTTTTAGAAAAAGTAAACCTTTTTTAGAAAAAAAAATCGTACTTTTTTTAGGAAAATTAGTACTTTTTTAGGAAAAATAGAAAAAGTACTTTTTCAGGAAATAAGCACTTTTTTTTAAAAAAAATTACTTTCTAAGAAATGTACTTATTTAGAAAAAAGTTGCTATTTTTTTTAAAGGTATTTTTTAAGAAAATATAGTACTTTTTAAAAAAACCAAATTTTTTTTACTACTTATTTTAGAAAGAAGTAATCTTTTCTAAAAAAAATACTTTTTTCTTAAAAACAATTTTTTTAAAAAAATTATTTTTTTTTTTTTAAAAGTAATTTGTTCTAAAAAAGAATAGAAAATATAGTACTTTTTTAAAAAAAAGTACTTTTTAGAAAAGTAAATTTTTTTACTACTTATTTTAGAAAAAAGTACTTTTTTCTCAAACAAAAAATACTTTTTTCTAAAAGTATTTTTTGTTTGGGGGTTCGTTGGGGGACGTTGAGAGCACCTTCCCATCCCGATAAATATACCAAATGTTTCATTTATTTAACAAAAATACAAAAAAACATGTAAAAAGTGTATTTTTTCAGAGGTTGGTTTAGTTCTTCAAGGAGGAACTTTTTTCCCCCTGGACCGATTTTGTCCATTTACGAACTTAACCTGCCTAGGACCATAAGACATATTCACGCCAAATTGCAGGAGGCTAGCTCTCTTATTTTGGACTGCATCGTGCCATCTACAGACAGACGGACGGACGGACAGACAGACGGACATTCACAGAATGTCTTAGAATCGATCATGGATCAATAATATATACGGTGGCTCGCAGCTTACTTCGTGTGAAAGATATAAGTTAGAAATCCATTCAAGACAAAGTTTACCAAAATAGACCTAATTATTATTAAATAAGTATTTTTGTTAAAAGTCCGTAGTATGTAATTAATCAAGCTTTAATTAAAGCTTAATGGCTTTTAGATTGTGTAAATATTAAATGTGCTACGAGGGTCGAAATGGAAATTGAAATTATTGAAAGACCTTTTTTGGAAAATTTCTAGATCGATTTTATCCAAGTTAAAACATTAAAAATTTAAAAATTCATTTATTAAAAAATTTTCCCAAAGACCCAAACAAAATCCAAAATTTTTAAAACACAGTAGAAGAAGTTCGAATTTTTTCTTTTGGCCACCAATTTTTGGTAAACAAAGAAACGATTTAACTGTTTAATAATTTTAGTACATCTAAGTGTATAGTAATGAGATATGAAAATAATTGTACATTTCCTTTGTTTAAAAAAATTGGTGGTCAAAAGAATTGGAGGTCAAAAAATTCGGATTTCTTCGACTGCATTTTAAAAATTTTGATTATTGTTTGGGTCATTGGAAAAATTACTTGATAAATGAATATATTTTATTGGACTATTCTTTAAATTTTTAATGTTTGATCTTGGGAAAAATCGACTTAAAGTATTTTTAAGAAATTTTCTAAAAAAGTCTTTCAATAATTTCAATTTTCATTTCGACCCTCGTAGCACGTTTACTAATTACTCAATCTTGACTGAATTAAGCTTAAATTAAAGCTCGATAAATTACCTAAACAGCACTTTTAACAAAATTACTCGTTTGATAATAATTAGGTGTATAATTGTTACCTTTGTCTTAAATGGATTGCTAACTGATATCTAACACACGAAATAAGCTGCGAGTCACTGTATACTTTATGGGGTCCCCCACCGATATTTCGATGCGTTACAAATGGAATGACAAAGGGAGTATACCCCCATACTGTGGTTGAAGGGTATAAAAAAGTAAATTTTTTTGGAAATAAGTACTTTGTTCTACAAAAAGTACTTATTTCCAAAAAAAAAGTATTTTTTTTATAAAAAAAAAATAATAAAAATTTTACTTTTTTCTAAAAAAACTCTTTTTTTTCTAAAAAGTACTTTTTTTATCTAAAAAGGTTTTTTTTTTTTGAAAAAGTACTTTTTTCCAGAATGTCCGCCTATCCCTTATATGTTGTTCGAGATCCTTTAATAAACTACTCACTTAAATGTATCCATAAATTGGGGCAGTAAATTAAAATGGAAAGCTGGTGTTAGTAAGCGACGTCGATTCTGCCATTTAGTACCTACATAAAATGAAAAATCTTATTTCATTTATGAATTTCTTGTAATCTCATTTAAATTTTTTACTTACCCGTACTTGTTAAAAGTCCAGTTTTTAAAAACGGATGAATATAATTATAAATGAGTCCTTTGGCTAATAAACGAGAATCATTAAAAACTATTTCAGCATCATTTGGATCAATTATATTATAAATTGGGCAGAATAAAAATTCTTGTATAAAATTACATTGGAATTTTTGTGCCAAATTTCGGGTATAGCAAAACATTTCCTCTGGAAATAAAAAATATATTTACATAGAATTTTAATAAAAAAATAATTATTGTCTTAATTTCAATTGTGCTTTTCTTAATTCAAATTGGACTGTTCTGAATTTCATCAAGTCGTCTTATAGCCAAAACCTAACATTTTGTGTTAGAGATTATAATGAGTAAGTACCGATATTTGTATTTAACCGATATATTGGTCAAGTGGCTAACCGCGATTTTATTGTACGGATTAAATTTACCAATATCCATTGATATGAAATCAAAAGTATTTCCCCAAAAATTATTATAAGCAATTGCAACAGAATTTTCCAAAGGCAATCCGTCTACAGTTTTGATTTTTCTCACTACCGATGTTACAGGATAATGACGATTTAATTGTTTAAGACATAATGTAATCAGAATTATTATCAGCACAGTTGATATGAAAAACATTGTCAAAGTTTTAAGTGACACTAAACAAATAACATATAATCGCAATCTACAGATTATTTTTATAACGATATAAACAAATTAACCCTAACAGCCCCCAATGTTGCCCACAAGCAACATTAACGTTTGGGCTTCACATAACTAGAAAACATCTCGTAATACCAAACACAAAAAAAACATTGTCAAATTACTAGAAAAAGTCTCGTAATCCCATTCTACCAATATTTGACAGATTCCCTTCTTTTCATACCCTCCATCCACAATATGGGTGTATAATCACTTTGTCATTCCGTTTGTAACGCATCGAAATATCGGTCGGGGACCCCATAAAGTGTATATATTATTGATCCATGATCGATTCTAAAAGATTCTATGAATGTCCGTCTGTCTGTCTGTAGATAAAACGATGCAGCCCAAAATAAAACACATAAGTAGACTCCTGAAGTTTGGCACAAATATGTCTCATGTTCATAGGCAGGTCCGTCCGACCGTCTGTCTGTAGATAAAACGATGCAGCCCGAAATAAAACACATAGGCCCTTACCACAAGAAAACAAAAAGTCAATTTTAACAAAAGTTTTATTTTAAATTTAAAATTTTCAATACATTTTTTGAAAGTCGATTTTAAAAACAAAAACAATTTGTATGGAAATAAAATTAAAATTAATAAATAAATTATATTTTACTAGTCGAATAGCCTGTCCCTGCCAGGCGGAACACCAAATCACTTTTCTCAATAGTTGTAATATTTTACCAAACTTTATAAAAAATTATGTTTGTGCTTCAAAAATTTAATATTGCTAGATTGAGTTACAGCAATATATTTCCGAAACTGGAAAAAAATTTAATGAGTATAAAAGCTTTTATTGATAAAATTTAAGAACTAAATTTAGCACGCCCATTTCGTCTCTCCGCCCATAAGCCGGATATCAAAAATCTATAGTGTGGATCTTTCCCATGGTCACTCCTATATACATGGCAATTTTTATCTTTCTTTTTATCATGAAGGTTTTTAAAATTAGCTAAAATGTTAAAAAACACAATTTTTCCACTTAAATTTTTCCTTATATGTAATTCTTCGTACACAGTTTAAATATTAAATCTGACTTCATAAGGATATGATCCATTTTCAATACTTTATGCTTTACAATTTTCAGCTTCCTTAGTCATTAGGGGTTTCAGAAATAGTTTAAATGTTTAAAAACTAAATTTCGCCGTCTTCCGCCACTCCCCCTGACTTAAAGGCCGAAAATCCGGCTACGTTACAGATTATATATACAAACTGAACAAAATTCACAACGGATTTTTTTTGTATTTCCGCCCTTTCACTGGATATCCAGGTCAGAGTTGATCTTTGCCATAGTCCGTACCATATGCATCCCAATTTTCATCTTTCAAGGTCATAAGGTGTCTTCAAAATTAGATAAGATGTAAAAACATAATTTTTCTACGCCCATTTCTTCTCCTAATTTTCCGTCCCTACACAGAGAGAACAGTTTAGTTGTGCCAGCAGAATTTAGAGCCAACTGCATAGTTTAATAACAACCAAAATTTTCGGTTGCGATAACCAAAATTTGTTTTGAAAATTTAACTTCTGTTGGTCCAAATAAATTTCGGTAATCGCAACCGAAAATTTCAGTTGTTGTAATTAAACCATGCTGTTGGCTCTTAATTCGACTGGCACAATTAAAATGTTTTTTCTGTGTATTCCAAAATGTTTAAATCTGACTACTTTAGGATAAGCTCCATCGTTAGTACTATACTCGTATCCACGCCCCCTTTCCCTCTCAATTCTCCGTCCACAGTCCAAAAACTACTTTAGAATCGGACTACTTTAGAATATACTTCATAGTTAGGACTACATGTTAGGGATTTAAAGCTTCCGTATTCATTGGGGCGGAGCTTAAAAATACTCTAAAATGGTAAAAAAAAAATAATTTTGCCAAGTCCCCTTTTTCTCGTAATTCGCCGCCCACAGGCAAAAAATCCGCCTCCTAAGAATCTGTCCCTGGTGTTTTACTATTCATGCCAATTTTAAGCTTTTAAGTCTATCAATGAGATTCAAAAGGCGCTGAATACACAAAAAATAAGAGAAACACAAAAAAAAATAAAATATATATTCCGAAAATAGATGGAAATAAATTTACCACGCCCTTTGCCTTTCTTATTCTCCACCCATACACTGGATATCAAAAATCCAGGCTCGTGTTGATCTTCCACATACATGTCAATTCTGTGCATTTTCCGCTTCCTTTGGGGGGCTTCAAAAGAAGTTAAAATGTTAAAAATCCCAATTTTGTCACTCCCATTTTCCTTTCCATTCTCCGCCCACAGTCCAAAAATTTAAAATTCGACTACTTCAGGATATGCTTCATCGATAGGACTATATGCTAGGAAATTTTCAGCTTCCTAAGTCATTAGAGGACTTTAAAATAAGCAAAATGCCAATTTTCATCTTCATATGTCATTGGGGGTCTTCAAATTAAATATTAAAAAATACAATTTTGCCACGCCCCATTTTTCTCTTAATTCTCCTTCCACAGTCTAAATTTAAATCCGATTAATTCAGGATATGCTTCATTGTTAGAACTAAATGCTATGCAATTTTTCGCTTCCTACGTCATTTGGGACTTCAAAAGAAGTAACAATTTTAAATAATCCCAATTTTGCCACTCCACTTTTCCCTCAATTCTCCGCCCACATTGCGAATTTTAAATCCGACTACTTGGGGATATGTGCCATCGTTAGGACTATATTCTAGGAAATTTTCAGCTTCCTAAGTCATTTGGGGGCTTCAAAAGAAGTAAAAATGTTAAAAAATCTAAATTTTGCCACTCCACTTTTCCCCTCAATTCTCCGCCCACATTGCGAAAATTTTGAATCCGACTACTTGGGGATATGCATCATCGTTAGGACTATATTCTAGGAAATTTACAGCTTCCTAAGTCATTCGGGGGCTTTAAATTAAGCAATAACGTCAAAAAAATGAAATTTGCCACGCCCACTTTCCCGCTTATTTCTCCGCCCACAGGCAAAAAATCGAAAATCCGGCTACGTTAGGATCTGCCTCAGGTGTTTTACTATATGCATGCCAATTTTCAGCTTTGTAGCTCATCAGTGGGCTTCAAAAAGCTCTGGATAGACAAAAAAAGAGGAACACACAAATAGGGAAATTATATATATAGAAGATTTTCCTATGGTAAGGCTGATAGACTCCTGAAGTTTGCCACAAATATGTCTCATGTTCATAGGCAGGTTTTTCGTGATAGGAAGGTGCTCTCAACGTCCCCTCTGACCCCATCAGCCCCCCATCCAAAAAAAAACGCCCCTGACAATTTTTTATTTATTTTTTTACATTTTGGAGGGTATAAAAGATTCGGCACAGCCGAATTTAACACTCTCACTTGTTTAACATAAAAATTTCGATCGAAATTTATTTTTTTTTTGTAATTTTACATTTTTTTTTTTTGTAATTTTAAAAATTTTCAGAATCATTTTACAAAAAAAATCTTGTAAATTCACGAGAATTCCTTGTAAGTTTTATTGCTCCAAAAAAGTTGTAAATTTACCATTTTATTTGTAAAAAGCTTGTAAAATTACAAAAAAAAATCGTTATATTTACTAGAAATTTTCGTAAAATAGGAGATAGAAAAAAATCAATTAAAGTTACGAAACCTCCTTGTAAATTTTATAGCGTAAAAAAAATTCTAAATTTACAATATTATTGGTAAAAACCTTGTAAAATTACAAAATTATTGGTAAAAAGCTTGTAAAATTACTTGGAATTTTTGCCAAATAGAAGGTAGAAAAAAAGCCACAAACTTTTCTTGTAATTTTACAAAGTTTTTTTTTGAGTGCATTTAACCAATATTAATCAGAAAAAATTTCGATCGAAATTTTAATATTTTTTTAATAATTTTTCAATCTTTTCGTAAATGTCTTAATTTCCAAGGTAATTGTACAAAAGTAAAAATCTAACGAGGAGAGTACATGGTGTCACCCTCCGATCTTCATAAAATTTTTGTATGTTGTTCAGAACGAAAATAAATTCGATACGTATTTGTTTTTAGCGGCTCAAACTAATTAATTTTTAGGGGGTGCGACTTGCATGGGGGGAAGTTGATATCTTTCAGTTTTTTACAATTTACACCTATTTACTAAAAATTAATATAGGCATATTTGACATCAGATTAAAGGTATTTAAAATACCTATCTCGTAGTGCTAACAATGTGCCAAAAAAGTAAATATTTTTCGACTTATTAACAAAAATGTCCTAAATTTTGGTATTTTACTGAATATGACAAAAAATTGTGAATGTTTAGACACGTTTGCACACAAAGATAGGTTTTTAAAAGACCTTTCATTTGGTAAGCCACATGACTAGGTTTCCATGTATAATATAGGAGATAAAGGCAAAAAACTGAAAAATTACCGTCTCTTCCTCCCTCATTTTCACCCCCTAAATATGAATTTGGGCCGCTAAAAAAAAATACCACAGAGTAGTGTAGGGTATAAAAATGGGAATGTTTTCATATATAAATTTCGGATAGTTTTTCGTAAGGAAAATTACTAGGGATGTCGCGAATATTCGTCACTATTCGGTATTCGGCATATTCGGCATGTATTTTGAATATTCGGTTAAATAAATAGTCGTCAACAGTTTGCCGAATATTCGACAAAACTTAAATTTGTAAAAAAAAACACTTTTAATTAACTTTTAGCTCTTTTTATACCCTCCACTTAGGCTGAGTTTTTGAGTTGTAAAATTTATTGGTTTTAGGTTTAAACTGAGTTAAAACAACAAATTCTGTTTTTGAGATGTGGTTTATTTTAAGTTAACTCACCAATGATGGAGAGTTAAGCTAAGAGTAGAAACAGAACAAGCCCGGCACGACTTTTTTCATACGATTTGACAGATAAAACCGGTGGCCGGCGCCGGTGTGAAATAAAACTTGTTCTATTTTTTAAAGGTGGCAAAACTCATTCTAATTGGAAACCGTCCCCCATGCCGTGCTTGTTCTGTTCGTACTATAAGGTACAAAAATGTCAAAAACTCACCTCTGATTTTCAAATATACTGGTTAGTGTTGCCATGTTGTAGTACTTTAATGGAAAAAATGAGCGATGATGGCAACAATTCTAATTGGAAATGCGATATTTGGTATGACAATACCGCGTTAATCGACATTTGCTAAAATTGAACTAAAAAACAGAATGCTTGGTTAAACTTGGTTTTAATTTAATAAAGTTTAATAAAACTCCCGTTTAAACTAAGTAAAAGCGATATGTCAAAAACGCAGCCTTAATGATAGAGGGTATATATAAGTTTGTCACTCCGTTTGTAACTCATCGAAATATCGGTCTGGGACCCCATAAAGTATATGGAGCATTCCATGTGAAATCGGCCACTATGAAAAATTTTTTTTAGATTGTCCCAATTTGTTTACAGTTTGCCCAGGAGGATCTTGGGATAACGATTATTACTATTTTTTAAAATTTTTTGAAAAAAATTTATTGTAATTTTCCAATCTTAAAATTATTTCTACTGCTCCAATGGTGCGTCATAGAAGGGTCATTAATAAGACCGACCCCCATTAATTTTTACGTCTTAACATTTCCTTGGAACAAACTAATACCCTATCTCCAATTTCTAAGGGGGCTCCCACACAAAACGACATTTTTTTAAATTTTCTCCAACCGCTCTAACTGCCCTAATAGTGCCCTTAGAGCAACAAAATGTATGACCGGCCCACAATATTTTTTTAGTCCAAACATTTTCTCTGAACACACCTACCCTCTATCTCTAATTGTTAAGGCGGTTTTTTACCCTCTAACATTTTTGTAAAACATACCCTATCTCCACTTCCTAAGTAGGCTTCCATGCAAATAACAGTTGGAGCAAATTTTATAAAAATGTAATTTTGAATGGAAGCCTACTTAGCGAGTGGAGATTGGGCTGTGGTATGCTTTACAAAAATGTTTAAGGGTAAAAATAAATGGGGGTCGGTTTCAATAATGACCCCTCTCGGACGCACCATTGGACCGGTAGAAGCTGATTAAATTAACCAAATTAACAAAAAATAAAAAAAATTGTATGGGGACCGCCTTAACAATTAGAGATAGAGGGTAGGTTTGTTTAGAGAAAATGTTTGGACTAAAAAAATATTGTGGGTCGTTTATACATTTTGTTGCTCTAAGGCCACTATTAGTGCAGTTAGAGCGGTTGGAGCAAATTTTAAAAAATGTCGTTTAGTTTGTTCCAAAGAAATGTTAAGACGTAAAAATTAATGGGGGTCGGTCTTATAAATGACCCCTCTATGACGCACCATTGGAGCAGTAGAAATGATTTTAAGATTGAAAAATTACAATAAACTTTTTTTAAAAAATTTAAAAAAATAGTAATAATCGTTATCCCGCGATCCTCCTGGGTAAAAAATTTGTAGAATCGATAGAAGTTTTGCACAAAAAAATTTCAAAAAAATCGAAGAGTACAAACATTTTCAAAAATGAGATTTAACTTTAAAAACTTAAAATTCGCATACTAGAGCGCTTTTAAGAATTTTTTGGGATTTTTTTTTAAAAAGTACGCAAAAAAACAACATTTAAAAAAAAAAAAAAATGAAATTTGGACCATTATTGAAGAAGTTATGAGTAAAAGAAGTTTGAGTAAAGGAACAAACTACTAATTTATAAAAAATCGATATCTTTCGAACGGCTCATCAAAAAATCTGAACATTTACTACGAAGGAGTTTTCGAAGGGTACTAAAAACTGTAAATAAATTAGGAATATCTAAAAAAATTTTTTTTCGAAGTCCGATTTCACATGGAATGCCCCATATATATTCCTAGTCCCCGATCGATTCTAAGACATTCTAGCGATGTCCGTCTGTCCGTCTGTCTGTGGAAATGGTGATCACGGCCAAAATTAACACGGAGATGACTGAAACTTAACACATTTATTGGAAGTTCTCCCGAGAAGTTTGGTATTGCATTTGAGCAATATCGGTTCAGCGGTTCAAAAATTATGAACGAAAATATAAGATATAAAAATTTTAGTACATTCAACGTAACCTAAAAATCAAAATGCTTTAATTCGACTGCTGGTTGACATATGTGAACAGAAATGAACACCAAATTTTTTTTCAAAAAAAAAATTTTTTTTCAAAAGTTCCTTTTAAAAAAAGTTTTTTGCAACAATCTTTTTGAAATTGTGGAGGGTATCACTACATTCGGCAAGGCCGAATTTAACTTTTTTAACTTGTTTGTAGTCATTTTAGTTTGTTTTTAATACAAAATACCGTGAGCACTTGCTAATAATTCGAATTCTTAAGGTAACTGAAAAAAATAGTGTCAACAAAAGCGTTGTTGTTTTTTAGTCTGGTACTTTTTTTCAATTTTGTACATAGATAAAATACAGGCGTATGAATAATCAAACTATTCGGCAATATTCGTATTCGGTTCAAACCGAATACCGAATATTAAATATTCGGTAAAATTCCGAATACAATATTCGCGACATCCCTAAAAATTACCTAATCTTCTAATATCGAAATTTTGCCCAAAAACTATGAAAATTTGACCAATGCAATGGTTAAATTTTCATATGAAGTAAAAGTTTTACTAAAAAATTATCGGACTAAAAAATTCGAGCACGAAAGGATTAATATGTTGAAAACAAAAATTTAATGAAAATAATTACAACATCAAATTTTATTTCACTTCCAATAAATATGTATTTAAAACATTTAAAACATTTATTAGACTGGGCTAAAAGACAAAAAATAACAGATGTTTTTTTATAAAATTTTCAAAAACTGATTAGACTCAAACTAACAGTAGGTTTTAATGAAAGTTTATTTCAAGCTCTATGAAAGGGTCAAGCAAAGAAAGTTGAGTGGTGTTTTAAAAATTTTTTTGAACGTAGTAAAAAACTGAAATATTTTCCAAATTTTAAACAGTGATATCTCGAAAATGTTTCGACCGACTTAATATATTTTTATATTCGTGTTAAGCGCATCAAAACTTTACATTTATATATACCCGAGTAAAAATAAACATATATTACAATATATAACTTGATACAAACATAATAAATTATATATGATTATTAGGGCAAGTACTTTCATGAAAATGCATATTTTTACTCAGCATTGTAAACATAGCATAAATTAAATATCTATCCGAATCAAAGAATTTGCAATAAAATGGCATTGATTTGTAGTTGCATATTTTTGCATTTTTTGGTATAAATGCATATTTTTGCATATTTTGACATAAATAAGACTTTTTTAAATTTCATCAAAACTTCCTTAGGAAAATTCAAACCCTATCCCCTATTTTTTATAGAAAAATTTATTTATTTATCGAAATCATATTCTAATGCATTTTTTAAAGAAAATGGATTCTGGAAGTATAATTTTTAGATTCTGAAAAATTTTTCCTATTCTGAGATTTTTATGAATATCTCTTCACTAATCGTAAAGAAAAAAATATTTTCGAATTTAAGATTTTTTGCAGGAAAATTGCATTTTTATTTTGATTAGAGTTAGGGTGGGGTCTTTTGCCTTAAGTTAGTTTTTTGACTTGAAAATCGGAAAATTCCGAAAAAAAGTAAAAAAAAAGTATTTTAAAAAAATATATTTTTTTTGAATAAAGAACACAAAGTATTGAAAAACATTTATTTTTTTAATATTTTTTTTCTTTTAGAAACTTCAGTAATATTTAGTGACTCACAGAAAAAACTTTTCAAGTAAAAAAATATTTTACTAACTAAAAATTGTTTCCACTCAATAAAACATTTTTAAGAATTGTCGAGGGCCTTAAAATATTTGACACAGTCTAATTTATGTAGACAAATTATTTTTTTTAGTAAAAACAATAATTTTTAGATGCATATTTTTAAAGTTTTTAGTGCATATTTTGGATTTTTAGACGCATATTATAGGCACATATTTTCATTTTTTAGATGCATGAAAGTACTTGCCCTAATGATTATACATCCGTGAGATATTTTCTAAATTTTTTTAATGCAGTCATACTTATGTAGTAATATATAATTTAATCATGATTCGGATTAAAAGGTGTACGGTTGATATAATTATATAAAATTATATGACGGTCAATACAAAATTTCTTTTTCTGTATAATTTAACTTAAAATTATATATAGCTTATGCTGTTCCATATAAACCTATATATGTTTACAATTAACCAAAAAATTTTTAGGCAAAGTATAAGAAACTTTTTAAAATGTTCCTAAACATTTCTTGTTAGGGTTATGTATATCACCTATCTGGTTTGAAGCGTACCCAAACATTTTTTTTGTTTTTGAAAATTATATGTTTGGTGAATGTATCGTTGACCTGTGGTGTATCTCAACCCAAACCAAAAAACACCAGGATTTTATATGTTTTTGTGCAATTAGATCTAATTAGATCCACCAATATAAGGCAATGTCTGGTCAAAACTCGGATGAAATCAAATCATATTTTATACAAGTAGATCTTTTTTAATGCAAAAACATCCACTATTATTCGGATCAAATTGCGTATTAATATATATTGTGTCATATATCATTATATATTGCATCATATAAAAATTTTTACTCGGGTATTGAAAGACAAATTTTATTTATTTTTTTATAAATTTCACTCTACACTGAAAAAAATGTTTAGCAATTTTAAAGCATGTTGAACTAAATTTAAGAAAAGAAGGGGATGCGAGGGCTCCAAAGATATTAATACTTCTTCCAAGTATATTTTTTCCTAAAAATTAGTAATTCATTTACTTAAATATATCTTAAAAGTAAGTAAAATTGTACTTAATATAAAATTAAATGTTTTTATCCAGAGGAAAAATATATTTTTAAAATAAGTAAAAATTTCGTTAAACTACGGATTCAGTGGACCCTATGGAGTTCCAATGTGAGGACCCCAATATATGGGGTCCGCACATTAGTATGTGCGTACCCTATTATAGGGTCACTATTGATTTTGATCCAAAATTTTGGTCAGAATCGCTCTATCTTGCTTAGTTTTCGAGATATGGGAATGGGGTCTTGAGAAATTTGATCATGAAATAACTCGAAAACTATAACTCGAAGGGCTTTCGGGGTCATATTCTACGAGTTAAGGACTACAAAAATGCCTTCAGATTTTTTTTCGCATTTGAAAATTCCGCGAAAATCGAAATCGTCCCATGGGGTCTCCATATGGGGCCCCCAGATGGGGTCCCCATAAATACCTAAAGCATTTGTTTCTTAGGTTAAGTAAATTCTTTCTTAAACTAAAGAAGATATGGGTTCAAATAAAGTCAATGAATTCAATAAAATAAAGATTACTTTTTTCTTAAATTAAAACAAAAATTGATTAAATTAAAGAAAATGTGTTGTGGAATTAAAGAATCGTACTTATTTAATTTAAGGCCTTGAAAATATCTATACTATTTTTAAGTAAGTTATGTACTTATTTATTTTTTTGCATAAAATTTATATATTTTTTCTTTTAAGTAAAACAAAAACTTAATTTAAAAAAATAAATTAAGGAAAACTCTTGTGCTCTTTTAAGTATTTGCATGCACTTTCTTCAAGTTTATTTTCTTTGTTTTAAGTAAAACCACCTTATATTAAGATAAGTTGAATTAAATTAAAAAAAATTTGTACTTAAATTAATTACAGCGTTTATTTAATTTCAGTATAGTTATTTTCAGTGTATACATACACAAAAAACTATAAACTAAACGAGAATTCCAAAACTTAGAGAGTCTAAAAAAAATTAAAAAAACTATTTAATGTTTATTAAATTATCTACTTAAATTGTTTTTAAAATTTTTGATTAAATTTTTAATTGCGTCAATTAAAAAATTACCCAATTTTTGTTTTTAAATTTAAACAAGTGATTACTCAAATTTGTTTCCTCCATATTTTTTCTGTGTAAGCATTTATAGCGAGGGGAAAGGTATCTCTTACCGACTACGCCGACCTCTCCCTCCCAAAAAAAGACGCCCATGCCATTTTTTATTTATTTTTTTTAACTTGTTGGAGGGTATAAAAGATTCGGCACAACCGAATTTTCCACTCTTACTTATTTTTATTAAATCTACTATTTTTTTTTTATGTTTTTGACAGACTTTGAGATTTTGGTAAGATTTTCCGACAACTCTTAATAACATTTTAGTCTTGATAAGTTTTAAATTATTATTATTATTATTTTTAATTTAATTATTAATAAGTTAATACAATTTATTTGTGTGTTAAAAATATATGTATAGTCAAGTACGGTTACAACGAACTCCGTGACGTTTGTTTTTACAATGAGGTACAACTCGTTTTTTTTTGCTTTTAGCGATTTTATATGAATAACAATAATTTTAGAGAACACAGACAAAAAACATGTTGAAAAAAAATTTCAAAAATTCGTTGTATTTTTTTTTTAAGTAAAATAGAAAAGAAAAGAAAAGAAAAGAAAAGAAAAGAAAAGAAAAGAAAAGAAAAGAAAAGAAAAGAAAAGAAAAGAAAAGAAAAGAAAAGAAAAGAAAAGAAAAGAAAAGAAAAGAAAAGAAAAGAAACGAAAAGAAAAGCAAAGCAAAGAAAAGAAAAGAAAAGGAAATGGAAGGAATAGGGAAAACAGAAAATTGAAAAAATAAAATAATCTATTTAATTAACAATTTTTGAAAATCTTAAAATTTTTATAAAGGAAAAAATTTCTTTAAACTCAAAAACAAGTGAACTAAAAACTGGAAAAATAATCTAAATTTTGAGAAAAAGAGAGAATAATAGGTCTCCAAAGATTTTTTCATTCGTTTTAGTTAATGTTTTTCTTAAAATAGGGTACACAATTTTTAACTAAAAAACACAGAAAAAAAATTTGTCAATACAATTAATTTCATTGTTAATACAATTAAACATTTAATTGAAACTGAGCCTACATTGGATTTTGTTAATAGAACATTGACTTTTGTAAATTTAAATAAAAATATCAACTAACGATGAAATTAATTGAAAAGTTTGTAATAAATTATATTAACGGAAATAAATGTGCATTAATGTCAGAAGTTTTAACTATATACTAAAAAGTTTATACAAAATTCTGAGTAGTTTTTCACTAAGTTCTAAGAAACCTAATATGAGTTTTTAACTAAATTCTAAGAAATTTTTAACTTAATTCTAAGAAGTTTAAACTAAAAAGTTTTAGCTCAATCCTAAGAAGTTTTTAACTATATTCTACACTCAAAAAAAAAAAAGACTTAACTTAAACTTTGGAAAAATTTTCTTCAAGATAGTTTATAAATTTTCCCACAATTTAGTTAAATTTAACTAAAAGTTAGCAAAAAATTTTAGTTCATGTACTGTTATATAATCCATAATTTTCCTTAAATGGAATTCCCTAATACATGAAAGAAATTCTTACCACCAAAGAAATTTTCCCTAAATATATAAAAAAAATGGTTTTTAAGACATATTTCTTAAAACAGAATTTAGTTTAAAAAATTCCGTTTTAGGACGTAATTTACTACCAATTATTTCATCATATTTATCTTCTTTAATTTGAGGAAGTTTTTTCCACTATTTTAGTAAATTTTTCATAACTTGGAAAAAATATTGATTTACTTTTTTTTCATGCTTGCTCGTGCAATTCATATTTGGTTTATTATTTAAAGTATATGAATAAAAAAGTTTGATCATTTATACACTCAGAAAAAAAAATTAATTAAAATATGGAAACATTAAAAAAATTCAAGAAAAATTCATAATGATTTATGAATTTTTTATGAAAAAGAAGGAAACCATTGCCATGGTTTCCTTCTTTTAAGTTCATATTTTTCTTATAAATAAGGAAAGAAATTTCTTGTTAATTTTATGCCAATTTGAACTAAAAAATGAGAAACATTTTATTTCAGTTTAGTTCATACACATTTGAGGACCGGCAATACTATAAAAATCCAAAACACCAAAAATGGCCTTGGCTTTGGCGTGTTTTCCCATAGTCTGGGAACAAACGTCAATGATAAAGTCTTTGCAGTAATTTAACTTTAAGAACTAATGAAATTTAATACTTGACACGGTGAGCTTCAGCGATGTTTAGGTTCAACTTTAGTGTCGACGAAAAGTGTAAACGCGGTTCGATTTCTACTTGATTGGATGTCACAAAACTGTTAACAGCGAAATTTTAGCTGCTCGCATTCGCGAGACATCGCGAAATTACTGTTTTTGTATTTCTAAAATTTTGACAATGAAGTTTTTTAAATATCTTCAAAAACTAAGTATGCAGATTTAATTGTATTTATTTACAGGTCACAAAACAGTTTACATCGAAATGATATCTTCCCAATTTCGCGGAAATTGGAAAATTAAAAAAAAATTAAACATTGGAAAAAAATTTTATTTTTCGCGTAAATTAGCAGTCAAGATATTGATTTGAACAGTTTTACCACCTTTAACCGCATAAAATTTAAACTGCATACAATATATTTGTCGTTTCTTGATTTTTTTTTCCTTTATTTTAGTCACTAAAGAAAAAATAAATTAGTTAATATAAAAGCTTGAACAGTAATTTTGCAATTTCTCGGGAAATTGATCATCTATAATTTTTATGCTTGCAGTTTTGTCAACTTTAATAACTTCGAATTTAAACTGCATACCACATATTTGTCGTTAATTGAAGTAAATGTTTTTACAGACCAAAAATTACACAAAGTAATGAATAAATAGAAGTTTAGCGAGTTTTTTAGCGATATCTCGAAGAACTGAGCAGCTAGAATTTAAATGTTAACAGCCTTATCACCTTTGATCAATAGCAAATCAAACTGCATTTCGTGTTTTTCAACAATGTTAAAGAAACTTATTTTTTTAGTCAAAACAAGAAATACCCCCAAAAAGCTATTTTCACTATATCTCGCGAAAGTGAGCAGCTATAATTTTTTTGTGGGCAGTTTTAATTTCTTCAAACATACTCAAATAAAACTGCATACCACTTTTTTTATTATTTCTAAAGAACCGGTTTTAAAATATAAATAATTAATAAAAAAAAATATATATATAATTACACGATATCTCGCGAAATTTAACACCTACAATTTCGATGTCAACAGCTGTGTGACCTTTGATCAAGCACAAGTAAAACTGCATACCATGTTTTTACGAAATTTAAAGAAACCTACCTAAAGATCAAAAACGAAAACAAAAATATCAAAAAATTAATTTCACGATTTCTCGCGAACTAAAGAAGATAAGATTTTGATGTTTACTGTTTTGTGACCTTTACATAAGTACACAGAAAAAAATATGGAGGAAACTTATTTGAGTAATCACTTGTTTAAATTTAAAAACAAAAATTGAGTAATTTTTTAATTGACCAATTAAAAATTTACTCAAAAATTTTAAAAACAATTTAAGTAAATAATTTAATAAAAATTTAATAGTTTTTTTTAATTTTTTTTAAACTCTCCAAGTTTTTTGAATTCTCGTTTAGTTTATAGTTTTTTGTGTATGTATATGAAAGTTTGTAATCGTCTTTATAAAATTTTCCTATGTTTTTGAGACATACATATGTTTGGTAAAGTTTGAAAAAACAAGTTTTTTGTTTTTTTTTTTTGTAAAAAAATTTAAAACTTTTTTAAACTTTAAAAAAAATAAATAGATAAATTTTGAGTAAATGTTTAATTGTGTCCATTAAAAATTTACTCAAATTTTTTTTCAAACTTTTAATAAATTTTTATTAAAAATTTACTCAATACTATTAAATCGTTTACTGGTGCAAAATTGAGTAATTTTTTACTCAATAGTATTAAAAATTTACTCAAATATTTTTTTTATTTTTTTTCTGTGTACAATTAAAACTGTATACTCAGTTTTTGAAAATATTTAAAAAACTTCAATGTCAAAATTTAAAAACACTAATTTCACGTTATCTCGCGAATGCGAGCAGCTACGATTTCGCTGTTAACAGTTTTGTGACATTTAATCTAGTAGAAATCGAACTGCGCTTACACTTTTCGTCGACACTAAAGTTCAACCTAAACATCGCTGAGGCTCACCGTGTTGACCATAAAAAACAAAAGTTTTTTTTATTTATTTTATTGATTAACAATTTAATTTCAAAATACTACGGGTATAACTTTTTTTTATTTGCCACAACGTTATAACTGTACTCCACTGTATTATATTTAATTATATTTTACTTCCGTTTTAGTGTAATCAAATTAGTCTCATTTTTAAACGGATTAAATCAATAACTAGGAGTGTTATCCTTGACAATAAATGCAACCTTGTGCAGTATTGTTTATTTATTTATAAAAAACTCGTTGAGGAAAACTATAAAACGGTCGGTTTTATAGCTCAACTTCAATTTATTTTTGAAAAACACAATTGTTAAAGTAAAAACTTGCAATCAGAAAATCTTTATTACAAAATTTTATTAATACACAGAAAATAATATCGTATATTTTATTTTAATTAAAATTTTAATTGTTTTTTAATTTAATATTAATTAAACTTTTAATTAATATAATTAATTGTTTAATTAAATTTTTAACTTTATTTTAATTAATATTTTAATTGTTTTCAAATTTAATATTAATTAAGTATTTAATTTATATAATTAAATGTTTAATTCAATTTCTAGCTTTACTTATTTTTTTTTTGTTTTGTTTTCCGTGTGTGTGCGAGTGTTTGTTTTTCTCTTGCATTGTATTACATACAAAAAAAATACATAAGTATAAAAAGTTTGTTGAAAGTTTTTTTTATTTTTCACATAGGTTTTTGAATTCTCGTTTTGTTTATAGTTTTATGTGTATGTATGAAAGGTTTATAATCAACTTTATAAAATCATCTCACTGACTATGTCTTTACGGCATAAAAAAATTTGGTAAAGTTTGAAGAAATATTTTTGTTAAACTATTTTATTCAAAAAGAATGTTTTTACAAATTATTTTTTTTTTTTTAATATAATATTTTTAATTAATTTTTTTAATTTATACAATTAAAATTTGAATTATTTTTTTTTTTTAATTTTAATTAAATCTTTTAATTTATAGTATTAAGTTTTTAATTAAATAAATATCCATTTATTTTTAATTAACGACATACAAATATTTTTAATTTATTTGCGCATTTTAGTGATTGGTCCGGATTTAATTAATTTTTTAATTAAATCTACGAATTTTTTAATTAAATATTTTATTTATTTTTTTCTGTGTAAAGGTATACATCGTTAGCTACAATAAAAAAAAACAAGTATTAAGTTAAATTCGACTTTGCTGAATCCATGAATACACTCCACAATGACCTTTTTAAGTAATGGAAAAATTTTCAAACGTGATAAAAATTAACAATTTTGATAAAAAGCTTATGTTTTAGTAATTTTTGTAAAAAAAATAATACAAATTTTTTTTATGAGTGTACAATTTTTTCGAGTGTTTTTTTAGTGTCAAAATATTTAAAGTGAAGAATAATGATTACTAAAAATAAGTTTGTTTACATATAATTACAATAACAAACTCTTCTGTTAGAAAAAACAACAGCAACAACCACACTCGAATTGAAAAAATCAGATTTAGTTGATACTTGCTTAACAGCCTACTTGGCGTATCGGTCTAGAGTGATTGTACGTTACAAGCAGTTAATAGCAAAGTATTACAGATGATGATGAGTTCAATCCTTGTCGGCTGCGATCTGTTAATAATTTTCACATATAGAGTTTTATTGACTATTAACTAAAAAAACTTGACATTAAAAGTTTTTCTGAAGATTATTATAACTGGATAATATGAAACTAGTAAGAAACAAACCAGGATGTCTAAATTTTTAGAAAAATTAAAAATTTTTCTTTCACACTTTTCTCAATTTAAAACCATATATGTGATTAAAATACGTTGTAAAATATTTTTTTAACTAATTAATATTTTAAAACTTGTTTTACGTTTTTTTTTTAATACGTGAATTTAAGGTGAAACCAATCTGAAATTCACGCACAGAAAAAAAAAAAAAATAAAAAAAGTTGATAATACTATTGATTAAAAAATTTTTAATTTTGCACCAGTAAATGATTTAAAGTATTGAGTAAACTTTTAATAAAAATTATTAAATGCGTACACAGAAAAAAAAAGTTTGTCAATACAATTAATTTCATTGTTAATACAATTAAACATTTAATTGAAACTGAGCCTACATTGGATTTTGTCAATGCAACATTGACTTTTGTAACTTAAAAAAAAAATATCAACTCATTTTTGTCAATTAAATTCATTGTTGTATCAACAATGAAATTAATTGAAAAGTTTGTAATAAATTATATTAACGGTAATAAGCATGCTTTAATGTCATTTTATAAAAAAAGTCTAAAAATAGAACAAAAAAAAAATCTAAAAAATTACAAAAAAAAAACATTAGCCGGCAGCTGGAATCGAACCCGCAACGAACATGATACGAGTCTAGCACATTACCACCGTGCTATTCCTTGTATATATTTGTAGTTGGCTATACGCGTATATTAAAGGAAAAAACATCTAGCGGCAGCTGGAATCGAACCGGCAACGAACATGGTACGAGTCTAGCACACTACCACCGTGCTATTTCTCATATATTTTTTACTTTACTTAACGCGTATAAAAGGTGTTGCAGAATAGCAAAACAAAAATAATTTAAAATAAAAATAAATAAAAATAAAAAAATGTTTCCGCCAGCTGGCAGCGAACCCGCAATGTTCATGATTTGAGTCTAGCACACTACCACCGAGCTTTATTAAATGAATTTATAAGGTGTCTGTGTTATCACTGAGCATTTTGTGCGTTTTTTAACCATGATTTTAATTGATGTATTTAATTGGAAATAAAATTGGATTTTTGTCACATTAACTATATACATTGTTGATACAATTAAAAACGTTGTTGAACTGGAAGTTAGTTGCTAACAATTTGTTTTGTTACTTTTGATTTCACGATATTTTTTTCTGTGTACTAAAAAATTAAAGTTTAATTGGCACAATTAAAACTGTAATTAAAATTTTTCGATTTTTTTAAGTAACTTTTTAATTGTGTCAAGGAAAAATTTACTAAAAATTTATCAATTTATTTTCCAAAAATAAATATTTATGTCTTGAATACATAGAAAATATTCATATAGATCAGCGGTTACCAACCTTTTTGGCTCGCGTACCCCTAATTTTAAATTTTGTTAGCCGCGTACCCCCTAACGAGTTTTTTGTTTTCATTAAAAAATCTTCTCATATAAATATTAGAGTTAATTTTGAAATTTTTGATCTGCGGGTATTGTCATTTTTTTAAGGATTTAGGGGAGATCAAAACAATGGTGGTATTGTTTTGGAAGAATTTTCGCTCCTTGGGGTGGCTCAATGCATCTGAAAACGCTGATTTTGAGCTGATTTTTCTGCAGAGCAAAAACAGCTGAAAATATTGCAAATCTGATTTCACCAGTCGTTTCTACACCAAAAATTTAAACAACGAACCTTTTCTGAACTCTTAAAAAAAATTCTAAAAACACATCACAGAGGGCGGAAATATAATGTTTTTTTAATTTTTTTTTTGTTTTTTTTTTTAAATGTTTTCTTTCCTTCTATTAAGGACAGATAAACAATTCCGTGACTCTTCGAATAAAAAACCCTCGTATATACAATGAAGGGGCATTTTGAGCTCAACAAGATGGTACTAAAATTTCCACTCACAACCCGTCTCAAAAATGTCTAAAATCACGTTTTTTGAGAACTTTGACATACATTTTCTCAAAAATTTGGGAACCATATTCGGAATCAGCATCGAAAGGTTAATCGAAAACAAGTGGTCAGATCTCAAAATATAGCAAAAAAATGCTCTCTAAATTGCACAAAATACGTTTTTTGTGAACTTTGACCTCAACTTTCTTAAAAACCTAACGTTATGGAAAACTTTGGAAGCCCGATGCGGAACCAGCATTGAAAGGTCAATCTAAAACGAATGTCCAAGTTACTTAAATTTGGCGTACCCCCGCGGACAGTTTCGCGTACCCCCTAGTGGTACGCGTACCATAGGTTGGTAACCGCTGATATAGATGATTTCATATACATATACAAAAAACTATAAACTAAATGAGACTTCAAAACACCAAGAGAATAAAAAACAAGTAAGAGTGTTAAATTCGGCTGTGCCGAATCTTTTATACCCTCCAACATGCAAATAAATAAAAATTGCAGGGGCGTCCTCTTTTTTTGGGGGGTGGGGGAGGGGGGATCGGTAGTGGTAATTGGGGGGGGGGGCACATTTACTCTCGAATAAGTGTTAAACAAAAAAAAATTTTATGCTTTTTGCACTAAAGAAATACAAATTTATCATAATTTAAAAAAAATTATTATTCCACGCCTATAAAAGGGGGGCGCACCGAAAAACGATATTTTCTAATTCTGTGGGTCCAAATGCAGGACTTTGAACTTTTTGTAGCATAAAAATGTTGGATTTGTTAAACAAAAACACAAAAAATCATATAAAAATATGGTATTTTTCAGAGGTTGGTTTAGTTCTTCAAGGGGGAACTTTTTTTCCCTGGTCCGATTTTGACCATTTACGAACTTAATCTGCCTAGGAACATAAGACATATTCGTGCCAAATGTCGGGAGTCTAGCTCTTTCATTTTGGATTGCATCGTGTTAACTACAGACGAACAGACGGACGGACATACGGACGGACAGACGGACACTGAAGATAATTATATATACTTTATGGGGTCGTAGACCGATATTTTGATGCGTTACACACGGAATGACAAAGTGAGTATACCCCCATACTGTGGTTGGAGGGTATAAAAATGAATTTGTATTATATTATTTACTCAAATTTTATTTTTGAGTAAATTTTTAATTGCGTCAATTAGAAAATTACTGCAATTTTTTTTTTAAATTTAAACAAGTGATTACTCAAATTGTTTTTCTCAATATTATTTGCAGAAATTAAATACCAACTAGGCCATGGGAACGCACTCAGAAAAAAAAACTAAAAAATGGGAAAACTAACTAAATTCAAAGAAAATTGATAATGATTTAGCTCCATTGCCATGTTTTCCTTCTTTTAAGTTCATATTTTTCTTAAAAATAAGGAAAGACAAAATATTTTAATATAATGCAAATTTTAACTATATAATGGGAAAATTTTATTTCAATTAAGTTCATACACATTTGAGGACCCGATTGGGTGAAGACCCCATTGGGCCCAGAACCAGTTTGGTTCCATAACTTACGTCATAGTTTTTTGGTCCAAAACTTTTGTCCGTTTCGCTCTACCTTGCTTAGTTTTTGAGATACGTGAATCTAGGGGTCTTGAGAATTTATAACTTTAGCATTTAAAAATTTTCGGGAATGCCAACATTTTTAAATCCAAAGTTAAGACCCAGACTCAAAAAAAGTGAACTAAAATCTGTGAAAATTAACTCAATTTTGAGAAAAATAGGGAATGATTTGGCTCCAAAGATTTTTTTTTTCTTGGTTTTAGTTCATAATCTTCCCAAAAATAAGGAAAACAAAGTTATTCAATTTTAAGCCAATTTTAAATAGAAAATGGGAGAAATTATACTTCACATTTTAGAAATATATTGGGTTTAGACCCTGGACCCACGGTATATTTTCCTTTGTAGTCTTTCTTTTGAAAATTTCATCCGTTTCGATCTATCTCACTTAGTTTTCGATATATCGCCATTTTGAATTTTTTAACTAAATTCTAAGAAGTTATTTACTAAATTCTCAGAAGTCATTAACTAAATTCTAAGAAGTACACTTCCTCAATTCAAAGAAGAGAAATACGATGATGTTTTTTTTAGTAAATTTTAACTAAACTTGAACTAAATTGTTTTTTAAGAAATATGTCTTAAAAATAAAGATACGATTCTTAGATTTGTGGAAAATTTCTTTGGCAGTAAGAATTTTTTTCCTAATATTAAAAAAAATCCGTTTAAAGAAAACTATGAACTAATTATAAGTAAATGAACCAAAAATTTTTTCCTCATAGTTAAGAAAATTTCTAATTTTTAAGTTAAATTTAACTAAATTTTAGGAAAATTCATGATAAATTTTCAAAGACATTTTTTCTTTAATTTTAGTTATGTCTTTTTTTTCAGTGCAATAGGGTTCACATAAGTGTGAAGGATCGGCGATACTTTGGAGACCCAAAGAACCAAAAATGGCCTCCACTTTGCTCTATCTGTCTAAGTTTTCGAGATATCGCCATTTTAAGTTTTTTGAAAAAAAAATTTCCCTGAGTTATAAAAATTTTAATAAAATAGTGGAAACAAGTAAGAGTTTAAAATTCGGCTGTTTTGAATTTTTGATGCCGTCCAACATGTAAAAAAAATTAAAAAATACAGTGGCGTTTTTTGAGGGGTTTTCGGTAGAGGCCATTGGGGTTACTTCCCCTCGCGGCTTAGTTTTATAAATTCATTTACTATGCGTTTTGCAATTTCGTAATACAATTTTATCGATATTTAAAAAAAATTTCAATATCCACGCCCACAAAAGGGCGGTACGTATAAAAACACATTTTGTAATCCCAAATGTTTCATTTGCTTATTAAAATGTTTCATTTGCTTATTAAAACCTTTAAAAAAATGAGTTTTTTTAGAGGTTGGTTTAGTTCCTCAAGGGGGTACTTTTTTCACCCTCCACAGATTTTTTTTATTAGTTTTAGTTTATATTTTTCCCAAAACTAAGAAAAACAAATTTATTTAATATTACGCCAATTTTAACTAGAAAATGGGAAAATTATATAACACATTAGTTTATTCACATTCTAGGACTAGATTGGGTTCAGACCCTGGACCCATTGGTTCGGACACCATGAGCACAGACCCTTTTAGCTCGAGATTCCGTTGGGTCCTTTAAGGGTCGCCAAAGATTTTGACATTGAGATACGCACGGTGCCCTGGATAGGATTTAAATAATGGATTATGTTTTTAGAAGATAAAAGAAAGAAAATGAGCCAAAAAAGAAAAAAAAGTACTAGGCGCTTTTTTTTGGCGGGCAAAAAGATGAATTTAAAAAAAACAAAAAAGAATTTATTCTTTCAAATGCATTAAAATTTGTATATGCGGATGTAAATTCATCACATATTTACATATCAGTTAGATTTAGATATATATGTAACATATTTTTCCAGATATGAGACTTAAAAGAATAATTTCACTATTAATTGAAACTAAATGAAATATGTCCTTGTAAATTATTTATAAATGTAAGTTCTTTAAAGTTTTCAGTGTACTACTCAGACGGACAGCAGAACACAAAGTTGCCTCAGTTTAAACCTTAGTGAGTCATATAATTTTAAAAGAATTAATACTTTTTTGTTAAAAATGTTTTTTTAAGAAAAATCAGAAAACGATAGTAAAAATCATTAAAAATGTGTTTGCAATGCATTAGGAAGAGTAAAATAAAGTAAATAGTTTAAAAAGAGATACAGAAAGTGGTTTGGACTATTTGTTTATTGCGAAACTTATGGATGGACTTAATATCCTTTTTTAATTTTGTTTATTTCGCCAAAAATCCTTTGTAAATTTTGTTTGTATTGTTGTTTCCCCCCTTTAAAATCTAGAAACAGGATCAATATTAAATGTGAAGTAACTGCTAGAGTTAAAACTTTCATTAAATTAAAGAAGAAATTTGATTTAGTCTCACTAAATAGTGAAATTATTCTTTTAAGTCTCATATCTGAAAAAATTATGTCACATATATATTTAAATCTCACTGACAAGTGAATATGTGATGAATTTACATCTGTATAAAAAAATTTTAATGCATTTGAAAGAATAAATTCTTTTTTGTTTTTTTGAAATTCATCTTTTTGCCCGCCAAAAAAAAGCGCCTAGTACTTTTTTTTCTTTTTTGTCTCATTTTCTTTCTTTTATAGTCAAAAAACATAATCCGCTTAAAAATTGGAGTAACACCAAAATTTTATTTAAATCCTCTCTAGGGCACCGTGTACGGTAATAAGGTGCCTGGTAGGGTCTTGAGAATTACTATATAACTCAAAAATTATTAGTCAGAGGGCTTTCGGCTATTTTGCGAAAGTGTTTTACCAGTTTAGAGATACAAAATGGCGTTGGACTTTTTCTCGTGTTGGCAGTATTTACCGAGATATGTGCAAACATAAAATCTCAGAAGTTTAAAATTTTATATCCGAAATTAGGCTCTTGAGAAACCGACAGATATGCAGAGCTATGCTATTTCATCCTTTTCACTCTGTCTAGCTTTGTTTCGAGGTATCGCCATTTTGAATTTTTAACTAAATTCTAAGATGTTATTTACTAAATTCTCAGAAGTTATTAACTAAATTCTAATAAATACACTTCCACAATTCAAAAAAGAGAAATACGATGATGTTTTTTTAAGTAAAATTTAACTAAACTTGGACTTAATTGTTTTTTAAGAAATATGTCTTAAAAATAAAGAAAAGTTTCTTAGATTTTTGGAAAATTTCTTTGGCAGTAAGATTTTTTTTCCTTATATTAAAAAACTCCATTTAAAGAAATTTATGAACTAATTATAAGTAAATGAACTAAACTTTTTCCTCGTAGTTAAGAAAATTTCTCATTTTTTAGTTAAATTTAACTAACATAAGTTTTAGGAAAATTCATGATAAATTTTCAAAGGCATTTTTTCCTAAATATTAGTTATTTCTTTTTTTTTCAGTGAATAATGCCAAAAAAATACCGTTATGAAGGAGGAGTTAGAGGGTTAATTTATTCCACAAAAATATTTGCCATAATATTTCTTACCAAGTTGTTAAACACATCCTACACCGTAGATGTAAAGAAAATATAGTTTTATATACCGATATGCTGCAAGAACAGGCCAAAGCTGGGAAAATTAACCGTCTCGAAAACAAAAAACTCGTTAGGGGGTACGCGGCTGATAAAATTTAAAATTAGGGGTACGCGAGCCAAAAAGGTTGGTAACCGCTGCCCTACATCACTCTTTTGTTCGTTAGCATTTCAACGTATTTCGTATACACAAATCATGATTCCAATATTTAAAAGAATCGGACCAGTCCTACTTGTAGTCCCCATTCAAACCACCTTGCCGATATTCACATAAATCTCCCAAAATTCATGAAATTTGGAAATGTTGTGGTAAATTTTTGTTTATAGGGGTTCCCATTATCGTCTTTCGAAAGAGAATCGTTTTTTGCTATTACCTTAAATTTTATTTTCGGGACAGGCTAGCGTACAATTTGGTAACCTTATCAAACTTTATTTTAGTTGGACCATTTCTGAACTCAGTCGCCATATAAAAATTTCGTCCGATATTCAGATAAATCGGTCTATTGGTAAAAAAAAGAAGCCTATTTCATCTAAATTTCGTTTGTGTGTGTTTTTACACTAATTTAGGATCTAACAAGATATAGATCCAATTGGATGCATGTTTGGACTTGAGACCTATTTTTCGGAAAACACTGGTGTAGGGTATTATATTGTCGGTCTTGACCGACTATTATTTTCTCACTTGTTTTTTAGTGTTGTACTCTGCTTTTACCCTGCAAACAATAGGGCGATATATAGCCGAAAAGATATTGCGGAGATACGAAAATTTATCATTTCAATAAAAAATCAAAGTAGTATTTTTATTATATCGCCGTTTTCTTATACGAACGATATTTTGGCGATAAACAAAAAAAAACATTGAAAATTTTTATTTCTTTGTCAATATAAAATAAAATAATTTATCAAGCACAACAAGAAATCTTTGAAAGAATATAAATTTGGCCCAAAGATAAACTAAAAAATTCAGCGAATGTTCCTGATATATTTTTCAGGTGAATGCAAATGTTTTTAGTCCTGTTAACATAACCAAAATATGAATGAAAAAAATAATGTCTATTTGCAGCTTCAGGGAATCGATATAGCTGTATCACCGTTTTATCATTTTGGTGATATTCCGGCGATACATACAAATCTATTATTTTTCGTTTATACGATTATACACTCAAAAAAAAAAACTGTAATGTTAGCAAAAAAAGCTTGCAAACCTACAAGAAAATTTGCTGATTTTGAACCCACAATTTTTTTGCTAAAGTTAGCAAAAATGTTTTGCCAATAATTAGTTAACTAAATATTTTTTTTTTGAACTTATTGTTAGTTTATACACATCTGAGGACCCCATTGGGTTCGGACCCGATAGGCCCAGACCCCGATGGGCCTAGACCTAGTTGGGTTCCTTAAAAATCGTCATAGTTTTTGATCCAAAATTTGTGTCCTTTTCGCTCTAACTTGCTTGGTTTTTGAGATACGTGATTATAGGGGACCACTGGGGTCTTGAGAATTAAAAAACTCGATAACTTCAAAAATATTACTCGGAGAGCTTTTGACTATTTTGCGGTCTTGTTCTACGTGTTGAGAGCTACAAAAACGCTTTTGGACTTTTTGTTGTGTCGGCAATATTTACCGAGATATGAGCATTTTAAAATTTTCGGGAATGCTAACTTTTTTGGATCCAAAGTTAGGGCCCATTAGGGTCCACACATGTGAAGAGGACCGGCGATACTATGGACATTCTAAGAACCAAAAATGGCCTCCATTTTGCTCTATCTGGCTTAGTTTCCGAGATAGCGCCATTTTAAGTTTTCTGAAAATAAAAAAAAAATTTTTGCTAATATTAGCAAAAAAATCTTGTAAAAATGTAGTCAACTCAATTTCAAATTTAGCAAAAGAAATAAGTTCAAAGTTTGTTTAAAATTGCTAATGTGCTAAATGAAGTTTACAAGAATTTTTTGCTAACATGCTAATCTCAACTAAAAATTTGCTAAAAGTTAGCTAACTAGCGTTAGCAAAAAAATATTAGTAAATCTACTAACGTATTTTTTTGAGTGTATGGCGATATTGCCCTTTTATCGCCAAGACGAATCGTTTTCGTATCGCCGGGATGTATTGCCGTCGGGTAACAGTTTCTCCCGAAAGATGTATCGCCGGCGATACGAATTCGATAATTTCCGCAATAACATTTATCGTATCGGCAATACAACCGGCGAATCGATGTCGTATCGTTTTGTTTGCAGGGTAATATTACTATTACTAAATCTGCTGCCTGGATTTAAAATAATATTTAGATTTAAAATATTACTGTGAGGTTCATTAACTCTAATATTTTTATACCCTCCAACCACAGTATGGGAGTTTACTCACTTTGTCATTCCGTTTGTAACGCATCGAAATTATCGGTCGGGGACCCCATAAAGTATATATATTATTGATCCTTGATCGATTCTACTTAAGACATTCTGTGAATGTCCGTCTGTCCGTCCGTCTGTCTGTAGATAGCACGATACAGCCCAAAATACAAGAGCTGCAATTTGACATGAATATGTCTTATGGCAGGTTAAGTTCGTAAATGGCAGGTTAAGTTCGTAAATGGGCAAAATCGGCCTAGGGGGAAAAAAGTTCCCCCTTGAAGAACTAAACCAACCTCTGGAAAAATACCCTTTTTAACATTTTTTTTTGTATTTTTGTCAAATAAATGAAACATTTGATATATTTATCGGGATAGGAAGGTACTCTCCACGTCTCCCACTGACGCCCATCACGCCCCCCCCAAAAAAAAAAAAAAAAAAAAAACAAACGCCCCTGACAATTTTTTTTTTAATTTTTTTTACATTTTGGTATAAAAGATTTGGGTACAAAAGATTCGGCACAGCCGAATTTAACACCCTCACTTGTTATTAATGCAATTAAACAATAGGTACTCAATATCTAAATTTAGTTGACAAGTTAGTAAAGCATGAATAGTACAAATAATAACAGAGAGTAATCAAAATGATTGTCAGCGGTATGCTTAAATGCTTAATTTTATTTAGTATATTTGCATTGTCATTAGCTGCGACTTCTATTAAATTCACTAATGTTAAATGTAAAGAAATCGATCCAACATTTGGAAAATTTGAAATATGTCGCCTGAATTTGATAAAACGTAATACGGTGGCCTTGAATATCGATTATAAATTTTTAAAAACTAAAAATGATAGTATAACTGTAAGTAAAAGTTTTAAACAAAAATTTCCATTTGAAGATTTTTTTTTTTTTTTAACATTAAGGTGGAATTTCAGTTATGGAAAAAAGCCAATGGCTATCATCCTTTTTTGTATAAAGCAAAATTTAATTTTTGTAATTTTATGCAATATGCTAAAAAATATCCAACTATGAGAGTTGTATTTCTGGAACCACTTCTAGCTGACACAAATATAAATCATACATGTCCCTATGATGTATGCAACAGTTTTTCTTCTTATAAATTTTATTAAAAAGTTAAAAAAATTAATTCTTTATTTCTAGCACAATATAACTGTAAAAAATTTGGTTTTGAAAGCATCAATGATACGTTTAGTTCCATATCCAAGTGGTGAATATATGGTATCGCATAAAATTGGTATAAATGATGATATGAAATTGGAAATAAAATCTTATTTTGTAATAACAGAATAAAATAACAAATAATATCAGCAAAATAGAGTTACATTCATTGTCAGAAAAAAGAGATAATTTAAGAGAGATTTAAAATTGTATCATAATATGTTTATAGCAATCATAATTTTTTGTAGCAATCACATGTGGTTCTAAATTATAATTTAACGATTATAATCGTTAATAATAACACTATTCTAGTCGCAAAAATTATCAAGCTGTGCACCCTGCTGGTAAAGCTAATTCGGGTACGCTGAATTCAATGGTGCTAGCCAGGGATGGAAAATCGAAATTTTGAAATGGTACTGAAGCACTACCAAAAAAGTACTTTTTTGCCCCCGACGCACAGTGCCACATTTGGCCAATCTAGCACGACAAAAATAAAAAAAAAAAGTTTCCCGATTTTTATGATATGTATGTATGTATTATAGAACATTCCTAATAGCACGGAAATAATCATATAAGATCGATAATTCTGTTCGTTACTAACAGGTGGGTGCATAAAGTTGCATCTTGTAAAATCCTGTAACTAGTGTACATAATTTCGCATAAATTAAGTCGAGTTTAAACTGTTGTAACTTTTGAACAAAAAGAGATATTTATCCACTCTTTTTTGGTAATTTTAAAGGATATTTAAATGCTTTAAGTCATATCTTTTCTTTTTTTTTAAAACAAATTTTTGTATTTTTTATTAAATTTTTAATAAAATACAAATTTTTGAAAAGAAAATAATATATTTATTTTTTTTGATGGAATAGAACTTTTGTGTTTGGTCCGTATTGGTCGCCGTACTTTTTCAGATATATTGACCAATATCCATAGTACTTATTTCAACGGCTAACTTTTGCGACCGTCTGCGACGCCGACTACAGTGGGGCGATATGTAAACCTTGTTTTTACATATTTTTTAAACATATTTTAAAAAAGTGGGCGTGGCAGTTGTCTGACCGCCCCTTTTTTTGTGATATTATTTCTACAGTCATTGAGAGTATATATACCAAATTTAAAGAAATTATAACCAAAATTACAAATTTAAAAAAAAATGGGCGTGGCCCTTAACCCGCCTCCCACATTTTTCATAATGTTATTTTCGAAGTCAAAACGAACATTTATACCAAATTTCAAGTCAATATAATTAAAATTGGATTTTTGTCGTCCTAGATTGGCCAAATGTGGCGCTGTGCGACGGTACTAAAAAAATAATGTCTAGTTTCTGTACGACGACCGTTATTCACCTGCGACGAATAACATTCGTTATAGAAAAAATTTGCATAATTCAATACATAAGTACTTAAATTTAGAACATCCTTTTCCATTTATGTATTTATTTTTTAGAAAAAATTCTAATAAATGTTGACTTCAATCAAAAATTTCATTTATTCGAAGTTTTTGAAGAATTTTTTCAATGAAAATCGGTAGATTTTCGTTGTTTTGTAGATTTGGTTAAACAAATGTATGAAATCGTCTGGTATAGAAAAGGTACTAAATCAGAAAGTATTTAAGTACTAGCTTTTCCATCCCTGGTGCTAGCCGTTTTTCGAAGTTAGCGCTCGTATTCGCGATATTTGCGATTTAAAATTGTAAAGCCTAGGTACACAAAAATTAAATTTTTATGCTTTTGAGATAGTTTTTAAATATAAATTTAGAAAATGCATTGATTTTTTTTGGAAAAAAAATTTTTTCCGCGAAAAAAAAAATTTCCCGCAAAAAAATTTGCGAAAACATTTTTTTTCCAAAACTTTTGTGTCTGTAATGTATCGTATTCTTTTCATTTTCATAAATTAATAGCAAAATAAAAAAAAAAAAATTCGCGGAAAAAAAATTCCGCGAATAAAATTTTTGTTTCGTATATTCAATAGAGTTTAGGTTATAAAAATTCAGCAATTGTCTAAATAATATAAATTTTTTTTTATACCCTCCAACTACAGTATGGGGGTATACTCACTTTGTCATTCCGTGTGTAACGCATCGAAATATCAGGCTAGGACCCCATAAAGTATATATATTATTGATCAGTGATCGATTCTAAGACATTCTAGCGATGTCCGTCTGTCCGTTCGTCCGTCTGTCCGTCCGTCTGTGGAAGACACGATACAGTCAAAAATGAAAGTGCTAGACTCCTGAAAGTTGGCACATATATGCCTTATGTTCATAGGCTGGTTAACTTCGGAGATGGGCAAAATCGGACCAGGGGGGAAAAAGTTCCCCCTTGACGAAGTAAACCAACCCATGAAAAAAGGTAACTTTTTATAGGTTTTTTTGTATTTTTGTTAAACAAATGAAACATTTTTATGCTTGAAAAAGTTCAAAGTCTTGGACTTGGACCCAGGGGATTTGAAAATGACTTCTTTTTGGTCCGCCCCCTTTTGTGGGCGTGGGTATTAGCAAATAATTTATATTATGATGAAATTGTATATCTTTTGAACAAAAAGCATAGTAATTAATTTGAAAACATTTTGGCCAGAGAGAAGGTGTCCCAAAGGACCCCCGACAAGCCCCCCCCCAAAAAAACGCCCCTGCAATTTTTTTTATTTTTTTTCAACGTTGGAGGGTATACAAAATTCGGCACAGCCGAATTTAACACTCTCACTTGTTTTTTACTTAAAAGTAAAAAAAACAAGTGAGAGTGTTAAATTCGGCTGTGCCGAATCTTTAATACCCTCCAATATATAAAAAAATTAAAAAAAAAATTGCAGTGGCGTTTTTTTTTTTGGGGGGGTCAGTAGGGGTCATTGGGAGACACATAACCCCATGAGGTAAATGTTAAAAAAAATTCATTTATTATGCTTTTGGAGCTTAAGTAACACAATTTTATCATTATTTAAAAACATTTTTAATATCCACGCCCACAAAAGGGGGCGGGCAAAACAATACGATTTTTTTTATTTCCTGGGTCCAAGTGCAGGACCTTGAACTTTTTCTGACATCAAATTGTTTTATTTGCTCAACAAAAATACAAAAAAACCTGTGAAAATATGGCGTTTTTCAGAGGTTAGTTAAGTACTTCAAGGGGAAACTTTTTTCCCCCTGGTCCGATTTTGCCCATTTACGAACTTAAACTGCCTAGGACTAAAACACATATTCCTGACAAACTTGACGAGTCTATCTTTTTTATTTTGGACTGCATCGTGTCTTATACAGACGGACGGACGGACGGACGGACATACGGACATTCTAGAAAAGTCTTAGAATGGATCATAGATCAATAATATATATACTTTATGGGGTCCCCGACCGATATTTCGATGCGTTACAAACGGAATGACAAAGTGAGTATACCCCCATACTGTAGTTGGAGGGTATAAAAAGATAATTGCGAAAATCGCTAATACATACGCTAACTTTGAAAAACTGATATTACCAAGGGGGTACACGAACTAGCTTATCCAGATGGCTGTCGTAAATTTAAATCAAACTTTAAATATTTGTATTGAACCAATTTTTTCACGAAAATAAAGATTTTTCGCGAACAAAAAATGTTTTTCGCGAAAAACATCACGGTAATATGGTTTGATATGTTAGTTTAACAGACTTGAATGGCTTTTAATTTAAAAAAGATCAAAAATGTTTAAAAATATCGTTTTTATTGTACTTGAGCATCAGAATTTCAAATCGTGAATATCGCGAATACGAGCGCTAACTTCGAAAAACGGCTTGCACCATTGAATTCAGCTTACTACACCTTTTCCAATTGAAATTCAGAAAAGATCAATTGTAATTCAGAAATCTCAATTGAAATTCAGAAAAGCACAATTGAAATTCAGAAATCGTAATTGAAATTCAGAAAAGCCCAATTGAAATTCAGAAATCATAATTGAAATTCAGAAAAGCCCAATTGAAATTCAGAAATCACAATTGAAAATCAGAAAAACCCAATTGAAATTCAGAAATCACAATTGAAATTCAGAAAAGCCCAATTGAAATTCAGAAAAGACCAATTGAAATTCAGAAAATCACAATTGAAATTCAGAAAATCACAATTGAAATTCAGAAAAGCCCAATTGAAATTCAGAAATCATAATTGAAATTCAGAAAAGCACAATTGAAATTCAGAAAATCACAATTGAAATTCAGAATAGAACAATTGAAATTCAGAAAATCACAATTGAAATTCAGAAAAGCCCAATTGAAATTCAGAAAATCACAATTGAAATTCAGAAAAGCACAATTGAAATTCAGAAATCGTAATTGAAATTCAGAAAAGCCCAATTGAAATTCAGAAAAGCACAATTGAAATTCAGAAAAGCACAATTGAAATTCAGAAAAGCCCAATTGAAATTCAGAAAATCACAATTGAAATTCAGAAAAGCCCAATTGAAATTCAGAAAAACACAATTGAAATTCAGAAAAGCACAATTGAAATTCAGAAAATCACAATTGAAATTCAGAAAATCACAATTGAAATTCAGAAAAGCCCAATTGAAATTCAGAAATCGTAATTGAAATTCAGAAAAGCACAATTGAAATTCAGAAAATCACAATTGAAATTCAGAATAGCCCAATTGAAATTCAGAAAATCACAATTGAAATTCAGAAAAGCCCAATTGAAATTCAGAAAATCACAATTGAAATTCAGAAAAGCCCAATTGAAATTCAGAAATCGTAATTGAAATTCAGAAAAGCCCAATTGAAATTCAGAAAAGCACAATTGAAATTCAGAAAAGCACAATTGAAATTCAGAAAAGCCCAATTGAAATTCAGAAAATCACAATTGAAATTCAGAAAAGACCAATTGAAATTCAGAAAATCACAATTGAAATTCAGAAAAGCCCAATTGAAATTCAGAAATCACAATTGAAATTCAGAAAATGTAAACAAACCAAATGTAAACAACCCAATTATTAGTCACCACTACATAGACAGATTAAACAAATGATGTACAATTAATATGTATATGAGAGTATTCAACTTTATTCTCTACGTATTGCAGAGATCAGACAGAAAATACACTAATAAAATGTTGTTGGTAAAATCAAGTGAAACTGACTTTATTTTTTTTTTTATCTACATAATTTTTTATTAGTATTGTGAACAAAAATATTTACTCTACCACGTAACATAAATATTGCTATATACATATTTATATTTTATATTTTTCGTGTGGCATGCTCAATTTTTTAAACATATTTATGTTAGAAATATATATTAACATGGTACTATTTGAAAATTAAAATATAATAAATAAAGTTAATACCAGGGTTCAAAAAAGCTGCTAATATTATCCAAAAACAGACATATATTTCATAATTTTCATTAATGATATCTAAAAATAGTTATCACACTTTAATATTTAACAACAAGCTTTCTAACAGCAGCCGGCTGTACACATTATCTTGTCCAATAGTAGCTCTGATGCATGTTTGGACAACAAAAGGCTTTTTTTTATTTTATGTATATCCAAAAAAAGCAAAACAAAGTCTATTTTTTTTATGTCTAAATATATATAGCTTGTGTGTTTATTAAGGGTGGGATAGTGTTGTGTGAGATTTTAATCAGCAATATTTGGAAGCGCTAGAACAGCTCATTTTGTGAGGTTGGTAAAAAAAGTGTATGAGCCAAAAAATGGGGGAGGTCGGATAGGATCTAGGGGTCGCTCATCGGGGTCAAAGTTGGGCGTAGAGTGGAAAAAATCCACAAAAAGCCCCAAAACTCCCCTGGTTTTGCTCCTCGAGGGGTCAAATGTGAGACCGGCCCCCATTATTTTTTCCCCCTGAACACTTTTGCAAAACATACCTAAGCCCTATTTCCAATCCCTAAGGGGGGTCCCATACAAAGGTTCAATTTTTAAAAAATCTTGCTCCTACCGCTCTAGCTGTCATAGAAATCACCCTAGAGGAATCAAATGTATGACCGACCCCAATATTTTTTCAACCCCAACATTTTCTTAGAACATACCTACCCCCTATCTTCAATTCTTAGGGTGGTCCCCATACATTTTTTTTTATTTTTTCTTAAATTGTCATATTAAATCAGCTCCTACAGGTCCAATGGTGCCTCCTAGAGGGGTCATTATCAAGACCAACCCCCATTAATTTTTAGCCCCCAACACTTCTTCTGAACATACCAATTCCATATCTCCAATTCCTAAGGGGTCTCCCACACAAAATGACATTTTTGTAAAACTTGCTCTCACCGCTCTAACTATCGCAGGGGTGACCCTAGAGAAGTTAAATGTGTGACCGACCCCCTATATTTTTTCAGCCCCAACATTTTCCCCAAACAACCCTACCCTCTATTTCAAAGCCTTAAGGGTGTCCCCACACATTTTTTTTATTTTTTAATTTTTTTTTATAAAATCTGCGCCTACCGCTCCCATTCTGCCTTTTAGGAACGGTAAATGCAGACTGACCCCCATTAATTTTTGCCCCCTACATTTTTTCTGAACATACCTACGCCGTATTTCCACTTTGTAGGGGTGCTCCCCTGGGGAAAACTAAGTGTTTGAAACCAAATTCGGCAAAACGTCTGGACCAGGATTGCTAATGTTTGCGCGTTTTAAAGAGCAGTGGAAAAATATAAAAGACAAACCGTACAGTCTTGGCATATAAGATGAGGAAGTGGCAGGCAACATACCAGCTCAAGTCCAAACTGACATCAAGTTGTTTTGTTGGGCTCAAATAAAAGAAAAGCAACCCAGAGACGACTACAAGGAGTTTCTTGAATTTGTTTTATTATACCTTGGCGAAAATATTACTAATAAGCATTTTAGCCCACCAGGACCCATCAGTCATGCTCGATGGATGGCAAAAGGCATATATTGCCTAAAAATGTTTTTGTTCCGAAAATATATCGGTTTGGCCAAAAAAGAATTAAATGCACTTCTTGATGTGACCGTTTTCATCATAACAATTTACGTAAAAGCTTGGTTTAGCGCTACCAAAGCAATAGAAGCTCCAAATAATGATTTGAATTTTTTGAAAGCGATTGCCAATTATGCTTCAATTGATAATATTCTGTCGCAACGATTGGTCAAGAGATTCTGTGGACATCTCTGGTATCTCAGTGGCGAAGCTGTTGCTCTCGCACTATTTGATCCGAATATCTCTTGTGAAATAAAACGAAAAATGTCGAATGCAATTCGTATATTTGAAGAAGAGAAAGAGGAATTGGAGGAAGAGTTATCTGACGATGAGATGGACGAATCGTCTAACGAAGACAGCGAGGAAGAAGAAGACGATGATATCGGGGAAGAAGATGCCTCAGAGGATAGCGGCGACAGTGGCAACAAGGATTGTAATCCTCCAGTACATGTTGTTGGATTCGAAGGTGTGAAAAGAATTAACATGGCATCGAAACAAGTGAATCAAGAACTCATGAAAACTGATTTAAGCCACTACGTCACACCTGAGACTGCAAATTTTTTTGCACGCTTCGGAATAACAACAAATTTCATTGCTTCCGATCCAAATACTTGGGAAAATCGTCAGGACTACCAGCGAGCGCTGCAAATATTACGTAAATTACATGTTGTCAACGACGCTGCCGAAGAGGCGTAAAATTAATAGAAGACTTTAACAACGTGTTGTGCCGTAACGAGGAGGAAAAAATAGGTCGTGGCCGAAAATCGGAAACAATATCCATCACACTATAAAAATAAATTAATTTGATTTATAGTTATGTATATTATTTATCATTTTTTATTATTTTCAAGTTAAAAAAATATTTTTTTACGCTTAACAAAAGTTACTATTAAATTACAAATTAAAGACCGCGGATTTCTCGATAAAATAAATAAAAAAATTGTGGGGTAACACCTTGAAGATAGAGGGTAGGTATGTTTGAAGAAAATGTTTTGGCTGAAAAAATATATGGGCAGGTCATACATTTGACTTCTCTACATACATTACTAATTTAGTTTTCCCCAGGGGAGCACCCCTACAAAGTGGAAATACGGCGTAGGTATGTTCAGAAAAAATGTAGGGGGCAAAAATTAATGGGGGTCAGTCTGCATTTACCGTTCCTAAAAGGCAAAATGGGAGCGGTAGGCGCAGATTTTATAAAAAAAATAAAAAAATAAAAAAAATGTGTGGGGACACCCTTAAGGCATTAAAATAGAGGGTAGGGTTGTTTGGGGAAAATGTTGGGGCTAAAAAAATATTGGGGGTCGGTCACACATTTAACTTCTCTAGGGTCACCCCTGCGATAGTTAGAGCGGTGAGAGCAAGTTTTACAAAAATGTCATTTTGTGTGGGAGACCCCTTAGGAATTGGAGATATGGAATTGGTATGTTCAGAAGAAGTGTTGGGGGCTAAAAATTAATGGGTGTTGGTCTTGATAATGACCCCTCTAGGAGGCACCATTGGACCAGTAGGATTTAATATGACAATTTAAGAAAAAATAAAAAAAAAATGTATGGGGACCACCCTAAGGATTGAAGATAGGGGGTAGGTATATTCTAAGAAAATGTTGGGGTTGAAAAAATATTGGGGGTCGGTCATACATATGATTCCTCTAGGGTGATTTCTAGGACAGCTAGAGCGGTAGGAGCAAGATTTTTTAAAAATTGAACCTTTGTATGGGACCCCCCTTAGGGATTGGAGATAGGGCTTAGGTATGTTTGGCAAAAGTGTTCAGGGGGAAAAAATAATGGGGGCCGGTCTCACATTTGACCCCTCTAGGAGCAAAACCAGGGGAGTTTTGGGCCTTTTTGTGGATTTTTCCCCCTCTACGCCCAACTTTGACCCCGATGAGCGACCCCTAGATCCTATCCGATTTGCCCCATTTTTTGGCTCATGCATTTTTTTTACGAACCTCACAAAATAAGCGGTTCTAGCGTGTCGAAATCGAAAACTCGTGCACTATCCCACCCCTAGTGTTTATTCTGCTTTGGACGCTGCTTTTGGATTCTGCTTTTGGACGATATTTTTGGATTCTACTATTGGACGATATTTTTGGATGCTGCTGGTAGACAAATATTTAGCTTATTTTATATAAAATGGAATGAAGAATAAATAACTCAACACTGAAAATCTTTTTGAATGATTTGTATATTTTTAAGTGTAAATGAATTTGGTAATACAAATGTATTGAAATTTGTAAATATTATTAGAAGTTATGATTTGTTTTGTATTTAATTTAATACAAAATTAAAGTTAATTAAAATAAGACAATTAATTTTGAAAATTTAAGTATGTCCAGTTTTGTTTTGGTGGTAGTGGCGAGGGTGGTTTTACTAAACTGTATAATATTTCGTTAAATACTTTAAACGTAATTGGTGTTAAGAAAGAAAATTCACAGTTAAAATTGAAATATATTTATGATTTACACCAAAACCTCAATATGCGACCTTTTGTTTTAATTAGAACACTATGGTTCGTTTAAGTAAAACTGAAGTTATGCGAATATTGTATTTACGTTTTATTTTATTTAAACTTTTTTATGCGCTAACGAAAAATCGAAAAAAATAAAATCAATTTATTATTGTGGTTTAAACTTTAAAGCGAATCTATGGCATTTTGCTATCTAAAACATTTTTAAATAACCAAATTTCTATAGATAAAATTTCTAAGAATCTCAGATTTTTTTGCTAATAAAAGAATGTCCCATATTTCTTAGACACTTTTACTACAGCGAAAAAAAAAAAACAAATTTTATCGCACATTTAAATCATTTTTTAAAAAAAAAAATCACTCTTTTTCTTTAAAATAGCAAAAAACCCTATTAATAAATAAAAAAAAAAACACGGAAATTTTGAGAATTCTTTGTCTAGCGGTAAATACAAAACTAATTTTAAACGCAATAGTTTTAGGCATCAGTAACATTAAACAGCAATTTCAGTGGTTCAAAAGTTGTGAGCAAAACTGTGAATTTCTCATTGGTTTCATTTTAAATTTAATGGTAAAAACACGCTTAATACTCTTTGATAAACATTAGTATGTAACAAAAATATTTAACAAAGTACGTTCCTCACTTTTACTTTTTATCAATTGATTTTTTTAATTAATTAATAAATTTTATCAATTGATAATACTTTCTCTAAAGAAAAAAAAAATACCTTAGAATCTGAGACATTTTCTGTAGTAAAAGTGTCTAAGAAATATGGGGCATTCTTTTATTAGCAAAAAAATCTGAGATTCTTAGAAATTTTATCTATAGAAATTTGGTTATTTAAAAATGTTTTAGATAGCAAAATGCCATAGATTCGCTTTAAAGTTTAAACCACAATAATAAATTGATTTTATTTTTTTTCGATTTTTCGTTAGCGCATAAAAAAGTTTAAATAAAATAAAACGTAAATACAATATTCGCATAACTTCAGTTTTACTTAAACGAACCATAGTGTTCTAATTAAAACAAAAGGTCGCATATTGAGGTTTTGGTGTAAATCATAAATATATTTCAATTTTAACTGTGAATTTTCTTTCTTAACACCAATTACGTTTAAAGTATTTAACGAAATATTATACAGTTTAGTAAAACCACCCTCGCCACTACCACCAAAACAAAACTGGACATACTTAAATTTTCAAAATTAATTGTCTTATTTTAATTAACTTTAATTTTGTATTAAATTAAATACAAAACAAATCATAACTTCTAATAATATTTACAAATTTCAATACATTTGTATTACCAAATTCATTTACACTTAAAAATATACAAATCATTCAAAAAGATTTTCAATGTTGAGTTATTTATTCTTCATTCCATTTTATATAAAATAAGCTAAATATTTGTCTACCAGCAGCATCCAAAAATATCGTCCAATAGTAGAATCCAAAAATATCGTCCAAAAGCAGAATCCAAAAGCAGCGTCCAAAGCAGAATAAACACACAAGCTATATATATTTAGACATAAAAAAAATAGACTTTGTTTTGCTTTTTTTGGATATACATAAAATAAAAAAAGCCTTTTGTTGTCCAAACATGTATCAGAGCTACTATTGGACAAGATAATGTGTACAGTAAGGGTGTTCTTAACAATAAGGGAAAAATTTAAAACGTTTTAATTGCTTGGCACTGGGCAGAATTTTGTTCCTTTGTGCTAAAAACTTAATAATAACAAATTTGGAGTTAATCCGATTACTTTAAGTGGACGCGGAAACGACCTGAAGTTTGAATAACGGATTACAAGGGGAAAAAATTACTTTTTACTCATTTTCTCAATTTTTTCGATATTTTAAGTTAAGTTTGAATTCAAATGGTTACAGAATTGTGATGTGGAGTACATTACCTTTGTAATAAGGCAATAAAAACTAATATCGGTTAAAAATCAGCCAAGTTATTACAACTGCCCCAGGCAACTAGCGTGTGGCAGACCACTTGATCAAAGATTTCGAGTTCAATTTTTGAAATTGCTTGAAATTATCTACTATAGCAACATTATTTTATTCTTTACTTGCCAATGTACTAAGGTAATAGGTATTTTTCATATTGTGTTATGCTAACTTGTTTTTAATTAATGGTAAAAAGGTCAAAATTTTTCAACCCTGTTTTCAAATCTCCAATTTTAAATTTTATTTTTTTTTGGCAAATAAAATTTAAAAAATCGACCATTGGACCATAGGATTTCGTTAAGCACATATAAGGGAATAAAAATTACAAAAATTGTAGACATTCCATTTTTCATTCGGCGGATTTCGAGATAATAGTGATTTTGGTAACTTTTTTAGCTTTTAGTTAATTTTTTTATTTTTTTTTTAACAAACTTCATATGTTTTCTACCGAATTACTACAGAATAATATAGAATACTTCAATTCCTTTAATCAGGGCAAAATTGAGTTATGAAAAATTGACACAGTTAATGGTCAAATGTCAAATTTGAGAACAATTTGAATTTTTAAAGATTAACAATTTTTTTGAGCGGATATTTATGAAACTCCTCGATGTTATTTTAATATGACTAAACGTAAATGGTTTATTATTAAAATTCGGAAAATTAACCCATAAGTGCTATTGGGGTCTATATTTTTTTTATTTAATAGAGAAAATATAAGTATATTATTTCATAGGGTCATATAGACCCCAACAACACTTAAGGGTTAATGTTCTGAATTTTTATAAGCCATTAATTTTTAAATGTTATTAAAATAACATTTAAGATTTTGATTAATATCCGCTCGAAAAATCTGTAAATCTTTAAAAATTCAAATTCTTCTAAAATTTGACCTTTGACCTTTAACTGGGTCAATTTTTCATATCTCAATTTTGCCCTGATTAAAGGAATTGAAGTATTCTATATTATTCTGTAGTAATTCGGTAGAAAACATGTGAAGTTTGTTGAAAAAAATAAAAAAATTAACTAAAAGCTAAAAAAGTTACCAAAATCACTATTATCTCGAAATCCGCCGAATTAAAATCGCTAAACTAGACGAATGAAAAAAGGAATGTCTACAATTTTTGTAATTTTTATTCCCTTATATGTGCTTAACAAGATCCTATGGTCCAAAGGTCAATTTTTTTAATTTTATATGCCTAAAAAAATTTAAACTTAAAATTGGAGATTTGAAAACAGGTCTGAAAAATTTAGACCATTTTACCATTAATTATAAACAAGTTAGCATAACACAATATGAAAAATACTTATCACCTTAGCACATTGGCAAGTAAAGAATAAAAAAATGTTGCTATAGTAGATAATTTCAATCAATTTTAAAAATTGAACTCGAAATCTTTGATCAAGTGGTCTGCCACATGTTAGTCGCCTGGGGCAGTTGTAATAACTTGGCTGATTTTTAACCGATTTTAGTTTTTATTGCCTTATTACAAAGGTAATGTACTCCACATCACAATTCTGTAACCATTTGAATTCAAACTTAACTTTAAATATCGAAAAAATTGAGAAAATGAGTAAAAAGTCATTTTTTCCCCTTGTAATTCGTTATTCAAACTTCAGGTCGTTTCCGCGTCCACTTAAAGTTATCGGATTAACTCCAAATTTATTATTATTAAGTTTTTACTACAAAGGAACAAAATTCTGCCCAGTGCAACACAAAAATCCGAAATAAAAAAATAAGAACACCCTTAGTGTACAGCCGGCTGCTGTTAGAAAGCTTGTTGTTAAATATTAAAGTGTGATAACTATTTTTAGATATCATTAATGAAAATTATGAAATATATGTCTGTTTTTGGATAATATTAGCAGCTTTTTTGAACCCTGGTATTAACTTTATTTATTATATTTTAATTTTCAAATAGTACCATGTTAATATATATTTCTAACATAAATATGTTTAAAAAATTGAGCATGCCACACGAAAAATATAAAATATAAATATGTATATAGCAATATTTATGTTACGTGGTAGAGTAAATATTTTTGTTCACAATACTAATAAAAAATTATGTAGATAAAAAAAAAATAAAGTCAGTTTCACTTGATTTTACCAACAACATTTTATTACTGTATTTTCTGTCTGATCTCTGCAATACGTAGAGAATAAAGTTGAATACTCTCATATACATATTAATTGTACATCATTTGTTTAATCTGTCTATGTAGTGGTGACTAATAATTGGGTTGTTTACATTTGGTTTGTTTACATTTTCTGAATTTCAATTGTGATTTCTGAATTTCAATTGGGCTTTTCTGAATTTCAATTGTGATTTTCTGAATTTCAATTGGTCTTTTCTGAATTTCAATTGTGATTTTCTGAATTTCAATTGGGCTTTTCTGAATTTCAATTGTGCATTTCTGAATTTCAATTGTGCTTTTCTGAATTTCAATTGGGCTTTTCTGAATTTCAATTACGATTTCTGAATTTCAATTGGGCTTTTCTGAATTTCAATTGTGATTTTCTGAATTTCAATTGGGCTTTTCTGAATTTCAATTGTGATTTTCTGAATTTCAATTGGGCTATTCTGAATTTCAATTGTGATTTTCTGAATTTCAATTGTGCTTTTCTGAATTTCAATTACGATTTCTGAATTTCAATTGGGCTTTTCTGAATTTCAATTGTGATTTTCTGAATTTCAATTGTGATTTTCTGAATTTCAATTGGGCTTTTCTGAATTTCAATTGTAATTTTCTGAATTTCAATTGGGCTTTTCTGAATTTCAATTGTAATTTTCTGAATTTCAATTGTGATTTTCTGAATTTCAATTGGGCTTTTCTGAATTTCAATTACGATTTCTGAATTTCAATTGGGCTTTTCTGAATTTCAATTGTGCTTTTCTGAATTTCAATTGTGCTTTTCTGAATTTCAATTGTGTTTTTCTGAATTTCAATTGTGATTTTCTGAATTTCAATTGTGCTTTCCTGAATTTCAATTGTGCTTTTCTGAATTTCAATTGGGCTTTTCTGAATTTCAATTGTGATTTTCTGAATTTCAATTGGGCTTTTCTGAATTTCAATTGTGCTTTTCTGAATTTCAATTGTGCTTTTCTGAATTTCAATTGTGCTTTTCTGAATTTCAATTACGATTTCTGAATTTCAATTGGGCTTTTCTGAATTTCAATTGTGATTTCTGAATTTCAATTGTGCTTTTCTGAATTTCAATTATGATTTCTGAATTTCAATTGGGCTTTTCTGAATTTCAATTATGATTTCTGAATTTCAATTGGGCTATTCTGAATTTCAATTGGGATTTCTGAATTTCAATTGTGATTTCTGAATTACAATTGATCTTTTCTGAATTTCAATTGGAAAAGGTGTAGAATTAACTTTACCAAGCTTGTTAAAAAAAAAGTGTCAAATTCGAGCACAGTGTAGTTATTTATGTAGTATCATAATATGATTGCTTAAAAAATTTGATGGTTGCTACAAACAAAAAACAAGTAAGAAAGTAATAGTCGGTCAAGACCGACCATATGATACCCTACACCAGTGTTTTCCGGAAATGTGTCCCGAGTCCAAACATGTACCGATTGGATCTGTCTTTTGTTAGATATTTATTTAGTGTAGAAAACACACAGAGATCAAATTTTAGTGGATTTGGTTTATTTTTTTGCCAATAGACAGATTTAACTGAACATCGGTCGACATTTTTATATGGGGGACAAAGTCCAAAAATGGTCCAATTATTTTCCGATTTGATTAGGTTACTAAAGTACACGTTTAACATCTAAAAATAAAATTTTTATCAAATATTTCGATTTTTATGAATTTTGAGGGAATTATGTGAATATCGGGAGGGTGGTTTGTATGGGGACTACCAGAAGGACTGACCCGATTCCTTTGAAATTTAGAACGATGATTTGTGTACACAATGTTTGTTTACTTGCTAAAATTCAAAGCGATATCTATTACAGATATTATTAATTGTATTTCAGAAATTATATACTGTATTTCAGAATTTATCAATTTTATTTCAGAACTTATCAATTGTATTTAAGAAATTTTTAATTTATATTTCAGAAAATATTTTCCAAAATTAAAACTTACACTTTTTTACAAAGTTGAAAATTTGAAAAGTTACCAACATTTCGAAAGCTCTTCCACTTTTAAAACTTTAGGACTTCATTTTTGGATTCATTCATGCCCTGAACACAACTAAAAAATTAAATTTTTAAAATCCGTCCGAAAATTTTTGAGATATCGCTATTTGACATTTGCCAAAAATGCCGTATTTTTTCAAGTTTTATTCTAAAAAATCAATTCTTTTACCCTTTGATAGAGCTTGAGACAAATTTTTTATTAATTTGAGCTAAATCCAAAACCCGTGGCGCCCCATGATCAAAAGTATGTGTTTTTAGAAAATTTTCTTAAAAAACTCAAAACTTTGATATAAGGGCGCCTTGGGTCTGATGAATCTGATTTATGAGTCTGATTTAGCCGAAATTAAGTTTAAATGAATGATCAAAAATTCCAAAATCGAATATACTTTTAAAATAAGGTTGATATGGTTGTAGGTCACGTCAAAAGGATCGCAAAAGTGCCCATCAAACTTGCCAGACACCCTCAAATTTTAAAGTTATTGTCAAAAAACGATTTTTTGGGACTATTCTCAATAAACCACGTGTAACTTAAACATTTTTCAACCGATTTTCAATTTTTCAACTGTTTTGGATGGAAGAAGGATAGGGCTTTTCATGTGTGAATTGGTCTATACATATAAAAAGATATGAAGGGCTTACTGCAAGAACTTGATAAGCGACATTTTATTTCTTTGAGTTTTTCGCATTCTGCTGATCATTGGCGTAGGAAGCCAACATTTCTGGGGGGGGCTAAAGCCCCCCTAGATTTTTTTTAATTTTTTGTTATTTTTTTCTTAATAGAAAAACCCAGACCTATTCCTGAAGCGTTTGCTTTAACATGCGTCTAGGTGTTCTAGAAACGAATGCCCCCGAAAGCGATTTAAAATTCATATTTTTTTTTTTTTAGTTTTGATTCTGTAGATTTTTCGGAAATTTAGAACTCCCAGATATGTTTTGAGAATGAAAGATTTTTAATGTTTTTCCTATAGTAAAATCATTAGATTACTATGATTTTTTCAAGAAAAAGTTCTGATGATTGCAAAAGTTGATGATTATTAGTTAAAATTCTCAGATTCTTTCTTTCTTTCAATAACTTTTGTCTATAAAAAAACCCCTTAGAATTTAGAAATTTTTTTAAATCAAAGAAGTTAAAATGTTTTCCTGAAGGTAAAACCCTAAGATTCGGTAAAGTTTTTATTACTGACAAAAACATCAGATTCATATAAAAACTTTTTTCAATAATTCAGACTATTTTTCAATTGGAAAAACTTTTAGATCTTATATAATAATCATTACGAGTCCTTAAGACTCATTGAATAATCATAACGAGTCCTAAAGACTCATTACATATTATTATTTATTGTTGCAAAAATTAATGAAATCATTAAATTATTAAAAAAAAAAATTGTGAATGATTAAAATTCTGGGGGGGGCTAGCCAATGCTGCTGATGTTCCATTGACAGATTTTTGGCAGAAGTATTGCTTCACTCCTTCGTACAAGTATATTGAGAATAAAAGTTCTGCTAAAGTTCTATTTTCTACATTTCACACACATGGAAAGCCCCATCCTTCTTCTATCAAAAATAGTTAAAAAATTTGAAATCGATTGAAAATTTTCTGAATTACACACGGTTTAGTGAGAAAAGTCCCAAAAAAACGTTTTTTGACAATAACTCTAAAATTTGAGGGTGTCTGGCAAGTTTATTGGGCATTTTTGTGATCTACTCGACAAGACCAACAACATAGACTATTTCACATCAGAAGTATTTTTTCACTGTAGCACAGTGTAATTGAAATTTCCACTATATGAATTTTAATTCCTAATTAATCGGAGGGACGTCAAAAACCCTTCTTGTTTATAGAAAATACTAACTAAAGGAATTCTACAAATTACTTAATTCAATTAATCCACAACAATTTTGCCAATTCATTTAATTACACAGTGCAACACGACTTTGTATCTTAGAATGGACCAAAAAAAAAAAATTAAAGTATACCACCAAAATCCCAGACGAGTTTTGAAAATGTATCTGGAGTTCTTTTTTTTTATGGCCCACTGAAGTTTTCAAAACTTTTTCAAAGGTGTGAATAAGTCAAAAAAGTATTAAACCTAATACTGAGGTAAACAATGTCTAAAAATGTCTTTAGTGAATTTTAATGGCGGTTATTTTCTTAGAACATATTAACCCTCTATCTCCCATTTTTAGGGGTTACTGTTTCAATTCACATACTATAACATTTATGCTTGTGTGGTAGTAGCAAGCGAAAAGTCAACAAATTTGCTTAAGCAACAAAATTTTATAGTGTACGTGTGTCGACTGCGCACAAGCAGTCGGGAATAGGAAAAAATATCCAACACTGATTTAAAGAGTTAAAATGTTCTACAAACATTTTTGCATTAAATTTCCCTAAGGGTAGTCCAAGGCGAAAAGTTTGTACGAAAAGTGCAAAATGTTTAAAAAAATTTCAACGAAGTTTGTACTCTTTCCGAAACCATTGAATCATCCCAGCAAAAACATGGTAATGAGTTGTGAAAAGTAATCATTACCAAGTACATTATTTGTAATGAGTACCCATTACCATTAACATTATTCTAAGCCCAAAAGTAACTACTTTTCAGTAATATGTTATAAAAGCACTTCTAAGTAATAATATCTTCTTGAACTTGCAGTTTTTAACCTTTACAATTCAATTAACTTAAAAAGTACTCAAAAACTTAATAAAAATTACGCAATTTTTAAGTTTTAGTAAAAACAAGTAAAATTTAAAATGTTTTAATTAACTAATTATTTTACTTCTTATTGGTAATGGGTTCTTACTCCTTATTAGTAATCCGAGTCAGTAACTACTTATTTATCTCAATACTCTTCACTAGTTATTTTTGTCTCACGCCCTTGTTAAAATAATTAGTGTTTCATTCAATAAGTAACTACTTATTAACATCTGTTTCGGATTACAAAACCCATTACTAGTAATGCCAATTTTTGCTGGGATGATAATGTTTTGCTGTATAAATAGGTGTTCTTTCCAAAGCAAAATTTTTTTAGAAAAAATAACGCTACATTAATTTGTCATTCCATGCAAAATGCATCGAAATATCGGTCGAGGACCCCATTATGTTTATATTTTATTGATCGGTAAAGGTTTCTAAGACATTCTAGTCATATCCATCTATCTGTTTGTGTTTGTCGATTAAAAAAGTTTTTGATGAAAAAAAGTTTTTAATGAAAAAAAGTTTTTATTGAAAAAAGTTTTTAATGAAAAAAAGTTTTCAATGAAATAAAAATTATTGATCAAAAAAAATATTTGAAAAAAAAATTATAAAAAAAATATTGATTGAAAAAAGTATTGATGAAAAGAAAAGTATTGAAATAATATTGATGAAAAAAAAAATATTGATAAAAAAAATATGGATAAAAAAAATTATTGATGAAAAAAATATTGATGAAAAAAAAATTTCATGAAAATAAAAAATTGATAAAAAAATTATTAAAAAAAATATTGATGAAAAATAATTATGTTGCGTTTTATTCATCAGCTAGTGAATCTTTTTGTTATTCACCACAAGGTGAGTTATTATCCAAGTTACAATTACAAAAAAAAAAGATGAAAACAAAATATAAATGAAAAAAAAAATATTGTTGAAACAAAATATTGATGAAAAAAAAAAAATATTGATGAAAAAAAAAATATTGATGAAAAAAAAAAATGTATAAAAAAATATTGATGAAAATAAAAAATTGATAAAAAAAAAATATTGATGAATTATAATTATGTTGCGTTTTATTCACCAGCTAGTGAATGTTTTGTTTATTCATCATAAGGTAAATTATTATCCAAGTTACAATAAAAAATTTTTGGTTTTAAGAAAATGAAAACAGTAATTCTTATTTTCTTTTTTCTTAATCGTTAGCTTATATAGTCAAACTGAGGTGGCGTTCTGTAACTTTTTGAAAATTAGACACCAGACTAATAACATTATCATGTTAAAAAAAAAAATAAAAAAGTTGCCGGATTTTATATTCCAATTTAAAATTTTTTGTAGCGCAGTGTTGTCAATGGAACATTTTGTAGTTTAATAAAATACTGGTTTTTTGAATTATATATTTTCACAGTGGCCCTATTAAGCAGGCCAGCTGCTGTATCGGTCTCAAAGTGCAGTTGTAAATATAAATATGAAAACACGAGCGCTTCCCAGCAAAAAATTGTTTAAAAGGTTTATGTGTAGTAGTTCACTCAAACTTCTTTTACTCATAACTTCTTCAATAATGGTCCAAATTTCAAATTTTTTTTTTTTCAAAAATTTTGTTTTTTTGCGTACTTTTAAAAAAAAAATCCTACAAAATTCTTAAAAGCGCTCTAGTATGCGATTTTTAAGTTTTTAAATTTAAATCTCATTTTTGAAAATGTTTGTACTCTTCGATTTTTTTGAAATTTTTTTGTGTAAAACTTCTATCAATTCTACAAATTTTTTGCACAGGAGGATCGTGGGATAACGATTATTACTATTTTTAAAATTTTTTGAAAAAAATTTATTGTAATTTTTTAATCTTTAAATCATTTCTGCTGCTCCAATGGTGCGTCATAGAGAGGTCATTTATAAGACCGACCCCCATTAATTTATACGTCTTAACATTTCTTTGGAACCAACTAATACCCTATCTCCAATTTCTAAGGGGGCTCCCAGACAAAACGACATTTTTTAAAATTTGCTCCAACCGCTCTACTTGCCCTCCTAGTGCCCTTAGAGCAACAAAATGTATGACCGACCCACAATATTTTTTTAGTCCAAGTAGGCTTCCATTCAAAATTACATCTTTATAAAATTTTCTCCAACTGTTATTTGTATGGGAGCCTACTTAGGGAGTGGAGATAGGGCGTAGGTATGTTTTACAAAAATGTTGGAGGGCAAAAATAAATGGGGGTCGGTCTCACTAATGACCCCTCTCGGACGCACCATTGGACCGGTAGAAGCTGATTAAATAAAACAAATTTACAAAAAATAAAAAAAATTGTATGGGGACCGCCTTAACAATAGAGATAGAGGGTAGGTGTGATCAGAGAAAATGTTTGGACAAAAAAAATATTGTGGGTCGGTCATACATTTTGTTGCTCTAAGGGCACTATTAGGGCAGTTAGAGCGGTTGGAGCAAATTTTAAAAAATATCGTTTTGTGTGGAAGCCCCCTTTGAAATTGGAGATAGGGTATTAGTTTGTTCCAAAGAAATGTTAAGACGTAAAAATTAAAGGGGGTCGGTCTTATAAATGATCCCTCTATGCAGCGACGTACCCAGGAATTTGAAAACGGGGGGGCACAACTTCCAATTTTTTTAGTCATCGCTGATTTAACTAGGACTACACCCTCTACCACCCCATACCCCCTATACGATTTTGTCTTTATTTTTATAAAAAAAAATTTTTGGAATATCATAACCGTTTTCTTAGGCATTTTTGTGGTTCTACTGCTACGTATTCGTAAGTTAGCGCGTTCCATCATTTCATTATCGAAACATTCACGTAAGAGTCATAATTGAGAGCCATAAAAATGTCTGTTTTGACAGATTTTTCTGCTGACTCGCGCTAGATTATCCAGACAGAAATTTAGCAAACCACATCTGCTAAAATCAGCAGATTCTCATATGGATCAAAATGTGTGTATTTTGCGCAGATATTTGAGGTACATATACTATAAGTATTTTTAAGTAAAGTTTCAAAACTTTATTCATTTGTGCAATTTTAACCCAGAAAAGTGCTAGATTGAACATTTTAGTTTTATGTTCAAAAATTGTTGTTAGATATTCAAAATTCATATTCATTAAAAAGTCTGATGATCGTGCTGTTTTAGATTTAAGCTTGTTCCGTGGTACCATGTTTTGATTTTTCTATTTATATATTTTTAAAAAAAGTATTCAAAATTTAAGATTTTTTTGATAGATAAAGAATCAGCATCTGATACTTTGAATCTGATACATTTTTGTATAAAAATTTTACTATGGAAAATATAGCTTAGAATCTGATAGTTTCTCTAGAAAAAAATTCTAAGAATTTTAAAATTTTCTATACAGAAAATGTTTCAGAATCTAACAATTTTTCAATAAGAAAAAAATCTCCCAAAATTTAAGAATTTTCCTGACGAAAAATTGTATTAGAATCTTAAAGTGTTTCTATAAAAAAAATCTTTTTAGAATCTAAGAATCTCCTATCGAAATAATATTTCAGAATCTAGAGAAAGTGTCTTAGAATCTTATAGTTTGAAATTTTTTTTATACATTTTTATAGAAATTTGTTTATGATCCAGATGCATAATTTTTATTAGATAAAACCAATTTATGAGTTTTTGATACATATTTTACAGATATTTCGATATAAATGACTTTTTAGAAACTAAATTAGATCACACTCTGGAGTTTTTATAAAAAAAAACTAAAATATTTTCTTTAAAAACGAAAATATTTTGAAACCTGTGTATTTTTTTTGTACAATGCGTTGCAGTGTATTAATTTTTAAAAATGTTTAAATCGAAAAGGGGGGCACGTGCCCCCTGTGCCCACCCCCTGTATACGTCCATGTCCTATGACGCACCATTCGAGCAGTAGAAATGATTTCAAGATTGGAAAATTACAATAATTTTTTTTTCAAAAAATTTTAAAAAAATAGTAATAATCGTTATCCCACGATCCTCCTGGGCAAAAAACTTGTAGAATCGATAGAAGTTTAACACAAAAAAATTTCAAACAAATCGAAGAGTACAAACATTTTCAAAAATGAGATTTAAATTTTTAAACTTAAAAATCGCATACTAGAGCGCTTTTAAGAATTTTTTGGGATTTTTTTTTTAAAGTACGTAAAAAAACAAAAATTTTGAAAAAAAAAATTGAAATTTGGACTATTATTGAAGAAGTTATGAGGAAACGAAGTTTGAGTAAAGGAATAAACTACAAATTTTTAAAAATTCGATATCTTTTGAACGGGTCATCAAAAAAATATGGTAATTTAACACGAAGGAGTTTTCGAAGGGTACTAAAAACTGTAAACAAATTGGGAAAATCTAAAAAAAAAATTTTTCAAACTGTCCGATTTGACATGGAATGCCCCATAGATATTATTTCGTTGTTGAATATGAGGAGCTGCAAAACAAAATTTAGTTATATACTGAATTTGCAAAATTAAAATTTTAATAAAGTTTGCTGGGTATTTTCGATTACGCATTATACCCTACACCACTATGAGCTACAGGGTACTATGCGTTTGTGCTAATGTTTGTAAGTACCACAAATATTGGTACCAACTGTCAAGTATAGCACGTACGACACGATTTTGCATGCACACAGAAAATAATATCATATATTTTATTTTAAGTCAAATTTTAATTGTTTTTTAATTTAATGTTAATTAAATTTTTAATTAATACAAGTAATTGTTTGATTAAATTGTTAACTTTATATTAATGGTTTTTAAATTTAATATTAATTAAATATTTAATTAATATAATTTTTTGGAATTCTCGTTTTCTTTATATTTTTATTTTATTTAGAATTACATGCAAATGCATGTTTTTCTTCTGTAGTCTAAAAACGATATTGACCAATTATCTTTCTGAATTTTACTTGCATTAAAATGGCATTGATTTGTTTTTGCATATATTTTCATATTTTAGTAAAAATGCATATTTTTGCATATCTTGGTTTTTAATGCATATTTTGTGCATATTTCCAACTTTTAAATGCATTTTTTTTCATATTTTGGCATCATTTAGCAAAAACACAAATAGAAACTTATGTGTTTCAAACACATAAAAATGTATTTAATAAAAAAGGAAAAAACAAGTAAGAAAGTTATGTCAGGTTAAGACGGGCTATATAATACCCTACACCAGTGTTTCCTGGAAATTGGGTCCCAAGTGGACCGATTAGATCTGTCTTTTGTCAAATCATTTATAAGTGTAAAAAACACTCACAAACCAAATTTAAGTGAAATAGGCTTCCATTAGTTCTCAATAAACCGATTTAGCTGAATATCGGCCAAATTTTCATAAGGGGCTTAAGTCGAAAAATTATCCGATTATAATCAGATTTGATAAGTTTATTAAAGTACGCGCTAAATACACACAAACAAAACTTTAATTAAATAAATTTTTTTTTCGTGAAATTTGAGAGATTTATGTGAATATCGGGAAGGCGGTTTGTATTGGGACTACAAAAAGAACTGGTCCGATTCCTTGAAAATTTGTAATGGTGACTTGTGAATGCAAAACACGTTTACTTGCCAAAATTAGGTCTAAACATGCACCGATTTTTTCCAATTACAATAGGGTTCGTCCTTGGGTAAAGAGAGGTTTTTTCTCTTTCCTAAATTAAATTCACTGAAAAAAACTTCGTGAAAGTAATGAATATTAAAATGAGATTAACGAAAAATTTCTCACGTTTTCAAACGAAGACAGGTTTCTTTTGATCAATGAAACAAGTGTTATTAAAGTCCCTTTTAGTGATAATTTACATAAAACTTATGAAAACTTCTTTGAAACGTTTTTATGAAGTTTTTTATGAAATTAATGAAAGTATTCATTGTTTAAGTGTGCAATATCAGTAGGTAAGTGAAATGAAAATTGCAACCTTAAATTGAAATTAATGAAAACGTTCTTTAATAATAATTGTTGGTGAGTCACGTGTAACCGTCATTAAATGTTACTTAATTTACGTGATTGTAGTATACATGGTAGAAAAAATAATCTTTCACATTTTTTTATGGTTTTAAATTAGCTTTCTCACACGAAGGTTTATAAACTATTACCTTAAATAGTTTTTTTTACACCAATTAAAGAACAAGCAAATACATATCGGGCATGTCATGTCAAATCGGAACTTTGAATTTTTTTTTTTTAGATTTTCCTAATTTAAATGTTGTTTTTCATTTTTAGTACCAAAAGGTACATAAAAATAAAATGTATTTATTCGGCCTTTATATATGTATATATATTCGATTAGAGTTTTATTCTAGTTCGAGGCCCAAAAATATTTCTATTTATGATATTGTCATAATAGAGTATTTTTAATTTATTGCTTTAAAAAAGTTACTCATCTCATAGTATGTCTGTACTGATCAGTTTCATCCCCACTAAGGAATCTTCAGCAGACTTTAGAGAATCATCGTTAATTTATTTACAGATTTTAGTACTTTTCGAAAACTCCTTCATGGTAAATATACAGATTTTTTTGATGACCCGTTTAAAAGATATCGAATATATAAAAATTGGTATTTTGAAAATCATTTTTACTGCTCGTAAAGGGGTCAATATCTCCACTCCCTAAGTGAGCTTCCATTCAAAATTACATTTTTATTAAATTTGCTATAAATTTTTTGGAGAGGAGATAGAGCGTAGTTATGTTTTAAAAAAATATTGAAGAGTAAAAATAAATGGCGCCTCTAGGACGCACCATTGGACGAGCTGATTAAATAAAACAAATTTATAAAAAATATAAAAAAGTGTATTGGGGCCGCCTTAAGAGTTAAAGATAGAAGGTAGGTGTGTTAACAGATGTTTGGACTAAAATATTGCGGGCCAGTCATACATTTGACTGCTCTCGGGGCACTCTTAGGGCAGTTAAAGCGGATAGATACAATTTAAAAAAAAGCCATTTTGTATGGGAGCCACTTTGGAAATTGGAGATAGAGTATTAATTTGTTCTGGAAAAATGTTAAGGCGTAAAAATAAATGGGGCGGTCTCGCTATTAACCCCTCTACGACGCACTGTGGTCAATATTTTGAGATAGCGGCCAAAACTCCTTTTGGTTTTTGTTCTCCGATTTTAAAGTTATTAGACTCATATGAAAGTAGACAGTAGTAAACCTCGGGAGCCAAAAAATTAGAACTCTATTTCAATTATTTCACTGAGAACAGGGTGGTCCAAAATGGGATTTTTCAGAATTTAGTAAATTTATGATATTTTTAGTTAATTTTTAAAGTTTAAATGATCATAACTTTTTTGTTTTTCAAGATTTTTGGACGAAATAAATGTTGTGTTGTAACTTAACTTATTTCCTATTACTGGTAAAAAAATTGAAGCTCTACTGTTTTCAGAACAATTTAAATATTTTTTTTAAAAAAGGTCAAATTTCTCGGAAATTTCCTACTTCATAGAGCACAACTCCTGTGAGTCAAGCTGAGTCAAAACACAAATTTACTATTTTGTAGTCCGAACTCTCCCCTACATTCCTATATATACATGTCCATGCATCGGGGCTGCACTTTTTGAGCTACAGCAATTTTTCTGACCCAAGGTAAGATATTCGGTACAAATGCACGTCATATTTTTTGAGAAGTTATTTTTATGTGAAAGTGGCTATTATGCATATATTTTGATGAAATTTTGTACAAGAGTTCTTAATGACCCAAAAAATAATTCTGTTGAAATTAGGAGAAGTTGGCCCATATTTGGACCTAGTCCACATAGAAGGGTGTATCAAAATTTTGACAAAAATGACAATAGAACTCTCAAATTATGTGGTATCTGGCAATTCATTTGGAAAAGGAAAAAAATGATTTTATTGCCATCTAATATTACATAACTTAAATACCTTATAATTACAAATAAATTTAAAACCAATGGAAATAACCTGTGGATCCTTGGACCTATCAAAAAGACCTATCCTTGGACCTATCAAAAGGACCTATCCTTTTACATATCAAAAGGACCTATCCTTGAACCTATCAAAAGGATCTATCCTTGGTCCTATCAAAAGGACCTATCAGAAGGACCTATCCTTGGACTTATGAAAAGTACCTAACCTTGGACCAATCAAAAGGACCTATCCTTGGACCTATCAAAAGGACCTATCCTTTGATCTATCAAAAGGACCTATCAAAAGGACCTATCCTAGGACCTTGATCTATTAAAAGGACCTATCCTTTTACATATCAAATGGACCTTTCCTTTCACCTATCAAAAGGACCTATCCTAGGACCTATCAAAAGGACATATCCTTGGACCTACCAAAAGGACCTATCCTTGGACCTATAAAAAGGACCTATCCTTGGACCTATAAAAAGGACCTATCCTTTGATCTATCAAAAGGATCTATCCTTTTTCATATCAAAAGGACCTATCCTTGGACCTATCAAAAGGACCTATCCTTTGATCTATCAAAAGGACCTATCCTTTGATCTATTAAAAGGACCTATCCTTGGACCTACCAAAAGGACCTATCCTTGGACCTATCAAAAGGTCCTATCCTTGGACCTATCAAAAGGACATATCCTTGGACCTATCAAAAGGACATATCCTTGGACCTATCAAAAGGACCTATCAAAAGGACCTATCCTTGGATCTATCAAAAGGACCCATGCTTGGACTTATCAAAAGGACCTATCCTATGACCTATCAAAAGGACCTATCCTAGTACAGTCAAAAGGACCTATCCTTGTACCTATCAAAAGGACCTATCCTTTGATCTATCAAAAGGACCTATCCTTTTACATATTAAAAGGACCTATCCTTTGATCTATCAAAAGGGCCTATCCTTTTACATTTTAAAAGGACCTATCCTTGGACCTATCCTTGGACCTATCAAAAGGACCTATCATTGGACCTATCAAAAGGACCTATACTAGGACCCATCAAAAGGACCTATCCTTGGACCTATCAAAATGACCTATCCTAGGACCAGTCAAAAGGACCTATCCTTGAACCTATCAAAAGGACCTATCCTTGGACCTATCAAAAAGACTTACATATCAAAAGGACCTATCCTAGGACCTATCAAAAGGACCTATCCTTTTACATATCAAAAGGACCTATCCTTGAACCTATCAAATTGACCTATCCTTGGTCCTATCAAAGAACCTATCAGAAGGACCTATCAAAAGGACCTATTCTAGGACCTATCAAAAGGACCTATCCTTGGACTTATGAAAAGGACCTATCCTAGGACCTATCAAAATTACCTATCCTTGGACCTATCAAAAGGACCTATCCTAGGACCTATCAAAAGGACATATCCCTGGACCTATCAAAAGCACCTATCCTAGGACCTATCAAAAGGACAAAGGACTTGTGAATATTGAGACTAAATAAATGTCAGTTGCCAAATGTTGGCATTTTCTGACCAAAATTAAGTTTAGGAATAATAAATAAGTATTGGTTGTAAAATACGATTGAAGAAAAAAAGAAATTATAAAAAAAATACCTATTTAAAATGTCAAAATATTCAACTTTTACATGGAAACTCAACAAAAAATTAAAATGCATTTTTAACTCCACATTACTTACGTTCCTATCAGTCGATTTTTACGTTTGAACACGCAAATTGAAGCTTAAAGTCCCTCCTATTGAACAAAACAAATTGCGTAAAAAAATACCAATCCGGTCAAAAGTTATAGAGTTTTGACCGCTATCTCGCGAAATTGACCACTGTGCGACGCACCATTAGAGCAGTAGAAATGATTTAAAGATTGGAAATTTTTTTGAATATTTGTAGAATCAATAGAAGTTTTTCACAAAAAAATTAAAAAAAAAAATAAAGAGTACACACTAGGGTTATGACTCATTTTTGACAAATTTTTTACCTATCATTACGTGATAGGCAATACAAAATTAATTTTAAAAATCGTATTTGCGGGTCATTTTAGTAAAAAAACCTTCCCCACCAAACGCCATTTCTAAAAAATCACAGATAATTTTTGTTTTAAGTCCTATTTTTCAGTCCTATAAGGTTAATTTTAAACCTTGTAATGAATGAATTATATAAAAAAGATCTTGTGAACACTAAGGAACAAAAATAAAGACGACCGGAATTTTACTTTTGGAGCTACTTACATGCTGGCAAAGTTGACGTTAAAAATAGTTAACGCTATGCAGTTAAGGGTTAAACCGCCAAATTTTATTCTTAACGGAATCAAAAAGTCCCTCCAAAAAGCATTCGTCATTTTGACCGTAAATAGCTTTTCATACGCATCGTTTGAGTCTCATATTTTCTTTGTTTTAATTAAACTTAGACAGTATAGACCAAATTTCATCTCGTTTGGTGCGGGAACTTTTTTGACGAAAGCGAAAAAGTAAAAATGCATTTCTTAATATTTTTTTATGGCCTTTTTGGCTAGGGCGTGTTAAATTTCATATTTGCAAAAAAATCCAAAAAGTCATAACCCTAGTACACACATTTTCAAAAACGCGATATTAAACTTTATAAAAATCGCATACTAGAACACTTTTTAGATTTTTTTTTGGATTTTTTTTAAAAAGTAGTACGTAAAAAACGTACTAACGTAAAAACGTAAGTTTCAGTAAAGGAACAAACTGGTGACATGACATAATCCCCACGGACATAATCCCCATTTCCGTTATGGGGACTATGACCAAATTCATTTCGGTCATAATCCCCATAATGGTAGTGGGGAATATGACCGAAAATTACTTGGACATAATACCAATAAAAAACGGACATAATTCCCAGATTTATGGGGATAACGGCCACGTAACAAATGGCCATAATCCCCATTATGGGTCATAGTCCCCACAACTATTATGGGGATTATGACCGAAATGTATTCGGTCATAATCCCCATTTCCGTTATGGGGGTAATGTCCTTGGGGATTATGTCCTGTCACCGAACAAACTACCAATTTTTAAAAATTCGATATCTTTTGAACGGGTCATCCAAAAAATTTGAAAAATTACAACTAAGGAGTTTTTGAAGGGCCCCAATCAACCGGTAAATTTTCGGACTGGCATCCATTTTCTGAAAAACACTGGTGTAGGCTATTATGTGGTCGGTCTTGACTTACTATTATATTCTTACGTGGTTTGCGTTATCTTTAGTTAATATTGAGTATATTTTGTTATAAATATCAATACTTAAAGCAAAAAGTTGTTTAATATAAATTTAACTTTAAACAACAACCAAAGCAAAAATATACATTAAGAAATTAATAATTTATAACAAATATAAAAAAATATATATATAAAAAATGGATAAACAGATTGTGTTAAGTGAATTATATTACATTTTAATTGTAATCGGTACTATTTTTATGTGGCCGATTTTAATATCTATTGGAATTATATCGAAAATCATAAAATTTATTCGCATTAAAGTTAAAAATAAAACAATTTCGGGTCAAGTGGCTGTGGTAACTATTTATTATTATGTATTAGGGTGGCTCGTTTTTCAATTTTTAACTTTAATCAAAATTTATTAGCAGATAATGGTTGTGTAGACATGAGGGTAACATACAAGCAAAATATAAAGTTTTTAAGGCTTAGCTATTTCTTTCGAAGTTTTTCAACACGTGAATTCGAGGAGAAGCCAATCAAAAAGTCATAGTGTTTTTTTGGACCCATGTCACTTCACAGAAAGAATTGAAAACAAATTTCAATCACCAAAAACGCGGTTTCAATTAATTTTTTAATTGAAACTCCTCCAATGAAGAAAATTGTTATATAAATCATCAAATTGTAGGATATTGATTACTTTTTTCTATCAAACACTTTTTTGATTTTGATGAGAAATTTTATAATTTTTATACCCTCCAACCACAGTATGGGGGTATACTCACTTTGTCATTCGAAATATCGGTCGAGGACCCCATAAAGTATATATATTATTGATCCATGATCGATTCTAAGACATTCTGTGAATATCCGTCTGTCCGTCCGTCCGTCTGTATGTCTGTAGATGGCACGATGCAGTCCAAAATAAAACAGCTACACTGAAAAAAAATAACTATACTGAGATTAAATAAACACTGTTATTAATTTAAGTAAACCATATTTTTTACATTTATGCCGAATTGATTGCATTTAAGAAAAAAAGGGTTTAATACAAATTTTTGTTTTACTTAAAAGAAAAAAAATAAATTGTATGCAAAAAAAATAAATAAGTACGTAACTTACTTAAAAATAGTATAGACATTTTCAAGATCTTAAACCAAATAAGTACTATTCTTTAATTCCAAAACGCATTTTCTTTAATTTAATCAATTTTTGTTTTAATTTAAGAAAAAAGCAGTGTTCGCTATCGTAACTCTTTCAATACCGTTACCGATTTAAAACCCTTTTATATTGACTACCGTTACCGTCACCAATACCGAAATAAAAACCTTTAAATACCGTTACCGATAAAAAACCATTACCTTTATTCAAATTTTTGCCGGTATTATAAAGGTTTTGTTTCGGTTTTCTGAATATTACTTATTTTAAAATTTTTTGCAGATAAAAAACAAAGTAAAATATTTTAAATGTACGTAAAATAAAACAACAACTTTTTTTTCATTGCAAATCGTATTGTTATTTGGACAAAAACAATGGCGATCGGTCCAACCAATGATCACATTCACAATGAAATAAACTTAGACAAAGAAGATGTCGAAATCGGAACAACCAATGATCACATTCCAATTTACCTAAAAAGTTCTGAAGAGCAAAATGAGCTCCACGTAATGTACATTTTTATTCCGTATTGTGGCAATCGCTAGTGTTCCTGGCGGTGTCATCCACGCAGGTAAGCGTGGAGAGGTGGGTATCTGGAGTTAAATACACAATGAACCCAAGTCGTTCACTCTAAAGAAAACTGTGTCGAAAAAATCAGTCAAACATCTTTCAGTTTGAATTAGAAAACTTTGACCAGATTTTTGCTAAAATGTTTTCTTTAACTTTAACTAAATTCAAATGTAAAAAAATCAGCTAATTATTTTAATTATTTCACAGAAATATTTAGTTGTCCTGTTTATAAGAAAAATTTCTTGCAAAAAAAAATTTGTTGGAAAAAAAAATTTTAAAAAAAATTATTGAAAAACAACATAACAAAAAAAATTCTCACTTTAAAAAAAAAAAATGATTTTTTTTTAATTATTGTGTTGCTAATTTCTTGTGCTCTGTTTTTCCCCGCACTGCGGCTTCCCCCTTAATAAAAAACTTTCTACTTAAATAAAATACAATTTCGATGATCCGGTAGTTTATCTGAAATCAGCTGATTTTTCTGCTTAAATAAGCATATTTATCTGCCGTCTCGAAAATTTTTTCTACAGAATCTATAGTTTATCTAGATAAAAATTTATCAAACCGCATCAGCTAAAATCAGCAAATTCTGGCTCAAAATGCAGATTTTTCGCATGGCTCAAAATGCAGATTTTGCTGCTGATTGGACAGAGACATTTCATAAACACATAAAAAATTAAAAATTTGTTAATTGAATTGCAATATTGAGAGAAATTTGAATTTAAACTCTGAGTTAATTAATAGAATAAAATACCAGTATAATAATTTAATTATGTGTTATAAATGCACTAAATTTTTTTTTTTTGGATTTTTTACGTGTTTTAAATATCTTTACCTTTACCGTTACCGATAAAATAAATATGTAATACCAATACCGTTACCAATACCGTTACCAATACCGTTACCAATACCGTTATTCGTTTCGGTAGCCAACCCTGGAAAAAAGTAATCTTTATTTTATTGATTTCATTGACTTTATTTGAATCCATATCTTCATCAGTTACAGAAAGAATTTACTTAAAGAAAAAACATTTTAGGTATTTTGGGGACCCCATCTGGAGACCCTAACTTTAAATCCAAATTTCGATTTTCGTGGAATTTTCAAATTCCTATAACTCTGCAAATACTGCAGCTACGAAAAAAATTCTAAAGGCACTTTTGTAGTCCTTAACTCGTAGAATATGACCGCCGAAGACCCAAAAGCCCTTTGAGTTACAGTTTTCGAGTTATTTCATGATAAATTTTCTCAAGACCCCATTCTCGAAAACTAAGCAAGATAGAGCGAATCTGACCAAATTTTGGATCAAAATCAATGGTGACCCTATAATAGTGTACGTACATACTCATGGTCAGACCCCGTAGGGTCCTCACATTGGGACTCCATAGGGTCCACAGAATCCGTAAGTTTAAGGAAATTTTTACTTATTTAAAAAAATATTTTTCTTCTTTACAAAAACAATTAAACTTATATTAAGTACAATTTTACTTATTTTTAAGATATATTTAAGTAAATGCATTACTACACTCAAAATAATAACTCTGTTAAATTACAGAAAAACTCTGCTAATTTAACAGAGTACACCATACTTTTCCAGCTAGCAACATTTCTTGGTAATTTTACTAAAAAACTCTGTAAAATGATTTTGACAGAAAAAAACGGTTAATTTACAGAGTTTATAGTAAAATATTGGTTAAATATGAAAGCTTTTTCACAGAGAAAATTCTGTTATTTTACTATAAAACTCTGTAAAATGATTTGGACAACAAAAAACTGTTAATTTACAGAGTTTCTAGTAAAATATTGTTTAAATAAACCACCTTAGAAAATAGAAAATAGAATAGAAAACTACGTAAATTGACATTATTTGTAAAGTACATTTGATGCAAAAATAATTTACAGAAAAAACTCTGTAAATTTTTATAAGATTTCTGAAAAAAAATTTTTTGATAACATTTTTTGCTACTTTTTCAAATTTTTCTCAAAAAAAAAATATACAGATAAAATTTTGATGTTTGGTAACAAAAACTACTCAAAACAAAAAACTTTTTTGGTTATAAAAAATACGAAGTATTTTGCATAGATCTGTATTTTAGCAGAAAACTCTGTCAATTATCTGTAAAATTAAGATTAGAAAGTAAAAAGTAATATAACAGAGGAAACTTTGTTTTTTGTCACAACAAAATACAAAGTATTTTCTTTAAATATGTATTTTGACAGAAAACTCTGTCAAATATCTGTTGAATTGAGATTACAGTCATTTTACAAAGTATTTTACAGAGTTATTATTTTGAGTGTAGCTTTTAGGAAAAAATATGGAAGAAAAATTAATATCTTTGGAGCCCTCGCATCCCATTCTTTTCTTAAATTAAGTTCAACATGCTTTAAAATTGGTAATTTTTTTTTCAGTGTAGCCTCCTGAAATTTAGCACGAATATGTCTTATGGCCCTAGGCAGGTTAAGGTGCCTATTCACAAAAAAAGTCATAACTCAATCATAACTTATTTTTTTCGATGTGGTTGTTGTAAACAATCATAAAAAAATTCAAATTTTGTTTGAAAATTTAAAAAAAATAAAGACCTGCTAGCCACATCGTCTCAAAATTGACAAATAATTTTAAATTTTGAGAATTTTTATGATTGTGTTTACAACAAACACAGGGAATATGAAGTTTGAAAATAATAAAATTAGTCATAACCAGTCATAACTGTGAATAGGCCTCCAAGTTTGTAAATGGGCAGAAACGGAAAAAAGTTCCCCCTTGATAAACTAAACAAACTTCTTAAAACACGATTTTTTAACATGTTTTTTTTATATTTTTGTTTAACAAATGAAACAAATTTATGAAGGAAGAAGGTCAGAGTACTGCACTAGGATCGGGAGGACTAAATTTTTTTTTTTTTGCCCGCCAACCTTTTTAGGACGTGGATTTAAAAAAAATAAATTAAGTAATGATAAAAATGTATAACTTTAGTGCAAACAGCATAACAAATAAATTGATAAACATTTTTCGAGAGGGGGAGGTGTTCCCCACTGCCCCCGCCAAAGACCCCTCCCAAAAAACGCCCCTTTTTTGTACTTGTTGGAGGGTATAAAAGATTCGGCACAGCCGAATTTAACACTCTTACTTGATTTATTTAAAACTAACTAAAATAATGATTCGAATGAAAACATGATCAACAAAACACTAAACTTGATTTCATGTGATTCGGAAATTTTCATGTTAATTGAAAAGTTGTGAAAGATAGAACAGAGGCCTAAAACGACTAGAAGAGTTTGTAACTTTTTTTTTTGCTACCTCCTATTTAACCACACACAGAAAACGAATTTAACGATTTCCAACTGAAACTCAGTTATTGCAACAAAAAATCGGTTGGAACTTTTGTATATAGGTCGTCACAGTTGAATATCGGTAGTCACAACTCATTTCCGGCGGTCATAGCTGTATTTTAATTGGGGCAACTAAAAAATTTGGTTGTCAAAGCCAAAAATAGTGGCAGCAACCGAATTTTGAGTTGATACAACTGATAAATTCGATTGGAAACTTTTTTTTCTGTGTGCAGAATTCCTAGTAATTTAACAAGATGTTTACACTCAAAAAAAAAAAAACTGTAAAGTTGGCAAAAAATTTAGTTAAATTTAACTAAAAAAACACCTGATTTTGAACCTACTAAATTTCTAGTTAATTTAACAAAAAATATTAAGTTAACTTTTCGTAGAATGAATGTAGCAAAAAAACAGTAATTTTAACTAAAAATTCAGCTGAAAATTTCGTAACATTTTTTATTAGGTGAATTCAGCTAACCTTTTTTTTTTAAATAAAAAAAAAATATATATTTTTCACAGCGTTAAGTTCAGCTTAAGTAGTACTAATGAGATTTGCATAGGAGGCTACACAAAAAATGTTTAAAATTTTCGACTTGACAAAAATGTTACAAAAAATCAGCAAATTAATTAGTAAAAATTCGTAAACTCAGTTTTAAAGTCAACAAAAAAAATTAATTCCAAATTTGTAAAAAACTAGTATTTTCGTAAATCGAACTTAACTAAAAAAAGTAGTTAAAACGCTGATTTTAACTAAAAATTTGCTAAGAAGCCAGTAAACTCGAGTTAACAAAAAAAAGTTTGTTAACTTTACAGTTTTATTTTTTTGAGTGTACCAATAATTTTACTTTACTAGATTTTTTACAAGATGTTTACTAATAATTTGACTTTACTAGATTTTTTGTTACCTTCTATTTTACGAGAATTTCTAGTAAAAATTACGAGGTAAAATGGTAAATTTACACCTTTTTTCGCAAAATACAACTTACAAGGAATTTTCGTGTATTTACTAGATTTTTTTTGTAAAAAAAAAGTTAAAAATTACGAGAATCCGTAAAGGTTTCTCAGACATTTCAGTGATATCCTATTTGCTTGTCTGTGTTTTTCGATAGAAAAAAATTTTGATGAAAAAAAGTTTATAATGGAAAAAGATTTTTGATAAAAAAAAAATATTGATGAAAAATACACTCAAAAAAAAAAACTGTAAAGTTAGCAAAAAATTTAGTTAAATTTAACTAAAAAAGCACCTGATTTTGGGCCTACTAAATTTTTAGTTAATTTAACTAAAAATATTTAGCTAACTTTTCGTAGAATGAATGTAGCAAAAAAAACTGTAACTTTAACTAAAAATTTAGCTGAAATTTCGTAACGTTTTTATGTACATATATTAACAAAAAAATTAGTTGAATTCAGCTAAACTTTTCGTAAACTAAAATTTACAAAATATTTTGTAAAAAATTGTAAGTTTATTTTTTCTGTTTTTTCATCAGCTTAAGTAGAACTTATGAGATTCGCATAGGAGGCTACACAAGAAATTTCACTTTACAAATTTTTTACGAAAAATCAGCAAATTAATTAGTAAAAATTCGTAAACTCAGTTTTGAAGTCAACAAAAAAAATTAATTCAAAATTTGTTCAAAACTAGTATTTTCGTAACTTGAACTTAACTAAAAAAAGTAGTTAAAACGCTAATTTTAACTAAAAATTTGCTAAAAAGCCAGTAAACTCGAGTTAACAAAAAAAAATTTGTTAACTTTACAGTTTTATTTTTTTTGAGTGTATATTAATGAATCAAAAATATTGATGAAAAAAAAATATTGGTGAAAAAAAATATTGATGACAAAGATATTGATAAAAAAATATCGAGGAAAAAAGATATTGATGAAAAAAATATAAATAAAAAAAATATGATGGAAAAAAATATTGAAGAAAACAGGCGCGGATCTAACACTTGGGTTTGGGGGGGGGGGGAATTTTTTTTGCAAGGAACCTCAGTTCGGATTTGAATCATTAGTTAAGGTTTTTAGTGTTTACCTCTTGTTTATTTTGATTTTTCTATAGAAACATTTACAAAATTTTAAAAACTAATTCCTATAGAAAAGGATTAAAAATTTAAGAAAATGTTTAAAATTTGGAAAATGTCTCGTTAAAAAATTCTCAGGTCCTTTTTTGATTGCAAAAGACCCAGATTCTGAATTATTTATCCAATAGAAAATATTTCAGATATGCTTATTCAAAAAAGTTTACTGATTTTTAAGTTTTTCTGAGTCATTGCTTAAAGAGAAATTTTATGATTCTGACACATTATCCCAATAGAAATATTTTAATGTTCTGAGGCATTTTGCTACAGAAAAGCTTTTAGGATTTATAAAATTCTTGCTATATACAAATTTTTAGATTCTGATACACTTTCATAAGAAAATTCACAGATACTTTTGCAAATTTCCCAATAAAACATTTCTATTTTTAGAAAAATTATTCGTACAGATTTTTTACAGATTTGGTGAGTTTTTCTATAAAGATAATTGCTTAGGTTTCGAAATTTTATTTCTATTCTGTTTTTCTGCAGAAAAAGTCTAAGATACCGAAACGTTATTTCTTCACCAATATTTTCAGGTTTTGAAACCCTATTCTTTAAAAAGTGCCTGAGATTAGAAAAATTTAAGACTTTAAATTTTTTCGTGGCCATTTCCTAGATTCTGAGACATTTTTCTATAGAAAAAGTATTGTTTTCTGTGACACTTTTCCTAAGGAATTTTCCTACAGAAAAAGTCTTAGATTCCAAAACATTTTTCAAATAGAAAAAATTTCACATCTAAGAAATTTTCTCAGAATCCGGGATACTAAAGACTTAGTAGTTTCTAAAAAAAAATCTCATACTCTAAAACATTTTTTCTAAATAAAAACTGAGCAATTCTGAGACATTTATCCTGAAATTTTTTTCTAGAATTCTAATAATCTTTTCCTACAGAAAAGGTCCAGCTTTTGCTATTAAAAAGTCTTAGATTCTGAGACATCTTTTAATCAGAAATAATCACAGATTATGAGACATTGTCAAAGAATTCGCATATTCTGTGTATTTTTTCTATAGAAAAAGTCTCAGATTCTAATAAATTTTTTTTTATAGAAAAATTCTCAAATTTTCCGTGAAGAAAATTTTCTTATTTTTTCTATAGAAAAATTTAAAGATTCCGAGACTTTTTTCCTATAAAAAACTCAAAGATTCAAAATCATTTTTCCTATAGAAAAATTTTGAGATTCTTAGACATTTTTCATAGAGAAAAATTATCACATAATTTCCCTTTCTTTCCTTAGTAAATTCTCAGATTTATCATAAAGAAAAATTGTTAAATTTTTTTATAAAAATTTTCAGATTATTTCAATAGGAAAATTCTCAGATTTTTTTTAGAGAAAAATAAAAAAAAAAAAATTAAAATTTTTCATATACAAAAATTTACAAATTTTTGGTCTAGAAAATTCTCAAATTTTTTGTCGAGAACAATTTTAATATTCTGAGACTCTTTTTATGTAGAAAAATTTTAACATTCCGAGACATTTTTTCTTTAGAAAAATTTTAAGATTCTTAGACATTTATCATAGACGAATTTCTATAAAAAATTCTCCTACAGAAAAATACTCAGATGTTTTGTATAGAAAATTCTAAGGTTTTTCCTATGGAAAAGTTCGCAAATTATTCATATCGATTTTTATTAAATTTCTAAGAGTACGAACCATTTTTCCTTTAGAAATTTTTTTTAAGATTCTTAGACGTTGTTCATAGAAAAAATTCTCAGATTATTTAATTTTCCTTTTCAATTTCATTTTTCTCTCTCCTTTCCTCTTTTTTCTTTTCCTTCCTTTTTTTCTTTTTTTTTTTCTTCTTATTTTTCCTTTTTTTTTTCTTTTTTTCTTTTTCCTTTTTTTTTATCTTTCGAATTCGGTTTGGGGGGGGGGGATTTCCTTTCCCCCCTCCGTGGATCCGCGCTTGGACGAAAAAAATTATTGTTAAAAAATAATATTGATAAAAAAAAATTGATAAAAAAAAAAATATCGATGAAAAAAATATTATTCACCACGAGGTTAATAAGTATCTAACAAGGGAAGTATCTCAACCCTTATGAACCGATTTGCCTGAAACTTCAAATATATGTTAAAAGGACGATTTTAAGGTTGGGGTGTCTCGGCTTATCGGCCATATCAGGGATTCAGGGGTTCAAAAAATGGGTCAAAAATTGGCGAAAAAATCGTTTTTTGGATTTTTTAGCGATTTTTTTCTAAGAAACTATATGATGTTTCCATATGAGAAGAAAGGATTTTTTAATGCCTATCCAACGATGGCATAACCCTTTAAAAATTCTGCTTCGTTAAATATTTTTTTCATGAAAATGTGCAAATTTTGGGGGTATTTATATGAAGACAAAGACCTACGATATCCATATTCATACGAAATAATCTTTATTAAATTTAAGTCGACACGTATTTTTGCTCTAGACGATATTCCTGTTAGTTCGGGAGTTATCGAAATTTTCCCGAAGGTCCTCATTGTTTCATAAGGGGACAACGAAATTTTTAAACACTGATATGGCCGATAAGCCGAGACACCCCAACCTTAAAATCGTCTCATTTATTTATATTTTAAGTTTCAGGCAAATCGGTTTATAAGGGTTGAGATACTTCCCTTGTAAGTTACAAACACATGTTACTTAAATGTTTGTTTTTAAAAAAAATGAAAACCGTAATTCTTATTTTCTTTTTTGTTAATCGTTAGCTTCTATACACAGAAAAAAACGAATTGTTATATTGACCCCCATATTTGTGAATAAAATTTATTTTTTCACTGAAAGTGCTCCTACACGGAAATTTGTAATATCAACAAACGTTTGTAAGTTTTGGTTGTTGAAAAAAGAATTTTGTTTTTTTTTTCAACAAAGAAATTCAACGAACACAATTTGTTAATTTCTTTTTCAACAAAGAAATTCAGCAAACACTAACACAATTTGTTGATCTGAAAAATGATTTTTTTTTTCAACAAAGAAATTTAACAAACACAAAACACTATTTATTGACATGATAAAAGAATTTTGATACATATAAAATTACTTGACCAAGTTTGTTGAAAACAAAATCAGAGTTTTGTTTTATGGACTTCCAGGCGGCCGTTTTTACTAAATGTTTTGTTGATTTAAATTTGACGATTCTATTTTCTGTGTAGAAAAACTGAGGTGGCGTCCTGTAACTTTTATAAAATTAGACACTATCATAAAAACATTATCATGTTAAAAAAAAAATATAAACTTGCCACCTTATTAAGTATTATCAAAAATGTATTTTTATTTTTGCTATAATTTATTTTGAAATAATCATAACAAACAATTAATAACGCATTTAGACTGCCTCAAAGTTGTCTAGATTTAAATATTTAATTTCCTATGGAGTTTTTTTGGAAACAAATATTTTTTGTTTAAAAAATAAGAAATACATATGGGAGTATTTAATTTTTCAATCATTAAAATTGCACAGCAGTGTGCAGTTAACTTGGTATTATATTTTTTTACTTTCTACTTAAATTAGATTAACATTAAAAAATTGTACAAGTTAAAGTTATTCTACGCAAGCTTTATATATTTTTGTTGTTTTCACTATCTTTTAAACTGAACTTAAACTGGTTTTACTTTGAAAGTCTAGCTTTATCAAAACTGAGTCAGTCTAAATGCTCTATAATAAATTATGATTCAATTATTTGTTTAGTGTGTGTGTAAAGTATTAATTTTATAAATTTTTGTTAAACATTTTTTGTTTTCATATTTCTTTTTGCTTTTCTATATAGATAACTGGTTCTGCTGGAGGTCTAGGTCGCGAGATAGCAATTGAACTAGCCCAAAGAGGTTGCCATATTGCTATTGTTGATATTCAAGATAAACTAGCAGAGGAAACATCAAAATATATTGCTGAAAAATATAATGTTAAGAGTAAAGCATACAAGGTAAACAATTTGATTATTATATGAGTACACTGTGCAACAGCTATTTATACACTCAAAAAAATAAAACTGTAAAGTTAGCAAAAAATTTAGTTAAATTTAACTAAAAAAACACCTGATTTTGAACCTACTAAATTTCTAGTTAATTTAACAAAAAATATTTAGTTAACTTTTCGTAGAATGAATGTAGCAAAAAAAAACGTAATTTTAACTAAAAATTCAGCTGAAAATTTCGTAACATTTTTTATTAAATTTAAGTTTGATAAATATTGGTTTTAAACGCTAACACTTCACTTATTTTTTCTTTTTTTTCACAGCATTAAGTTCAGCTTATGTAGGACTTATGAGATTTGCATAGGAGGCTACACAAGAAATGTTTAAAATTTTTCACTTGACAAAAATGTTACAAAAAATCAGCAAATTTATTAGTAAAAATTCGTAAACTCAGTTTTAAAGTCAACAAAAAAAATTAATTCAAAATTTGTACAAAACTAGTATTTTCGTAAATTGAACTTAACTAGAAAAAGTGGTTAAAACGCTGATTTTAACTAAAAATTTGCTAAAAAGCCAGTAACCTCGAGTTAACAAAAAAAAATTTGTTAACTTTACAGTTTTATTTTTTTGAGTGTACAGTATCCACTTGATGAAGTGTAAATGGATGTACATTTTTTTTTAACTTAAAAAACTCCTAATATTACCCCTAAATATTGGCAAAATTAACTAAATTCAAGGAAAATTGATAATGTTTTCACTCCATTTTCATGTTTTCCTTTTTTTGAGTTCATATTTTTCGTAAAAATAACGACAGAACAAAATATTTAATACTATGCCAATTTGAAAAAAAAAAAAACAAAAAAAAAATTTACCGAAAAAAAATGTTGGTGAACAAAATTCCGCGAATTCGTACCTGTTTAAATACCATTCGGTGTTTAAGTTTGTTTACATATGCCAACCAGCAGCCGAATTAAGGCATTTTGTATTTTTACATTGAAAGAATTTTGTTCATTATGGCTATGAAAACATACATTGATGCTATGAAAAAAAAATCATTAGAAGTCAGCCAATGATGCCCATTATAGAATCTATGAAACAAATTCATAGAAACCAGATACCTATGAAAAAGTTCATAGGCTATAAAAATAATATTAATTGTTCAATTCTAATTAAAAGTTTGTTGCATATGAAATTTTATTGCAGATAATGTTAGTTGGCACCCGCACAAACAGTTTAAGCTCAATTTGAAAAAAAATGTTAGTTTGGTTTTTGAGATAATAAGATTTTCATCTTATTGGATGCTACAGAAAAACGGTACAACTAGTGTTAAAGTGTAACATATGATAAATAAAGGTTGATGTCCTGAATTTAAATTCATTACCAAAAGTTTCTATGACGTCTCAATTTTGAGAAAATCACGTTTTAAAAAACAAACAATCGAGATTTTGTCATTTTTAACACCCTGTAAAAAGAACACCGACTAGCTAGGGACTACGCTAAAGGCTTAAATTAAAGCTTAACTAGATTTGATTAAAATTTTAATCCTGTTTTTCTTAATAGATACATTTTTTCTTTTAAAAAAAACTTTATATTTTAATGAAAATTAATACTTAATAGAGTACTTAATAGTTGTAATTTTCATTGAATATAAAGAAAAAAAGTGTGTTTTTTTTAAAAATTTTACCATTAAGAAAAACAGGTTTAAAATTTAAAACAAATCTAGTTTGAAACTACAAGCTTGAATTTAAGCCTTTAACAAAGCCCCTAGCTAGTCGGTGTCCTTTTTTACAGGGTGTTAGAAATGACAATATCTCGATTTTTTTTAACGCAAATTTCTCAAAATTGAGACGTCATAGAAACTTTTGGTAAAGGATTTAGATTCAGGACATCAGCCTTTATTTATCATAAGTTAAACTTTAACACAAGTTGTACCGTTTTTCTGTAGCATCTAACAAGATGAAATCTTATTATCTCAAAAACCCCACTAACGATTTTTATACCCTCCAACTACAGTATGTGTACACATCAGAATATCGGTCTAGGACCACATAAAGTATATATATTTATCATCAGTGATCGATTCTAAGACATTCTAGCGATGTCCGTCCGTCTGTCCGACCGTTTGTCCGTGCGTCTGTCCGTCTGTAGATAACACGATGCAGTCCAAAATAAAAGAGCTAGACTCCCGACATTTGGCACGAATATGTCTTATGTTCCTAGGCAGGTTAAGTTCGAAAATTAGCAAAATCGGACCACGGGGAAAAAAGTTATTTTTTTAAATAATGATAAATTTGTATTTCTTTAGTGAAAAAAGTATAAGAATTAATTTTTTAACTCTTATTCCAGAGGAAATGTGCCCCCTTATTACCAATTCCGACCCCCCCCCCCAAAAAAAATAGAAGACGCCCTGCATTTTTATACCCTCCAACTACAGTATGGGGGTATACTCACTTTGTCATTCCGTGTGTAACGCATCGAAATATCGGTCGGGGACCCCATAAAGTATATATATTATTGATCAGCGATCGATTCTAAGACATTCTAGCGATGTCCGTCCGTCTGTCCGTCCGTCTGTAGTTAACACGATGCAGTCCAAAATAAAAGAACTAGACCCCTCAAGTTTGGCATAAATATGTCTTATGCTCCTAGGCAGGCTAAGTTAACACGATGCAGTCCAAAATAAAAGAGCTAGACCCCTCAAGTTTGGCATAAAAATGTACCTATGGTCCTAGGTAGGATAAGTTCGGAAATGGGCCAAATCGGACTGGGGGAAAAAAAGTTCCCCCTTGAAGAGCTAAACCAACCTCTTAAAAATGCTAATTTTTTTGACGTTTTTTTGTATTTTTGTGAACCGAATGAGAAATTTTTATATTTGTAGAAGTTTATAGTCCTGCGCTTGGACCCAGGGGACTAAAAATTTTTGCTTTTTTTTGCCCCGCCCCTCTTTTAAGGGCGTGGATAAAAAAATAATTTAAATAATTATAAAACTATAATAATTATAAAACTATAAAGCAGACAAAAATAAACTTGTAAAAATATTCCGTGACGGGCAAGGAGTCACCCCAGCTCACCGACCCCTCCCCCTACATTGCCTCCCCCCCTTAAAACAACGCCCCTGTCAAATTTATTTTTTAATTTTTTTTACATGTTGGAGGGTATAATAGATTCGGCACAGCCGAATTTAACACTCTCACTTGTTTTTTATTTATTTGCATGTTGGAGGTTATAAAAGATTCGGTACAGCCGAATTTAACACTCTTACATGTTTTTTTCAAATTGGGCTAAAACTGTATGTACGGGTGCCAACTAACATAATTTGCAATAAAATTTTATATAAAATAACATTATAAAACTAAGTGTTAGTCGACGAGATTTTCCTCCTTTGGTGGCGCTGATAGCTAAGGCGTCGATTATAAACTTCCCAGCCGGTAGGTCTTGGGTTCGAATCCCGCAAGGGCAGCATTTTTTTACGTTTTTTATGTTTTTTTTTATATTTATACCCTACACCTCTCTGTGGCACAGGGTATAATGAGTTTGTGCTGATGTTTGTAACTACCCGAAATATTGGTTTTAGACCCACTTTCAAGAATACCGATCGACTCAGAATAACTTTTTAAGTCATTCTAGCGATGTCCGTCCTTCCGTCCGTCTGTCCGTCCTTCCGTCCATGTAAACGTTGTTAACACGATACAGGTTGCAATTATCAATAGATTTGGCTGAAATGTTAAATTTAAGCTTCGTTTGGCCTAAGAACGAAGCCTATTGAAATTGGAAAAAATCGGTCTATGTTTAGACCTAGCCCCCATACAAAGGTCCGCTTTATTTTGGCACAAATGGCTCCAAATACCGTATTATAATAGATATCCTTTTGAAATTCGGCAAGTATACCTGTTTACCATTTTTACCATTCCGAATTTTAAAGGAATCGGACCAGTACTTCTTGTAGCCCCCATGCAAACCACCTTCCCGATATTCACATAAATCTCTCTAATTTCATGAAAATAGAAAATATTTGTTTAACATTTTGTTTGTGTGTGTTTAACGCGTAATTTAATAACCTAAACAAATCTGATTATAATCGGACCATTTTTCGATATGGGCCCCATGTGAAAGTTTCGCCCGATATTCAGTTAAAACGGTTTATTGGCAACAAATATAAGCCTATTTCACTCAAATTTGGTGTGCGAGTGTTTTTAACACTTACTAAAGATTTGACAAAAGATGGACCCAATCGGAACATGTATATATACATTTCTTACATGTTTTTTAATATATTTATTAAATTTTTTTTAATTATTGTTACATTATTTTAATTATTAAAAAAAATTAAAAGGCTTATTGATGACATTTTTTTCTATGAATAACATCCATTAGTTCTATGAATTTTTTTTATGAATCTAACAAAATCAATGAATAAATTTCTATGAAATATTTCACAATACTAATGAATATTCATTCAGCCAATGAATTGTTTCATAGATTCTATGAATTTGGTTTTATGAAATTTGTTCATAGATATTATGAACAATAATTCTTTCAGTGTGGCCAACATTTTTGTAGAGCATTTCAGCACCGCACTCCGCCTCTTTCAGGGTGTTTTTTTTACGATTTCTTAGAAAAAACCCAAAAAAATATCGTTATGAGAGGGAGTTAGAGGGTTAATATGTTCCACAAAAATATTTGCCATACTATTTTCTACAAAGTTGCAAAGCAAACCATACACCTCAGATGTAGAGAAAACATGGTAGTTTTATAAACCGATATGTTGAAAGAACTTTAACCGTCTTTGAAACAAAATTCCGGTGTGATCTTGCAAAACGCAGACACACGTATATTTTTTGGCCTCCTCTACCAGAATCAATCAAAATCGGAACCCCGTATTCTTTAAGTGTTGTACTGTGTTATCTGTCCATCAAAAACCGTGAAATATTTTAATCGGTTCAAAAGTTACAGAAATTTAGAAGTTACAGAATTTTGGACAAAGAAAAAATAATTTCACATACTGTGCGTCGCACAGTGGTCAATTTCGCGAGATAGCGGTCAAAACTCTATAACTTTTGACCGGATTGGTATTTTTTTACGCAATTTGTTTTGTTCAATAGGAGGGACTTTAAGCTTCAATTTGCGTGTTCAAACGTAAAAATCGACTGATAGGAACGTAAGTAATGTAGAGTTAAAAATGCATTTTAATTTTTTGTTGAGTTTCCATGTAAAAGTTGAATATTTTTACATTTTAAATAGGTATTTTTTTTATAATTTCTTATTTTCTTCAATCGTATTTTACAACCAATACTTATTTATTATTCCTAAACTTAATTTTGGTCAGAAAATGCCAACATTTGGCCACTGACATTTATTAAGTCTCAATATTCACAGGTCCTTTGTCCTTTTGATAGGTCCTAGGATAGGTGCTTTTGATAGGTCCAGGATATGTCCTTTTGATAGGTCCTAGGATAGGTCCTTTTGATAGGTCCTTTTGATAGGTCCTTTTGATAGGTCCTTTTGATAGGTCCTAGGATAGGTCCTTTTGATAGGTCCTAGGATAGGTCCTTTTGATAGGTCCAAGGATAGGTAATTTTGATAGGTCCTAGGATAGGTCCTTTTGATTGGTCCAAGGATAGGTCCTTTTCATAAGTCCAAGGATAGGTCCTTTTGATAGGTCCTAGGATAGGTCCTTTTGATAGGTCCTTTTGATAGGTTCTTTTGATAGGACCAAGGATAGGTCCATTTGATAGGTTCAAGGATAGGTCCTTTTGATATGTAAAAGGATAGGTCCTTTGGATAGGTCCTTTTGATATGTAAAAGGATAGGTCCTTTTAATAGGTCCAAGGATAAGTCTTTTTGATAGGTCCAAGGATAGATCCTTTTGATAGGTTCAAGAATAGGTCCTTTTGACTGGTCCTAGGATAGGTCATTTTGATAGGTCCAAGGATAGGTCCTTTGGTGGGTCCTAGTATAGGTCCTTTTGATAGGTCCAAGGATAGGTCCTTTTGATAGGACCAAGGATAGGTCCTTTTAAAATGTAAAAGGATAGGCCCTTTTGATAGATCAAAGGATAGGTCCTTTTAATATGTAAAAAGATAGGTCCTTTTGATAGATCAAAGGATAGGTCCTTTTGATAGGTACAAGGATAGGTCCTTTTGACTGGTACTAGGATAGGTCCTTTTGATAGGTCCAAGGATAGGTCCTTTTGATAGGTCATAGGATAGGTCCTTTTGATAAGTCCAAGCATAGGTCCTTTTGATAGATCCAAGGATAGGTCCTTTTGATAGGTCCTAGGATAGGTCCTTTTGATAGGTCCTTTTGATAGGTCCAAGGATATATCCTTTTGATAGGTCCAAGGATAGGTCCATTTGATAGGTCCAAGGATAGGACCTTTTGATAGGTCCAAGGATAGGTCCTTTTGCTAGGTCCAAGGATAGGTCCTTTTAATAGATCAAAGGATAGGTCCTTTTGATAGATCAAAGGATAGGTCCTTTTGATAGGTCCAAGGATAGGTCCTTTTGATATGCAAAAGGATAGATCCTTTTGATAGATCAAAGGATAGGTCCTTTTGATAGGTCCAAGGATAGGTCCTTTTTATAGGTCCAAGGATAGGTCCTTTTGATATGTAAAAGGATAGGTCCTTTTGGTAGGTCCAAGGATATGTCCTTTTGATAGGTCCTAGGATAGGTCCTTTTGATAGGTGAAAGGAAAGGTCCGTTTGATATGTAAAAGGATAGGTCCTTTTAATAGATCAAGGTCCTAGGATAGGTCCTTTTGATAGGTCCAAGGATAGGTCCTTTTGATAGATCAAAGGATAGGTCCTTTTGATAGGTCCAAGGATAGGTCCTTTCATAAGTCCAAGGATAGGTCCTTTTCATAAGTCCAAGGAGAGGTCCTTCTGATAGGTCCTTTTGATAGGACCAAGGATAGATCCTTTTGATAGGTTCAAGGATAGGTCCTTTTGATATGTAAAAGGATAGGTCCAAGGATAGGTCTTTTTGATAGGTCCAAGGATCCACAGGTTATTTCCATTGGTTTTAAATTTATTTGCAATTATCAGGTATTTAAGTTATGTAATATTAGATGGCAATAAAATCATTTTTTACCTTTTCCAAATGAATTGCCAGATACCACATAATTTGAGAGTTCTATTGTTATTTTTGTCAAAATTTTGATACACCCTTCTATGTGGACTAGGTCCAAATATGGGCCAACTTCTCCTAATTTCAACAGAATTATTTTTTGGGTCATTAAGAACTCTTGTACAAAATTTCATCAAAATATATGCATAATAGCCCTTTCACATAAAAATAACTTCTCAAAAAATATGACGTGCATTTGTACCGAATATCTTACCTTGGGTCAGAAAAATTGCTGTAGCTCAAAAAGTGCAGCCCCGATGCATGGACATGTATATATAGGAATGTAGGGGAGAGTTAGGACTACAAAATAGTAAATTTGTGTTTTGACTCAGCTTGACTCACAGGAGTTGTGCTCTATGAAGTAGGAAATTTCCGAGAAATTTGACCTTTTTTAAAAAAAATATTTAAATTGTTCTGAAAACAGTAGAGCTTCAATTTTTTTACCAGTAATAGGAAATATATTAAGTTACAACACAAAATTTATTTCGTCCAAAAATCTTGAAAAACAAAGAAGTTATGATCATTTAAACTTTAAAAATTAACTAAAAATATCATAAATTTACTAAATTCTGAAAAATCCCATTTTGGACCACCCTGTTCTCAGTGAAATAATTGAAATAGAGTTCTAATTTTTTGGCTCCCAAGGTTTACTACTGTCTACTTTCATATGAGTCTAATAACTTTAAAATCGGAAAACAAAAACCAAAAGGAGTTTTGGCCGCTATCTCAAAATATTGACCACAGTGCGTCGGTCCGTTCGACTGTGGAAAACACACTGCAGTCCAAAGTTAAAGATAAAGACTCCTGAATTTATGCACGAATATGTTTATGGTCATAGGCTGGTTAAGTTCTTACAAGGGGAAAATCGGACCAGGAGGAATAAATTTCAACCCTTTAGCAATAAAACAACTTAGAAAAATACAAGTATATTAATTTAAATGTCGAATAAAACATTTTTTATTTTTAATAAAAACTAATCGGAATTGAACCTTACAGTTTAGCACGCCTAAAAGTGAATACCCCATTTATGGGATTACACTCGCAAAAAAAAATAATGTTTTTGAAAATAATTTTATGAGAAAATCATGTTTGCAATTAGTAAAGAAATTTACCTCGAGCTAGAATAGCCTTACTCAAAATACTTTTGTAAATTTTATACGATTTCCCCAATTTTCAATACCCCATATCTTGAATACAAGAATATCCAGAAGCCTCAATTTTTTTTTCTTTAGTAAAAGTAGTCAGCTGATTCAAAATCTTAATATTTTAATTATATAATTAAATTAATATTTATCCCAATTTCAGGTTGATGTCAGTAATTACGATCAATTAGTTGAATTAAAGAACAAAGTTACCGACGATTTGGGTGATCCAACAATTTTAATTAATAATGCAGCCATTTTGATGCTTTCCACCATGGTAAATCCGCCACCGCAGGAAATACAACAAATGATAAATGTCAACTTTACATCAATATGCTTTGTGAGAACTTTATAAATGCATCTAAATTTACTAAAAAAAATCATTAACTAATATCTTTTTAATATCCTACAGGCTAATCAAATATTTTTACCAAAAATGAAGGAACTTAATAGAGGACACATTGTTACAATTTCATCCAGTTCCGCTTTATTTACTTCACCATATTTTAATATTTATGCTGCGACAAAATCTGCAGTACGTTCCATAATGTCTGCCTTACGTATTGAAGTTATGAACGAACGTAAAGATATAACGGCTTTAACCATTATGCCGCTATTCTTAAATACAAATCGGAGAGTTGAAAAACTAATCAACTTAACTGGTTTTCCCAAAGTTCTTCCCTTAATTGACGGGCATATAGTGGCCAAATATGTTGTTAACGGCATGTTGAGAGGAGCAGATGAAATAACAGTACCATGTGGTTTTCTTTACATATACAAAATTTTGGAGTATGTTTTTAATAATGCATTTATAACGACAATTGCATAATTTTATAATTTTTTCTTCAAATTTCAGACTTTTACCTGTTTGTGTCAAAGAAATAATAAATGTTTTACTTACCATACGAGATCATAATCAATTGATTAATTCTCCAAAAGTCAAAAATATTATTAAATCATCTGAATAAGCATAAGTTCAGTCAAATATGGTAACATGGAAAATCTCGGAATAAAGATAGTGAGCTGAAAATTTGCATAGAACTTTGTCTAGACGTTTTCAAGAAGGGACAAATAGTCGCATGAACAAAGTCAAGATATTAGAGGTTAAAGGTCACGAACAACGGTCAGTTCGAATATCTTCGTATAGCCCGTTTAAAAATGGATTAATTATGAGCTGATTTGCTTATATGTGGACCGATTTGCTTAATATAAATTAAATGTGATCAATTCCAATTAAATTATAAATTTCGGAAACTGATAGAAACCGACATTGGTGATCAAGTTTATGTATACGAGACGTGAGCAGATTGGATTTGATATGAACAGATCATATCAAAACTAATCCATATAAACACGCGAGCGAAATTAAAAATAAACGAACTAACATTACAATATATTTAACTTTTGTTTGCTTATTTGGTCCAAATTAGTTCATGCCGAACCAGGTAAATTAGTTTTTGTATTCAAGATTGGAAAATAAACACGTGAGAATATTAAAATCGGCTTTGATGAATCTTCTCTCATCCAAAATGTCAAAAATTGGAAAAATAATAATTGTGTAATTTTTTTGTTAGGGACTTTAAAGGTCACAAAAGTGTTTCATTTGCTTAAAAAAAAAAAAGTGAACTAAAATCTGGGAAAATTAACTTAATTTTAAGAAAAAGAGGGAATGATTTGGCTCCAAAGATTTTTATTCTTGGTTTTACTTAGTTCATAATTTTCCCAAAAATAAGGAAAACAAAGTTAATTAATTTTAAGCCAATTTTAACTACAAAATGGGAAAAATTATATTACACTTTAGTTCATTCACATTTTAAAACTGGATTGGGTCTAGACCCTGGACCCATGGGTTCAGACCCCATGGGTCCAGCCCCTTGTTAACTCAAGACCCCGGTTCCTTAAGGGTCCCCATAGATTTTGACCCAATTTGTGTCCGTTTCTCTCTAACTTGCTTAGTTTTTGAGATACGGTTATAAGGGGTCTGATAGGGTCTTGAGAATCTTAAAAACTGGATATCTCAAAAACTATTAATCGGAGGGCTTTCGGGTATTTTGTGGAAGTGTTCTACGAGTCAAGACCTACAAAAATTCCGTTGGACATTTTCTCGTGTTGGCAATATTTACCGAGATATGTGCATATATAAAATCTCCGGAATTTCAAATTTTAGATCTAAAATTAGGGTCTTGAGACCCCCACAGATATGCAGAGCTAGGCTATTCTATGTTTTTCTTTGTAGTCCTTCTTTTAAAAATTTCATCCGTTTCGCTCCATCTCGCTTAGTTTTCGAGATATCGCCATTTGGAATTTATAACTAAATTCTAAGAAGTTATTTACTAAATTCTCAGAAGTTATTAACTAAATTCTAAGAAGTACACTTCCTCAATTTAAAGAAGAGAAATACGATGATGTTTTTTTAGTAAATTTGAACTAAACTTGAACTAAATTGTTTTTTAAGAAATATGTCTTAAAAATAAAGATACGTTTCTTAGATTTGTGGAAAATTTCTTTGGCAGTAAGAATTTTTTTCCTAATATTTAAAAATTCCATTTAAAGAAAACTATGAACATAAGTAAATGAACTAAACTTTTTTCCTCATAGTTAAGAAAATTTCTCATTTTTTACTAAATTTTAGGAAAGTTCATGATAAATTTTCAAAGACATTTTTTCCTTAATTTTAGTTATGTCTTTTTTTTCAGTGTGGTAAATAAATATGTAGAAAAAAACCCTGTAAAAATGGCGATTTTTAGAGGTTGATTTAATTTTTCAATGGGTAGAAATTTTTCTTATAGAGAAATTCAGAAAGGAGTTGAATCATTAATTTAATTTTTTTAGGTTATACCTCCTGTACAGCTCCATTAATAAAGAACCATTACAGAAACATTTCCAAATATTATAAATTTATTAATATAGAATATAAAAAATGTTTAAAAAAATTCTACTAAAAAATAGGTTTAGGGCCTGAATTATTTTTCTGATAGTAAAAGTCACAGATTCTTAAATAATCTTCCAATAGGAAAAATTTCAGATTTGACACAGGTTTCATTCAGAAAGTTTCCTTAAAGAAAAATTTTAAGATCCTGTGACATCTTCCAAATAAAAAAATTAAGATGTTCTGAGGTATTTTACCCGTGCACTCAAAAAAAAAAGTGAACTAAAATCTGGGAATATTAACTTAATTTTAAGAAAAAGATGGAATAATTTGGCTCCAAAGATTTTTTTCTTGGTTTAAGTTCATAATTTTCCCAAAAATAAGGAAAATAAAGTTGATTAATTTTAAGCCAATTTTTACTAGAAAATGGGAAAAATAATATTACACTTTAGTTCATTCACATTTTAAAACCGGATTGGGTCTAGACCCTTGACCCATGGGTTCGGACCCCATGGGAACAGCCCCTTGTTTACTGAAGACCACGGTCCTTTAAGGATCCCCATAGATTTTGATCCGAAATTTTTGTCCTTTTCGCTCTAACTTGCTTAGTTTTTGTGATACGGTAATAAGGGGTCTGACAGGGTCTTGAGAATCTTAAAAACTGGATATCTCAAAAACTATTAATCGGAGGGCTTTCGGGCATTTTGCGGAAGTGTTCTACGAGTCAAGAGCTACAAAAATGCCGTTGGATCTTTTCGCGTGTTGGCAGTATTTACCGAGATATGTGCATATCGTTAAATTAAATTCAATTTGAGCTATCTAAGGTTAGGTTAGGTTAGGGGTGGTGGAGCCTAAAGTTCAGACTCCTCGCATAGACCGGCTGGTCCATAGCGATACCACAATTTCCTTCAGCGACGAGGATAAAACGCGTTAGTCCATGTTGCGAACAGTTTTAGTTGCGTAAGGTCCGTAGCGGCGATATCATCCAGATTCTCGATTTCTGCTTTACCTAGTATTCGCTCGCGGTGTCTGGCCAATGCGGGGCATTTGCACAGAATATGTTCAACTGTTTCATCTGTATTAGGTTCATCACATTTTCTACAATTGGCATCCGAGATAAGTCCCATAGTTTTCGCGTGAAAAGCAATTAGGCAGTGTCCTGTGACCACTCCCGTGAGTAAACGACAATCCTCTCTGCTAAGAGAGAGAAGGTAGCGAGTTTTCCCGAGGTCGTAATGCGGCCAGATTCTTCTGGTGATACTGCTCGTGCTTAGCTCGCTCCATTTCCTGTTTGCAATAGAAATGCAACGACAGTCACTTCTCGTCCTATAGTACTGAATCGGGGGCTCAATATGAACAAAAGTTCCTACGCCATCTGCTCCAAGCTTAGCGAGCTCATCAGCTTTCTCGTTCCCATCTACTCCCCTATGTCCAGGTACCCATACAAGAGATACGGTATTATTCCCGGATAGTTTCTGAAGATTCTCGTAACATTTAAAAACGACTTTTGATTTAATACAAAAGCTCATTAGAGCCTTTAGTGCAGCTTGACTGTCGACGTAAAAGTTTATCATTTTACCCGTTTCCCCAAGAAACTGTGAGGCTGCCTTATCTATAGCAACTATTTCAGCCTGGAAAATACTACAGTGTAAAGGTAATTTGAAAGACTTCTCTATATCACAAACGTCTGAAGTAAAACCGGCTCCAACTCCCGTCGATTGTTTGGAGCCGTCTGTGAAAATATTTATAGCGTCATTTGGAGCGCAACGCCAGTCCGACCAAAATTCTCGAGTCGGAAATTCAACTTTAAATTTCCGGTCGAAAAGTAATTTGGGCACTTTGTAGTCAGTGACAACATTTTCCAAATTGTCCATGCTACTGTGTCCAAAGTTTCGGCGTCTGAGCCAATTTGACTCCTTGAGTCTGAGGCATGCCTTATAAGCCTCACCTTTAGCAAAGATGTCAATTGGCAGCAGATGCAGTAATGTGTCGATGGATGCAGCTGATGTCGTCCTTAGGGCTCCAGTGACACTAAGGCCTAAAAGCCGTTGGGCCTTTTGGAATTTCCTAAGAGTCACATCCCTTTCAAGTGCTTTGTGCCAGACCATAACCCCGTAGAGTAAGATAGGTCTTACTATAGAAGTGTATATCCAGTACGTGATCCTTGGCTCAAGTCCCCATGTTTTTCCGAACATTTTCTTGCATGCATAGTATGCATTATTTGCCTTCTTTAATCGTTCCTCTGTATTTTGGTTCCATGATAACTTATTGTCCAGGATGATTCCTAAAAATTTCGCATGATTTGAAAGTGGGATTTCAACGCCATTGACCCTGACTTTTCTAAAATTTTCGATCTTGTACTTTCGTGTACACAGTACCATTTCAGTTTTCCGCGGATTAACGTTAAGACCATTTTCTTTTGCCCAACTCCATAACTGTTTCAGCGATCGCTCCAGCAGCTCGGATAACGTGGCCAAAAATTTACCAGTTGACATAATTGTCACGTCGTCTGCATATGCAACAACTGATACTCCTTGCGTATCCAGTTTTTTGAGAATAGGATCCACAACCAAGAGCCAGAGTAATGGTGATAAAACTCCTCCCTGTGGCGTTCCCCTCGACGTATATCTTGTGACTCTTTCAAGTCCCCATTCGGCTGTGACTTCCCTACAAGACAGTAGGCAGCCAATCCATTTTCCGATGGTTGGATTTATACTAGCCTTGTCCATAGCGTTAATGATTGCATCCATACTTACATTGTTGAACGCACCTTCTATGTCTAAAAAAGCGGCCAAAGTAAATTCTCTGAATTCTAGAGATCTCTCTATTGTATATACGAGTGAATGAAGTGCCGTTTCTATCGATTTGCCCTGCTGATAAGCATGTTGCGTTGCCGACAAAAAGTTTCCACCCAGGTTTTCTCTTATGTACAGGTCCAGAATTCTCTCCAAGGTTTTCAGAAGGAAGGACGATAGACTAATAGGCCGATAATCCTTTGCAGTTGCGTGATTAATTTTACCGCTTTTCGGTATGAACACTACTTTGGACTTCCTCCAAGATTGCGGTATATAACATTGCTGCAGACACGCTACGAACACTTCCTTCAAAAATGGAATTATTTCGATAACAGTATGTTGCAGCATTGCTGGAATAATGCCATCTGGACCTGGCGATTTATAAGGCTCGAACGATTCGACTGCCCATCTAATCCGCTCATCAGATATCAGATTGTGTGGAATTATCAATTGCTCGTGAAATTGTGTCTCCAATAAAGGTTGTTCCCTGCATCCTGGAAAATGTGTTCTAAGAAGAACATCCAAAGTTTCCATTGCATTCTCGGTCCATGTGTCATCAATTCCCTTCAGTAAGATTGGTGGTACGGGCCTTTTAGATAAGACTTTCCTGAGTCTGGCGGCTTCGGCAGTGTGTTCAACGTCACTGCAGAGCTTCTCCCAGCTACTCTTTTTCGATTTCCGAATTAATTTCTTAAAGACTTTCAGTTCCTCTCTATATAAGACCCAATTTGCGTCAGTGTTAGCCTTTCTTGCTTCTTTAAAGAGGTCTTGAACCTTTTTCCTTGCATGCGATAGTTCTCTAGACCACCAAGGTGGTTGTATTCTCTTACTCCGATATTTTACCGGGCAAGATTTCTCGAAGGATTTGACAAGAATAGATGTAAGATTCATATTTAACATTTCAATATCACTGTGACTGTTAAGGCACTGGTGATTTATGGTAGTTAATTTAGAAACTGCTGCGTTCCTAAATTTCTCCCAGTTCGTTTTCTCGGGATTTCTGAATGGTTTATTATTGGAGTTTATATCGGTTACAATTCTAAAAGCGAGATATTTATGGTCAGAACAAGAAGCCCTATCTAGTATTCTCCAATTCCTAACATCTAAATTCGCGATATTAGAAAATAGAGTGAGATCTAAAACATTTTGACTCGTTGGTCCTATATAAGTAGGTTCGCTACCACTATTCGCTATATTCAAATTAGTCGAGTTTATAAAAGTTAAAAGTTGATCACCCCTGTCATTTGTATCAGATGAGCCCCATACTGTATTATGTGCATTAGCATCACAACCTATAACTATGTACTCACCGGTTTTTTCTCTTATTAGATTCTGCAGATCGAGAGGTGGAGCTTCCATGTCGTGCGCCATATAAGATGATGCAAGATATAGGACTCTATTCCCAATTTTGTAGATTGCGGTTGTTAGGTCGTTAGTGCTATATTTTTGTAAGAGAAATAGGTTTAAGGTTTTTTTAGCTAAAATAGCTGCACGTTTCTTACCCTCAGTTTGTGAGAAAATGATATCGTATTCAGATGTCGTGAGCCCGTTTATTTCGCCTTTGGCATTCACCCAGGGCTCTTGGATGAGTGCTACGTCGTATGACTCTTCTGAGAGAGTCATCAGCAATGCAGCAGTTGCTGCACTACTGTGATGCATGAGCTATCTAAAAAAACATAACTTTTCAGGAGAGCAAAAAAACCGTCGCATTCGCGTATTTTTAAACTTTTTGTCGGCCGATCTTTTACAATATTAATTAATAATTACTACTCAATTTTACACGTGCTTTGTTTGTAAAAATTCGTATTATTCGCTGAGTTACAGCAGATAGCTCAACCTTTTTTATTTGAAATTAATCAACCTAAGCAGATAGCTCATTAAATATAGACTTTAAAGCTTTATAACTTTTTAACGGATTATGATAAAAATGTGAATTTGGTACCATATTTCTCAGTTTTTTAAGCCCATCCATTATAGGTGTTAAAAAATATTTTTTAATTTTTTTTTAAATCATCCATTTTTCGCGCTTTATCGCCATTATTTGGAACCTTCATGAAGCTTGCGAAAAATGTCATAACACTTGTGTTTGCTGAACAATCGAATGGGCAAATAAAATATGCAAAAAGTTTATCCGGTTTTGCTCCGCATCGAAATATGGGTCAAAAACCGCGTTTTTAACCGCGGAAAGGAGTTGAAACTTTAAAAAAAAAAAACTGTCATTATTTTTATTAATGGAAACACCGTATAAAAAGTGATAATATAAAAAAATGTAAATTTAAATGTTTACCCTAGTAAACTATACTGTAGATAGCTCAAATTTTTATTTATAAAAAAACATTTTTTCACATAGCTCATGCTATTTTTGCAATAAAATAGTCTTAAAATATTTTTTTTTGTTCTGAAATTAATACCATAGATGGCACTTATGCCAGCGAACATTTTGCCATCAAAAACTCATTTTCGTCAACCGAGCAGATAGCTCAAATTGAATATAGTTCCACGATATATAAAATCTCGGGAATCTCAAATTTTAGATCTAAAATTAGGGTCTTGAGACCCAGACAGGTATGCAGAGCTAGGCTATTCCATACTTTTCTTTTCAGTCTTTCTTTTGAAAATTTTGTCCGTTTCGCTCTATCTCGCTTAGTTTTCGAGATATCGCCATTTTGAATTTTTAACTAAATTCTAAGAAGTTATTTACTAAATTCTCAGAAGTTATTAACTAAATTCTAAGAAGTACACTTCCTCAATTTAAAGAAGAGAATTACGATGATGTTTTTTTCTAGTAAATTTGAACTAAACTTGAACTAAATTGTTTTTTAAGAAATATGTCTTAGAAATAAAGATACGTTTCGTAGATTTGTGGAAAATGTCTTTGGCAGTAAGAATTTTTTTTCTAATATTTAAAAATTCCATTTAAAGAAAACTATGAACTACTTATAAGTAAATGAACTAAACATTTTTCCTAATGGTTAAGAAAATTTCCCATTTTTTAGTTAAATTATACTAAATTTTAGGAAAATTCATGATAAATTTTCAAAGACATTTTTTCCTTAATTTTAGTTATGTCTTTTTTTTCCGTGTGGTAAAGCTTTTAATATTTGTAAAATTCTTGCTATAGAAACATTTTCAGATTCCAATACACGTTGAAGTACACTCAAAAAAAAAAAAACTGTAATGTTAGCAAAAAAAGCTTGTAAACCTACAAAAAAAATTTGCTGATTTTGAACCCACAATATTTTTGGTAAAGTTAGCAAAAATGGTTTGCCAATAATTAGTTAACTAATTTTTTTTTTTTGAACTTAGTTCATACACATCTGAGGACCCCATTGGGTTCGGACCCGATAGGTCCAGACCCCGATGGGCCTAGACCTAGTTGGGTTCCTTAAAAATCGTCATAGTTTTTGATCCAAAATTTGTGTCCGTTTCGCTCTACCTTGCTTAGTTTTTGAGATACATGATTATAGGGGACCACTGGGGTCTTGAGAATTAAAAAAGCTTTTGACTATTTTGCGGTCTTGTTCTACGTGTTGAGAGCTACAAGAATGCTTTTGGACTTTTTGTTGTGTCGGCAATATTTACCGAGATATGAGCATTTTAAAATTTTCGGGAATGCTAACTTTTTTGGATCCAAAGTTAGGGCCCATTAGGGTACACACATGCGAAGAGGACCGGCGATACTATGCAGAGCCCGAGAACCAAAAATGGCTTCCATTTTGCTCTATCTGGCTTAGTTTCCGAGATAGCGACATTTTAAATTTTCTGAAAATAAAAAAAAATTTACCATTTATTTTGCTAATATTAGCAAATAAGCTTGTAAAAATTTGGTCAACTCAATTTTAAATCTAGCAAAAAAAATTAGTTCAAATTTTGTTTAAAATTGCTAAAGCGCTACATGAAGTTTACAAGATATTTTTGCTAACATGCTAATCTCAACTAAAAATTTGCTAAAAGTTAGCTAACCAGCATTAGCAAAAAAAAAAAAAATAGTAAATCTACTAATGTATTATTTTGAGTGTAGAAAAAAATTAAAATTTTGGATTCTGAGATATTTTTTCTAAACAAAAAGTCTGAGATTTCAAAACATTCTTCCTACACTAAAATCCTTTTCTATGAGTCATTTTTCCGTTAGAAAAAGTATAAGATTCTGAAATATTTTCTAGAAAAAGTTCCAGTGTCTTAGAAATTTTAAAAAAAGAAAAAGTTTTAAATTCTGAGTCATTTTTCCTACAGAAAAAGTATCTCAGATTCTCAGATTCTGAGTAATATTTTCTATAGAAAAAGTCTAACAAGGGAAGTACTCCAACCCTTATAAACCGATGTGCCTGAAAAATATATCTCAAAAAGATAATTCGTACACTGAAAAAAAAGACATGACTAAATCTTAGGAAAAAATTTCTTCGGTTAGATTATATTAAAGAGACCCTATGATATCTGCGACCAAAATGATATTTTGTGCAGCCTGAATGGGGTGCCCAAAATATAAAAAAAAAAAATTAAAAATAGTTCATGAATTTTCCTAAAATTTAAAATAGCTAAAAAATAAGACATTTTCTTAACATAGTTCATTTACAGTTTTCTTTAAATTGAGTTCTTTAATAAAAGGAATTGCCAAAGAAATTTTCCCCAATTATAAGAAACATATCTTTATTTTTAAGATATATTTCTTAAAAATGTGTGCACACACAACGCACAAATTTTAACTAAATTTAGTTATAATTTATCAAAAATAACTTCATCATACTTCTCTTCTTAGAATTGAGGAAGTGTACTTCTAAGAATTTAGTTAATATAATCCTAAAATTAAGTTAACGACTTCATAGAATTTAGTTAAAATTTCAAAATGTCGATATTTCGAAAACTAAACGAGATTAAGCGAAACGGGTGAAATTTTCAAAAGAGAGTATCTCGGTAAATACTACCGACACGATAAAAAGTCCAACTTTAGTTGAGTTATCCAGCTTATAAGATTCTCAAGATCTTATTAGGCCCCTAATTTCCGTATCTCAAAAACTAAGTTTATCAATCAATTTGTGTTGCAATTTCTTTTTTAAGAGATTCAGTAATTATTGTGATTTAATCGATTAAGTTGTAATCGCGATAATTTATTTACACTATTAACCGAATAAAACTCGAATCTGTTAAATTGAATAATTTAGTTAGCGCTCTTAGTTATCATCGCATTTGTGAGCTTTTAATTAAGATAAGACTTTTGTAATTCATTCTAGATTGACCTAGTCTTATCATCAAAACAAATATTTGCAATTTCTACACTAACAGAAATTATAAATCAATGTTGTTATAGAAATGTCAAGAATATATAATTTTTTAATAATTTTTTAACCGTCGTTCTATGATCACGAAAAGAAAAACTGTAAATGTAGTTTTACTACAATTAGTCTCTAGTTTAACGACTTTTTGCGTTTTTGTCGGCCGGTGTTATAGCTAACGTATTTTCGAGCTTATGTTTGAAAGTTGGAGACCATCGCTTGAACGGGGGTGAAGGCAGAACCCCTCCAAAGTAGGGTACCTTTGCATACGAACACTTTTAACTCTTGCCATTTTGTTGTTTGTTATCAGATTTCCAATTTAAGGTTGAAGTAAAATTTTTTGTGAGAGAACTAACAATAAGTGTGAAAGAGTATTTTTCTACCTTGTATACTTCAATCACGTAAATAAAATTTCAGTGACAGTGACTCACCAAAAATTGTTAGTAATAAATATCTTCATCCAATTTCAATTAAAGGTTGCAATTCTTCTTCACTTCATGAAAATCTTCATAAAACATTACAATTAAGTTCCACAAATAGTTCTACATAAAGTTCACGAAACTTTTTTAGTGTATAAAAAATTCTTAGATTCTGAGACATTTTTTTTTTGTACATAAACATTTTTCGTATAAAAATTTTTTCAGATTTTAAGACCTTCGTCGTAAAAAAAAAATATTTTTCGTATAGAAATGAGACGTTATTCTTTTTTAAAAATTCGCAGGTTCTGGCACATTTTTCGTATAAAAAAAATCTCAGATTCTGATACATTTTTTATATAGAAACATTTTCACAATCAGTTTCTGAGACATTTTTTGTAAGGAAAAATTCTCAGATTCTGAGACAATTTTTCGTATTAAAAAATTCTAAGACAAGTTTTCGTATCATAAAATTTTCTGATTGCCAAAAATTGTTTGTATAAATAACACCGCTCAACACTCATTTTCCGGTTTGAATTCTGATGATTAATTTTAGTAGACTTTGATCTCCTGATTCCAAATCTGTTCTCCAAATTTTCCCATCACGTCCAGATTTTTAGTTATTGAGCTAAAACACCTCAATTCAACCGAGGAGTTGACCGCACCCCCTCAAAATTTAATGAAATTAAGTACTGATGATTACTTTAACAAAAAAGAGATTTTGCCAATTTTTCAGGCTTCTGGTCATTCCAGTATTCGAGATATGGGGTCTTGAAAATTGGCAAAATCGTATATATTTGACAAAAGTGTTCTGAGATAAATAAAGATAACTCGAAAAGTAATTACAATACACGTCTCAGTCAGGTCGCAAATAATAGATAATAAGACAGCCTTTAAAATGGCATTCCCCAAGATTTTTTTTGAAAAAGGTCAAAGGTCATTGGTTTTAACTTTAATTTTTGGAGAGCTATATCTCAAAAAACGATATTTTTAAAATTTTGGAAAAAATATATGTGATTAAGAATCATCTATACTACTTAAGTTTAAATTTTCAGGATGGAGGCTTCATTGGAACTTTTTATATTAATAGAAACGTTGTGACAGGAGAGAAAAAGCGGTGTAATTTCCCTTAAAAAAAAAATATTTTTTTTTTGTCTTTGAAATTCTGGTACCAAAGTTAATTTTTCTGAATATTTTTGACGTGCTGAGTCCAAATATGACCTTTGAACTGGCCTATCGCTATTACTTTTCAAGATATATGCACCTAAATTTTAAAAATAACACAGCAATAGCATTTTAGCAATTTTCACATATTTATGTGCAGATATCTCGAAAACTAATAGCGAGAGGCCAGTTCAAAGGTCATATTTGGACTCAGCACGTCAAAAAGATTCAGAAAAATAAATTTTGGTACCAGAATTTCAAAGACAAAAAAAAATATTTTTTTTCTAAGGGAAATTACACCGCTTTTTCTTTCCTGTCACAACGTTTCTATTAATATAAAAAGTTCCAATGAAGTCTCCATCCTGAAAATTTAAACTTAAGTAGTATAGATGATTCTTAATCACATATATTTTTTCCAAAATTTTAAAAATATCGTTTTTTGTGATATAGCTCTCCAAAAATTAAGGTTAAAACCAATGACCTTTGGCCTTTTTCAAAAAAAATCTTGGGGAATGCCATTTTAAAGGCTGTCTTAGTACCTATTATTTGCAACCTGACTGAGACGTATACTGTAATTACTTTTCGAGTTATCTTTATTTATCTCAGAACACTTTTCTCAAATATATACGATTTTGCCAATTTTCAAGACCCCATATCTCGGGAAGAAAAAGTACCAGAAGTCCAAAATTTTGGCACTATGATTTTTTTGTAAGGGCCCAACAATATTCCAAGTTTCATCAAATTCGAAGGGGGTAAGGTCAAAAATTCTACTTTTTTCGGTTTAATTGAGGTGTTTTAACTCTATTCACAGTTGAAAATGCGAAAAATTACGATTTTTGCATTATTTGAATGCCTGCACAGCAGCCGTTCAATGGAATACAAATCTGGTATGAAACGCAAAAGCATAATTTGTCTATGGTCTCCAACATAGAACACAATTTTTTTTCAAATTATTACGTTTGGTTGGGCTTTAATTGCGTTTTAAAATGATACTGTTAAAATTACAATTTTTGTAAAAAAGGTAAGGTAGATACTAGAGATGGGCGCGTGAGTGATTTTTGACTCACACTCACTCATGCTCACGACAGGAATTTTAGAATCACGCACACTCACTCACGAGCATATTTTTTTTACTCACACTCACTCACAATCACGTGAGTGAATTTAAAACAACTCACACTCACGTGCACTCACGCAAGCTTCACTCACACTCACGTTGACTCACACTCACAAAACTCTTATTTATACAAAAAAAAAATTCAAAAACTATAATTTCAAAAATCTTTCAAAATTTTCAACAAAATTTAAACTTCAGCGAAATTAAAAATTTTTTTTTGCTTTTTTCGGGACGAAGTCTTAAGTTAAGCCAAATTTTAAAATTTGTTTGCTGTTTATTTTTTGGTGCGAAAGGAAATATAAAGAGAAAATAAATCACTCAAACTCACGCAAAAAAATCGACTCACGCACACTCACTCACGCAAAAATCTTACTCACGCACACACACTCACGCAATTTTTTCTCCACTCACACTCACTCACAATCACGTGAGTAAAATTGAATTCAGTCACACTCACGCGTGATCACGCTCTAATCTGCTCACGTGCCCATCTTACCTTAGTTTTTTTGATATTTTTCATAGAAAAACTAAAAAAAATAAATATTTTACAAATTTAAATTTTCTGTGTTATTTTTTGTATAAACGGGAAGATATCTTTAATGGGTTTAAAAGTCTATAACAAAGAATGAACTTTTGCCTAAATTTTGAGCTCATCACAGTAAATATTGATCATCTGGTTTTTGTTTTAGAGCCTTTTAAAAATGGTGCTTTTTCTAATTTTTTTCATAGTGTTTTTTTAAAATACATGTTTGGCCAAAAATAGTGCAACAACTTCAAATTTGTTTGATCATGTATTCGAGATCATAGTTCAATTCTACTCTAACGCTTTATACCAGATTTTTATTCCACCCAGAGGCTGCTGTGCAGGCTTTCAAAAAAGGCAAAAATCGCATTTTAAATTTTAAAATTCTAGACGTGATGGAAAAATTTGGAGCACAGATTTGGAATCAGCGAGTCAAAATCTTTTAAAATTTTATATGAAACTTTAAACCGGAGCCAAAAACCTTCAATTTGTTGAGCGGTGTAATTTTCAGGTTCTGAGTTGTTTTTCGTAAAGAAAATTTTCGGATTCTGAGACCGATTCTAAAAAAAATGTTAGTATTAACAAAGTTTTAAAAAAAATTAGGTAAAATTGTAAAATTGGAAAACACATAACCTGGTAATCAATTACATAGTCTCCACCTATTATCACGGTTTTGCTGGATATTGACTAATAACCAGAGTAAGTATTTGCTCGCGAAAGAAGCTTTCATTTGCGCACACTCATTAATTTTTTGGGAGAATGAAAAACATGCTGTTTGCTCTCGTTTCATTTTATGTGCAATGAAAGAAGAAAAAATGCGCGTGCTGGTGAATGAATGAAAATCGTCATGAGAATTCTCATGAGTATTTCATATTTTCACTCACCGCACTATAGGGAATTTATAAGGAATTGTTGGCCAAAAGTCCATTTTTGATGTGTTCAAAAAAACTTTTTTCGGATGCCATTATACAGTAAACTATATAAAAGTAAGCTAGCACACATATTTTTGTACACCAAACTCTTTTACCGCTAGTACGGAGGCGTCAAAAACAAAATTTAATTTTTTATTATTTTTTTTTTTAATTTTGGAGAACAAAACTTATTACAAAATTAACGTACTTAAAATCCTGTATTAAAATCTTTTGAAATTAATTTCAATTATCAATAGAGCAAATAAACATATTTTGTACAAAGTACAGGTTTAAAAAGTTTATTTATATATTTTTTAAATTTTTCTATTTACCCGGCTAAAAATGTTGTATATCATCATATATGAGTTCATATATGATACCATATACAGTATCATATATAGTATCAAATATGGTCTCATATATGAACATATTCCAAAATTGGCGCTTATATAAGACACGATCATATATGATGCAATATATGTGATCATATATTAGATCATATATTGAATCATATATTGGATCATATATTGAATCATATAGTGGATCATATATGATGTTGTTTTTAATTTGCTTTACGTTTTTTTTACATTTTTTATTAATTTTTTCCTCTTAAACTATATGTAATAAATTATTATGATTATATTCACCAGAATTGCAAACGATATACGCAAGTAAATTAAAAATATTTTTTTTTTATTCATTACTGGTGTTTTCATATATTTTAATGAACACCTTTAGTTTGATGATTTTGATTTTTTAGTTACTATTGTTTGCATTTTTGGTGACCATATTAAAATATATAATTAAACTTATAGATACGAGAATACATTTTGATATTCAAAAGAATAAATTGAACATAAAAGATCTAATATATAAAGTTTTTCAATTGATGTCAATTACGAAAAATGCGAACAAAGGGCTTATTACAGGAACGATGATTTCCTTTGTGTTTTCTTGTTTTGGTGTTAATTCCGATTATCTTCAGACTTAGCGTTTTTGTTAAAAAAGTCAAAATCTAAAAAAATAGATATAAAATAATATTAGTATGCATATAAGATTTTTCTAGTATTTTAATTGTATTGAATTATTACCATTTGGTGCTAATACGTTAATGATAACACGAATATCATTTAACGAAACAACCATGTACCTTTAAAGATTGGCTTGATACTGCTAGATACATACATGTTAATGGAGTGTATTTTGTTAGACCAGTGTTGGAATCGTAGTGATAACATTTCTGGTGGTGCATATGTCCTCTTCTCCAAGTTAAGTGAGCTTAACTTAACTCGGCCTTAAAACGCTTATACGATCTTTCCATTTCCAATTTGCTATGGCGATTTTTATGGTTTTCAAAATAGTTTGCAGTATTGCAATCGTACTGATAACATTATGGTGGTGCATGACCTCTCCACCAAGTTGCACTAGATTAACGAAGCTGCGAAGTTTAATTTTCCTTAACATCAAATTACTAAATAATATTGTATTTGCGACATATTTACATTTACTCATTTGGAATACGATCATGTTTTGGAATAAAATGTCCACGCTTATACTTGTAATGACGATGAACTGGAAAAAAATAAAACATGATTTTAAAATTCAAATACATATTAATGAAAGCTCACCTTTTCCAAAAATTTTTTTATGTTAATTTACATTATGGCGACAATGTGCCAGGTTGTCACTTTCGCTTATAGACAGATTTCTTGTAATTGTAAGTAAAAACGTTGTCCTTCCCAAATCGTTACTCAACCTTAAAACTGATCATACCTTCTTTTCATTTCGATTTGCTATGGCGAAAGTAAGCGTTTTCAAAATAGTTTGTAGCGCTGGAACCGTAGTGATAAAGGGTGGTGCATATGCCCTATCTCCAAGTTGAGCGAGCTTAACGTAGCTCCGCATGGTTAAATTTTCTTCAACTAGTAACTCGGCCTCCAAACTTCTTATACCTTCTTTTCATTTCCAATTTTCTATTGCGACAGTAAGGGATTTCAAAATAATTTATAGTGTTGGAATCGTAGTGATAACAGTTCTGGTAGTGCGAATGTCCTCTTCTCCAAGTTGAGAAAGCTTAACGTAACTCGGCCTCAGCACTGCTTATACGGTCTTTTCATTACCAATTGGCTATGGCGACATTAAGGGATTACAAAATAGTTTGCAGTATTGCAATCGTAGTGAAAACATAATGGTGGTGCATATGCCCTCTCCACATAGTTGCACGAGATTAACGAAGCTGCGTAGTTTAATTTTATTCAGCATCTAAGTACTCAATAATATTGTATTTGGATAAAAAAGTCCACGCTTATACTTGTTGTGACAATGAACTGGAAAAAATTAATACATATGATTTTAAAATTCTAAATACATATTAATGAAAACTTACCTTTTCCAATTTTTTTTTATGTAAAAGTAACGTTTTTAAGCAGAATATTTTGCAACTAGGAAGCAATATTTGTTAAATTATTGATATATACTAGGGTATGAATATATATCAGTCAATCGATGGTAAGGTAATAATATAATTTTAATCGTTAATAACTTTTATTTTGTAATTCTGGTTCAAATTTGCATACACATGTACTATGATTTAACATTTTATGATAACATATATGGTTCCATATATGGTATCATATATGGCACATATTTTATATACGACCACATATATGGGATCGTTTCTAGCATATATGATCACATATATGTTTCCATATAAGTCATATATGATCATATAAAGATCTTTATATAAGCATATATGAACATACACATTTATTTTTAGCCGGGTAATTAATTTTTTTCTTTTTTAAACCAAATATATTTGTGGACTGCTACTTTTTTTGCATATAATTGCATACTCCCATATCTCTATGAGGTATTGGGAAACTCTTTGTGAGTAAGATGTATTCATCCGCTAAGCCATGCGGCTCCATGGGGAAAAGATATTTAGTGATGTCCGTCCGACCGTCTGTCGGTCTGACTGTCTGGGGAATGCACGATGCTGTCCAAACCAAAAGAGCTAGCCACCTGATGTTTGGCACAAATATGTCTTATAGTCTTACGATGTTCAAGTTCGTAAATGGGCAAAATTGGAACATGTGAAAAAAAGCTCCCCTTAAATAACTTAGTCTAGCTACGCAAAATCCCATATTTTACATTTTTTTTGTACATTTGCTTAAAAATTAAAAAAAAAATACGCCACAAGAAGTTCAAAGCCTTGCACTTGGACCAAAGGCACTAGGAAAATTATTTTTTTGTCCGCCCCCTTTTGTAGGCGTGGATGTAAAAATTATTGACGAAATTATATTACAAAATTGCATTAAAAACACGATTTATTAGTCCAGATCATGCCAATTTTTTATACAGAGCCTTAAAACTTACCGCCAAATAAACTTGCCAAATTTCGAGGCAATATCCCAACTTTTGGAGTTTTGGCCAGAAAATACCAGAAAATTCCTTATAGTGCACCGATTGAAAATTTTCATTTTCCAAAAAAACTTCATTCACTCACGGCATAACGAAAATTTAAAATATTTAAATTTAATATGATAATATCTCAAAAACTAAGCAAGATAGAGCAAAACGGAGCAAAACATCGGATCAAAAATCGATGGCGACACTTTAAGGAAAGTTATTATCTACACATCGTCGCTGCGCCTAAAAATGGAGTCATGTGTTAAAATTTTATTTTTGAAGAGGCCCAAGAAACAGCCAAATTTGGGACTTTTGCGGAACTTTTATGACCATAACTTTACATAAACATTAAACCAATATTATAAATTTCATGTTGATTAAAAGTTGACTTCTAAAAAGTACTGCGAAAGGACCAAAAAATGCTGTTTCTTGGGCCTCTTTGAAAAAATTTGAAAAACACTTAATAGGTCCCAACTTTAAATCAAAATTTACGAATTCCAGGAAATGTTTAAATGCTAATATCTCGGTAACTACCGGTACGATACGAACAAAGTTTTGAAGCAATTTTGTAGCTCTTGGATCGTAGAGAAAAACTACAGAAGACCCAAAAGCAATTCGAGCAATATCTTTTTAGTTATTTACGTTTCAAATGTGTTGAACCTATTGGGTCCTAAAAATAAGGTCCCAAAACTAAAATTCTGATATCTCGAAAACTAAGCAAGATAGAGGAAAGAAGATCAAAATCGATGGCGACCCTACAGGGAAAGTTGACATACACACATGTGTGGACCCTATTGGGTCCTAACTTTAAATCAAAAAATTCGATTTCCGGGATATTTTAAAATGCTAATATCTCAGTAACTACCGGCGATAGGACAAAAAAATTGCAAGCAATTTTGTAGCTCTTGGGTAGTAGAGCAAGACCACCGAACACCAGGAAGCAATTTGAGCAATAGTTTTTGAGTTTTTTACGTTTTTTTGGACCCAATAGGTTCAACAGATTTGGAACGTAAATATCTCAAAAACTATTGCTCGAATTTCTTTCGGGTGTTCGGTGGTCTTGTTTTACGATTCCAAAGCTACAAAATTGTTTTGCAATTTTTGTCGTATCGGCCGTAGCTACCGAGATATTAGCATTTTGAAACCCAATTGCCATCCACACATGTGTATATTTCCACTTTCCACTACAGGGTCACCATCGATTTTGATCCGACATTTTGCTATATCTTGCTTTGTTTTCAAGATATCAGCATTTTAGTTTTGAAACCTTATTTTTAGAACCCAAATTTTAAAATTTCCCGGAAATCATTGGGTCCACACATGTGTAGATGTCAACTTTCCCTGTCGCCATTGATTTTGATCCGCAATTTTGCTTCAATTTGCTCTATCTTACTTAGTTTTCGAGATATTAGCATATTAAATTTTAATATTCTAAATTTGGTGAGTGAGTAAAAATATGAGGTGCTCATGAGAATTTTCATTTCTTCACCAGCACACGAAATTTTTTATTGTTTTATTTCCCATACACAAGAAGTGAGGCAAGAAATAAATCTGCTTCTTCCATAGCACACGAATGAAACTGTTTGTGTTTATTTCATTTTCAATGCTTGGTAAGAATGAGTGAAAATGAAAGAGCAAATCCGAACTTTGCTAATAACATGAAGATTTTTAAAGTGTAGATTTAATTGATAAAGGGGGTAATACAGAGTATCGAACCTGCAACTGTTCCAAGGTAGAAATTGCCAATAAAACAGAAAATAAACAATGGATGCACAGAAAAAAATATAGAGGAAACAAATTTGAGTAATCACTGAGTAATTGAGTAATTTTTTAATTGACGCAATTAAAAATGTACTCCAAAATTTAAACACAATGTAAGTAAATAATTGAATAAAAATTTTATAAAAAAATTTTAATTTTTTTTTAAACTCTCATAGTTTTTTGATTTCTGTTTAGTTTATAGTTTTTTGAAAGTTTGTAATCGTCTTTATAAAATTTTCCTATGTTTTTGAGACATAAATATGTTTGGTAAAGTTTGAAAAAACAAGTTTGTTTTTTTTTTGTAAAAAAATTTAAACTTTTTTAAACTTTTAAAAAAAAAAATAAATAGATAAATTTTAAGTAGATTTTTAATTGTGTCAATTAAAAATTTACTCAAATTTTTTTTAAACATTTAATAAATTTTTATTAAAAATTTACTCAATACTATTAAATCGTTTACTGGTGCAAAATTGAGTAATTTTTTACTCAATAGTCGATTAGAGTTTTATTCTAGTTCGAGGCCCAAAAATATTTCTATTTATGATATTGTCATAATAGAGTATTTTTAATTTATTGCTTTAAAAAAGTTACTCATCTCATAGTATATCAGTAATGATCAGTTTCATCCCCACCAGCGTTGCCAATTTAGCTTTTTTCCCGCTAGATTTAGCTTTTTTTAAAATTTTTCGCGGGAAAATTTCGCATTTAGCTTTAAGCGGATTTTTTAGCTTTTTTTGAATTTTTTTAGGCTTTTTTTAGCTTTTTTTTAACTTTTTTAGACTTTTTTCATTAAATATCAATAAAAATAGAGAAAAAGCATTAATTTTTATTTAAAAAAATTCTAATTGAATTCACAACCACAATTGTATTTCAGAAATATCTAACTTTTTATATTTTAAAGTTTGTCTAATTGTGTTTTAGGAAGTGTTTTTTTTAATTTCATTTTTTTTTTTCAAGAATTCTTATAAGTAATTGAAAATATCTAAAATTTAAACAAAACTTTCTAAAATATTTTTGAAAATTTATCAAATATAAGCTGAAATTTTTGGAACATATAAAGAAGTTTCTACAACATATTTCGTATTTTTTGAAATAAAATTGGAAATCAATTAAATGTTGTATTTATAAATTAAATGTTGTATTTATTCGACTTTTAATTTGTAATATAAATAAAATAACCGAGCTCGAGGTCTTGGAAATTGGAAATTTTTAAAATATTAATGCAGTTTTCTGAAATTTATTTGTAAATTTGTTAAAATATTTTTTGTATTTCCTGAAAAATAGCTGGGAATGGTGTTCATGCATTTACAAATCGTTTTTTAATTTTTTTTTTTTAAATATTCAGAAATCTCGAATATATTAAAGAAATTTTCTTTTTTAATTTTATATAAATTTCTAGTGTCCGACCGAATACACCTTTTTTGGCCGAAGCCGAATATTCGGCCAAATTTTCACTATTCGGCCAAACCGAAGTCGAAGCCGAATATAAAAAAAAAATGTTTTTAGTTGCAAAAACACTTAGTAAAATGTTTTTGTGGCTTACTAATGTGATTCAAAGTTAGTTTAGTGTGTTTTTCAACACGTGAGCACAAATATTATACAATTATTCGCTATTCGGCCTACTCGGCCAAAATTGTGGCCGAAGCCGAATAGTGGCCGAATAGTGCTTTTTGGCCGAAGCCGAATATTCGGTCGGATACTATAAATTTCTAGGCCCTTATTCATATTGAAATTAACAAACTTATAACAGGTTTATAAAACGAATTTCGTATGGAAATCGGTTTTATAAACCTGTTATAAAGTGTTCAAATTTGAATATGAATAAGGGGCCTAAACTTTATTTGAAAATGTAATTCAAACATTTTGAAAGAGAAATTATTTGAAATTTCTGAAACGCACTTTAAAATTGTTAACTTTAAAATTTTTACGAAATTTTCTGAAACACAATTTTTTTTAAATTTAAGAAGATTTTGTTGTATTTTAATACTTTCTTTAAGCATTTTTAGTCCCAACTATGCTATAAAATATATAAAAGATCCTTTTTTTGCAATTCAATTGTAAAACTAAAGAAAAATCCAGCGTTTAAATTACTACGAAGAAAGTAGCTAAACAACCAAAATTAACGATATGTGTAGTCTTAAAAACAAACAATATGTAAATCATTCAATTGCTATAACTACTAATACTTGCACATTTCTGTTTTTGTAGCGAGAGCTTACGATTGTTTTTAAAAATGAATAAGTAGCAAATAAAACAAAAATATTTGAATTGTGTAGCCTACAAGTAGCCTACAAATTATTTTTGGTAGCCTACCTGTAGCCTACAAATTATTTTTGGTAGCCTACCTGTAGCCTACAAATTATTTTTGGTAGCCTACAAACATTGTTTTTGTAGCCTACAAAGAGAAAATTTAATAAAACTATAACACACACACACACTTATCTTGTTTAACATAACTGTTTTATTTTAATGTGTATAAAGAATAGGGTTGGATTGTTTTAATGTAAAATTATAATTCAACTTCTCAACTTTGGCAAACATTGTTGTGGTGTACCCTTGTCATTAAAAGTAGAGATGGGCACATGAGCAGATTAGAACGTGATTCACGCGTGACCACGCTTGAGTGTGACTTAATTCAATTTTACTCACGTGAGTGTGAGTGGAGAAAAAAATTGCGTGAGTGAGTGTGCGTGAGTAAGATTTTTGCGTGAGTGTGCGTTAGTCGATTTTTTAAGTTTCGCTGAACTTTAAATTTTGTTGAAAATTTTAAAAGATTTTTCAAATTTTAGTTTTTAAATTTTTTTTTATGAATAAGAGTTTCGTGAGTGTGAGTGAAGCATGAGTGAGTGCACATGAGTGTGAGTTGTATTAAATTTACTCACGTAATTGTGAGTAGAAAAAAATTGCTCGTGAGTGAGTGTGCGTGATTCAAAAATTCCTGTCGTGAGCGTGAGTGAGTCAAAAATCACTCACGCGCCCATCTCTAATTAAAACCATGTTTTGTGTATTTTTCAACACGTGAATTATCGAAAAACCCAATGTAGAGATGGGTGCGTGAGTGGATTCTGACTCACACTCACTTACGCTCACGCAAAAATAATCGAATCACTCACGCAATATTTTTTTTTATTCACGCTCACTCACTATTCACGTGAGTAATAAAAATCTTACTCACGCCAGATTCTATCACGCTCACGCGTGAGTCACGAAAAATCTACTCACGCAATAAAATTTTCTTACAAAAAAAAACAATCTCCAAAAAAAAATTTTTTACAAAAAATAAAAAAATTGGCTAATCTAAAAATCTAATCACGCAAACTCACGCAAAAAATAAATGACTCACTCACTCAGATTTTTTTTCAGCTCACACTCACTCACAATCACGTGATTAAAATGAAAATCACTCACGCGTGATTCACGTGAATCACGTGACCAGCGCCCATCTCTAACGGTTTTGCTCATAACTTCTGAGCGTCTAGACCGATAATATTAAAATCGGGTACATATTCGAAAATATCGAAAAATTCGACAAAATTCCAAATTTTTCTATATATTTTTTTGACCAAAATTAAAAGAATTTTATTTTAAACTAGCTATACCCGGTCCGCGTTGCTGGCCCTAAGAAAAAAACTATTTTATATTGCATCTTAATATAAATATAGTGTCGGACAAAATTAAAGCACGAGTCCGGGCCCAGCTAGTAACCTTTGGTTCCACCCTCAGTTAGCACTATCTATAGAGAAATCTCAACAAAATCGGTTCAGCCGTTTTTGCGTGATTTCGAAACAGACAGACATAACGTTAAGTGTAGTACAAAGGGGCATGTAATTTAACGCATTTTTATCGAATCTTGATAGTCTCAAGTTCCATGCTGCATCCTCGATTAGTACTATCTATGATGCAAATTTCATTGACATCAGTTTTGTCGTTTTTGTGTGATTGCGAAAGAGGAGGAAATAACTTTTTATTTATGAAAAACGGGAGTGATATTGTAAACCCTTTTGCCGCGCTATACATATGACCTACAGTTCCCGCTCGGTTAGTTCTATTAGTAGTGACAGATTCGGCTTATCCGTTTTTGCGTGATTTCACAACAGGCAGATATAACGTTCAGTATAAAACTAAGGGGCTTGTCAATTTACGCCTCTTTGTTCAATAGTGGTCAGTATAGTACTAAGGGCGTTGCAATTTTGATCCCTTTTTCCAATAACGATCTTATATGGCCTACATATGCACTTGGTTAGCACTGTATGTAGTGAAAATGTCAAGAGAATCGGTTCAGCTGTTTTTGTGTGATTGCGAAACAGGCAGACAATGTCCAGTATAGTACAAAGGGTCGTGTCATTTTACGCCCCTTTTTCCAATCGAAGTAAAACATGGCCTATAGTTCCGCACTTGGTTAATACTATCAGTGCTGAAAATTTAATTAAAATCAACAGTTTTTGCGTTATTGCGGAGCATGCAGAAATAAAATTCAATTCAATACAAAGGGGCATGGCATTTCACGCCCATTTGTCCGATCACGCTCTAATTTGGCACACAAATAGTACTTGGTACTATCGTTGGTTTAAATTTCATCGAAATCGGTCCAACCGTTTTTTATATATAGATGTCATTAGTGGTGCAATGTAAAATTCGATTTTGCCCACCCTTCCGCCCACTGGCAAAAAAGCATGGCATTTTACAGCCATTTCTCCGATCACGCTCTAATTTGGCATATAGTTAGTACTTGGTTAGTACTATCTTTGGTTTAAATTTCATCAAAATCGGTTCATCCGTTTTTTATATATAGATGTCATTAGTGGTGCAATGTAAAAATTCGATTTTGCCACGCCCCTCCGCCCACACGCAAAAAATTAAAAATCTGACCACACAGTGTTACTCCCTAGGCTGTTCTGAATATTCCCTGAAAATTTTATCAAGATCGGTCCAGCCATTTTCGCGTCCATAAGAACATACATATAGCCGTTTTTTGTATTATTGAAATAACTTTCAATTCAATACAAAGTTGCATGGCATTTTACGCTACTTTGTCCGATAACGCTCAAATTTAGCACATAGTGAGTACTCAGTTAGTACTATCTTTGATATAAATTTCATCAAAATCGGTCCATCCGTTTTTTATATATAGATGTCATTAGTGGTGGAATGCAAAAATTGGATTTTGCCACGCCCCTCCGCCCACAGACGGAAAATCAAAAATCCGACTTGACAGTGTTACTCGCCAGGCTATTCTGAATATTCCCTGAAAATTTCATCAAGATCGGTCCAGCCGTTTTCGAGTCCATACGGAACATACATACATACATACATACACACATCCATTTTTATATATTTTATTTTAAATTATTATTCTTTTTTCGATGTTGTATTCATTTTACACCATTTTAGCGATATTTTTAATATGATCACGTTTTTATATTGCTACATTTGTTTATAATGTGAAGGTAGTAATACTGTAGTAATACTGTAGCCTACAAATATACTACTGTAGTATATTTGTAGCCTACAAATATACTACTGTAGTATATTTGTAGGCTACAACAATAAAATTTGTTTTCCGCTACTGCTCTGTTTGGAGTTTTTGAAAACAAAAATCCAGCTTTTTTTGTTTTCAAATTCTGGCAACGCTGATCCCCACTGAGGAATCTTCAGCAGATTTTAGAGAATCATTGTTGGTCAAGCAAACATCAAAGCAGACATAATACTTGATATATTTCACAAGTTAAATGAGAAATACTATTATGAAGGTCCGAAATTAGTTTTCCAACAAAAATAACTCTTTTAAAGCAAAAATTGTATATACTAAATCACTATCGGTAACTATTAATATATGTGTTGCTGTTATTTTACAATAACAACAGTACCTAACCAAACAATAGTGTTGGTAGGGAAAGTCGTACTAAACTTTGTGTTAAATGTTGTTTTTTATTTTTAGTACCAAAAGGTACATAAAAATAAAATGTATTTATTCGGCCTTTATATACCCGAGTAAAAATGTTTAGATATATTTTTATATATCACGTCTTATCCGAGATTTGAAAGATCTTACTCGGACCAGTACTGATCCGAAATTTGAAAGATCAGTACTGAGCCGAGAAATGGATCGCTAAGATTAGATCAGTTTTAATCGGACGAATACAATCTCATCCGAGCACTTTCTGTGAAAAATTTAATTGTATTCACAAATATGGGGGTCAATATAACAATTCGTTTTTTTCTGTGTTATGTAAAAAATAGTAAAAAAAATTAAAAACGCGATTTTGGTCCACAGATGTTGAACAGCATCGCGATTTTTAAGATAATTTTTTTTTTCATAATCTACACAAGACTACACATTCAAATTTTGAGCCATATTTTTCAAAAAATTCAAAACCAGAATTTTCAGTAAAAATTATCATCAGTGGACCAAAATCTTGGTTCTGGAATTTTGTTGACAAATGCATGTTTATCATGCGAAAATTAGTATGAAAACATGTATTGCAAGATGAAATTATCCAAAAAAAAAAATATTTATAAATTTATTATTCTGAATTTTACATCATAGATGAGGGCCGTTTTACTGAATATTTTGCAATCAAAAAGTCATTTTCGTGAAAATGGAAAATACAGGGTTTTGAAAATAGGCCCTCGATATATACTGAAATTATTCCAAAAAAATATTTATAAATTTATTATTTGGAAGGATAGAGTGTTTTGCATTCAGGTAGATTATTTGTGTAAGATAGAGAAAACCAATAATTCAAATAAAATAGAAAAAAAAAATTTTCTGAATTTTACATCATAGATCAGGCCGTTTTACTAAATATTTTGCCATCAAAAAGTAATTTTCGTGAAAATGGAAGAGGGTTTTGAAAATAGGGCCTCGATATATACTTTATGGGATTCCATAAAGTTATCAATTCAGGGGTTAAAAAGGTGTGAACGTAAATATAAGGACACTTCGAATATTTTAGTACATTCCACATAACCTAAAAATACAATATGCTTTCATTCGGCTGCTGGATGACAAATGTGAGCCGAATGATTTCGCGGATTTTTTTTTTCTCCAACATTTTTTTTCACGGAATTTTTTTTTTCAAATAATATTTTTGGCATCAATACATTCGACAAGGCCGAATTTACCTTTTTACTTGCACAGTAACTACACTCAAAATAATACATTAGTAGATTTACTATTTTTTTTTTCTAATGCTACCAAGCTAACCTTTAGCAAATTTTTAGTTGAGATTAGCATGTTAACTGAAATATCTTGTAAACTTCATTTAGCGCATTAGCAATTTTAAACAAAATTTGAACTCATTTTTTTTGCTAAATTTAAAATTGAGTTCACCAAATTTTTACAAGCATTTTTGCTAAAATTAGCAAAAATAAATTGTAAATTTTTTTTTCAAAGAAAACTTAAAATGGCGCTATCTCGGAAACTAAATCAGATGGAGCAAAATGGAGGCCATTTTTGGTTCTCGGGCTCCAGTATCGCCGGTCCTCTTCACATGTGTTGACCCTAACGGGGCCTTACTTTGGAGTTAGTTAGCATTGCCGAAAATTTTAAAATGCTCATATATCGGTAAATATTGCATTTTTGTAGCTCTCAACACGTAGAACAAGACCGCAAAATAACCAAAAGCTCTCCGATTAATACTTTTGAAGTTATCGAGTTTTTTAATTCTAAAAATTAATTCTGAAATCAAGTATCTCAAAAACTAAGCAAGGTAGAGCGAAACGGACACAAATTTTGGATCAAAAACTATGACGATTTTTATGGAACCCAACTAGGTCTAGGGCCATCGGTGTCTGGACCAATTGGTTCCGAACCCAATGGGGTCCTCAAATGTGTATGAACTAAGTTGAAATAAAAATATTTCAGTTAACAAAATTATGGCAAAACATTTTTGCTAACTTTACCAAAAAAATTGTGGGTTCAAACTCATCAAATTTTCTTGTAGGCTTACAAGCTTTTGTTGGTTGCTAACTTTACAGTTTTGTTTTTATACCCTCCACTCTGGTGATAGAGGGTATATATAAGTTTGTCATTCCGTATGTAACACATTAAAATATTGGTTTAGGACCCCATAAAGTATATATATTTATGATCCTTGATCGATTTTAAGTCGATCTGGCGATATCCGTCTGTCTGTCTGTCGGTCCGTCCGTCTGTCTGTCTGTCTGTCTGTCTGTCTGTCTGTCTGTTGAAATCACGTTTTTGGCAATAATCCGGAACCGATTTAAACGCTTGGGGTACCAAAAGTTGCGGAATTTTCTTAGGAAGAAACTGATGATGATGATTTTTAAATCGGTTTAGTATTTTTAAAGTTATGGGTGAATTTCTGAAAAAACTCATAGATGTTTTCAACATAACCCTAAATTAACTCATATTTTGTGTAGATACATAACAAAGAATACGGAAATGAAAAAAAAAAACGGAGAAAAAAGAAAATTTACAAAAAAACTTTAAAGTATGTAATACAAAATCTAAATTTAATTAAAAAAAAGTTCCCTAAGTAATAATAAAAAAATTAATTGTTATTTTTATGTACATAGCATGTGTGTGTGTGTGTCCATTTTTTGCTTCGTCATATTAACGGGATTGCCAGACTTTTTTTTGGCTTTGTCGCCAAATCGGATGTAAAATATCGCCAAAATTCAATTTTGTTCAGATTTCTTTAAAAAAAAAATATTTTCATTTAAAAAAATAAATTTTGTTAAATAATAAAAGACAGAAATAAACTTTATGGCAAAAATCGCCCAAATCCGGAGAGTAATGTGACTGACTGACATACTCATTCATCATCGCCCAGCCCAAACCGCTGAAGTAAGAGGCTTGAAATTTGGACTGTAGGTTGACCTCCCGGAATAAAGATTCACTGAGGCTGGATTTTTGCCAATGTTGATTCTAAGGGGGTAAAAAGGGTAAAAAACTTTACTTTTGGTACTTTTTATATCTTCCGATATAATGGTCATAGAGACTTGAAATTTGAACTGTATGCTACCCTCCCTCAATATAGATCCACTATGGCTGGAGTTTTGCCAATGGTAAGGGGGTAAAAAGGGTAAAAAGCTGTACTTTTGGTACTTTTTAAATCTCATGATATAATGATCATAGAAACTTGAAATTTGGACAGTATGTTCACCTCCCGGAATATAGATCCATTAAGGCTGGATTTTTGCCAGTGTTGATTCTAAGGGGGTCAAAAGGGTAAAAAAATGTACTTTTGGTTCTTTTTATATCTCCTGAAATAATGGTCATAGAAACTTGAAATTTGGACAGTATTTTCACATCCTGGAATTATTGCCAATGTTGATTCTAAGGGGGTAAAAAGGGTAAAAATCTGAACTTTTGGTACCTTTTATATTTCCTTAAAAAATTGTCACATAGACTTGAAATTTGGACTGTATGTTCACCTCCCGGAATATAGATCCCATAAGGCTGGGTTTCTGCCAATGATGACTCTAATAGGTTAAAAGGGTAAAAATATGTACTTTTGTTACATTTTATACTTCCTTAAATAATGGTACTAGAAAATTGAAATTTGCAATGTCGGTTCACCTCCCGGAAAAAAGATTCACTTAGGCGCGGGTTTTGCCAATGTTGATTCTACGGGGGTAAAATGGGTAAAAAAGTACTTTTGGTATTTTTTTTTTATTTACTGAAATAATGGTTATTCCAACTTGAAATTTAGAATGTAGGATCCTTTAGTGAAATAAAACATTCTGGAATAAGTACGTTCCGAAAATTCTGTATCTATTATAAAAAGTACCTTTTATAAAAAGTACCTTTTATAAAAAGTACCTTTTATAAAAAGTACCTTTTATAAAAAGTACCTTTTATAAAAAGTACCTTTTATAAAAAGTACCTTTTATAAAAATTACCTTTTATAAAAAGTACCTTTTATAAAAAGTACCTTTTATAAAAAGTACCTTTTATAAAAAGTACCTTTTATAAAAAGTACCTTTTATAAAAAGTACATTTTTTAAAAAGTACCTTTTATAAAAAGTATCATTTATAAAAATTCCTTTTATAAAAAGTACCTTTTATAAAAAGTTCCTTTTATAAAAAGTAACTTTTATAAAAAGTACCTTTTATAAAAAGTACCTTTTATAAAAAGTACCTTTTATAAAAAGTACCTTTTATAAAAAGTACTTTTTATAAAAAGTACCTTTTGAGCTAAAACACCTCAATTCAACCGAGGAGTTGACCGCACCCCCTCCAAATTTAATGAAATTAAGTACTGATGTTTACTTTAACAAAAAAGAGATTTTGCCAATTTTTCAGGCTTCTGGTCATTCCAGTATTCGAGATATGCGGTCTTGAAAATTAACAAAATCGTATATTTTTGACAAAAGTGTTCTGAGATAAAAAAAGATAACTCGAAAAGTAATAATAATACAGGTTGCAGTCAGGTTGCAAATAATAGGCAATGAAACAGCCTTTAAAATAGCGTTCCCCAAGATTTTTTTTGAAAAAGGTCAAAGGTCATTGGTTTTAACCTTAATTTTTGGAGAGCTATATCTCAAAAAACGATATTTTTAAAATTTTGGAAAAAATATATGTGATTAAGAATCATCTATACTACTTAAGTTTAAATTTTCAGGATGGAGACTTCATTGGAACTTTTTATATTAATAGAAACGTTGTGACAGGAAAGAAAAAGCGGTGTAATTTCCCTTAGAAAAAAAATATTTTTTTTTTTGTCTTTGAAATTCTGGTACCAAAATTCATTTTTCTGAATGCTTTTGACGTTCTGATTCCAAATATGACCTTTGAACTGGCCTATCGCTATTACTTTTTAAGATATATGAACCTAAATTTTCAAAAATAACACAGCAATAGCATTTTAGCAATTTTCACATATTTATGTGCAGATATCTCGAAAACTAATAGCGATAGGCCAGTTCAAAGGTCATATTTGGACTGAGCACGTCAAAAACATTCAGAAAAATGAATTTTGGTACCAGAATTTCAAAGACAAAAAAAAAATATTTTTTTTCTAAGGGAAATTACACCGCTTTTTCTTTCCTGTCACAACGTTTCTATTAATATAAAAAGTTCCAATGAAGTCTCCATCCTGAAAATTTAAACTTAAGTAGTATAGATGATTTTTATTCACATATATTTTTTCCAAAATTTTAAAAATATCGTTTTTTGAGATATAGCTCTCCAAAAATTAAGGTTAAAACCAATGACCTTTGACCTTTTTCAAAAAAAATCTTGGGGAATACCACTTTAAAGGCTGTCTTATTACCTATTATTTGCTACCTAACCGAGACGTGTATTGTAATTACTTTTCGAGTTATCTTTATTTATCTCAGAACACTTTTGTCAAATATATACGTTTTTCCCAATTTTCAAGACCCCATATCTCGGGAAGAAAAAGTACCAGAAGTCCAAAATTTTGGCACTATGATTTTTTTGTAAGGGCCCAACAATATTCCAAGTTTCATCAAATTCGAAAGGGGTAAGGTCAAAAGTGCTACTTTTTTCGGTTGAATTGAGGTGTTTTAACTCTTTTATAAAAAGTACCTTTTATAAAAAGTACCTTTTATAAAAAGTACCTTTTATAAAGAGTACCTTTTATAAAAAGTACCTTTTATAAAAAGTACCTTTTATAAAAAGTACCTTTTATAAAAAGTACCTTTTATAAAAAGTACCTTTTATAAAAAGTACCTTTTATAAAAAGTACCTTTTATAAAAATTACCTTTTATAAAAAGTACCTTTTATAAAAAGTACCTTTTATAAAAAGTACCTTTTATAAAAAGTACCTTTTATAAAAAGTACCTTTTATAAAAAGTACCTTTTATAAAAAGTACCTTTTATAAAAAGTACCTTTTATAAAAAGTACCTTTTATAAAAAGTACCTTTTATAAAAATTACCTTTTATAAAAAGTACCTTTTATAAAAAGTACCTTTTATAAAAAGTACCTTTTATAAAAAGTACCTTTTATAAAAAGTACCTTTTATAAAAAGTACCTTTTATAAAAAGTACCTTTTATAAAAAGTACCTTTTATAAAAAGTACCTTTTATAAATAGTACCTTTTATAAAAAGTACAATTCATTAAAAGTAATCTTTATTAAAACTACCGAAAGTACACTTTTTGGTACTTTTTTATTTTCTGAGGTGTAAATAAAACAAACTTTTTTGTTTTTTAATTCATTAAATAAATAATAAAGGGTATTTAAAGATTCGGCACAGCCGAATACAGCTTTCTTACTTGTTTTGAGTGTATTTGTTTATATTCTTTTTTCGTTTTATTATAAATATATGCGCTTTAAAGCATTTTAAACGAGTTTAATTTAAACATTCAAAAGCAGTACAACAATGAAACAGAGAGCAGCTTTTTTAGAATTATTTCATACAATACATTTAATCGGTGTTATTCTATTATATCCGATATTAATTGCCGGTTCAATAATCTATAAAATAAAAAAATATTTCTATAATCATATAAAACGGAAATCTATTGCTGGCCATGTTGCTGTGGTAAACACATAATAAGCCATTGCCGAATAAATATTGAAATATTTGAAATTTAAGATTTGCGTTTTTTGCTGAAAATTGATACTTACCGGTGGAAAATGTTTATATATGCTCATTACTTTTTCAGTACGTAACAAAAAAATATTTTTTTACTTTGATCGGAACTTTTGGATTTTCAAGAAAAAAAATTGTGCATTTCTAATTAAGTGTCATGAACATTTTCTGTAACATTAACAATATTTCAATGATAATGGCTCGATAATTATATCAAAAGTGTTACAAAGTCTCGTTGAAATATTTTTTTTCTTTTAAGGTAACTGGTTCTGGTAGAGGTCTTGGACGTGATATTGCTATAGAATTAGCAAAAAGAGGCTGCCATATCGCTATTGTTGATATTCAAATTGATTTAGCACAGGAAACTGCAAACTATATAATGGAGAATTATCAAGTTAAAACAAAAGCATACAAGGTAAAACAATTATAAAACAATTATTTATGTTTTTTTTTTTTTACACTACAAAGTGCATTTTGTAGACCTTGACTTTAACTTAATCGAAGTATTTATATTTTAATAATTTATTGATTTATTATTTTTTATTACAATAACAGATTGATGTACGTGATTTTTCTCAACTGGTAGAATTAAACAATCTTGTCACTGCAGATTTGGGCAATATAACAATTTTAATTAATAATGCTGGTATCGTAGCATCTTCATCGATGAAAAATCCACCGCCTTTAGAAATAAAACAAATGATCGACGTTAATTTTACCTCGATATGTTATGTAAGATATTTAATCATTAAGCATGTAAATTAGAGAAGACGCAAAGACACACAGACTCAACCGCTGACGGAACAACAGATAATTCGATCGATGTATCGATAACATAACAATTTTCTTTAGAAAATTTTGTGTAAACGAAATATATCAATTTTTTATAGAAAATTTTGTGTTATCGATAACTTAACAAATTGTGTATAGAAAATTGTGTGTTATCGATAGCTTAACAATTTTCTATAGAAAATTTTGTGTTATCGTTATATCGATAATTACACAATTTTATAAAGAAAACTTTGTGTTATCGATATCTCGATTACTTAAATTACATTTTCTATAGAAAATTGTGTGTTATCGATGTATCGTTAACTCAATTTTTCTATAGAGATTTGTTAAGATATCTGTATAGAAAATTTGTCAGTTATCAATATATCGATAACCTAACAATTTTCTATAGATAATTTTGTGTTATCGAAATATTGATAACTGACAAATTTTCTATAGTAAATTGTGTGTTATCGATGTATCGATAACTAAGCAAATCTCTATAAAAATTTTGTGCTAACGATATATCTATTACTTAACAAATTATAACTTAACAATTTTCTATTGAAAATATTGTGCTATCGATATATCGATAACTTAACAACTTTCTATAGAAAATTGTATAATATTGATGTATAGATTTCCTAAAGAAAATTATGTGCTATCGATAACTTTATTATTTTTTAGAATATCGATATTTTATTTACTTAACAATTTGCTATTGAAAATTTTGTGCTATATGTTTTATTGAAAATTTTGAGTTATCGATTTGTCGATAAGTTAAAAAATGTTCTATATAAAATTTAGTGATATCGATAACTAAACAAATTTTATTAGTGAAAATTATGTGTTATCGATATATCGATAACTTAAATTTTTTTTATATATATTCGATTAGAGTTCTATTCTAGTTCGAGGCCCAAAAATATTTCTATTTATGATATTGTCATAATAGAGTATTTTTAATTTATTGCTTTAAAAAAGTTACTATCTCATAGTATGTCTGTACTGATCAGTTTCATCCCCACTAAAGGAATCTTCAGCAGACTTTAGAGAATCATCGTTGGTCAATCAAACATCAAACCAGACATAATATTTGATATATTTCCCAAGTTATATGAGAAGTACTATTATGAAGGTCCGAAATCTGTTTTCCAACAAAAATAACTCTTTTAAAGCAAAAATTGTATATATTAAATCACCGTCAATTTAAAAATAAAAAAACAACATTTAAATTTTTTTATATCAAAATTTTCTATTGAAAATTGTTTAAGTAATTAATACATCGATAACATAAATTTTTTTTTATGCTTTCGATACATCGATAGAAAATTTTGTGTTCTCCATATATCTAATGGTGTGTATCTATTACTAAACAATTGTTTCTAAAAAATGTTTGTGTTGTCGATACATCGATAACTTAATAGTTTTCTATATACAATTTTATGTTATTGATATCGCTCATTTACTTGTATAGTGTCATAACTCAAAAAATATGATTTTTGAGTTAATAATGCAGCATTTTTCGTTATATCATACTTTATATTGTGTCAAAAATTCGTATTTATATCTTTACAACTCATCATTTGAGAAGAAAATACGTAATTATTACATTTTCTATGTACCGGCCATTTTCAATGAACAACCAGTTTCAATTGTAAACTTTAAACGCGTTTTCTGCAAAATGAAACATTTTGAGTTATGACACTATACAAGTAAATGAGCGATATATCAATAGCTTAACAAATTTCCTATTGAAAATTTTGTGTTATCGATTTATTGATAACTTAACAATTTTCTATAGAAAATTTATTGTTATCCATATATGTATGTATCAATTATTTAACAATTTTTTACAGAAAATTTCGTGTTATTGATATAACGATAACTATACAATTTTTATGTTATCGATAACTTGACAATTGTTTTTAGAAAACTTTGCGTTGTTGATTTGTATAGAACATGTTGTGTTTCCATATATCGATAACTTAACAAATTTTCTATACAAAATTTTGTGCTATCGAAATATCGTTCACTGAACAAATTTTCTATAGAAAATTTTGTGTTATCGATATATCGATAACTTAACAAAATTTCTATAGAAAAAAGATACATCGATGTATCTTTGAAACTTAACAAATTTGGTTAAAAAATTTTGTGTTATCGATATATCGATAACTAAACACATTTTCTATAGAAAATTAGTGTTATCGATATATCAATAACTTAACAAATTTTCGATACAAAATTTAGTTTTATCGATATATCAATAAAAAATTTTCTATAGAATGTTTTGTGTTATCGATATATAGATAACTTAAGAAATTTTCTATAGAACATTTTGTGTCTTCGATATATCGATAACTTACCCATTTTCCAGAGAAAACATTGTGTTGTTGTTATATGTATCGACTTTATGAAGAAAATATAGAGTTATCGATAACTTAAAAATTTTTTATGGACAATGTATGGACATTTTGTGTTATCGATATATCAACAACTTAACTATTTTTTATAGAAAATTTTTTTTATGCATTCTATAGAAAATTTTGAGTTAACGATTTATCAATAAGTCACAAATTGTTTATAGAAAGTTTTGTGTTATCGATATATTGATAGCTTAATACGTTTTCTATAATAAATGTTATTTTATTGATATATCGATAACTTAACAAATTTTCTACATAAAATTTTGCGTTATCGGTATTTTCTGTAAATTAACGTATTTGCTATAGAAATTTTGTGTTATCGATGTATTGATAACAGTACAAATTTTCTATAGACAAATTTTTGTTATCAATGTATTGATAACTTGACAAATTTCTAATAGAATATTTTGTGTTATCGATATATCGATAACTTAACAAATTTCCATAAAAAATTGTCTATTATCTATATATCGATTACTTAAAAATTTTCGATACAATATTTTGTTTTATAGATAACTTCTATAGAAAATTTTGAGTCATCGATTAATCGATATAATATAAATTTTCTATGGAAAATTTTAAGTTGTCGATTATAAATAACTTATTAATTTTCTATAAACAAAATTATGTTATCGATATATCGTTTACTTAACCATTTCCTATTGAAAATTTTGTGCTGTCGATAAATTAACAGATTTCCTACTGAAAATTTTGTGTTATTTATAAATTAACAACTATTCTATAGAAAATTTTGTGTTATCGCTAACTTAGCAAATTTCGTATAGAAAAGTTTGTGTTATCGATAAATCGATAACTTAAAAAATTTTCTATCGAAAATTTTTTGTCATCAATAAATCGATAAGTTAACAAATTTTCTACGGCAAATTTTGTGCTATCAATAAATTGATAACTAAACAAATTTTCTATAGAAAATTTTGTGCTATCGATAAATCTATACCTTAAAAAATTTCGATAGAAAATTTTTAAGTTATCGATAAATCGATAACTTAACAAATGTTATAATAGAAAATTCTGTGTTATCGATATATCGATAGCTAAACAAATTTTCTATAGAAAATTTTGTGTTATCGATATATCGATAACACAGAATTTTCTAATGGACCATTTGTTAAGTTGTCGATTTATCGATAACACAAAATTTTCCATCGAAATTTGTTAAGGTTAAGTTATCAATTTATTGATAACACAAAATTTGCCGTAGAAAATTTGTTAACTTATCGATTTATCATGAAATCCAGCAAAGATTTTATAAAATCTGACCGAGGGTCTTCAAATTTATCTAATTTTTTGTACACATGTGCTCTATAGAGCTAATTAAACATATCCATTTTCAGTTTTTTATATTTAAAAAAAATCGCGATTTTTTCGCGAATTTAATTTTCTTCAAAAATTGAAAAAATCAAAAAAGTATGCTACTTTGAATAGCCATATCTTCGGAAGTATCTATCGGATTTCTTCAATTCAAAAAGCATTCGATTCAGACGATAGTCTTACTTTTTATTAATGTAATAAAAAAAAATATTTTTTAAAAAAGTGCATTTTTGATGCAAATGCATTTTTTGGATGCATTTTTTAAAACTTTCTCCCCCTTCAATTGTTTTTAAACCTACATAAATCGAAAATATGGCATTTTTTACACAAAATTGCGTACCGCTTTTTGTGTGACGGAGTTTCGTAAAAATTTTGTAATTTTTTTAAAAATACCTTATTGGTTTTTCCATACAATTTTTTCATAAAGTTCATAAAATAACAAAAAAAAATTTTAGTCTAAGGAAAAACTACAAAAGCATTTTTTTAAAAAATCACGAAAATTTTGTGAAACGCCGTCACAAAAAAAAATGTACCCAATTTTATGTAAAAAATGTTATATTTTCGATTTATGCAGGTTTCAAACAAATTGAAGGGGGAGAAAGTTTTAAAAAATGCATCCAAAAATTGCATTTGCATCAAAAATGCATTTTTTTTAAAAAATATTTTTTGTTAGTGCATTGGTATAAAAACGGATAATCAGTTAAATCGAATGCTTTTTGAGTCGTAGAAATCCGATTAATACTTTCGATGAAATGGCTTTTTAAAGTTTCATACTTTTTTGATAAAATTGCAAAATAAACATTAAATTGATTTTTTGTATGGAAAAAATCAAATAAGTAGTTTTAAAAAAATTACGATTTTTTTTTGAAAAGCTGTCACGAAAAAAACGGTATTCAATTTTGTGTAAAAAATGCCATATTTTCGAATTATGCAGGTTTCAAAAAAATTGAAGGGGGAGAAAGTTTTGAAAAATGCATCAAAAAATTGCATTTGCATCAAAAATGCACTTTTTTTGGAAAAACTTTTTTTTTATTCCAATGGTATAAAAAAGGACGAACGTTTGAATCAAATGCTTTTTGAATCGTAGAAATCCGATAGATACTTTAGAAGATATGGCTTTTCAAATTAACATACTTTTTCGATTTTTTAAATTTTTGAAGAAAATTAAATTCGCGAAAAAATCGCGATTTTTTTAAAATTAAAAAAACTGAAAATGGATATGTTTTATTGGCTTCATTGAGAATGCATACCGTCAATATAAAGAAAATCGAAAGACCTTAGGTCAGAAAATAGCATTTTTTGTGTGTTTTCTGGTGGATTTTGTGTTATTGATAACAAAAAATTTTCTATAAAAAATTTTTTAAGTTTTCTATAGAAAATTTTTTAAGTTTTCTATAGAAAATTTCGTGTTATCGATAACTTAACAAATTTTCTATAGGAAATTTTGTGTTATCGATAACTTAATAATTTTCTGCAAATAAATTTTGTAGAATCGATTGTGTTATGTTATCGGTACAACGATAACATAACAATTTTCGATAGACAATTTTCTGAGTTACCGATACATTATTAACTTAACAATTTCCTATAAAAAGTTTGTGTTATCTATTTATCGATAAGTTAAAAAATTTTCTATAGAAAATTTTGTGTTATCGATAACTTAACAAATTATCTATACATAATTTTGTGTTAGCGATATATCGATAACTTATCAAATTTTCTATAGAAAATGTTGTGTTATCGATATATCGATAGCTTAACAACTTCTTTATAGAAAATTTTGTGTTATCGATATATCGATAACTTAACAAAATTTCTATTGATAATTTTGTGTTATCGATAAATCAATAACTTAGCAAATTTTCTACAGAAAATGTTGTGTTAACGATAAATCGATAACTTAACAAATTTTCTATAGAAAATTTTGTGTTATCGATATATCTTTAAATTAACAAATTTTCTATAGAAAATTTTGTGCTATCGATACATCGATAACTTAACAAATTTTCTATAAAAAATTTTGTGTTATCGATATATCGATAACTTAACAAATTTTCTATAGAAAATTTTGTGTTATCGATATATCGATAAATTAACAAATTTTCCATAGAAAATGTTGTGTTATCGATATATCGATAACTTAACAAATTTTCTATAGTAAATTTTGTGTTAAAGATAACTTATTAATTTTCTAAAGAAAATTTTGAGTTATCGATTGTGTTATTTTATCGGTAGAACGATAACATAACAATTTTCTATAGAACATTTTTCTATATTATTTCTATAATTTTCTATATAAAAATTTTCTATAGAAAATTTTTTGTTATCGATATATCGTATTGTATTGCATTTTTTTTATTATCGAGTCTCTAACAAAAATTTTGTGTCATCGATATATTGATTATTCAACAAATTTTCTATAAACTATTTTGTGTAATCGATTTTTCGATATCTTAACAATTTTCAACTGAAAAATGTATCTTATCGATAAATGGATAACTTAATAAATTTTCCGTAGAAAATTTTAATTAATCGATTTATCGTTAACTTAACCAATTTTCTTTAGAAATTTGTGTGTTATCGATATACGCTAACTTCATTATTTTCCATTCAACTCTTTATCGATTTATCGATAACTTATTTATTTTTTATAGAATTATTATATTTTTATCGATTTATCGATAAGCTTTTAATTTTCTATAGAAAACTATTTGTTATCGATTTACCGATAACTTATTAATTTTCTATAGAACATTTAGTGGTATCGATATATCAAATACTTTACAAATCTTCTATAGAAAATTTTATGTTATTGTTATGTCGATAACTTTAAAAGGTTTTTATAAAGAATTTTGTGTTATCGATATTTTGAAAACTTATTAATTTTTTATAAAAATTTTGTTTTATGAATACATCGATATCTTAACAATTTTCTAAAGAAAATTTTGTGTTTTCGATAACTTAACAATTTTCTGTAGAAAATTTTGTGTTATCGATATATCAAACGATCTTTAACTGATTTACATCTTTAACTAATTTACATGCCTCTTGATTCAGGTCAAATTTTAAAAATCTGAAAAAAAATTTTAAAAATTATTTTCTTTAATTCAAGGCCCTTCAAATCTTTTTACCCAAAATGAAGGTGTTAAATTGTGGCCATATTGTAAATATATCTTCTATATCTGCACTATTTCCTTATCCATTTTTCGACATTTATTCAGCTACAAAAGCAGCTGTACGTTCTATGACATCATCATTGCGTTTGGAAATCTGCAATGAACGTAAAAATATTACGGCTACAACAGTGATGCCAACATTTTTAACAACAAATAAACGCATAGAAAAGATGGCTTTAATAGGTGGGTTCCAGAAAGTTTTACCTTTAGTTGATGGCGCGATTGTCGCCCAATATGTGGTGGATGGTATGTTAAAAGATGCTCGAGAAATTACAGTGCCCTCAGTAATGTTATACATTTATAAACTTTTAGAGTAAGTAATTGTATGTGAATTTTTAATTATTTTTTTATGATTTTTATACCCTCCAATCTGCACTCACAAAAAAAAAACTTGTAAACCGACAAGAAAAGTTTGTAACTTTTTTTGCTAACTCCTATTTGACAACATTTTCTTGCAGTTTTACTAGCTTTTTACCAAAAAAATGTAAATTTACAAATTTATGACGCGATAAAATTTACAAGGAGTTTTCGTAATTTTACTAGATTTTTTGCTACCTCCTATTTTACGAGAATTTCTAGTAAAAATTACGAGCTCTTTCGTAATTTTACAAGATTTTTACCAATAAAATTTACAACTTTTTTGGTGCAATAAAACTAACAAGGATATCTCTTGAATTTACTAGATTTTTTTGTAAAAAACCTTGGAAATTTGTATAGTTAAAAAAAATTGTAAAATTACAAAAAAATTTAAATTTCGATCGAAAATTTGTTGTTAAAAATCAAGGAAAACTGTCAAATATGGGTAAAATGGGATTACGAGATGTTTTCTAGCAATTTGACAAGTTTTTTTTGTGCGTAGTGATAGTTAGTGATAGTATTTACATCGATGATTTTCGATCGATTTTTTTTTGAAAAATTTACGATCACTAAAAAATGGCATTGTGGAGGGTATTCATGAATTTGGCCAAGTCGAACTTAACTTTTCTACTTTTTTTTTTAATTTCAGATTTTTACCTGTATGTGCGAAAGAAATTCTTCTATCGATTCTGGTTATATTTGATTATAACAGAATAATGAGATCTACAGAAATTGAAGATATTATGAAAACATCTGATGTACAACTGGAAAAATAAGTACTAAATAAAAATTATTTGAATATTAAGTGAAATTAGTTGCTCTAACTGCCAATACAGATCAGATTTTCAGAAGTTTTTATATAAAAGATTATAATAAAAAGATTTTTGTTAAAGTGTATTTTAATTTAAAAACTTGGTGTCTGTCTTATTTACAAAAATAGATTTTATTTATTATAATTATCACCTCTAGATTGTAGAAATGTAAACATTCTATAGGCAATCATCATTGTCTGAAATAAAGAAAAAAATAATTATGTTATCAATTTGTTTACATATTGTAAAGCCCCTATGACACTAGCTTTTTTATTATGGATGAATTTATTGTGAAGAGATTTCCTATTACCATAGGAAATCTGAATAAGAGTGAAGAGTAAAACATACGTAAAAAAACAGCAAAATGTCAAAATGTATTGTTGTTTTATCAATAAATTTGTTTATCAAATGGCTAAATGGCAAAAAATATGTAAAAATTTTACATATTTTTTGACATTTACGCATTAATTATATTGAAGTGTTGCTAACTTTTATGTTTTTTATTAAATGAAGCGACTTTTTGTGTGTTTTTGGCGATTTTTAATATTTATTACGCGGGTTTTTATTTAAATAAAATTAATCATAATTTTTTGTTTAAACTTCATTTATTTTCTTTCGCATTTCTTCTTTTGCTGTTTCATTCTATAATTTATAAAGTAAAATACAAAAAAAAGCTAGTGTCATAGAAGCTTAAAAAAATTATTTACCACTCTAAAATGTACCATATCAATACTGAATAAATTATAACCACTTAATGAAAAAGGATTATTGGCGAATTGCATTAGAATCATAATAAATTTTCGATATTTCAAAGAACCATCATACCAATTTTGTTCAGAAAGTGAAATACTCATGCGGGAACTCTGGTAAGGAAATATTAAAAATTACACAGTACAACACTAAAAAAAGGTTCGGGGTTCCGATGATTGATTCTGGTAGAGGAAACCAAAATAAAAATAAACGTGTGTCGGCGTTTTGAAAGATCACATAGGAACTTAAATATAGAGACGTTTAAAGTTTCCCATCTCTGGCCTGTACCTGAAGTATATCGGTTAGGGTGGGTCGATTTTTTTTTGTCAAAAATCTTATAGCAAAAACATAATCTAAAAAAAAATCTAAGAACATTTCCCAAAAAAAACATGTTTCTAAAATCAAACCCTATACCGCGCCTGACGACATGAAAATTTGTCCGTCCGTCATTTTTTTTCATAAGCAAAACATAGAACTTGACTCTTTTTTGGTGTTTGTGTTAATTTTTGGGCTTTGGTGTGCTCCGAACATTTCATTTGTAGAACATTTCATCCCCATTTGTAGAACATTTCATCCCCACCCTCCCCCTCTTTTAAGGTGTTTTTTGCGATTTGTTAGAATAGAGCCAAAAAATACCGTTATGAGAGGGAGTTAGAGGGTTAATATGTTTCACAAAAATTTTTCCGTTAATATTTTCTACAAAGTTGCTGAACATACCCTACACCTCAGATGTAAAGAAAACATAGTTTAATATACCGATAAGCTGCAAGAACTTATTGGTAAAACATTGCCGCTGGATTTTTGGAATTATGACCGGCAAGTATATTAGACATAATCCCTGAAATGGAGAAATAAATAATTAGATTGATTTTTAACGAAAACACCACAGACAAAAAATTATAATAAGAAATTTTAACAATAAATCGCTGCTTTTATCGTTAATCCATGGCAGTCATGCGCATTTTTGTAATTCCTATTCCCGCGGGAATATGCTAAAAAATGCGCTGTGCGCTGTCGACACACGCACACTATAAAATTCTGTTGCTTGAGCAAATTTGTTGACTTTTCGCTTGCTATTACCCACACAAGCATAAATGTTATAGTATGTGTGTGCGCACCGCTGATCCATGGTAATTTTACTCCATTATTTATTTTATATTGGGCTGCAGTATATTAACATGTAGCGTGATACTTTCAAAGTAAGTGCAGGGGTTGTGGGTTCGATTCCCTCCAAAGCCTTTTATGTTAATTATTTTTTTTAGTAAATAAAAGTATTTAATTGATGATCATAATGATATTTCGTCAAAAAAAAAACACTTACAAGGGAAGTCTCCCTAGTGTCACCCGCGGATCTTTATGGAATTGGTTTTATTTTGTAGAGCAGAAAAAATAAAGGGACACGTATTTTTTTAACGGCCCAAATTCATATTTAGGGGGTAAAAAGGAGGGGGAAGACAAGGCCATTTTTCAGTTTTTTTCGTTTATCTCCTATATTATGCAAAGAAACCTAGTCATGTTACATACCAAATGAAAGGTCTTTGGAAAACCTATCTGCATGTGCTAAGAACGTTTCCAAACATGCACAACTTTTCGTCATATTGAGTAAAATACCAAAATTTTGGGACGTTTTGGTTAATAAGTCGAAAAATATTAACTTCATTGGTCGCTGTTAGCACCACGAGATAGGTATTTTTAATACCTTTAATCTGATGCCTCACACACAGAAAATAATATCGTAATTTTTTTTTTAATTAAAAATGGATTTGATATTAAATTTAAATTCAATTAAACATTTTAATTGATTCAATTAATGTTTTAATTGAATTCTTGACTTTACTGAAAACAAAAATAAAATAAACAAACGAAACCGGTTTTGTATGCATTAGTGTTAGTAGCCAATGAAAAAATAAAAATGCAAAAAACACAAAAAAAAACTTTTGAACTATTGTTTTGTATATTTTGGTGGTAGCAGCCAATGAATACATAAAAACGCAAGAACAAAATTTAGTTTTATTGTTTTCTTTAAGGCGACTGGTCGTTGCGGATAAATTGTTTGCTGATAAAATTTGTACAGTTGAAACAAAAAAAAATTATATGATGTGTTTTGCACATTGAAATATAATACAATTTTTTTTGTTTCAACTTTACTAAAGCGACAAAAATGCATGCAATAACAAGATTTAAAAATAAAAATGTAGTTTTAAATAGTTATTGATATTTTAAAATACTACTATAATGTTTCTATGCAAAACTATACCAACTGTTTATATTTAATAAAGAAAAAAAAATCTTATTAATAAAAAACAACAAAATTCTATGTTTATTTATTTTAGGGCATTTTTTGAAGTTTAACTTTAAAATTAAATTGAGTTGTGGTCTTTTTTCAATTAAACATTTTATGTGAATCAATAAATCTATATTATTGATTTTTAATTTTATATTATTTTTTTTTTTAGTTTATTTAATTACAATTGGTTTTCCATTTTATTTTCAATTAAAATTTTAATTGATTCAATTAACAATTTAATTAAGTTTTAAAACTGTTTTTAAACAAAATGAGTAATTAATATGCGCATTTTCGTGATACGTCCGAAATCAATTAATTTTTTAATTGAATCAACGAATTTCGTAATTGAAATTCATTTTTATTTTTTTCTGTGCATGCCTATATTATTTTTGTTTAAATAGGCGTAAATCGTAAAAAACTGAAAAGGTCAATTTCCCCCCATACAAATCGAGTCTGGGCCGCTATAAAAAAATACGTGTCGAATTAATTTTCGTTCTTAACAACATATCCAAATTTCATGGAGATCGGAGGGTGACACCAGGAGACTTCCCTTGTTAGATACTTTTGTGGGATGAAATTAAAGGGTTGCATATCGGAGAGGAAAAAAGCTGTGTTCGATAAAAATTTTTGATAAAAAATAGTTTTTTTCAAAGCGTGTTTAGCGTTTTTTTCAACACGGGAGTTCGGGTTAAAACCCATCTGAAATTCCCCATTTTGCTAATAACTTATGAACCACTGGACAGATTTCGCTGAAATTTAGTATTAATCTGACCGGAAGTATAACAAATATATACGCCACGCTTCAGCAGCTTGCCGTATATATTTTCATTCTTCCGCTAACATTTGAAAGTTAGCGTGTTTCACACAGACAGAAAGGCAGACGGACGGACGGATTTTCATGTCGTTAGGCGCGTATAAGTTTCTTCGAATTTCTTGTAGATTTTGGTTTTGCTATATGATTTTTCAGTTTTTTTCGATCCATACAAATCGACCCGCCCTAATATCGGTAAATAAAACTATGTTTTCTTTACTTCTGAGGTGTAGGGTGTGTTTAGAAACTTTGTAGAAAATATTATGGCAAACATTTTTGTGGCATATATTGGCCCTCAAATTCCCCCTTCTTAACGGTATTTTTTGGCTCTATTCTAACAAATCGTAATTAAAAGAGGCGAAAGGCCTATGTTCTAAAAAAATTTTGGAAATAAAATTTTACATTATTTGTCGGAACACACCGAAGCCCAAACTTAACACAAACAAATAAAACCAGTCAAGTTCAAGGTTGCGGTATTTTTTACAATATGTTAGAATAGTGTCAAAAAATACCGTTATGATGGGGTGTTGGAGGGTTAATACGTCAAAAAAAAAATATTTGCCATAATAATTTCAACAATGTTGCTGAACACACCCAACACCTCAGATGTAGAGAAAACATAGTTCTATATACCGATATGCGGCAAGAACAGGCCAAAGCTGGAAAACTTTAACCGGCTCTAACATAACATTCAAATGTGATCTTTCAAAACGCCGACACACGTATATATTCTCCTCTAACAGACTCAATCATAGGAACGCCGTAGTTTTGAAAAAAAAAAATTGAAATTGTTGTATAGTGTTATTAAAGTTATTGCAATAATCAAATCCCATCTTTGTTCTCTCTGACAAGTACATACCGCTTCTGCTACTCTTGTACCCTGATAACAATTGTCGAATGTAAATGCCACTTGCACAAAACATGGAAATATAAATAGTATTATTGAAATTATATCATCACTGTTGGCCATTAAATAGATGTGAAAACATATCGAAGCAGCACTTACAATGTCCGTTATAAAAAGGGTTAAATTAAAAGTTTTTCGTAGTTTATCACCCAGTCTGAAATGAAAAAGAAAATGCGAATACAAAAATAAACAGCCCAACACTGATGTCTCGTAAATTACACTTAAAAAAAAGTGAACCAAAAAATAGGTATATTAACAAATTAAAACAAAAAACGGGAATGATTTGGCTCCATATTTTTATACCCTTCAACCACAGTATGGGGGTATACTCACTTTGTCATTCCGTGTGTAACGCATCGAAATATCGGTCGGGACCCCATAATGTATTCCATGTCAAATCGGACACTTTGAACAATTTTTTTTAGATTTTCCTAAATTGTTTACAGTTTTTAGTACCCTTCGAAAACTCCTTCGAGGTAAATTTTCAGATTTTTTTGATGACCCGTTCAAAAGATACCGAATTTTTAAAAATTGGTAGTTTGTTCCTTTACTCAAACTTCTTTTACTCATAACTTCTTCAATAATGGTCCAAATTTCAATTTTTTTTTCAAAATTTTCGTTTTTTTACGTACTTTAAAAAAAAATTCCCAAAAAATTCTTAAAAGCGCTCTAGTATGGGATTTTGAAGTTTTAAAATTTAAATCTCATTTTTGAAAATGTTTGTACTCTTAGATTTTTTTGAAATTTTTTTGTGTAAAACTCCTATCGATTCTACAAATTTTTTGCCTAGGAGGATCGTGGGATAACGATTATTACTATTTATTTAAATTTTTTTTTAAAAAATTTATTGTAATTTTCCAATCTTAAAATCATTTCTACTGCTCCAATGGTGCGTCATAGAGGGGTCATTTATAAGACCGACCCCCATTAATTTTTACGTATTAACATTTCTTTGGAAAAAACTAATACCCTATCTCCAATTTCTAAGGGGGCACCCACACAAAACGAAATTTTTTAAAATTTGCTCCAACCGCTCTCACTGCCCTAATAGTGCACTTAGAGCAACAAAATGTATGACCGACCCACAATATTTTTTTAGTCCAAACATTTTTTCTGAACACACCTACCATCTATCTTTAAATTTTAAGGCGGTACCATTACAATTTTTTTTATTTTTTTGTAAATTTGTTTTATATAATCAGCTTCTACTGGTCCAATGGTGCGTCCGAGAGGGGTCATTAGTGAGACCGACCCCCATTTATTTTTAACCTACAACATTTTTTTAAAATATACCTTTGCCCTATCTCCAATTCCTAAGTAGGCTTCCATTCAAATTTACTTTTTTATAGAATTTGCTCCAACTGTTATTTGTATGGGAGCCTACTTAGGGAGTGGATATAGGGCGTAGGTATGTTTTAAAAAAATGTTGTAGTGTAAAAATAAATAGGGGTCGGTCTCACTAATGACCCCTCTCGGACGCACCATTGGACCGGTAGAAGCTGATTAAATAAAACAAATTTTACAACAGTAAAACAGTTAGAGATAGAGGGTAGGAGTGTTCAGAGAAAATGTTTGGACTTAAAAAATATTGTGGGTCGGTCATACATTTTGTTGCTCTAAGGGCACTATTAGGGCAGTTAGAGCGGTTGGAGCAAATTTAAAAAAATCTCGTTTTGTGTGGGAGCCCCCTTAGAAATTAGAGATAGAGTATTAGTTTGTTTCAAAGAAATGTTAATACGTAAAAATTAATGGGAGTCGCTCTTATAAATGGCCCCTATATGACGCACCATTGGAGAGTAGAAATGATATTAAGATTGGAAAATTACAATACATATTTTTCAAAAAATTTAAGAAAAATAGTAATAATCGTTATCCCACGATCCTCCTGGGCAAAGAATTTGTAGAATCCATAGAAGTTTTACACAAAAAAAATTTCAAAAAAATGGAAGAGTACAAACATTTTCAAAAATAAGATTTAAATTTTAAAACTTAAAAATCCCATATTAGAGCGCTTTTAAGAATTTTTTGGGATTTTTTTTTTAAAGTACGTAAAAAAAAATTTTTTGAAAAAAAAAAAACTAAATTTGGACCATTATTGAAGAAGTTATGAGTAAAAGAAGTTTGAGTAAAGGAACAAACTACCAATTTTTAAGAATTCGATATCTTTTGAACGGATCATCAAAAAATCTGAAAATTTATCACGAAGGAGTTTTCGAAGGTTACTAAAAACTGTAAACAATTTGGGAAAATCAAAAAAAAAAAAATTTTCAAAGTGTCCGATTTGACATGGAATGCCCCATATATATTATTGATCAGTGATCAATTCTGAGACATTCTATCAAATGTCCGTCCATCTGTCCGTCTGTCCTTCCGTCTGTGGAGGACACGATACAGTCCAAAATAAAAGAGCCTGAAATTTGGCACGAATATATCTAACGATCATAGGATGGTTACGTTTGGATATGGGCAAAATCGGACCGCGGGGGAAAAAGTTCCCCCTTTAAGAACTAAACCTTTTTAGATTAGCAAACAAAATACTTTTTATGTGAGAAGAAGTTCCAGGAATGTTGCCTTCCACCATCCAAAACCCAACCCCGCCACGAAAAAAAATGCCGCAGAATTTTGTACTCTTGCCCAAAATATTAAATCATGATAATGTTTTATTTAATAAAAAGTTGTTACGAATAAATTCCAAAAACGATATTTTTTAAGAAAAAAATAACTCCAAGAAATTTCTTAAATACACTTGGAGGATTTATTCAATATTCAGAAAAAAAATCTAAAAACTAAGAACAAATCAAGACAATACAAAAAATTAGTCAAAAAAAATGCAGATAAATTCAGAAAAAATCACAAAATTTAAAACAAAAACTACTGGAAAATTGAGAGAAACCTGAATATATAACATTTTAACTGATTTATTAGATTTTAATTATTTTTTTTTTTTATTTTTTTAATAAGCTTTTATTTATTCCTTAAATTATTAAGAATTTATTTAAAATAAAATGATTTATAAAGAATTAATTGGAAATAAATTAATTCAATAATTATAATCGAATTATAAACAATATTAGTAATATATACTACTATATTTTTTAAAATAATTCAAAATTCATTCAACAATGAATTAATTAAATAAAAAAAATAATGTCAACTAATTTTCCAATAGAATTTATTCTTCAAAGGTCTGTTACGACAAGCGCCGTCTGGCTGTCAGTATCGGAAGTTTTATAAGTATTAGTTTTTTGTAGTAGAGATGCGAGCGTGACACGTGATTACGCGTGATCATGAGTGAAATTTACGCTTGATTAGAAAAAATATTTTCGTGCGTGAGATTGCGTGGGTAATTTTGGTTTCGTAAGTTTGCGTGATTGTTTTGTGCTGTCTAAAACAGAAAACTAGTAAGAAAATCGTCATCATATTAAATTAATACAAAATTGTTATTAAAATAAGTTTTTATGATAAATTTTAGGAAATTAAACACCTTTTGTGCAAGAATTTGAAATGAAGTTAAATAAAATTTTGATTATTTTATTTTCGTGAGTCGTTGTAAGCGTTATTATTTCATGCGTAAGTCGTCGGCACTCACGCGCCCATCTCTATTTTATAGTATGTATCTATAATATTGTCGAATAACCACAAGCAAGAACATAACACCGTTTATGTTGGGGTTTAAATATCGTATGGTAGCCTAGCTGAAGTGTGTCAGACTGGAAAACAGAGGGTCCGGGGATCGTCCCTAATAAGTCAACTTATTTTTTTAAATTTTGTTTTTTTTTTTTTTTAGCTTGTTTAATTTTTTTTTGTTAAGACTTTTTTTAAACCTTTATACTTTTTTTATTAAATTATAAAAAAAGTTAGAAAATTAAAAGACTATTTGATTTGAATAAAAAAGAAATAAATAAAAGCTTATTAAAATAATAAACAAATAATTAAAATCTTATAAATAAGTTAAAATGTTATATATTCAGGTTTTTCTAAATTTTCCAGTTGTTTTTGTTTTACATTTTGTGATTTTTTCTGAATTTTCTGCATTTTTCTGACTAATTTTTTGTATTTTCTTGATATTTTCTTAGTTTTTAAATTTTTTTTTCTGAATATTGAATAAATCCTGCTAGTGTATTTGAGAAATTTCTTGGAGTTAATTTTTTCTGAAAAAATATATTTTTTTGGAAATATGTGATGTTTATTTGTAACACCTTTTTATACCCTCCACTCTGGTGATAGAGGGTATATATAAGTTTGTCATTCCGTATGTAACACATTGAAATATTGGTTTAGGACCAATGTAAATTATTAAAAAAAAGAATTGTTATATCAAATAATATGTAAGCTAAAAAAAAATAAAAAAAAAAGTTGACTTGATCAGGGATTTGATCCCAATACCCTCAGCGTGGTAGTCTGACACACTTCAGCTAGCCTACTGTCGGCGTTTTAAATGTTAATCTAAATTCTAACATAATTTTGTCATGTTGTAGATATTCGATTTTCAAATATACTGGTTAGTTTTGCGATGTGGTAATATTTTATTTGAAAAAATTTGCGATGATGGTAACTAATCTAATTGGAAATATGATAGTTGGTATGGCAATACTGCGTTAATCGAGTAGCGGCGCTAGGTGTCGCTACCAGAATTATGTGTTTTTTTTATTTTATTTATTAATTTTAAATTATTGTCGAAGTTTTAGGTTGTAATAAAATGAATACTGTAATTCTCATTTTCTTTTTTGTTTAATAGTTAGCTTATATAGTCAAACTGAGGTGGCGTCCTGCAACTTTTTTAAAATTAGACCCCAGCCTAAAAACATTATCATGTTAAAAAGACGCCCTGTGTTATTTTCTTTGACGTGTTGGAGGGTATAAAAGATTCGGCACAGTCGAATTTAACACTCTCACTTGTTTTTTATACGGTTTAGGTTATATTTTTCCTAAAAATAAGGAAAAAAAAAGTAATTAAATTTTTTGGCAATTTTTTAACTAGAAATTGGGAAAAATTTTATTATTTATTGGATCTAGACCCTATTGGGTTCGGACCTCATGGGTCCCGACCCTGAGGACTCGAGACTCTGTTGGGTTCTTTAAGGATCGCCATAGATTTTGATTCAAATCTTTTGTCCGTTTCGCTGTACCTTGCTTAGTTTTTGAGATACGCGAATTAGGGGCCTAATAGGGTATTGAGAATCTTAAAAACTGAATATCTCAAATAATGTTACTCGTAGGGCTTTCGGGTATTCTGCTGAAGTGTTCTACTGCTGTTGGACTTTTTCTCGTGTCGGCAGTATTTAATGAGATATGTGCATGTATAAAATCTCGGGAATGTCAAATTTTAGATCCAAAATTCTACATTTTTCTTTATAAGTAAGTAGTACTTCCTTTTTAAATTTTCATCTGTTTCGCTCTACCTTGCTTAGTTTTTGAGATAACGAATTTTGAATTTTAAACTAAATTCTAAGAAGTTATTAACGTACAAGGGAAGTCTACCTGGTGTCACCCTCCGAACTTCATGAAATTTGGATATATTGTTAAGAACGAAAATTAGATCGACACGTATTTTTTTTAACGTCCCAAACTCATTTTTTTTAGGGTCGATTTGTATGGGGGGAATTGACCTTTTTCAGTTTTTTACGATTTACGCCTATTGAAACAAAATTAATATAGGCACGTGTGGTATCAGATTAAAGGTATATATAAAAAAATTTTGGTATTTTACTAAATATGACGAAAAGTTGTGCCTGTTTGGATACGTTCTTAGCACACGTAGATAGGGTTTCAAAGACCTTTCATTTGGTATGTAACATGACTAGGTTTCTTTGCATAATATACGAAAAAAAAAAAAGAAAAAAACTGAAAAATGGCCTTGTCTTCCAACCTCCTTTTTACCCCCTAAATATGAATTTGGGCCGCTAAAAAAAATACGTGTCCCCTTATTTTTTCTGATCTACAAAATAAAACCAATTCCATAAAGATCCGCGGGTGACACTAGGGAGACTTCCCTTGTTAGTTCTTCGAAGTACACTTTCTCAATTCTACACTGAAAAAAAAATTTACCAATTTTAAAGTATGTTGAACTTAATTTAAGAAAAGGAGGGTATGCGAGGGCTCCAAAGATATTAATTCTTCTTCAAAGTATATTTTTTCCTAAAAACTAGTAATGCATTTACTTAAATATATCTTAAAAGTAAGTAAAATTGTACTTTATATAAGTATAATTGTTTTTATCCATAGGAAAAATATTTTTTTTAAATAAGTAAAAATTTCCTTAAACTTACGGATTCTGTGGACCCTATGGAGCCCAAATGTGAGGACCCTACGGGCCACTAATATATGGGGTTCACACATGAGTATGTGCGTACACTATTATAGGGTCACTATTGATTTTGATCCAAAATTTTGGTCAGAATCGCTCTATCTTGCTTAGTTTTCGAGATATGGGAATGGGGTCTTGAGAAATTCGATCATGAAATAACTCGAAAACTATAACTCGGAGGGCTTTCGGGTCTTCGGCGGACATATTCTACGAGATTTGGACTACAAAAATGCCTTTAGCATTTTTTTCGTATCTGCAGTATTTGCAGAGTTATAGGCATTTAAAAATTCCGCAAAAATCGAAATTTGGATTTAAAGTTAGGGTCTCATGGGGTCTCCATATGGGGCCTCCAGATGAGGTCCCCAAAATACCTAAAGTAGTTTTTACTTAAGTTAAGGAAATTCTTTCTTAAACTGATTAAGATATGGATTCAAATAAAGTCTATGAAATAAATAAAATAAAGATTACTTTTTTCTTAAATTAAAACAAAAATTTATTTAATTAAAGAAAATGGTTTTTGGATTTAAAGAATAGTACTTATTTGATTAATCAATACTACTTTCTAAAATATCATGAGTTTAAACAAGCAAAATATTGAGTCTCCAAGTGGTCGCCGCATCCCAGCGGTTAATCCACCTACCTCTGATTTATCACAGGTAGCATGCACATCTGATTTGGAGGTGCAGAACCCATTCTTAGAAATTAATATACCTACAACTGAAACCTCAACAAATCGCAAAAATTTTACTCATAATTTGTATCCCGATACTTTTTCAATGAAATCGAAAACACTGATTGGTGCATGGAACGTCCGTTCTCTCACAGATCCAAACAAACTCAAAGAAGCCACAAAAGAAATGCAAAGACTTAACCTACAAGTTATTGGTCTCTCAGAATGTAGATGGAATGGGGTTGGCGATGTTACCCTGGAAAGTGGAAACCGATTTTTGTTCTCCGGCAGAAACATCGATGACCATCACCGCGACGGAGTCGGATTTTTACTGAGCAGAAAGGCTGCGCAATCGCTAATCAACTGGAAACCTATAAACGAAAGATTCATTTGGTGCAGATTCAAATCACGCGTAAGGAACATAACCATCATTCAAACATATGCACCCACCGAACAAGCAGAGGAAGAAACCAAAAACGCGTACTACGACCAGCTCATGTCAATTACAAACTCAATACAAAAGGGAGACATACTCATCGTTATGGGAGACCTAAATGCTAAAATCGGTTCAGAAAACCACAGTCTTGAACACGTAATGGGAAAGCATGGATTAGGCGCAATAAACTCCAACGGCAGGCTTTTGACAAGCTTTTGTAATGAAGCCAACCTCGTTATCGGCGGCTCGCTATTCCCACACAAACCATGCCATAAAGCAACCTGGGTATCCCCAGATGGAATCACCGAAAACCAGATAGACCACTTCTGCATAAGCAGACTCTGGAAGAAGTGTCTACTAGATGTTCGAGTCAAAAGGAGCGCTGACATCGGATCCGACCACCACCTTCTCGTGGCATCTTTGCGCCTTAAAATTGCATCCATACAACGACCAAGCCAACATGGATCAAGAAAAAAATACAACCTCAAAAAACTTTCATCGCCGCAAACCAAGCGTTCATTTATAAGCGAACTATATCCAGCTGTACAAGACCCTCGACAAATAGGTACACAAGACGTTGAATCATTGTGGTCAAATTTTAAATCCACGTTCATAAATGCCAGCGAGAAAGCTCTCGGACCACAACCAAAGCAGATGAGAGTATGGATGACTGACGAAACGTGGGACCTCATCGAACAACGCAGAAAGTCAAAAAATATTCGAGATTCAACCAAGGTAAGAAGCAGAAAGAAACAGGCTTCCAAAGATTACGATGACCTTGTTAAAAAAGTGAAAATTTCGTGTAGAAGAGATAAGTCCAATTGGTTGGACAAACTCGCGGAGAGGGCAGAAGCAGCAGCAGAAAATCGTGACATGAAACTCTTTTACGACATCACTAAAGAAATATGCGGGAAAAAGTCACTTCAATCACGACCCATCCGGGACAAGGATGGAAACCTCTTAACATCGATTGAAGATCAAGTGCAGCGATTCAAAGAACACTTCTCTGAAATTCTAAATAATTCTACCCTCCCACCCCCGACTCCAAACGTGACTCACGGAGATAACAGGACCACACGAAACATGTCACTTTTGTCGCAACCACCGCAATACAATGAAATTATTAAAGCCGTAGAGTCAATGAAGAACAACAAGTCCCCGGGAGTTGATAACATATCAGCTGAGATGATTAAAGCATGTCCAATAACCACAGCTCGACTCCTACATCCCCTATTTATTAAAATTTGGGAAACAGAAAAACTACCAGAAGAATGGTTAGAGGGGATATTAGTCACGATCCCAAAAAAAGGCGACCTTAGTCAATGCCGAAACTACAGAGGTATTATGTTGCTCCCAATTCCGTCAAAAGTATTAACCAAAATTCTACTTAATCGCGTAAACGAAAAACTGGACTCAACCATTCGCAGGCAACAGGCAGGGTTTCGATCAAACCGCTCATGTGTCGACCACATTAATACATTGAGGATAATAATAGAACAGTCCGTGGAGTTTAGAACCGCTCTCCAACTTGTATTCGTCGATTATAGCACAGCATTCGACAGCATTAACAGAGACTGTATATTAGGGATATAACCATTTGCGTTTTTTTGCAAATATCGAAAAGGACCTATCATATTAAGAATGTAGATGAAATATCAAGAAGAAATGCGTGTTCTTTTTTTCGCGAATGTTAAAAAAGGTTCGGCACCGATCGCGATGAAGTTTTCGCTAATATTTTTTTTTATTATTCGGAAAACCCGTATTTCTAGTGTCGAAAACCATTTTATAAATTTGTTATTAGAGGTATTCAGAGTCTTGCTTGCCAGCCCTGGCACTGGTGGTAAAAGAGCACTTTTCAAAATTACTTTTCAAAATACATGTATTTTTTGAAAGAAGTACTCTTTTGCTACATTGCCAGGGGTGGCAACAAGACTCTGAATACCTCTATTGTTTTATTTTTGTTGGAAAACGACAAAAAGCCAAAAAACGGTGGATGGGAAGGAATCCCACCATAAAACATAAAAAAATTTAAATTTATGGTGTTTTAGAAATTGCAATCGGTGCCGAAGGTTTTTGGACCAAAATGTCCCCGGATAACGTTTTGTGTTATCAGTATAAAATTGCCCATACGATTATGATAGGTTTCTATTTTGGTTATATCCCTACTGTATATGGAATGCTTTAATACAGAGGGGTATTTCACCAAAGCTTATAAGACTGATAAAGGCACAATACGATGGCTTTAAGTGCAGAGTTCTGTACAATGGTCGCTTATCTGCGGAGTTCAACACCATTTCTGGTGTTCGACAGGGCTGCCTCATGTCACCTATACTATTTCTGATAGTGCTGGACGATGTTTTAACACGGGCTATAGACGGAAAAAACCGTGGTATCACTTGGAACCTCCAAAGCCAATTGGAAGATTTGGCATATGCAGATGACATATGCCTGATATCATCAAGGCATGCCGATATGCAGGATAAAATTGACAACCTTATCACCGAGTCTAACAGTGTTGGCTTAAAAATTAACTCCGCAAAAACCAAAACGTTAAAAATAAATGCGACCAACTCTGACGCAAACTTTAAAGCCGGTGAGAATGCTATCGACAATGTGAACTCCTTCACCTACCTCGGGAGTGTCATTTCCCCAGATGGCGGAGCTGCAAACGATATTCATAGTAGAATATCCAAAGCACAAGGCGTTTTCTCACAGCTATGGAAAATCTGGAGGTCATCATCAATCTACACCCGCACCAAATTACGTATCTTTAACTCAAACGTAAAATCTGTTCTTTTATACGGATGTGAGACCTGGCTAATGACGAAAGCACTTGAAAAGAAACTTCAAATTTTCGTAAATAAATGCCTCAGGAAAATTTTAAAGATCTGGTGGCCAAATACCATATCCAACAAATCACTTCTCGAGAAATGCAACCAAATTGAAATACAACTCGAAATTAAAAAGAGACGATGGAATTGGATTGGTCACACCCTGCGGAAATCACCAACAGAAATATGCGGACAGGCTCTAGAATGGAACCCGCAAGGTAGCAGGAAACGAGGAAAGCCAAAGCATACATGGAGACGAACTATTGAAGATGATATGAAAAAAATGGGATACAATTTCAACAGGGCAAAAATCATCGCTCGAGATAGAGGAGAATGGCGAAATTACGTTGAGGCCCTATGCTCCACAGGGAGCTAAAGGAAATAAGAAGAAGAAGAAGACTTATTTGATTTAATGTCTTGAAAATGTCTATACTATTTTTAAGTAAGTTAAGTACTTCCCGTGTAAAAAAATAATTGGATCAAAACATATCTCTTTTGATAAAAACATATATGGATCATATCTAAATGGATATAATCAGATCTACTCCATATATATTCATATCTGCTTCAGATATGTTTTGATCCGTAAATTGAGTCTATCTGAAAATTTACATATATGAACATATCTGAAAATGTCTGATCATATATGTCATATATGCCAGATAGACTCAATTTACGGATCTGAAAATATCTGAAGCAGATATGAGTATATATGGAGTAGATCTGATTATATCCATTTAGATATGATCCATATATGTTTTTATCAAAAGAGATATGTTTTGATCCAATTATTTTTTTACACGGGTTACTTATTTTTTTTGCATACAATTTAAATTTTTTTCTTTTAAGTAAAACAAAAATTTTTAATATACCCTTTTTATCTTAAATGTAATCAATTCGCCATAAATGTAAAGAATAATTAACTTAATTTAAAAAATCAAATTAAGGAACAGTCTTGTGCTTTTTTAAGTATTTGCATGTACTTTCTTCAAGTTTATTTTCTTTGTTTTAAGTAAAACCACCTTATATTAAGATAAGTTGAAATAAATTCAAAAAAATGTGCATACTTAAACAAATTACAGTGTTTATTTAATTTCAGTATAGTTATTTTTTTCAGTGTAAGAAGAGAAATACGATGAAGTTATTTTTTAGTAAATTTTAACTAAACTTGAAAAAATATATCTTAAAAAAATATATCTTAAGATATGTTTCTTAGATTTGGGGAAAATTTATTTGGAAGTAAGAATTTTTTTCCATATATTAAAAAACCCCATTAAAAGAAAACTATGAACTATTTACTTATAAGTAACTAAACTAAACTTTTTTCTCATAGTGCAGATAATTTCTCATTTTTTATTTAAATATACCTAAATTTTAGGAAAATTCATGATAAATTTTTCAGAGATATTTTTTCTTAAATTTTAGTTATGCCTTTTTTCAGTGTACTCAAACTTTTTATCTCTCATTTCATATTTTCCTTTTTCCGAACTATCGAAATATAAATATTTTCAATGGACCATATGGTTTACGAGTGTGCTCGCTTTTAGCAGACTTGGTATCTAACCTAACCTACACTCAAAGAACTGTAAAACAATTTGTCATAAAAGTTCGTTGAATGAAACTTTTTAATGTAGTTTTCAAAAATATTATGAAACTAATGCTTATAACACTAATGCTTATAACAGCTCTTTTTTGATCAAGAATATTTCAGAATAGAGTGCTGATGCAAATATCTACAGTAGACTGGCATTTTGTTGTATGGCAAAAAAGTTTTTCTTCCGATTTTGAACGTCAGGGCAATTTTTTTAAGCATGTGTCACAACTTTAAGGTCAAACGGATTCAATTAAACCGTGGCGCACGTAGATCAAAGTTTTGGATTTTTGACAATTTTTAAAAAAAAAAATATTTCTTGCGACACATCACACTTTTTTACTGTCTCAAAATTTCTTGCCCTTGATTCTTTAAAGGAGCTTGGAACAATATTTCATTCAAAATTAATTTGATCCATATCCGATCATTTTAACCCGTGGCCCCCTTCAATCAAAGATTTAAATTTTCGGGAGATTTTTGAAAAATAAAAAATAAAATATATCTTGCGATACATTATTATACCCTCCAACCACAGTATGGGGGTATACTCACTTTGTCATTCCGTGTGTAACGCATCGAAATATCGGTCTAGGATCCCATAAAGTATACATATTATTGATCAGTGATCGATTCTAAGACATTCTAGCGATGTCCGTCAGTCTGTCTGTCCGTCCGTCCGTCCTTCTATGGAAGACAAGATACAGCCCAAAATAAAAGAGCTAGACTCCTGAAGTTTGGTACGAATATGTGTTATGGTATTGGGCTGGTTAAGTTCGAGCATGGGCAAAATCGGATCAGGGGGAAAAAAGTTCCCCCTTTGAGAACTTAACCAACCTCTAAAAAAACGCCATTTTTTATACACTCAAAAAAATAAAACTGTAAAGTTAGCAAAAAATTTAGTTAAATTTAACTAAAAAAACACCTGATTTTGAACCTACTAAATTTCTAGTTAATTTAACAAAAAATATTTAGTTAACTTTTCGTAGAATGAATGTAGCAAAAAAACCGTAATTTTAACTAAAAATTCAGCTGAAAATTTCGTAACATTTTTTATTAGTTGAATTCAGCTAAACTTTTTGTAAAAAATTTTAAGTTTGGTAAATAATGGTTTTAAACACTAACACTTCACTTATTTTTTCTTTTTTTTTCACAGCATCAAGTTTAGCTTAAGTAGGACTTATGAGATTTGCATAGGAGGCTACACAAGAAATGTTTAAAATTTTTCACTTGACAAAAATGTTACAAAAAATCAGCAAATTTATTAGTAAAAATTCGTAAACTCAGTTTTAAAGTCAACAAAAAAAAATTAATTCAAAATTTGTACAAAACTAGTATTTTCGTAAATTTAACTTAAATAGAAAAAGTAGTTAAAACGCTGATTTTAACTAAAAATTTGCTAAAAAGCCAGTAAACTCGAGTTAACAAAAAAAATTTTGTTAACTTTACAGTTTTATTTTTTTGAGTGTAGGTTTTTTTGTACTTTTGCTTACTTTTTATGTCAGAAAAAGTTCAAAGTCCTGCAGTTGGATCCAGAAAGGTTGTCTCCCAACTCCGAAACACCCTCCCCCCCTCAAAAAAAAAACGCGCATGTTTTTTTTTCCGTGTTGGAGGGTATAAAAGATTCGGCACAGCCGAATTTAACACTCTCGCTTGTTTTTATTAATTTTGGCATGCTGAGCACCAAATATGAAAAAATATCTTAAATCGGTCAAACGGTTTTTGAGTTATCGCCATTTGAAATTTATCAAAAAATCTTAAAATTTTGTTTCCGTTAAATATTTTATAGACAAGCTTTCATTTCAACTTAGCTTGATCCTAATCAGACCATTTTAACCCATGGCGCCCTATGATCAAAGTTTAGAGTTTTTGGTGAAAATTTTGTAAAAAGCAAAACTTTGATCGAAGGGCGTCAAGGGTCAAAATGATCAGATATGGCTCAAATTAATTTTTAAAGAAGGATAATAATGTCAAGGGGTTAAATTATTGTAGACGTTTATTATAAAATTTTTAAAAAATATTTTTAAGTTGATGTTTTTTAAATTCAGACATTAAAAATTTGACAAATCGTCCAATAGTTTAAATTCAGTATTCAAGTAATTTTTCCAACAACCCGAACAAAAATTTTTTAAATGCAGTAAAAAAATGTGCATTTTTTTGACCTCCAATACTTTCACTCAATTTAGTCATTAACTGTTCGTAGTTTATTTTAAAAGTTTTACGTTTAGTCGTTTTTTAAAGAAAAAAACATTTGTTTGATGTTCAGTTTTTATTAATGACTACTTCTGTCCTTTGTTTCAAAAATAACACACTAAAAAATAAAGACTTTCATTAACATTTAATTTTTAAAGTCATTTATTTTTGTTCTGTAAGTATAAACTACCCAGCAAAACTTTGGTAATGGGTGGTGATTATGTAACACATTACCAGGTAATGTATATCCCTTATTTGTAGCATTATTTAAGTATGTCTTATCAGACATTTGAGGCATTCCACACCAAATGTCCCGCTACAGAAAAACATGTGTCCCGTAAATTTCTAAATAGGTTGTTTGGATAGCCCTATATGGAACTAAGAAAATTGCGTTTTTGGTTTTTCTAATTTTCAAAAACTGGGCTTAGAAGGCGTGGTCAAATATTGGAAAAATTGTCAAATTTGTGGCGAGTTGCCTTGATTAAATATTTATCACATTAAAACGGAATGCACCACAATCTCAAAAATTTACATTCTTATATAGTTTTGTATGGGCTATCGATTAAAATTTTTGTTTTTGAAAATTTTCCGAACCCGTTCTGAAATTTTCCATTTTTTAAAAATGTAAATTTATTAAAAAACATGCCACTTGTTTTTCATTTGTTAAAAAAACTGTTAATAAAATTGGAACTTTTTTTGACAATAAAACTTGGTTGATATAAAATATATCCCGCTTATAGCGAACTTCGCTTATAACGAACTATTTTTACTGGTCCCTCGGATTTCGTTATAACCAGGTTCGACTGTACAAGTTTTAACTAGAAAACGTTTCTTTCAAATACATTTTTCCTAGATTCTTATTCAATTTTCCTTCATTCTAAGACTGTTTTTCTAGATTCTAATACCTTTTTTATAAAAAAAAATCATAAACTATTTTTTTTTTTTTTAATTTTCTCTTTCTATCATATTTTTCCAACAAAAAAAGTTTTGGATTTTAAACAGATTTTCTTAAAGAAAGTATAAGATGCTTAGATATTTCCCACACAAAATTCTTAAGAATCTGAGAAATTCTTCCAACGTAAAAAGTCTAAATTTCTATAAAAAGTAGTGTTTTATCAGGCGCGGATCCACGGGGGGGGAAGGAAATTTCCCCCCCAAACCGAATTCGAAATCAAAAAAAAAAGGAAAAAGGAAAAAAAGAAAAAAAAAAGAAAGGGAATGGGAATGAAAGAAAAGAAAAAGAAAAAAAGAGAGAAAAATGAAAGTGAAAAGAAATAATCTGAAAAAAAATTCTATGAAAAATGTTAAAGAATCTTAAAATTTTCTAAAGAAAAAATGTCGCGGAATGTTAAAATTTCTATATGAAAAAATTTGAGAATTTTTTTTATAGAAAAAATTGAGAATATTTCTTTAGGAAAATCCTTAAAAGTATTCTATAAGAAATATCGAGGAATTTTTCTATAGGAAAATTTTTGTTATAGAAATTCTTCTATGAAAAATGTCTAAGAATCCTAAAATGTTTCTGAATCAAAAAATTAAAACTTTTCTTAATAAAAAATACAAGAATTTTTCTAGACGAAATATTTGGGAATTTTTCTAGACGAAAAATTTCTTTTAAAAAAATTGTTTTCTTTTTTATAGAAAAAAAGTAAAATTAAAATAAAAGTTTTTTATTAGAAAAGTAAGAAAATTTTCTTCAGGAAAATTGGAGAATTTTTTATACAAAAAATGCAATAGAATCTTAGACCTTTTCTATAGAAAAAATTATACAGAATTTGGGACTTTTTTAGGAAAAATGTTTCGGAATCTAAGTATTCTTCCTTAGGAAAAATTTCTTAGAATCTGAGACTATTTTTATTAGAAAGATGTGCACAATCTAAGACTTTTCTATAGGAAAAAAGTCCTAGAATCCTAGAAAAAATTTGTGATTTTTTCGATAGGAAAAATACCTCAGAATTTTTGAGTTTCAATATTAAAAAAATATTCTAAAATCGATAGGAAAAATAACTCGAATCCAAGTCTTTTTCTATAAAAAATGCCTTAGACTCTGAGAATTTTAGAAAAAATATTCTGAGAATTTTAGAAAAAATATAACAGAATCTAAAATAAGGTCTTAGATTCCGATTTTTTTTTTTATCTAAAAAGTTTCTCAGAATCTAAGACTTTTTTTGTAGGAAAAATTTGGAAGACTCAGACTCTGAGACATTTTCTATGGGAAAAATGACTCGGAAACTAAAACTTTTTTTTAGGAAAAAATTTCTTACTCTCTTATGAAAATATTTCTCAGAAAATATTTGACACTCTTAAAATTTTTCTAGGGAAAAGTTTCTCAGAAAAAAACTTGTTTGATAGAAAAATGTTTCAGAATCTAAAAAATTTTAAAAAGTATTAAAGTCTTCAACTTTTTTAATCTCAGGTAATTTCTACGGAATATTTTTTCAAACCCTTAAAATTTTGGTTTAAAAAGATCGTTTCGGTATCTCAAACCTTTTCTGTAGAAAACTTTAATAGAAAATTTTTTTAATATTTCAGAACCTAAGAAGTTTTTAATGACAAAAAAATCACCAAATCTGAGAATTTATCTTTACGAAATTTTTTTCTAAATATAGAAATTTTATTTATTTTATTTATTCGTTCAATAGTTTTTAAGCCCTTGGGCCAAATCAAACCAGTAAAATCCATATGGCGTTACAATTTTTAAGTCTTAATTCTATAAATTTTATATGTTTAATAATGTATATTATTGGTGTGAGAATTGGATAAGTATCTGAGAATTTTCTATATGAAGGTGTATCACAATTCACAAATTTTTGTATAATTTCTGATTAATTTTTATTCAAAAATAAAAACCGTTACATTCGACCTTAAAAATATTATATTTTTAGTAGATTTATTTTAGCTCGAGGTCATTATTTCCTTTACTTATTTAGTCTTTGATATTCTCATAAAATATTTTTTTTAAAAATAATTCTATGAGAATATCATAGCTTTAAGAAGTTAAGGAAATAATGACCTCGAGCTAGAATAAACCTACTCAAAATATATATGGTTTGAATTGAGAAAGGTGTGAAAGAAAAATTTATTTTTCTAAAAATTTAAGACATCCTGGTTCGTTTTTTACTAGTTTCATATAATCCAGTTATTATAATCATCAGAAAAACTTTTAATGTCAAATTTATTCAGTTAATAGTCAATTTTATTCTATATGTGAAAATTATTAACAGATCGCAGCCGCCTTTCTCAATTCAAACCATATATAACATGATTAAAAAATTATAATACATAATTATAATTAGAGCCTGAGCTCAACTGTCTTTACAGAAAAACAAAAAATTTAAAATAACTACTTTAAGTCGGCCTAAGTGGCAATAATAGTATCTTTGGAAAGTGGCAACACCTAACATTTGTGTCTACAAAATATAGACCATGTTCTGGCAAGGTTGCAAAATAAGTACTTAGATCAGAGTTGATGAAGGAGAGGAGGACGAATGATGATTACTAAAAAATTGAATTTATTCACCATACTGCAATTTCACCTTCTTCTGTACGAAAAAACAACAGCAACAACCACACAAGAATTGAAAAACCATGATTTAGTTGATACTTGCTTAACTGCCAACTAAGCGTATCGGTCTAGAGTGATCGTACCTAAGAGGCAGTTAATAGCAAAAACATTACAGATTCATGGGTTCAATCCTTGGCGGCTGCGATCTGTTAATAATTTTCACATATAGAATAAAATTGACTATTAACTGAATAAATTTGACATTAAAAGTTTTTCTGATGATTATAATAACAGGATTATATGAAACTAGTAAAAAACGAACCAGGATGTCTTAAATTTTTAGAAAAATAAATTTTTCTTTCACACCTTTCTCAATTCAAACCATATATAACATGATTAAAAAATTATAATACATAATTATAATTAGAGCCTGAGCTCAACTGTCTTTACAGAAAAACAAAAAACTCAAAATATTTTGTATAAATTTTAAAAGCTTTTCTGTATCAGAATACCTCAGAAGTTTTCTATTCTCTTTAAGCAAATGAATCGGAAAAATTTCCAAATCAGAAAACTTTTTGTGAATATACATATTTTGAGATATGACTTATTTTCTATTAGAAAATTATGTAAGAATCTGGGTCATTTGCTGTCAGTCAACTGCTTTAGAACCTGAAAATTTCTTCAAGAGACATTTTTCCAAATATCAAACATTTAAGTTTTTTTTATTATAGGAATAAATTTTTAAAATTTAAAAATGTTTCTATAGAAAAAATCATAATAAACAAGAGTTAACACTTATAAACCTTAACCAATGATTTAAATTCGACCTGAAGTTCCCTGAAAAAAAAAAATTTGAGCTAAAAAAAAAAATTCCCCCTCCCCCAAACCCAAGAGCTGGATCCGCGCCTGGTTTTATAATTTTTTTTTTTTTTTTTAATAATAGTTTTGATCACATGATCAATTATTTTTATTTATTCTCTTCATTTATTTACAACTCATTTTTAATAAATTCAACCTAACCGAGAACTGGTAACAATGACCGTCGTCTCGTTGTAGCGAAAAAACCAAGGGTTCTGGTGGGAATCGAACCCACGACCCCCACGTTGAAAGGCTAGCACGCTACCAACTAGACTACGGGGACCCTGGTTTTATACAGAAAAAGTCTCAGATCCATAGATGTTTATCCAAAAAAATGATTTGAGACACTAAAACAAATGTTTAAAGCCTAAGAAGTTTTGCTAATAAAAAAAGTCTCACATTCTGGAATATTTTTCACAAAGAAGAAGTCATAGATTCTCATACATTATTCATACAGAAAATGTCTCAGATTCTGAAACATTTTTGCTAAGGAAATGTTTTCAGATTCTTAGATATTTTTCCTATAGAAAATTGCTAATATTCTAAATTATGCAGATTTTGGGGCAGTTTTTTTTATCGAAAAAGTCTCAGAACATAAATATTTCTCAGAATCTAAATAAAACTTAGGAAAAGTGTGTCCGATTCTGAGACATTTTTTTATTACAAACATTTTTAGATTCTGAGACAATTTTCATACAGAAAAAGGCTCAAATTCTGAAGTCTTCAGATTCTTAGATTCTGAGATATTTTTTTCTCTAGAAAAAGTCTCAGATTTAGAGTTACTATGGGCATAAAAAATGTTTCAGACTCTGAGATAAAAACCATTTTTGAATACATAAAGCTGCAGGTTTTATAACATTGTTCCTATAGAATAGTAACGGTTTTAATTTCCGCTAGAAAAATATTTGGATTTTGAGCCATTTTTTGACCGAAAATTTTTTTCGATTCGGGATCATTTTCCCGTCGAAAAATTTTCAGATTCTAAAATGTATTTCCAAAATTATTTTTTATACTTGTTGTTTATACTTGGTTTTAAGACTAAATCTTAAAATTTGTGAAATCATTTCGTATATATACGCCACTGGAATTAGGCAAGTCCATGGCACTCAGACTTAAAACAGTTTATTGTACCTTAAAATTGGGGAGAACTGAACGATTATATTGTACAATACTTACGTTAATATATGCTGATGATATTTTATAATTTCTATCAGTCGCTTATAAAAAATCTTTGACCATCTCTTTTTCATAGTTTCTTTGGCATTTAACTGATCCAATTCATCATTGATAAATTCAAAATGCATTATGAATTGTGACACCGACACGGTATATATATGATCCCAGGTGAATAGACAATTGATAGCAACAACTGTTATAACAGTTTCATAAACATACATATAGGGATACACCTGAGGATTTTCTTTCAATTGATAGGGAAACCAAGATGCATGTTGATGATATTCATCCAATAATGCTTCGCCACTTTCCCTGTCATAAAACACCAAATACTTAAGCAGCGGTATACCGATAAAGGCCGATAGTCCCACAATAGCATAAACATTTAAAATTCGATGTCTCATCTCTAAATAATGAGTAAAATTCATAATATTCATACGACTTTGTTGAGGCAGACTTCGTGGAAATACTTTATCCAATTCATTAGTTAATTCCAATATTTTGGGATATTTAAAAATCAGTGATATCCCGCGTACCAAACACAGAAGCTCAATACTAAATACAGCACCAATTTGTTTGGCTTCACTTAAACGATTTGAATTTATTTCCATGGAAATTTTAATTACATTACAAACACCATCGATGACCATTATAGTGATGGCAATAAATAATAATACCATCGATTTGAAATTAAAAGGTTGAGATTGATTTTCACGTTTAAAATCCAAATATACAATACCCGTAAATTTTTGGGATATTTGTTTTTTCAACAAAAACTCATCCAAAGTATAGTAGCGATTAGCCATTTTTTAACTGTTGAATGTTGAATGGTTATAAGTAGTCTAAATATTTGTTATCGAAAAATATTTCAATTGATGTAATATAATAACTTAATTAGTTTTAACGAAACTATAAATATTTTTATGCCCTACACTCGAGTGATTGCAGGTATATATTAGTTTGTCATTCCGTTTATTGTATATCGAAATATTAGGATAAGATTTTTATGCAATAGGGTTGCCCCTATGCGAGCCAAATGTATGAACGACCTCAAATATTTTTTTAATACCAACATTTTCTCAGAACATACCTACCTTCAATCTTCAATCTTTAAGATGGTCCCCATACATTTTTATACCCTCCACTCTAGTGATAGAGGGTATATATAAGTTTGTCATTTCGTGTGTAACACCTCGAAATATTGGTCTAGGACCCCATGAAGTATATACATTCATGATCCTCAATCGATTCTAAGTCGATCTAACGATGTCCGTCCGTCTGTCTGTCCGTCTGTAGAAACACGCTTACTTTTGAAAGACTTTACAGAGACTTCTGAAGTTTTGCATATGTGTTTTTTATTTACCTGGTCAGGTTGGTATTGCAATCCAGCAAAATCGGTCCAGTGGTTCAAAAGTTATGAACAAAAGAGAGTTTTTTGCGAATTTACGAGATATAAATGACGATGCTGTTGAAGCTTGGCAAATATATTTGCCGTTTCACTGCACTGTGGGCCAGGATTTCCATTTTTTGGCCAATAAGGTCTGTAAGGCAACACATATTTAAAAATATTTCTTCGGAATGTCGCCATCTTGAATTTTGTCCACCTTTAATATCTTTTTATTATAGCTTAAAGTTTTTTTTTTGCATGAGGTTAAAGTCAATGTTTGAGATTTTTTTATATTTTTTATTTATGAAACAAATAATTTTTTTTATACTTCGGCACAATATTTTTTCAAATTTTCGGTGAAGTTCTCCTAAAGACACACCTGTTTGTTCAACACATGATATAAACTGCCAAAAACTAAGCTATATTTTTTTTAAAATAAATTATGGAAATTCATACTTTTGTTGAAATCCGCCATTTTTCAACACCAAAGTCCAAGAAAGTCCAAACGATATTGACAAACCTCGAACTACGATCTGTCTCTGACAATGTATTCTTTTCACATTTTTGCGACCCTGTGCGACCGTTCATAAACTTTTGATCTAGAGGCATCAAACCAAAATATGACGTTTAGAAATGCCCTAAAATGGAACTTAAACATTTTTCGATATTTTTGTTTCTACTGATTTCTAATAAAAAATGCCTCACATTAACAACATTGGCGTGATAACTGCTGCTGGGCACGTGAGTGAATTTCAACTCACGTTGACTCACGCTCACGAAAAAAAAAATTATTTACTCAACCGTGAGTAAACAAAACACCACTCACGTGTGACTCACGCTCACTCGTAACTCATGCTAAACATTTAAAACACGAAAAAAATTGTAATAACTGAATCAATACAATTAAATAGTTTTGACTCACGCAAAAAAATTGCACTCACTACGAATCACTCACGCAAAAAAATTGTCTCACTCACTTATCACTCACGAAAAAAAAATTTTAATCACGCTCTCTTTCGATCACAGATAATTCACGTGACCAGCGTCCATCTCTAGTGCTAAACATTAAAGCTAGTAACGCATTTAAGCGGGCATATTTTGGCAATAGCATTTTTAATATTTTTTACGAATTTGTAAGCTTGTAGCATTATTTGTACATTTAGGATGGCAAATGCTTATTGGAAATAAAAAAGTTCTCTCTTAAATGAGCCACTGAATATATGAACTTTTTGACGCATTTAAAAGAGAATTTTATTAAATTCTTCTGATAAAAGCAAAAAGGGGGATTTATATAAACTTAGAAATTTAAACATTGTACATTTTTTTAAAAAGCTATGTCCTAAATTTTGGATCCGCCATTTTGATTTCAAAAAATCTGAATTCGTATTCGTGTTGTGCAATCATTTCCTAGTGATATTTTGAAACATTAATCAATAATTTAAATATCTTGTCCGCCATATTGGATCCGCTATTTTGAATATTTGATTCTTAAATCAGATTTGGCATTCCAAAAACCATGAAAATCAGACAACATAGAAAAAAACTTAATATTTTATTTGACGCCATATCGGATCCGCCATTTTCAATTTAAAAAATCGGAGCTCATATTCGTAATTACTGACCCTAAATACATCAAAAATAACTAATTTAAGTACAATTAGCTAAGAATTACAAAAGCATATTCGCCATATTGGATCCACCATTTTGAATTTCAAATCTTTAATTCCAAAATCAGTTTTAACATCCGAAAAACCATTAAAATCGAAGTTTTTGCCAAAAGAGACAACATATTGAAAAATTTTAAATTTAAATTTGTCGCCATATTGGATCCGCCATTTTGAATTTTAAAAGTCTGAGCTCATATTCGTTATTAGCGACCCCAAATACATCGATAATGATTATATTAAACACGATAAACAAAGAATTAAAAAATCATGTCCGCCATTTTGGATCCGCCATTTTGAATTTTGAATTTTTTTTTTCCAGAATCGTGATCAGCGATCCTTTAACACCCATATGCAATAGTTTTTTGACATATAGGTTAAGCAGTCTATTTATGGCCAAAATTCAGGGATGCTGGCCCACAGTGCACTGGTCTGATTGGTATTGAATTTCAGCAACATCGGTGCAGTGGTTCAAAAGTTATTAAGAAAACCGTGAATTTCAGATTGGTTCCACCTTAAACCACGTGTTGAAAAAACTGTTAAACAAGCTTTAATAATATTGGTAAGTCAGAAAAATATTTGACAACGTATTTTTGTCACTCAAAAATATTTTTACAATAAAAAAAAAAAAACACTCAAAAAAAATTAGTAAATTATTTTTTTTTCTTCAAAAATTACTAAAATAAAGTTTTTACACAAAATAAAATATTTCTAATCAAAAACAAGTAAGAAAGTTATAGTCGGTCAAGACCGACCATATGCTACCCTACATCAGCGTTTTCCGGAAAATGGAAATGGACCGATTGTATCTGTCTTTTGTTAGATCTTATTTAGTGTAGAAAACACACACAGATCAAATTTTAGTGGAATTGGTTTATATTTTTGTCAATACACAAATGTAGCTGAATATCGGTCGAAATTTTTATATGGGGGACTAAGTCCAAAAATGGTCCAATTATATTCCGATTTGCTTAGGTTACTAAAGTACACGTTTAACACCTAAAAATAACATTTTTATCAAATATTTCCATTTGTATGAATTTTGAGGGAATTACGTGAATATCGGGAAGGTAGTTTGTATGGGGACTACCAGAAGGACAGACCCGATTCTTTTGAAATTTAGAATGGTGATTTGTGCATACAAAATTTCAAGGTGATATCTATTATAATACGGTTATTAGAGTCATTTAAGCCTAATCCAAAGGGGCGTTTGTATGGGAGCTAGGTCGTAACATGGACCGATGTTCTCCAGTTTCAATAGGCTTCGTCCTTGGGCCAAAAGATTCTTAAGTTTCAAATGTCAAGTCAATTGATTAAAAATTTCGACCTGTATCGTGCTTAAACCGATAGATGAACAGACGGACGGACAGACGGACGGACATAGCTATATCGACTCAAAAAGTAATTCTGAGTCGATCGGTATACTTGAAGGTAGGTCTAGTACCAATATTTTGGGTAGTTACACACATCAGCACAAACTCAATATACCCTGGACCACAGAGTGGTGTAGGGTATAACAAGTAAGAAAGTTATAGTCGGTCAAGACCGACCATATGATACCCTACACCAGTGTTTTCCGGAAAATGGGTCCCAAGTCCAAACATGGACCGATTGTATCTGTCTTTTGTTAGTTCTTTATTTTGTGTAGAAAACACACACAGATCAAATTTTAGTAGAATTGGTTTATTTTTTGTCAATAGACCAATTTAACTGAATAGCGGTCGAAATTTTTATATGGAGGACTAAGTCCAAAAATGGTCCAATTATATTCCCATTTGATAAGGTTACTAAAGTACACCTTTAACACCTAAAAAAAATAAATCGACTCAAAAAGTAATTCTGAATCTATCGGTATACTTGAAGGTAGGTCTAGGACCAATATTTCGGGTAGTTACAAACATCAGCACAAACTCATTATACCCTGGACCACTGAGTGGTGTAGGGTATAATGATATTTTTTTCACGTTACAAAATTTACTATCACTTAAAAAGTGCATTGTGGAGGGTATTCATAGATTCGGGCAAGTCGAATTTAACTTTTTTACTTGTTTGTTTTTAAATTTTTATTTTTTTACGACATCAGCTCATAGCGTCCACATGGTTCACCCTAGAGGGGTAAAATGTATGAACGGCCCCCCATTATTTCCCTCCCCCCAAAATTCTTTCGGAACATACCTACCCCCTTAAAAATTGAAATTTGTAAAATTGAAATTTGTGTTAAAAACGGGTAAAATATCGATGAGGCTGGGGGGCTCAAAATGAAAAATTTTGACATGTTTTTTTTAATCCTCTACGTGATATTGCCATTCAGATCAATAAAAAAAATTTATATGTTATGAATGAAACTTTTAAGCTGGAAGCAAAAGAGTGTTGGTACTTTTTGGGCAAAAAAATGTCAATTTTTTTTTTGGATTTTTTTTATCGCAAATTTATCTAGCTAACTAAAAATACATTTATGAATTTCGGACGTTAGGTGACCAACCTATTCCCGAAAAACTGGACAAGGATCGCAAAAAATTTGTATCCATTCAAATGGCTTTAAATCGGAAAGTAAAAGAGATAACGAGCGCTTTAAAAAAAACTAAAAATTTCATAAAAATCGGATAATAAACAACAAGCTGGCAAGCACTTAAAGCCTTTGTATTGAAAAGGTGTCCTACTTAAGGGGCCCTGGAGGCGCTCCTATTGGACATGTGGGGTTCTCCGTCAAAAAGTAAGCTCGAACTTACGTTAGCTATAACCGGCATAAATTTCACTGCAATCGGTCTTGTACTTACTGAATGGCCGAATTAATCACGGTTTTGCTTTTGAACCTTTGTTGAACTTTTGAACCACTAATCCAACAAATTAATCGAAATGGGTCGGTTCTAAAAGTAAGTGATTTGGTCTGGTATGCCCCATAAACTTTATGGGGTTCCAGACCAATATTTCGAGGTGTTACAAATGGGATGACAAACTTACCTAGCAAAATTTTCGGTTGCAAAGAACCGATTGTGGAACAACTTATACTTCCCTAGAACCTGTTCTAATGCTTGTGCAACACCGATTCTTTTTACAAAGGGATTGTCATAAAAGCAACAGGTGTTTGTAAGCGAAATTAGAACATATTTTTGTTCCTCGGAATCGGTCCTAGAAGTAAAATTTGGAACAGAAATGGGAATTAGATAAATATTTTGAATTGCATTATTTTATTAAACAAAGATAAAGACAATCACACATTTATCCTCTCCCGCACGCAGAGAAAAAACATGTTTGGAACATGATTACGGAAACCATTCTATGGCTTCTACAACAACACATTGTTATAGCAATCATGCTATATTCGTATTAATGTTTGTTTAACAATATAATGCTTGCAGGGATCATGATAACATGATTACCACTCTAAAATTAAAAACATGTTTGGATGGAACAACAGTATGGTTACGAAAAATCTGACCACAAACATGGTGGCCTGACATTATGATCATAGTAATCAATATATGATCATAAATAAAAGTTTGAAGTATACAATTATAGTATTGTCAGTTATTCATAACATTTGTTGTTAGTGGTTTATGATTTATCAGTCGTCTGTGGTCTGTCAACCGGTTAGTTGCTCAAATTGTTTATACTAACAGAAGTGATGCATTAAAAAAAAAAACAAAAAAAGAAAAGAAAAGAAAACAAAAAAAAACTTAAAACAAATCAGTGTAAACAAAATATAAATTTTAATCCATAACAAAAGTGTAAGAGAAATTTGTGAACGCCTATTTATGTGAAGTATATTTATAAGTGAAAAATATGTATTTAATAAACTTTTATCAAACATACTATGTTTATTGTATCTAAATGACGCCTGTTGCAGTAACCATGTTTGGATTGTTAATGACCAAACCCACCATTAAATGTTTAAAAGTGATCATACTTAAATCGCTACAATTCATACTATGATTGAGCGTTTTTTTTCTTCTTTAAATTCAAATTCAATGGTGATAATAAATTTAGTATGTTTATAGAAGAAGCTATATTTTATTTACATATATGTTAATATTTTGTTTTAAATAAAATGTTTTTTTTTGTTATAAATTTTAGTGAAGCCGAAGATATTTTAGAGCTGATGGAAAAATATATTTTCACCCCCGAATTTTTGGTGACAGTGATGCAACATTGTAATTTACAGTGTCTCCCGGAGATGAACGGTTTTTTTTACTTTCAATGTATTAGGTACATACATATTTATTAATTTTATAAATAATTAAAATAAAAAAGAATACAATTTCTAAAAATCCGGTTTGTGTTTATTTGGTAAATACGTAAGTATATGTTTTTTATTCATTTAGGTACAATCATGTTATGATTAATACGTGTATTATTATTGGCTGCAATCATAATATGCTAAAAATGGTGTTCAGACTATGTTTAGCTACAACCATACAGTGTGATTGGACGCAATCATAATTTGTTTAAAAAAGGTGTTTGGACTATGTTTGTTATAATCATACAGTATGATATCTACAAACATAATCCCAATCATACTATTTTGCCCCTCCATTATGATCACCACAAACATGTTTTTTTTTTGCGTGCGCCTCCAAAGTTGGAATTTGGGCCTCACAATAATGACATACCAGAACATGGATTTTCTGTAAACAAAAATAAAAAACATAATATTATTAGTATTTGACCCGACCCAGACAATGAAAATTTAATTTACTCACCTTTGTTTCAATAATTTTCACGATTATATCCTGCTATTTTAGTTGAATTTCGTGTTTTTTCTTGGTTAACAAAAATAAATTATATTTATTTTTTAATTTTTTGCTACATCATTTTTTTTTTATTCCTGAGAACCAAGCTTCACAATAATTTTCACTTAACTTGTTCTGTATAATTAAAGTGTAAAAGTGTATGGTTACCGAAGAACCTGTTATAGACAAAGTGTTGTCAAAATCGGTTCTGAAAAATTTTCCTGGGTATATATACTGGGGCGGGTCGATTTGTATGGATCGAAAAAAACTGCAAAATCGTATAGAAAAAACAAAATCTACAAGAAATTCTAAGAAAATTTTCCAAAGAAACCATTGGTCTAAAATCAAACCCTATACCGCGCCTAACGACATGAAAGAATGGAAAATATATATGGCAAGCTACTGAGGCGTGGCGTATATATTTGTTATACTTCCGGTCAGATTAATACTAAATTTCAGCGAAATCTGTCTAGTAGTTCATAAGTTATAAGCAAAATGGGGAATTTCAGATGGGTTTTATCCCGAACTCCCGTGTTTAAAAAAACGCTAAACATGCTTTGAAAAGGAATGGTAAGCCAAAAAAAATATTTTAGAAACTATTTTTGTCACTCAAGGTTAGCTTAGGTTAGGGTGGCGGTGCCAGAGGGGCACTCCGCATAGACCAATTGGTCCATAGCGATACCACAAAACTTTTTCCGCTTATCGATGTAAACTAAATACATTGACCTTCATTGCGAATTGTTTCAAGCTCTTCAGGTCTATCCTCGTAATTTCCTCCAAAGTCTCGAACTGTGAACTTCCTATAATTGATAGTCGAGTTCGTGCCAAAGCCGGGCAGTGACACAGGATGTGTTCAATAGTCTCTTCGACGTCTGGTGTCTCGCACCTTTTACAGTTTGCGTCCGTAATAAGATTCATGTTCTTGGCATGTTTTCCGACAAGACAGTGTCCCGTTATTAAACCTGTCAACATACGACATTCTATTCTCGTAAGTGTAAGTAAGAATTTAGTTCTTCCTAAATCATAGCGTGGCCATAAAATTCTGCTTATACGACTTGTCCCAAGTTCCTTCCATCTTCGATTTGCTTTGGCGACAGTAAGGGTATTTCGTTTTAGTTTGAAATGCTGGAGTGGCGGTGAAAGCATTATGGTGGTACCTATGCCATCTGCTTAAACTTGAAAAAATAAATAAAATTGTCACTCAAAAAAACTAAAAAAAAAAAAAAAAAATTACACTCAAAAAAAATTTACAAAAATTTAAAAAAAGAAAATTTACTCAAAATAAATCAAATACTGATGTAAAACAAAATACTCAGTTATCAAAAATTTTTATCGAACACAGTTTTTTTCTTCTCCGATATGCAACTCTCCACTTTCATTCCACAAAAATACCTATGTTTTTTTTTGACGAAATATCATTATGATCCTCAATTACATACTTGTATTTACTAAGAAAAATCCGCTGCACCAGCTTCCCTTTGATATTAATATACAAAGGCTTTGGAGGGAATCGAACCCACAACCCCTTACTTTCAGAGTACCACGCTACATGTTAATATACTGCAGCTGGAGTAAAATTATCATGGATTAACGATAAAAGCAGCGATTTTATGTTAAAATTTCTTATTATAATTTTTCGTGTGTGGCGTTTTCATTACAAATCAATCTAATTATTTATTTCTCCATTTCAGGGATTATGTCCAATATACTTGGTGGTCATAATCCCAAAAATTGTTCCAATTATATCCAGCGGCAATTAGTAAAACATTGCAGCTGGATATGTTCTTGCTGTATATCGGTATATAAAACTATGTTTCTTTACATCTGAGGTGTAGGTAGGGTTGCCATTCGTACTGTTTTAAACAGTACATGTACTGTTTTTTATAAAAAGTACTGTTTTATGCACAGCACCTAAAACAGTACGCAAAAGTACTGTTTTTTAAAGCATGTACTGTTTTTGTACTGTTTTTTTATACTTATCACCAAAATGTAACATTTTTCGAAAAATGTTTCATATTTGACAAAATTTCAATTCAATTTTTAAAAAGGAGCTAAATGCAATTTAATTTTATACCACACTCAAAAAGAAAAATTATTTAAAAAGTGGAAAACTTAACTAAATTCAATAATGATTTAGCTCCATTGCCATGTTTTCCTTCTTTTTATCTAAATTTTTCTGAAAAATAAGAAAAAGAAAAAACTGGAAAATGGGAAAAAATTTAATTTATTGAGTACATCTCATTTAAAGTTCCGATTGCGGGCAGACCCCATTAGGTTTTTTTGGCATTTTTTTTGTTTCAAAATTTTTAGATTCAAATTGAGGAGTCCATACATTGAAAGAGGACCGGAGATTCTTTAAAGATTTTTAGAATCGAAAATGAACACTTTTTTTGCTCTTTCTAGTTTTTGAAATTTTTGAAACATTTTTTGAAAAAAAAAATCCTTAAATTGCATAAAATTTACTAAACTTGAAGAAAAAACTTTATCAGTTCTAAGAAGATAAATATGATGAACTTATTGGTTGCAAATGATGTCAAAGAAATTTAAAATTTTTTATTAAATTTTACTAAATTGTGAAAAAAAAAACATTTTCCCAAAATTTAGTTAGGCCTTTGTTTGAGTGCAATAATACCGTTTTCGCGTTTGCTTTTTAAAGTCGTGTTTTAATTAAAACACTGTTTTATGGATTTTTTCATATGTTTTTGATAGGAAGATCGGTGTTTTAGTTAAGCGAAAGCATAGACTACAAAAGCTTTTCAAGTAAGATATCGCGGCAACTAAGACAAATGCTCCAAAAATTCAATCGCAATTTTTTTCAACACTGATAAAAAAATAGAATAAATTTGAGACGGTTAACCTAAAATGTTCCACCGTTCTGTTAACAACCTTTTATGCTCGTTTTGGCTGAGATCTGTTTGAAATCAGGGTAAAAGGGCTAAGTTTTTGTAGTTTGATATAAAATAAGACTTTTAAAAAAGTACTGTTTTTATTTGCAATGTACTGTTTTTTGAGACCAAATGTACTGTTATTCCAAATTTCAAATCTGGTAACCCTAGGTGTAGGGTATGTTCAGCAATTTTGTTGAAAATTTTATGGCAAATATTTTTGTGAAACATATTAACCCTCTAACTCCCTCTCATAACGGTATTTTTTGGCTCCATTCTAACAAATCGCAAAAATCACCCCGAAAGAGGAGGAGGGTGGGGATGAAATGTTCTACAAAAAGGTTGCCAATAAAATTTTACTATATACCTCACAGCAAATCAAACCCCAAAAATGAACACAAACACCAAAAAAGAGTCAAGTTCAATGTTTTGCTTATGAAAAAAGGACGGACGGACAAATCTTCATGTCGTTAGGCGCGGTATAGAGTTTGATTTTAGAAACATGGTTTGTTTGGGAAATTTCTTGTAGATTATGTTTTTGCTACACGATTTTTGACAAAAAAAAAATCGACCCGGCCTAATATATACCCTCTATCACTAACAAGGAAGGTCTTTCACAGGGCACCCACCAATTGTCCTGAAACTTGAATATGGGAATGTGGGGGAATATAAACTACGCCAATGATTATACATTTTTGACAATAACGGACTTAACGAAGCTCAATTTGGACACGACCGATACACCATTGGTCTTCAAAAAACGTCTCGTCCTGTATAAAATGTTCATATGGTTTCTTTTAAAGAAATGGGAAAAATTCTCAAAAAACCAAAAAAATACCGTACTTCGACACAAATTTTACCATTTTTCCCATATTTAACCACGCCTTCTAAGCCTAGTTTTTGAAAAATTAAAAACAATTACAACCTATTCAGAAATTCATAGAAATTCAATTTACAATCAAAAAAAACAATTGTTTTTTGCACAGTACATGAGTAGTAGGTTCACAGAGGTGCATTTGATGTGTGTAAGTATTAGTGACAGCACACGGTGTAACTTTTGACGTTTCATACAAAACGTAAACAAACAACATAAATACATACACAAAAGCTCACACGTACAGGCACACTTACACTAGGCAGCGATGATAATTCTGTACTAAAAACCATACCACCATATTGGAAAGTACGCAATTAGCATCAGTGTTTGCATACTAGTCTTTACTGTGGTTTTTTGTTAAATGCTCGAACAAATTTTTACACTTCCATAATTTTAACTTAAAAAAAATATTCTTAAAAAAAAATTTATATTATCAAAATAGTGTTTTGTGCATTGTAGAGGGTATTAGGTATTCGGCCAAGATCGAATTTTGTTTTGTACTTGTTTTATTTTAAAATAACAAAGAAAGGTCTAAAATATCCAAACTAAAAGAATGTTTAATGAAGTACTTATTTCATGAATTTTTTTTTTTAACATTTTATTACACAAAAAATACAAAGTAACAAAATTATAGTTGGTCAACAAATATAATATCCTTGGCTAGTTTTTTGTTAATACACTTAAAAAATACTTATTTTACTACACTGGTTTCAGTTGGTCATTACAACTGGTGTCAATTATGTTGCTTTCCATGAAATCTTACATGGAAATAATGAAAACGTTTGTAGAAAATGTGTGGAACGTTTTACTAAATTTTCATTAAATGACTGAAAGTATTCATTGATTAAGTAAATGTCAAATGGTAGTAGGTACGTTAAGGAAAATTGCAACCTGAACTTGAAATTAATAAAATGTTCATTAATAACAATTGTTTGTGAGTCAAATAAAATGAATTTTACTTAATTTACGTGATTGTAGTATACATGGTAGAAATAATACTTCATTTATTATGGTTTTAACTTAGTTTTCTCACACAAAAATTTACTCTTACATTAAAGTATTATACATTTATAAAACCAAAAAATAAAATTTTAATTTTACTTTTCATTTTAAATTTTATATAAAAATTCTGAAAAAATCACAAAAACAAGTTAGAAAAATATTGAGTAAAAAATTACTCAGCTTTGTACCAGTAAACGATTTGATAGCATTGACTAATTTTTTTTTTTAATTAACACAATTAATTGTGTCAAGTAAAAATATACTCAAATTTTATCAATTTATTTTTTTTTAAAAAGATTAAAAAAGTTTAACATTTTTTTTATAAAAAAAAAAAAAAAATCAAACTTTTACCAAATATATTTATGCCTTTGATACATAGAAATATTTCATAAAGGGGTCATTATTAGTGAAATCAATCATGAATATTTTTGAACCCCTCTGATATTGATGAAATTTTGTTAAGTTCTTACACTACGTAAAAAACTAACAAATGCAAATTTTCAGCCCTCTAACAATAAGTCAACACTGTTGACTCAACACTGTTGACTCAACAGGGGCCGAAAATACGAAGGGTCAACATTTCCCCCAAAATCTCCCAGTCGCGACACTTTACGCCGTAAAAACTTAATATCGTTGGTTCTATTATAGCTAGAAACCCCATTTTTGGTTTGTTTTGAAGCTAGGGTTACCAGATTTGAAATATGGAATAACAGTACATTTGGTCTCAAAAAACAGTACATTGCAAATAAAAACAGTACTTTTTTAAAAGTCTTATTTTATATCAAACTACAAAAACTTAGCCCTTTTACTCTGATTTTAAACAGATCTCAGCCAAAACGAGCATAAAAGGTTGTTAACAGAACGGTGGAACATTTTAGGTAAACCGTCTCAAATGTATTCTATTTTTTTATCATTAGTTGCCGCGATGTCTTACTTGAAAAGCTTTTGTAGTCTATGCTTTCGCTTAACTAAAACACCGATCTTCCTATCAAAAACATATGAAAAAGCCATAAAACAGTGTTTTAATTAAAACACGACTTTAAAAAGCAAACGCGAAAACGGTATTATTACACTCAAACAAAGGCCTAACTAAATTTTGGGAAAATGTTTTTTTTTCACAATTTAGTAAAATTAAATAAAAATTTTTAAATTTCTTTGACATAATTTGCAACCAATTAGTTCATCATATTTATCTTCTTAGAATTGATAAAGTTTTTTCTTCAGGTTTAGTAAATTTTATGCAATTAAAGGATTTTTTTTTTTTTTCAAAAAATGTTTCAAAAATTTCAAAAACTAAGCCAGAAAGAGCAAAAAAAGTGTTCATTTTCGATTCTAAAAATCTCTAAAGAATCTCCGGTCCTCTTTCAATGTATGGACTGCTCAATTTGAATCTAAAAATTTGGGCTTTCCTCATTTCTCAGAAAATATTGCCGAAACAAAAAAAAATGCCAAATACATTTTTGTAGTTCTTTACACGACCGTCTTAATTATCCCGTTAAGATTCTAAAGACCCTTTTGGGCCCTTAAATTCCCGTATCCTAAAAACTAAGCAAGGTAGAGCGAAAAGGGCAAAGATGTTGAATCAAAATCTATGACGATCCTTAATAGACCCAATGGGACTGGGCCTGAGATGGTCTGGACCCTAGGTTCCGAACCTAATGGGGTCTGCCCGCAATCGGAACTTTAAATGAGATGCACTCAATAAAATAAATTTTTTCCCATTTTCTAGTTTTTTCTTTTTCTTATTTTTCAGAAAAATTTAGATAAAAAGAAGGAAAACATGGCAATGGAGCTAAATCATTAATGAATTTAGTTAAGTTTTCCACTTTTTAAATAATTTTTCTTTTTGAGTGCGGTATAAAATTAAATTGCATTTAGCTCCTTTTTTAAAATTGAATTAAAATTTTGTCAAATATGAAACATTTTTCGAAAAATGTTACATTTTGGTGATGAGTATAAAAAACAGTACAAAAACAGTACACGCTTTAAAAAACAGTACTTTTGCGTACTGTTTTAGGTGCTGTGCATAAAACAGTACTTTTTATAAAAAACAGTACATGTACTGTTTAAAACAGTACGAATGGCAACCCTATTTGAAGCTCATAATATGCTCTACAAGACCTACCATAACCAAAAAATTTTCAAAAAAAAATAAGGTTACCTCCCTTATTTTAAGGTCGTGATAAAGGGAGGAGAAAATGGGGAGGATGGTATCCCCCGATTTTTTTTTTACTTGATAATCTTATAGAGAAAGTCTTAAAGAATATATTCTAAAATTTTTAAATTGGGACAACAATGGGATCACTCAAAATCAAAATTTTTCACAATTTCCCCTAAAATCTCCAAATCGCAACACTCTTGAACCTTAAAAATTTAATATCATAAGTGCTATTGTAGCTACAGAGCCCATTTTTGTTTGTTTTAAAGCTTATAGTACGCTCTACAATACCTACCTTTACCAAAAAAATTTAGAAAAAAGGAAGAGTGCCCCCCATATTTAAAGGTCGCGGCAAAGGGTGGAGGAAATGGGGGGAAGTATCCCCCGAGTTTTTTTTACTTGGTATTCTCAAAGTGCAAGTCCGAATGAACATATCCTAAAATTTTTAATGTTGGGACAACAATCAGATCGACCAAAATCGAAATTTTTTACAATTTCCCCCAAAATCTCCAAATCGCGACACTCTTGCACATTACAAATTTAATATCGTGAACTGTATTGTAGCTACAGAGTCCATTTTGGCTTGTTTTAAAGCTCTTAATATACCGTACAATATTACTATCACAAAAAAAATAAATAAAAAAAGTGAGGGGTGCCTCTTGTATAAAAAGATCGTGGCAAGGGGTTTGGGAAATTGGGGGATAGTATCCCCCAATTTTTTTTTATCTTGTTTTTTTTTTTAAAAAGACTAGAGAGCATATCCTGAAATTTTTATCTTGGGACTCCAATGGGAGGCGCAAGAATGTCGCGATTTGTTGATTTTGGGGGAAAATTTTAAAAAATTTTGATTTTGGTCGACCCCATTGTTGTCCCATCATTAAAATTTTAGGATATCTTCATTAGGACTTTCGCTTTGAGAATACCAAGTAAAAAAAAAATCGGGGGATACTTTCCCCCCATTTCCTCCACCCTTTGCCACGACCTTCAAATAAGAGGGCACCAATTCCTTTTTTTGGAATTGTAGAGCGTATTATAAGCTTTAAAACAAAAAAAAATGGGCTCTGTAGCTACAAAAGCACTTATGATATTAAATTTTTAAGGTTAAAGAGTGTTGCGATTTGGAGATTTTGGGGAAAATTGTGAAAAAAAATTTTTTTCCCCATTTTCTCCTCCGTACATCACGACCTTAAAATAAGGGAGGTAATCCTTATTTTTTTCGAAAATTTTTTGGTTATGGTAGGTCTTGTAGAGCATATTATGAGCTTCAAAACAAACCAAAAATGGGCTTTCTAGTTATAATAGAACCAACGATATTATATTTTTCCGGTGCAAAGTGTCGCGACTGGGAGATTTTGGGAGAAATTTTGACCCTCCGTGTTTTCGCCCACTGTTTACTTAGAGGGCTGAAAATAAGTGTGCGTCAGTTTATCACTTAGTGTTACAACTAAACCACATTTCATTAAAATCGGAGGGGGTCACGAAAATTTTTAGCTATGATTTCAAAACTTTTATATACATGCACAAAAAACCATAAACTAAATGAGAATTCTAAAAACTAAGAGAATAAAAAAAATTAAAAATAACTAAAAATTTTTTATTCAAATATTTACTTAATTTTTTTTTAAACTTTTGAGCAAATTTTTAATTGCGTAAATTAAAAAATTACAATTTTTTTTTTTAGTTTTAACAAGTTGTTACTCAAAACTTTTTACTAAATATTTTTTTCTGTGTACATTAGACCTGAACTGCAAACAGAGATATGAATTTTATATTTTACGACCCTATGGAACAAATTGGTGCATGATCTTACCAAGCCGCCATACAAACTTCCCCATTATAATTTGCTTAAAATGACTCACACTACTGTTTTTGAACACTGTGCAACACAATTTTGTACCTTGGATGGAACCAAAAAAAAATTAAGGTATACCAACAGTAGAGCAAAGCTTCCGAAAGGTTTAAAAAACTTATGTTAAGAATTTATTTTTATTTTTTTAAAGGCATTTTAAATAACTCAAAACAAGTATTGAATCTAGTTCTGAGATAAATAATGATAAGACATGTCTGCAGTGAAATTCGATGGCGGTTCCTTTCTCACATTATGTACATTAACCCTCTATCTCCCATTTTTAGTGGTCATTTTGGATATTTTTTCAAATATCTTCATATAACACCAATAAAACGTTCTTTTAAAGGGGTTAAAATGTTCTACAAAAATTTTCTACATTAAATTTCACTAGGGGTTGTCGAAGATCAAAAGTTCGTGTGAAAAGTGCAAAATGCTTACACACACTTTTAAATTCTTTTTCACCAAAGTCGTATGAAATAAGTAAAAAAAAAAAAAATTAAATCTGTTTCTGAGCTAAATTCCGATAATAGATTTTAAGATTTTTTTGAGATATTAACCCTCTATCTCCCATTTTCAGGGGTAATTTTTGTCCTTTTTCCAAATACCATTATAGAACACCACTAAAACTAAAACAAAAGTTCGTGCGAAAAGTGCAGAATGCTGTAACAAGTAAAAATGTAAAGTATTTGGGTGAAACATAATTTGACTAATAATTTTAACTAACTTTTGACCTTTGACAACCCCCAGTAAAATTTGATGCAGACAATGTTTGTAGTACATTTTAACCCCTTTAAGGCACGTTTTAGTGGTGTTCTATGAGGGTATTTGGAAAAAGGACAAAAATTAACCCTAAAAATTGGAGATAGAAGGTTAATTTTTCTAAGAAAAAATTCACCATCAAATTTCACTAAAGACACCTCTTATCGTAATTTATATTAGAAGCAGATTTATAAAATTTTTTCGACTTATTTCGCGCGCCTTTGTTGAAAAACAATTGAATAGTAAGTGATAATTTACAATTTTACTTTTTAAGCATTTTGCACTTTTCGCACGAACTTTTGATGCAGAAAATTTTTGTAGAACATTTTAATCCTTTAAACGCACGTCTTATTGGTGTTTGAAATGAGGACCAAAATTACCTCTAAAAATGAAAGATAGAGGGTTAATATATTCTAAAAAATGTGTTCGTACTTGTTAAAGTACCTTTCGGTGTTCAATTATGTTCACATATGTCAACCAGCAGCCGAATTAAAACATTTTGTTAAGGGTTTGTGATTGAAGAAGAAAACATTGTATTTCTAAAGATTATTTTTAATGTGGATTTATTCCAGACCATGGTTTCTGTAGCCACCTCTACGTCATCAGTGGAGAAAATTATATTAGATATAAATTGTTTGATTATTTGTAAGACTGTTTTTTCTATATGTTTTTTCATCAACAGACTTAACTCTGAGTGGAATAGAACCCACGTTCTTCAAATTTTCCATCAGTTTGCAAAGCAAGTACTCTACCATCTGAGCTATCGCCCTGCTTGACAAACTAACAGCAGAAGTTGGTTTGTTGGTTTTGTATTTTTAGGTTATGTTGAATATACCAAAATTTTTGAGGTGACCTTAAATTTTCGTTCATAACTTTTGAACCGCTGAACCGATATCGCTAAAATGCAATACCAAACTGCTCAGGAGAACTTCCAATAAATATGTTAAGTTTGAGTCATCTCCGTGTAATATTTTGGTCGTGATCACCATTTCCACAGACAGACGGACATCGCTAGAATGTCTTAAAATCGATCACTGATAAATAATATATATACTTTATGGGGTCCTAGACCGATATTTCGATGAGTTGATGAACCAGGGCCCAAAAAATTTCAAACAGCTGTTTTTTGCTCGTAGTCAAATTGGACTTTTTTTATACTTATGAAATATTTTTTTTTACTCTCAGCTTAACCCAGGAACAACGACGAGGACGTGGTGAAATGTCTGATCCCATTTTTTTAGTTTTTATACCCTCCACTTAGTGATAGAGGTTATATATAAGTTTGTCATTCCGTTTGTAATGACAAACTTATATATAACCTCTATCACTAAGTGGAGGGTATAAAAACTAAAAAAATAGGATCAAACATTTCACAACGTCGTTGTTCCTGGGTTAAGCTGAGAGTAAAAAAATAATCTATATATATAAAGTAGCTGCGTGACTGACTGATGACTGACTGACTGACATACTAATCACGCATCATCCCACAGCCCAAACCACTGAAGCTAGAGCCTTGAAATTTGGATTGTAGTTTCACCTCCTGGAATACATATCCGCTAAGGCTGGGTTTTTGGAAATGTTGATTTTAAGGGGTAAAAACAAAGGGTTGAAAAAGGTGAAAAAGCGAGTACTTTGGTACTTTTTATTTTTTCTGAAAAAAATTCAATTAATTTGAAATTTAAAATTTAGAATCCTCTAACGGAAAAACATTCCCAAAAAAAGAACTTTCTGGAAATTCGGATTCCTAAGGGTAAAAAGGGGTAAAAAATGGTACTTTGGTACTTTTTATATTTTTTGAAATTAAGGTCCTACAAAAATATTAAAATTTGCAATGGTGGTTCCAACAACGGAAAAAATTCTGAAAACGTACTTTTTCGAAATTCTGATTCTAAGGAGGGGGGGGGGGGTAAAAAAACGAGTACTTTGGTACTTTTTATTTTTTCGGAAAAAAAATCTTATTAATTTCAAATTTGAAATTTAGGATCCTTTAACGGAAAAACATTCCCAAAAAAAGAACTTTCTGGAAATTCGGATTCCTAAGGGTTAAAAGGGGTAAAAAATGGTACTTTGGTACTTTTTATATTTTTTAAATTAAGGTCCTACAAAACTATTAAAATTTGCAATGGTGCTTCCAAGAACGGAAAAAATTCAGAAAACGTACATTTTCGAAGTTCCGATTCTAAGGGGGTAAAAAAGGGAGTACTTTGGTACTTTTTATTTTTACTAAAAAAAAGTCCTATTAATTCGAAAATTATAATGTAGGATCCTCTAACGGAAAAACATTAAAAAAAAAATACTTTCTGGAAATTCGAATTCCTAAGGGTAAAGAGGGGTAAAAAATTTTACTTTGGTACTTTTTATGTTTTTGAAATTGAAGTCCTACAAAAAAATTAAAATTTGCAATGTTGTTTCCAACAACGAAAAAAATCTGAAAAAGTTCTTTTTCGAAACACCGATTCTAAGAAGGGTAAAAAGCGAGCACTTTTGTTCTTTTTATTTTTTTCTGAAAAAAATCCTATTAATTTGAAAATTGGAATGTAGGATCCTCTAACATAAAAACATTCCCAAAAAATACTTTCTGGGTAAGGGTAAAAAGTTGTAAAAAATGTACTTTGATACTTTCTAAATTTTTTGAAATTAAGGTCCTACAAAAAATAATAAAATGTTAGTTCCAACAACGGGAAAAATTCTAAAAAAGTACTTTTTCGAAATTCCGATTCTAAGGGGGGTAAAAATGTGTATGTATTTTGGTACTTATTATAATTCCTGAAATAATGGTCCTGGAAACTTCAAATTTGGAATGCAGGGGTTCTTAGCGCATGTAAGCGCATATTCGGAACGGAATGAAAGCTACATAGGACTAATCGGAATGGAACAGGGAATCAATTGGAAAAAAACAAGGAACGAAATGGGGAATTGAAATTTGGAATGTAGGTGCGCCTCCCGAAATATAGATCCTTTTTATAGTTCCACAAACCAATAAAGCTAGGGATTTGAAATTTGAAATGTAGCTGCATCTCTCAGACTATGGCTGGGTTTTATGAAATAGTGATTCTATGGAGGTAAAATGGGTAAAAAGGTATTTTGAAACTTTTTAAATATACTTAAATAATGGTTTTATTAGCTTGAAATTTGGAATGAAGCATCCCATGCTTAAATAAAGGTCATAAAAAGTAAAAATTAGGAATGTAGGATCCAACAACAGAAAAAAATATAAAAAATGTACTTTTGGGAATTCCGATTCTGATCTAAGGGGATAAAAACAAGTACTATGGTACCTTTTATATTTTCTGAAATAATAATGATAAAAAATTTGGAGTGTAAGATTGCCTAGCGAAATAAAATATTCCCAAAAGAATAACTTTTGGAAATTCCAATTCCTAGGAAATTTATTAAGAAAGGGAATTATATATTCTTAAATAATGAGCCAATTAACTTGAAATTTGGAATGTAGCATCCTCTAACGGGAAAAAATCCACAAAAAAATTACTTTTTGGTAGTGTTTACATTTTCTTAAATAGAGGTCATAAAAACTTAAATTAGGAATGTAGGATCCAACAACAGAAAAAAGTCATAAAAACTTAAATTAGGAATGTAGGATCCAACAACAAAAAAAAATCTGTAAAAAGTACTTTTTTCGAAATTTCAATTCTAAGGGAGTAAAAACGAGCACTTTGGTACTTTTCATATTATCTGAAATAATGGTACTGGAAACTTAAAATTTGGAATGTAGGATCGTCTAGCGAAAAAAAAAAACATTCCCACAAGATTTTTTTTTTTTAAATTCTGATTCCAAAGGAGTTAAAGGTGTACTTTTTATATTTTCTGAAACAAAATAAGGGGCAAAATGATCATCATAAGCACAGTTTTTGTAAAGGATTAAGACATATCGTAACCTTAGAATTGGTATGCTATATTGGATGGTCAGGTAAATTGGATTACATAGCGAAAAGTTCCAAAAATGGGTCATTTATTATAATTATGAAATTTTTCTGTATTTACAGGCGCACGCTTGTATTTCATAAGTATAAAAAAATTCCAATTTGACTACGAGCAAAAAAACAGCTGTTTGAAATATTTTGTGCCCTGGTTCATCAAGGGTTAAAGATGTCTTTTAAGAAAACTTTGCATTAATGTATAATTGTTCATTATTTGTATACATACTCAATTTAAGAGTGAGGCATTTTAAAAAGTTTAAGAACTTTTCTCTGAAATTTCATTGGGGAATACTTTTAACCGCGTGCCGGCAAGGGTTGACGTTGTACAAAAAGCCTATTGTGTTATATCAGAGGAATTATGATCCAAAGCAACCATTTGAAAATGACTTTTGATTAATTTTGAGTAAAATGTTGCCTACAGCTATAAATTGGACAAAAATTTTGATAAAAACACATTTTCTTGCAATCCGGTAAACTCAAATTACTCCACAGACTAACTGGATGAAGGAATTTAACCAAGAATTTTTTGTACAATCCCTAGGATGTATTCCATGAAATCAAATGGATAAACTAATATATTTTGAAATATTGTTTTAATAAATTTTTAAAATTGTGTAAAAGTAGTTTTGAGCTCCATGGTAAAAATGTGTTTTTTTTTTTGGACTTACATTTGGGTGGGTTATCGATATCCGAAAAAAATAAAAAAATTGTTCTGAATATTTACGAATTAATTCTATACAAAATTTTTTGATTTTTTTTTTTAATTTTTTAATTTTTTTTTAAATTATATCTATTTTTTCAAAAACCCCAATTTTGACCCGCGATGCGCGAACAGAAGACATGAACCGATTTTGATCATTTTGGTTTTAAAATGCTTGTATTTACTTAAACTAACTTTTTCACACTACTAATAGTTGATCTGAGCACTTCGTTGGAAATACTGCCAACACGAGAAAGGGCATTTTTGTAGCTCTTGACTCGAAGAACACTTCTGCAAAATACCCGAAAGCCTTCCGAGTAATAATTTTTTTGTTATTCAGTTTTTAAGATTCTCAAGACCCTATCAGACCCCTTATTGACGTATCTCAAAAACTAAGCAAGGTAGAGCGAAACGGACAAAAGTGTTGGGTCAAAATCTATGGAGACTATAAAGGACCCAACGGGGTCTCGAGTTAACAGGGGCTGGACCCATGGGATCCGAATTCATGGGTCCAGGGTCTAGACCCAATTTAGTTCTAAAAGGTGAATAAACTAAAGTGCAATGTAATTTTTCCCATTTTCTATTTAAAACTGGCTTAACATTAAAAAAAATTTCTTTCTTTATTTTTGGGAAAATTATAAACTTAAACCAAGAAAAAAAATCTTTGGAGCCAAATCATTCCGTTTTTTTCTAAAAATTTAGTTAATTTTTCCAAATTTTAGTTCAGTGTACCCAATATTTTTGAGTGTACCCAATATTTCGAAAAGAAAGCAATATTTCGAAAACTGTTCTATTTATACTAGGGTTTCTATTCGGAAAAAAATTCCCGGAAATTCCCGGGAAATATTTTTCTTAAATTCCCGGGATTTTTTCTTCGGGAAATTTCGGGAATTCGTTGCAATTTTTTTAAGAAAAATATATTTAATTTACACATTTTTAACACAATTATAAGTGATTTATTAATAAAATATTCAGCTTGCATATTATTTTGGCCTTATAGTTATTTTTCTTTAATCGATTGCGTGACAAAATACGGAATGAAACTGAATTTCACTTCGAGGGTTGGTTGCAAATTGGCAAAAGTTTTCTTAATCTAAAATTGCAGTGATTTCTTATTTTCGAAGTTTAGTATTTCTTATTCAGATCAACAATCTTTATAGTGCTTAAACAAAAAAATATCGATATTTGTAAGAATATAAAACAAAACTGCTTTTCAGCTTAAAATTTCGTATATGAAGTAAAAGTCTGAAATTTTGGTGTTCTCATTTTGGCACGGATGCCTTTAACCGTTTAATTTTAACAATTCGAAAGTTTAATTAAATATGTCTTCAAAATATAATCCTACTGCTTCTGACGGTTGGCGTAGTCAAAAAAAAAAAATACCAAAAAGTTGTTTCAAATACAAAATTTCAAAATCGGATAAGTTATACATATTTTCCGAATTGTGAAATTTGTATGGAGTGGAAATACGTCAATGCAAATACTACAACTGTGATAAGGTCCAATATCTCTGCAAAAATTAAACTTTATAAACTTTCTACGTATATTTTAGAGGTTTATAAAACTATTTTATAAAAGAAGACATCTAAAATGGTTTTAAATTGGAAAATACGACCCTAATTTGTAATATAATAATTTTTGTATGAATACGATTTTTTTAAATACGGGAATACGATTTTTTTAAAACGATTTCCCGGGAATTGAAAAAGTCCGAGAATTTAGAAACCCTAATTTATACCCAGGGGCGTATCCAGGATTTTATTTCGCTGGGGGCCCAACATTTTTTAATTTTTTTTTTACAAAAAATTTACATAACAGCACATGTTTTAGAATTTTTCTCGATCTTTTCCTTGAACTGAATGTAACACAATCAGATTCTTAATTTTTGCGTAAGTTTTAAACTGCTGGGGGAAAAATAAAATTTGTTTTATATATTAAAATTTTTTGAGAGACTTAAGCCTTTTTTTAAAGAGTGAATTGTATCAGATGCTGATTCATTTTTACAAAAAAGATTATCTTAATTTTTTTCAAAGAAAAGTCTAAGATTCTATGACAATTTCCAGTTAACACAGTTTTTGTTATAGAAAAAGTCAAAACTCTAAATCATATTTTCACTGGAAAACGTTTCTCGGGAAAAAGTCACTTTAGAAAATGATTCTATAAACATATTTATAAAATACTTTTCCAAAAGAAAAGACTCCGATTGTAAGACATTTTCCCAGAATCTGAGACATTTCTAGTCTAGCACATTTTTTCAGATTCTCAAACATTCTACAAAAAGTGTTATATTCTGAGAAAATCTCCGCTTTTTCTATAAGAACAATAATTTAGATCCTGAGACCTTTTTAAAAAGAAAACAGTATAAAAAAGTCTTAGATTCTAAAACCTTTTTACTAAAGTAAAAATTCTCGGATTCTAAGAAAATTTTCCTACAGAAAAAGTCTAAAATTCTTAGACATTTTTCATATAGAAAAAATCTCAGATTCTTAGACATTTTTCCTATAGAAAAAATTTCAAATTCTGAGACATTTTTCCTATAGAAAATGCATCAGATTCGCAGACATTTTTTCTGCAGAAAATTTCTTAGATTCTGAGACATTTTCCTATTGAAAAAGTCCAGATGCTTAAACACTTTTCCTATAGAAAAAGTCTCAAATTCTTAGACATTTTCCTATAGAACAAGTCTCAGATTCTGAGACATTTTGCCTATAGGAAATTGTCAGATTCTGAAAAAATTTTTGCCATAGAAAATTACTCAGATTCTGAGAGATTATTCTTATAGACAAATATATTTTTACAATAGAAAAAGTCTCAGATTTTGAGCATTTTATATACACTCAAACAAATAAAACTGTAAAGTTAGCAAAAAATTTTGTTAAATTTAACTAAAAAAACACCTGATTTTGAACCTACTAAATTTCTAGTTAATTTAACTAAAAATATTTAGTTAGCTTTTCGTAGAATGAATGTACCAAAAAAAACGTAACTTTAACTAAAAATTTAGCAGAAAATTTCGTAATATTTTTATGTATGTATTAACAAAAAAAATTAATTAAATTCAGCTAAACTTTTTGTAAAAAAATTGTAAGTTTGTTAAATATTGATTTTATACACTAACACATCACTTATTTTTTCTTTTTTTCACAGCATTAAGTTCAGCTTAAGTAGAACTTATGAGATTTGCATAGGAGGCTACGCAAGAAATTTTTAACATTTTTTTCGCTCGACAAATATGTTACGAGGAATTAGCAAATTAATTAATAAAAATTCGTAAACACAGTTTTAAAGTCAACAAAAAAAACTAATTAAAAATTTTTTCATAACTAGTATTTTTGTAAATTGAACTTAACTAAAAAAAGTAGTTAAAACGCTGATTTTAACTAAAAATTTGCTAAAAAGCCAGGAAACTCGAGTTAACAAAAAAAAAATTTGTAAACTTTACAGTTTTATTTTTTTGAGTGTACAAAAAATCACAGCTTGTGTCTCTGAGACGTTTTTCCTATACACAAAATCTTAGATTTTGAGATAATTTTCCTTAAGAAAAACTCGTTGATTTTGAGACATTTTTCGTAAAAAAAGTATAAGATTCTGAGACATTTTCCTAGATTGTAAGAAAAATTCAGAGAAATTATTCCTATAGAAAGTTCTGAGATTCTAAAACATTTTTCATTTAAAAAAGCTTCAGATTTTGAGACATTTTTCAGATCCAGAGACATTATTCCAATAGAAAGTTCTCAGATTCTGAAACATTTTTCACCTTAGAATCTAAGACATTTTTCCTATAGAAAAAGACATTATTCCTATAGAAAAAGTCTTAGATTCTCAGACAGTTTTCTTATAGAAAGTTTAAGGTTCTGAGCCATTTTTTTTAGAAAAGTTTAAGACTCTGAGACATTATTTTTAAGAAATAGTCTCGTTCTGAGACATTTTTCTAAAAGACAAAGTCGCATTTTAAGATTTAACTACATTTTATATACAATTAGGTTCATTTTTTGTATACATAAAACTTCAGGTTCTAAGATATTTTTTCATTAGAATCTTAAGTTGAAAAGTTTCAAATTCTAAGAAAAAATTTTCAAATTTTTAAATTTTTTTAACTGAAAAATTTTCAGTTTCAAAACATTTTTCTTCAACAAATTTTAGATTCTTAATGTTTTTCGATTTTTTTTAAGAAGTTTTTTAATATGGTACTTGTTATTTGATACCAAATCCTGAAATTTGTGAAATCATTTCGGCCCGGGCCCCCCCCCTGTATACGCCACTGTTTATACCCTACACCACTCTGTGGTACAGGGTATAATGAGTTTGTGCTGATGTTTGTAACTACCCAAAATATTGGTCCTAGACCACCCTTCAAGTATACCGATCGACTCAGAATTACTTTTTGAGTTGATTTAGCGATTTAGCGATTTAGCGATGTCCGTCCGTGTGTCCGTCCGTCTGTCCATCTATCGCTTTAAGCACGATACAGGTCGGAATTTTCAATCAATTGACTTGAAATTTTAAACTTAAGCATCTTTTCGCCCAAGGACGAAGCCTATTAAAATTGGAAGAAATCGGTCCATGTTAAGACCTAGCCCCCATACAAACGCCCCCTTTGGATTAGGCTTGAATGACTCCAATAACCGTATTATAATAGATATCGCTTTGAAGTTTAATATGCACGAATCATCATTCCAAATTTCAAAGAAATCGGGAAAGTCCTTCTCGTAGTCCCTACACAAACCACCCTCCCGATATTCAAAAATAATTCCCTCAAAATTCATAAAAATGGAAATATTTGATAAAAATTTAATTTTTAGGTGTTAAACGTGTACTTTAATAACCTTATCACATCGAAATATAATTGGACCATTTTTGGACTTAGTCCCCATATAAAAATTTCGACCGATATTCAGTTAAATCGATCTATTGGCAAAAAAATAAACTAATTCCACTAAAATTTGATCAGTATTTGTTTTCTACACTCAATAAAGATCTTACAAAAGATAGATTCAATCGGTCCATTTTTGGACTTGGGATCCATTTTCCGGAAAACACTGGTGTAGGGTATCATATGGTCGGTCTTGACCGACTGTAACTTTCTTACTTGTTTTGAACTGTTCTAGTTTGAATTGGACTTCATTTTCGGATTTAGCGCGAAATTTTGCATGGAAAATAAATGCAAAGTGCCGACGAATATAGTAATTTTTTCTGTTTAGTACCAAATCCATTTTTTGATCCAAAATCAATTTTTTTTTGTAAAAATTCGTATAGTGAATTAAATCTGCCAAGGAGTTTTTTATTTAATAACGCAACTAAAAACCAGTTTTAAAGAAAACAAAAATTGATCGACGATGTCCAAACTAAAAGAGAGATTCCTGAAACCAATATAACGTGGAACTATATTCAATTTGAGCTAGGGCTGTCAATCCCGAATCCCGAAATCCCGGGATTTTTGTCATAAAATGAATCCCGAATCCCGGGATTTTTAAGCTCAAATCCCGGGATTTTAGAAATATTAAAAATGTATTAGAATTTATTTTTAAAAATACAACTTTGTTCAAATATTTTTACATTTACATCAACAAATTAAAACTAAAACTTTTTTTGAATTTTCAACGTATGCTGAATAATAGTCCAACGCACTAACCATTAAGCCACAGTCACGAAGCCCTTTGACGAAAGTTTGCAGGTTTCGGCGAAAATTGTCTTAAAAACTAAAACTTTGATCGAAGGGCGCCACGGGTAAATTTTATCCGATTGGCCTCAAATTTGTACCCATAAGTTTTTGGTCTAGGAGAATAAAAAGTTTCCGGGACGTTCAAAATTGGAAGAAAAACTTTTTTATACAAAAAAAAAAAACAAGTCTAATGTATTATATTATTACATTTCCCCTTTAAATGTTTTTATTATTTTAAATTTTCTTTAAATTAGATTTAAAATTATACAGTGCAACAACCAAAATCGGAATGAGATGAAACCAAAAGCAAAGTTGTCATTTTCCATAACAAACCCCTCAAGCCTTTTTTTAGTTCATTGCTTAATATTTAGTATTAATAATTACTTGAAAACTGCATAAGTGGCGAATACGTAATTTTTTAATTCCTTTTAAATAACAATAACAATAATTAGAAATCATTTTTTTTTAATAATTTCATTGTAGCGAAATCGACCCAAGGGTTTTAGTGGGAATCAAACCCACGACTCCCTGCTTAATAAGCTAGCACGCTATCAACTAACACACAGTAGCCCCTTAATATGCAACATAAAATTGAAACATTAAGAGTCTACTATTTTTTACTTTTATAATCAAAAAAATTTAATTCCGAAAAATCCCGGAATCCCGAAAAATCCCGGGATCCCGAAAAATCCCGTGATCCCGAAAAATCCCGGGATCCCGGGAATTCGATTTTCAAATCCCGAATCCCGGGATTTAAAAAAACCGATCCCGTTTGACAGCCCTAATTTGAGCTCGGTTGACGAAAATGAGTTTTTAATGGCAAAATGTTCGCTGGCATAAGTGTCATCTATGGTATTAATTTCAGAACAAAAAAATTATTTTAAGACTATTTTATTGCAGAAATAGCATGAGCTATGTTTTTGTATAAATATCTACAGTATAGTTTACTAGGGTAAACTTTTAAATTTAAATTTTTTTATATTATCACTTTTTATACGGTGTTTCCATCAATAAAAATAATGACAGTTTTTATTTTTTTTGGAAAGTTTCAACTCCTTTCCGCGGTTAAAAACGCGGTTTTTGCCCCATATTTCGATGCGGAGCAAAACCGGTTAAACTTTTTGCATATTATATTTGCCCATTCGATTATACAGCAAACACAAGTGTTATAACATTTTTCGCAAGGTTTATGAATTCCAAATAATGGCGATAAAGCGCGAAAAAATCGAGGATTGAAAAAAAAAATAAAAAGTATTTTTGTATCGAAGGGCTTAAAAAACTGAGAAATATGGTACCAAATTTACATTTTTATCATAATCCGTTATAAAGCTTTAAAAACTATATTTAATGAGCTATCTGCTTAGGTTGATTAATTTCAAATAAAAAAGGTTGAGCTATCTGCTGTAACTCAGCGAATAATACGATTTTTTACAAACAAAGCACGCACAGAAAGAAATAAAAAAAAAATTTGAGTAAATTTTTAATACTATTGAGTAAAAAATTACTCAATTTTCCACCAGTAAACGATTTAATAGTATTGAGTAAATTTTTAATAAAAAGTTATTAAATGTTTGCCAAAAAAATTTGAGTAAATTTTTAATTGACACTATTAAGTGCAGGAACAGAAAAAGAAGCACCACCTTTTAAAAACAGAACAAGTTTTATTTCACATCGGCGCCGGCCACCGCACAGTGGTCGGAGCTGTATGGAGATGGCGGCCAAAAATACTTCCAGTATAGGTATCATCGTGAAACTTCGGTCACGGCTTTTTAAATATGTCAGAACTATTGAATGATAAATTGGGAGTGGTTGATGACTCATAACCACCCCCACCCACTACCGTACCCAAGCACCCACATTCACCACACGTAAGAAAAACGAAAGTTTGTTTTTAATTCACATTTAATTCATAACTTTTTTACAAGATTAGTTTTAAAAAAGAAAAATATTGAATTATTAGATATGAAATAGTATGTAATAAAAAATTAAAAAAAGGTTAAGGGGGGTTGTTACTAAAAAACAGCCTTAATGTTAACAAATTTTAAACAGCTATAAAAAAATAAATACGCAATAATTTTTAATTCTGTTTTTTATATGAAAGACAAAAATCGTTATATTTTATAAAGTTTTTATAACTCAAATTTTGGTCAAAGAAAATTGCGAGGGTTGCCACCCAATTGTGGTATGTTTTTGTTTAAGGATAAAATTGGCTGCAGTTGTACAGCAAAAACTACTGAACTGATTTTGATGAAATTTTTTTTATTTGTAGATTAATTAATCCTCTTGTACACATATTTTTACATTAGCATAACTTCAACAAAAATCAAAATTTTCCAAAAAACTGTCACGCTAAGTACTAGAAAAATTGATATTTTGTTGAACCTGCTTCAGTTCTAAGCGATATAATTTTACTAACATTTGCTTGCATAATTGATGAATTCTTTTTTAATGTATCAAATCGCAAATCATCAGCAGCGGAGACATCAATTTCTGCTATTCGTCGTGGACGTCCTCGATCTTGATTTAAGTCAAGTGTGTGATTTTAATGAAATCGCATACTTTTTGGCAAGTCAAAATGTATTTCGAACTCTTGTTTTTACTTGATAGCATTTTTGCCAAAATTCCAATTTTTTTTTTAAATAATTCTTTAAGCGGGTTTCTAATTTAACTGACTTTCTTTAAATGTGTTGCCCTCTTCTTTAGTATAACTTTTTACGATATCCTTTACTATTCCAGCTTTTTAGCATTTGTAGCTCTTTCTAAGCACCAAATGTCAAAAATATGCGACAGCGAAAGTTTGCAATTATAACATGTGCCTATTGCAAAAACTCTGTAAACTTTAAAAACTCTTGAAGAGCTGTTTAGACGATACGTATTTTCGGTAAGATTTCTCTTTTCGGAGTATGTTTAATTTTGATCCGCTTGTCGAATCATTTTTAGAATATTTTCAAAAGATGAGGAGGACCATCCGTATGTCACATTATAAAAAACAATTTATTTTGGCTGTGTTAAAGCTGTTACAGCAAGTGTTTTGTGCAGACATTTTTGATAGGTCGTTTTACAAGTCTGCTGGTCTAAACTACCCTTAATAAGGATAAAATTAAGAAAAAATAAAATAAAAAGTCCGTTAAAAAGAAAATAAACGATCACATTTCTTACATGCATAACAATACCAGAGCAACGCAAACACAAATTAACAAAACACCACACAAAAATTCAAAGTTTGACATCCAAAACAACGAGGCCGTTTTGATCTGTGGGTGATAACTCAAAGACATGCAAAAGTATGCAGCTGATATTATCCATTTTAGAATCTTGAAATATTAACTAATAAACCAAAAAAAGTCCGATTGGAGATTTCAGGGGGGAACACAACTAAAACTCTATTTGAAATTTCAATATATTGACGAACAAACACTAACAATGACACTGGAAAGATATTCATTTTATACAAACTCCAGAACAAGCTAAACACATTGTAATTATTTTAAAATTTAGTTAATACCTGTTGTTCATTTGAAATCACATTTATTAAGGAAGTTTATGTATATAATTCATTTACATATCAGTGATGTTTATAAATACAAAAGGTTACTTAAGATTAATACCGATTACTTAAGGGTTACCATTAATAGTTAATAGTATTGACATCCCAGTAAACATTGTGATTACAATACCATAACATCCCCCTTTTTTTAACAAGATATATAAAATTCTAAAATTTATGAGTTTGTACATTTTTTTTTTTTTTTTTTATAATAATAAAATAACTAATTTATAATAATTATTTAATTATAATTTTAGAAAAAATATAATATATTTATAAAAAATAACTATTTACATTTTTATATAATAATTTACATTTCAAAAATTGTAATTATTTACATTTCAAAAAAAAAATAACAATTGTTTACATGTCAAACATATTAATAATTTTAGGCATGTAGATACATTTTGGTGAAAAATTAAGAAATATGCCATATATAAAGATTAATGTTTGTAAATTTAAATTTTAATGTTTGTAAATAATTTTGAAAATATATTATTTACAAATTAAGCCTGTTAAGAGGTATTATCTTTCTTCCAAATTTTGAATACCTATTATTATCATTTGTAGTAATTTCGTTATCAGCATTTTCATTACCACCTACATTAATGTTTACATTATTATGATTCATATTAACATTTTCATTATTATGATTCATATTAACATTTTCATTGTTTTTATTAACATTATTGTTAAAATTTTCATTACTAACTTCAAAATCATTATAAAAATTTTCATTATTGTTAAAACTCAAATTACGTTTTTTAATTTTTTCATTTATACAAGTATTATATTTCTGAGCGATAAGTTTCATAATATGCTGCCTATTCCTTCTGTATACTACTCCATTTTCATCCTTTACCAAAAATGACCTGGGTTGTTTACATTTTTCAACGATTTCACCCTTAAACCACAATGATGTTGGATTTTTCTTAAAAAAAATTGTTTCACCTACCGCAACAGGTTTTAGATTAGTCGAATTTTTGTTGTAATTTTTTGATGACTTTAATTTCCTTTGTTCAAATTGTTTTTTTAAATTTTTTGAATTTACTATTTTTGGTTTTAGACTATTTGCTATAGAAGGTAATTTTGTACGAAGTTTTCGGCTCATTAATAATTCCGAAGGACTCGGTAAATTATTTTTAGGAGTAGTACGATGTTGCAAAAACGCAATGTATGGATCTGACCCATCATCTTTGCATTTGTGTAAAATGTTTTTAATAGTCTGAATAGACCTTTCTGCAAGACCATTAGATCGAGCTAAATAAGGACTTGATGTGGTAAAATCAATACCCCAATCAATGCAAAATTGTTTAAAGTTTTGGGAATTAAAAGGTGGTCCGTTATCGGAGACCAAAATTCTTGGAATACCATGCCTAGCAAAAACCGATTTGAATTTTGTTATGACTTGTGCTGACGAGTAACCAGAACTCAAAAGTTCTACTTCAAAGTATTTTGAATAATAATCAACGATTATTAAATACATATTTTTGTCAAACTCGAACAAGTCACAACCGACCTTGTACCAAGGTATATTTATAATTTCATGATTTTTAAGATCCTCCTTGGGATTGGCATTCCTGTACTTCAAACACGTTTCACAACTTGATACCATATTATAGATATCACTGTTTATATTTGGCCAATAAATTGAACCCCTTGCCAAATTTTGACAACCCTGGATACCCATATGACCCTCGTGGACATATTTTAGCATTTTCGATCTCAAAGATTTTGGAATTATTATACGTTTGTTTTTAAACAAAATACCATTTATTTGGTTTATTTCATCCTTTATGGAATAAAATGGTTTTAAATCTGGGTCTATTTGTTTTTTACGATCTGGCCACCCTTGTTTTATATAATTAAAAATTTTTTGTAAGACTTGATCTTTTTGTACTTCCTCTTTAATATTCTCTATTTCATCAGATGGTAACTCTATATGATTTATTACTGCATTACATTGCAAATCAATATCTTTATCCAAATCCGAAAAAACTTTTTCTTTGAGTGGGGCCCTAGACAAAGTATCAGCGATAAACAAATCCTTGCCAGGTTTATAGACGACTGTTAGATTGTACGATAGCAATCTAAGCATAAATCGTTGAAGATGCGTAGGTATATTGTATAACGGTTTATTGAACAACGGAACGAGTGGTTTATGGTCCGTTTCCACAGTAACATTTCTACCATAAATATATTGGTGAAAACGCGTACACCCAAATAGAATTGCGAATAATTCTTTCTCAATTTGAGCGTAATTAATCTGACTTTCTGTTAAGGACGCAGATGCATATGCAATGGGGTTTTCTCCATGCATTATGACTGCTCCTACCGCGAATTTCGACGCATCAACAGACAAAACTAACGGTTTTTTCGTATCGTAATACGTTAAAACGGGTGCTTTAGTAATTTCTTTTTTTAAATTTTCAAATTCTAACTGCTGTTCACGATTCCACCTCCAAACAGAATCATTTTTTAGCAGATCCCTTAAATGTTTATTTTTGTTTGACAAATTGTCAATAAACGACCCTAAATAGGTGATCATGCCAAGAAAACGCTGCAATTCCTGTTTGTTAGTTGGGACAGGCATTGCCACAATAGATTCGATTCTTTTTCCATCCGGTTTTACACCACTTTCACTAAAGATGTGTCCAATAAATTTTATTTCAGATTTAAGGATTACAGATTTCGAGCGATTAAATTTAAGACCAACCCTTTTGCCTCTCTCAAGGACTTGACGCAAAATTTCATTGTGTTTTTCAACGTTTGGTGCATGGATCAAAAAATCATCCATATATATAACCAGTCCGTGTATGTCACCAAAAAGCTTTATCATCTCAGCATGAAAAATTTCAGGGGCTGAACTGATGCCGAAAGGCAAACGTAAGAAACGATACCTCCCAAAAGGAGTATTAAAAGTACATAATTTTGACGACTCATCATCAAGCCTAACCATCCAAAAGCCAGAATTTGCATCTAGCAAACTAAAATATCTTGAACCACTCATACGAGATTTACATTCGTCGATAGTAGGAAAATCATATCTGGGTCTTACGATCACTTTATTCAGATTTCGCGGATCCAAACATAATCTCAAATTCCCATTAGATTTTGTAACAAGCACAATCGAATTCACCCAATCCGTAGGCTCCTTCACTTCAACTATAACGTTTAGCTTAACCATCCTCTCAATTTCTTTTTTCAAAAGTTCATGGAGGCTGAATGGTACACGACGAGGTGGGTCGATTACTGGCTGACAATCTTCCCTAATTTGTAAATGACATTTTTCTTTTAGTTCACCTAACCCATGAAACATATCCTCATACTTATCTAAAATTGTATCGCAATTTACTGTATTTACCGATTTAATTAAGTTCATTTTCGACGCTAATTCTAAACCGATTATATTATTACATGTCATGTTAAGAATGTAAAAAGATGTAGAATAAATTTCATTTTCAAAAAATAATTTTATAAAAATTTTCCCAACTACTGGCAATTTCTCACCACTAAATGTGACTACATTACTTGAAATATTATAATCTACATTATGAATATCTAAAGTTTCAAAAGTACTTATCGACATGAGGTTAATTTGAGCTCCAGTGTCTACTTGGCAAATCATTCGTCTTCCCTCTACTTCCACGGCTATGTTCCATATATTAGGCTTACTGCGCATTTCGCTTACAGTACCAACAAACAGAGTATCTTCTTCATTTTCGTCAACTACTTTTACGAACTTCTTAGTATTTTTCTTCTCGTACGATTTTGTAAAACACATTCTTGCGTAATGGTTTAATTTACCACATGCATTGCATTTTGCTCCCTCTGCCGGACATTTTGTTTTATGTCTCTGTCCACACTTCTTACAGTCAACTGTAACTTGCTGTTGTTGCTTTTGATGATGATTTTGTTGTTGCTGATGATGATTTTGTTGTTGCTGATGATGATTATGTTGTTTTTGCGAGAAACTTTTCTTTTTGAAATGTTGCAACGCTGCTATTACCGGCTCGTGTTGACCACCATTTTGTATGCTGGCTAAGCTTTCTTTTGCCATCTCAATAGTTTTGGCAATTTCAAGTGCTTTCTTTAAGTTGATGTCTCCTTCACTCAATAAACGCTCCTTTATGTTTTTAAAACTATCAGACAGTCCACATACAAATATATCTTTAATCAGACTCTCACGCAATGTACCAAATTCACACGTGTTGCTTAAATTTTTTAAAGCTGTTGCATATTGCACTATGGTTTCATCCACCTTTTGATGCCTTGTAAAGAATACGTGTCTTTCCATGGCCACATTAATTTTTGGTATGAAGTGTGCCTCAAACTTCTTCAGTAAGTCAGCAAACTTTACTGTATCGATGCTTTCATTGAACGAATTGAATATTTGTAACGTTGCAGGTCCCATGTGGTGCAGCAAAAGAGCAACCTTCCTCTTGTCTGGCTGTCCATCCAAATTGGAAGCTAACAAAAATATTTGGAACTGTTTGCTCCAATTTTTCCACTCCTCAGCAATATTAAATGCTTTTGTGTTGAACGGCATCATAGTGCCTGTTGAAGAACTCAATTCTTTAAGTTCATTTTTAGTTTCTTCAGCCAACGCCATTTTTTTTTTTTTTTTTTTTTTTTTTTTTTAATTTAACTTTAGATTTTAATTCTGTTACCAAACTTTTTTTTTTTTTTTATTTTTATATAAAGACTTTTGGTTTTTCTTTTTTCAAACACTGTTTAGTTTTTCCTTTTTTTTAATTTTTGATTGCTTTCAATAGTCTCTTTTTTTTTTCAATTTTTAATCTGACACCATGTTGTTCATTTGAAATCACATTTATTAAGGAAGTTTATGTATATAATTCATTTACATATCAGTGATGTTTATAAATACAAAAGGTTACTTAAGATTAATACCGATTACTTAAGGGTTACCATAAGGTAGTTAATAGTATTGACATCCCAGTAAACATTGTGATTACAATACCATAACAATACCATCTAATTCAATATTAGTTTTGATTTATTTCAACAAACATCTTTTTATATGGTTTTAATTAATTGAAAGTTGAACCTAATTTTCCCTTTTTTCACACTGCAAAAACAAACTGTTAACTCGCCATCTCTTTTGAAGCTGTTCTTGAAGAGTACAGTTGGAATAAAACAGATACAGCTCAAAATTTTAAAACCTTATTTTTATTAGAAATAGAGATGACACATTTGCTGACAAACTTTTGACTTTTATTTTTTTATTTTTGGCCAATGGAATCGACCAGTGTGCACCGGTTTAAACTGCCAAACCGTATGGAAAAAGTCGTGCCGGGCTTATTCTGTTTCTACTCTAAAAAAAACAAAGTTTAAAAAAATTTCATATTTTTTTACAAAGAAAAAAAACATGTTTTTTCAAACTTTACCAAATATATTTTTGTCTTAAAGACATAAAAAAATTTTATAAATATGATTACAAACTTTCATGTATATATACAAAAAACTATAAACTAAACGAGAATTAAAAAAACTAAGAAAATTCCAAAAAAAATTAAAAAAGCTATTAAATTCTTATTAAATTATTTACTCAATTTGTTTTTAAATTTTTGAGTAAATTTTTAATTGCGTCAATTAAAAAATTACTCAAAACTTTTTTTAAATTTAAACAAGTGATTACTCAAATTGTTTTTCCCCATATTTTTTTCTGTGCGTGTAAAATTTAGTAGTAATTATTAATTAATATTGTAAAAGATCGGCCGACAAAAAGTATAAAAATACGCGAATGCGACGTTTTTTTTTTGCTCTCCTGAAAAGTTATGTTTTTAGATAGCTCAAACTGAATATAGTTTAACGATATCTGGTTAGAAGAACTAAACGAACCTCTGTAAAACGCAATTTTTATAAAGGTTTTGAAACATGGTGTCTAATGAACAATTTTTAATATTTTTGGTTTCTTCAAATTTTTTTTTTTCACCGAATATCCTTTTTAAACACGAAAATGCGTGTTTAACATAATCTAAAAAAAAAATACAAAAAACACATAAACCTAAATGATGTATTTAATAAACCATGTACTAAACTGGCAACGAAAAAAAAAAAAACACAAAATTGCTATGCAACCATATTATGCATGATTTTAAGACTATTTATACCCTACACCACACTGTGGTACAGGGTATAATGAGTTTGTGCTGATGTTTGTAACTACCCGAAATATTGGTCCTAGACCCACTTTTAAGTATACCGATCGACTTAGAATCACTTTTTGAGTCGATTTAGCTATGTCCGTCCGTCCGTCCGTCTGTCTGTCCATGTAAACGGTGTAAACACGATACAGGTCGCAATTCTTAATCAATTGACTTGAAATTTGAAACTTAAGCCTCTTTTGGCCCAAGGACGAAGCCTATTGAAATTGGAAAAAATCGGTCCATATTTAGACCTAGCCCCCATACAAAGGTCCTCTTTAGTTTTGGCTCAAATGACTCTAATAGCTGCATTTTAATAGGTATCTTTTCGAAATTTGCCAGGTAATCATGTTTTATCCACACAAATCAACATTCCGAATTTTAAAGAAATCGGACTAGTTCTTCTTGTAGCCCCCATACAAACCACCTTCCCGATTTTCACATAAATCTCTCAAATTTCATGAAAATAGAAAATATTTAATTAAAATTCTGTTTGTGTATGTTAAACGCGTTCTTTAATAACCTTATCAAATCTGATTATCATCGGACCATTTTTGGACTTAGGTCCCATGTGGAAATTTCCCCCGATATTCAGTTGAAGCGATTTATTGTCAACAAAAAGAAGCCTATTCCACTCAAATTTTATTAGTGAGTGCTTTTTACACTTATTAAAGATTTGACAAAATATAGATCTAATCAGTCCATGTTTGAACTTGGGACCCATTTTCCGGGAAACTCTGGTGTAGGGTATTATATGGTCGGTCTTGACCGACTATAATTTTCTTACTTGTTTTTTTTTTTATTCCTAATATTTTATGTACATATCCCAACTCCGCACATAGTTTTTCTGCATAAATGAATGTATGCAGAAAAAAATACGTTTTTGAATACATTTTTGTGGTTGGTAATGCATTCATCTTGTAGTTGGGGGCCAAAATCCAATACAAAAAAAAACAAGTATGAAAATTATAGTCGGTCAAGACCGACCATATAATACCCTACACCAGAGATTCCCGGAAAATAGGTCCAAAGTTCAAACATGGACTGATTAGATCTACATTTTGTCAAATCTTTAATAAGTGTAAAAAGCACTCACAAATCAAATTTGAGTGGAATGAGCTTCTTTTTGTTGACATAAAAACGCTTCAACTGAATATCGGGCGAAATTTTCACATGGGACCTAAGTCCAAAAATGGTCCGATTAAAATCAGATTTGATAAGGTTATTTAAGTACGCGTTTAACATACACAAACAGAATTTTAATTAAATATTTTCTATTTTCATGAAATTTTAGAGATTTATGTGAAAATCGGGAAGGTGGTTTATATGGGGGCTACAAGAAGAACTGGTCCGATTTCTTTAAAATTCGGAATGGTGATTTGTGTGGATGAAACATGATTACCTGCCAAATTTCGAAAAGATACCTAGTAAAATGCGGTTATTAGAATCATTTGAGCCAAAACTAAAGAGGACCTTTGTATGGGGGCTAGGTCTAAATATGGACCGATTTTTTCCAATTTCAATAGGCTTCGTCCTTGGGCCAAAAGAGGCTTAAGTTTCAAATTTCAAGTCAATTGATTGAAAATTGCGACCTGTATCGTGTTTACACCGTTTACATGGACAGACAGACGGACGGACGGACGGACGGACGGACGGACGGACATCGCTAAATCGACTCAAAAAGTGATTTTAAGTCGATCGGTATACCTTAAAGTGGGTCTAGGACCAATATTTCGGGTAGTTACAAACATCAGCACAAACTCATTATACCCTGTACCACAGTGTGGTGTAGGGTATAAATACAGCTCAACTTGTTGTTGGATGAAGGTGTATTATTAAATATGGCGGCTTGGTTTGTTGGTTCCATAGTCTTGGGTTGGTTACCATATTTTTATTTTTTTATTTTTATATACCATATATATTAGGGTGGAGCGATTTTTTTTTTTGTTTTGCTTAACGTCGGGGTCGGCACGGATGCCTTTTACGTAGGGTGACCATTTTTTTCTAAACTCTAATCAATACGCCCAAGTTTTTTTGTTTTTTATACCCTCCAACCACAGTATGGGGGTATACTCACTTTGTCATTCCGTTTGTAACGCATAAAAATATCGGTCGGAGACCCCACAAAGTATATGGGGCATTCCATGTCAAATCCGACACTTTGAAAATTTTTTTTTTAGATTTTTCCAATTTGTTTACAGTGTTTAGTACCCTTCGAAAACTCCTTCCTGGTAAATTTTCAGATTTTTTTGATAACCCGTTAAAAAGGTATGGAATTTTCAAAAATTGGTAGTTTGTTCCTTTACTCAAACTTCTTTTACACAGAAAAAAATATGGAGGAAACAAATTTGAGTAATCAATTGTTTAAATTTAAAAAGAAAAATTGAGTAATTTTTTAATAGACGCAATTAAAAATTTACTCAAACATTTTAAAAACAATTTAAGTAAATAATTTAATAAAAATTTAATAGTTTTTTAATTTTTTTTTAAACTCTCATGGTTTTTTGAATTCTCGTTTAGTTTATAGTTTTTTGTATTTATATATGAAAATTTGTAATCGTCTTAATAAAATTTGCCTATGGCTTTGAGACATAAATATGTTTGGTAAAGTTTGAAAAAACAAGGTTTATGTTTTTTTTTCCAAAAAAAAATAATAATTTTTTAAACTTTTTGAAAAAATAAATTGATAAATTTTGAGTAAATTTTTAATTGTGTCAATTAAAAATTTACTCAAAATTTGTGGCAAACGTTTAATAATTTTTTATTAAAAATTTACTCAATACTATTAAATCGTTTACTGGTGCAAAATTGAGTAATTTTTTACTCAATAGTATTAAAAAATTACTCAAATATTTTTTTTATTTTTTTCTGTGTACTCATAACTTCTTCAATAATGGTCCAAATTTAATTTTTTTTTCAAGATTTTTTTTTTTACGTATTTTTAAAAAAAAAAATCCCAAAAATTTCTTAAAAGCGCTATAGTATGCGATTTTTAAGATTTAAAATTTAAATCTCATTTTTGAAAATGTTTGTACTCTTCGATTTTTTGAAATTTGTTTGTGTAAAACTTTTATTGATTCTACAAATTTTTTGCCCAGGAGGATCGTGGGATAACGATTATTACTATTTTTTCAATTGTGTCTTACATTTTCGTTATGAAACATATCTGTAACCTGATTTTCAGAAAAGCCTTCAAAATGGTAATGGTTATGTAATCCATTACCATGTAGTGCATAGCCATAACTTGTACACGAAAAATAATTAAAAGTAATGCATATTTTAAGCGGTAGGGAAAAAGTAATGCATATTTTTGCATTTTTTAGACTATGCATTACTTAGTAATGCATTACATAACCATAACCATTTTTAGGGTTTTGGGTGGCTCTAAGAAATGGAGATTGAGTTAAAAAAAACTTCCCCCCCCCCAAAATCAAGAGCTGGATCCGCCCCTGACTTAGACCCAGGAGGCTAGAAAATTTTATCCCACCCCCTTTTGTTGGCGTGGATTAAAAAAAAAGTGAAAATGGTATTGCTAATGTGCAAAAAGCATAATAAATGAATTAGTTAATATTTATTGCTATGGGGAAGGGATCCCCCATCACCCCCACGACAAGCCCCCCCCCCCTCCCCCAAAACAAAACGACCCTGAAATTTGTATAGCCTACACCATACTGTGGAACAGGGTATAATGAGTTTGTGCTGATGTTTGTAACTACCCAAAATATTGGTAATATACCCACTTTTAAGTATACCGATCGACTCAGAATCACTTTTTTCGTCGATTTAGTCCGTCCGTCTGTCCGTCCATGTAAACGGTGTAAACACGATACAATCAACTGACTTGAAATTTGAAACTTAAGCCTCTCTTGGCCCAAGCCTTTATTGAAATTTGGAAAAATCGGTCCATATTTAGATAATTAGGCCCTCTTTAGTTTTGGCTCAAATGACTCTACACAGAAAAAAACGAATTGTTATATTGACCCCCATATTTGTGAATACAATTAATTTTTTCACTGAAAGTGCTCTTATTCGGAAATTTGTAATATCAACAAACGTTTGTAAATTTTGATTGTTGAAAAAAGATTTTTTTTGTTTTCAACAAAAAAATTCAACAAAAACAAACACAATTTGTTGTTCTGACAAAATTAAAAAAATCTTAATTTTTTTTCAACAAAGAAAATCAACAAACACAACTTTTTGATCTGAAAAATTATTTTTTTTTTCAACAAAGAAATATAACAAACACAAACATTATTTGTTGACATGCTAAAAGAATTTTGAAATAAAATTACTTGACTGAGTTTGTTGAAAACAAAATCGAAGTTTTGTATTATGGACTAACTAACAGGCGCCCATTTTTACTAAAGGTTGTTATCATGTTTGGATGATTTACAATTGAAGTTTGTTGATTTAAATTTGACTATTTTATTTTCTGTGTAATAACCGTATTACACTCAAAAAAAAAGTGAACTAAAAACTGGGAAAATTAACTAAATTTTGAGAAAGAGAGGTAATGATTTGGCTCCAAAGATTTCTTTTTCTTGGTTTTAGTTCATCATTTTCCCAAAAATAAGGAAAACAAAGTTATTTATTTTTAAGCCAATTTTAACTAGAAAATCGGAAACATTATATTGCACTTTAGTTCATTCACATTTTAGGACTAGATTAGGTCCAGGCCCTGGACCCACTTAACCCTGTTAACTCGAGACCCTTTGGGTCCTTTAAGGGTCCCCATAGATTTTGACCCAAAAATTTGGTCCGTTTCGCTCTACCTTGCTTAGTTTTTGAGATACGGTAATAAGGGGTCTGATAGGGTCTTGAGAATCTTAAAAACTGGATAACTCAAAAACTATTAATCGGAGGGCTTTTGAGTATTTTGCGGAAGTGTTCTACGAGTCAAGGGCTACAAAAATGCCGTTGGACTTTTTCTCGTGTTGGCAGTACTAACCGAGATATGTGCATATATAAAATCTCGGGAATTTCAAATTTTAAATCCAAAATTAGGGTCTTGAGACCCCGACATATATGCAGAGCTAGGGTATTCCGTATTTTTCTTTCTTTTGAAAATTTCATCCGTTTCGCTCTATCTCGCTTAGTTTTTGAGATATCGCCATTTTGAATTTTTAACTAAATTTTAAGAAGTTATTTACTAAATTCTCAGAAGTTATTAACTAAATTCTAAGAAGTACCCCAGCAAAACTTTGGTAATGGGTAGTGATTATATAACACATTACCAGGTAATGTATATACCTTATCTGTAGCATTATTTTAGGATGTCTTACCAAACATTTGTTCCACAACATATTATTTTAAAGTGAAAAATAATGCATTAATAATAATTTGCTACGTAATGCATGATTATTGGAAAAAATGTATTTCATATTTATTATTTCTAAACATTAAATCATGGATGACTTATATTTGGTTACATTATGTATTATTTGAAAGTTTGAAAAAATGCATTATTTATAATTGGATGCATAATGCATTACAATAACATAAAAAATAATTATTTTATAAAAAAATGCATAAGTTTAAACTAGAGATGGGCTCACGACAGGAAATTTCTAACGACACACACTCACGAGCATATTTTATCTACTTACACTCACTTACAATCACGTGAGTAAATTTAATACAAAATTACTTTTTCACTAATCGTAACACCTTATATATTATCTTCTGGTATGCTATATTATTTCATTTCTCATAACCTATAAAATATCATATATTTTACACCTTACTCGTACTCTTCGTTATAAATTTATGACTTATTTTATACCTTACTGGTATTCTTTGTGATAATGTGGATGCATCACTTTGAGTCTCATCGCCTGTTAAAATCATCAATGCTGCAATGTATAAAATAAGAGATCCTATACCTTATTTTATACCTTATTTGGTAATCTAAGTTTTGCTGGGACACTTCCTCAATTCAAAGAAGAGAAATACGATGATGTTTTTTGAGTAAATTTTAACTTAACTTGAACTTAATTGTTTTTTAATAAATATGTCTTAAAAATAAAGATACGTTTCTTAGATTTGTGGAAAATTTCTTTGGCAGTAAGAATTTGTTTCCTTATTTTAAAGAACTCTATTTAAAGAAAACTATGAGCTATTTATAAGTAAATGAACTAAACTTTTTTCCTCATAGTTAATAAAATTTCCCATTTTTTAGTTAAATTTAACTAAATTATAGGAAAATTCATGATAAATTTTCAAAGACATTTTTTCATCAATTTTAGTTATGAATTTTTTTTTTGTCTATAATAGGTATCTTTTCGTCAAGTGAACGTGTTATTCTTGGCCCGATTTAAAACTTTGTATTTTTCGCCCACTCTAATGCAAAATTTTTCCTATATTTTATATTCTTTTAATTTTTTTTTTGTGGTGTTCATTTTTATGGAAACATGCACACTTGCAAACGCATGCATTTTTTATGTTAAATTTAGTTTTTTTTTTTCTTCTTCTTTCTGCAATTTAAAAACGTATAGTTTAGTTTTTCTATGAATTCTTTAGATTTACTGAACATATTTTCAAGCCAAAAAGAAATTACACAGAGAAGAATAATTCTTCAATGGAATGGAAGTGAATAAATAAAATTTAAGTTTTTTCAAAAAGTGGGCCTTGTAGGCGTGGTCAAATATTAAAAATACCAAACTTTTTTGCCTGAGTATCTTTACTTCAATATTTATGCAAATTAAATGAAACATAGTAAAGTCTTTAAGATAAAAGTTTTTTATAGATTTTTGTATGGGCTATCGATTAAAAAAATAAAAGTTGGAAAATTTTCAGAAGATGTTCTGAATTTTTAAAATTTAAAATTAAACTTTAATTATCAAAAAACATGCCGCAATTTTATTTTTTTTTTTATTTAAAAAAAAAAGTGCTTTTCTATCTGTTCTGAAATTTTCAGAGATGTATTTTGACTTGTTTTCGAGATATAAAATGTCAAAGATTGCAATAGGCTAATTTTATACAATAATGGTGTATATAACTAGTGCGTATGAGTAATAAAAACACTTACCCCTAGTTTCTGTAATACGAACGCCATTCGTCTGCGACGAATTTGCATGTATTTTGTTTTTGTTACAATAACAAAATACACACAAATTCGTCACGAACGAATGGCGTTCGTATTACAGAAACTGGGGGTTAAACAATATTTAGAATAGAGATGGGATCGTAAATGAGTTTATAATAACTATTACGCACGCTCATGAAAGAAAAAATTATTAATTTTCAATCGATTTTAATTTGACGTATCGATGTCCGTTCTGCCTTCTGGCTGTCAGTATGTTTCTTGAAACACACACTTTCGAAAGAAAGTAGTTTTCACCGATGGTCCAATGGTTCAGAATTTATGAGCAAAACCGTGAATTTTGGATTGATTAAAAAAAATTAACACTCAAAAAAAAAAATTACATAAAAAATCACTAATTAAAAACAAGTGAGAGTGTTAAATTCGGCTGTGCCGAATCTGTAATACCCTCCAACATTTTTTTTTTTTTTTTTTTTTTTATTGAAACAAAAAAGTGGTATTACAATGTTTTGTTTCTTAAGACTACAACTAGCTCAATAATTAGAACTATCTAGTAGTTTTCTTCCAGTTGGTTATTTTAGTTTGAGGTTGTGTATGTTAAAGACTAATCTACAAAGTATCATTGCCAAGTAGATCAATAGGTTTTGTACGAAATAATCTTCTTTCATTACAAGGATCGTAAAAAAGTCGACTTGCTTCTTGATTTGAATGGTGTTGAAGTTTTTTATGATGACTTATAGCATGCTTTTTAATAGTTGATTCCACACTGTCTATTCCCAGATCGCGGTGGAGGTCAGTGTTTCTGATGTACCAAGGTGCATTTACCATATTGCGCAAAACTTTGTTTTGAAAGCGTTGAATGATTATTTTGTTTGAGTTATGGGCGCATCCCCATAACTGTATTCCATAAGACCATATGGGAACTAGAATTTGTTTGTAGATCATAAGCTTGTTATGAAGAGATAAAGACGATTTGTAACTGAGAAGCCAGTATAACTCTCTATACCGTAGTTCGAGCTCGTTTTTCTTTTTTTTGATGTGTTCGTTCCACTTTAATTTGGCGTCTAGATTCATTCCAAGGTATTTTGCCGTATTTGAGTGTGGAATTTCATTATTAAAAGTAAACAATGGGTGGTAGGTAATTTTCTTATTTGTAAAATCTACATGAACTGATTTGTTGTTATTTAGTTTAATTCTCCACTTTGTTGCCCATGAAGTTATTTCATTTAATGCACATTGTACTTTTTCGGTGGACTCTTCAATGGTTTTTCCAGTTGAAAGAATGGCTGTATCATCAGCAAATGTGGCGATTAAGCAATTTGGAGTGTTTGGAACATCTCTAGTGTAAATAATGTAAAGTAAAGGACCAAGAATGCTTCCTTGGGGTACTCCAGCTTCTATAAGTTTAAGTTGTGAGTATGATCCTTCGTATTTTATTCGAAAATATCTTGAAGATAGATATGATTCTATTAATTGCAAAAGTTTTATTGGAAAGTGTTGTTTTATTTTTTGAAGCAGACCTTCGTGCCAAACCTTATCGAAAGCTTGGGAAACATCTAAAAAAACTGCTGTACAGACTTTTTTTCCTTCTAGGGCACCTTCAATAGTATCACAAATTCGGTGTACCTGCTCAATCGTGGAGTGTTCGGTTCTAAACCCGAATTGGTGATTTGGAATAAGATTTCGGTCTCTTATAACTTCTTGTAGACGTTTAAGTATTATTTTTTCAAATAGTTTTGACATTATGGGCAACAGAGATATAGGACGATATGAAGTGACATCAGTCGGAGGCTTACCAGGTTTAACGATCATTATAACTTCAGCCATTTTCCAGTATATTGAGAAGTATGTTAATTTTAATGATGCATTTATTTGGTTACATAATTTCAAAATAGCAATATCAGGTAGTTCTTTTAAAACTTCAGCAGTAATTAGGTCGAATCCCGGGGATTTTTTGTTTTTCAATAATTTTATTTCCGATATAACTTCGTTTGGTGTAGTTAAGCTAATATCTTGATGATTTTCTTCGACATTTTCAAGTAAAACCGATTCGTCGCTACTTTGATTTGGTTTAAAGATGTTTACTAGATGGTTGGAAAAAAGATCAGCCTTTTCATCATTAGTCTTTGCCCATTCGGTATTATTAATTCTTAGTGGTGGATTTTGAGATATTGGTGGATTAAACGGTTTGGTATATTTCCACAAGGAGTAGTTCGTACTTTTTTCATAAGTAAGACTTTGAAGATTTCTTTGAACCAGTTCATTATTTTTCTTTTGTATAATATTGCTAATATGTTTGCTTATTTTGTTGAGCTTTGTTTTAATCCAACATAAAAAAAAAATTAAAAAACAAAAAAAAAATGAAGGGGCGTTTTGGGGGGGGGAGGGGTCAGTAGGGGTCATTGGGGGACTCATAAACACATGCAGTAAATGTTTAAAAATGTATTTGTTGTGCTTTTTCAGCTTAAGTAATACAATTGTATCAATATTTTAAAACATTTTTAATATCCACGCCCACAAAAGGGGGCGGGCAAAAAAAATATTTTTTTTTATTTCCTTAGTCCAAGTGTAGGACCTTGAACTTATTTTGACATCAAATTGTTTCATTTGCTTAACAAAAATACAAAAAAACTGTGAAAATATAGCGTTTTTCAGAGGTTAGTTAAGTTCTATAAGGGGGAACTTTTTTCCCCCTGGTCCGATTTTGCCCATTTACGAACTTAAACTGCCTAGGACCAAACAGAGCTTCGAACGAATTAATTCTATTGAGAATTAATTCACCAAAAGTTTAATTCTGTTTTAATAAGTTTTGCATTATCATTCCTTACCAGCATTCAACACGAATTAATTCAAAGGCTTAATTCTCAAAGCTTAAATCAAATTGAATTAATTCCCAAGAGAATTAATTCCTTGCAAGCAATCATTAGATTGAATGATCAAAATTTTTCATCATTCAAATCTATTACAAATTGAATGATGATTTTTATACCCTACACCACACTGTGGTACAGGGTATAATGAGTTTGTGCTGATGTTTGTAACTACCCGAAATATTGGTCCTAGACCCACTTTTAAGTATACCGATCGACTTAGAATCACTTTTTGAGTCGATTTAGCGATGTCCGTCCGTCCGTCTGTCTGTCCAGTAAACGGTGTAAACACGATACAGGTCGCAATTCTTAATCAATTGACTTGAAATTTGAAACTTAAGCCTCTTTTGGCCCAAGGACGAAGTCTATTGAAATTGGAAAAAATCGGTCCATATTTAGACCTAGCCCCCATACAAAGGTCCTCTTTAGTTTTGGCTCAAATGACTCTAATAGCCGCATTTTAATAGGTATCTTTTCGAAATTTTCCAGGTCATCATGTTTTATCCACACAAATCAACATTCCGAATTTTAAAGAAATCGGACCAGTTCTTCTTGTAGCCCCCATACAAACCACCTTCCCGATGTTCACATAAATCTCTCAAATTTCATGAAAATAGAAAATATTTAATTAAAATTCTGTTTGTGTATGTTAAACGCGTTCTTTAATAACCTTATCAAATCTGATTATCATCGGAACATTTTTGGACTTAGGTCCCATGTGGAAATTTCCCCCGATATTCAGTTGAAGCGATTTATTGTCAACAAAAAGAAGCCTATTCCACTCAAATTTGATTAGTGAGTGCTTTTTACACTTATTAAAGATTTGACAAAATATAGATCTAATCAGTCCATGTTTGAACTTGGGACCCATTTTCCGGGAAACTCTGGTGTAGGGTATTATATGGTCGGTCTTGACCGACTATAATTTTCTTACTTGTTTTATTTCATTCCCTTTGTATTTTCAAAAATGTGTTGCTTGTGTGCATTTTAAGCATCTTCGTGTGTAAACGATCGGTTGTTGTTTTGTTGACGTCTCGTCTGCTGCTTCCCACACAAGCATAAATGTGTGTGTATGTGTGTTGCGCTTCACTGTTTTAAATTGAATGATAAGAAAATTTCACCATTCAATTTGTAGTAGATTGATTTGGATAAAAAAATAGTTCATTCCCTAAGAATGACCATTCTTAAGGAATGAATTCTTGAAGGAATTAATTCAATCATTATGAAAGTTGAATGATTTTAGGGAATGCCAAATTCTATTTTTTTAATTCGAATTAGGAAATTGAATTAAAGAATTAATTCTTTCGAACCTTTGGGACCAAAAGACCTATTCCTGCCAAACTTAACGAGTCTATCTCTTTTATTTTGGACTGCATCGTGTCTTATACAGACGGACGGACATACGGACATTCTAGAAAAGTCTTAGAATCGATCATAGATCAATAATATATATACTTTATGGGGTCCCCGACCGATATTTCGATGCGTTACAAACGGAATGACAAGGTGAGTATACCCCCATACTGTAGTTGGAGGGTATAAAATATATTTCTAGTCAAAGTCTTCAAACAGGGTGGATTTTTTTTACAAAATTTTGGATTTTCGCATCTCCTTAACACTGGAATTGTTAAACGAGGTAAAATACCTGCTAATTTTGTTTGAGGAAACTTAAAAAAAAAAATTTGCATATTTGAAAAATGTGTCAAATTCAAAAATTATATTTTGTACCAAATTAATATGGGTACCGATATCTCGGAAATTATATATTTCTTATCTGAGTACGTTTGGGCAACGTTAAACACAAAAATAATTTTGTTTTTAACATATTCATAAAATTTGTTCTTAAATTTAGTGAAATTTTTCCAAAACTCGAAACGTTGACTAATTTTCGCGGGGTCAAAGAGTTAACATATTTGGCTCAAAATTTTACCAGGTGCTTATTATTTTAGGTCATTAAAATGTTTTCAAAATATGGACCACCCTATTGAACACGTCTCAAAAAAAAATTGATTTCTTTTAATTAAGAAACTAATTGAAATAAAAACAAATTTTAAAATTTTTTTTGAATTATAAATTCTTTTTTTCAAAAATCAAAATCGTTTTTTTTTTTCAAAAATAAACGTTTAAATTGGAAATTTTTTCGAGTTATAACACAATTTTATGAGTAATTTCCTTTACATTTTTTTAAATACGGTAAGAAATTCAAAATGTTTACATGCTCAAAAATCCAGAAAAAAAAATAGATTAAAATTACTTCAGAACAATCATAATCAAAATATTAAAAATATTATTTAAAAGTCAAAAAGCGGGATAAAGCGGGACGTAGCGGGACTTTTGTTCAAAAAGCGGGATAGAAATTCAAGGCGGGATGAGACATCAAAAAGCGGGATAACCCCGCCGAAAGCGGGATGGTTGGTCAGGTTATGCATAACTTATGATGAGTCGCAATTACCTTTTTAAGGTGTCCTCTTCACTACCGTAAAAGTTTAAGAATTTTTTAAGCTTTTTCCAATCAAAAAAATTTTTTTTTTGTATTTTTTCAGTATTTTGAAATTTTCATTAAAAACACTTCGCTACACTGAAAAAAATAACTATACTGAAATTAAATAAACGCTGTTTTTAATTTAAGTAAACAAATTTTTTTGAATTTACTTCAACTTATCTTAATATAAGGTGGTTTCACTTAAAACAAAGAAAATAAACTTGAAGATAGTACATGCAAATACTTAAAAAAGCACAAGAGTTTTCCTTAATTTGTTTTTTTAAATTAAGTAAAATATTCTTTACATTTATGGCGAATGGATTGCATTTAAGAAAAAAGGGGTTTATTAAAAAATTTTGTTTTACTTAAAAGAAAAAAAAATTAAATTGTGTGCAAAAAAAATAAATAAGTACGTAACTTACTTAAAAATAGTATAGACATTTTCAAGACCTTAAATCAAATAAGTACTAATCTTTAATTCCTAAACGCATTTTCTTTAATTTAATAAATTTTTGTTTTAATTTAAGAAAAAAGTCAACTTTATTTTATTGATTTCATTGACTTTATTTGAATCCATATCTTCATCAGTTTAAGAAAGAATTTACTTAACTTATGGAAAAAATACTTTAGGTATTTTGGGGACTCCATCTGGAGGCCCCATCTGGAGACCCCATGAGACCCTAACTTTAAATCCTAATTTCGATTTTCGCGGAATTTTCAAATGCCTATAACTCTGCAAATACTGCAGATACGAAAAAAATACTAAAGACATTTTTGTAGTCCTTAACTTGTAGAATATGGCCGCCGAAGACCCGAAAGCTCTCCGAGTTATAGTTTTCGAGTTATTTCATGATCAAATTTCTCAAGACCCCATTCCCATATCTCAAAAACTAAGCAAGATAGAGCGATTCTGACCAAAATTTTGGATCAAAATCAATAGTGACCCTATAAAAGTGTACGCACATACTCATGGGCGGACCCCATATATTTGGGGCCCGTTGGGTCCTCACATTGGGACTTCATAGGGTCCATAGAATTCGTAAGTTTAAGGAAATTTTTACTTATTTTAAAAAAATATTTTTCCTCTGGATAAAAACAATTAAACTTAAAACAAGTACAATTTTACTTACTTTTAAAATATATTTAAGTAAATGCATTACTATGTTTTAGGAAAAAATATACTTGGAAGAAGAATTAATATCTTTGGAGCCCTCGCATACCCTTCTTTTTATACCCTCCAACTACAGTATGGGGGTATACTCACTTTGTCATTCCGTGTGTAACGCATCGAAATATCGGTCGGGGACCCCATAAAGTATATATATTATTGATCAGTGATCGATTCTAAGACATTCTAGCGATGTCCGTCCGTCCGTCCGTCCGTCTGTCCGTCCGTCCGTCCGTCCGTCCGTCTGTAGTTAACACGATGCAGTCCAAAATAAAAGAGCTAGACCCCTCAAGTTTGGCATAAATATGTCTAATGGTCCTAGGCAGGTTAAGTTCGGAAATGGGCCAAATCGGACAAGGGGGAACAAAGTTCCCCCTTGAAGAACTAAACTAAACTCTTAAAAATGCTATCTTTTTTGACGTTTTTTTTGTATTTTTGTGAACCAAATGAGACATTTTTATATTCATAGAAGTTTATAGTCCTGAGCTTTGAACCAGGGGATTAAAAAATGTCTCTTTTTTTGCCCGCCCCTCTTTTAGGGCGTGGATAAAAAATAACTTAAATAATTATAAAACTATAATACTTAAGTGCACAAAACAGACAAAAATTAACTTTTAAACATATACCGTGACGGCCAAGGAGTCACCCCAGCTCACCGACCCCTACCCTTACCTTGCCCCCCCCCCCCCCCCCCCCCTTAAAAAACGCCCCTGTCAAATTTTTTTTTTTTTTAATTTTTTTACATGTTGGAGGGTATAATAGATTCGGCACAGCCGAATTTAACACTCTCACTTGTTTTAAATTAAGTTCAACATGCTTTAAAAATGGTAAAAAATTTTTTCAGTGTAGATTAGACATAAATAAAAAAAATAATACTCAGCCTTTTTTTTAGTAATAAACGTATATTTTGTAGTGCAATGTCTTAAAATTTGTATGTGGCCAAATCGTGTTGGGGGGGTTGGGGGGGGGGGGGTATGGGGCGCACAGTGCTTCGTTCCCATGTAACGAAGGGACAAAATTAGAAGGAGTTGTCAGATATTTTTGAGATTTGGTACTCTAACATAAAATATATTAGTTAAGAAAAATATGAATTTTTGGAAAAATCGGTGTAAGGACACGCCTACCTCCCATGTGTCCTGAAACTGAAAAATGTAATTTTAGCTTCAATAATGCACAAAAAAACTACAAAAAGTGGTAATGCTGATACACATTCAACTTGCAACGTGTGTATAAATTTTCACTTAAATCGGAGCAAGGACTCAAGGTCCTGCCATATATCCATTTTCTTTAAAACACTATAACACCTACGAAAATTGTCCGATCGTAAAAAAATTTTGTAAGCAAATTAATATTCTTTAGATATACATTAATGCCAAATGTGGGCAAAATCGGATTAGTAGCATGGAAAATATAAAAACATAATTTTTTGAAAAATAAGTTATTTTTATTTTTAAAGTCGTCTAAAAAAGGTCAAAGAGATGTATTAAAGCAACTTCTGAGCTACATAATGTTTATACATGTCTATAGTAAAATTTGATGGCGGTTCTTTTTTTAGAATACATTAACCCCCTATCTCCCATTTTTAGGGGTCATCTTTGTCCTTTTTTAACATAAAGAAGTCGCCACTTAAAATCGGGACGTATTAAAGCGACCATAAATTTTAAATGAAACAACATATATTAACATTTTATACATTAAACTAAAGGTAATTTATTAACCTTTAAAAAAAATATAATTGGAAGTTTATGGGCCCTTATTTCGTATAAATTTCCTGGCTTCTCTTTTAATGCCTCCTATCAACTTCTGCACAACTTTTCTTTCCACTCTCAAGCTAATTTATTCCACTTTGTTCTCATCAAAATATGGTTATTTACTGTTCCTGCACACTTTTTCAATTTGCGTTTAAAAATTGCCCAATATTTTTTGATTGGACGAAGATTTGAGCAATTTGGTGGATTGATGTGTTTTCATCATCCATAACAATGCAGCCCTTAAAATTGGTAAAATCCCGATCACACAGCAATCTGGTACACTTTTTGCTACTGATTCTTTCTTTTCTGTTCTATTTGGATATTAATTAGCACGGTAGGACTTTAACCCAACATTTTTACAAATTCGACGTACAATACTTCTGCTAGTTTGACTTTTTTTGGCACGATTATTGTTTGATAAGCCTGGGGGTTTTTTTTTTGAGAGACCTTAGCACTTTCTGCTTTAATTTTTTGTCTCGAGTTCCTGTTTTTTTCACAATTTTGATCTTTATTTCAGTGAATAATTTATTATTGTACTTTTTTTAAAACTTTACACACTGTAGATGTAGCCATTTTAAGTGATTTGGCTATATTTGAACCCGCCAAAGTCGGATTTTCTAGATATTTGTGCACAATTTTATTTAAAGCTTATTTTTCCATTGTGTCTACACTTTTTAAAATTAAACTTAATGACTGGCAATTTATTGTAGATTAACGGTAGATTTGTTGTTAAAAACGTATGTTAATGGTTTTCCATTTTGATAACAGGGGGCGTTGTTACGATTACTACAGTGCGTACCGATTTAAAGTGGCCACTTCTTTATCCTCATAGAACAATACTAAAATGTGCATTTTATTGGTTAAAATGTTCTACAAAAATGTTAAGCATAAAATTTCACTATGGGTTTTCAAATACCAAAACATCGTGCGATATAATCAAAATGCTTTAAAAAGTAAAATTGTAAAATATCGTATATTGTTGAATAGCTTTTACACTCAAAAAAAAAAGTTTGTAAAATGACATAAAATCCCCGTGATTTTACGGGGCAGGTTTTGTAAAATATGTACTAGCAAGAATCCCCGTAATGTTACGGGGATAATTTGTAAATTAATTTAACAAAAGAAATTGTAAATTTACAATTTTTTTTGTAAAATATTAACTTCGAGGTGAACATTTTTTTTTGGAAATTTACAAAAAATTTGGTAAATTTACAAAACGAAATTGTAAACTTACAGAAAAAGGTTGTTATTTTACAAAGAAAAAATAGAAAATGAAAAAAAAGTTGTAGATTGACAAATTATTTGGTTAAACTACTCTTTTTACCGCAAAAAATATTAAAAAACACGTATATTTACAATAAAAATTGTAAATTTGCAAAAAAAAATAAATAAAATTAACAAAACAAATTGTAAACTTACAAAAAAAAGTTGTAAATTTACAAAATAAAGTAGAAAATCAAAAACCAAAATTGTAAATTTACAAATTGTTTGGTTAAACTACTGTTTTGATGGCAAAAAAACTTGTATATTTACAATAAAAAGTTGTGAATTTACAATTTTTATTGTATATATACCATTTTTTCTTATTTTTTTTGCCGAAAATAAAAGTATTTTAACCAAAAAACTTGTAAATTTACAATATTGTTTTTATATTTTCTACTTCATTTTTGTAAAATTGCAACTTTTTTCGTAAGTATACAATTTTGTTTTTTAAATTTTCATATTTGTTTTGTAAATTTACAAAAAATTTGGTTTATTTACATATTTGTTTTGTAAATTTAAAGGGTTTTATCCATTGGTGCATCTTATTTTTCCTTCTTCGGCAGCTGGAGTAGCACCTCAACAACCTAAAATGATTTTTTTTGTCACTTGAACACTTTTAACAAACTTTTTAATGTATAACACTGCACTTTTTTATTTTTTTCGACATTCCGTTTTTCTTAAGTAGAACATATGAGAACTGCGAAGGAAATTTCTTTTTTCTACACAAGAAATTTCTTATATTTTCAGGAAAAATTGGTCAAAAAATAACAATTTTTTTTTTGAGTTTTTAATTATTTTCCCAAGTATTTTTAAAAAATCTGATTTTTTTTGGATATTGTAGATTGGATGTTTAAGTACCTGTTAAAATAAGAAAAACTGAATTTTTCATAATTGGCAGCTTTTTTTTGATATTTTAGGTGCCAAATTAAAAAAAAAAAATACGAAAAAAATATGGTAGAATTACCAAAAAAAATGGTAAAAATACAAAAAATAAAACTAGAACAATTATATAGTAGAAACACATAAAAATTGTGGTATTTTACTTAACGCAAATTACCAAAAAATGGTGTAAAAATTCAATTTTTTTGCTAAAGCTTACAATTAGTTGCAAAATTTTTGTTTCCGGAACTTAAAAAATTTCCAAAATTTTTTTTCATGATATTTTTCATTTATAAAATATTATTTTTAACTAAATTTTTTACTTCAAAACGCAAAAAGAAAATCTGAACTTAGAAAATTTTTGCGTGTCCTATTGTTGAATAATTATTTTTTTTTTTTGTAAAACAACATTAATTCTAGTAATAAAATAAGTTTTGTAAAATTACATTGGAATTTTGTACTTTTCAATACATACATTTCAAACTGAAAACCTTGTTTGTAATAACACATTTTTTTGGCAGAAAGACTAAATAACATCAAGTAAAATTTTGTTGTACAATAACAGTTTTCTTGTGTAAAAAAACTAAACACCTTGTAATATTTTTATACCCTACACCAGCGGTTACCAACCTTTCTGGCTCGCGTACCACTGATTTTAAACTTTGGCAGCCGCGTACCCCCTAACTAGTTTTTTGATCTTGGAGTTAAAACAGATCAATTCAACACAGTTAGGTTAGGTTAGGTTGTAAGTGGCTGCTGACGTTTTACGTCAACACACGTAGACTCTGAGGTCCATTGTGATACCACGGGATCGTAATAGGTTTCCCTACTAGTCCCTGTCGTTAAACCAGTTTGAGCTTCTTATGAAACTCCTTAGATGTTGTATTTTGACATCCGACAAATCAGAAAGATCGTACAGCTCCCTAGATCCCAGTGAAGCAAGTCGCTGACCAGAAAGTGCCGGGCAATGGCAAATAAAGTGTTCGATAGTTTCCAACTCCTCTTCATCCATGCAACTTCGGCAAAAGTCATTCGACGGCACATTTAACCGCTCTGCGTGCTTCCCTATAAGACAGTGTCCGGTAATTATAGAAACCACCGTCGAAATCTCTCCTCTTGGAAGCGATATCAGCTCACTTGTGCGCCCCTGATTAAGAGAAGGCCAAATCAGTCGTGTTGTCTCACACGTCCATCCATTTGCCCATCTTTGATTAGTCTCCGTCGCAGAACAAAGCCGTAGGTTTTGCTTGCAAGTTTCTAGAGGCATACCAACACATTCCAATTCTGTTGGAACCTGTAAGGTAGTTCCTAGTCTTGCAAGCTCATCGGCTTTGCAATTCCCTGGAATGTCTCTGTGCCCTGGGACCCATATGAGTCGTATGTTAAACTGCTTGGCCATCTCATTTAAAGACGTGCGGCAGTTAAGGGCAGATCTTGTTTTCAGAAACATTGAATCCAGGGACTTGACCGCGGCTTGACTGTCAGTATAGATGTTGACTGCGGTTGTAGACAAGACATTGCAGCTCAACCAGTCAGCCACTTCCTTTATTGCCAGCATCTCTGCCTGGTAAACACTGCAATGATCTGGCAATCTACGAGCCAGGCTCAATCCAAGCTCTTCCGAATAGACCCCAAAGCCCACTTGTTCGTGCAGCCTCGATCCATCTGTGTAAAAATTTATGGTAGCTCCACTACCCGGAGTATCCCCCATCCAAGACTCCCTGGATGGTATCATAGTGGTAAAGTGGCGCTCAAAGAGGCTCAAAGAGGGAGCACAGTCCACATTTTGTGGTATTGTTATCTTTTTCAAGATCGCGCTATGGCCACAATCACTGCTCCTCCATTGCAGCGTGCTATTAAGTCGAATTGCCGACGCAGCCGCATACTGCCTACCCAATATGTCCAAGGGTATCAGGTGAAGGAGGATTTCTAATGCAGCCGTAGGTGTAGTACGAAGAGCACCAGTGATGCACATTGACGCCATTCTCTGTACCTTCGTGATAAAGACAAAGTTCGCCTTTGTTTCCAAAGCAGGCCACCAGACAATGATTCCATACAGCAAAATTGGACGCACCACTGCTGAATAGATCCAATGAACGACTTGAGGGCTAAAACCCCATCGTTTTCCAATGGCCCTTTTACAGGAATACAACGCAATCGTTGCTTTTCTCACCCGTTCCTCAATATTACGCCTGAAATTCAGCTTCCTATCTAGAAATACTCCAAGATACTTGGCTCCATCTGAGAAGGTGATTTCAGTACCGTCCAGAGAAATAGGATCAAAAGCAGGAATCTTATTTTTCCTTGTAAACAAAACAAGCTCTGTTTTACTGGGATTAACTCCTAGACCACAGTCTCTTGCCCATTTAGACAGATCTTTCAGAGAACCCTGAAGAATGTCCCGCAATGTTGGCAGATGCTTCCCCTTTACCGCTATCGCGACATCGTCAGCATATGCGATAACATGACAACCACGTGCTTCTAGAGATAGTAGCATTGAATTCAGTGCCAGGTTCCAAAGAAGCGGCGAAAGAACACCTCCTTGTGGTGTGCCCCTATTGACAAATCGAGATATGACGGACGCTCCCAATTCAGTTATACGTCTACTGGCAAGTAGGCTTTCCACCATTAAAACGATTTCACGCTTTACTCCCAGACCAGACAATGCCAATATTATCGATTCTGGAATGACATTATTAAAAGCCCCCTCAATATCAAGAAAGGCCACCATAGTGTACTCCTTTACCGAAAGCGATCTCTCGATGGTACCAACGAGCTCATGAAGAGCTGTTTCCGTTGATCATCCCTTGCTGTATGCATGTTGCTTTGTCGAAAGCAACCTCGGGTCAATCACTCTACGCAAATATGAGTCTATCATTCGTTCCATTGTCTTTAACAAAAAAGAAGACAAACTAATTGGTCTGAAATCCTTCGGAGCTGTGTGGGAACTTTTCCCAGCCTTCGGGATAAATACGACTCTGGTATCCCTCCATTTTAAAGGAATATACGACCAGTTGATGCATGCTGTGTATAGATTATACAGCAACGGAGCTATATAGTCCGACACTTGCTGCAACTCAGCCGGGATTATACCATCAGGTCCCGGGGATTTATAGGGCCTGAAGCTTTTTATCGCCCAGATTAATGTTGGCATATTTATTATTTCCGAAGCAATTTCAGATGCTTGGGCGTCAGAACGTTCCAAAGCTTGAAACGGCGTCATGGAATTGCCCGGAAAATGCATGTTTAAAAGGAGATCCAGCGACTCTCCACTGGAGGAAGACCACACCCCATTAGGATCTTTCAGGTATCCTAGGGTGCAAGGAGAAGAAGCCAGAACCTTGCGCAGCCTGGATGCCTCAGAAACGTCTTCTATGTTTCCACAGAAGTTTTTCCAAGAATCACATTTTGCATTTCTGATCATCTTTTTATAACTCTTAAGTTGCAGCCTGTATGCAGACCAGTCCTCGTCCGCTCTTGAAAATTTAGCCTTATTAAAGAGCTTTCTGCAGGAATCTCTGCTCGACTGCAACTCATTTGACCACCAAGGTGGCTTTTTTTTCCCTCTAGGCTTTGCAGAAGGGCAAGACGCATCCAGGCACCTATTACAAACATTTGTTATATGGTCAACCAGACAGTCAATTTCCGCTAAACTATGCGGTTCAGATAGGGGTACTTCATCCAAAAGCAAAGAAAAAGTCTCCCTATATTTCACCCAGTTTGTTCTTCTCAGATTTCTAGAGACTGTCTCAACCGGGGCACGCTCCCTGAGTAAAAACTCAATGTAGCGATGATCTGAGAAAGAATGCTCTTCCAAAACTCTCCAGTCATCAATTCTGTCAGACAATGTATCTGATACAAGTGTTACGTCAAGAACCTCTTGCCGCGTACTTGTAACGAAAGTTGGTTCACTACCCTTGTTACAAATATACAGGTTAGTGCTTAACAAAAACTCCAAAAGTGATTCGCCTCTATCATTTGTGTCTGTACTACCCCATATCGAATGATGTGCATTAGCATCACAGCACACTAGTAACTGGTGTCCCCTAGATTCAGACTCCCGAATCAGACCGCCAACCTTCTCTGGGGGTATTGGCCCCGGATTAGGAAAATACGCAGAGGCGAGCCAAATAGATTTCCCATGAAGCTCTAAGCTAGCCGCTGTAACATCCATATCACTAAAAGTTGATAAAAAGAATATATTTAAGCCATTTTTCGCCAATATGCAGGCTCTTGGTGAGCCCTCACCTTTGGCAACCATCAACTTAAACCCAGGGGTCTTCAATCCGCAAACCCTGCCACCCCGCACCCAGGGCTCTTGGATAAAAACCAAGTCAACTGCTCCTGTCGTCAGGCGCAGCAATAGTGCAGCTGAGGCTGCCTTACAGTGATGGAGGTTTATATTCAACACAGTTAAAAACTTATATTGACCCCCATATTTGTGAATATAATAAAATTCTCCACTGAAAGTGCTCCTATACGAAAATTTGTAATATAAAAATTTTTGTAAATTTTGTTTGTTGAAAAAAGAATTTTGTTTTTTTCAACAAACACAAACACAATTTGTTGATCTGACAAAAGTAAAAAATCTTAATTTTTTTCAACAAAGAAATTCAACAAACACAATTTGTTGATATGAAAAATTATATTTTTTTCAACAAAGAAATTTAACAAACACAAACACTATTTGTTGACATGATAAAAGAATTTGGAAAGAAAATTACTTGACTGAGTTTTTTTGAAAACAAAATCGAAGTTTTGTACTATGGTTGATTAACAATTGATGTTTGTTTATTTGAATTTCACGATTTTATTTTCTGTGAACCGAAAAAGTATAATTTTTTTCGAATTTAATAAATATAGTTAGGCCTATACAAAAAAAATGATAGTGACAAAATTTTAAACTTCTGGTACATTTTCTTCCAGAGATATGGGATCTTGAAAATTGGTAAAAGCTTAAATTTGACAAAAGTGTTCTGCCACAAATGCCGTTACCTCATAAAGTACTACAAATACTGGTCTCAGTCAGGTGTTAAAAAATAGGTAATGGGACCGCTTTTAAAATGGTGTGCAAGCTATATCTCAAAAACCAAAATTTTTAAAGTCTGGGAAAAAAATATGTTAATAAGGAACCCCTAAATCACTTTAGTTCAAATTTTCAGGAAGAAGACTTGATTGGATCTTGAGATATTAATATAAAGTTGAGAAAAACTACGTATCTTGAGATATTAATAGAAAGTTGAGAAAAAACTGCGTATTTTCCCTTAGACATTTTTTTTTTGTTGTTCTTGAAAATCCTGGAACCAAAGTAAATTTTTCTTGATGTTTTTGGTGTTCAGTGTCTAAATATGATCTTTAAACTGGCCTATCACTATTATTATTCGAGATATCTGCATGTAAATATTGGAAAAACACAGAAATTTAATGTTAACTATTTCCGCACCTTTATGTGTAGATATCATGAAAACTAAGAGCGGTCAAAGGTCATATTTGGATTCAGCACGCCAAAAAAGTCGGAAAAAATTATTTTGGTACCAGGATCTCGAAAAAGAAAAAAAAAATAAGAGCAAATACACAGCTTTTTTTTCCTGTCTTTCCAATCAAGTCTCTATCCTAAAAAGTTAAACTGAAGTAGTATAGACGTCCTTGACGTCCAATTTTTTTAAATATAATTTTTTTAGATGTAGCTTTTGGGACTAGAACAATGACCATTGATATTTTTCTAAAAAAAATCATATTGCATGCCGTTTTAAAGGCAGTCTCTTTACCTATTCTATGAAACCTGAGTAAGACCTGTATCTTAAGTACTTTTTGAGATAACGGCATTTATATCGGAACACTTTGGTCAAATATATATCGAATACTAGAACGACCAGAAGCCTGAAAACTTGGCACAATATTTTTTTTGTTAAGCCTAATTCCTAAATTTCATTAAATTTGGAAAGGGTAAAGTCAACCTGTCGGTTGAATTGAGGTGTTTTTCCCTTTGTCAAAAAACTTTAAATACTATAAAAACAAAAAAAAAAAAATTATTACTAAACAAAATTAAAAAAAAAAAATTGAGAAAAAATAACCAAAATTTCGCGTACCCCCACGGGCAGTTTCGCGTACCCCCTAGTGGTACGCGTACCATAGGTTGGTAACCGCTGCCCTACACCACACTGTGGTACAGGGTATAATGAGTTTGTGCTGATGTTTGTAACTACCCGAAATATTGGTCCTAGACCCACTTTTAAGTATACCGATCGACTCAGAATCACTTTTTGAGTCGATTTAGCGATGTCCGTCCGTCCGTCTGTCCGTCCGTCTGTCTGTCCATGTAAACGGTGTAAACACGATACAGGTCGCAATTCTTAATCAATTGACTTGAAATTTGAAACTTAAGCCTCTTTTGGCCCAAGGACGAAGCCTGTTGAAATTGGAAAAAATCGGTCCATATTTAGACCTAGCCCCCATACAAAGGTCCTCTTTAGTTTTGGCTCAAATGACTCTAATAGCCGCAGTTTAATAGGTATCTTTTCGAAATTTGCCAGGTAATCATGTTTTATCCACACAAATCAACATTCCGAATTTTAAAGAAATCGGACCAGTTCTTCTTGTAGCCCCCATACAAACCACCTTCCCGATTTTCACATAAATCTCTCAAATTTCATGAAAATAGAAAATATTTAATTAAAATTCTGTTTGTGTATGTTAAACGCGTTCTTTAATAACCTTATCAAATCTGATTATCATCGGACCATTTTTGGACTTAGGTCCCATGTGGAAATTTCCCCCGATATTCAGTTGAAGCGATTTATTGTCAACAAAAAGAAGCCTATTCCACTCAAGTTTGATTAGTGAGTGCTTTTTACACTTATTAAAGATTTGACAAAATATAGATCTAATCAGTCCATGTTTGAACTTGGGACCCATTTTCCGGGAAACTCTGGTGTAGGGTATTATATGGTCGGTCTTGACCGACTATAATTTTCTTACTTGTTTTAATTTGTAAAATGATTAGCTTTTTTGTAAATTTACCTAAAAAATTTGTAAAATAAATTTACCAACATATAATAGTAAAATTACAAAGCAAACTGTAGTTTTCGTTTTATTAAATATACAAAAATTTTTTGTAAAAAGACAAAAATATTTGTAAAATAGAATTACAAGACCTTCTACTTGTAATTTTACAAACTTTTTTTTTTGAGTGTACCAAAATATACTGAAATAGGTCGAAAAAATGTACTAAAAATACTACTGAGATAAAAAATGTCTTAAGATGTCTTCAGTGAAATTTAATGGCGGTTCTTTTGTATATTAACCCTCCATATCCCATTTTAAGGGGTCATTTTAGTCTTTACTTCAAATATTTTTATAAAATTTAATAAAACGAGCGTTTAAAGGTTAAAGCGTAATACTAAATTACTTTTTTAATGTTTCTTGAATATAATTTATAATTTAAGAGTTATTTAAAATAAATTAAAGCTTCAATAGAATACACTGTGCAACAAATTTGAGGCCACAGAGTGTATCTTAAATTGGACAAAACAAAAAATGAAGGTATACCATTTGTAAGCCAAAAACAAGTTGTTTTGAAAATTTAGCTCGAGTTCTTTTTATGTCCCATTGAAGTCTTTACTTTTTTTAAATGGGTTTGGAATGATTAAAGATATCTATTAAATGTTTGTAGAACGTTTTAACAATTTAAATGCACGTTTAAGTGTTTTTTATAAGAATATTTAAAAAAGGTACTGAAATGACCCTTGACAATGGGATATAGAGGGTTAATATATTTTAAGAAAAAAGAAACATCAAATTTTGCCGAAGAAATCTATTAACAGTATTAAGCTCAGAAGTAAATTTGATATATTTTTTCGAATTATTTCACACGACTCACAGTGGGTTCGATGGTACCCAAAATGGCGATTAATTCAGATAAGCAGTAGTTTTAGAATATTATATTTTTTTATTGATGACATAATATAAACACGTAAAAATACACATTTTGGAAAAAAAAAATTGGAAAAAAAAATTTTTTTTAACCTGTTAGGAGTTTTTTTTGTTTTTCGGAAAAAAGGGTTATAGTTCAAAATTTTTGCTGTAACTTTGGAATGAAAAGCGATAAATTAATAAAAAAAAAAAATGGAAATTAAAGTGCATATAATGTGCTCTCAAAGTAATTAAAGAAAGAACGCATAATATGTATTTATATTATTATAATTTTTTTTTAAATCCAATTTTTGTTTTTCACAAAATCTCATAAATGTACAAATTTATCTGAAAAAAGTGATTTATGGTAATATTATAGTTTTTTATTAAGGTATTATCAGAAATACATAAAAACACAGCATTTTAGAAAAAAAAATTTAACAAAAAAAATTTTTTTTTTAATCTTTTAATCGTTTTTTATGTTTTTGGAAAAAAGCACGAAACCCTTGAACATGTAATAAAGCTACAAAAAACAAATGGAGGAGATTTTTTTTTCGCGTAGGGGGGGGGGTTTACCGGGAGACTATGGGGGACACCTTCCCCTCGCGATAAACGTTGCCAAAAAAATAGATGTCAGTTTTTGCACCTAATTAATACAAATTTATCATTATTTAAATTATTTTTTCTATACACGCCCCCAAAAAGGGGCGGACCGAAAAAATTGGCATTCCTGATCCCCCATGGTTCAAATTCAGGTCGAGGAACTTCATATGGCATTAAAATGTTTCATTTATTGAACAAATATACAAATAAAACTTGTAAAAAAAATATTTTTCTGGGGTAGTTTTAGTTCTTCAAGGGGGAACTTTTCCCCCCTGGTCCGATTTTGCTCGTTCAAGAACTTAACCAGCCTATGATCATTATACATATTTGTGACAAACTTCAGGTTTCTAGCTTTTGTTTTATGTACTTTATGGTGTGCTCAACAACAGACGGACGGACGGACACACGGTTAGTCACAGAATGTCTTAGAATCGATCAGTGATCAATAATATACACTTTGTTGGGTCCTAGACCCATATTTCGATGCGTTACATATGGAATGACAAAGTGAGTGTAAGCCCATACTGTAGTTGAAGGGTATAAACACACATATAATGGATTTGTTTAATAAATGATACCCAGACTTTTTACACAAAAATGGGAATAAAAAAAAAAGGGCCGGGCATTGTCCGTACTTTTTTTTCTTTTAAATAAAAGCTGATATCCTATACTTTTTTGAAATCCACAAAACTAAATCCAACTATTACTAACTTAATATGTGTGGCCCATTAAATATATAAAATATCCCAATTTTGGACCCTTTTTAAAAAAATTATTAAAAACATTGAGACACAATTTTTATAAACTAAAAAAATTTAAAAATTTAGCTTAATCCATGGTGTTTAAGGTTCCATTATAAAAGATTTTCTTCTAAAAGACTTAATACCACTAATAATCGCTTAAATTGTAAAAAATTTCAATTTTTTTCCTTTTTTCAAAAACTGCAATAATTCGTTAACTTTGACAGCTCACCGAAAAAAAAGTAAACAACTTAGTTGATTGATTTTGATAGCTATTGTTGCAGAATTTTATCTACTTTTACCCCATACCAAATTTTCTAACAAAAACTTCATTTATAAATTTCAATTAATCGCCACTTTGGCATCATTTGAACCCAATGTGCGACTTTGGTGAATCACAATTTAACAATATATGATAATTACAAATTTTACTTTTTTAAGCATTTTGCTTATATCTTACGAATTTTTGGTCTTTTACAACTAACAATGAAATTCCATGCCGAAAAAATTTGTAGAACATGTAAACCCTTTAAAAGCAAGTGTAAGTGGTGTTCTACGACGATATTTGGAAAACTAAAAAGTGACCCCTAAAAATGGGAGATAGAGGCTTAATATGTTCTAAGAAAAAACCGTCATCAAATTTCGTTGCACATCCATTAACCTCATTTAGCTCAAAATTAAATTTAATAATTCTTTTTTGACTTATTCTGAACTCAATTGAAAAAAAAAACTAAAAACTTCAGTAGGCCATAAAAAAAACTCAAGCTAAATTTTTAAAATTCTGCGGGGTTTCGATCTACTATTAATATACATTTATTTTGCTTTTTTACGCTTTCAAAACATAAAATCGGGTTGCACAATGATATTAAACACTCCTAAATGCCTGATATTTGAGTAAAAATCATGAATTTAGGTATTTAAAAAAACGCATTTTTTTCTAATTTGTGGTAAAAAATAGGCGCTAATTTTTGAATACACTCAAAAAAAAAAGTTTGTAAAATTACAAGTAAAAGGTCTTGTAATTCTATTTTACTAATATTTTTGTCTTTTTACAAAAATTTTTGTATATTTAATAAAACGAAAACTTCAGTTTGCTTTATAATTTTACTATTATATGTTGGTAAATTTATTTTACAATTTTTTTAGGTAAATTTACAAAAAAGTGAATTATTTTACAAATTAAAAAAATATTACAAGGTGTTTAGTTTTTTTACACAAGAAAACTGTTATTGTACAACAAAACTTTACTTGATGTTATTTAGTCTTTCTACCAAAAAAATGTGTTATTACAAACATTTTTTTTTTAAGATCGTTTACAAGGTTTTCAGTTTAAAATGTATGTATTGAAAAGTACAAAATTCCAATGTAATTTTACAAAACTTATTTTATTACTAGAATTAAGTTGTTTTACAAAAGAAAATTAATTATTCAACAATAGGACACGCAAAAATTTTCTAAGTTCAGATTTTTTTGCGTTTTGGAGTAAAAATGCAATTTTTTATAAATAAAAAATATTATGAAAAATTTTTTTGAAAATTTTTAAAGTTCCGGACACAAAAATTTTTCAACTATTTTTTTTAGTATTTTTTTTTTTTAAATTTGGCACCTAAAATGTCAATAAAAAGCTGCCAATTATGAAAAATTTAGTTTTTCTTATTTTAACAGTTACTTAAAAATCCAATCTACAATATCCAAAAAAAAATTTCCGATTTTTTAAAAATACTTGTGAAAATAATTCAAAATTCAAAAAAAAAAAATTATTTTTTTACTAATTTTTCCTGAAATTATAAGAACTTTCTTGTGTAGGAAAAATAAGATGCACCAATGGAAAAAAATCTTTAAATTTACAAAACAAATATGTAAATAAACCAATTTTTTTGTAAATTTACAAAGCAAATATGAAAATTTGAAAAACAAAATTGTATACTTAAGAAAAAAGTTGTAATTTTACAAAAATTAAGTAGAAAATACAAAAACAATATTGTAAATTTACAAATTTTTTGGTTAAACTACTGTTTTTACGGCAAAAAAATAAGAAAAAATGGTATATGTATATACAATAAAAATTGTAAATTTACCACTTATTATTGTAAATATGCAAGTTTTTTGCCAAAAAAAAAACAGTAGTTTAACTAAACAATTTGTAAATTTGCAATTTTTGTTTTTGATTTTCTACTTTATTTTGTAAATTTACAACTTTTTTTTTCATTTTCTATTTTTTCTTTGTAAAGTTAGTTTACAATTTTGTTTTGTAAACTTACTAAATTTTTTGTAAATTTACAAAAAAAATGTTCACCTCGAAGTTAATATTTTACAAAAAGAGTTGTAAATTTACATTTTCTTTTGTTAAACCAATTTACAAATTATCCCCGTAACATTACGGGGATTCTTGCTAGTACATATTTTACACAACCTGCCCCGTAAAATCACGGGGATTTTATGTCATTTTACAAACTTTTTTTTTTGAGTGTACGCTGTTAGATAAGAGTTTAAACTTACAAAAAAAAAAAAAAATATCTATTTTTTTTAAAACTCCATCAAACTTTAGTTATTTTTGGGTTTTCAACAAAAAAAAAACTTGTTTTCTGTGCAATAAAAAATATTTTTTTTTGTAAATATATACAAAATTCTATATTTTAACTTCACTACAAATATATCAAAGTACTTTAAAACAAAATTTCGAACAATTTTATTAAAAAATGGATTTTTGAGAATAATTTTTGTGAAACAGCTAAAAAACATTTTCCTGTTAAGTCATTTTTGCATAAAATTCTCTGAGTTTAGCGCCCTCTCGTGGTGGCAAAAGCAATCAGAAAAAATATTTTTGTTAATATTTATTTGAGATACCTAATTATCTTTTAAAAAATCTGTATTTAAACACAATTTGAGACAAAATTTTTTTTTTGACTTTTGTCCATGGGTCGAAGCATAGTGGGCCGGGCCCCCAGAGCCCCCCCTGCGTACGTGCCTGAATCTCAGTATCATCGGTATTTATGCTAAGAATATTAAACTCATTTCAGACGCCGCACAGTGCGGTTTCCCATAAGAAAAATCAAAAACAAAAGTCATGGTCTTAGAAATTAATGATTAAAGTATTTTTGCCCTAGACGATATTCCTGTTAGTTTGGGAGCGACAATTTGAAAATTGAAAAAAATTCGAAATTTTAACCTAAAAACTCTTAAACGAGAAAAAATCCAAATCTGGGGGAAAACACCCCAAACTGGCAACACGGATTTGAACTTACTAAAAAAGCGGTTAACCGACAGGAAAACTCCAGTTTTCGGTGCACCGGAAACTTTCATTTCCGGTTAACCGGTTTGCAAAAAAAAACGAAATTTTGGGAAAAAACGGGTTTTTGGTTAACCATTTTAGAAAAACTAGACACATGTGAGGTTTGCGACGCAGGGACTCATGATCCTTTTTTTAATCCGGTATATAATGTTATCGAAAGTTTCGGGCGGTGAAACTAGTTAACATATATAAATTTCAGAACAATCAAAGTGTATGCCATTCCCTATAAATGAAGGGTTATATAAATATTATAAAGTTGCTTAAAAAGCTCAAAAGTAAGCAGATGTCATATAAAGTTAAAAATAAATAATCAGAACTAATCCCCTTTAAAATAAACACAATAACTTTAAACACTTCATAAGTCAATTTAATATTTGTTTTGGTAAATAATAATTAAGTTTTCGAATAAATCGAAATAATTGACGTATCGCTTTTTTTCTGTTGGGATTTCAACACCACTAAAGTAATAATTTTCGCCATAAAAATAAACACCACTTAGAATGAATGAATACAATACCAAATACAAATATAAAACCGGGATGCAAAACCATAAAAACTCGTGACGAATTGAAACCAAAAAATGTATAAAAAATAACAAGAATTGAATTGAAGATTGAATTTGAACAAGTAAACATACAAACACAGTACTACACTTAAGGACCAACATTGGAAGTTAAGGACTGGTATGATGTGTGGAACAATAGAAAACGGCAGTTATTTAGCAATTATAACAGAAAAACAAACACACTTGTACTTAAACATTCGGTAGATTTTTTTTTTATATTTTCTGAACAGGAAAATAACATTCACATTCCGGTATGGAAAAATGGTACAACAGCAGCTACAGAATTTTTATGCCTAAATACGCACAAGATCCTTTAGAAAAGGAACAAAAAAATATTACAATAGAAACCAAGTGAATGAAAAGAGTAACAGGAGTTAAATGTGTGGTTAAGTTAAAATTCGTACACCCTACACTTAAATGAAATAGTTTAGTAAGAAAAAAGAACTATTAAAATACAAATACGAACTAGTTCACTTCGACGCGTAATATAATCTAGTTCATGCCTCTCTGCTATTTTTAGTCGTTCATATACTTCAATTCGTCACTTTTTATACTCTCCAACCACAGTATGGGGGTATACTCACTTTGTCATTCCGTTTGTAAGATTCATGTTCTTGGCATGTTTTCCGACAAGACAGTGTCCCGTTATTAAAACTGTCAACATACGACATTCTATTCTCGTAAGTGTAAGTGAGAATTTAGTTCTTCTTAAATCATAGCGTGGCCATAAAATTTTGCTTATACGACTTGTCCCAAGTTCCCTCCATCTTCGATTTGCCTTGGCGACAGTATGGGTATTTCGTTTTAGTTTCTAATGCTGGAGTGGTGGTGAAAGCATTATGGTGGTACCTATGCCATCTGCTCCAAGTTTCTCGAGTTCATCTGCTGTCTAAACTTTTAATATTGTTTAAAAGAACTAACAAACGAGGTAATTTTTTTATGATTTCGATGCATTTTTGGGTTTTAGGCGGAGAACTAAGTAGAAAATGAGGAGTGGCAAATTTATTTTTTTTAACATTTTAGCTAATTTTGAAGCACCTTCTTTTTTATTAGATGACAAAATACCACCATTCCGAATAACGTTTTCATTGATATCTAAGCAAACTGTTAGATCCCACAGGTTAGTATCGTGGGCCTATATTCAAAACCCTCTTTCTTCCATTTTCACGAAAATGTCTTTTTGATGGCAAACTATTCAGTAAAACGGTCTTCATCTATGGTGTAAAATTCAGAACAAAAATATTTTTTTTGCTATTTTATTTGCATTTTTGGCTTTCTCTATCTTACACAATTAATTTTCCTGAATGCAAAACCCTCTATCTTTTCAAATAATTAATTTATAAATATTTTTTTGAAATAATTTCATCCCAGCAGAAATTTTGCTGAACGTTCAGCAGCTTTTGGAAGGGGAACTTGAGTAAAGGAGCGCATCCAATTGCGCTGAATTCATGCATGATTCTCTAAGGCGATGTCCCACTTTAGAGCGCTAGTTGGATACACAGAAACAGCGCTCTTTAGATGCACTGAAATCACGTGTCTTTAGAGCGCTGATTTAAGCAGAATAAAGATGCTGTAAATTCATGTATCTTTTTAGCGCTGATTTAAGCAGATTAAAGATGCAGTGAATTCATGTATCTTTGTAGAGCTGATTTATGCAAAATAAAGATGCAGTGAATTCATGTATCTTTATCATCATTTAAAATGTGTTAAAGGCCTCTGTTATGTCTTTCAAAACTTTTCAAATCACATGATATTTTCCGAATCACATGAAATCGAGTTTGGTGTTTGTTTACGGGTTCATTCAAAGTCAGACAAGGAAAAACAATAAAATTTAAAATTCGTTATTGATAAAATTCAATTTTGAATTTTTCAAAAAATTCAAGAAAGCATTTTAAATATAATTCTTAAAAATTTTATTTTAAATTCTTAGAAGAAATAAAATTCAAAAAAAATTTATTTAAAATTCTTTAAAGAATTTTATTAATAAAAAAAAAGAATTTTATTTCCATAATAACAAATATATTTTGAACAAATAAATATTCAAACCAAAAGTAAAATAAAATTAAACCAAAAATAAAATTCAAAAATAAAATTCAAACCAAAAATAAAATTCTTTTTTTTTTGAGAATTTTATTTTTGGAAATAATAAAATTCAAATGGTTTTGAGAATTTTATTTAAACAAAAATTTTATTTCAAATACCTTATGAATTTTAAATAAAATTCGAATTTTTTCCTTGTCTGTTCAAAGTTTAAATCAAATAACTAAAATTTAAAAAAATATAACAAAAAAATTCATTCGTTTTACTTTACAAAACTTTATTTATGTGAAACAAAATGAAAAAAAAAAATCGGAAGTGAACATCAAAAAAATATCGGAAATTTTCATTTTCACATTTTTTATGGAATTTTTTTTGGGAACAGCGGTCAAAGATGCTATGATTAAAGCGCTCTTTGCAGCGCTGATTAATGCGCAATAATGATGCAGTCAAATCATGTGTCTTTGTCTAAAACTCATGTTTTTTTATTCAAAAAGTGTTAAAAATATTAAAAAGGAAAGCAAGTGTGAAATTTTATCAAAAAATAATTACACATTATAAGTTTTATATAAAAAATCTTAAAAAAAAATTAAAATTTTTTCCCCTTCCTTTTACTGCATCCCTAAGAGCGCTCTTTGGATGCGCTACGGTATGCTATAAACAGATGCTGTGTCGCCAAAATCTCGATTTATTTCTGCTGGGATCTTGCAATACATGTTTCATACTAATTTTTTCCTCCAGAACCACGATATTGGTCCACTAATGCTAATTTTTGCTAAAAATTCTTGTTTGACTTTTTTGAAAAATATGGCTCAAAATTTGAATATCTTGTGTAGATTATAAGTAAAAAAAAAAACTTTAATCTAAAAATCCCGATGCATTAGCATCTATGGACCAAAGTTGCGGTCTTAATTTGTTTACTATTTTTTACATAACATACTCAACAGTTTGTCAACTTTGCACTGAAAAAAAACATAACTAAAATTAAGGAGAAAATGTCTTTGAAAATTTATCATGAATTTTCCTAAAATTTAGTAAAATTTAACTAAAAAATGAGAAATTTTCTTAACTATGAGGAAAAAAGTTTAGTTCATTTACTTATAAGTAGTTCACAAATTTCTTTAAATGGAATTTTTAAATATTAGGAAAAAAAATTCTTACTGCCAAAGAAATTTTCCACAAATCTAAGAAACGTATCTTTATTTTTAAAACATATTTCTTAAAAAACAATTTAGTTCAAGTTTAGTTAAAATTTACTAAAAAAACATCATCGTATTTCTCTTCTTTGAATTGAGGAAGTGTATTTCTTAGAATTAAGTTAATAACTTCTGAGAATTAAGTAAATAACTTCTTGGAATTTAGTTAAAAACTCAAAATGGCGATATCTCGAAAACTAAGCGAGATAGAGCGAAACGGACGAAATTTTCAAAAGAAAGACTACAAAAAAATATGGAATAGCCTAGCTCTGCATATCTGTCGGGGTCTCAAGACCCTAAATTTAGATCTAAAATTTGAAATTCCCGAGATTTTATATATGCACATTAGGGTGGCAGCTTTTTGGCAAAACTTCGAGTTTGAAGGAGTGAACCCCTAGTTTTTATTACATTTGGTCTAAAAATGCTATGCTGAAAATTTCAGCCAAATCGGACAACGTTAACACGAGGCGCATCGAGGTCAAAGGTCAAAGGTCAAAGGTCAAAAAATAGCCATATTTTGATGAAAAACATTAAATAAATGGTGTTGTTTTTTGAATATATTGTTAAAAAGTGGTACACGAGTTGTTTTTAGTATAAGAAGATAAATTAAAAATTTTTGGGTTTTCAAAAATTAACCCTTGTAAGTCTTTCGGGGTTAAAATGACCCAATTTTCACAAAATGACCCCTAAAACACGAAAATCAGCCCCAATTTTCTAAATTTATTGAAATAAACCAATGTAAACCCATATTTATATTCTATTCTATCATAAATACTCAGATATGAAATACTGTCTTTCTAGGATGTCATTCACCCGTTTCACGGTAAGGCCAAAAATATGCATTTTATTTGGCGTGGTTCTCAAAACTGATATTTTGGTTTTTTCAAAATTTTCTTAAACAAAATTAGGAAAAATGCTGAAAAAACTACAGAATCTTATAAAATATATGTTAACATATAAAAAAAATTTTTTTTGGGGGATATCCCTCGGATAGTTTGGCGGGGGCATCAATTTAAACTCAGCGGATTTCGAGGAATATGCCTTTTTTGCCCGCAAGTTATTCAATATGGAAAAAATTTGGTAAATAGTTTAAAATTTGACGAAGTCAGGGTCATAAATTATTAAAAACTATGTTAGACATTAACCCTAAACGTTTTAGGGAAATAGAATAATATTAACCCGGTTTTTATTCGGGTCAAAGGTCAAATTTAGGGATATTTGGATTTTTTTTGGAAAAAGGCATCTAAATATGAAATGTTTATTGCGATTTTTTATAATACTTGGTATAATTATTGTACGAGCTCAGAAAAATAATTATTTAATTTTTTTAAAATTAACCCATAAATGAACATGGGGTCAAAATGGCCAAGCACATTAAAATTTCTTTATATAGATTTTTATATTTTCTTTCGATTTTTATAAAACTTGTTATGATTATGTGCAAGGTTAGAAAACTAATTATTTGATTTTTTTTAATTAACCCATAAATGAACATGGGGTCAAAATGGCCCAGCACGTTAAAAATTCGTAATATAGTTTTTTTTCTATTTCTATAAAACTTGTTATTATTTTTATGCGACGTCTGAAAAAATAACGTGCTGTGCCATTTTGACCCCATGTTCATTTATGGGTTATTTAAAAAAAATCAAATAATTAGTTTTCTGACCTCGCACATAATCATAACAAGTTTTATAAAAATCGAAAGAAAATATAAAAATCTATATAAAGAAATTTTAATGTGCTGGGCCATTTTGATCCCATGTTCATTTATGGGTTAATTTTAAAAAAATTAAATAATTATTTTTCTGAGCTCGTACAATAATTATACCAAGTTTTATAAAAAATCGCAATAAACATTTCATATTTAGATGCCTTTTTCCAAAAAAAATCCAAATATCCCTAAATTTGACCTTTGACCCGAATAAAAACCGGGTTAATATTATTCTATTTTCCTAAAACGTTTAGGGTTAATGTCTAACATAGTTCTTAATAATTTGTGGCCCTGACTTTGACAAATTTTAAAATATTTACCAAATTTTTTCTATATTGAATAAATTGTGGGCTAAAAAGGCATTTTCCTCGAAATCCGCTGAGTTTAAATCGATGCCCCCGCCAAACTATCCGAGGGATATCCCCCAAAAAAAAATTTTTTTATATGTTAACATATATTTTATAAGATTCTGTGGGTTTTTCAGCATTTTTCCTAATTTTGTTTAAGAAAATTTTGAAAAAACCAAAATATCAGTTTTGAGAACCACGCCAAATAAAATGCATATTTTTGGCCTTACCGTAAAACGGGTGAATGACATCCTAGAAAGACTGTATTTCATATCTGAGTATTTATGATATAATAGAATATAAATATGGGTTTACATTGGTTTATTTCAATAAATTTAGAAAATTGGGGCTGATTTTCGTGTTTTAGGGGTCATTTTGTGAAAATTGGGTCATTTTGACCCCGAAAGACTTACAAGGGTTAATTTTTTAAAACCCAAAAATGTTTAATTTATCTTCTTATACTAAAAACAACTCGTGTACCACTTTTTAACAATATATTCAAAAAACAACACCATTTATTTAATGTTTTTCATCAAAATATGGCTATTTTTTTACCTTTGACCTTTGACCTCGATGCGCCTCGTGTTAACGTTGTCCGATTTGGCTGAAATTTTTAGCATAGCATTTTTAGACCAAATGTAATAAAAATTAGGGGTGCACTCCTTTAAATTCGAAGTTTTGCAAAATAGCTGCCACCCTAATGCACATATCTCGGTAAATACTGCCAACACGAGAAAAGGTTCAACGGCATTCTTGACTCGCAGAACATTTCCGCAAAATACCCGAAGCCCTCCGATTAATAGTTTTTGAGATATCCAGTTTTTAAGATTCTCAAGACCCTATCAGACCCCTTATAACCGTATCTCAAAAACTAAGCAAGTTAGAGCGAAACGGACACAAATTTTGGGTCAAAATCTTTGGGGACCCTTAAAGGACCGGGGTATTGAGTTAACAAGGGGCTGGACCCATGGGGTCCGAACTAGGGTTTCTATTCTGGAAAAATTTCCCGGGAATTCCCGGGAAATATTTTTCTAAAAATCCCGGGATTTTGTCTTCGGGAAATTTCGGGAATTTGTCGCTAATTTTTTTAAGAAAAACATATTTAATTTACACATTTTAAACACAATTTGAAATAATTTATTAAAAATTACATTAAAATTTGTAAAAAATTTTAATTTTTAAAGAAAAACTAGTAAGGAAATGCTTCAGTTTGCATATTATTTAGACCTTATAATTATTTTTCTTTAATCGATTGCGTGACAAAATACGTAATGAAATTTATCATTTCATATTCAGATCAACAATTTTTATAGTGCAAAAAACATTTCAATACTTTAAAAATTATATAACAAACCTGCTTTTCAGCTTAAAATTTTATATATGAAGTAAAAAGTCTGATATCCACAGTATATAGGTATTGTAAAAATCGACTATTTTAATAATTTGAAAGTTAAATTAAATATATCTTCAAAATATTATCCTACTGCTTCTTACGGTTGGCGTAGTCAAAATTAAAAAAATTTCCAAAAAGTTGTTCCAAACGCATTTGGAAAATGTTAAATCGGATAAGTTATACTTATTTTCCGAATTGTGAAAAATTTTGTATGAAGTGAAAATACGTCTATGCAAATACTACGACTGTGATAAGGCCCAATGTCCTAAAAAATTAGATTTTATGAACTTTCAACGTATATTTTTGAGGTTAATAAAACTAATTTACAAAAGATGACACCTAAAATGCGTTTAAATTAAAAAATACGATCATAATTTGTAATATAATAATTTTTATATGATAAATTTCAAAATTTGTTTAAATCAAAAAATTCCCGGGAATTCCCGGGAATACGATTTTTTTACAACGCTTTCCCGGGAATTGAAAAAGTCCGGGAATTTAGAAACCCTAGTCCGAACCCATGGGTCCAGGGTCTAGACCCAATCCAGTTTTAAAATGCGAATGAACTAAAGTGTAATATAATTTTTCCCATTTTCTAGTTAAAATTGGCTTAAAATTAATTAACTTTGTTTTCGGAAAAATTATGAACTAAAAAAAATCTTTGGAGCCAAATCATTCCCTCTTTTTCTTAAAATTAAGTTAATTTTCCCAGATTTTAGTTCACTTTTTTTTTGAGTGTGGAGATGAATTTGGTAAAAAATATTTTTTGTCTTAAAAATCAGAACCCGTGCTCCAAAACCACGATTTCGGAATTTTTTGTAAGCCCTAATCATTAATCAATCACGTTAAAAATTTACCGATGTCATAAATGAAATCATAATAGCACTGTACTAGTCGCAAAAATTAACAAGCTGAGCACCCTGCTGGTAAAGCTAATTCGGGTACGCTGAATTCAATGGTGATAGCCGTTTTTCGAAGTTAGCGCTCGTATTCGCGATATTCGTGATTTAAAATTGTTAAGCCTTGTTACTACAAAAATTAAATTGTATTCTTTCGGAATAGTTTTTAAATATAAATTTAGAAAATGCATTGTTTGTTTTGCGAAAAAAAAATTTCCGCGAAAAAAATCGCGATTTTTTTTTTTTTTTTTATTGTACCTAAGCATACAAATTTTAAATTGCGAATACGAGCGCTAACTTCAAAAGACGCCTAGCACCGTTGAATTCAGCTAACCCGAATTAACTTTACCAGTAGGGTGACCAGCAAAAATGTGTCAAATTCGAGCACAGTGTAATTAAATTTTATTAAAATGCAAAACCCTCTATATGATTTTGCTACCTCCTATTTGACAACAATTCCTTGAAATTTTACAAGCTTTTTACCTATAATTTTGTAATTTTACAAACTTTTTACCAATAGAATTGTAAATTTACAAAATCTTTTTGTTTTTCTAAAAAACCATGGAAATTTGTAAAATTACACAAAAATTTGTAAAATTTAAAAAAAGTAACTTTCGATAAAAAAAATTGTTTGTTAAAAAGCTTTTTACCAATAATTTTGTAATTTTACAAGCTTTTTACCAATAAAATTGTAAATTTACAAAATCTTTTTGTTTTTGTAAAAAAAACATGGAAATTTGTAAAATTCCAAAAAAAAATTGTAAAATTACAAAAATAAAATTAAATTGTGACCCAAATTTTTTTGTCAAAAAAAAAAAGAAAACTGTCAAATATTGGTAAAATGGGATTACGAGACTTTTCCTAGTAATTTGAAAAGGTTTTTTTTAGAATATCAAATTTTAATTACTTTACACAGAAAATAATAAATTATATTTTATTTTAATTGTTTTTTTAATTTAATATCAATTAAATTTTTAATTAATATAATTAAATGTTTAATCAAACTTTAAACTTTTTTTAATTAACATTTTAATTGTTTTTTTTAATTTAATATTAATTAAATATTTAGTTAATATAATTAATTGTTTAATTAAATTTTTAGCTTTACTTATTTTTTTTTGTTTTGTTTTCCGTGTGTATGTGTTTTTCCTTGCATTGTTTGATTTACAAAAACAAATACAGAAGTATAAACAGTTTGTTGAAATTTTTATTTCACATATGAGGCATTCCACACCAAATGTCCAGCGAGAAAAAACACGTGTACCGTAAACTTCTGAATAGGTTGTATGGATAGCCCTATATGGAACTTAGAAAATTGCGTTTTTGGTTTTTCAAAAACTGGGCTTAGGAGGCGTGGTCAAATATTGGAAAATTGGTCAAATTTGTGGCGAGTTGCCTTGATTAAATATTTATCACATTAAAACGGAATGCACCACAATCTCAAAAATTTACATTCTTATATAGTTTTGTATGGGCTATCGACTAAAATTTATTTTTTTTGGAAAATTTTCAGAACCCGTTCTGAAATTTTCCATTTTTTAAAAATGTCAATTTATGCCACTTTTTTTTCTTTTTTAATTTTTTTTTTAAAGTTTAGATGTTTGTCAATCCACACAAAAAAATTCAGAAACACGTTCTTCGTTTTTTTCGAGAAAATCGCATTTGAACTTTAAATTTCATAACAATTTTGTAATTTGCTTGTATTTCTTTGTTTTAACGTTGCGAATGAGTAATATTTATGCAATTAATAATCGCAACGTTAAATCAAGAAAATATAAGCAAATTACAAAATTGTTATGAAATTTAAAGTTCAAATGCGATTTTTTCAAAAAAAAAACGGAGAACGTGTTTCTGATTTTTTTGTGTGGATGGACAAACATCTAAACTTTAAAAGAAAAATTAAAAAAGAAAAAAAGTGGCATGTTTTTTAATAAATTGACATTTTTAAAAAATGGAAAATTTCAGAACGGGTTCTGAAAATTTTCCAATGAAAAAAATTTTAATCGATAGCCCATACAAAACTATATAAGAATGTAAATTTTTGAGATTGTGGTGCATTCCGTTTTAATGTGATAAATATTTAATCAAGGCAACTCGCCACAAATTTGACAATTTTTCCAATATTTGACCACGCCACGCATGAAATAACCCCCCAGGAAATAAGTCCCCAAAATGAAAATGAAACAAGTGCCCAAAATTGGGGATTTATTTCATAATGAAATAAACCCCCAATTTAAAAAATGAAATAAAGCCCCATCGGAATGCAAAAAACGCCCAAAATAAAATGAAATAACACCCCAATTTTAGGGGTTTGTTTCATATGAAATAAATCCCCATTTTGAAAAATGAAATAAGGCCCCAATTTTAAATTCGTTAAACGCTCTCAAAAAAAAAAAAAAAATATATGAATTTCAGTATATATTTTTTTAAATTTTTGTGTTGAAATCACAACTTATATTGCAAACTACGCAATTGTGTCCGTTGTTTATAATTAACGAATTTATAGTTTTGGTGTAGAACAAAATTTATTTGGAAGTTTAAAATTTTTTTTCACGGTAGAAGAAAATTTTTTGGGATTTTTCATGTTTCCCAGCAGAAATAAATCGAGATTTTGGCGACACAGGATCTGTTTATAGCATACCGTAGCGCATCCAAAGAGCGCTCTTAGGGATGCAGTAAAAGGAAGGGGAAAAAATTTTAATTTTTTTTTAAGATTTTTTATATAAAACTTATAATGTGTAATTATTTTTTGATAAAATTTCACACTTGCTTTCCTTTTTAATATTTTTAACACTTTTTGAATAAAAAAAACATGAGTTTTAGACAAAGACACATGATTTGACTGCATCATTATTGCGCATTAATCAGCGCTGCAAAGAGCGCTTCAATCATAGCATCTTTGACCGCTGTTCCCAAAAAAAATCCCATAAAAAATGTGAAAATGAAAATTTCCGATATTTTTTTGATGTTCCCCAAGCAGAAATTGACGACGGTTATAAAAAAAAAGCGTTCTGAAAGCACTGTAACAAAAAAAAGAACGTTCTCAAAACGTTATTTTCGAACGCTTTACGAGCGTTTTCGAAAAGCGTTCTGAAAGCACTGTAACAAAAAAAAGCATTCTCAAAACGCTTTATTCGAACGCCTTGAGAGCGTTTTCGAAAACCGTTTTGAAAGCACTTTATTAACAAAATACATGTTCGTTTCAAAATTAAATGGTTTTAAAGCAGTTTTTGCAAACGTTTTTAAATTTTTTTCGTAGTACATACAAGTATAGTATTTTTTAGATTATACTCAATTTTAAACAAATTGTTATAAAAACATTTTGTTAAATCAAATTAAATAATTTTTCCCTACCACCACATTGAAAACGCAAAATTTTAAAACATAAAACATTTTTTAATTTGTAAATCTATTTTAAGTTTTATTATTATCATTTATGCAAAAGAGTTATAGCAATTGTTTCGTTATAAAATTTACAAATAATGCATTTAACTTCTACAATATGCACACTGACTTCAATAACATCTTCACGTAAATTTTTAACGTTATAAAGTCCTATTTCTTTTGATGGAATTAGATAGACAAAATAATCGTTTATTTCATTAAAGATGTTGCCTTTTAAATATCATTAATTCCATGAGAGACCGAACAAAATCTGACCAGGGGTCTTTGAAGTTTTCAAATATTTTGCACACACAAGCGCTATGGAACCATTTAAAGATATCATTTATCAGATCCAAAGAATTTAAAAATTTCGCGATTTTATTCGCGATTTTCAAAAAAAATGCAAAATCTGTGTAACTTTGAACAGCTATATATTTTTAAGTACTCATTGTATCTTTATGAAATAAAGCGCAAAATGATAGTACGTTAGTCTATTTTTACATTTAAAAAGATGGAAAAAGTTGGTGGTTCAAAAGTGCATTTTAAATGCAAATGCAGTTTTGAAGTGCATTTTGCGAAACTTTTATCCCTTTTGATTTTTTTTATTTAACATTATTATTTTCTTCATCATTTTTACTAGAAAAAAATGTCCGCATTTGCTGAAAAAGGTTTCGAGTTTCCAAAAAATAGCGCAATTAGAAATGGTTTCGACATGTAAAATGGTGAAAATACTTTGCCCATTACTGACCAAAAACCTTTTTTTGATTTGTTAAATATATACATGCCATCCACATGAATAATAATTTCGATTTTTGGTTCAGTGAAATTATTGGGATGAATTATTTTATTTAGAGTTTCCTTTATTCCGAAAAGTTTAAAAACTCCTAATGTGTCATCCATACTCCTCATTATTTTACTGTCACTTCTAACGCCTGATGTTCCAAGTAAGGTTTTGCAACACTTCGGAAGTGATGTATAGCCTTCAGATCTAAATATTATTAGTATTTCATCAATACATTTTTGTTTTTTTATTTTCTAAAATACTTTTATAAAAAATATATATTCGATTAGAGTTTTATTCTAGTTCGAGGCCCAAAAATATTTCTATCTATGATATTGTCATAATAGAGTATTTTTAATTTATTGCTTTAAAAAAGTTACTATCTCATAGTATGTCTGTACTGATCAGTTTCATCCCCACTAAAGGAATCTTCAGCAGACTTTAGAGAATCATCGTTGGTCAATCAAACATCAAACCAGACATAATATTTGATATATTTCCCAAGTTATATGAGAAGTACTATTATGAAGGTCCGAAATCTGTTTTCCATCAAAAATAACTCTTTTAAAGCAAAAATTGTATATATTAAATCACCGTCGGTAACTATTAATATATGTGTTGCTGTTATTTTACAATAACAACAGTGCCTAACCAAACAATAGTGTTGGTAGGATAAGTCGTACTAAACCTTGTGTTAAATGTTGTTCTTTTATTTTTAGTACCAAAAGGTACATAAAAATAAAATGTATTTATTCGGCCTTTATATATGTATATATATTCGATTAGAGTTTTATTCTAGTTCGAGGCCCAAAAATATTTCTATCTATGATATTGTCATAATAGAGTATTTTTAATTTATTGCTTTAAAAAAGTTACTATCTCATAGTATGTCTGTACTGATCAGTTTCATCCCCACTAAAGGAATCTTCAGCAGACTTTAGAGAATCATCGTTGGTCAATCAAACATCAAACCAGACATAATATTTGATATATTTCCCAAGTTATATGAGAAGTACTATTATGAAGGTCCGAAATCTGTTTTCCAACAAAAATAACTCTTTTAAAGCAAAAATTGTATATATTAAATCACCGTCGGTAACTATTAATATATGTGTTGCTGTTATTTTACAATAACAACAGTGCCTAACCAAACAATAGTGTTGGTAGGATAAGTCGTACTAAACCTTGTGTTAAATGTTGTTCTTTTATTTATGATTCTCTAAAGTCTGCTGAAGATTCCTTTAGTGGGGATGAAACTGATCAGTACAGACATACTATGAGATAGTAACTTTTTTAAAGCAATAAATTAAAAATACTCTATTATGACAATATCATAGATAGAAATATTTTTGGGCCTCGAACTAGAATAAAACTCTAATCGAATATATATACATATATAAAGGCCGAATAAATACATTTTATTTTTATGTACCTTTTGGTACTAAAAATAAAAGAACAACATTTAACACAAGGTTTAGTACGACTTATCCTACCAACACTATTGTTTGGTTAGGCACTGTTGTTATTGTAAAATAACAGCAACACATATATTAATAGTTACCGACGGTGATTTAATATATACAATTTTTGCTTTAAAAGAGTTATTTTTGTTGGAAAACAGATTTCGGACCTTCATAATAGTACTTCTCATATAACTTGGGAAATATATCAAATATTATGTCTGGTTTGATGTTTGATTGACCAACGATGATTCTCTAAAGTCTGCTGAAGATTCCTTTAGTGGGGATGAAACTGATCAGTACAGACATACTATGAGATAGTAACTTTTTTAAAGCAATAAATTAAAAATACTCTATTATGACAATATCATAGATAGAAATATTTTTGGGCCTCGAACTAGAATAAAACTCTAATCGAATATATATACATATATAAAGGCCGAATAAATACATTTTATTTTTATGTACCTTTTGGTACTAAAAATAAAAGAACAACACTTTTATAAAAAAAATATCTACAATTAACGAATAAAAAAAAATATCAGCTTTATATGAAGTCCTTTAAAGTACTGTTTTTTTTTATTTCAATCGCTGGAAAATATCTTTAATTTTTGTATTTAAGCTCTTTATAAGTGCTTTACTTTTGGTTTTTAAAGCGCTTTCATGACTTTAAACAAAACGTTCTGAAAGCACTTTTTTAAAACGCTTTTAAAACGCTTTAAACCTAGCGTAGATCGATGTTATCATTCGGATCATCTGAAAGCGCTTTGAAGATGGTATATGGAACGCTTGTAGAACCGTCCACAGCGCTTTCACAGCGCTTTTGCGATTGTATTTTTCTGACTGGGTCACTTCCGATTTTTTTTTTTTCATTTTGTTTCACATAAATAAAGTTTTGTAAAGTAAAACTAATGAATTTTTTTGTTATATTTTTTTAAATTTTAGTTATTTGATTTCAACTTTGAATTTACAGCATCTTTATTCTGCTTAAATCAGCTCTACAAAGATACATGAATTCACTGCATCTTTAATCTGCTTAAATCAGCGCTAAAAAGATACATGAATTTACAGCATCTTTATTCTGCTTAAATCAGCGCTCTAAAGACACGTGATTTCAGTGCATCTAAAGAGCGCTGTTTCTGTGTATCCAACTAGCGCTCTAAAGTGGGACATCGCCTTAGGGAATCATGCATGAATTCAGCGCAATTGGATGCGCTCCTTTACTCAAGTTCCCCTTCCAAAAGCTGCTGAACGTTCAGCAAAATTTCTGCTGGGTTTCGTTGTTGCAATTAATTATTTCATGGATTTAAAAAAGATTAACATTTTTTCAGATCCATTATTTATTTTGAGATTTTTACACGGTAGAAGAAAAATTTTTGAATTTTTCATGTTTCTGTTGCTGCAATTAATTGTTTATTGGTAACACGAACTATTAGTTTTGCTGTAGAAAAATATTGTTTGATAGTAAATCAATATTTTTCTACAACATAACTAATAGTTCGTAGATTATAAAATACAGTTTCTACTTTACTAATTTGTAACGAACTAACTACTACTTTTGGTGGAGCAAAAATTTTATTTATGTGTAAGTCGGTTGGAAATCAAAAATTCGCGCGAATTTTTCATTTCCAACCGACTAACACTTAAATAAAATTTTTGCTCCACCAAAAGTAGTATTTAGTTCGTTACGAATTGTTGAAGTTAAAAAAATACTTATATAATTTGTTAAAATTTAAAAAAAAATGTTCATACATAGAGGTCACCAAAGAAATTTAGACTAAAAATAACTATGATTGCAATACATTAAACTACAACTACTACTGGAATTATATAATATGTTTCCCAAGCAATATCAGTCCAGAACCCAAAACCTTAAAGGGGGTATAAAAATACTCTCCTTAATACTTATCAGTATCCTAATATTTTTTTTGTCTCATTGCTTGGATGTACAACAATATACCAAAACCACGCATTCTTTATGTGTCCAGAATAATTTTTCATATTCATTTTAGAAAAAATTAAATAAGTCCCCAAAAATAATAATTAGGGGTTTATTTCATTTGCATTTTTGGGGACCTATTTCATTCCCACCCTCCCCCACTTTTTTTAAGATTTGTGAGAATAGAGCCAAAAAATACCGCTATGAGAGGGAGTTAGAGGGTTAATATGTTTCACAAAAATGTTTGCCATAATATTTTCTACAAAGTTGCTGAACATACCCTACACCTCAGATGTAAAGAAAACATAGTTTTATATACCGATATGCTGCAAGAACTTATCCAGCGGCATTGTTTTACCAATTGCCGCTGGATATAATTCGATTTTTGGGATTATGACCGGCAAGTATATTAGAATAATCCCTGAAATGGAGAAATAAATAATTAGATTGATTTGTAATGAAAACTCCACAGACAAAAAATTATAATAAGAAATTTTAACAATAAATCGCTGCTTTTATCGTTAATCCATGGTAATTTTACTCCAATATTTATTTTATATTGGGCTGCAGTAAATTAACATGTAGCGTAATACTCTGAAAGTAAGTGCAGGGGTTGTGGGTTCGATTCCCTCCAAAGCCTTTGTATGTTAATTATTTTTTTTAGTAAATAAAAGTATGTAATTCAGGATCATAATGATATTTCGTCAAAAAAAAAACATTTAGATATTTTTGTGGGATGAAATTAAAGAATTGCATATCGGAGAGGAAAAAACCTGTATTCGATAAAAATTTTTGATAACTGAATATTTTTTTACATCAGTATTTGATTTATTTTGAGTAACATTTTTTTTTTTAAATTTTTGTAAAAAAAAAAATTTGGGTGTAAATTTTTTTGAAGGAAAATTTGTTTTTCAGTGTAAAATTTTTTTTTTAACTTTTTTTGAGTGACAAAAATAGTTTCTAAAATATTTTTTTGGCTTCCGGTAGTATAACAAATATATACGCCACGCTTCAGCAGCTTGAAGTATATATTTTCATTCTTCCGCTAACATTTGAAAGTTAGCGTGTTTCACACAGACAGAAAGACAGAAGGACGGACGGATTTTCATAGGGTTTGATTTTAGACCAATGGTTTCTTTAGAAAAGTTTCTTAGAATTTCTTGTAGATTTTGTTTTTCAATACGATTTTTCAGTTTTTTCGATCCATACAAATCGACCCGCCCTAATGTATATAAAAGGTTTATACATAACTTTATAAAATTATCTCAATGACTATGTCTTTATGGCATAAATATATTTGGTTAAGTTTAAAAAAATATTTTTTTTAACCTTTTTTTTTTAAACAAGTAGAAAAGTTAAATTCGACTTTGCCGAATCTATGAATACCCTCAAACAAATTAACAATTTTGATTAGAAATATTTTATTTTGAGTAAAAAACTTTTTTTTTGTCATTTAAATAAAAAAGAAAAATTAAATTTTTTTTTTTTGAGTGTAAAACTTTTTTTTAATGTGTAATGTTTTTTTTACTGTAAAAATATTTCTGAGTGAATGCAAGTATGTATGTACACAAAATATTGACATTTTTGTAAAAAAAAACTAAATTTTTTTTTTAATGTAAATTTTTTTTGAGTGTAAAATTTTTTTGGAATGTAAAATTTTTTCGAGTGTAATTTTAAAGTTTCCAATGCTTTTAAAACTAAACAAATTTAAAGAGCATTGCTTTAAAATTAAACAAGTTTGAAAAGCATTGTTTAGTTACCACCAAAGCTTTTAAAACTTGTTTAACACGTGGCATTTAAGATGAACCCAATCTAAAATTCTGGGTTTTGCTGAAATTCAATACCAAACAGGCATGGGGAACGACAAAGATACATGTTGTGTTTAAGCAGTCTTATTATTGTCTTTCGAAAGTTATCGTGTTTTTTATCTCGTAAATTCGCGAAAACCCCTTGCTGAAATTTACTCTCTTGCTCATAACTTTTGAACCACTGGACCGATTTGGCTGCATTGCAATACGAACCTGACCAGGTAAATTACCAACATATATGCCTAACTTTAGTAGCCTCTGTAAAGTCTTTCAAAAGTTAGCGTGTTTTCTACGGACTGACGGACATCGCTAGATCGACTTAAAATCGATAGAGGATCATGAATATATATAATTTATGGGGTCCTAGACCCAGGCGCGGCTCCAGGGGGGGGGGGGCAGAATGGGATTCCCCCCCCCAAAACGATTTCAAAAAAACAAGTGAGAGTGTTAAATTCGGCTGTGCCGAATCTATTATACCCTCCAACATGTAAAAAAAGTTGACAGGTGCGTTGTTTTAAGGGGGAGGGGAGCAAGGAAGCGGGAGGGGCCGGTGAGCTAGGGTGACTCCTTGGCCCTCAGTGTATATTATTACAAGTTCATTTTTGTCTGCATTGTGCACTAAAGTATTATAGTTTTATAATTATTTAAATTATTTTTTTATCCACGCCCTTAAAAAAGGGGCGGGGCAGTAAAATCAAAACTTTTTCCCCCTGGGTCCAAGCGCAGGACTATAAACTTCTACGAACATAAAAAATTGCATTTTTAAGAGGTTGGCTCAGTTCTTCAAGGGGGAACTTTTTTCCCCCTGGTCCGATTTGGCCCATTTCCGAACTTAGCCTGCCTAGGAGCATAAGACATATTTATGCCAAACTTGAGGGGTCTAGCTTTTTTATTTTGGACTGCATCGTGTTAACTACAGACGGACGGACAGACAGACGGACGGGCGGACATCGCTAGAATGTCTTAGAATCGATCACTGATCAATAATATATATACTTTATGGGGTCCCCGACCGATATTTCGATGCGTTACACACGGAATGACAAAGTGAGTTTACCCCCATACTGTAGTTGGAGGGTATAAAAAGGAAAAGAAATAAAGAAAGGGAAAGGAAAAGAGGAAGGGAAAGGAAAAAAGGTAGTAAGAAAATAACCAGTATGTTTAAAAAGCCTAAGGAGAGTTATATGTGTGCTGATGATTTAAGTCAGCACACATAGCCTTATCCTAAGAATTTTTTTTCATCCTAAAAATAAAATGTTTCAGAATTTATGAAATTTAAATTATTTTTTTAAATTATTTAATTAAATGTCAATAGAGTCGTGGCTATTTTCTAACCGCATAACTTTCCTGATCATTTTCTAAGAAAAAAATATTATCTCAAATATATTTTATATAGAAAAATAAAAAATATAGAATTCAAGACTTTACCTTTAGAAAATATCTTGATACCTATGTACGTATTTGATTCTGAATATCCCTTTCAGACATTATTTAGAACTAGTTGAGAAAAACATTTGAAAATTTGATTGTTAGTTAATTCGAGGTTGCTGATTAAGAATCTGAAGTCAGATTACATGTAAGTTCCTCCATCTGGCCGCTAGGTGCCTTCCAAGTTATTGGACAAAATTCCTGGTGGGAGCGTTTCGAACATATAAATTTTAAGAAACTTAGTGTTATTAAAGAAGACAATAAGTATATGGGGGTTTTCGTGTCAACTGACACAACTTTTGAAACCGATGTCTTCCGATCGGGATGAAATTTGCACCAAGGTTAGTCCTATTGGATAGTAGTTCAGACACAATTTTTCAGCTAGATCGGTCAAGGACTCTCTGAGTTAGAGGGGGTCGAAATTTGACATTTTGGCCAAAGAGGTGTTTATTTTCATCCATGTAACTTCTTACCTATTGTTGTTAGCAAAATGTGTCCCAAAGAGTTTAGTTAGCTATTTGTTCAGTCCTTCGAAAAAAAATTATAAAAAAAATAAAAAAAAAATTTTTGATTTTTTTTTTTAAAAATCTAAAACTTTTGACTTTTTCCTCAAATTGGGCCCTTTTTTTTTTTTTCTTTTTTGATTCAAAAGAAAGCTTAGGTGATTTCCTTTAAGAGCTATGGGGTCGCTTAGTGGGATGCGAGTGGGATATCTATGAAAAAAAATTTTATTAACTTTGGAACACAAAAAACCGTTCTTACATTTGCACTATTAGGCATGGGATAGCTAACCAGTTTTCGATTTCGATCCGCGATACCCTCTAATTTTTTTAGGTTCGAAAAAGAAAGCACGAGCCAAAAAATGGGGGCGGTGGGGAGGAGCCATATGGCCCCTCATTGGAGTCAAAGTTGGGCGTAAAGAGGAAAAAATCCTCAAAAAGCCCCAAAACTCCCATAGAAACGCCCCTGGAGGGGTGCAATGTGAGACCGACCTCCAATAATTTTCTGCCCCCAATATTTTTATTGAACATACCTTACCCCTATTTCCACTTCCTAAGGGGGCTCCCATACAAACCATTTTTAAAAAATTTGATCCTACCATTCTAACTTACCCTAAAGTGCCCCTAGTGGGGCCAAATGTATGACCGACCTCCATTATTTTATTAATTCCAACATTTTTTGCAAACATACCTACAATGTATCTTTAACCCTTAAGGTGGTCCCCATACATTTCTTTTATTTTTTATAAACTTGTTTTATTAAACCAGCTCCTACCGCCCCTACCGTGCCTCATAGAGAGGCAAAAACTACGACTAACCCCCATTATTTTTTAGTTACCAACATTTTGTCCGAATATCATAACACCCTATCTTCACTCCCTAAGGGGCTCCCATACATTATAAAAACATGTAATTTTAAAAACTAATAAAAAAATAAAAAAAATGTATGGGGACCCCCTTAAGAGTTGAAAATAAAGGGTAGGTATATTCCAAGAAAATGTTGGAGTTGAAAAAATATTGGGGGTCGGTCATACATTTCACTTCTCTAGGGGCACCCTACGGACAGTTAGAGCGGTAGGAGCAAATTTTATAAAATGTCATTTTGTATGGGAGCCCCCTTAGGAAGTGGAAATAGGGGTAAGGTATGTTCAAGAAAAATGTTGGGGGCAGAAAATTATTGGAGGTCGGTCTCACATTGCACCCCTCAGGGGCGTTTCTAGGGGAGTTTTGGGGCTTTTTGAGGATTTTTACCTCTTTACGCCCAACTTTGACCCCAATGAGGGGCCATATGGCAACTCCCCATAGCCCCCATTTCTTGGCTCGTGCTTTCTTTTTCGAACCTAAAAAAATTAGAGGGTATCGCGGATCGAAATAAAAAACTGGTTAGCTATCCCACGCCCAATAGTGCAAATTGAAGAACGGTTTTTTGTGTTCCAAAGTTAAAAAAAAAAAAATTTCATAGATATCCCACTCGCATCCCACTAAGCGACCCCACGGCTCTTAAAGGAAATCACCTAAGCTTTCTTTTGAATCAAAAAAAAAAAAAAAAAAAAGGGCCCAATTTGAGGAAAAAGTCAAAAAAGTTTTGGATTTTTAAGAAAAAAAATCAAAAATTTTTTTTTTATTTTTTTTATATTTTTTTTCGAAAGACTGAAGAAATAACTATCTAAACTCTTTGGGACACATTTTGCTAAAAACAATAGGTAAGAAGTTACATGGATGAGAATAAACACCTCTTTGGCCAAAATGTCAAATTTCGACCCCCTCTAACTCAGAGAGTTCTTGACCGATCTAGCTGAAAAATTGTGTCTGAACTACTATCCAATAGGACTAACCTTGGTGCAAATTTCATCCCGATCGGTTTCAAAAGTTGTGTCAGTTGACACGAAAACCCCCATATATATAATTAAATGAGAAAAAAATAATAAAAAAAATAATTTTTTGTGATAGTTAAAAAGTCAATTGCTTCTGCGTTGTAAGCAAAAAAAACATTCAATTTTTTTGAAATAATACATTTTTTTTGAAAATCTTTGAATTTAACAAAAACTAAAAAAATTATCAGTGTGAATCACACACAGAAAAAAATAAAAAAAAAATTTTGAGTAAATTTTTAATACTATTGAGTAAAAAATTACTCAATTTTCCACCAGTAAACGATTTAATAGTATTGAGTAAACTTTTAATAAAAAATTATTAAATGCTTAATAAAAAATTTGAGTAAATTACACTGTGCTACAAAAAACACAAAATCAAATATACTTTTAAAATGAGGTAGTTAAGGTTGTAGATCTCGCCGAAAAGATCACAAAAATGCCCATCAAACTTGCCAGACACCCTCAAATTTTAAAGTTATTGTCAAAAAACGATTTTTTGTGACTTTTTTTACTAAACCACGTGTAACTTAAACATTTTTCAACCGATTTTCAATTTTTCAACTGTTTTGGATAGAAGAAGGATAGGGCTTTTTATGTGTGTGAATTGGTCTACACATATAAGAAAGATATGTATTGATTTTTTCAACAATATCAAATTTTTTTGTTATTTTTTGAAAATTTTTTGAGTTCATCGATTTTTTTCTGCTATAGTTCGTTCAACAACATTTATATTTATAAACGCATTCTTAAAGAAAATTTAATTGTGAATACGATGGGCTTTATGCCGAAAAAATCGGATAATAATTGACAGAGGTGTGATAATTTTTCTAAAAAAGAAAATTAACATTTTGTGCGAAATTGCCGTGCGGATAACCCAAGCAAAAAAATAAAAAAATAAACGAACATACTGAGAGGTCGCATATCATTATTTTAAAGGTTTTTGACCTTCTGAATTCGAATTTGACCTTGAAATTGCGCTATCTTATTAAGTTTTTGATATATCAGTTTATGTTAAATATCTCAAAAACCTGACGAGATAGAGCAATTTAAAGACCAGATTCGGATTCAGCGCCCCAAAAACCTTTAAAAATATTTTACATGACCATTTCTGATAAATTTTTTTTTTGCCTGGGTTATCTGAACGGCGATTTCTTGCAAAATCTTAATTTTCTTTTTTAGAAAAATTATCACAACTCTGTCAATTGTTATCCGATTTCTTCAGGATAAAGCTTATCGTATTCAGAATCAAATTTTCGTTAAAAATGCTTTTATAAATATAAAGGCTGTTAAATGAACTATAGCAGAAAAAATCGATAAACTCGAAAAATTTTCAAAAAATAACAAAAAAAATTAGATTTTATAGAAATAATCAATAAATATCTTTCTTATATGTATAGATGAATTCACACACATGGAAAGCCCCATCCTTCTTCTATCAAAAACAGTTAATAAATTTAAAATCGGTTGAAAATTTTCTGAATTACAAAAGGTTTAGTGAGAAAAGTCCCAAAAAAACGTTTTTTAACCATTACTCTGAAATTTGAGAGTGTCTGGCAAGTTTAATGGGCATTTTTGTGATCTACTCGACAAGACCAACGACCTATACTATGTCACATCAGAAGTATTTTTTCACTGTAGCACAGTGTTATTAATTCACACAATTAAATCTTTACTTAAAATTTTTTAATATTTTTAAGTAACTTTTTAATTGTGTCAAGTAAAAATTTACTCAAAATGTATCAAATTATTTTTTTAAAAAGTTTCTATTTTTTTTTCCAAAAAAATTGCTTTTACAAACTTTACCAAATATACTTATGTCTTCAAGACAAAGTAAAATTTTATAAAGATGATTTCAAACTTTTATATACATATACAAAAAACAATAAACTAAATGAGAATTCAAAACACCAAGAGAAAAAAATAAAAATAAAAAAAAATATTAAATTTGTATTAAATTATTTACTCAAATTTTATTTTCAATTTTTGAGTAAATTTTTAATTGCGTCAATAAAAAATTACTCAAATTTGTTTTAAAAAATTAAACAAGTGATTACTCAAATTTGTTTCCTCCATATTTTTTTTCTGTGCATGTATATAAAGTTAGGTAAATTGTCTTTTCAAAACAGTACTATATGTCAAAATCGGTCCATTTCTGCCTAATCTACAAGACTTCAAACTGAGAAAACCAAATGTCCATTATATTGGACAAAATGTCTGAAAGGGATATAACATTTTTTTTTATATAAAAAATTCCTCAGCAAACGAGAATTTTTTCTTAGAAAAAATGTTTCAGAATCTGACAACAATTTTTCTACAAAAAAATGTTTCAGAATCGGATAGCATTTCTACAGAAAAGCGTCTAAGAATCATAGCTTTCTATGCGGAAATATATTTCCGAATCATTATGGAAAATTTTTTAAGAATATGAGAATTTCTTTATTTGAAAAATTTTTGAGAATCTGGTAATTTTTCTATAGAAAAAGTTTATTAAAATCTATGATTTTCTTATAGGAAAAATGTTTAAGAACTTTTCTATAGAAAACTAGAGTTGTCAAAACCGATTTCTGAAGTATTCGAAAAATCGATTTTTTTTTCTATATTTCCGGTTTTTTAAAACCGGTTTTTTTAAAAGGCCGATTTTCGAAGTATTCGAGAAACCGATTTTTTGGTCTCGAATAATCGACTTTTTTATATTTAATTTTTTTTTTATTATTTTGGACTTTGAAGAACTTTTTAATTATACCTTAAAAGAAATTCAAAATCCTGAATTGACTAGATACTGCATAGATAAATTATCTAAAAGAAAATTAGATCTCATTTACAAGGCATTATTGAAAAGTAATGGGCGTAATGATACTTGTTTTTTTCAAGTAACAACACTTAAAAAAAAAACTTGTAAAACGGCAAGAAAAGTTTGTAACTTTTTTTGCTACTTCCTATTTGTCAACAATTCCTTGTAATTTTTCAAGCTTTTTAGTAATAAAATCGTAAATTTACAAATTTTTTGATGTGATAAAACTTACAAGGAGGAAATCTCGTGAATTTAAATTTTTTTTGTATAAAAACCCCTAGAAATTTGTAAAATTACAAAAAAAAAAAATTGTAAAATTACAAAAACACAAAAACACAAAAAAAAACATATTAAAAAGTGTCGTTTTTCAGATGTTGGTTTAGTTTTTCAAGGGGTAACTTTTTCCCCCCTGGTTTACTTGGTTCCGATTTTGTCCATTTGCGAACCTAGCGGGTCTATAACCATGAGACATATTTGTGCCGAATTTCAGAAGCCTAGCATTTTTATTTTGGACTGAATCGTCTTTTATGCAGACGGACCTAATAGTTTTGTTTTTCTTTTTTATTGTCTTGTTTAACTTTTTTATTAAATAAATAATTTAACAAAAACCGAAAAACCGATTATTCGAAACCGGTTTTTAGTTACAAAACCGAAAAACCGATTTTTTTAAAAGGCGGTTTTTCGAAGTATTCGAAAACCGGTTTTTAAAATAGACGAATATTTGACAACTCTAATAGAAAACTATTTTGTATGAAAAATCTGGTGACATGACATAATCCCCACGGACATAATCCCCATTTCCGTTATGGGGATTATGACCAAATTCATTTCGGCCATAACCCCCATAATGGTAGTGGGGACTATGACCGAAAATAATTTGGACATAATCCCAATAAAAAACGGACATAATTCCCAAATTTATGGGGATAATGACCACTTAACAAATGGCCATAATCCCCATTACGGGGATTATGTCCACTATACTAGTTGGTCATAATCCCAAAAATTGTATTTTTTTTTGTCTTAAAAGTTTTTCTGCGTAGCCGGCCTTCGGCCGGGCTTAGGGATTACAAACTCCATGCATTAAACCCACCCTCTCCGCAAAAAACGGGGATTATGACCGAAATTTCTTTGGACTTAGTCCCCATAATTTGAATGGGGGTTATGACCGAATAATTTTCGGTCTTAATCCCAACAGGGAACGGACATAATCCCCATTGGGATTATGACCGTTTTAGAAACGGTCATAGTCCCCACAGCTATTATGGGGGTTATGTCCGTGATGAATTCGGTCATAATCCCCATTTCTGTTATGGGGGTAATGTCCGTGGGGATTATGTCCTGTCACCGAAAAATCTCTCAAAATCTGAAAATTTTTCTGTTGGAATATTCTGAGAATTTTTCGATAGGAAATGTGTCTCTGAGTATGGAAATTTGTCTTTTGAAATTGTGTCCAACAATAATAATTTGAGAATCTAAGAAATTGCCTTGGAAAACATTAGATGATATAAAACCGTAAAATTTTTCTTTAGAAAAATACTATAAAATTTTAGATTTAATTTTTGGAAAAATGCATAGGCGTAGATAGCCCTGTCTGGGGGGGGCTTAGCCCCCCCCCAGAATAATTTTAGCCCCCCCAGAATTTTAATCATTAACAATTTTTTTTTTTAATAATTTAATGATTTCATTAATTTTTGCAACAATAAATAATAATAATATGTAATGAGTCTTTTGGACTCGTTATGATTATTCAATGAATCTTAAGGACTCGTAGTGATTATTATATAAGATCTAATAGTTTTTCCCATTGAAAAATAGTCTGAATTATTGAAAAAAGTTTTTGTATGAATCTGATGTTTTTGTCAGCAATAAAACCTTAACCGAATCTTAGGGGTTTACCTTCAGGAAAACATTTTAACTTCTTTGATTTAAAAAAGTTTCTAACTTCTAAGGGTTTTTTTATAGACAAAAGTTATTGAAAGAAAGAATCTGAGAATTTTGACTAATAATCATCAACTTTTGCAATCATCAGAACTTTTTTCTTGAAAAAAATCATAGTAATATAGATTTTACTATAGGAAAAACATTAAAAGTCTTTCATTCTCAAAACATATCTAGGAGTTCTAAATTTCCGAAAAATCTACAGAATCAAAATTAAAAAAAAATAAAAAATATGAATTTTTAACCGCTTTCGGGGGCAATCGTTTCTAGGACACCTAGACGCATGTTAAAGGGAACGCTTCAGGAATAGGTCTTGGTTTTTCTATTAAAAAAAAATACCAAAAAAATTAAAAAAAAATCTAGGGGGGCTTTAGCCCCCCCCAGAAATGTTGGCTTCCTACGCCAATGGAAAAATGTATAAAAATTTCTTCATAAAATGTTTTAGAAACTGATACTTTTTTAGTATCTGATAATTTTCTTTTACGAAATATGTTTCGGGATCTGAGAATTTTTGTAAACAAAAAATGTATTAATTATTTCAAAGAATTTTTATAAGGAAAGTATATCAGAACTTGAAAAAATTGTTATAGAAAGAACGCTTTAGAATCTCAGATTATTTCTATTAAATAAAGTTTAAAAACCTGAGAGATTTTCTATGCGAAAAATGTTGAATCTGAGATATTTTCTATTGACGGTCTTATTTATGAAGTAAATCTTAAAAATTTTTTGGATATAAACAAATTTTATCCAAATCCGAAAGCTGATCCGCATTAAACAAAAAAATGTTTTTTTTTGGCTTTCAATTTGTTACTTAATATTAAAAATGCATAATTTCAAAAATTTACAAACAACCAACCCACCCCACTCAAATTTTTGTATATTTTAATAAAAAAAATCTTCCCCCCCCCCCCCAAATGAAATTCCTGTATCCGTGCCCGCCTAGACCAATATTTCGATGTGTTACAAACGGAATGACAAACTTATATGTATATACCCTCTATCACTTGAGTGGAGGGTATAAAAAATGTTAATTAAAAAAAATTAATTATTTTTTTAAAAAAATAATAATTTTTAATTTTTTTAATTTAATTTATACAATTAAAATTTTAATTTGTTTCCAATTTTTTTTTTAATTTATATAATTAATTTTTTTTTTTAATTTTAATTAAATTTTTTAATTTATTGTATGTATTAGGTTTTTAACTTTACTAAATATCCATTTATTTTAAATTAACGACATACAAATATTTTTAGTTTATACGCACATTTTAATGATTGGTCCGTATTTAATTAATTTTTTAATTAAATTTACGAATTTTTTAATTAAATTTTTTTTTTTTTCTGTGTAACAACAGTTTTTTGGCTTTCCTGAAAAATTATGTTTTTTTAAGATAGAGGGTTTTGAATATAGGCCCTCGATATGATCCCCGACAAATCTTTCGCATAAATTAACATGATACCACAACGTGTAGGGTATAACAAAGAATTTTTATTTTTGCTAAAAAAAAAAAAATAATGAAAAAGAAAAAATGGACCAAAAAAAATTTGATTCAACAAGCTCACACCCAAAGTGTATAATTACACAATCGTCGTCGTACATTTCATTCTATGCTGTATATTGTAGTATAAATAGTATAATACACAATCGTTGGTTTACTACCACTTAAATTGTTGTTGCAATGTTATTTGAATGTGTACTTGTACTTATTTTAAATGAGTTTAAGATTGCACCACTCCACTAGGTTGCTGCACGTAACAAAAACTCGTCATCATCATCTTCATACAATGTAAAATACGCGTGAGTGTACTTGCTGCTGAACGGAAAAGGTAGTTGGTATTGTTGGGACCCTTTGTATATCCTTTTGATCCTTTGATATGTTTCTTTCTTTCTTTGTTGAACAAATGTTGAATTCTTTAGATTTTCTTTAAAAAAATAAATTCGAAAAAACAACAAAAGTGTTCGTCACATTGTGATTCAAAATCATCATCTAGCACCTTTAGCAGTTCTAATTTTATTGACATACAGTTTTTTATTACGTATTTTTTAAAAAAAAATTCAATTGAATAAAAAAAAAAAGCAAAAAAATTGGGTGTGTCTTAAGATATTTGTCAGACGATTTCCGGCACATTTAATACTATGAACGTTAGTCACAGCATCGTACTAAAGCAAATTTTTAAACATTTTTTTAAATCGAAAATCAAACAGTAATATCTTAATAATTTTAATGCGATCACGATTTGAACAGTATGCAATAGGGTGTCTCGTTTTTGGGCTTTTCTCTCTGATCAAATTCTAATACTCGCCAAAAGTGTCGGTCCCCTAAGGGTAACTCACATGCAAAATATCACTCCGATCGGAGTTTATCTTCTGTCTCCACTTTGAGCCTCAAAATTGGGGTTTTTGCAAACAAGTACTTTAAAAAAAAAAATTAAGTTTTTTTTATTAAAATAATTATTTTAATTATAATTAAAAAATTATTTTTGTATAATATTTGATCGGAGTTTATCTTCTGTCTCCACTTTGAGCCTCAAAATTGGGGTTTTTGCAAACAAGTACTTTAAAAAAAAAAAATTAAGTTTTTTTATTAAAATAATTTTTTTAATTATAATTAAAAATTATTTTTGTATAATATTTGATCGTAAATACTTAAATATGAAATTTAAAGATTTTACGATATCATAAACCCGTTCAAACTTGATACCAAAAAAATGCCATGATTTTGGGGGCATTCTCAAACACCTTTTTTCAAAATTTGAAAATTTTATTTAAAAAAAAATTTTAAATATATAATTTTTTCTTACTGAATTCATTAAGAACACCTTGGAGAAGAAAAATGTGAAATATGGCGGATATCCGTTGGGCCACTTTTCGAGAATCGCGGGGGGAAGTTAGCGGATTTCAAGGAAATGTCGATTTTATCAATAATTTGGATTAATAAAATCTTATAAATTTCATTTTTGGACAAATTAACGGGTTTTTGGTGTCGTAACATTCTATTTGATAACTGTAAGTCTATCATGAAATCTAACCGATCTAGGACGTCTTTAACCCACATTGGCTGGGGGTCAAAAATGACCTCTGCAGAAAATTTGAAGTTTATAGCTTACTAGCTGTTTTGCACCCGGCGTTGCCCGGGTTGAAAAACATATATAATCAATGAGTTATTTATTAGTCAGTTTAATTACTGCTTCGTGACTTGAGGTTTGGTCGATTTTTTCGATTTTTCTCAGCGTGGGGAACATGGTATGTATGTGTTCCTCCGTCATGGGAACAATCCTAATATTAATGTATTTCTTTAATATTTATTAATGTATTTCTTTAATGGCTTTTAAAAGGAACCTACAGTTCCCTCCTCGGTTAGCACTTTATGTGGTGAAAACTTCAATAAAGACATAACTTTCACTGAAGTTCAAGTGGGAGTGGCATTTAACGCATTTAGTTAAATTTTGGTCTCATGTGACCTATAGTTCCCCTATTGGTTAGCTCGTGAAAAAAATTGCAATTAAATTTGCTCAGCAGTTTTTCCACGTTCGCGAAACAGGCAGACATAACTCTCACTAAAGTACAAAGGGGCGTGCCATTATATGCCTTTTTATCAGTCGCTGTTTAATATTGCCTACAAAGTGGCGTGCCATTATTCAGAAAAAAATATTTTTTAATTAAATACAAAGGGGTGCTGCATTTTAAGCCCCTTGTCCTGATCGACACGGTAAATACCATCTATGGTGAAAATTGTTTTTAAATTTGTTTCACCTTTAACGCGTGAGTACGGATCAGACAAAAATAAATTGCCTATAGTTTCCGCCTCAATAAGTACTAGGGTATTCAATTAATCGAGGTTCTGGTTTAATCGGTTAATCGAGCAAATAATTAATCGGGGTTGAGATTTAATCGGTTAATAATCGGTTAAATTTGAATTATTCGGTTAACCGAATAATATCAATTTAAAATTTAAATTGAATATAAAACCACGAATTGTATATACTTTTAAGAATTTAATAATAAGAAATTTATATCCGATATGGCAAAGCTTTAAATACCCGTTAGCCCAAATAAAGAATTTTGTATGGCACCCTGAAAAATTATCTCAATCTAAATTGGCGCCAATTCAATGTGAAAAAATGTCATAAAAATATAAAGCAATTTTTATAAAAAGGAAAAATTGAGCCAAATTTCTACCGGCCTTATTTGCACCCCTAAAAAAGTTTCGAATTCGGTACTAAAAATATCAACAAAAAAATTTTTTGGTTTCCAAATTTGTTTTCTTTTATTTTTCATTGCCCAAATTGCAATAATTTCATCGGTCGATATCTCCGTTATGAAAAAATATATCTAATGGATTCCAAAAATATTTTGAAGAAAAATGTGTAGTAGTATTTTCAGATGTGCTGAACTATTAACACTGTCCGACAAAAATAAAAAAAAAAAGTTGTTAAACACGAACTTGGTAATACTGCATTTACAGTTTTTCATTTCGTAATCCTGTTTCCTTTTAAAACGACTTAAAGGTTTTAGAGGATTAAATTTTATAAAATATTAGGGGAGATTCTCCTCTTTCATTTGCCATCACTAGTGGTATCCTAGGACAAGTACAAATATTAAAAAATTATTTAAAAAATTAAAACTTTGGAAAATAGGATCACGAAATGAAAAACTGTAAATGCAGTTTTACTTCATTTGATCTCTGCTCTTAGACATATATCAATCATCCAGTTCATGTTTAATATTTGCTGTCGGACGGTGTTATACATTATAAAATAATTCGCGGTTTTATAGGGTCCCGAACATTGCGAAAATCTGAGTTTATTGTCAATCGAAAATCTAAATATTTTAAGATGAGATGGATTAGTTCTAAGGTCAGAATCGGATTAGGCTATTAGAAAAATATATGTATACTGTTAGCAATGTATAAAAAATTGGCTAGGATTACTAAGTTTGTTTTTTTTTTAACCGAAATATATTTTTAAGACTTCGATAAAATATTTTCTTGACGAAGTTTTTACATGTTGCTAAAAGAGAGTTTGATAACTTTTTTTAGACCTAAACTTCTTTCAGCAGAACCGTAATTTAAATTAAAAATGAAACATCAAAAAACAAAATAGAGCAAAAAAATAGGTAAAAGTACGAAAAAAAAGAAATATCGGTTAATCGGTTAACCGACACAAATTAATCGGTTTATTTGTTATTTGAAAATTGACAATTTTAAATTATTCGAACAATTAATCGACCAAAATTAATCGGTTAACCGATTAACGGTTAATCGATTGAATACCCTAATAAGTACTAAATAGCTGTGGTAAAAATTATAATAACATCGGGTTCGCCGTTTAAGCGTGATTACGTAAAGGCAGAATAAATTTTCAGTACATTGCAAAAGACGTTGCAGTTGATACAGACTAAAGTTCCCGCCTCTGTTAGTACTGTCTTTGGAAAATGTTTTGTTAAAATCGGCTTATTGTTAGTAGTTTAAGCGTTATTAAGGAACAGACCTAATCTAATAAAATAAAAAGGGGCGTGCTATATTATTTTTTATTTAAATCGGTATAGTCGTTTAAGCATGATTACGGAACATTCCGAAAAACGTTCAGTATAGTACAAAGGGGCGTGTCAAAGAGGCGTGACCTTTTCCGCCTCTTTGTGCAAATGCGCTCTATTTATAATCTATAGTTTTCTCTTCGGTTAGTACTATCATTGGTAAAAATTTCAGCTAAAATCGGTTCAGCCGTTTATGCGTGATTACGGAACAGGAAGAAATAACGTTCAATGTAATACGCCTTCTTTTTTGATCGCCCTCTATTGTGGGTCATAGTTTTGCTTCGGTTAATACTATCTGTGGTGAAAATTTCATGAAAAACAGCTCAGCCGTTTAAGCGTAATTGCGGAAAAGCAAGAAATAACTTGCAGTGTAATAAAAAGGGGCGTGACATTTTACGCCCCTTGTTTCCATCGCCCTCTATTGTGGCTCATAGTTTCCGCCTCGGTTAGTACTATCTGTGGTAAAAATTTCAGTGAAATTGGTAAAATCGCTTTTCAGTGATTGCGGAACAGGCAGACATAGTTTCTGTATAGTCAAAGGTTCGAAAGAATTAATTCTTTAATTCAATTTTCTAATTCGAATTAAAAAAATAGAATTTGGCATTCCCTAAAATCATTCAACTTTCAAAATCACTGAATTAATTCTTTCAAGAATTCATTCCTTAAGAATGATCATTCTTAAGGAATGAACTATTTTTTTAACCAAATCAATCTACTACAAATTGAATGGTGAAATTTTCTTATCATTCAATTTTAAACATTGAAGCGCAACACACATACACACACATTTATGCTTGTGTGGGAAGCAGCAGACGAGACGTCGACAAAACAACAGCCAATCGTTTACACACGAAGATAAAATGCACACAAGCAACACATTTTTGAAAATATAAAGGGAATGAAAAAAAAATCACCATTCAATTTGTAATAGATTTGAATGATGAACAATTTTGATCATTCAATTGAATGATTAGCTTGGAAGGAATTAATTCTCTCGGGAATTAATTCAATTTGATTTAAGCTTTGAGAATTAAGCCTTTGAATTAATTCGTGTTGAATGCTAGTAAGGAATGATAATTCAATACTTTTTAAAACAGAATTGAACTCTTTGGGAATTAATTCTCAATAGAATTAATTCGTTCGAAGCTCTGTGTATAGTACAAAGGGGCGTGGCATTTTACTCCCATTTTTTCCGATCGCGGATTTTTCTATCTCTGGTGAAAATTTCATGAAAAATGATTCAGCCGTTTTTCTGTTGTTGTCGGACAGGAAGATATAGCTTTAACATGGTACAAAGGGACGTGGCATTTTACGCCCCTTTGTCCGATCGCGGTCGCTTATGGCCTATAGTTCCGGCCTCGGTTAGAACTATCTGTGGTGGAAATTTCATGAAAATGGGTTAATCCGTTCTTTACTTATTGCGGAACAGGCAGATATAGCTTCAGCATGGTACAAAGGGGCGTGGCATTTTACCCCCATTTTTTCCGATCGCCGATTTTTCTATCTCTGGTGAAAATTTCATGAAAATCGATTCAGCCGTTTTTCCGTTGTTGCCGGACAGGCAGATATAGCTTTAACATGGTACAAAGGGGCGTGGCATTTTACGCCCCTTTGTCCGATCGCGGTCTCTTATGGCCTATAGTTCCCGCCTTGGTTAGTACTATCTGTGGTGAAAATTTCATGAAAATGGGTTAAGCCGTTCTTTACTTATTGCGGAACAGGCACATATAGCTTCAGCATGGTACAAAGGGGCATGACATTTTACGCCCCTTTGTCCGATCGCGGTCGCTTATGGCCTATAGTTCCCGCCTCGGTTAATACTATCTGTGGTGAAAAATTCATGAAAATCGTTTAAGCCGTTTTTCTGTTATTGTCGGACAGGCAGATATAGCTTCAGCATGGTACAAAGGGGCGTGGCATTTTACGCCACTTTGTCCGATCGCGGTCGCTTATGGCCTATAGTTCCCGCCTCGGTTAATACCATCTGGGGTGAAAATTTTATGAAAATCGGTTAAGCCGTTTTTCTGTTATTGCCGGACAGGCAGATATAGCTTCAGCATGGTACAAAGGGGCGTGGCATTTTACGCCCCTTTGTCCGATCGCGGTCTCTTATGGCCTATAGTTCCCGCCTCGGTTAGTACTATCTGTGGTGAAAATTTCATGAAAATCGGTTAAGCCGTTCTTTACTTATTACGGAACAGACAGACAGACAGAAAGACAGACAGACAGACAGACAAACCAACAATCAGATTTATAATATTAATAGGGATATTTTGTGCTATAAACAAGTATAAAACGGTTTTTGTGTTTTGTACCTCAACTTTTATTTAGTATTAATATATTATACAAGCGTGCGCCTGTAAATACAGAAAAATTTCATAATTATAATAAATGACCCATTTTTGGAACTTTTCGCTATGTAATCCAATTTACCTGACCATCCAATATAGCATACCAATTCTAAGGTTACGATATGTCTTAATCCTTTACAAAAACTGTGCTTATGATGATCATTTTGCCCCTTATTTTGTTTCAGAAAATATAAAAAGTACACCTTTAACTCCTTTGGAATCAGAATTTAAAAAAAAAAATCTTGTGGGAATGTTTTTTTTTTCGCTAGACGATCCTACATTCCAAATTTTAAGTTTCCAGTACCATTATTTCAGATAATATGAAAAGTACCAAAGTGCTCGTTTTTACTCCCTTAGAATTGAAATTTCGAAAAAAGTACTTTTTACAGATTTTTTTTTGTTGTTGGATCCTACATTCCTAATTTAAGTTTTTATGACTTTTTTCTGTTGTTGGATCCTACATTCCTAATTTAAGTTTTTATGACCTCTATTTAAGAAAATGTAAACACTACCAAAAAGTAATTTTTTTGTGGATTTTTTCCCGTTAGAGGATGCTACATTCCAAATTTCAAGTTAATTGGCTCATTATTTAAGAATATATAATTCCCTTTCTTAATAAATTTCCTAGGAATTGGAATTTCCAAAAGTTATTCTTTTGGGAATATTTTATTTCGCTAGGCAATCTTACAGTCCAAATTTTTTATCATTATTATTTCAGAAAATATAAAAGGTACCATAGTACTTGTTTTTATCCCCTTAGATCAGAATCGGAATTCCCAAAAGTACATTTTTTATATTTTTTTCTGTTGTTGGATCCTACATTCCTAATTTTTACTTTTTATGACCTTTATTTAAGCATGGGATGCTTCATTCCAAATTTCAAGCTAATAAAACCATTATTTAAGTATATTTAAAAAGTTTCAAAATACCTTTTTACCCATTTTACCTCCATAGAATCACTATTTCATAAAACCCAGCCATAGTCTGAGAGATGCAGCTACATTTCAAATTTCAAATCCCTAGCTTTATTGGTTTGTGGAACTATAAAAAGGATCTATATTTCGGGAGGCGCACCTACATTCCAAATTTCAATTCCCCATTTCGTTCCTTGTTTTTTTCCAATTGATTCCCTGTTCCATTCCGATTAGTCCTATGTAGCTTTCATTCCGTTCCGAATATGCGCTTACATGCGCTAAGAACCCCTGCATTCCAAATTTGAAGTTTCCAGGACCATTATTTCAGGAATTATAATAAGTACCAAAATACATACACATTTTTACCCCCCTTAGAATCGGAATTTCGAAAAAGTACTTTTTTAGAATTTTTCCCGTTGTTGGAACTAACATTTTATTATTTTTTGTAGGACCTTAATTTCAAAAAATTTAGAAAGTACCAAAGTACATTTTTTACAACTTTTTACCCTTACCCAGAAAGTATTTTTTGGGAATGTTTTTATGTTAGAGGATCCTACATTCCAATTTTCAAATTAATAGGATTTTTTTCAGAAAAAAATAAAAAGAACAAAAGTGCTCGCTTTTTACCCTTCTTAGAATTGGTGTTTCGAAAAAGAACTTTTTCAGATTTTTTTCGTTGTTGGAAACAACATTGCAAATTTTAATTTTTTTGTAGGACTTCAATTTCAAAAACATAAAAAGTACCAAAGTAAAATTTTTTACCCCTCTTTACCCTTAGGAATTCGAATTTCCAGAAAGTATTTTTTTTGAATGTTTTTCCGTTAGAGGATCCTACATTATAATTTTCGAATTAATAGGACTTTTTTTTAGTAAAAATAAAAAGTACCAAAGTACTCCCTTTTTTACCCCCTTAGAATCGGAACTTCGAAAATGTACGTTTTCTGAATTTTTTCCGTTCTTGGAAGCACCATTGCAAATTTTAATAGTTTTGTAGGACCTTAATTTAAAAAATATAAAAAGTACCAAAGTACCATTTTTTACCCCTTTTAACCCTTAGGAATCCGAATTTCCAGAAAGTTCTTTTTTGGGAATGTTTTTCCGTTAAAGGATCCTAAATTTCAAATTTGAAATTAATAAGATTTTTTTTCCGAAAAAATAAAAAGTACCAAAGTACTCGTTTTTTTACCCCCCCCCCCCTCCTTAGAATCAGAATTTCGAAAAAGTACGTTTTCAGAATTTTTTCCGTTGTTGGAACCACCATTGCAAATTTTAATATTTTTGTAGGACCTTAATTTCAAAAAATATAAAAAGTACCAAAGTACCATTTTTTACCCCTTTTTACCCTTAGGAATCCGAATTTCCAGAAAGTTCTTTTTTTGGGAATGTTTTTCCGTTAGAGGATCCTAAATTTTAAATTTCAAATTAATTGAACTTTTTTCAGAAAAAATAAAAAGTACCAAAGTACTCGCTTTTTCACCTTTTTCAACCCTTTGTTTTTACCCCTTAAAATCAACATTTCCAAAAACCCAGCCTTAGCGGATATGTATTCCAGGAGGTGAAACTACAATCCAAATTTCAAGGCTCTAGCTTCAGTGGTTTGGGCTGTGGGATGATGCGTGATTAGTATGTCAGTCAGTCAGTCATCAGTCAGTCACGCAGCTACTTTATATATCGTCGAACTATATTCAATAAATGCCAACTCGAAAAAGCTTACTGTTCAGGAGAGCTAAAAAACTAGTTATTTCGCATATTATTGCAAAAATAAACAATGTACCTTCCACAAGATGGTTTAAATATTGTAAACAATTTTTACCTATGCAAAAATTTTCATATTTTGCACTTGTTCGCGTATTTTTCAGAGATGGCATTTATTACTATGTTAAAAAACAAATATTTTTTTAGAGTTGGCATATTTTGTCGGAAAATAAAAATACATTTTTTTTTGAAAAATTTAAAAATTTTTTTTTTTTTGGTTTTTGTTATCCTTAGTACGGTAATTGCAAAAACTGAACAAAAAATTAAAAATCTTTGCATATTTTTAAAAGTTACTAGCTCCGAAAGCCTTTTAATCTCAGGGTGGTCAACTTTGGCACCCTGTAACTCACGCTGTATTGCAATAGGGTCACTCCAAACTAGCTAGTTTGAAAGCTTATATCATTGACTTTATTTGCCCCATTCATTATGTTTCAATCTGATACATAGTTTGAAAGTTACATAAATATAAGCAATTTTTTTTTTTTGCAAACACTATTTACCGATATTTTCAAAATGGCAATATCTCGAAAACCAGTCATTAGATATCAAAATCTTTACAAGATTCGTGTTTAGCATGGCAAATGCAATAAGATATGTGGTCTAATTTTTTTTAGAAATTTTTTGAAAAATTTTTGGAAATTTACAATGGGAGTTGGCATTTATTTCCACCAAAAAAATATGTACTTTGAGTTAGCAGAATAACAAAAGTGGATGTAAAACGACAACAAATTATTTTTTTGCTCTGAAATTTTTATGGCAGATAGGTATTACATAGGGGAACTATTTGCCATCGGAAACTCATTTTCGTCAAATTTGAGTTGGCATATTTTGAATATAGGTTCACGATATATAGATTTAAAAAAATCGTTAACCCTTTTTGGTAGGGGGTCATAAATGACCCATTCAATAAAATATTTTTATTTTTTTATTGAAAATTAATTTGTGGCAGTGTATTAGATAACTTTAAATCAGCGCTAAAATCTTACCTATTAAAAATATCTTTAATCCATATTGGCCAGGGGTCAAAAATGACCCCATCAAAAACTTTTAGACGTAGTGCTTGATTTTTTTGATATCAAGGTTAGGTTAGGTTAGGGGTGGCGGAGCTCAAAATTTTGAACTCCTCGCATAGACCGGCTGGTCCAGAGCAATACCACATGTTCCTTCAACGACGTGGATAAAACGCGTTAGTCCATGTTGCAAACAATTTAACGCACATAAGGTCCATAACTGCGATTTCCTCCAGATTCTCGAGTTCAGATTTGCCTAAAATTTGTTTGCGATGCCTGGCCAATGCGGGGCATTTGCACAGGATATGTTCAACTGTTTCATCCGTATTCGGTTCATCACATCTTCTACAATTGGAATCAGAGATGAGTCCAATTGTTCTTGTGTGGAATTTTTGATATCAACAAAATATATATTTTTTACTGAATGGGTCATTTTTGACCCCCTACCAAAAAGGGTTAACGATTTTTTGAAAGATAATATATTAATACGAAATCATAGTTGGGGTACAAAACACAGAAGCCGTTTTATACTTGTTTATAGCACAAAATATAAGCTCTAAACTTCAAATTTTCTGCAGGCGTAATTTTTGACCCCCAGCCAATGTAGGTTAAAGACGTCCTAGATCGGTAAGATTTCATGACAGACTTACAGTTATCTAATAGAATGCTACGACACCAAAAAACCGTTAATTTTCCCAAAAATGAAATTTATAAGATTTTATTAATCCAAATTATTAATAAAACCAACATTTCCTTGAAATCCGCTAACTTCCCCCCGCGATTCCCGAAAAGTGACCCGACGGATATTCGCCATATTTCACATTTTTCTTCTCCAAGGTGTTCTTAATGAATTCAATAAGAAAAAATTATATATTTAAATTTTTTTTTTAATAAAATTTTCAAATTTTGGAAAAAGGTGTTCTTAGAATGCCCCCAAAATTATGGCATTTTTTTGGTATCAAGTTTGAACGGGTTACTGATATCGTAAAATCTTTAAATTTCATATTTAAGTATTTACGATCAAATATTATACAAAAACAATTTTTTAATTACATATTTTTAAAAAAAGTTAATTTTTTTTTTTTTAAAGTCCTTTTTTGCAAAAACCCCAATTTTGAGGCTCAAAGTGGAGACAGAAGATAAACTCCGATCGGGGTGATATTTTGCATATGAGTTACCCTTAGGGGACCGACACTTTTGGCGGGTATTAGAATTTGATCAGAGAGAAAAGCCCAAAAACGAGACACCCTAATGCACACCAGTCCTCGTCCGCTCTTTAATATTTAGTCTCATTAATGAGCTTCCTGCGTGAAACTCATTTGACCACTATGGTAACTTTTTTTCTTCTAGGCCTTGCAGGGACGTATTATAAAAATTTATTATGATCAACCAAACAGCCAATTTCCGCCAAACTATGCGGTTCAGATAAGGGTACTTCATTCAAAAGCACAACAAAAGTCTCTCTATATTTCACCCATTTTGTTCTCTTCAGATTTCTGCCTCAAGACTGCCTCAATATGAGCGATGATCTAAAAAACACTGTTTTTCCAAAACTTCCGCGTAACCAATTCTGTCAGCCAATATATCTGATATTAGAGTGTTACATCAAGAGCTTATTGCTGTCTACCAGGGTTGTCAGATTTTTTTTACGCTCATCGCCAAATCGGATGTAAAAAATCGCCAGAAATCGCCAAAATTCAATTTGTTTTAGTTTTTGTTAAAAATAATTATTTTTATTTTAAAAAAATATATTTTATTTTCTTTATAATAACTAGAAAAAAATAATGCTCAAAAATCGCCAAAAACCTAGAAAAATATGTAAAAATCGCCAAAAGTTTTTAGTTTTTGTAATTTTTTACTTGAATCGGTAATTTATAAATTACTCCATATAAAAATTTCGCTAATTATTTCTAAAATCTGTGTATGGGTAATAAATTTCACTCAAAACTCATTTATGCTTGTTTTCTGCACTAAAGCAAAAAAGCCAATCGATCCATGATAATCGGTCTTGAATTTTTCTTACTTGCTACAACAGTTTACCACAGTGTAAAATTTAAGAAAAAAGTAATTAATTTTTTGTGATTCGCGTTTATAGTTTTTGGCTTCAAAAAAAATAGTTTTTACAGTTTTCAAAAAAGTTAATAAAATTTGATAATTTGACATACGGATGACACTTCTCATCTTTTGAAATTATTCAGAAAATGATTTGACAAAATCGCTAAAGAAATCGCCAATGATTTTATAAATCGCCAAAAAATCGCCACGTCGCCAAATCGAAAAACTCGTCGCCAAAGACATTTCAAAATCGCCACGATTGGCGAGAAATCGCCATATCTGACAACCCTGCTGTCTACATCTGACGAAAGTTGGTTGGTTCAATACCCCTGTTACAAATAAACAGGTTAGTGCATAACAAAAACTCCAAAAGTGACTCGCCTCTATCGTTTGTGTCTGTACGTCCCCATATCGAATAATGTGCACTAGCATCTCATTACACTACTAACTGGTGTCCCCTAGATTCATACACCCGAACCTCATCTTCTCCTGCGGTGTTGGCCACGGATTAGGAAAATAAGCAGAGGAGAACCAAATAGACTTCCCATTAAACTCTAAGCTAGCCCGCTGTAACATCCATGTCACTAAAAGTTAACAAAAGGAATATATTTAAACAATTTTTCGCCAAGATACCGGCTGTTGGTGAGCCCTCAAACTTCGCAACCATCAACTTAAACCCAAGGGATCTTAAACCCGCAAACAATACCACCCCGCAACCAGGGTATAAAAACCAAGTCAACTGCTGCTGTCGTCTGGCGCAGCAATAGTGCAACTGAGCATTACAGTGATGGAGGTTTTTATGTAGGAACCGAACTATCTTGTATTTTTTTACCATCCTTTCCACCACTGTGTTATTGTCTTCGTCCTCCGAGTTATCATAGAGGTCGCATTCGTCGCATGATTCAGTTTCGAGTAAGCCAGATATATTTCCCATCTTTTCTGATTCGGAGGCAAAAAACTCACTGCATTTTTTACTGCATGTGTTCGAACCGAGAGTCCCCCACTGTGACATTAGCTTTGTCTCCGTTTTATTATAGAGGTCGGATTTGTTACCAGAGTCGTTTTGGAAATTCCCAGAAGCATCTTTCATCAGGCTAGAATCGGTCACTTGAATATCAACCTCTTCCGGATTCCCCTACCCAGCCGACTCTGCCACCGGCTTGGCTGCATCAAAAATAGTCTTCTGGTCGCCCTTGTAGACATTGACTGCTATATGAAACCAGCCAAATCTAAATAATGCCGACAGTCCTGGCGGAAGTGATTCCTCATTAACCAAGACCATTGCTTGCCGACGAGTGCTTTTCATCTCACCCAATCAGACAACTTTGAGATGAAAGGTCAGGATTTCAGACCTTTATCATCTACGGAATGACTTTAGTGTAACTTGTGGCCATCAGAATTCATGCATTAGCTTTGGGTTACGACGGGATATCATGTTTTTCCACGACCTCCACTTTGGCTACAGGCCATAACTCTCCCATTTGGCTAATGGCAACCTTAAACATATCAGCTGATATTTCGTTTCCAAAAGCAACGAGTTCTTCTCGCCCTAGCTACCAACCTGCGTTGGCAGTTTTAGGAAGAAAATCAGGCATACTCTCAAGGAGCCTCAAGCTGATTTCATTTAATTTAGTTTCAGTTAAACTCCACTTGTTCCTTGAGAAACTACCATCCCCATTCCCCTGTTGATCATACCCCAACGAAGCTACGTTTTACCGTTTCATTAAAAGACTGAGTCAAGACATTGCCGGTCACCGAAGACCTCTAAGGCAAAGTTGTTTTGTCTGACAAGCACAACCATTTACCAGACTTCGATGAGGAAAGTTTGTCGGTTCTTCAATGATTCCTATCGCCCATAAAAGCGATGGCCTCTCTCGTTCGGAAAGCGTCGCTCTATCGCGTTTTCTAAGTTTGTTAATTAATGTCAAACGAAGCCATTTCTGGTTGTGCCTCACATTTGATGGCTTAAGTTTATTTTTCCTTTGGCACCAATATAGAACCGGAATCCAAGGTCGCAACCTTTATACCAGTGCTAGGACCACCACCAGTCTGTGAGGCAAAGCCTCAAATTAAACCGGTATCATTTGTGTATTTTAAATTTCCTTGGTGTGGTCGTGAAAATAAACCTATTACGAACAATTTTATAAATCAAATTAATAGCATATTTTGAGTAGGTTTATTCTAGCTTGAGGTCATTATTTCCTTTTCTAATTAAAACTATGATATTCTCAAAGAATAATTTTCAAGAAAATTAGTTTTCTATTTTAAATTTATTTATGTTGGTCGTCTTTACAATACTTATTCGACACGTGTTTCGGAATTTGTCAGATTCCATTGTCAAGATTGTTTAGCAAATATAAGAACCCTAAGTAGCAATAGAATTTTAATGACAAATCGTTAATGATCAAACTAAAATATTCATACATATTCGACTCTACTCGCATGCCAATTAAGTCTTGCAAAAATAACCAACATAAATAAATTTGAAACAGAAAAATAATTTTCTTGAAAATTATTCTTTGAGACTATCATAGTTTTAAAGGAAATAATGACCTCGAGCTAGAATAAAAATATAATAATTTTAAGGTCGAATAAAAAAAAAAATATTTTTAAATAAAAATTAATCAGAATCTAATTAATAGCACGGAGTTAAACTAAAAACATTTCCACGCATGTCAGTAGTTTGGTTCTAAATTCCGAAAATTTTGAAATGAGCATATCTCGGTAAATATTGCCGACAATTTTTTCCCCATTTTTATACCCTCCACTCTAGTGATAGAGGGTATATATAAGTTTGTCATTCCGTTTGTAACACCTCGAAATATTGGTCTAGGACCCCATAGAGTATAAGGGGCATTCCAGGCCAAACACTCCATTTTAGACCCGACCCCTTTCGATTTATTTTATTTTTGAATATGTTTTAGTACTTATTAAATGCAACTTGGACACCTATTTTCAGCCTTTTATTCCGAAATGGTGTTGAGTGATCAATTTTTCAAAATGGCGATTTTTTCAAAAAAATTAAAAATTGAAATTTTCAATTAAGTTTGACCAGTTAAAAATAACGATATCTTAAAAAAAGTTGGACAGCGTTTTGTTGGTATTTAAATGTACACAGAAAAAAATAAAAATGAATTTCAATTACGAAATTCGTTGATTCAATTAAAAAATTAATTGATTTCGGACGTATCACGAAAATGCGCATATTAATTACTCATTTTGTTTGAAAATTGTTTTAAAACTTAATTAAATTGTTAATTGAATCAATTAAAGTTTTAATTGAAAATAAAATGGAAAACCAATTAAAATTGTAATTAAATAAACTAAAAAAAATTAATATAAAATTGAACATCAATAATATAGATTTATTGATTCACATAAAATGTTTAATTAAAAAAAGGCCAAAACTCAATTTAATTTTAAAAGTTAAACTTCAAAAAATGCCCTAAAATAAATAAACATAGAATTTTTTTGTTTTATATTATTAAGAATTTTTTTTCTTTATTAAATACGAGCAAGGTGTAAAATATATGATATTTTATAGGTTACGAGAAATGAAATAATATATAATATACAAGCGTGCGCCTGTAAATACAGAAAAATTTCATAATTATAATAAATGACCCATTTTTGGAACTTTTCGCTATGTAATCCAATTTACCTGACCATCCAATATAGCATACCAATTCTAAGGTTACGATATGTCTTAATCCTTTACAAAAACTGTGCTTATGATGATCATTTTGCCCCTTATTTTGTTTCAGAAAATATAAAAAGTACACCTTTAACTCCTTTGGAATCAGAATTTAAAAAAAAAAAATCTTGTGGGAATGTTTTTTTTTTCGCTAGACGATCCTACATTCCAAATTTTAAGTTTCCAGTACCATTATTTCAGATAATATGAAAAGTACCAAAGTGCTCGTTTTTACTCCCTTAGAATTGAAATTTCGAAAAAAGTACTTTTTACAGATTTTTTTTTTGTTGTTGGATCCTACATTCCTAATTTAAGTTTTTATGACTTTTTTCTGTTGTTGGATCCTACATTCCTAATTTAAGTTTTTATGACCTCTATTTAAGAAAATGTAAACACTACCAAAAAGTAATTTTTTTGTGGATTTTTTCCCGTTAGAGGATGCTACATTCCAAATTTCAAGTTAATTGGCTCATTATTTAAGAATATATAATTCCCTTTCTTAATAAATTTCCTAGGAATTGGAATTTCCAAAAGTTATTCTTTTGGGAATATTTTATTTCGGTAGGCAATCTTACACTCCAAATTTTTTATCATTATTATTTCAGAAAATATAAAAGGTACCATAGTACTTGTTTTTATCCCCTTAGATCAGAATCGGAATTCCCAAAAGTACATTTTTTATATTTTTTTCTGTTGTTGGATCCTACATTCCTAATTTTTACTTTTTATGACCTTTATTTAAGCATGGGATGCTTCATTCCAAATTTCAAGCTAATAAAACCATTATTTAAAAAGTTTCAAAATACCTTTTTACCCATTTTACCTCCATAGAATCACTATTTCATAAAACCCAGCCATAGTCTGAGAGATGCAGCTACATTTCAAATTTCAAATCCCTAGCTTTATTGGTTTGTGGAACTATAAAAAGGATCTATATTTCGGGAGGCGCACCTACATTCCAAATTTCAATTCCCCATTTCGTTCCTTGTTTTTTTCCAATTGATTCCCTGTTCCATTCCGATTAGTCCTATGTAGCTTTCATTCCGTTCCGAATATGCGCTTACATGCGCTAAGAACCCCTGCATTCCAAATTTGAAGTTTCCAGGACCATTATTTCAGGAATTATAATAAGTACCAAAATACATACACATTTTTACCCCCCTTAGAATCGGAATTTCGAAAAAGTACTTTTTTAGAATTTTTCCCGTTGTTGGAACTAACATTTTATTATTTTTTGTAGGACCTTAATTTCAAAAAATTTAGAAAGTACCAAAGTACATTTTTTACAACTTTTTACCCTTACCCAGAAAGTATTTTTTGGGAATGTTTTTATGTTAGAGGATCCTACATTCCAATTTTCAAATTAATAGGATTTTTTTCAGAAAAAAATAAAAAGAACAAAAGTGCTCGCTTTTTACCCTTCTTAGAATTGGTGTTTCGAAAAAGAACTTTTTCAGATTTTTTTCGTTGTTGGAAACAACATTGCAAATTTTAATTTTTTTGTAGGACTTCAATTTCAAAAACATAAAAAGTACCAAAGTAAAATTTTTTACCCCTCTTTACCCTTAGGAATTCGAATTTCCAGAAAGTATTTTTTTTGAATGTTTTTCCGTTAGAGGATCCTACATTATAATTTTCGAATTAATAGGACTTTTTTTTAGTAAAAATAAAAAGTACCAAAGTACTCCCTTTTTTACCCCCTTAGAATCGGAACTTCGAAAATGTACGTTTTCTGAATTTTTTCCGTTCTTGGAAGCACCATTGCAAATTTTAATAGTTTTGTAGGACCTTAATTTAAAAAATATAAAAAGTACCAAAGTACCATTTTTTACCCCTTTTAACCCTTAGGAATCCGAATTTCCAGAAAGTTCTTTTTTGGGAATGTTTTTCCGTTAAAGGATCCTAAATTTCAAATTTGAAATTAATAAGATTTTTTTTCCGAAAAAATAAAAAGTACCAAAGTACTCGTTTTTTTACCCCCCCCCCCCCTCCTTAGAATCAGAATTTCGAAAAAGTACGTTTTCAGAATTTTTTCCGTTGTTGGAACCACCATTGCAAATTTTAATATTTTTGTAGGACCTTAATTTCAAAAAATATAAAAAGTACCAAAGTACCATTTTTTACCCCTTTTTACCCTTAGGAATCCGAATTTCCAGAAAGTTCTTTTTTTGGGAATGTTTTTCCGTTAGAGGATCCTAAATTTTAAATTTCAAATTAATTGAACTTTTTTCAGAAAAAATAAAAAGTACCAAAGTACTCGCTTTTTCACCTTTTTCAACCCTTTGTTTTTACCCCTTAAAATCAACATTTCCAAAAACCCAGCCTTAGCGGATATGTATTCCAGGAGGTGAAACTACAATCCAAATTTCAAGGCTCTAGCTTCAGTGGTTTGGGCTGTGGGATGATGCGTGATTAGTATGTCAGTCAGTCAGTCATCAGTCAGTCACGCAGCTACTTTATATATATAGATAACAGTTGGTATAGTTTTGCATAAAAACATTATAGTAGTATTTTTAAATATCAATAACTATTTAAAATTACATTTTTAAATCTTGTTATTGCATGCATTTTTGTCGCTTTAGTAAAGTTGAAACAAAAAAATGTATTATATTTCAATGTGCAAAACACAAGGCAAATGCTTCATATTATTTTTTTTTTGTTTCAACTGTACACATTTCGTTAGCAAAACACTTTATCCGCAACGACCACTCGCCTTAAAGAAAAATGAAACTAAATTTTTTTGGTGGCTGCTACCACCAAAATATACAAAACAATAGTTCAAAAGTTTTTTTTGTTGTTTTTTGCATTTTTATTTTTCATTGGCTACTAACACTAATGCATACAAAACCGGTTTCGTTTGTTTATTTTATTTTTGTTTTCAGTAAAGTTAAGAATTCAATTAAAACATTAATTGAATCAATTAAAATGTTTAATTGAAGTTAAATTTAATATCAAATCCATTTTTAATTAAAAAAAAAATTACGATATTATTTTCTGTGTAGTTTTAGAAAAAATATCAAAAAAATTATTCGAAGTAATTATCACTTATTTTTTAACGTTTAAAAATTAAAATCGACTTTTTGAAAAAGTCCGAAATCTTCGATTTTTTTTTAAACGTTTAAAAGTTCTACTCTTAATTACGCAACCTTTAAGCCATAACACGAGATGTGATCGCAATTTGTTCTATTTTTTTTAAATTTTGAAAATTGCTTATATTTTTTGACTCTGATTTATTTTATATGGTGCTCCAAAAAAATAAATTGGTAGATACTGACCCTAACGTACCCTAGATATATTCAGTTCGAGGTAAAAATACGCCTCACAAAAATTAAGAACGATCGGACATGGGTAAGGCGTTCCGCATGGGCCTTGAAATTTAGAAAACGGATTACAAGGAAAAATATGAATTTTTTTCTGTTTTCTTAATTTTTTTATATTTAATTCAAGTGATTACAGAATTATGATGTGGAGTAAATTGCCAAAATGGTACCAAAAACTAAAATCGGTTGAAAATCAGCCAAGTTTTTACAACTTCCCAAGGCATTTAAAGTGTGGCAGACCACTTGATTAAGCAATACAATCCGATTTTTGAAATTCATTGAAATTTTCTACTGTAATAACATTTTTTTATTCTTCAAGTTGAAATGTAATTAGATGACAAGTATTTTTCATATTGTGTTTTGCTAACATGTTTTAAATTAATGCTAAAAATGCCTGCATTTTCAACACCCTTTTGAAATCTCTATTTAAAAAAAAAATTTTTGTTTTAAAATTTGGAAAAACCAAAAAATATTACACTGAAACATGAATAATGAAAAAATGTTATTACAGTAGAAAATTTCAATAAATTTAAAAAAAGGGACTCGTATTCTTTAATCAAGTGGTATGATACACGCTAGATGCCTGGGGAAGTTGTAATAACTTGGCTGATTTTCAACAAATTTTAGTTTTTAGTACCTTATTAGAAAGGCATTTTACTCCACATCATAATTCTGTAATCACTTGAATTAAAACTTAACTTAAAATACCAAAAAATTTGCGAAAACAGAAAAAGATTCATATTTTTCCTTGTAATCCGTTTTTTAAATTTCAAGGACCATGCTAAACGCCTTACCCATTTCCGATCTAAATTTTTGTGAGACCTATTTTTGTCTCGAAATAAATATATCTAGGGTAAGTTAGGGTCAATATCTACCAATTTATTTTTTTTGGAGCACCATATAAAATAAATCAGAGCCAAAAAATAAAAGGTGCAATTTTAAAAATAAAAAAAAATAAAAAAAAATTGTGATCACATCTCGAATTATGGCTTAAAAGTTCCGTAATTTAGAGTAGAATTTTTAAAGTTTTTTACAAAAAAAAAATCGAAGGTTTTGGACTTTTTCAAAAAGTCGATTTTAATTTTTTAATGTCAAAAAAGTTTTCTAAAACTACAGTTAAAGATCAACAAAACGTTGTTCAACTTTTTTTAAAATATCTATATTTTTTAATGGTCAAAATTAATTAAAAATTTAAATTTTTTAATTTTTTTGACAAAATCGCCATTTTAAAAAATTGATTACTCAACACCATCTTGGAACAAAAGTCTGAAAATTGGTTTCCAATTTGCATTTAATAAGTACTAAAACATATCCAAAAATAAAATAAATCGAAAGGGGTCGGGTGTAGGTTGTTAGGTTAGGTTAGGTTGTAAGTGGCTGCTGACGTTTTACGTCAACACACGTAGACTCTGAGGTCCATTGTGATACCACGGGATCGTAATAGGTTTCCCTACTAGTCCCTGTCGTTAAACCAGTTTGAGCTTCTTATGAAACTCGTTAGATGTTGAATTTTGACATCCGACAAATCTGAAAGATCGTACAGCTCCCTAGATCCCAGTGAAGCAAGTCGCTGACCAGAAAGTGCCGGGCAATGGCAAATAAAGTGTTCGATAGTTTCCAACTCCTCTTCATCCATGCAACTTCGGCAAAAGTCATTCGACGGCACATTTAACCGCTCTGCGTGCTTCCCTATAAGACAGTGTCCGGTAATTATAGAAACCACCGTTGAAATCTCTCCTCTTGGAAGCGATATCAGCTCACTTGTGCGCCCCTGATTAAGAGAAGGCCAAATCAGTCGTGTTGTCTCACACGTCCATACATTTGCCCATCTTTGATTAGTCTCCGTCGCGGAACAAAGCCGTAGGTTTTGCTTGCAAGTTTCTAGAGGCGTACCAACACATTCCAATTCTGTTGGAACCTGTAAGGTAGTTCCTAGTCTTGCAAGCTCATCGGCTTTGCAATTCCCTGGAATGTCTCTGTGCCCTGGGACCCATATGAGTCGTATGTTAAACTGCTTGGCCATCTCATTTAAAGACGTGCGGCAGTTAAGGGCAGATCTTGTTTTCAGAAACATTGAATCCAGGGACTTGACCGCGGCTTGACTGTCAGTATAGATGTTGACTGCGGTTGTAGACAAGACATTGCAGCTCAACCAGTCAGCCACTTCTTTTATTGCCAGCATCTCTGCCTGGTAAACACTGCAATGATCTGGCAATCTACGAGCCAGGCTCAACCCAAGCTCTTCCGAATAGACTCCAAAGCCCACTTGTTCGTGCAGCCTCGATCCATCTGTGTAAAAATTTATGGTAGCTCCACTACCCGGAGTATTCCCCATCCAAGACTCCCTGGATGGTATCATAGTGGTAAAGTGGCGCTCAAAGAGGCTCAAAGAGGGAGCACAGTCCACATTTTGTGGTATTGTTATCTTTTTCAAGATTGCGCTATGGCCACAATCACTGCTCCTCCATTGCAGCGTGCTATTAAGTCGAATTGCCGATGCAGCCGCATACTGCCTACCCAATATGTCCAAGGGTATCAGGTGATGGAGGATTTCTAATGCAGCCGTAGGTGTAGTACGAAGAGCACCAGTGATGCACATTGACGCCATTCTCTGTACCTTCGTGATAAAGACAAAGTTCGCTTTTGTTTCCAAAGCAGGCCACCAGACAATGATTCCATACAGCAAAATTGGACGCACCACTGCTGTATAGATCCAATGAACGACTTGAGGGCTAAAACCCCATCGTTTTCCAATGGCCCTTTTACAGGAATACAAAGCAATCGTTGCTTTTCTCACCCGTTCCTCAATATTACGCCTGAAATTCAGCTTCCTATCTAGAAATACTCCAAGATACTTGGCTCCATCTGAGAAGGTGATTTCAGTACCGTCCAGAGAAATAGGATCAAAAGCAGGAATCTTATTTTTCCTTGTAAACAAAACAAGCTCTGTTTTACTAGGATTAACTCCTAGGCCACAGTCTCTTGCCCATTTAGACAGATCTTTCAGAGAACCCTGAAGAATGTCCCGCAATGTTGGCAGATGCTTCCCCTTTACCGCTATCGCGACATCGTCAGCATATGCGATAACATGACAACCACGTGCTTCTAGAGATAGTAGCATTGAATTCAGTGCCAGGTTCCAAAGAAGCGGCGAAAGAACACCTCCTTGTGGTGTGCCCCTATTGACAAATCGAGATATGACGGACGCTCCCAATTCAGACGTTATACGTCTATTGGCAAGTAGGTTTTCCACCATTAAAACGATTTCACGCTTTACTCCCAGACCAGACAATGCCAATATTATCGATTCTGGAATGACATTATTAAAAGCCCCCTCAATATCAAGAAAGGCCACCATAGTGTACTCCTTTACCGAAAGCGATCTCTCGATGGTACCAACGAGCTCATGAAGAGCTGTTTCCGTTGATCGTCCCTTGCTGTATGCATGTTGCTTTGTCGAAAGCAACCTCGGGTCAATCACTCTACGCAGATATGAGTCTATCATTCGTTCCATTGTCTTTAACAAAAAAGAAGACAGACTAATTGGTCTGAAATCCTTCGGAGCTGTGTGGGAACTTTTCCCAGCCTTCGGGATAAATACGACTCTGGTATCCCTCCATTTTAAAGGAATATACGACCAGTTGATGCATGCTGTGTATAGATTATACAGCAACGGGGCTATATAGTCCAACACTTGCTGCAACTCAGCCGGGATTATACCATCAGGTCCCGGAGATTTATAGGGCCTGAAGCTTTTTATCGCCCAGATTAATGTTGGCATATTTATTATTTCCGAAGCAATTTCAGATGCTTGGGCGTCAGAACGTTCCAAAGCTTGAAACGGCGTCATGGAATTGCCCGGAAAATGCGTGTTTAAAAGGAGATCCAGCGACTCTCCACTGGAGGAAGACCACACCCCATTAGGATCTTTCAGGTATCCTAGGGTGCAAGGAGAAGAAGCCAGAACCTTGCGCAGCCTGGATGCCTCAGAAACGTCTTCTATGTTTCCACAGAAGTTTTTCCAAGAATCACATTTGGCATTTCTGATCATCTTTTTATAACTCTTAAGTTGCAGCCTGTATGCAGACCAGTCCTCGTCCGCTCTTGAAAATTTAGCCTTATTAAAGAGCTTTCTGCAGGAATCTCTGCTCGTCTGCAACTCATTTGACCACCAAGGTGGCTTTTTTTTCCCTCTAGGCTTTGCAGAAGGGCAAGACGCATCCAGGCACCTATTACAAACATTTGTTATATGGTCAACCAGACAGTCAATTTCCGCTAAACTATGCGGTTCAGATAGGGGTACTTCATCCAAAAGCAAAGAAAAAGTCTCCCTATATTTCACCCAGTTTGTTCTTCTCAGATTTCTAGAGACTGTCTCAACCGGGGCACGCTCCCTGAGTAAAAACTCAATGTACCGATGATCTGAGAAAGAATGCTCTTCCAAAACTCTCCAGTCATCAATTCTATCAGACAATGTATCTGATACAAGTGTTACGTCAAGAACCTCTTGCCGCGTACTTGTAACGAAAGTTGGTTCACTACCCTTGTTACAAATATACAGGTTAGTGCTTAACAAAAACTCCAAAAGTGATTCGCCTCTATCATTTGTGTCTGTACTACCCCATATCGAATGATGTGCATTAGCATCACAGCACACTAGTAACTGGTGTCCCCTAGATTCAGACTCCCGAATCAGACCGCCAACCTTCTCCGGGGGTATTGGCCCCGGATTAGGAAAATACGCAGAGGCGAGCCAAATAGATTTCCCATGAAGCTCTAAGCTAGCCGCTGTAACATCCATATCACTAAAAGTTGATAAAAAGAATATATTTAAGCCATTTTTCGCCAAGATGCAGGCTCTTGGTGAGCCCTCACCTTTGGCAACCATCAACTTAAACCCAGGGGTCTTCAATCCGCAAACCCTGCCACCCCGCACCCAGGGCTCTTGGATAAAAACCAAGTCAACTGCTCCTGTCGTCAGGCGCAGCAATAGTGCAGCTGAGGCTGCCTTACAGTGATGGAGGATGGGTCGGGTGTAAAAGTCAGTGATTTTGCCTGGAATGCCCCATATATATTCATGATTCTCGAACGATTTTTAGGCGATCTAGCGATGTCCGTCCGTCCGGCTGTTCGTCCGTCTGTAAAAAAAAACGCTAACTTTTGAAAGACTTTACGGAGGATCCTAAAGTTTGTCATATATGTTGGGCATTAACCTCTTCAGGTTGGTATTGCAACCCAGCTGGATTGCAATATCGGTCCAGTGGTTCAATAGTTATAAGCAAAAGAGTTAATTTCGGCAAGGGTTTTTCGCGAATTTACGGGACATAAAACACGCTTACTTTCGAACGACAAGTCTGAGAGTGCTGAAGCTAGGCATATATATTTGTCGTTTCTCCGGTTAAGTTCGTATTGAATTTCAGCCAAGTCGGTCTAGAAATTCAAAAGTTATTATCAAAACCGTGAATTTCAGATTGGTTTCACCTTGAATTCACGTGTTGAAAAGCCGTTAAACAAGTTTTTTAAAAAATGGTAAGTCACAAAAATATTTTACAACGTATTTTGGTCACTTAAAAATATTTTTACACTAAAAAAAATAAGCTCGAACAAAATTTTACACTAAAAAAAATTTTACGCTCAAAAAAAATTTAATTTTTTTTTTAAAAATTACTTAAAAAAAGTATTTTTACACAAAATAAAATATTTCTAATCAAAAATATAATTTTTTTCATGTTAGAAAATTTACTATCACTTAAAATGGGCATTGTGGAGGGTATTCATAGATTCGGCCAAGTCGAATTTAACTTTTCTACTTGTTTAGTTTCAATTGGTATGATACGAGTATTAAATAATTTTTTCATTTCTTATTTTTAAGTAAAATATGAACTGAAGAAGGAAAACATGACAATGGAGCTAAATCATTATCACTTTTCCTCGAATTTAGTTTATTCTACCATTTTTTAGTTAATTTTTTTCTGAGTGTGTGCTATTCATAAGTAAAGGTGAACTTTTCCCCTCTACCCTCAAGATTCAATGCCGAATGATTGCGCAACAGATTTAAAGGTGACAAAAATCGTTGCATATTACTTAAAGGGATGTATAATGCAACAACATGTTTTATAAGGGGTGGTGTCATAACATAATCTCATTGTTAGTTAGCAACACAAATCTACAAAGATATTGATGTCATTTGATCTTATTAGATTAATTTGGGAATAGAGGTGTTGCAACATATGTTTGTCCGTTTCCGTTTTTTAAGAAATACTTTTAAAAATCATTTTTAACGGGTTTTCCTAAAACATCTGCTTTTTATCTGTTAAAAAAAATAAGATTTTTATTTTAAATTTTCTAAAATTTAACACAAATACACAGCTTGAAATCTGTTTTTAGTATTCTTTCAAACTTTTACTACTTGAAGAAAGATAAAAGCACCTGTGGTGTTTTGTTTCTACCACCCAGTTAAAGAAATACCTGAAATAACCACAATATACAAGTTACAACTATTGAAAATCTAGGAAAAACTAAAATTATTGGAAACCGAAATAACCATCATAATTGATTTCAAAATCTTGTAAGAGTGTTTGAGTGAGTGGTGCACATATGACGGGAACTGGTTTGTTGTAAAATTTACAAAGAAAAAAAAAAAAAACAAGAAATGTGAACAAAATGCATTAGAGATGTTCAAAAAATTTAATCGGTTACTTTTATTAGTGCTTTTTCTGTAAGTACAAATCGAGATCGGTCTCTAATTATATTTGTTATAAGGGTTCAAGTTGAAAAAATACAGAAGAAAATTTTAATTTCTAAAAATTATAGACATTTCTGGTATTCCCATACCGGTTTCAAACACTCCAGTTAGTGTTATCATCAGTAGGATTTTACTTTATAATTTAAGAATTTTTTTTTTACTTTTGAGAGTTACATAAAATTTTAAAATTGATATTTACCACTTTCAAACCCCAAAAAAAAATTAACTAACCGAGTAAGAAAATTTTAGCCGATCTAGACCCGCCATATGATACAATATTGTATACGGAAAATGGGTGCCAAGTTCATCGATTGACCGATTCAATTTATCTTTCACATACAAAAATCAAGTGAAATGTTGTGTTTTTGTTGCCAACAGACCGATATAACTGAATACATTAAAAAACAAGTAGAAAAGTTAAATTCTACTTACAAGGGAAGTGTCCCTGGTGTCACCCTCCGATCTTCATAAAATTTGGATATGTTGTTAAGAACGAAAATTAATTCGACACGTAGTTTTCTTTAGCGGCCCAAACTCATTTTTATGGGGGGTCGATTTGTATGGGGGGAAATTTACCTTTTTCAGTTTTTCACGATTTACGCCTATTTAAACAAAATTAATATAGGCATGTGTGGTATCAGATTAAAGGTATTAAAAATACCTATCTCGCGGTGCTACCAAGGGGACAAATAAGTTAATATTTTTCGACTTATTAACAAAAATGGACTAAAATTTTGGTATTTTACTCAATATGACGAAAAGTTTTGCATGTTTGGACACGTTCTAAGCACACGTAGATAGGTTTTCCAAAGACCTTTCATTTGATATGTAACATGACTAAGTTTCTTTGCATAATATACACTCAAAATAATTACTCTGTTAAATACTCTGTAAAATGACTGTAATCTCAATTCGACAGATATTTGACAAATTTATCTGTCGAAATACAGATTTTAAGAAAATACTATGTATTTTCTTGTGATCGAAAAACTAAATTTTATCTGTAATTTTACTTTTTACTTTGTAATCTCTTTTTTACAGATAATAAACAGAGTTTTTTCGTTAAAATACGGATTTTAGAAAAATACCTTGGTTTTATCTCGTAACCAAAATAATAAATTATAAATTTCATTTGTAACTTATTGCTCTGTAAAAATAAAAATCACTTCACAAAAACTTCCAAATATGGCCGATAAACCCCTCTTTAAAAAGTGTCTTGAATTTCAATAAAAACTGGTAAATTTTACGAGGATGACGTGTAAAATTGGAGTTAATTGTTAAAAACTCGTAATATTCACAAAAATAAACAAGTATATTTACAATTTGGAAGCATTAAAGCGGGCAAGTTTAACAAAATTTTAATTAATTTAATTTTTTTAATTTTAATTAATGTTTTTGATGCAGAGAAGTTTTGCTCATAAAATGGATTTGACTAAAACTTTGTAAATTTACAGAGTTTTTTTTTGTAAAATTTTGAACTCATAAAATGCATTTAACTTAAACTTTGCAAATTTACAGAGTTTTTTTGGTAAAATTCTTTTCGCTTTTATCAATATTTTACAGATAATTCTATAAATTAACAGTTTTTATTTATCGAAATCATTTTACAGAGTTTTCTTCGTAAAATAACAAAAAATCTTGCTGGTTGGAAATCAATGGTATTTTCTGCTGGCTCAGCAGAGTATCTCTGTAATTTAACAGAGTGATTATTTTGAGTGTAGGAGATAAACGAAGAAAACTGCAAAATGACCTTGTCTTCCCCCCTCCTTTTTACCCCCTAAATATGAATCTGGCCGCTAAAAAAAAAAATACGTGTCCCTTTATTTTTTCTGATCTACAAAATAAAACCAATTCCCTAAATATCCGCGGGTGACACAAGGGAAACTTCCCTTGTTAGCCGAATCTATGAATACAAGGGTGGCAGCTATTTTGCAAAACTTCGAATTTCAAGGAGTTCACCCCTAATTTATTTTACATTTGGCCTAAAAATGCTACGCTAAAAATTTCAGCCAAATCGGACAACGTTAACACGAGGCGCATCGAGGTCAAAGGTCAAACACACGAAAATAGCCATATTTTGATGAAAAACATTGAATAAATGGTGTTGTTTTTTTGAATATATTGTTAAAAAGTGGTACACGAGTTGTTTTTAGTATAAGAAGATATATTAAAAATTTTTTGGGATTTCAATAATTAACCCTTGTAAGCCTTTTGGGGTCAAAATGTCACATTTTTTACAAAATGACCCCTAAAACACGAAAATCAGCCCCAATTTTCTAATTTTATTGAAATAAACCAATGGAAAACGACAGTGGCGTAGACAGGGGGGGGGGGGTTCACAAATTTCAGTATTCGGTATTAACTATTATGTACAAAAAACTTCTTAACAAAAATTTAAAAACATTTGAGAATCTGAAAATTTTTCTGAAGGAATTGTTCGTTTCTAAAAATTTTTCTGCCAGAAATTGTCTCAAAATCTGAAAACTTTTCTTTAAGAATTTCAAACGTTTCAACTTAAAATTCTAATGGATAATTGTCTCAGAAACTGAAGGTTTATGTATACAAAAAAGGGATCTAATTGTAAGTAATTTGTAGTAATAACATAAAAATTTATTACTAGTTCATATAACAATCTTCTCAGAATCTGGTATTTATTCTGACATTTTCTACAGAAAAAAATTTTTAGAATCTGAGACTTTGCCTTTGAAAAAATGTTCCAGATTCTGAGACTTTTAGATATAGTATCTATGTATATAATGTCTCAAAAATTTTAACTTTTACTCTGAATCTAATTTTTTCAATATAAAAATATCTCAGAATCGGAGGCCTTTTTTTTTGTGCTATCTAAAACTTTTTTATTATAAAATGTCTTAGAATCTGAGACTTTCTTAGGAAAAATGTCTCAGAATCTGAGAATTTTTTTAATAGAAAAGATGATTTATAATCTTGAATTTTTTTATAGAAAAAATGTCTCAGTATCTGAGAATTTTTCTATAGGAAAAAATGTGTCAGGATCACAAAATTTTTCAATTGAAAAAATATCTCAGAATCTTAGAATTTTTCTTTAGTAAAAATGTCTCAGAAGCTGAGCATTAAAAAAAAAAAAAAACTGTCAAATTATGAGACTTTTTTAATAGCAAAAATTTCTGGGAATCTGATACTTTTTCTTTAGAACCTGATGGGTTTTCTTTAGGAAAAATGTATCAGAATCTGATTCTTTTTATAGGAATGGGAATGTATTAGAATCACAGAATTTTTCTATAGGAAAAATTACTTTTTCGATAGGAAAAATGTATCAGAATCTGAAACTTTTTCTATAGGAAAAATGTCTCAGAATCTAAGACTTTTTCGATGTGGAAAATATCTCAGAATCTGAAACTTTTTGTAGGCAAAATGTCTCAAAATCTAAGATTTTTCTATAGAATAAATATCTCAGAACCTTTCTTAAGGAAAAATGTCTCAGAACCTGAAATTTTTTCTTTAGAAAAAATGTTTTAGCATCTGATACTTTTTCTTTAGCAAAAATGCGTCAATTCAGAATCTGAGACTTTTTTTAAAGGAAAAATGTATCAAAATCTGCGACTTTTTCTATAAAATAATGTTTCAGAATCAGAGAAAAAATGTCTCAGAATCAGAGACATTTTTTATATAATAAATATCTTGGAATCTAAGACTATTTCTACTTGAAAAATGTATCAGATTCTCAGACTTGTTCCATAGAAAAAATGTCCCGGAAAAATTTAAAATTTTTGGGAGAAAAATTATCAGAATTTATTTTCTCTTAATCAGTTACATTGTGTTTCAAGGGAAAGACGGCGGCAGTTTTTTTAACAAAAAATCTTGTACTTTGCTCAAACGAGAACTACAATTTTATTTGTAATTTTACAAATTTATTTTCGTAATTGTATTTTACCATTTTGAAAGGTTATTTTACAAAAAACTCTTATTTTACAACAAAGTTTTTATTACGAGGATTCTAGTTGATTTACAAAAAAACTGTTTTTGTTTGTATTTTACAAACAAAAAACAGTAATTTTTAAAAAATTACAGTTTTATTTGTAATTTTACAAATTTATTTTCGTAATTGTATTTTACCATTTTGAAAGGTTATTTTACAAAAAAAACTGTTATTTTACAACAAAGTTTTTATTACGAGGATTCTAGTTGATTTACAAAAAAACTGTTATGTTACAAAAATTATGTTATACGAGGATTTATGTTGTTTAACAAAAAAAAAAACAATTTTATTAAAAAATATTTTAAAGAAAGTAGACAAAATTTTGAAAAATTTATTATGAGGACTCTAGTAAATTAACAACAAAAACAGTTATTTAACAAAAATGATTTTATTACGAGGATTTATTTTGTTTAACAAAAAAATTTTTTTTTTGTAAATTTACCATTTTGGTTTGTAAATTTACCATTTTTTTTTAACTTTTTACCATTTTTTCTTGTAAGTTTACCATTTTTATACCCTCCACTTAGTGATAGAGGGTATATATAGGTTTGTCATTCTGTTTGTAACTCATCGAAATATCGATCTAGGACCCCATAAAGTATATATATTCATGATGCCCGATCGATTTTAAGACATTCTAGCGATGTCCGTCTGTCCGTCTGTCCGTCTGTCCGTCTGTCCGTCTGTCCGTCTGTCCGTCTGTCCGTCTGTCCGTCTGTCTGTCTGTTGAAAATGCTCTCGCGGAAAAAATATTGCACAGAGATGACTGAAACTTAACATATTTATTGGAAGTTCTCCCGAGAAGTTTGGTATTGCATTTGAGCGATATCGGTTCAGCGGTTCAAAAGTTATGAACGAAAATGTAAGCACACCTCAAAAATTTCAGTACATTCAACATAACCTAAAAATACAAAATGCTTTAATTCGGCTTCTGGTTGACATATGTGAACATAATTAAACACCAAATGGTATTTAAACAAGTACGAACATATTTTTTGACAAAAAAAGAAAAAATCGCGGATTTTTTTTACCAAAATTTTTTTTCGCGAAATTTTTTTTTTACAAAATTTTTTTTTTTTTCCTTTTAAATAAAGTTTTTTGCAATAATCTTTTTGAAATTGTGGAGGGTATCACTACATTCGGCAAGGCCGAATTTAACTTTTTTACTTGTTTTTTATTTTTTCCGGTTTTAAAACAACATCTTTACCAATAAAATTGGTTATGGAAATCCTCGTAATTTTACAAGAATTTTACCTACCACAACAGCCTCGTAAAACACGAGATTTTTTGGTAACTTTACAAGGTTTTTTTTTGAGTATAAATGAAAAAAAAAATGTTGGGCCCCCTGCGAAATAAAATCCTGGATACGCCCCTGGAAAACGATATTTATATTCTATTCTATCATAAATACTTATATATAAAATACTGTCTTTCTAGGATGTCATTAACCCGTTTCATGGTAAGGTCAAAAGTATGCATTATATTTGGCGTGGTTCTCAAAACTGATATTTTGATTTTTTAAAAATTTTCTTAAACAAAATTAAGAAAAATGCTGAAAAAAACCACAGAATCCTATAAAAAATATGTTAGCATATAAAATAAAATTTTTTTGAGGGATATCCCTCGGATAGTTTGGCTGGGGCATCGATTTAAACTCAGAGGATTTCGAGGAAAATGCCTTTTTTGCCCACAATTTACTCAATATGGAAAAAATTTGGTAAATATTTTAAAATTTCACAAATTAAGGGCCATAAATTGTAAAAAACAATGTTAGACTTTAACCCTAAACGTTTTAGGAAAATGGAATAATATTAACCCGGTTTTTATTAGGGTCAAAGGTCACATTTTGGGATATTTAGAGTTTCTTTAGAACAAGGCACCTAAATATGAAATGTTTATTGCGATTTTTCATAAAACTTGGTATTATTATTGTACGAGTTCAGAAAAATTATTATTTAATTTTTTTTTAATTAACCCATGAACATATATAGCTTTTTATTTTCTTTGATTTCTATAAAACTTGTTGTAATTATTGTGCGAGGTCAGAAAAATAACTATTTGAGTTTTTTTAGTTAACCCATAAATGAACATGGGGTCAAAATGGCCCAGCACATTAAAAATTCTTAATATATTTTTTTTCGATTTCTATAAAACTCGGTTTAACCATTGTGCTAGGTCAGATAATTTTTTTTAATTAACCTTTAAATGAACAACGGGTTAAAATGACCCAGCATGTAAAAAAAATCTTTGCATAAAATATTTTATGCATAAAAATTCTTAGTATATTTTTTTCGATTTCTATAAAACTCGGTTTAACCATTGTGCTAGGTCAGATAATTTTTTTTTAATTAACCTATAAATGAACAACGGGTTAAAATGACCCAGCATGTAAAAAAAATCTTTGCATAAAATATTTTAACGCATTCATTTATGGGTTAATTAAAAAAATCAAATAATTATTTTTCTGACCTCGCACAATAATTATAGCAAGTTTATTAGCAATCGAAAAAAAATAAAAGAAAATTTTATGAAATTTTAACGTGCTGGGCCATTTTGACCTCATGTTCATTTATGGGTTAAATTAAAAAAAAAAATCAAATACATTTTTTTTCGTACTCGTACAATAATTTTACCAAGTTTTATAAAAAATCGCAGTAAATATTTCATATTTAGGTGCCTGTTTCTAAAAAAACTAAATATTCCAAAATTTGACATTTGACCCGAATTTTTTTTTTTAAAAATCAAAATATCAGTTTGAGAACCACGCCAAATATAATGCATATTTTTGACCTTACCATGAAACGGGTAAATGACATCCTAGAAAGACAGTATTTCATATATGAGTATTTATGATAGAATAGAATATAAATATCGTTTTCGATTGGTTTATTTCAATAAAATTAGAAAATTGGGGCTGATTTTCCTGTTTTTGGGGTCATTTTGTAAAAATTGTACAAGGGTTAATTTTTGAAAACCCAAAAATTTTTAATATATCTTCTTATACTAAAAACATTATGAAAAATATGGGAGGCCAGTTAACGGCCACGCCCACTTTTAAAAAAAATTTTAATTTTGGCTGTAATTTCTTTAAACTTGGTATATATACTCTGAAGGCCTGTAGAAATAATATCACAAAAAAAGGGGGCGGTCAGACAACTGCCACGCCCACTTTTTAAAAATATGTTTAAAAAATATGTAAAAACAAGGTTTACATATCGCCCCACTGTAGTCGGCGTCGCAGACGGTCGCACAAGTTAGCCGTTGAAATAAGTTCTATGGATATTGGTCAATATGTCTGAAAAAGTCCGGCGACCAATAGAGACCAAACACAAAAGTTCTATTCCATCAAAAAAAATAAATATATAATTTTCTTTTTAAAAATTTGTATTATGTTAAAAATTTAATAAAAAATAGAAAAAATTGTTTAAAAAAAGAAGAAAAGATGTGACTTAAAGCCTTTAAATATCCTTTAAAATTATCAAAAAAGGGTGTATAAATATCTTTTTTTGTTAAAAAGTTTAAACAGTTTAAAATCGACTTAATTAATGCGAAATAATGAACACTATTTTCAGGATTTTACAAGATGCAACTTTATGCAACCACATGTTAATAACGAACAGAATTATCGCTCTTACACTCAAAAAAATCCATTAACTTAAACTTTGGAAAATTTTTCTTCAAAATAGTTTATAAATTTTCCCACAATTTAGTTAAATTTAACTAAAATTTGGGAAATTTTCCCAACTTTTAGGAAAAAAATTTAGTTCATGGACTGTTAAATAGGCCATAATTTTCCTTAAATGAAATTCCCAAATACATGGAAGAAATTCTTACCGTCAAATAAATTTTCCCTAAATAATTGAAAAATAATCTTTATTTTTAAGACATATTTCTAAAAGCAAAATTTAGTTAAAAAAATTCAGTTTTAGGACGTAATTTCCTACCAATTAGTCCATCATATTCATCTTCTTTAATTTGAGGAAGTTTTTTCCACAAGTTTAGTAAATTTTTCATAACATGAAATTGTTTAGTTGATTTATTTATTTTTTTTCATGCTTGCTTGTAGTTCACATTTTGTTTATTATTTGTAGTATATGAAAAAGAGAGTTTGGTCTTGTATAACAAGTAATAAATTTAATGTTTAAATTTTTTTCTACACATTTATGTGTTAGGGAAACAATAATATTTTCATCACAACAAAGGTCTTGGCTTTGGCGTGTTTTCCCATAGTCTGGGAACAAACGTTAAAGACAAAGTCTTTGTTGTAATTTAACTTTAAAAACTAATGAAATTTATTACTTGACTATAAGAAACAAAACGTTTTTTTATATTTGAAATACAAAATGTACATAATGAGAATTCTGTGTGTATTCACATGCTATTCTATAAATAATCCAATAAAAAAATATGAAAATAACTAATTTTTAGGAAAAATGTCCTCATCAGAAATGTTTTTTTAACTAAAAAATGGGAAATTCTTTCCCACTTTCTAGTTCAAATTTGTCCTTATTTTTAGGAAAAATATGGACTAAAAAGTAGGAACACATGGCAATGGAGCTAAATCATTATCAATTTTCCTTGGATTTAGTTAATTTTCCCATTTTTTAGTTAGTTTTTTTTCTGAGTGTAGTTAGTTTTTTTTCTGAGTGTATGAGAGTATTTCCGTGCTATTAGGGATGTTTTATAATACATACAAACAAATCATAAAATTCGGGGAACTTTTTATTTTTGTCGGCACTGTGCACTGGACCGATTTCGCTGGATTGCAATACCAACCTGACCAATGCCCAACATATATCGAGGGCCTATATGCAAAACCCTCTATTTTCCATTTTAACGAAAATGAGTTTTTTGATGGCAAAATATTCAGTAAAACGGCCCTTATCTATGGTGTAAAATTCAGAACAAAAATATTTTTTTTTTTGCTATTTTATTTGCATTTTTGGTTTTCGCCATCTCTTACACAATTAATTTTTCTGAATGCAAACCCCTCTATCTTTTCAAATAATTAATTTATAAATAATTTTTTTTGAATAATTGCATCTTTCATTACATGTTTTCATACAAATTTTTGCATGCTGCACATGAATTTGTCATCGAAATTCCAGAACCACGATTTTGGTCCACTGATGCTAATTTTTTCTGAAAATTTTTGTTTGACTTTTTTGAAAAATATGGCTTAAACTTTGGAGTTCTTGTGTACATTATAAAACGAAAATTATAATCTTAAAAATCCCTATGCTGATCAGTAGGGATGAGATTTTCATGCACTAAAAAATCGAAAATATGCGCTTAAAATATGCGCTAAAAATTTTAAAATATGCACTAAAAAACATCGAAATATTCACTAACAAATTTTTTTTGTGCAATAAAAATCTTGTTTTCATAGGAAAAACTTCTTAAAAAGCAAAAGGTAACGCTGGGTTTAATTTGTAACATTTAAAACGTTATATAAGCAAGATCTTTTAGAAATTAACACAATCTATAAAAAAGTTTAAAGAAAAAAAAATATTTTTCTTATTTCCAAAATAGATTTTTAAAATTTAAAATAGTTTTTTGAACAAATAAATTTCAATTTGTGTTTTTGCTTGTTCATGCCAAAATATGCAAAAATATGGAAAAATATGCACTTAAAAGTTAGAAATATGAACAAAATATGCATTTAAAACCAAAATATGCAAAAATATGCATTTTCACCAAAATATGCAAAAATATACAAAAACAAATCCATGTCATTTTAAAGCAAATTTCTTGATTCGGAAAGATAATTGGTCGATATCGCTTTTAGACTATCGACAAAAAACATGCATTTGCATGGAAATCTCATCCCTACTGATCAGTATCTGTGGACCAAAATCGCGTTTTTAATTTTTTTACTATTTTTTACACAACATACTCAACAGCTTGTCAACTTTTGAGACGAATTCTATAAAAAAATAATTTTTGTCTTAAAAATCCGCACCTGTGGACCAAAACCGCGATTTCGAAATTATTTATAGGCCGTTATCATTAATAAATTACGTTAAAAATTAACCGATGTCATAAATGTAATCCTAATAATTCATATTTATTAAAATGCTAAACCCTCTATCTGATCATGTTCATTCATGTACTTAATGTTTTTGAGAAACAAAACCCTCTATCTATCCTCTAAAATCCCTAATAGTGCAAAATTTTAAAAACAAATTATATGTGAGATTCAGTAGTTGATTTAAAAAAATATTGTAGATTATCGAATTTTAATTGGCTCTCCTGAAAAGTTGTGTTTTTTAGATAGAGGGTTTTGAATATAGGCCCTCGATATGCAAAACTTCAGGAGCCTCCGTAAAGTCTTTCAAAAGTTAGCTTGTTTTCAACAGACAGATGGACAGACGGACGAACGGACATCGCTAGATCGTCTTAAAATCGAGCGATTATGGGGTCTTAGACCTATATTTCGAGGTGTTACAAACGGAATGCCAAACTTACATACACCCTTTATCACTAGAGTGGACGATATAAAAAGACATAACTAATTCTTCCATAGTTTATAATTTTCCCACAGTTTAGTTAAATTTAACTAAAAGTTTAAATATTTTCCTAACTGTTACACTAAAAAAAACCTTGTAAAATGGGAAGAAACATTTGTAGCTCTTATTTGCTGCTACCTCCTAATTGACAAGAATTTCTTATAATTTTACAAGCTTTTTACTAATAAAATTTGTTATTTTACAATAGTAAATTTACAATTATTTTGAGGCGATAAAACTTACAAGGAGTTCTCGTGACTTTACAAGATTTTTTGCTACCTCCTATTTTACGAGAATTCCTAGTAAAAATTACGAGCATTTTTGTAATTTTGCAAGCTTTTCATTAATAAAATTGTAAATTTACAACTTTTTCAGGCGTAATAAAACTTACAAGGAATTCTCGTGAATTTACCAGATTTTTTTGTAAAAAAGTAGTAAATTTGTAAAATTACAAAAAAAATTGTAAAATTACAAAAAAAAATTTAAATTTCGATCGAAAATTTGTTGTTAAAAAACAAGGAAAACTGTCAAATATTGGATTTTATATTATGTGTAGGAAACAACTTTTGTTCAAGTCCAAAATTTTCCTACAGAGTTAAAACATCCTTATTCAACCGGCGCACAGTGCGTTGAGCCCATAAACGAAGGGACAAAATAGAAGGAGTAGTCAGATATTTTTGAAATTTTGTACACTAGCATAAAATATCTTAGTTAAAAAAAATATGAATTTTTGGAAAATTCGGTGCAAGGACGGGCCTACCTCCCATGTGTCCTGAAATTTAAAAATGTTATTTTAGCCCGCAAATTTTAAAATTTAAAAGGATAAAATGTCATACAAAAATATTTTTCATAAAATTCCAAATTTAACTAAGGGTTTTCAAAATCCAAAAATTCGTGCGATATAACCAAAATGCGTAAAAATGTAAAATTGTAAAGTACAATATATTGTGAAATTGTGTTTTACCAGAGCAGCGTAAATTAGTAGTAAAAAATGTATAAAATCTACATTTGAGCTAAATATTGTTTATACATGTCTTCAATAAAATTTAATGGTGGTTCCTTTCTTCAAACATATAAACCCTATATCTACCATTTTAAGGGGTAATTTTAGTCCCATTTTCAAATCTTCTTATTGAAAACCAATAAAACATGCGTTTAGAGGTTTAACATATTCTACAAAAATTTTTTTTTTCAAATTTCTACTAAAGCTTTTTAAAAGCCATCAGTTTGGGACTACAACTATATCGACATTTCGGAACATTTTAACCTTTTAAACTCACGTTTTATTGATGTGCAATGATTATATGTTAGAAGAAGGACTAAAATGACCCCTTAAAATAGGATGCATAAAATAATGCATTCTAAGAAAAGAACCGCCATCAAATTCAACTGAAGACATGTGGAAATATTATTTATCTTTGAAGTTTATTCCATTCGGTTTGTTTTTCTTATTTCAAAACCATTGAAAAAAAAATTGAAAACTACAGTGGGCCATAATTTTTATTTTTTTAATTTGAGGGAAAAAGAATCGCACGAAAAAAATGAATGAATTTTTTTTATAAAAGTGTTCTTCAAAAACTGCACTTTTGTCAAAAATAGCCATAACGAATAAAGAAATTTGCGTTAAAATGGTGTTGATTTGTTTTTGCATATTTTGGTAAAAATGTAAATTTTTGCATATTTTGGTTTTAAATACATACTGTGTGCATTTTTCCTGCTTTTGATTACATATTTTTGCTTATTATACCCTACACCACACTCTGGTACAGGGTAGAGATGGGCGCTGGTCACGTGTTTTTAGTGATTCACGTGAATCACGCGTGAGTGTGAGTTTTTTTATTTCAATCACGTGATTGTGAGTGAGTGTGAGTTGAAAAAAAATCTGAGTGAGTGATTAGTGAGTGAGTCATTTATTTTTTGCGTGAGTTTGCGTGATAAAATTTTTTGATTTGCCCATTTTTTTTAAATTTTTTGTAAAAAATTTTTTTTTGCATTTTTTTTTTCTCTTTGTTACGAAAATTTTATTGCGTGAGTAGATTTTGCGTGAGTGATTAGTGAGTGATTCGATTATTTTTTGCGTGAGCGTGAGTGAGTGTGAGTCAAAATCCACTCACGCGCCCATCTCTAGTACAGGTTATAATGAGTTTGTTCTGATGTTTGTAACTACCCGAAATATTGGTCCTAGACCCACTTTTAAGTATACCGATCGACTTATAATCACTTTTTGAGCCGACTAAGCAATGTCCGTCCGTCCGTCTGTCCGTCTGTCTGTCTGTCCGTCCGTCCGTCCGTCTGTCTGTCTGTCTGTCTGTCTGTCTGTCTGTCTGTCTGTCCGTATGTCCGTCCGTCCGTCTGTCCGTCCGGCTGTCTGTCCATGTAAACGGTGTAAACACGATACAGGTCGCAATTTTTAATCAATTGACTTGAAATTTGAAACTTAAGCCTCTTTTGGTCCAAGGACAAAGCCTATTGAAATTGAAAAATCGGTCCATATTTATACCTAGCTCCCATACAAATGCCCTCTTTGGTTTTGGCTCAAATGACTCTAATAGCTGCATTTTAATAGGTACATTTTCGAAATTTGACAGGTAATCATGTTTCATCCACACAAATCACCATTTCGAATTAAATTTCCATAATTAATTAAAGAAATCGGACCAGTTCTTCTTGTAGCCCCCATACAAACCACCTTCCACCTTACAAAATTAATCACTATCTATAGTGAAGTAGTATCCCAACGTCTCCAGCCAAACCCCCAATAAACATTTTTGCTTTTTATACCCTCCACTCTAGTGATAGAGGGTATATATAAGTTTGTCATTCCGTTTGTAACACCTCGAAATATTGGTCTAGGACCCCATAAAGTATATATATTTATGATCCTCGATCGATTTTAAGTCGATCTAGCGATGTCCGTCCGTCCGTCCGTCCGTCTGTCTGTCTGTCCGTCCGTAGAAAACACGCTAACTTTTGAAAGACTTTACAGAGGCTACTGAAGTTTGGCATATATGTTTGTCATTTACCTGGTTAGGTTGGTATTGCAATCCAGCCCAATCGGTCCAGTGGTTCAAAAGTTATGAGCAAAAGAGTAAATTTCGGCAAGGGTATTTCGCGAATTTACGAGATAAAAAACACGATAACTTTCGAAAGACAATAATGAGACTACTGAAGCTTGGCACGTATCTTTGCCGTTTCCCGGGTCTGTTTGGTTTTAAATTTCAGCTCAATCGGTCCAGCGGTTCAAAAGTTAAAATCAAAACCTTGAATTTCAGATTAGTTTCATCTAAAATGCCACGTGTTTTAACAAGTTTTAAAAGCATTGGTGGTAACTAAACAATGCTTTTCAAACTTGTTTAATTTTAAAGCAATGCTTTTTAAACTTGTTTAGTTTTAAAAGCATTGGTAACTTAAAAATTACACTCGAAAAAAATTTTACACTCAAAAAAAATTTTACACTCAAAAAAATTTTACACTCAAAAAAAAAATTTACACAAAAAAAAAATTTTTTTTTTTTTACAAAAATGACAATATTTTGTGTAAGAAATATTTTTACAGTAAAAAAAACATTACACTCGAAAAAAATTTTACACTCAAAAAAAAAAATTAGTAATTTTTCTTTAAAAAAAAAAAATTACAAAAAAGAGTTTTTTACTCAAAATAAAATATTTTTAATCAAAATTGTTAAGTTTTTCACGTTAAAAAATGTACTACCCTTTAAAAAAAATGCATTGTGGAGGGTATTCATAGATTCGGCAAAGTCGAATTTAACTTTTCTACTTGTTTATATGTTGAATGGTATCAACAATTGGATACCTGAAGGTCCTCCTCACATGTGTGGACCTATTTTTGAACCTTAAAAGTTGAAATTCCTGAAAATTTTTAAATGCTCATGTCTCGGAAAATACAACATCAATTTAAAAGTCCGAATACCCAAAGTTTTTAAATTCTCAAGACCCTAAACCGAATCGGACAAATATTTTGGATCAAAAATTATGACAATCCTTAAGGTATCCAATTGGGTGTGGGTCTATTAGTGCCTGGTAGGGTTATAGAACCAGTCAGTTTTGTACTCGTTATTCGAATATTCATAATTTTACAAAACTAATTTCTGGCATTTTACATTCTCAAACATATTCGTTGAAAAAAAAAAACTTATAAACAATCTCAACACTCAAATGCCAAATAGTGAAAACGACATGATCAACATTGACGTCCATCAAATATTGTAATGATCTTTTCAATGTGTTGTTGTGGTTGTTGTTGTAACCTGCTGCTATTGTTTTGTTGCCGATATTGCCGCTCTTACTGGCCGGGGTTTATTGAACATAATGGTGTGGAAGTATATTTTATAATTTAATGCTTGGCTTCTGGTTAATTACCACTTTCGTTACATGGTTGATACGCATAAAAAAAAAAAATAAAAAATAATTGTAGTTAGAAAATATAGAAACTAAAATTCCATACGAAATATCTAAGAAATGATTGATTCTGAACAAATCATAATCATCATGAATGGAATCAATGAATCAATATGATGATGGTGGATAGTTGAATGAATGATTGTATGGACGGCTAGATGGCTTAATGGTTAGTATTTTTTAAACTATCCAGCTGTTTAATGTGTGTGTAAAGTTACTTTCAACGCTTTGATCTTTTTATACCATCCAACAATAGTATGGTGGTATACTTACATTGTCATTCCATGTGTAACGCATCGAAATATCGGTCGAGGATCCCATAACGCAATGGTTCCCAACCTTTTTTGCGTCATGCCCCACTTTAAAGTTAAAAAAAATACAATTTCCCCCCTACACTCAAGAAAAATTTTTACATTTTTAAAAATTTGTTTTACAACTCAAAATATACTTGTGGTTAATCAAACTTTTTGTTAAAATCATCGTTTGAACAAAGTTTTTAGAATAAGTGTTCAACAATCAACTAAATAATTTAATTTAAATAATATTTTTTTAGTTTATTTAACACAAAAAATCTTAAACAATTTCTCGTTGCCCCCCTGAAGCATTCAAATTGCCCCCAAGAGTTATATATTGTGATTACTACTAATAACTTTACCCTTTTCCCTCCCTATATATTTGCATTCCTTATTATATTTTATATTTCCATTATCTTGTTTCCTTAAATATGTAAATTATCATCTTATTCTCTTTTATACTAAATTATCTAATATTATCTTTCACGCTCAATTATTCTATTCTTCTTTCATATCTTATTATTTTGTATTATCGTTATTTTCACATTATTTAAACTTTATTTACCGTTACATTCAAACTATATAAAAAGAGAAGTTTTAGAATATTTTAGTTGGTTGTTAATCAGAACTCATAAGAAATGTTTAAAGATTAAATAAAGACATTTTTAAAATAATAAATAAAAAATAATTATAATATAAAACTATTTACGCACGGTTTTGTTTTAATTAATTCAAGTGGGGCGAGAATCAAAGATTGGGAACCATTGCCATAAAGTATAAATGGGGCATTCCAAGCCAAGTCACTCACTTTTAGACCCGACCTCTTTCGATTTATTTTATTTTTGGATATGTTTTAGTACTTATTAAATGCAACTTAGACACCAATTTTCAGCCTTTTATTTGAAGATGGCGTTGAGTAATCTATTGTTCAAAATGGCGATTTTCTCAAAAAATTAAACAATTGAAATTTTTAATTAATTTTGACAATTAAAAAATATAGATATTTTAAAAAAAGTTGGACAACGTTTTGTTGGTATTTAAATATAGTTTTAGAAAAAAAATATGAAAAAATTATTCGAAGTAATTATCATTTATTTTTTGACGTTTAAAAATGAAAATCGACTTTTTGAAAAAGTCCGAAACTTAAGATTTTTTTTTAAACGTCTAAAAGTTCTGCTGTAAGTTACGCAACTTCTAAGCCATAACTCGAGATGTGACCGCAATTTGTTCTATTTTTTTTTTTTTTTTTTTAAATTTTGAAAATTGCACCTTTTATTTTTTGACTCTGGTTTATTTTATATGGTGCTCCAAAAAAACTAAATTGGTAGATACTGGCCCTAACTTACCCTAGATATATTCATTTCGAGGTAAAAATATGCCTCACAAAAATTAAGAACGATCGGACACGGGTAAGGCGTTCCGCATGGGCCTTGAAGTTTAGAAAACGGATTACAAGGAAAAATATGAACTTTTTTATGTTTTCTAAATTTTTTTTGGTATTTTAAGATAAATTTAAATTCAAGTGGTTACAGAATTATAATACGAAGTAAAATGCCTCTCTAATAAGGTACTAAAAACTAAAAGCGGTTAAAAATCAGCCAAGTTATAACAACTTCTCCAGGCATCTAAAGTATGGCAGACCATTTGAATAAGCAATACAATCCGATTTTTGATATTCATTGAAATTTTCTACTGCAATAAAATTTTTTTATTTTTCATTCAAATGTAATTAATTGACAATAATTTTTCATATGGTGTTTTGCTAACATGTTTTAAATTAATGCTAAAAATGCCTGCATTTTCAAGACCCTTTTGAAATCTCTATTTTAACAAAAAAATTTTATTTTTTTGTTCCATAATTTGGAAAAACCAAAAAAATAATACACTGAAACCTGAATAATGAAAAAATGTTATTACAGTAGATAATTTCAATAAATTTAAAAAAGGGACTCGTATTTTTTAATCAAGTGGTATGACACACGCTAGATGCCTGGGGAAGTTGTAATAACTCGGCTGATTTTCAACCGATTTTAGTTTTTAGTACCTTATTAGAAAGACATTTTACTCCACATCATAATTCTGTAATCACTTGAATTAAAACTTAACTTAAAATACCAAAAACATTTAGAAAAGGGGGAAAAAATCATATTTTTCCTTGTAATCCGTTTTCTAAACTTCAAGGCCCATGCGGAACGCCTTACCCATGTCCGATCATTCTTAATTTTTGTGAGGCGTGTTCTTACCTCGAAATGAATATATCTAGTGTAAATTACGGTTAGTATCTACCAATTTAATTTTTTTGTAGCACCATATAAAATAAGTCAGAGCCAAAAAATAAAAGGTGCAATTTTAAAAATTAAAAAAAAATTAGAAAGAATTGTGATCACATCTCGAGTTATGGCTTTAAAGTTGCGTAATTTAGAGTCGAATTTTTTGTAGATTTTTACAAAAAAATCAAAGGTTTCGGACTTTTTTAAAAATTCGATTTTAATTTTGAAACGTCAAAAAGTGATAATTACTTCGAATAATTTTTTTAATATTTTTTTCAAAAACTACATTTAAATATCAACAAATCGTTGTGCAACTTTTTTAAGATATCTATATTTTTAACTGGTAAAAATTAATTAAAAATTTAAATTTTTTAATTTTTTTTAAAAATCGCCATTTTGAAAAATTGATTACTCAACACCATCTTCAAATAAAAGGCTGAAAATTGGTGTCCAAGTTGCATTTAATAAGTACTAAAACATATCCAAAACCAAAATAAATCGAAAGGGGTCGGGTCTAAAAGTGAGTGATTTGGCTTGGAATGCCCCATATATAACACCGTCCGACAAAAATAAAAAAAGTCGTTGAGCTCGAACTGGATAATATACACTCTAATTAAAATGATTTCAGTTTCCTACTATAAATTGGGTAAATTTACACAAAGTGTGTAAATTTATTTTAAATTATTGGAAATTTACCCAATTTATAGTAGTATATTATTGGAGTTTGTTGAAATTTACACTCAGAAAAATAACTAACTGGAAAATGGGAAAATTAACTAAATCCAAGGAAAATTGATAATAATTTAGCTCCATTGCCATGTATTCCTACTTTTTAGTCAATATTTTTCTTAAAAATTAGGACCAATTTGAACTAGAAAGTCGGAAAAAATTTCCCATTTTTTAGTTAAAAAACATTTTTGATGAGGACATTTTTCCTAAAAATTAGTTAATTTCATATTTTTATTGGTTTATTTATAGAATAGCATGTGAATACACACAGAATTCTCATTATGTACATTTTTTATTTGAAATATAAAAAAACGTTCGTTTCTTATGGTCAAGTAATAAATTTCATTAGTTTTTAAAGTTAAATTACAACAAAGACTTTGTCTTTAACGTTTGTTCCCAGACTATGGGAAAACACGCCAAAGCCAAGGCCTTTGTTGTGATTAAAATATTATTTTTTCCCTAACACATACATGTGTAGAAAAAAATGTAAACATTAAATTTATTACTTGTTATACAAGACCAAACTCTCTTTTTCATATACTACAAATAATAAACAAAATGTGAACTACAAGCAGCGTTGCCAGGTACTTTTTTCCGTTGTCCCCAAAAATATAACAAAATATCCCCAAAAATCCCCAAACAATAAAAAAAAAGTTTTTTTTAATTACACAAAAAAATTTTTCTTAATTTAAAAAAAAATTATTATTAGTGGTAATTTTATAATTTTATTTCGTAGATTTAGCAATTAAAAATCCCCAAACGCGTAAATAAACATTGTTTGGCAATTTTAATATACATTTTACAGCCGAAAAATGCAAGTTTTGCTGAATAATTTCCGTAATCTCGTAGTAAAGAGTGGTTATCACTAAAACTATTTTTAAGAAGCGTTGATTTTATTTAATTTAGCTTGTTGTATTATATAGATTTAATTACGAATATCCCCAAAAAATCCCCAAAATAATTTTGGAAATCCCCATAAAAATCCCCAATCCCCAAATAAGATTTGTTGTCCTTTTTTCTAGCATGAAATCCCCAACTTTGGGGATAAATCCCCAAGTCTGGCAGCCCTGACTACAAGCAAGCATGAAAAAAAAATAAATCAACTAAACAATTTCATGTTATGAAAAATTAACTAAACTTGTGGAAAAAACTTCCTCAAATTAAAGAAGATAAATATGATGAACTAATTGGAAGTAAATTACGTCCTAAAACTGATTTTTTTTAACTAAATTTTGTTTTAAGAAATATCTCTTAAAAATAAAGATTTTTTTTCATTTATTTAGGGAAAATTTCTTTGGCGGTAAGAATTTTTTCCATGTATTATGGAATTCCATTTAAGGAAAATTATGGCCTATTTAGCAGTCCATGAACTAAAATTTTTTCCTAAAAGTTGGGAAAATTTCCAAAATTTTAGTTAAATTTAACTAAACTGTGGGAAAATTTATAAACTATTTTGAAGAAAATTTTTCCAAAGTTTAAGTTATTGGTTTTTTTTGAGTGTACCAAACTTATAGTAGGAAACTGGACTCATTTTTTTAGAGTGTACGTTTGAAACTAGAGTCTAAATGAAGTAAAACTGCATTTACAGTTTTTCATTTCGTGGTCCTGTTTCCTTTTAGAAGGACTTCAAAGATTTAGAGGACTAAATTTTTTTAATTATTTTTTCAATATTTATACTTGTCCTACACTAAGAAAATTATGTCATTAACTCTTTGTAGGTTATTTTAAAAAGGAATCAGTAAAGTTATTTTAAAAGAAAATCATTAATTTTATAAAGGATTTCTTGTTTTCTACTAATTTTGTAGTTAAAAAAAAAAATAATTTACTGTCTTAAAACTGAATTTTCTGTTACATTCAATTTCGGCAGTAAAAAAATTCTTCAAGAGTTTTACTGTTTTTTAATACAAAATAAGTGAATATTCACTAGTTTTTTAATGTTTTGGTAAGTCATTAAATTAACATTTAAAATTGACTGTAATGTGTTTTTATTTTAAATGAAAAAACAGTGGAATGGTTTTTAAATAAAATTTCATTTGTTTTAAGTGAATATTCACTGGAATTTACCTACATAATTTGAGTGTAGGATGCCACTAGTGATAGCAAATGAAAGAGGAGGATATCCTCTAATTTTCATGTTTTATTATTTTAACATATCAGAAAAAAGGCGATAAGTTTCGTCCTTTCAAAAACGTATCCTTCAATACAATTAAAAATTTTCAACAAAATATTTCGATAAAGTTTTCAAATGACTTTACTTACATCCTTTTATCCTGATATTGCAAAATAGAAAAACGGAAAAATTAGGGCAGATCCTCCTCTTTCATTTGCCGTCACCAGTGTCATCCTAGAACGAGTACAAATATTTCAAATATTTTACAAAATGTATCCTTTTAAACTTTGAGGTCCTTTTAAAAGGAAACAGGATCACGAAACGAAAAATTGTAAATGCAGTTTTACTTCTTGTGATCACTACTTTCGGGCGTATATCATCCGGCTCATGTTTAATATTGGCTTTCGGACGGTGTTATTGATCGATGATAGATTCTAAAACATTCTAGCAATGTCCATGTGTCCGTCCGTCTGTCCGTGGAAGGCACGATGCAGTCCAAACTAAAACAGCTAGACCCCTGAAGTTTGGCAAGAATATGTCTAACGGTCAGAGGCCGGTTAATTTCGGAAACGGTCAAAATCGGACCAGGGGGGAAAAGTTCCCTACTCCAAAAAAAATCTTTGTTTTTTTTTTTGCACATTTGTTAAACAATTTAACCATTTATGTGTCAGAGGTAGTTCAAGTGTGCCCCAATGTCACCCGACGATTTCTTTTCCTCTCAAAAAACGCCCCTGAAAATTTTTTATATTTTTTTACATTTTGGAGGGTATAAAAGATTCGGCACAGACGAATTTTACAATCTCACTTGTTTTGTTTAATATTGTAGTTTCTTTAAAATCTTTAAAACAAAGCTCTCGTGCAGAGCTTTTCTTTATACAATTTTTAAATAACTTAATTGATCTTTTACGGTACCTATTCATTGATTGAAAAATTGGAATATGTGTTGTATTTATACTAGAGATGGGCACATGAGCAGATTAGAGCGCTATTAACGTGATTCACTCGTGATCACGCGTGAGTGTGACTGAATTCAAATTTACTCACGTGATTGTGAGTGAGTGTGAATGGAGAAAAAAATTGCGTGAATGAGTGTGTGTGAGTACGATTTTTGCGTGAGTGAGTGTGCGTGAGTCGATTTTTTGCGTGAGTTTTTGTGATTTATTTTCTCTTCATAATTCCTTTCGTATCAAAAAAAAAAAAACAACAAAAAAATTGTAAAATTTGGCCAAACTTAAGATTTTGTCCCAAAAAAAAGCAAAAAAAAAAAATTAAAATTTCACTGAAAATTTTTAAAGATTTTTGAAATTTTAGTTTTTGATTTTTTTTTGTATGAATAAGAGTTTCGTGAGTGTGAGTCAACGTGAGTGTGAGGGAAGCTTACGTGAGTGCACGTGAGTGTAAGTGAGTGTGAGAAGAAAAATATGTTCGTTACTGAGTGTACGTGATTCAAAAATTCCTGTAGTGATCGTGAGTGAGTGTGAGTCAAGAATCACTCACGCGCCCATCTCTTATTTATACGATATGAATTCTGGTTTAAATAAAAATTTAAATTAGAGGGTCTATATAAGTTTGTCATTCCTTTTGTAACACCTCGAAATATTGGTCTAGGATCCCATAAAGTATATACATTCCTGATCCTCGATCGATTTTAAGACGATCTATTGATGTCCGTTCGTCCGTCCGTCTGTCTGTTGAAAACACGCTAACTTTTGAAAAACTTTACGGAGACTCCGAAGTTTGGCATATATATTGGGCATTTACCTGGTCAGGTTGGTATTGCAATCCAGCGAAATCCATCCAGTGCACCACTGCAGTGGTTCAAAAGTTATGAGCAAAAGACTGAATTTCGTCAAGGGTTTTTCGTGAATTTATGAGATAAAAAACACGCTAACTTTCGAAACACAACTCTGAGGTCGCTGAAGCTTGGCATATAAATTTGTCGTTCCCCTGGCCTGGTTCGTATTGAACCGGTTTAGTGGTTCAAAAGTTATTAGCAAAACCGTGAATTTCAGATTAGTTTTACCTTAAATTCACGTGTTGAAACCCCGTTAAACATGTTTACAAAAATATTTTACAACGTATTTTTGTCACTCAAAAATATTTTTACACTAAAACAAAAAAAAAAAAAATACATTCGAAAAAAATTTTACACTCAAAAAAAATGTTACACTAAAAAAAAAACATTTTGTAAATAATTTTTTTTTTTCAAAAATTATTAAAAAAAAGTTTTTTTACACAAAATAAAATATTTCTAATCAAAAATTTTATTTTTTTTACGTTAGAAAATTTACTATCACTTAAAAAGGGCATTGTGGAGGGTATTCATAGATTCGGCCAAGTCGAATTTTACTTCTCTACTTGTTTTTATGTAAATTTATTTTATTAAATCAGCTCCTACCGCCTCAATAGCGCCTCTTTCTATGGGCTATCGATTAAAATTGTTTTTTTATTTGGAAAATTTTCAGAACCCGTTCTGAAATTTTCCATTTTTTAAAAAAGTCAATTTATCAAAAATCTGCTCAGTTTCAAAAAAATAAAAATAAAATTAAAGTGTATATGTTTGCCATTTCACACAAAAAAAAATTCAAACATGTGTTTTTCGTTTTTTTTTCGAGAAAATCGCATTTGAATTTTTAATTTCTTAACAATTTAGTAATTTGCTTGTATTTTCTTGTTTCAACATAGAGTATGAATAACATTTATGCAAATATAATATTTTGAGGATGTTTATTCTGGCTCGAGGTCATTATTTTTTTTACTAATTAAAACCATGATATTCTCATAGCATAATTTTCAAGAAAATTATTTTTTTGTTTTAAATTTATTTATGTTGGTCATTTTTGCAAGACTTAATCGACACGTGTTTCGGAATTTGTCAAGATTCCATTGTCAAGATTATTTAGCAAAAATAGAAACGATTTACTACAAAGTAGCAAACGAGTCACATGACAAATCGTTTGTACACAAACTAGCATATTAATACATATTCGCCTCTATTCGCAATGAGAATTAGAAAGACGAAGTAATTGTACCATACTAATAAGGCAACGATTTCTCACAACAACAACACAAAAAACATATTGTTGTAGTCCAATGGACTATCGTATGTAAAATTGTTTTAAATATTTTTGTTGGTTATTGACAATCGTTGCCTTATTAGTATGGTACAATTTCTTCGTCTTTCTAATTCTCATTGCGAATAGAGGCGAATATGTATTAATATGCTAGTTTGTGCACAAACGATTTGTCATTAGACTCGTTTGCTACTTTGTAGTAAATCGTTTCTATTATTGCTAAATAATCTTGACAATGGAATCTTGACAAATTCCGAAACACGTGTCGATTAAGTCTTGCAAAAATGACCAACATAAATAAATTTAAAACAAAAAAATAATTTTCTTGAAAATTATGCTATGAGAATATCATGGTTTTAATTAGTAAAGAAAATAATGACCTCGAGCCAGAATAAACATCCTCAAAATATAATATTATAAAAGTCGAATAAAACAATTTTTATTTTTTAATAACAATTAATCAGAATTTATGCAAATATTTAATACTCATTCGCTACGTTGAAAATTGTTATGAAATTTAATATTCAAATGAGATTTTCTCGAAAAAATCGAAAAACACATGAATTTTTTTGTGTGGGTAGAAAAACATTTAAATGTAAAAAAAAGACAAAAGTGGCCGGATTTTTAATAAATTGACTTTTTTAAAAAATGGAAAATTTCATAACGGGCTCTGAAAAACTATACAGAATGTAAATTTTTGAGATTGTGGTGTATTCCGTTTTAATTTGATAAATATTTAAATAAGGCAACTCGGCACAAATTTGACAATTTTTCCAATATTTGACCACGCCTCCTAAGCCCAGTTTTTGAAAAATTGAAAAACCAAAAACGCAATTTTCTTAGTTCCATATAGGACTATCCATAAAACCTATTCCGAAATTTACGGGACACATGTTTTTCTGTAGCGGGACATTTGGTGTGGAATGCCTAAAAAAAATACAAACTGAAATTAAAAAAAAAAATTGGCAAAAATAATTAATTTACCAATTTAAAAAAAAAAAAATTCAATTAAAACGTTTAATATTGTGTAAAAAAGTTTTTTTATAATTATATATAATTTGATAAATTATATATAATTATATAAAATTATATATAGAGGTAAAATTTTCCAAAAGTTGGATAAAAATTATATAAAATTATATATAATTTGATAAAAATATATATAATTATATCCAGGATTTGTTGGATATAATTATATAAAATTATATCAAATTATATTTAATTTGATAAAATTTGAAAAAATTTTATATAATTTTATATAATTATATCCACCAAATCCTGGATATAATTATATATAATTTTATCAAATTATATATAATTTTATATAATTTTATTCAACTTTTTGGAAAGTTTTACCTCACTCAAAATATTTTGTAGGCAAAAACAAATGAATAACACACTTAAAACTAGTGAATAAACAATTTAAAACCATCCCAGTAACTATTCATTAGTTTTAACAAACATCAACATTTATTTTTTACTGTTGACAAAATTTTCTAAAATAAATAACATTAAACATTAAAAAATTACGGTTTCTTCATTCTTTTTTACCAACAAATTCGAAAAAAATAACCTACGAAAACATTAAAAATTAATGATAGTTCTGTTATTTTTACCAACAAATTCCAAAAAAATAACCTACGAAAACAATAAAAATCAATGATTTCGTATGTTATTTTTTACAATTTTCTATTGAAATATTTTTTTTTTTAAATTTTTAATAAAATTTTGGGGAATCGATCCCGCAATCAACTACATTTTGGCCAGACACTCTAACCATCGTGCCAAAGTCACTTGATACAAACATGTTTTTATATTTCTATAAATAATTTTTTGATTTTTTTTCTACAAAAAAATAACCTACTTGTGTAGGTACAAAATAATGATATCTCATTTAAAAATACCAACAATTTAAAAAAAACTTACTTACACAAATCATTAAAAATTTAAAGAATATTCAGTAGTTTTTACTTACAGAACAAAAATAAATGACTTTAAAAATTAAATGTTAATGAAAGTCTTTATTTTTTAGTGTGTTATTTTTGAAATAAAGGATAGAAGTAGTCATTAATAAAAACTGAACATCAAACAAATGTTTTTTCTTTTAAAAACGACTAAACGTAAAATTTTTTAAATAAACTACAAACAGTTAATGACATAATTTTTTAAGTGCTCTATATGGGGCTTTCCATGTGAAATCGGACACTTTGAAAAACTTTTTTTTTAGATTTTCCCAATTTGTTTACAGTTTTTAGTACCCTTCGAAAACTCCTTCGTGGTAAATTTTCAGATTTTTTTGATGACCCGTTCAAAAGATATCGAATTTTTAAAAATTGGTAGTTTATTCCTTTACTCAAACTTCTTTTAATCATAACTTCTTCAATAACGGTCCAAATTTCAAGTTTTTTTTCAAAATTTTCGTTTTTTTACGTACTTTCTAAAAAAAAATCCCAAAAAATTCTTAAAAGCGCTCTAGTATGCGATTTTTAAGTTTAAAAATTTAAATCTCATTTTTAAAAATGTTTGTACTCTTCGATTTTTTTGAAATTTTTTTGTGTAAAACTTCTATCAATTCTACATTTTTTTTGCCCAGGAAGATCGTGGGATAACAATTATTACTATTTTTTTAAATTTTTTGAAAAAATTTTATTGTAATTTTCCAATCTTAAAATCATTTGTACTGCTCCAATGGTGCGTCATAGAGGGGTCCTTAATAAGACCGACCCCCATTAATTTTTATGTCTTAACATTTCTTTGGAACAGACTAATACCCTATCTCCAATTTCTAAGGGGGCTCCCACACAAAACGACATTTTTAAAATTTGTTCCAACCGCTCTAACTGCCCTAATAGTGCCCTAAGAGCAACAAAATGTATGACCGACCCACAATATTTTTTTAGTCCAAACATTTTCTCTGAACTCACCTACCCTTTATCTTTAACTGTTAAGGCGGTCCCCATACAATTTTTTTTATTTTTTGTAAATTTGTTTTATGTAATCAGCTTCTACCGGTCCATTGGTGCGTCCGAGAGGGGTCATTAGTGAGACCGACCCCCATTTATTTTTACCCTAAAATATTTTTTCAAAACATACCTACGCCCTATCTCCACTCCCTAAGTAGGCTCTCATACAAATAACAGTTGGAGCAAATTTTATAAAAATATAATTTTTTATGGTAGCCTACTTAGGGAGTGGAGATAGGGCGTAGGTATGTTTTGAAAAAATATTGTAGGGTAAAAATAAATGGGGGTCGGTCCCACCAATGACCCCTCTCGGACGCACCGTTGGACCAGTAGAAGCGGATTAAATAAAACAAATTTACAAAAAATAAAAAAAATTGTATGGGGACCGCCTTAACAGTTAAAGATAAAGGGTAGGTGTGTTCAGAGAAAATGTTTGGACTAAAAAAATATTGTGGGTCGGTCATACATTTTGTTGCTCTAAGGGCACTATTAGGGCAGTTAGAGCGGTTGGAACAAATTTTAAAAAATGTCGTTTTGTGTGGGAGCCCCCTTAGAAATTGGAGATAGGGTATTAGTTTGTTCCAAAGAAATGTTAAGACGTAAAAATTAATGAGGGTCGGTCTTATAAAGGACCCCTCTATTACGCACCATTGGAGCAGTAGAAATGATTTTAAGATTGGAAAATTACAATAAAATTTTTTAAAAAAATTTTAAAAAATAGTAATAATCGTTATCCCACAATCTTCCTGGGCAAAAAATTTGTAGAATTGATAGAAGTTTTACACAAAAAAATTTCAAAAAAATCGAACAGTACAAACATTTTCAAAAATGAGATTTAAATTTTAAAACTTAAAAATCGCATACTAGAGCGCTTTTAAAAATTTTGTGGGATTTTTTTTTAGAAAGTACTTAAAAAAACAAAAATTTTGAAAAAAAAAAAAAAATTGAAATTTGGACCATTATTGAAGAAGTTATGATTAAAAGAAGTTTGAGTAAAGGAACAAACGACCAATTTTTAAAAATTCGATATCTTTTGAACGGGTCATCAAAAATATCTGAAAATTTACCACGAAGGAGTTTTCGAAGGGTACTAAAAACTGTAAACAAATTGGAAAAATATATTCGATTAGAGTTTTATTCTAGTTCGAGGCCCAAAAATATTTCTATTTATGATATTGTCATAATAGAGTATTTTTAATTTATTGCTTTAAAAAAGTTACTATCTCATAGTATGTCAGACATACTATGAGATAGTAACTTTTTTAAAGCAATAAATTAAAAATACTCTATTATGACAATATCATAAATAGAAATATTTTTGGGCCTCGAACTAGAATAAAACTCTAATCGAATATGTATACATATATAAAGGCCGAATAAATACATTTTATTTTTATGTACCTTTTGGTACTAAAAATAAAAAAACAACATTCAAATTGGAAAAATCTAAAAAAAAAAGTTTTTCAAAGTGTCCGATTTCACATGGAATGCCCCATATATAATTTTATATAATCACACTGTACGACACGATTTTGCACCCATGATCGGGATCAAAAAATTCTCCTAGTTTTTCTAGATCAATTCGTTTTCGCGTTTTATTAGCAAATCAATATTTTGTATATAGTCGAGTTTTAATCACTTGGGGAAGTGAGAATTACGCGCGCAGCAGTCAATCGTGATGGCTTAAATTAAGCTGAAATACTTGCAAATAGTATCAGATAAAATGTGCGAAACATGAGGAAAATCGGTCCATGGGTTTAAAAGTTATGAAGAAATTTCTCAAATTTGGACGATTTTTCACATGTTTTTATACCCTCTTTTAAATGATAGAGGGTTAAAAATACGGTAAATTTTGCATTTGTTATTTCCCTGGTCAGGTTGGTATTGAATTTCGAGAAAATCGATCCAGTGTTTCAGAAGTTATGATCAAAACCGAAAATTTCGAATAGAAATCATCTTGAATTCCCTCTTTCAAAAAAACTTTAAATGCTCTTTAAAAATATTGCTATGCCACAAAAATATTTTACAAAGTAATTTAATCGCTCGAAAAAAAATACACTCAAAAAAATTTTACACGCAAAAGAAAGTACACTCAAACATTTTTGGCCGTCCAAATTGTCTATGATGGCAACAAAAATAAGATGTGTGCATTGCAAAAAGATGTTAAAAACTTTCCCAGAGTTGCAACCATTTTCTTTAGAATTGCCACTAACAAACAACCAGAATAGTTAAAAACGACTTGGCCGAATTCATGCATACCCTCCATTAGCCCCTTTTAAGAGATAGTAATTTTTCTAACGTGAAAACAAAATTATTTGGATTAAAAAACTCTTTTTCATAATTTTTGTAAAAAAAAAAAATTGAGAATAATATATTTTATTTGAGTATAATTTTTTTTTTTAGTGTAAAATTTTTTTAAGTGTAATTTTTTTTTTTAGATTGTAAACATTTTTTAGCGATAAAATTACTTTGTAAAATATATTTGTGGCATACCAATATTTTAAAAGAGCATTTAGGGTTTTTTTGAACGAGGAAATTCAAGATGAAACCACGGTTTTGATCATAACTTCTGAAACACTGGAACGATTTTATCGAAATTCAATACCAACCTGGCCAGGTAAATAACAAATATATATGCCAAACTTTAGGAGCATCCAGATCGTCTTTCAAAAGTTAGAGTATCAATATATTCGGTAAAGTCGAAGTTAATTTTTTTACTTGTTTTGTATAAATTTTTTTTTTTTTATAAAATTCAAAAAACAAAAATCTAGTTATTTCGTTTTACAAATTCATGTTAAAATTTCTTCAAAATATGTGTGTTTGTATATAATTATGTATATTCAATACCATGCGCGGGTACAAGGGGGGGGAAAAAGGGGAAATTTCCCCCCCCAGACCAAATTTTAAAAAGAAAAAAAAAAGAAAAAAAAGAAAGAAAAAAGAAAGAAAAAAGAAGAAAAAAGGAAAGGAAAAGAAGAAAAAACAAAAGAACAAAGATCGAAATTTTCAAAAAAAAATTTCTAAAGGAAAAAAATTTTTAATTCCGAAAATTTTTCATAGAGAAAAATTTGAAAATTTTTAAAGGAAAAAATCTAAAAGTTTTTATTGGAAAAATCGAGAAATTTTTAAAGGAAAAATGTGACTAAATCTAAAATTTGTTTGGGGGAAAAATATCTGTCAATCTAGACGTTCTTGCTATGAAGAGAAATTTTCTTTGGGAAAAAATTTGACTTTTTCTATAGGAAAAATGTATCAGAATCTGAGTCTTTCTATGGAAAAAAAAATCATCAGAATCAGCGACTTTTTCTATAGGAAAAATATCTCTGAATCTGAGGCTTTTTTCTAAAATGTCTCAGAATCTAAGAATTTTATCTAAAATGTCGCAGAATCTGTGACTATTTTTAAAGAAAAAAATGTCTCAGTAGCTAAGACTTTTTAGATAAGAAAAATATATATACTTTTTCTTTATGAAAAATGTCTCAGAATATGAGACATTTTCTGTAAGGAAAATATCTCAGAATCTGAGAAAAAGTGTCTCAAAATCTGAGACTTTTTTGTATAAGAAAAATGTCTCAAAACCTAAAACTATAGGCAATATGTCTCAGAATCTGAGTCTGTGACTTTTTCGATAGGAAAAAGGCTTAAGTATCTGAAACATTTTCTATAGGAAAAAGGTCTCAGATCCTCTGAATTTCAGTCTTATTTTATAGGAAAAAGAGTTAGAATCTGAGACTTTCAATTGGAAAGGGTTTCAGAATCTCAGACTTTTTCTCTAGGAAAAAACCTCAGAGTCTGAGAATTTTTCTATAGGAAAAATGTCTCAAAAACTGAGACTTTTTATATTAAAAAAAAGTTCTCAGAATCTAAAAGTTTTTCTATACGAAGCAAATCTAAGAATCTGAAACCTTTTTTTATGTGAAAAATATTCCAAAAATGATTAAGAGTATTTTTTTCTATAGTAAAAATTTTAAAAATCTGAGCTTTTTTCTGCACAGAAAGAATTTGAAACTATTTTCAATCAACAAAAACGCGGATTCAATTAATTTTTTTATTGAAATTCCTCCAATCAAGAAAATTGTTATACCAATCATCAAATTGTAGGTGATTAATTAAATATTTTTTCAATCAAACATTTTTTCGATTTTGATCACAAACTTGATCAATTTTTTATTTATAGTCAATCAATTGATTTAACGAATGAATTGTAAGCTTATGAAAAAATTATGAAAAAATTCATAAAAATTTTTAATTCGACAGTTAAAAACAGAAATTTTAATCAAAACATTGATTGACTCAATTTAATTATGTTAATTAATAGATTAAATTAAAAATGTTAAGCCAATTATTTTGTGCGTTTGGAAAAAAGTTCATGGAATCTAAAAATTTTTTATAGGAAAACAGTCTCATGCTCTGAGAAAATTTTCGTTAAAAAAGTCTCAGATTCTGAGACGTTTTTCCTATAGAAAGGAAAAGCATTTTTTTACGAAAAAAAGTCTTAGTCTTATATTTTCTATGTAGGAAAAATTTCTTCTATTAAAAAACTCTCAGATTTTGACTTTTTCAAACAATAAATCTGTTAGAATCTGAGACTTTCGTCTTCATTGAAAATATAAAATTGTATAGCTTTTCCTTCACTTTTGTTTCAAAAAAACATATCCCTGTTTTTGCTCGTCGGACTAAGGAAAATTTATGATTTTTTACATTCGAAGTAAAAAAAAAATTTCCCCCCCTAAACCCAAAAGCTGTACCCGCCACTGTCAATACATATCAGTATACAACATTCTAACGCACGTAATTTTAAATTATATAAAATTATAATCACCAACAACTATATAATTTTGTACTGTGTTTTTGTTGAAAATAAAAAAAAAAAAAAAAATAATAATTTAACATCAACCACTCTATCTTTTGTACAAGTCAAAATCTTTGCACAGCAGAAGATGAAGAAATGAAAGACTTTTGTATCAGTCCATAATTTGTTTGTCTGTAAATTATACGTTAATATGATGAAATGTCTGGTGACCTTGAAAAAGAAAATTATTAACTGATTTTTTTGCGTTTTTTTTTGTTGTTATTCTTTTTAAACTCGTACATAAATTTAATTAGAAAATAAAAGTTTTTTTTTTTTTTTTGATAGGAATTTGAAAATTTTATACAATTACCTATTAATTTATTGCTGAATCTGTTTATGAAATTTGTCAAATATTGTTTTCATAACGAAATTAACTACAATTAGCACGAATCGGAAAGATTTTTTCGAAAAGCGGGTGGGTAAACCTAATTCGAGTACACTAACAAGTGTCGAGTTGTCTTGATTCGAGTTTGCAAATAATCGAGATATTTCATAATCGCGATTACGATTAAAAAAAACGCCGTTAATCGCGATTAACGATTAATCGAATTTTTAAATAATTTGAATAGCTTCATTAAAAAACTTTTTGGAAATTTCCATTTCAGAACGTACGAAAATTCAAAAACTAATATTTTTAAGAAATAAAATGATAAAGTTCCGAATTTCCATAGCAAAAATAAATCGAGATTTAGGTACAGAATTTTTTTTTATACCATATCATAGCGCTTTCAAACTGCGCTCTGCAGTACAGGAACAATTTTTTATATTATTTGTTAAGATATTTTTTTTTTAAAAACTTATAATACCTTCCGATAGCCAATATTAAACATGATCCGGATGATATACGTCTGAAAGTAGAGATCAAATGTAGTAAAACTGCACTTACAGTTTTTCATTTCATGATCCTCTTTCCTTTTAAAAGGACTTCAACATTTTATAAAATATTTCTGAAATATTTGCATTTGTTCTAGGATGCCACTGGTGATGGCAAATGAAAGTGAAGGATCTTCCCTAATTTTTTATTTTTTTTATTTTGCCATATCAGGACAAAAGGATGTGAATAAAGTCTTTTTAAAACTTTATCAAAATATTTTGTTGCAAATTTCGAATGATATTGAAGGATAAAGTTTTTAAACGTTGTAACTTACCTCCTTTTTCCTGATATCTAAAAATTATAAAATAGGGAAAATATGGGAGATCCTCCTTTTTCATTTGCCATCACCAGTGGAATCCTAGGACAAATGCAAATATTTCCGAAATATTTTACAAAATATATCCTTAAAAATTTTGAAGTCCTTTTAAAAGGAAACAGGATCACGAAATGAAAAACTGTAAATGCAATTTTACTAACTTTAGCCTCTAGTTTAAAGTTTGAAAAAATTACGTTATTTGACAAAATTGTATGTCGAATTTTTTACCAAATATATATATTTTTACCAAAAATATATGCTCTGATGATTTCCTTAATAATTTATCCGATTTATGTCTCTTTCAAATTAATGGTATACACAACAAAAATGGTAAAATATTAGATTTAGTATTCGTTAATGATCCAACTGATTGCACAATAAAAAGATCTAGCCCTGTAACAAATCCAGAAGACGGCTATCATCCGACTATTGAAATAACATGTTCTATTCAACTAGATCCTGAGCCAAAAACTATTCATGACAGTGAGAAAGTATTTTGTTTTAAGAAATCAAACTATCGCATGCTAAATAATCTTATTAAAAACACAAACTGGCCAGGCTTGCTATCTACTTTTGATACCGGCCCCCCGAATATTGATTTAATGATCGACAACTTTTATAAAACAATGTTTGCAATTATGGATAAATGCGTGCCGAAAAATGAAGTCTTCAATCATTCTGGTCCTCCATGGAGCTCCAAGCAACTTTCAAAAATTAAAAATAAAAAGAACAAACTTTACAAAAAATATAAAGAATCTAGTTCGCTCATTGATTTTGGTAATTATTCTATCTGTCGAGCTGAATATAATCTACTAAATACATCATTATACAACAATTATATAAATAATATAAAAAACGATTTTAAACACAATCCTAAGTCCTTTTATAGTTTTGTTAATTCTAAAAGAAGATGTCAAGAATATCCGCCGGTTATGAAATTTGAAGGCCGTCAATCCGATGATACTTCTGTAATAAGCAATATGTTTGCAGATTTTTTCGCTAAAACATACTCCGATATGAATTACAAGGAATCTACTATTTATCCGTACCCTTTGGTTTCAAATCAAATAATTCAATTGTCATCTATCGATCACTCAACCGTTTTAGAAAATTTAATAAATCTAAAATCAACATTTAATCATGGACCTGATGGAGTTCCGAGTTGTATACTTAATAATTGTGCCGAAAGTCTTTCGATACCTTTATCCTATTTGTTCAACATTTCTATTAAATACGGTTATTTTCCAAAACTTTGGAGAGAATCTTATATCATTCCATTGCATAAATCTGGATCAAAATCCGATGTGACAAACTATAGAGGTATTGCCAAGCTAAGCGCAATCCCCAAACTCTTCGAAAAAATTATTACAGATTCCCTTTGCCACCAAGTTACTTCAATATTATCACCTTTTCAACATGGATTTCGTAAAGGTTGCTCAACAACAACCAACCTCTTGCACTTTACAAAATTAATAAATCGTGGATTTGTTAAACAATGTCAAACAGATGCTGTATACACCGATTTCAGCAAAGCCTTTGATAAAGTTAATCATCGTCTTCTTCTTTATAAATTGGATTCGCTGGGTTTTAATTCTAATAGCTTGAATTGGATTACATCATATCTTCTCAATCGAAAACAAAGTATTAGATTTAAAACTAAGTCATCGAAACTCATCAACGTTCTTTCGGGAGTTCCTCAAGGTAGCCATATAGGACCAATACTGTTTTCTTTATTCATTAACGATCTTCCCACCGTAATAAACTTTTGTAATATTCTGCTATATGCTGATGATGTGAAAATTTTCCTAAGCTTTAATGTTCCGTCTGATCATTATTTTCTTCAAGACGATTTGAATAATTTTTGCGAATGGTGCAAAACGAATCTAATGGAGCTGAACTTGAAGAAGTGTAAACATATGCGATTTAATAGAAAAAAATGTGTAAACGCAAATTACTTTTTAGGAGAACACCAATTAGAATTAGTTGATGTTTTTCTGGATCTTGGTGTGTTATTTGATCCAAAACTGGACTTCATATCACATATTCATATGACTGTAAACAAAGCTAGAGGTGTTCTTGCATTTGTTAAGAGATGGTCAAAAGAATTTACTGATCCTGAAATTACAAAACAACTATACACATCCCTTGTAAGACCAATTTTAGAATATGGATCTGTCGTTTGGGACCCTCAGTATAATGTCCACAGCAATCATATTGAATCAGTCCAAAAACAATTTCTTTTGTTCTGCCTACGAGGTTTACGATGGAACCCATCTATAAATCTTCCATCATATCCAAGTAGACTTGGTCTTATTAAATTACCAACTCTAAAAAGCCGAAGAATAATGCTCAATGTATCGTTTCTGTTAAATGTGATAAATAATAATGTTTCGTCGGAGTTTCTTGTAAACAATATTACTTTTAATGTTCCCCAAAGGCCTACAAGGTACTTCCAGCCTTTATCATTACCTTTTTTTCGCAGTAATTATGCAAATAATGATCCGTTAAGAAGAATTTGTAAAGATTTTAATGACCTTTATAATTTGATAGATTATTCATCAACTGTACCAGTTGTGAAAAGAAATATAATACTGTATCTAAACACATAATAATATTGTGTCAATGTTCTTGTTAACTTTATTGCAATCATATTTTAAATATTAAGTATATATTAACATTATATAGTCTGTAAGGATTTAATCTATAGACTGAATAAATAAAAAAAAAAAAAAAAAAAAAATCCGGTCAAAGAAATTATTTGGATATATTTTTAAAACAAAATTGAGGGGTTACTAAGATCAGAATTAAATTTTTGCTGGAAGTTTTAATGACTTTTACAATAAAAAAGGAAAGAAAAATTGCAAAGAAGTTAAATGAATCATGGGCCAAGATTGTACATGTTTTAAATTCGTCGTAAAAACAGTGTATTTCATACACTCAAAAAATTATGTCATTAACTGTTTGTAGTTTATTTAAAAAGTTTTCCGTTTAGTCGTTTTTAAAAGAAAAAACATTTGTTTGATGTTCAGTTTTTATTAATGACTACATCAGTCCTTTGTTTCAAAAATAACACACTAAAAAATAAAGAGTTTCACTAACATTTAATTTATAAAGTCATTTATTTTTGTTCTGTAAGTAAAAACTACTGATTATTCTTTAAATTTTTAATGATTTGTGTAAGTAATTTTTTTTTAATTGTTGGTATTTTTTAATGATATATCATTAGTTTTTACCTACACAAGTCAGTTATTTGTTTGTAGAAAAAAAAATTCAAAAAATTATTTATAGAAATATAAAAACATATTTGTATCAAGTGGCTTTGGCACGATGGGTAGAGTGTCTGGCCAGAATGTAGTTGATTGCGGGATCGATTCCCCAAAATTTTATTAAAAAAATATTTCAATAGAAAATTGTATAAAATAACCTACGAAATCATTAATTTTTAATGTTTTGGTAGGTTATTTTTTTGGAATTTGTTGGTAAAAATAACAGAACTATCATTAATTTTTAATGTTTTCGTAGGTTATTTTTTTCGAATTTTTTGGTAAAAAAGAATGAAAAAACCGTAATTTTTTAATGTTTAGTGTTATTTATTTTAGAAAATTTTGCCAACAGTACAAAATAAATGTTGATGTTTTTAAAACAAATGAATAATTACTTGGATGGTTTTCAATTGTTTATTCACTGGTTTTAAGTGTGTTTTTCTTTTGTTTTTGCCTACAAAATATTTTGAGTGTAGACAATGATTAATCGTAATCGCGACATTTTTTTTTGTCGATTACGATTACGATTAATTGGCTCGATTAATCGCGATTACTATTACGATTTTAATCGTTTTGCAAACTCTAGTCTTGATTATATATTAATCAAATTAAAACGGAATGCATCACAATCCTTAAAATCACAATTTTTGTCATTTTTGTTTACGAGAACTCGTTTAGAAATTTCTAATTTTTTTAAAAAAAGTCAATTTATCAAAATCCGAAACTTTTTTTTTAATTTTTTTTGGAAAATTTCAGAAAGGGTTCTTTTTTTTAAAAAGTCAATTTATTAAAAATCCGGTCATATTTTATATAACTCTGGATACTTGTCTATCCTCATTTAAAAAAAAAAAAAGCATTGGATTATTGAATTTTATAACAATGTTGTAATTTGCTTGTATTTTGTTGTTTCAACATAGCGCATGAGTAACAAATATTTGCAAAAAATGTTACTCATACGATATGTTGAAACAAGAAAATACATAAAAAAAAACAAAATTGTTATGAAATTCTGTATTCAAATGCGATCTTCCCGAAAAAAAGAATATGTTTAAAAAAAATTTACTTTTTTAAAATATGGGAAATTTCAAAATGTGTTCTGAAAATTTTTCAAATAATTTTTTTAAAATGAAAACAAAAGAACGGGTTCTGAAAATTTTTTAAATAAATTTTTAATCGATAGACCATAAAAAGTATAATATAATATAACAAATATTTTACCAATAAAATTGTACATTTACAACTTTTTGTGTTCAATTTTTCAAAAGTCTTTTCGGAACTTAAAAAAATTTTAATTTTTTTTCTAAAAGAATTTTTAACTCTAAAACGCAAAAAAAAATCAAAAAATGTTTGTGTCCCGGACTTAAATTTTTTTAACTATTTTTTGAAACTTAGAAAACGTTTAAAAACTTGTAAAATTTTTTTGTTTTTCTAAAACTATTTTTTCTTTTGTGAAATTACATTTATGTACTATGGAAATTTGGACATTTACGAAAAAAAAATTGTAAAATTACCCAAAAAAAATGTTCGATCCACAAAAACATAGATTTGTTTGTTAAAGTGCAAGGAAAACGGTCAACAATTAGTAAAATGGGATAACGAAACTTTTCTAGTAATTTGACAAGTTGTTTTTTTTTAGTGTAATATTACACAGAAAAAAACAAATTGTTATATTGACCCCCATATTTGTGAATACAATTAAATTTTTCACTGAAAGTGCTCCTATACGGAAATTTGTAATATCAACTAACGTTTGTAAATATTAATTGTTGAAAAAACAATTGATAAATGAGTTTGTAATAGTTCTCCTAAATTATTATTTGTATTGACAAACGTACAAAATCTTAAATTTTTTTTCAACAAAGAAATTCAACAAACACAAAACGTAATTTGTTGATCTAACAAAAGAAAAAAAAATAAATTTTGTTTTCTACAAAGAAATTCAACAAACACAAAACGTAATTTGTTGATCTAACAAAAGAAAAAAAAAATAAATTTTGTTTTCAACAAAGAAATTCAACAAACACAAACGTCATTTGTTTATATGGTAAAGGAATTCAACAAACGAATTTGTGATATCAACCAACAGTATTAGTTGTATTGACAAATTAAAACTTTTTTTATAGGAAAAAAATTAAAAATAAATTGATTAAAAATCGAGATAAATGTAAGAGAATATTAATATTGAAATTAAACAAATGTATTTTGTTAGTCAATATTCTTTTTTATAACACTTAAAAATGTATTTTACTTTTATCGTTTTACCGTTTTTGTCTTATGTTAAAAATTCTTTTTTTTCGTTTGTTCTTTATTTCTTTCTTTTTTATATACACATGTTTTAGTTTCGTTTTAGACAAACATAGCAATCGGTAAAAACTTGGAAAGCAAATTCTGTAAAAAAATTATTCCAAAAATAAAAAGGCAAAAACAAAACAATAGTTAACAACCCGGGTAAAAATGAAATATATATGATCATATATGAAGATATATGGATCATATATGGATTTATATAACCATATATTATCATATATGCCTCCATATATGTTCATATATGATCTGATCCGAAAACTGGCCCGGTATGAGGTCATATCGGGCCAATTTTCGGATCAGATCATATATGAACATATATGGAGGCATATATGATAATATATGGTTATATAAATCCATATATGATCCATATATCTTCATATATGAGCATATATATTTCATTTTTACCCGGGAAAACAAAATGTTTATATAAAAAGATTAATAATTAATTAATTTGTTTTCGAAATACATTTTTTAATAATATTTTCTATGAAATAATTTCAATTGCTGCCGTACCCCTTGCTAGCTCAGATAAAACTAAATTCATAATCATTTTTTTTTTAATTGTCTTCTTTTTTCATTGTCTGCTTTTTTAAAAAGAAGTACAGGCACAAATAAAAAACAAACTACACGACGAGAGAGAGCATGTTGTCTTTACAGTATGTTTGTGTTTTTGTTTTATACTTTACAAAAGCTACCAAATTCTTTATAGACAGCAATTGTTAAAAAAAAATTACTATTTTGTTAGATTGACAAAGTTCTTTATATTTATTGATTTAAATTGTTGAAAATATGACTTTTATTTGACAAAGTCGTTTATTGACATAAATAGTTGAAAAAATCAGTTTTATTTACAAATTATTGAACATTAATAACAAACGGGTTATTTGAAAGCTAAAAAAAATATTTTTCTTTGTCTTATTGACAAAATGCCACTAATGATTTGTTGAAATTTTCCTTTAATTTTGAAATAAAATTATTTGACGTAGTTTGTTGAAAACAAAATCAAATTTTTGTGTTATTGACTAACGGGATGCCGTTTTTACTAAATGTTTGGTTGATATCAGTTTAGGACATTCACAATTGCTGTTTGTTGACTTGAATTTTTTGATTTTATTTTCTGTGTATATACCCAGCAGAAATTTTGCTGAACGTTCAGCAGCTTTTGGAAGGGGAACTTGAGTAAAGGAGCGCATCCAATTGCGCTGAATTCATGCATGATTCCCTAAGGCGATGTCCCACTTTAGAGCGCTAGTTGGATACACAGAAACAGCGCTCTTTAGATGCACTGAAATCACGTGTCTTTAGAGCGCTGATTTAAGCAGAATAAAGATGCTGTAAATTCATGTATCTTTTTAGCGCTGATTTAAGCAGATTAAAGATGCAGTGAATTCATGTATCTTTGTAGAGCTGATTTAAGCAGAATAAAGATGCTGTAAATTCAAAGTTGAAATCAAATAACTAAAATTTAAAAAAATATAACAAAAAAATTCATTCGTTTTACTTTACAAAACTTTATTTATGTGAAACAAAATGAAAAAAAAATCGGAAGTGAACATCAAAAAAATATCGGAAATTTTCATTTTCACATTTTTTATGGGATTTTTTTTGGGAACAGCGGTCAAAGATTCTATGATTGAAGCGCTCTTTGCAGCGCTGATTAATGCGCAATAATGATGCAGTCAAATCATGTGTCTTTGTCTAAAACTCATGTTTTTTTATTCAAAAAGTGTTAAAAATATTAAAAAGGAAAGCAAGTGTGAAATTTTATCAAAAAATAATTACACATTATAAGTTTTATATAAAAAATCTTAAAAAAAAATTAAAATTTTTTCCCCTTCCTTTTACTGCATCCCTAAGAGCGCTCTTTGGATGCGCTACGGTATGCTATAAACAGATGCTGTGTCGCCAAAATCTCGATTTATTTCTGCTGGGTATTAAAATTACTTACAACTGAGACACTCCACACCAAATGTACATAAAAAAAACATGTGCAACGTAAAATTCTGAATAGGTTGTATGGATAGCCCTATATGGAATTAAGAATATTGCGTTTTTGGTTTTTAAATTTTTCACAAATTTGGCTTAGGAAGCGTGGTCAAATATTGGAAAAATGGTCCAATTTGTACCGTGTTGCCTTGTTTAAATATTTAACAAATTAAAAGGGAATGCACCACAATCTCAAAAATTTACATTCTTGTATAATTTTGTATTGGCTATTAATTATTTTTTTTTGGAAAATTTTCAGAACCCGTTCTGAAATTGTTCATTTTTTAAAAAAGTCAATTTATTAAAAATCCGGCCACTTTTTTTATAATTTTTTTTTTAAGTTTAAATGTTTAACTATCCACACAAAAAATTCAGACATATGTGTTTCATTTTCTTTCGAGAAAATCGCATTTGAATTTTGAATTTCATAACAATTTATTAATTTGCTTGTATTTTCTTGTTTCAAGATAGTGTGTGAGTAGCACACAAGAAAATACAAGCAAATTACAAAATTGTTATGAAATTTAATATTCAAATGCGATTTTTTCGAAAAATAAAACGAAAACACACATGTCTAAATTTTTTTGTGTGAATAGACAAACATCTAAACTTTTAAAAATGGAAAATTTCAAAACGGGTTCTGAAAATTTTCCAAAAAAAAATTTTTAATCGATAGCCCATACAAAGCTATACAAGAGTGTAAATTTTTGAGATTATGGTGTTTTCCGTTTTAATTTGATAAATATTTAATCAAGGCAACTCGACACAAGATTTACCATTTTTCCAATATTTGACCACGCCTCCTAAGCCCAGTTTTTGAAAAATTGAAAATTTTAGGGCTATCTATAAAACTAATTCCGAAATTCAAGGTGCAGATGTTTTTCTGTAGCGGGACATTTGGTGTGGAATGCCTTAACTACCCTTTTAAAAATTTCTGTGAAAACTGAGTATTTAGTTAGCTATTTGTAGGCTTTAATCAGCATCAGTTTATTTTTTGTTTAATTTCCCACCAAATTTGTTCACAAGACTTAATAAGGAAAAAGCTTTCATATTTCATCAATGAATAACATACTTCTATAATTTCTGTATGTATGATAAATAGGGTGGTGTGAAAACAAATATTTAATATGAAGATAGGCAAACAGATAGATTAAAAATGGCATCTAAGGGCATACTTTCGCGTACAAAGACTGTGCAATTAGTTTCAAAATCACTGTGCTAATATTAGCCTATGTGTTAAATTATGGGTTTAACTTAGCAATTTCTGTAAGGATATAGCGTCCATTTACTGAAATTAGGGTAAAAACTTCATCTTAAGTAATATCGTATAAAACTATAACTTTGATGTTTGCCCCTAGATTTTTAAAACCCACTTTGCTATTTTTGTAAAAGTTTAGACTTATAACACTGTGCAGCACGATTTTTTATCATGGTTGGGACCAAAACAAAAAATTAAAGTATACCAATAGTAGAATAAAATCCCCGAAGGGTTTTGAAAACTTAGCTCAATTTTTTTTATGGCCTACTGAAGTTTTCAAATTTTTTTCAACTGCTTTTTGAATAAGTCAAAACATGGTATTTAAACTCTTTCTGAGGTAATAAACGTTAAGAAATTTGATGGTGGTTATTTTCCTAGAACACATTAACTCTCCATCTCCCATTTTTAGGGGTCTTTTTGGTACTTTTTTAAAATATTCTCATGGAACACAAATAAAACATGCCTTTAAAGGGTTAAAATGTTCTTTGGAGGGAAAAAGTAATGGGGATCGGTCAAACATTTTACCCCTCTAGGGGAACCATGTGAGCGCTATGAGCTTATGTCCTAAAAAACTAAATTTTTAATAAAGAAAATTTGTTGGTATTGAAGAAATATTGAGGGTCGGTCATGCATTTGACTCGTCTTGGGGCAACCCTGGGGCAGTTAGAGAGGTGGAAGTAATTTTCATACACTCAAAATAAATTCTCTGTCCAATCAGCAGAAAAATCTGCTGAAAATACACCCATTTTGAGCCATATGAGAAATCTGCTGATTTTAGCAGACACGGTTTGCTAAATATCTGTCATAAGAGGTGAATAAATATAACAAGAAAAAAAAAAAACATACGCCGCCAGCCAGCAGCGAACTCGCCACCTTCCGATTTGAAAGTACACTTCTTAACCACTACGCTACGGAAGCTTATACTTTTATCTGGCGTTTTAGTTATTTAACATGTGTGTTGTTCGACAGCAGAGAAATCTGATTTTAGCAGAAATATCTGCTGATTTTAGCAGAAAAATCTGCTGATTTTAGCAGAACAATCTGCTGATTTGAGCAGAATAATCTGCTGATTTCAGCAGAACAATCTGCTGATTTCAGCAGAGCATTCTGCTGATTTCAGCAGAACAATCTGTTCTGCTTTTTTTTATATAAAAAAATTTCTTGAAAAAAAAAAATGAAATTCAGCAAACAAAATCAGTATAAACATTGTAAAATGTCTGTTATTTTCTTAAACTGAATGACAGAGATTTTAGTAAAAATATCCTTCTCAGCAGAACAATCTGCTAAAAGATTGCTAATTCAAATTCAAAGTCGTTTTACAGATTTTTTGACAGAGTTTTTCTTTTGAGTGTAAAAATGCCATTTTGTATGGGAGCCGCCTTAGGGAGTAGGTTTGTTCAGGAAAAAACGTGGGGTGTTCCACTAATTAATATTCATTTATCAAATATTTTTTTTAACGACCCAAAAAAAAACTTAAAATTTTTTAAATACTGTTGAAGAAATCCGCATTTTTCGACCTCCAATTCTTTTGACCGCCAATTTTTTGTAAACAAAGAAAAGATTTCGTTGTTTATTAATTTTAGTAAACCTAAGACTTACGTCCTAAGTGTATTGTAATGAGAAATGAAACTAATTTACCTTTTTCTATGTTTACACAAAATTGGTGGTCAAAAGAATTGGAGGTCGAAAAATGCGGATTTCTTCTACAGTATTTAAAAAATTTCAGGTTTTTTTTGGGTCATTAATAACATTATTTGATAAATGAATATAAAAAAGTATTAAAAATATTTTTTAAATTTTTAAAAAAAAAAAAAGGTCTATAAAACTATTTTTTCCAGTTCGACCCTCGTAGCACATTTATTATTAACTCAATCTGGACGCCATAAAGCTTAAAATAAAGCTAAATAAATTATCTGCAAAACACCTTATAAAAAATAATCATTTGATAAAAATAACATCAGGTATTTTAAATTTTTTCTATACTGCCGTCCTTTGAAATGTCACAAGTGCCAAAACTTTTAGTCATAAATGTTTTATTTACTGTCGAGTCTAATTCTGTATAACAATCTGCTTATAAGAACAAATCTACTGGCATTGTCATAAATTTTACTAAATTAAGTAAAATTAAAATTAATAATGTCTTGATTTGTGGTTCCGTGATTTTTAGTTTTGTTTTCAGATTTTATTTAATTTTTTTATGTATTTTAGACCATCACAACCAGCATATTTTTTTGCGTAAAATACAAAAACAATGAGATTCTCAATTTTTTTTCATACAACTACACTCACAAATAAATGTTCGTAAAAACAAATAAAAAAATATTTTTTTTTTTAAAGTCATTTATTTGATTATTGAGACTATATTATCGTTGGTTCTTAAACGGTGGGAAGAGTTTTAGGGGGGGTCGCGAACAATTTTATTAAAATCCTAAATTTTGGTAAATTTAAAACACATTTTTTTATTGTTGTGTACAAAAAATATACAAATACTTTTATTAAAGAAATGTAATCCGTAATCACTGTGCAGTTGTTAATTTTCCGAGATGCCCATCACTGATTTGTTAAGTTTTTTGGCTGAGTCTGTGATCCGACTGTTCGTGTTCTATTAACTTTTCGATGCAGATTCTGAATATGGGTTCCAAATTTTTCTAGAACGTTAGGTTTTTGAGAAACCTAAAGGCAAAGTTCACAAAAACGTATTATTATTGTGCATTTTTAAGAGCTTCGTTTGTGAAATTTTTAGAAGCGTCTGGGATTTGAACACTTTTTTTGATTTACTTTTTAATGCAGATTTGTAATCTGGATCCAAATAACGGATTCGTGATCGAATAAAATTTCAATCATTAGCAAACATTGGTAAATAATTTTGAAAAAAGAACTATCATTACTGCAAATTGGTCTTAAAATACTTTCTAGTCAAACATGTCTTTATTTTTGATCTGACTAAACCGTTTTTTTTTTCTTTTATTTTCGGAAATAAAAAATGGATGACGACAGTAAGTTTCGATATAAAAAGCCGTAGTTCGGGACCTGGCTTCCAATAATAATTTTTTTTTGATCCAATGATCAGTTTTTATTTATTTTTCCAATTTTTATTTACAACTCATTTTAAATAATTTAACCTAACCGAGAACTGGTAACAATGACCGTCGTCTCGTTGTAGCGAAATCGACCAAGGGTTTTGGTGGGAATCGAACCCACGACCCCCTGCTTCATAGGCTAGCACGCTACCAACTAGCCTACAGGGGCTAGTTGGATGACGATAGTAAGTTTCGATATAAAAAGCCGTAGTTCGTGACCTGGCTTCCAATATTTTTGGAAATTGAGGTCAAAGTTTACAAAAAATTGTGATTTTTTATTTTTTAGAAGCTTTTTACGTGAAATTTTTGGTAAGCCTCTCGGATCTAACCACACGGTTTCGATTAATCTTTCAATGTTGCTTTTGAATTTGGGTTGCAAATTTTTCCATTACTTCAGGTTATTCAAAAAACTGAGAGTAAAGTTCACGTTAATTTTTTTTTTATGTTGGGGGTCGCGAAAATTTTTAAATATTGAAAAGGGGTCGCAAAGCAAAAGTTAGTGAGCAGCTCTGGACTAGACCAATGGTTCTCGACCTTTTTTTAAACCATGTCCCACTTTAAAGTTAAAATAATTACCATGTCCCCTCAAAAAAATTTTATAAATTTTACAATTTTGTTTTATAATTTGAAATTGCAAGTGGTTTAGGAAACTTTTTTTTGTTAAAATCAGCGTTTCAACAAAGTTTTTAGTAAATAGTTTTAACAAGTAACTTAATATTTGTAGTTAATTTAACTAAAAAAATATTTTTTTGGTAGGTTTTTCTAAAAAAAATCTTTAATAATTGCTCGTTTCCCCCCGAAAAATTCAAATTTTCCCTTGTAGTGTGAGAATCAAATGTTGGGAACCATTGGATTAGACCAATTGGTTCACTAATAGTGTTTGGGAATTCCCGGACTTTTCAATTTCCCGGAAAACGGGGAAAAAATAATTTATTTTCCAGGAATACCGGGTTAGATTAAGTTAGGTTAGGGTGGCGGCATAAGCGTAGCTAGACCATTATTCTGGGGTGGGCAAAAGCCCCCCCCCCCCTTCCCAAAAAAAAAAACTTTAAAAAAATATATATTAAAACTAAAAAACATATAACAAGAAATCACAAAAAAATATTTAAAAAAATTTAAGTTAACTACTATTTTCGTTAAGAATATATAAACAATAACACTGCTCTACACGGTTTTTGCACAGACATATTGAATACATTTTCTAAAGTATTTTGGCCTCCTGAACACGAATCTATCATCAGAAAAGTTGTATCAAATCGCCTTCTCGAGATTTAGCCATTTTCATTTTTTGTGGACCAAGCCCTCAAAACCGACATTTTTTTAATATTAATATTTTTTATTTCAACATGGTCCACAAAAATTAAAAATGGCTATACCTCGAAAAGGCGATTTGATACAATTTTTCTGATGACAGATAAGTGTTTAGAAGGCAAACAATTTTGGAAAATGTGTTTTAATCTTTTTTTATTTTTAATTTTACCAAAAAAAAATCATACAAATTGGTACGAATAAATTTATGAAAAAAATATGCAAATTTTGTTCAAAACTTTGATTTCTTTTGCAAATATTTCTGGTTATGCTTAATGGATTTTGGATTTTAAACCCAGGTTCTTTTTATTGGAGTGATTAGTTTACATATCTGCTTTGAACAGAATATTTATTGTAAAATTCGGATACTTTTAAGGATGTAACCATAAAAAGGACATCTTGAACTTCCTTAGAATGTCCTGATGATATCCTTGATCGCACCGAGTCCGGATTTCTTGCAAAAGTTAGGTAATTTTATTGGGAATTTGAATAAAAAAATTATGAATGTCTTTTACATAAAATTTTCAAATATTAAAAAATTTGTCGGTTTTAAGGGTTTGGTCCATAAAAAATGAAAATGCCTGTATCTCGAGAAGGCGTGTTTAGGAGGCCAAAATAATTTAGAAAATGTACCCTACAACTCTGTGCAAAAAAAGTTGATTTATGTAGAGTAGTGTAATTAGTATATTAAAATCAATTTATAATGGAAAGAGTTAAAAAAACTTTATATTTCTACTTGTAAATGTTTAAATAAATATTCCTGACAATTTTGGATTTAAGCATCAAAGTTTAACCTTCAAATTCATAAAAGTTGCAAGAGGCTAATAAAAGGTTTATAAAGAAAATTTTGTATGGAAATTCGATTAATAAACCTGTTATTAAACACTTTTGTTTTTTATGAATTTGGACGTAAATAATTAAAAATTGTCGGGGGTGGGCTAAATGCAGAAATATCTGGGGTGGGCTAAATCGAGTCTAGGGTGGGCTTTGCCCACCCCAGCCCCCCCGTTTCTACGCCTATGGTTGGCGGTGTCCAATTGACACCTCGCATAGACCTCTTGGTCCATAGCGGTACCAGAAAACTTCTTCCGCTAGCGGTGCAAGTTAAACACGTTCAAAGTCATTGCGAATCTTTTCAATATCCTAAGATCCATTTGCGTTATATCCTCCAAAGTACCAAAGCTTATCTGACCGGTAATGGACACCTTGCCACAGCTGGGCAGTGACAAAGTATGTGTTCCATCGTTTCATCTACTCCTGGTGAAGCGCATCATTTTCCTGTTTGCCTTTGCAACATTAATGGAATTCCGTTTAAGTTTATAGTGTTGAAGTGGTGGTAAAACTGGCACCATGGTACCTAAACCATCAGCTCCAAGTTTTGCGAGTTCATCTGCCTTTTCATTTCCCTGTATTCCGTTGTGTCCTGGTATCCCGGGAATCCCGGGAAATTTCATTATTAAAAAAATCATAAAAAACATTAAAATTTGAACAACTTTTTATTAAAAACAGTTTTATTACAGAAAACAAGTAATTAAAACTTAAAAAATCAAAAAATAAAAGTTAAAAATCCTGAAATACAATAAAACAAAACAAAAAAAAAAATTTCAACTTTTCCCCATAAAAAATCGCAAAAAATAGCTAAAAATCGGAAAAAATTTTAAAACTGCGTTATTCGAGCAAAAACTAATATAGTTGGCAGCACTTTTAATATCCCAGCAAAACTTAGATTACCAAATAAGGTATAAAATAAGGTATAGGATCTCTTATTTTATACATTGCAGCATTGATGATTTTAACAGGCGATGAGACTCAAAGTAATGCATCCACATTATCACAAAGAATACCAGTAAGGTATAAAATAAGTCATAAATTTATAACGAAGAATACGAGTAAGGTGTAAAATATATGATATTTTATAGGTTACGAGAAATGAAATAATATAGCATACCAGAAGATAATATATAAGGTGTTACGAGTAGTGAAAAAGTAATTTTGTATTAAATTTACTCACGTGATTGTAAGTGAGTGTAAGTAGATAAAATATTCTCGTGAGTGTGTGTCGTTAGAAATTTCCTGTCGTGAGCCCATCTCTAGTTTAAACATATGCATTGTTTTGTAAAATAATTTTTTTTTTATGTTATTGTAATGCATTATGCATCCAATTATAAATAATGCATTATTTCAAACTTTCAAATAATACATAATGTAACCAAATATAAGTCATCCATGATTTAATGTTTAGAAATAATAAATATGAAATACATTTTTCCCAATAATCATGCATTACGTAGCAATTTATTAGTAATGCATTATTTTTTACTTGAAAAAATTACGTTGTGGAACAAGTGTTTGGTAAGACATCCTAAAATTTTTCTACAAATAAGGTATATACGTTACCTGGTAATGTGTTATATAATCACTACCCATTACCAAAGTTTTGCTGGGATTTGTTCTCGATATGTAAATTCTAGGCTCAAAATGTTTATATTTTTTTGACAGTCTTAGCAAAATTATCATTAACCAACGTATATTTATTGACTTTTTAAGTTTTTTCATGATATTGTCATACGTTTTACACTTGGTCAGTTTTCCTATGAATATACACAGAAAAAAAAAATTTTGTAAATTTTTAATACTATTGCGTAAAAAAAAAATGAATTTTGCACCAGTAAACGATTTAATAGTACACTCATAGAAATATCTTAGTAGAAAAATTAGTAAACCCATTGTAGATCAAGTTTTACAGAATAATGCCGTATTCAACAAAAATTGATGTTGATATCGTTGAATAATCAGTAAAGTTGAATCAACTTTTTACAACGCTTATACAGAATTCAATAGATAAATCAAAATAGAGAAAACAACCCTGTTCGTTCATTTTTTTTTTTTATTATTAACGAGTGACGAGTGAGTTGGTAGCAATGTGAATCGTGTTTATCTCTTATAAAATCATTTTATGTGTTTGTTTTTTATAAAAGTATTTAATATTATAGAAATAAATAAAAATAGGATCTGATTTGTAAATATTGGTATGTAAAATATAAGTAAAAAATTTTTTTTGATTACTTTATGTATTCATACTATTTTAAAACTTTTATGTTTTTTTTTAAGGATTTTGTTTGGTATCCTCAGAAAACTGGAGAATGGCTTATGAGTGCATAACATGAATAAACGAAGTGTGTGTGAAAATCTTCAAATATTGCAGGTTAAAAAGCCGACGATAATACAAAAATATTGTGATTTATGCTTAATAAAAGAATATTAGCAAATAACAACAAGTTTTTTTTATTAATAAAATTTCTTATATTAACAAAAATATGAGTTGAATTTACAAAAAATAAGAGTTGATTTACAAAAAAACGAGTTGATCAACTTTTACAAAAACTGACAATAATTTTTATTGAAATCAACGTAAATATTTGTAGGGTCAAAATCAACAATGATTTCTGTTGAATTTACAGCGATTTTCTTTGGGAATACAATGATTTTTGGTTGAGTGTATTAAGTAAATTTTTAATAAAACTGTATTAAATGTTTGAAAAAAATTGAGTAAATTTTTAATTGACACGATTAAAAATTTACTCAAAATTTATCTAATTATTTTGGAAATTGCAGCCCATCGGTTGAACGGTAAGGCAGCAGCACAGTTGCTAACCAACGCAACTTTGACTGGGATTTTAGCTGTTGGCGCCGTTTTCCGCCGATCTAGTTTTAACATAGAATTAAAGCTTAACTTATTATCTAAAAGATTTATCTAAAACTAGCTGCCTTTTCGTGCCTTTAAACAAATGGCATCCAAAAATGTTGACGAACTCAGAAATTAAAAATAAATAAAAATGTAATTATAAGTTAGATTGACTTACTATGCCCTGCTCAATTTGCCATTCCGCGTGTAACGCGAGAAAATATCGGTCCAGGACCTCATAAAAAATATATAATATTGATCCAGGGCCAATTTTAAGACATTCTAGCGATGTCCGTCCGTCTGTCTGCGGAAGGCATGATATAATCCAAACCAAATAAATTAGTTGGTTGACATGTACCGCAAAGGGGTAGGTGTCCACCGCCGACCCCCCCACCCTTACTCCTTCCCAAAACACGTTACTTTATTTTTATTTTTTTACTTTTTGGAGGGTTGTGGAAAGTAGAGATCACCGCGTAGTGACTTTGGTGACGCTTAGTGAGTGTGCGTCACAATAGCCACTGTTGCCAATTTAGCTATTTTGTAGCTAGATTTAGCTATTTTTTTTTGCATCTAGCGACAAAAAATGTCATTTAGCTCTTAGCTACAAATCTAGCTACTTTTTTTTAGTCGCAACATTTGTAAAAATATTGTTGATTGACATTTTATTTACGTGTTATTTACGTGTGTATGACATCTGGAATTAAATACTTAATTTAATAACTTAAGCGTTGAAATCAATAATCTTAATATTGACCCTGCAAACAATAGGGCGATATATCGCCAAAAAGATATTGCGGCAATACGTAAATTTTTCATTTCAATAAAAAATCAAAGTAGTATTTTTATTAAATCGCCGATTTCTCATACAAGCGATATTTTGGCGATAAACAAAAAAAAAATTTTTTTAATTTTTATTTCTTTGTCAATTTAAAATAAAATAATTTATTAAGCACAACAAGAAATTTTTGAAAGAATATAAATTTGGCCGAAAATCATAAATTTGCTTTCAAAGATAAAATAAAAAATTTAGCGAATATTGCTGAAATGCATATTTTCAGCTTCGGGGAATCGATATAGCTGTATCGCCGGATTATCATTTTACTGATATTCGTTTAAATGATTATTTGGCGATATTGCCCTTTTATCGCCAAGACGAATTGTTGTCGTATCGCTGGGATGTATTGCCGTCGGGGAACAGTTTCTTCCGAAGGGTGCATCGCCGGCGATACGAATTTGATAATTGCGGCAATAAAATTTATCGTCTCGGCAATATAACCGGCGAATCGATGTCGTATCGCTTTTTGCAGGAGATATTTAAAGTTTAATACGTTATAAATTATATCTGCGATACAAAATATAAGTATTTGAAGTTTTTTGTTTGAAAAATTTAATAAAAATATATTAAAATATTATTTTTAATACCAAAACTAACTTATTTTATTATTAAATTAAAAAGTTTAACAAATAAATTCTTTTAAAGCGCACAAATCCTAAATCTAGCTATAAAATAGCTAGATTTTTTAACTGTTTATAAGAATCTAGCTACAAAATAGCTAGATTTTTTAACTGTTTATAAATTTAGCTATTTTTAGCTATTTTTTGGTCCGATCTAGCTACATTTTTTGAAAAATAGTTGGCATCAGTGACAATAGCATATATTTTCTACTTACACTCACTTACAATCACGTGAGTAAATTTAAGACAGCTTAAGTGCAATCACACAAGCGTCACTTAATATTTTAAAAAGAAAAATCTAAAAATTTTTATAGGGAAAATTTAAAAATTTGTATAGGGAAAATCTAAAAATATTTATAGGGAAAATCTAAAAATTTTTAAAGGAAAAATGTGACTAAATCTGAAAATTTTTTGTGAAAAAATATCTGTCAATCTGGAAGTCCTTATTGAGAAAAGAAATTTTCTGTGGGAAAATTGTTGTGAACGTGACAGATTTGTTATAAAAAAAATAGAAAAAAACTGGGACTTTTTCTATAGGAAAAATGTCTCAGAGTCTGAGAATTACACTGTAGGAAAAAATTCTCAGAATCTGAGACTTTTTCTATAGGAAAAGTGTCTCAGAAACTGAAGCCTTTTCTGTAGGAAAAATATCGCAGAATCTGAGACTTTTTCTTTAGGAAAAATTTCTCAGAATTTGAGACTTTTTCTATAGGAAAAATGTCTTAAAATCTGAAACTTTTTCGATGGGAAAAATGTCACAGAATCTAAGACCTTTGTATAGGAAAAATACCTCAGATTCTAAGACTTTTGCTATAGGAAAAGTGTCTCAGAAACTGAAGCCTTTTCTGTAGGAAAAATATCTCAGAATCTGAGACTTTTTCTATAGGAAAAATGTCTCAGAATCTGGTACTTTCTAAAGGAAAAATGTCCCAGAATCTGAGACTTTTTCTATAGAAAAAATTTCTCAGAATCTGAGACTTTTTCTTAAGGAAAAATTTCTCAGAATCTGAGACTTTTTCGATAGGAAAAATGTCTTAAAATCTGAAACTTTTTCTATGGAAAAAATGTCTCAGAATCTAAGACCTTTGTATAGGAAAAATACCTCAGAGTCTAAGACTTTTTCTATAGGAAAAATGTCAAAATATTTTTTCAAAGGAAAAATGTCTCGAATCTGAGACTTTTACTTCCAGAAAAATGTCTCAGAATCTAAGTCTTTTTGTATAGGAAAAATGTTCCAGAATCTGAGACGTTTTTATAGAAAAAATGGGAAACACTTCTCAGATTTTGAGGCTTATTTACAGGAAAAGGTCGCAATATCTGAGACTTTTCGATACGAAAATGGCCTAAGAATCTGAGACTTTTTCTATAGGAAAAAGGCCGCAGAATCCCTGAATTTAAGACTTATTTTATAGGAAAAGATCTCTATAGGAAAAAAGTCTCAGATTCTAAGAAATTTTTCATTAAGAAATTTTTTGATTTTTAATTGAAAAATTGCCTGCAAGTGTTCTGTAGCCGATTTTTATTTGATTTTATAGCTTTATTTGATTTTATAGCTCTGCCATCACTTTTTTGGCAAAAAAAATAAGTATCCCTGTTTTTGCAACGGTGAATTGATAATTTTTTTTTTATTCGAAGAAAAAAAATTACCCCCCCCCCCCCGCCAAACCCAAAAGCTGTACCCGCCACTACAAAATGGAAATTTTTCAAATAACGTAAAAAAATTGCAAAACAAAATAAACGTTTAAAACGTTCTCAAAAATCGAATAATAATCGTACCAGCTTGCTTAAAAGCGGATTTTGTAGAAGTTTTCAATACAAAAAAAACAAAATTCGAACTTTGGAAAAATGTTAACTCGTTCGAAAGATATTGCATGTGAAAGCTTTAAGTTTGGTTGGATATATCTCCGCTAGAGGGCGCAGTAGACCCACGAAATAAACAAAAAAATTTTACACAAATTTTGGTTAAGAAATTCTTAGCCAAAAAAAGTTGGTAGTGAAAGAGTGAAAAAATTTTAATTTTTAAAAATCTAGCCAAATTATTAGAAAAATTTAAAGCTTAGCCAAATTTACAATCTATTTTGATTTTTCGGGACGAAATTTACTAAGTTTGTTGGCTTTATTCGTGACGAACAGAAATATGACACGAAAATTAATCACGCAAACTCCCGCAAAAAAATCGACTCACTCATACTCAGTCACACAAAAATTTTACTCACGCATTTTTTTCACTCATAATCACGTGAATAATAGTATGTTTCCAGTGGCATGATTTGGGCAAATCAGAGTGTTTTGAGGAAATCATGTCATTTTCAACATGTTTTCCCATACATTTTTCATATGCGCAAAACATCTCAAATTGGGTGTTTTGGTACAAAACATGTCGACTTTTTAAACTCACCACTTGTTTTGGTCAGTGCAACACTGTATTTTATATTCAAAAATGAAAGCTACTCATTCGTAGTGAGTGTTTGCTAGAAGAAGAAGACATTTTATTTTTTTTATTATTAAAATAATTTACAATTAGTTGTTAAAGATCTTTATTTAATTATAATAAACTACAAAATTAATTGTTTTTGGTAATTATTTTCTTAATTTTGTTGTTTTAATTATTTTGTAGAGGAAACGTCAAATTAATTACGAAAATTCGTAATTAATTTGACGTTGCAAATCACTTCAACTTGAGTGGAAACAGCTCGAAGTGTTTTGCTCAAATGAAGTGTTTTTGATCTCGATGGAAACATGGTTTAAATCTCTAGTGGAAAGATTCGGCACAGCCGAATTTAACACTCGCTTTTTTTTACCTTGTAAACTTACATACGATTTTTTCATTATAACTTCCCTATTTTTGTTTTATTACAACCAATATTAAATAAATATAAATTTATAAATATAAATTTTACATTTGACATCAATTAAACTATAATTAAATTCCGCTATTTTTTTTTTTTAATTGCAACATTTGGCCTTAAAGGCCAATGGTTGGTCTTTTCTGAAAAAAATTTCTAAAAAATCATTTATAATATACATATATTGTTGCAAAATTCTATTGAAAATAATTAGAAAATATCAAAAATAGTACCTCTTCAACTTGCTTTAACATTTCACTTTTATACTAAAATTCAACAAAAATATCGATTTTTTTTAAACCTTCATAACTTTTTTTTATTGTCAGTCGATTTTGATGATTTAAAGCACAAATTAAAGTCTCAAGTCCCACCTATTCAACAAAAAAAAAAAAAACCGGCATACAAAAATATTAATCCATTCAAAAGTTACAGATTTTTGATCCGAAAATGACCAAAATTTTCCACTGTGCGTTGTGCCTAAAAACAAAAATTTTGTGCCTAATGAATATTTAAACTTTTGCTCAACCTTTTTAAAAATTTAACTTTTGTATGGAAACTATCTTAGGAAGTGGTGATAGGGGGTAGGATTGTTCTAGTAAAATGTTGGAGGGAAAAAAATAATAGAGGTCGGTCTAAAATATTACCATATATTACTCTATAAGGCTCCACGGGAGCGGTAGGAACTGATTTAATACATCAAGTTTATACAAAATAAGAAGATTTTATGATAATGATATGCTTTAAGAAATTTTGGCGTTGAAAAAATAATGAGGGTCGGTCATACATTTAACTCCTCTAGGGGCATTATTGGGACAGTTAGAGCGATGGGAGTTAATTTCATAAAATGTCATTTTGTATGGTGCCCTCTTAAGGAGTTGAGATAGGGAGTAGGTTTGTTCAGAAAAAATGTTGAAGTGTAAAAATTAATGGGTGTCATTCTAACACTATGTCCCTCTAGGAGCGATTCCATTTCATAGCTATCGGACCATTACTTACTGAATGCACTGTGGGCCAGCATCGCTGAATTTTGGCCATAAATAGACCGCTTAACCTATATATCAAAAAAGTATTACATATGGGTGTTAAAGGATCGCTGATCACAATTCTGGAAAAAAAAATTTAAATTTCAAAATGGCGGATCCAAAATGGCGGATATGATTTTTTAATTCTTTGCTTATTGTATTTACTATAATCATTTTCGATGTATTTAGGGTCGTTAATTACGAATATGAGCTCCAATTTTTTAAATTCAAAATGGCGGATCCAATATGGCGACAAATAAAATATAAAAAATTTTTCTATGTTTTCTGATTTTAATGGTTTTTCGGGTGCCAAATCTGATTTCAGAATCAAATATTCAAAATAACGGATCCAATATGTCGGACAAGATACATAAATTATTGATTAAAATCACTACACTCAAAGAATTATGTAGGTAAATTCCACTGAATATTCACTTAAAACAAATGAAATTTTATTTAAAAACCATTCCACTGTTTTTTCATTTAAAATAAAAACACATTACAGTCAATTTTAAATGTTAATTTAATGACTAACCAAATCATTAAAAAACTAGTGAATATTCAGTTATTTTGTTTTGAAAAACAGTAAAACTATAGAAGAAATTTTTTACTGCCGAAATTAAATGTAACAGAAAATTCGTTTTTAATACAGTAAATAATTTTTTTTTAAACTACAGAAACAGTAAAAAAATTAAATCCTTTATAAAATAAGTGATTTTTCTTTTAAAATGACTTTACTGATTACTTTTTAAAATAACCTACAAACAGTTAATGACATAATTTTCTTAGTGTAGGAAATGATTGCGTAAATCGAATACGAACTCACACTTTTTGAAATCAAAATAGCAGATCCAAAATGTAGGACCTAGTATTTTAAAAAAATGTACAATGTATACATTCCTAAGATTTTATAAATCCTGCTAAATGCATCAAAAGTTAATATATCCAGTGGGACATTTAAGAGAGAACTCTTTTATTTCCAGTTAGGATTTGCCATCCTAAATGTACAAATAATACTACTAGCTTACAATTTCACAAAAGATATTTAAACTGCCATCGCCAAAATATGCCCGCTTAAATGCGTTCCCATTTATAATGTTTAGCACTAGAGATGGACGCTGGTCAAGTGACTCAAATTTTTTGTTCATGAGAGATAAGTGAGTGAGACATTTTTTGTGGGAGTGATTCGTAGTGAGTGCCATTTTTTTGCGTGAGTCAAAATTATTTAATTGTATTGATATATGCCCGCTTAAATGCGTTCCCAGTTTTCATGTTTAGCACTGGAGATGGACGCTGGTCAGGCGAATCACGCGTGATCAAAAGTGAGCGAGTTTCAAATTGTTCGTGACATTTTTTGCGTGAGTGATTCGTATTGTGCCATTTTTTTGCGTGAGTCAAAATTATATAAGTGTATTAATTTCGTTTTACAATTTTTTCGTGTTTAAAATGTTTAGCATGAGTTACGCGTAAGCGTGAGTCACACGTGAGTGGTGTTTTGCTTACTCACGTAAATAGTGAGTAAGTGTGAGAAAAAAACGATTGAGTAAATTATGTTTTTTTTGCGTGAGCGTGAGTGAACGTGAGTCAAAATTCACTCACGCGCTCATATGCAGTTATCACGCCAACGTTGTCAAAGTGGGAAATTTTGTATTAGAAATCAATAGAAACAAAAATATCAAAAAAATTTTCAAGTTCCATTTTAGGGCATTTCTAAACGCCATATTTTGGTTTATTGCCTCTATGTTAAAAGATTATGAACGGTCGCACAGGGTCGCAAAAATGTGAATAGAATACACTGTTAGAGACAGATTGTAATTCAAGGTTTGTCAATATCGTTTGGACTTTTTTGGACTTTGGTGTTGAAAAAAGGCGGATTTCAACAAAAGTGTGAATTTCCATAATTTATTAAAAAAAATATATACTTTTAGCTTACTTTTCGGCAGTTTATCTCATGTGTTGGACAAACAGGTATGTCTTTAGGAGAACTTCGCAGAAAATTTTAAAAAATATTGAGTTGAAGTACAAAAAAAATTATTTGTTTCATGAATAAAAAATATAAAAAAAATCTCAAACTTTAACTTTAACCTCATGCTAAAAAAAAACTTTAAGCTACAATAAAAAGATATTAAAGATGCACAAAATTCAAGATGTTGACATTCTGAAAATATATTTTTAGATACATATGTGTTATAATAATAATAGTTTTGATCACATGATCAATTATTTTTATTTATTCTTTCTATTTATTTACAACTCATTTTTAATAAATTCCACCTAACCGAGAACTGGTAACAATGACCGTCGTCTCGTTGTAGCGAAAAAAACCAAGGGTTCTGGTGGGAATCGAACCCACGACCCCCACGTTGAAAGGCTAGCACGCTACTAACTAGCCTAAGGGGACCCCTAAGATATGTGGTGCTTTACAGACCTTATTGGCCAAAAATTGGAAATCCTGGCCAACAGTGGAATGGCTGAATTATTTAAAAAAAAATTGCTAAATCTCCACTGGGCTACGTCAAGTCTCACTGACCTTTTGGATCTGTCCATAATTGATGTCTGAAGCACGGAATTAAACAAGAGTATTTTCGTAATTTTTTTATGAGTGTAAATCAACATTTTAATTTTAAGTAGTAGTGTGTCCCAATAGTAACAAACTAACTCAGGAATGACCGAATTGCCGATACATTTGCATTTAAGATTTGTTTTTTATTTTTATACTTTTTGTTCTGACAAACAATTGTCTCGAGAAAATAAAAAAAAAAAAAAAAACTGGAAACAAAAAACTCGAAATGTCTATATGAATGAGGGCACAACACTTTAACAGATACAAAACAATAGACACCAGCTTGTCTCCTTAACTATATGAGTGAACATGTAACTTTATTGATAAGGTTCCCAGACAATGTGGAGAATACGAGTATGGAACACAGACCAACTAACTACACTGCTGTGAGGAAGAACAATATAAAAAAAAACGCACAATCATCACCAAAAGACTTGTCGGCGTTTTTTTTTTTGGGTTGCACTTGATAGAGACTTCAAGATTTTTATCAATTTGAAACAAAGATGAACAGGATGATGATTACTGCTCATATTCGTACAATAATTCAACTCTGCATCGTTTTTACTACAAGTTCAGTTTATTGTTAATGTGAATGATGAAGAATGATGACGTTTCTTTTTGACAACAGTTCAAATTGAAACAAAAATTAAAAAAAAAAAAAAACTACGAACGAAATGTTCTCCATCAAATTGTGTGAACATCAGTGTCATAAATTGATCAAGTCGTGAAAACATTTTGAAAAACTTAAAGTACAGAATAGGCTGGACCGTTTTTGCACTTTTGTATTTGTTCAGTTGGGTTGAGCCTAAGGCTTGACGACTGTCAGATCATTGCAGTGTTTACCAAGCAAAGATGCTGGCAATAAAGGAAGTGGTTGACTGGTTGAGCTGCAATGTCTTGTCTACAACCGCATTCAACATCTATTTTAACAGTCAAGCCGCGGTCAAATCTCTGGGGTCAATGTTTCTGAAAATACGATCTGCCCTTAACTGACGCACGTCTTTTAATGAGATGGCCATGCAGTTTGGCATGCACCTCATGTGCTAAGAAACATTTCAGGCAATTGCGAAGCCGATGAGTTTGCAAGACTGGGAACTACCTTAAAGGTTCCAACAGAATTCAAATGTGTTGGAATGATTCCAGAAACTTGCAAAGTAAAACCTATAACCTATATGGGTCCACGGGCTTAGAAACATTCCAGGGAATTGCGAAGACGATGAGCATGCAATACTGCAAGGTAGTTACCTTATAGGTTTCAACAGAATTGAAATGTGTTGGTATGCCTCCAGAACTTGCAAGCAAAACATACTGCTTTGTTTCGCAACGTAGACTGATCATATGTAGGTGAGTACATTGATAACAGAACAGGTTTGTTATTCTCTTAATCAGAAGCGCACAAGTGCAGCAAGAAGCAATTTCGACAGTGGTTGCTATAATTACACGACAATGTCTTGTAGAAAGCACGCTGAGCGTTTAATTGTGCCATCAAATGACTTTTTCCGGAGTTGCATAGACAAGAAGGAGTTGGAAACAATAGAACACATTATCTGCCATTACCTGGTACTTTCTAATCAGAGACTGGCCTCAGTGGGATCTAGGGAGCTAGGCGATCTATCTGATTTGCCGGTTGTAAAAATTCAATATCTTAAGAGTCTCATAAGGAGCTTAAATTGGTTTAACGGCAGGGACAAGTAGGGAAACCTATTACAGTCCCGTGGTATCACAATGGACCTCAGAGACTACGTGTGTTGATGTAAAACGTCAACAGCTACTTACAAACTAGCCTAACCTTGCTAATATCACTTTTAAGATAAGCAATTTTGCAGTGGTCGCTGTAATAACCAGAAACTGACTTATATTGTGCCGTCTAATAACTTTTGCCGAAGTTGCATGGATAAGGAGGAGTTGGAAACTATAGAACACTTTATCTGCCATTGGCCGGCGCTCTCTGGTTAGACATTTGATTCACTGGAATCAAGGGAGCTGGACGATATTTTTAATATGTCGGATGTAAAATTTCAATATCTTAGGAGTTTCATAAGGAACCTAAATTGGTTTAACGCCAGGGACTAGTAGAAGAGCCTTATTACCATCCAATGGTATCTCAACGGTCCTCAGAGTCTATTGCAACGTAAGCTTAACCCAGTGTGTTGTATCAAAGGTGGGTGATGGGGTTAAATAGACTTTGGTTTTAATCGACTAGCATTTTTAGCAGAAATTATATGTGTCAAGGAAGTGTGGTGAATATGGTAAGTACGTGTTATCGGTGCCACATATATTTTTTGGTGAACAAATTCCGATTTCAGTCGATTAAAATTAAATGCCCTAGACCCCTTTTGATACATCGTCCTTACTTTTCACTATCGGTAAAAAAATAAGATTTTTCTCGATTAAAACATTAATCCCCAAGACTTCCCTACCACCATTTGATACCATGACCTTACCATATGTGGACTCTATCACGTTTGTTATAAATAAATACGATTTACTAAAATGATAAAAATCAAAATTTCCTCGAATATACAGGGTGATTCAGTCAAGACCCGTCGAATTTGTACCAGCGTATTCCTTGGCTCATTTCATGAAAATAATTCCACTACGACCATACCCGAAAATGAAAGTGTGCGAAATGACAGCGGTTTGAAAATTTTCGGATTGGTGGTCGGAGGGTAGTAGGTTAAAATTGCTTTCTTTCAATAACAAAAAAATTAAAAAAGGTAAAATCGCCAAGATACAGAGCTTTTAAAAAAAGTTCGCAAAAAAAGAGATACCCAGCAGAAATTTCGCTGAACTGGCAGCAGCTTTTAGAAGTGAATTCATGTACCTTTTTAGAGCTGATTTAAGCAGAATAAAGATGAAACACATATAACTATTTCTGAAAAACAATTGGAAAATCTGAAATAAAATTGACTATATCTGAAAGACAGTTGGAAAATCTTAAAATATAATTGGAAATTTTCAATTATAAATGGGAACTTATGAAATATAATTGAAAATTTTTGAAATGTAATTAAACATTTTTTGGTTATAAATGGAAATTTCTGAAACACAATTGAAAATTTTCAAAATATAATTGTACATTTTTTAAATAAAATTGGAATTTTTAAAATATGATTGGAAATTTTTTGTAATATAATATTTATTTTCTGAAATTATAGTGGAAATGGTTTAGGTACTTAAAAATTTTTTTAAACACTAAAAAATATTTTAAAATCTGGCCTATTTGTTATCATCATTCAAAATGTGTTAAAGGTGTTATGATTGAAGCACTTTTTGCAGCGCCGATAATTGCGTAATAATGATGCAGTCAAATCATGTACCTTTGTCCAAAAGTCATGGTTTTTCATTCAAAAAGTGCTGAATATATTAAAAAGGAAAGCAAGTGTAAATTTTTATCGAAAAATAATTTATATTATAAGTTTTATATAAAAAATCTTAAGAAAAAATTTAAATTTTTTCACCTCAGAGATGCAATTTTTTTGTTTTTTTGTTTTTGAAGGCGAAATAACAGCACATATTCCTTTGTCTTTCACAGAAAATAAAATCGTCAAATTTAAATCAACAAACATCAATTGTAAATCAACCAAACATAATATCAACCAAACATTTTGTAAAAACGGCCGCCTGTTAGTCCATAATACAAAACTTCGATTTTGTTTTCAACAAACTCCGTCAAGTAATTTGATTTCAAAATTCTTTTATCATGTCAATTAATAGTGTTTGTTAAATTTCTTTGTTGAAAAAAAGTTTAATTTGTCGGATCAACAAATTGTGTTTGTGTTTGTTGAATTTCTTTGTTGAAAAAAAAAAATTAAATTTTTTACTTTTGTTAGATCAACAAATTGTGTTTGTGTTTTGTTGAATTTCTGTGTTGAAAAAAAAACAAAATTTTTTTTTAAAAAAAAAAAAAAAAACAAATTCTTTTTTTTAACAATCAAAATTTACAAACGTTTGTTGATATTACAAATTTCCGTATAGGAGCACTTTCAGTGAAAAAATTTATTGTATTTACAAATATGGGGGTCTATATAACAATTCGTTTTTTTCTGTGTTTTTAAGATTTTATTTTGCTCAAAAATTTTTTTGCAAGGAACTTTAGGTCGAATTTGAATCATTGGTTAAGGTTTTTTAGTGTTCAACTCTTGTTTATTATCATTTTTTCTATAGAAACATTTTCAAATTTTAAAAATTTATTCCTATAATAAAAAAAAATTAAATGTTTGATATTTTGAAAAATGTTTCTTCAAGAAATTTTCAGATTCTAAAGCATTTTTTGTCAGCCAAATACCCAGATTTAGACATAACGTTTTAATAGAATATAAGTTAGGTTATAGATATATTTATTCACAAAAGTTTTCTGATTTGGAAATTTTTCCGAATTATATGCTTAAAGAGAAAGTTTATGATTCTGAGACGTTATCCCAATAGAAAACTTCTGAGGTTCTGAGGCATTTTGATACAGACAATAAATTTTAAGTAGGTTTATTCTAGCTCGAGGTCATTATTTCCTTTACTTATTAAAGTATGATATTATCATAAAATAATTTTCAAAAAATTATTCTATGAGAATATCAAAGTCTAAATAAGTAAAGGAAATAATGACCTCGAGCTAGAATAAACCTACTAAAAATATATTATTTTAAAGGTAGAATGTAACGATTTTTATTTTTGAATAAAAATTAATCAGAATTTATAAAAAAAATTTTAAATTCTGATACATATAGCAATTCGCACACCAAAAATTTCTATATTTAAAAAAAAATTTCTTAAAAAAAAATTCAGGGATATAGTGAGTTGTTTCCCATTGAAAACTTCTTAGGTTCTGAAATATTAAAAATGTTTTCTATTTTTCTACAGAAAAGATTCAAGATACCGAAACGATCTTTCTACACCAAAATTTCTAGGGTTTGAAAAAATATTCCGTAGAAAGTACCTGAGATTAGAAAATTTGAAGACTTTAATGCTTTTGAAAATTTTTGAAGGCAATTTTCTAGATTCTGAGACTTTTTCTATTAAAGAAGTTTTGTTTTCTCAGAAACTTTTCCCTAGAAAAAGTCTAAGATAGTCATGAATTTTCTGAGAAATATTTTTATCAGAGAGTATAAGAAATTTTTTCCTAAAAAAATGTTTTAGTTTCATAGTCATTTTTCCCATAGAAAAAGTCTCAGCGTCCAAGTCTCCGAAATTTTTTTACAAACGAATCGTAGATTCTGAGACATTTTTAAAAAAAAAAAAAAAATTCTCAGAGTGTAAGGCAATTATTTTTTAATATTATTATTTTTTTCAATATTAAAACTCAAAAATTCTGAAATATTTTTTCCATCGAAAAAATCGGAAATTTTCTAGGACTTTTTTCCTATAGAAAAGATCTCAGCTTTTCCTGTTAAAAAGCCTTAGACATTTTTCCTAAGAAAAATACTTAGGTTCCGAGACATTTTTCCTATAAAAGTCCTAGATTCCGTATAATTTTTCCTATAGAAAAAGTCTTAGATTCTTTTGCATTTTTTGTATAAAAAATTCTCAAATTTTCCCTGAAGAAATTTTCTATTTTTCCTATAGAAAAAATTTTATTTTAATTTTTCTTTTTTTTATACATAAATTTAAGATTTAAAAACTATTTTTCTATAAAAAAACTTTTGAGATTCTTGAAAATTCTAGAAAAAATTCTCACTCATGATTTCATTTCCCTCTTTTCTAGAAAATTCTCAGATTTTTCCAATAAAAAAAACTGAGATTTTTCCTATCGAAAAACTGTTAGATTTTTCATATAAAAATTTTCAAAATTATAAGATTTTTCCTATAAAAAAGTTCTAAGAAAAATTATCAACTTTTTTTTTAATTCCCAAATTATTCAGTTTGAAAAATTGAAAAAAATTTCGTCTAGAAAAGTTCCAAAATATTTTGTCAAGAAAAATTCTTGTATTTTTTTATATAGAAAAGTTTTAATTGTTTGAGACTTTTATCACATAGAAAAATTCTAACATTCAGAAACATTTTAGGATTCTTAGACATTTTTCATTAAAAAATTCCCCGATTTTTCCTATAGAAAACTTCTAAGGATTTTCCTATTGTAAAATTATCAATTTTTTGTTTTAAAAAAATTCTTAAATTTTTTTATATAGAAAAATTTTAACATTCAGCGACATTTTTCCTCTAGAAAAATTTTGAGATTCTTTAACATTTTTCATAGAAAATTTTTTCAGATCCTTGGACATTTTTCATAGATTTTTTTTTTTGAGATTATTTCATTTTCACTTTCCTTTTTCCCTTTTCTTTTCTTCTCTTTCCTTTCTTTCTTTTTTGCTTTTTTCCCCCTTTTTCCTTTTTTTTCTTTTGAATTCGGTTTGGGTGGGGAAATTTCCTTTTTCTCCCCCCCCCCCCGTGGATCCGCGCCTGCAGGAGAATACTACGTATATTCGTACACGCCAAACGCCTTTACATATCGACATCCTTAAACGTAAGTGGCGATGTATAGGTCATACCTTACGACGTCCCATTACCGATATTACACGAAATGCGATAGATTGGAACCCCCAAGAAAGCAGACGAAGAGGATGACCCACTCATACCTGGCGAAGACAATTGGACATAGAAACGTTTAGAATAGGCAAAACCTGGCCTGAAATCAAAAACCTTTCGGCAAATAGAACTAATTGGAAATAATTCGTTGAGGCCCTATGCTCCTTATAGGAACTACTGGAATCAATATATATGTAAATATACCCTCCGACCACTAATTCGAAAATTTTCAAACCGCTGCCATTTCGCACACTTGCATTTTAGGGGATGATCTGAATCACCCTGTATATTTTTTTTTGTAGCATCATAAAAAAAATTTTCATCAGAAAGATGTTGACCGATTCCACAAAAAATCTCTACTTCTTGGCTCTACAGCTAAGCGACCAAAGACAAAAGTAGAAAAACGGCCCACCCTATTAGAACATCAATTGTGGAAATAGTAAATATTTTGCTAACCAAAAGTGATTTATGTTTATTTCACAGACAATCAAGACAAATGCATGTTTGATACAAAATCAACATTAAACACAACAAGCAAGGCACAGTAATTCTATCTGAATTAATTAGATAGACTCATTGTAAGATAATTTTTTAGGGCTTTCTCCAAATTTCATGAAACTCGTCTTTCCACAAATCGCGTGAAAGGCTCCTGAATACGTTTAAAGGTGTAGCGTAAGAGACAAAAACACATACGTACACCTATATGGACGACAAATTCCTCAGCATGCCCGTCTTGATCAAAATAGGTGAAATTTGAAGGCGGTGTTTTTCGTAGAACATATTAACCCTCTATCTGCCATTAATAGGGGTCATTTCAGTACTTTTTTCAAATATTCTCATTTAACACTACTAAAAAGTGCGTTTAAAGTGTTAAAATGTTCTACAAAAATGTTCTGCATCAAATTTCACTAGGGTTATTAGGGTTATTAAAAGTCAAAAGATCGTGCGATATAAGCAAAATGCATATAAAAGTTAAATTGTAAAGTATCGTTGATAAAACGCAATTTAATAAAATATAATACTTGGCAATTTTAGTTTTTTAAGCATTTTGTTAACATTGTGCGAACTATTGGGCTTTGACAGCCCATAGTGAAATTTGATGCGGAACATTTTTGTAGAACATTTTAACCCTTTAAACGCAATATAGTTTTTTTTTTGCATTTTTCGAGAAAAACGCGAATTGATTTTAAAATCCTGAAAGACACGGGAATATTATTTGTATCCTCACTTTCTGACTACCCGGGTGAAAATGACCATGTATGTTCATATATGATGCATATATGGATGTCCATACAAGTGCTTATCCGTAATTTGAGGGTACATGTACATTAATGATCATTAGGGCAAGTACTTTCATGCGTCTAAAAATCCAAAATATGCACTAAAAACTTTAAAAATATGCATCTAAAAATCATTGTTTTTACAAAAAAAATAATTTGTCTACATAAATTAGACTTTGTCAAATATTTTAAGGCCCTCGACAATTCTTAAAAATGTTTTATTGAGTGGAAACAATTTTTAGTTAGTAAAATATTTTTATACCCTCCAACCACAGTATGGGGGTATACTCACTTTGTCATTCCGTGTGTAACGCATCGAAATATTGGTCTAGGACCCCATAAAGTATATATTTTATTGATCAGTGATCGATTCTAAGACATTCTAGCGATGTCCGTCCGTCCGTCCGTCCGTCTGTCCGTCTGTAGAGGACACGATACAGTCCAAAATAAAAGAGCTAAACTTCCGAAGTTTGGCACGAATATGTCTTATATTCCTAGGCAGGTTAAGTTCGAAAATGGGTAAAATCGGACCAAGGGGGAAAAAGTTCCCCCTTGGAGAACTAAACCAACCCAAGAAAAACAGCATTTTTTGCAGGGTTTTTTTGTGCTTTTGCTAAGCAAATGCAACATTTTTATCTCAGAAGAAGTTCAAAATTGCAAGGGGAATGTGCCCCCTAACGTCTCCCACCAACCCCCCTCCAAAAAAAAATGACGCCCCTGGATTTTTTTTTTTAATATTGTTTTTTAAATTTTGGAGGGTATAAAAGATTCGGCACAGCCGAATGTAACACTCTTACTTGTTTTACTTGAGAAGTTTTTTCTGTGAGTCACTAATAGAGTTTTTCTTTTCCCGGACTTTTTCATTTCCCGGGAAAGCGGGATTCATTTTTAAATTTCCCGGGATCCCGGGAATTCCCGCAAAAACTAAAAACCCAAATTTTTTGTCAAAAAATATATAAAAACCTTTTGAATGCGACTATTTATAATATTTATTAACACCATAAAAATCCTATTTAGTACCTCTAAAAAAAAAAAAAATTTCGAGAAAAAAGAACAATTTTTGTTACCCAGTTTTTATAAAAAAAACGGCCAAATATATCGAAGTCATTTAAAAGTATTTTTAAGGGAAGTATGTCATGTCTCATCGCTTTATCTGTTGTAATAATAAAAATTCATCATTTATTCTAATTCATCTCAGTTCATTTTTACAATTGATTCTCAAAGCTTTGCCTCCAAAGCACAATGAAACTGATTCAGAGGAATTTCGCAATTATTTCTCTGAAACTGAATGTAGCTCTTTCAGAGAAATTAAATTATAAGAAAATGTATCCCAACAAATTATTAAAAAAATTAAAAGTTCTGGTTTCTAAAAGAAAACCCGTTAATTTCAGAGTCATTCCTTACACAGATTTTAATCTTTAATCTCTAGATTAAATGCATTGCTTGAGTTAGGCTGAGTTTTTGAGTTGTAAAATTTATTGGTTTTAGGTTTAAACTGAGTTAAAACCACAAATTCTGTTTTTGAGATGTGGTTTATTTTAAGTTTAACTCACCAATGATGGAGAGTTAAACTAAGGTACAGAAATGTCAAAAAAACACCTCTGATTTTCAAATATACTGGTTAGTATTGCCATGTTGTGGTATTTTATTCGAAAAAATGTGCGATGATGGCAACTATTCTAATTGGAAATGTGGCATTTGGTATGGCAATAAAGCGTTAATCGACATTTGGTTAAACTTGGTTTTATTTTTATAAAGTTTAATAAAACTCACGGTTAAACTAAGTTAAAGCGATATGTCAAAAACGCAGCCTTAGAGAAAAAGCTTTTCTGCATACGTCACATACGAAACCTACTGTGAGTTAAAAACAAACGACGTTTAGTCACTGATGTTTATACACCGAGTATAGCCTAGTGGTTATAGCTTCGGCTTACAAAACATGAGTGATTTAACGACACAGGTTCGAAGCTCATGTCAGGCTAGTCTGTTGATAAAAAACATATAAAGAATTTTTCTAGCAAATATCAAATAATCAATTTAATGTAATTGCCTACTGATGACGTAGAAGTGGCTACAGAAACCATGGTCTAGGGTAAGTCCACATTTAATTTAATCTTTAGAAGACACAATTTTCTTCTGCAATCAGAAAAACACAAACAACAGATTTTATATCAATTTATCGATTTAAAAAGAATCATGTCCAGAGACATAAATATTTTCTAGAAACCAATAATCATACTGGAAATTTTTATAATGCAGGTCTCAGAAAGAAAATTCAGCTTCTGAAAAGAAGTATCAGGTTCTTATAACACAGTGCAATATCCAAATTCGAAATGGAATGAAACCAAGAGCAAATGAAAGCATTACAAAACCCTTGACACTTTCTTTTTTGGTTCAGCACTAGATTTTTTTTTACACACATTTGAAGTTGGTGAACTTTTATTATAATTATAATAATAATTGCTTGAAAATTGCTGAAAAATTAATGCGTATGATTAATTTTGTAATTGCCTTTAAATAACAATCATACGCAACGGTGAACAGTGGATTATTATAGCGCTGAACTAAAAAAAACACCATGAGGGATTTGTTATGTAAAATGTAAACTTTCATTTGCTATTGGTTTCATCCCATTCCGATTCGGAAAGTTTTGTAATCAATTGTGCAATTATATCCTATCGAAGATTTAGATATTGTGAGACTTTTTTCATTTCCTAAGTCTCAGATTTTATGACATTTTTTAGCTAGAATACTTTTTGGGTCATCCTTGTCCCTGCGTACGTTTCTGTCATCAATTATCAAGAATTTTAATAAAGTCTCTAAAAAATCACATACAAGTAATCAATAGAAGTCAAAAAATCAACAATTTCAAATAAATTAAAATTCCCGGGAATTCCCGCTCTATTTCCCGGGATTTCGGGATCGAAAATTTACGGGAATTCCCGGGAAATCCCGTCCCGGGAATTCCCGTGAAAAACTCTAGTCACTAAATATTACTGAAGTTTCTAAAAGAAAAAAAATATTAAAATCCCAGCAAAATGTTCGATTCCAAAGAATCGGTTGTGGAATCAACTATACTACCCTGCAATCGATTCTACTATGCATTGCATCATCGATGATTTTTGTTTGAGATTGTCACGAAAGCAATACATCCTTTTCCTCTAAACTAGAACACTTATCTGTTCTACGGAATCTATTCTAGAATATGTTGCATGTAGTGGTACATGAATGGATTCCGCGATTTTTTAACGGTTACATATCTGTTCCATGTAATGCATTATGGATTGGTTCTGAATAATTAAATGATATTTTTTTTTTACATTTTTTTTATTTATTTTTCTTCCTTAAAAACATTTTAAAACTAAATACACAAGTATATACATAGTATAAATTAACAATTATTTTATCACAATAATCTTATCAAGAGAAAATCTATGGTCTTATGTATTAAGGAATAAAACAACCAATAAAAAAGAAGGCACATTTTTTCTAGAGAGAAATTGTAAGATTCTGAGAAATTTTTCCAATAGAAAATGTCTCAAATTCTGAGAAATTTTGTAGTAAAAAGTAAAATGTGTCAGCTTCTAAAACGTTTTTGCTATGGAAAAAGTCTGAGATTCTGAGCGTTTTTTCGTACTGAAAAAATTTTGGATTCTAAGAATTTTTTTCTATTTTTATTTAAAAAAAAAATGTCTCAGATTCTGAGAAATTTTTCTGCAACATTCTTCGTGTAGAAAAAGTCTCAGATTCTGAGACAATTTTTCCTATAGAAAAGTCTCAGATTCGGAGGCATTTTTCCTATAAAAAAGTTGAAGATTCTGAGACATTTTTTCTATAGAAAAAGTCTCAGATTCTGAGACATTTTTTCTATAGAAAAAGTCTCAGATTCTGAGACATTTTTCCTATAGAAAAAGTCTCAGATTCTGAGACATTTTTCCTATAGAAAAAGTCTCAGATTCTGAGACATTTTTCCTATAGAAAAAGTCTCAGATTCTGAGACATTTTTCCTATAGAAAAAGTCTCAGATTCTGAGACATTTTTCCTATAGAAAAAGTCTCAGATTCTGAGACATTTTTCCTAAAGAAAAAGTCTCAGATTCTGAGACATTTTTCCTATAGAAAAAGTCTCAGATTCTGAGACATTTTTCCTATAGAAAAAGTCTCAGATTCTGAGACATTTTTCCTATAGAAAAAGTCTCAGATTCTGAGACATTTTTCCTATAGAAAAAGTCTCAGATTCTGAGACATTTTTCCTATAGAAAAAGTCTCAGATTCTGAGACATTTTTCCTATAGAAAAAGTCTCAGATTCTGAGACATTTTTCCTATAGAAAAAGTCTCAGATTCTGAGATATTTTTCCTTTAGAAAAAGTCTCAGATTTGGTAGGACATTTTTCCTATAGAAAAAGTCTCAGATTTTGAGACATTTTTCCTATAGAAAAAGTCTCAGATTTTGAGACATTTTTCCTATAAAAAAGTCTCAGATTCTGGGACATTTTTCCTATAGAAAAAGTCTCAGATTCTGAGACATTTTTTCTATAGATAAAGTCTCAGATTTTGAGACATTTTTCCTATAGAAAAAGTCTCAGATTCTGAGACATAGGAAAAAAATGTCTCAAAATCTGTGACTTTTTCTATAGGAAAAATGTCTTAGAATCTGAGACTTTTTCTAAAGGCAAAATGTCTCAGAATCTGAGACTTTTACTATAAGCAAAATGTCTCAGAATCTGATACTTTTTCTATAGGAAAAATGTCCTATTTATTCTCAGATTCTGATCATTTTGCCTATAGAAAAATGTCTCAGATTCTGGGATATTTTGCCTATAGAAAAAGGTGATTCTGAGACATTTTGCCTATAGAAAAAGGCAAAATGTCTCAGATTCTGAGACATTTTTCCTATAGAAAAAGTCTCAGATTTTGAGACATTTTTTTCCTATGTCGCAGAATCTAAGACTTTTTCTATAGAAAAAATGTCTTAGAATCTGAGACTTTTTCTATAGGCAAAATGTCTCAGAGTCCGGGACTTTTTTTATAGGAAAAATATAAATTTTCCTATAGAAAAGGCTTAGATTTTGACACATTTTTGCTATAAAATTCGCCACATTTTCCCTTAAGAAAAAATATCGGACTTTAAAACTTTTTGTACCTATAAAAAATTATCTTAAACTGTGGATACATACATGGTACAACCCTGATCATTCCTTAACAATGAATATAATATCCCACGCTTTTAGTTTTGAGAAAATGGATAGAATATGTTTCTTAATATTTCCATCAGTACAGCCGACAGCATAAATGTACATAAATTTTTACAATCTGAAAGAAACCATGAAACAAATTGTAAGTACCACGTAGATATACCAAATTAAGATGTGTACTTACGGGTTTTCTGCCATATGTATCGAGAATGTATTTAAAAGCACAATTAGTGCTGCGAAAATCCATAATTTTGTCACCAAAAAAATAACAAATAAATTGTTTTTTTTTTTATAAATTTTATTTTCAGTTTGACATTTTTTCCAAAAATTATAAGTTTTTTTATCGATTCCGTGGAAACAGTAGAGGAATGGAGTAACATTACTGGGGAATCTATTCTAGAATACATTGCCAAAGAAACGATTCCAAAAAATTTTGCTGGGATTCAATATTTTTCTAAAACAAGTTATTTTTCAATACTTTGAGTTCTTTATTAAAAAAAAAAAAAATATTTTTGAAATACTTTTTTTTACTTTTTTTCGGAATTTTCCGATTTTCAAGTCAAAAAATTAACTTAAGGCAAAAGACCCAACCCTAACTCTAATCAAAATAAAATGCAATTTTCCTGTAAAAAATCTTAAATTCAAAAATATTTTTCTTTACGATTAGTGAAGAGATATTCATAAAAATCTCAGAATAGGAAAAAATTTTCAGAATCTATACTTCCAGAATCCGTTTTCTTTAAAAAATGCATTAGAATATGATTTCGATAAATAAATACATTTTTCTATAAAAAATAGGGAATAGGGTTTGAATTTTCCTAAGGAAGTTTTGAAAAAAAAAATATGAAATTTAAAAAAAGTCTAATTTATATCAAAATATGCAAAAATATGCATTTATACCAAAATATGCAAAAATATGCAATCAATGCCATTTTACTGCAAATTCTTTGATTCGGATAGATATTTAATTTATGCTATGTTTACAATGCTGAGTAAAAATATGAATTTTCATGAAAGTACTTGCCCTAATGATCATACATTGTCAGACATGAATTTCTATGTAAATTTTTTTTTTGTATTTTTTTCCATAAAACGTCTATATAATAGCCATTAATTGAAATTTTTTCAAATATAAATAACACCGCTCTACAAATCTTAGGTTTGTCGCTGCGTTTTGGATGAAACCAAAAAAAGTTGATAGGGTTTGGTTCCCCGATTCCAAAACGGTCACGCAAATTTTTCTATCACATCACAATTTTGAGAAAATCGCGGTTAAAGTGTCAAAAAATGCCCATTTTGAACATTTTTGAACGCCTATAAAATAAGATCCTGACATGCAAATGACTTGGTATCAAGCTCATTCGAAAGTGTGTAATTTTCTCTTTCAGACAAGATCAAATCTTCTTGGAATTTATTTTTCTAAAATGGTAAAAAAATCAATAGCCACAAGTGCTTTAAATCTAAAATTTACGTATGAATTTGTATGGAAATTTGTTAAAAAAACACTGTGTAAATAAACTAAATATTGAAAAAATGGAAGGTTTTTTGCTAATGATTTTTTTACTATTTTAGAAAATTAAATTTTTAGAACATTTTATCTTATCTTTAAGAGAAAATTACAGGCTTTCGAATGAGCTTGATACCAAGTCATTTGCATGTCAGGATATTATTTTATAAGCTTTTAAAAAGGGTCAAAAATGCCGTTTTTCGGCACTTTAATCGCGAATTACTCAAAATCCTGACGTGATAGAAAAATTTGGGCTCCGGATTTGGAATCAGTGCAATAGACACAATCTAAATCACTAACCAGAATCCAATACGCATTTTCTTGTTGAGCTGTGTAATTTTTATTAATTTATGATACTGTTTTTTATGAGAATTTGTGAGAATTTTAAAAAATGAATGCATTCATTTATTATTTATGAGACTTTTAAAAATTGAATTTATAAAAACTTACGCATTTAATTTCAAAGTCGAATGGAAAAGAAATTGAATGCATTCTATATTTTAAAATCAAATGTAAAATCATTCGATAAATTGTAATTGGGTAACGCAATCATTAAAGTTTAATTCAGAACACCAAATCTAATTAAGAAATAAAATCCGCAGCTCTGACAGTAATACCGTCAGAGTGTTCGCATTTTCTTCTAAATTTGGGTACGTTTGTGCTCTGACAGTAATACCGTCAGTGTGTTCGCATTTTCGCCTATAGAATACAAAAATTATAATCAATTTTAATGATGTATGATCAATATTGTCCGACCGAAAGACTTTTTCAGAATGAACCCATACATGAACTTCGTCCACTTTTGCAAAGTTTTTAGAGCTGAAAGTCTTATCCCACCAAAATCAAATTTTTTGTCGTGAATAAGCTAACCAAGTAATATAATAATTACTTAATAACAAAAAAAATAAAAATCAAAAAAAATTTTTTTGGTTTGTATGGAAAAATGATTTTTTAGGCCCCGCTCTTTAAGGCCTCGTCGCGTAGGGAAGGCATGGTCGTAGGGTCGTAAAATTTTTCCTCAGTTATTTTCAAATCAAAAGGAAAACAAGTAGAAAAGTTAAATTCGACTTTGCCGAATCTATGAATACCCTCCACAATGCATTTTTTAAAGGGTAGTACATTTTTTAACGTGAAAAATTTAACAATTTTGATTAGAAATATTTTATTTTGAGTAAAAAACTTTTTTTTGTCATTTTTTAAAAAAAAAATAAAAATTACTAATTTTTTTTTTGACTGTAAATTTTTTTTCGAGTGTAATGTTTTTTTTACTGTAAAAATATTTCTGAGTGAATACACGGACGTATGTACACAAAATATTGTCATTTTTGTAAAAAAAAAACAAAATTTTTTTTTGTGTAAATTTTTTTTTGAGTGTAAAATTTTTTTTGAGTGTAAAATTTTTTTCGAGTGTAATTTTTAAGTTACCAATGCTTTTAAAACTAAACAAGTTTGAAAAGCATTGCTTTAAAATTAAACAAGTTTAAAAAGCATTGTTTAGTTAATACCAATGCTTTTAAAACTTGTTAAAAACACGTGGCATTTTAGATGAAGCTAATCTGAAATTCAGGGTTTTGCTTATAACTTTTGAACCGCTGGACCGATTGAGCTGAAATTTAATACCAAATAGACCCGGGGAATGGCAAAGATACGTGCCAAGCTTGAGTAGTCTCATTGTTGTATTTCGGAAGGTATCGTGTTTTTTATCTCGAAAATTCGCGAAACACCCTTGCCGAAATTTACTCTTTAGCTCATAACTTTTGAACCACTGGACAAATTTGGCTGGATTGCAATACCAACCTGACCAGGTAAATGACAAACATATATGCCAAACTTCAGTAGCCTCTGTAAAGTCTTTCAAAAGTTAGCGTGTTTTCTACGGACAGACAGACAGACGGACGGACGGACGGACATCGCTAGATCGACTTAAAATCGATCGAGGATCATAAATATATATACTTTATGGGGTCCTAGACCAATATTTTGAGGTGTTACAAACGGAATGACAAACTTATATATACCCTCTATCACTAGAGTGGAGGGTATAAAAATGAAAGGGTACCGTCTCAATATTTCCAAAATAAGGGACACTCTAAAGAGCATGTATGAACATACATGGTCATTTTCACCCGGGTAGAGTGATCTTTTTTTGTAGTGCAAACAATTTTTTATACCCTCCAACCACATTTGGTGGTATACTCACTTTGTCATTCCGTGTGTAACGCATCGAAATATCGGTCTAGGACCCCATAAAGTATATATTTTATTGATCAGTGATCGATTCTAAGACATTCTAGCGATGTCTGTCCGTCCCTCTGTCCGTCTGCAGAGGACACGATACAGTCCAAAATAAAAGAGCTAGACTTCCGAAGTTTGGCAAGAATATATCTTATATTCCTAGGCAGTTTAGGTTCGGAAATGGGCCAAATCGGACCAAGGGGAAAAAAGTTCCCCCTTGGAGAACTAAACCAACCTTAGAAAAACCGCATTGTTTGCAGGGTTTTTTGTACTTTTGCTAAGCAAACGTAACATTCTTATCTCAGAAGAAGTTCAAAATCGCAAGGGAAGATTCCCCCTAACGTCTCCCACCACATTTTTGAGGGTATAAAATATTCGGCACACCCGAGTAAAAATAATTATATATAGACGTATATAATTTTATCCAATCATATAAAACATTATGTGATTACATATAAGTTAACAGATTTTCTTAATTTTCATATGGAGTTATATGTAATTACATATTATTTGATGATAATTCAGATATAAATAAATATGGTTGATGATATTATATAAAATTATATAAGGCACAAGTATCAAAACTTCTTTTTATATAAAAACATATATTACGTCACCTTTAATTATATAAAATTATATATTAAACTAAACTTAAATTTTTTTCAAGAGCATTTAATATATAATTAAATATTCCTTAGCTGATGTCATATATAACCATATATGTTTAAAAAAAGTTTTTTTACAGTTTGAAATTGTTCTAAGATTTTTTACAGTTTGAAATTTTTCTAAGTTTTTTTACAGTTTAAAAATTTTACAAGTATTTTTACAGTTTGATAAACTACATCTTCTGGTTCGAAGCGTAGACAAACTTTATTTAGTGTATGTATCGTTGACCTGTGATGTATGTTATTTCAACCAAAAAAAAGAAAATTTTATACAATTAGATAGAATTGGATCTTATTGTATCCAATCACATATAATTTGGTGCTATTGGATAGAGACAAATTTCGGACAAAATTGTATCAAACTGTATACAAATGAATAAAATAAGTAAGATATTAATAAATCCAATTTAATGCAATTCTATCCACCATTTTTGGGATAAAATTACATCTAATTGTATTCGAGGACAGATCAAACGTTATATAATTTTATGTGACGCCATATTAAAATTTTTACTCGGGCAGCCGAATGTAACACTCTCACTTGTTTTTTTTTTTTAATTTTTCGCGAAAACGCGAATTGATCTAGAAAAACTGGGAGACACGGGTATTTTATTTTTGGCCCCACTCTAAGAATTTTTTGGTACTGTTCATGTGTGCAGCCAAAATTTGCAATTTGTCGGACAAATTTGCAATTTGTCGGAAATTTGCAATTTGTTTGACCTACTATTCACTCGTATGAGACCTTCTGTGTCAAGGATTGGAGTCAGAGTAAGTAGCGAACAACTTTTAGAGACTGGTTGAGAGTTACGCAGATCATCTAACTATGGAAAAAATATGCCTCCTGTGTCAGCCTGCTTGAGACTACTTTTCGAATAAAGATTCGTAAAGCTAACCACGATAATCATGCCACTGCTCTGCTCGATGGTATAATGTGAATCGGTTAATCAAGTAAAATTGTTCCCCGGTTTGTGTGGACGTGGCAGTTTTCTTACTGTCCCCTATTTTTGTGATATTATTTCTATAGCTATTAAGAGTATGTATACCAAATTTAAAGAAATTATAACCAATTTTTTTTTAAGTTGCCGTTATTTTTCATAATGTTATTTCCGAAGTCAAAACAAACATGTACACAGTGGGAAAAAACACCAATCTGGCAGGAAAAAATCATATCTTCTAAACTATTGGTCTGATCCGATAACAATACTTGGAGATTTTATAGCTAAGGATATGAGCTTTTTGTATAATGAATAATAAGAAACTGTTTTTCAATACAGGGTGCCCCAAAAGGTGTTATATACGACTACGTCAGGAGTATTTTTTTTTTGTACCTGTTAGCTGTGGAAAATTATGTTTAAAATAAGAATTTTATACTTTTTGAAAAGTAAATGGGGTTATCAAATATTGTAAGTGAAATCTGATAACATTTGGACATATACCCTACATCCAGCATATAACTAAAATAGGAGTCTTAGCACCTGATTGCATAAGCATATACGAATTTTTAGTTAACCTTTTGTCAATGTATAGTGCCATTGCTTCTTCTGGTGTGTATTATGTCGGTGCTTCAGAGGGGTAAAATACGTTTTTTTTTTCATTTTTGTAGCCCTTTTTGGTGTTTTTTTTAATTTCATCTAATAATTGGGCTGCATCTCTCTTTCCAGATTTGTACAGACTTACTTTCGTAGCGACCAATAATTATTCCTTGATGTTATTTTGTACAAGATCCGAAACACGACTCCTCTTGAGTTTTTTTGTCGTTTCCAAAAAAGTCTTCAAAGGACGCCCTCGAGGTTGTGAAGGTCCTGGTTCTTCGTCTTCTACTAGAAAATCTATATTTTCATTCAACCATATATTGCAATGATTTTCAAAACTATATAAATTGCGAGAAATACTGGCCCATCTACATTTGAATTTACTACATAAATCTTGACACTAACAGTTAGTTTTTTATAGCTATCATTCTCGTTGCAGATGTTATTTCCAAGTTTGGACAAGATATAATTGATAACTGTTAAGTTCCGATCAGAAGCCCTGTCGCATTTACGCCAAACTTCAAATATCTCTCTCCGTTGAAATGACATGTCAGACAAATTTAAAAAAAACCAAAGAGTTTATTAACCAATTCAAATGATAGTATTAAATTTATTATTATTTATAACAATATTTTTATTAAGAATTTTTTCACCAACTGAATGCGACTTAAATCGGTTATTTAAAAATCATAAAATCAAAAATAATTTTAATTCAGCACGAACTTTTTTCAAGATTTCGACGCTCTACTATGTTAAAAACAAAATACTAACAATCCTTCGCGATTCTCAACATATACGTGAGTCGCGTTCATCGCTGCCTAGGTTTAGAATTATAATTATTGAAAGACCAAAATTACAAAAATAATTTTAAGAAATCGCTACGCAGGCCTACGCAGCTAATTTTTTGAATAGTAATACTTCATTATATCTAGAATAATCTATAAATAAAGATTAAGCAGCATCTGACAGCGTTTTTTTTGTAGCTCCATAAGAATTTAAACAATTAAAAAAAAAACGTTGTTTATGTAATTCGTTACGGGGGAGCCTTCGCAAAACAGATAACGTATGGAAATTTATACATAATATAACTAATAGCACCCTTTAAAAGAAATCAAACACTTGGTAGGTAACGGCTTACCCCTTCCGATACACGGCGATGACAAGTTTACTACTATAAACAACTAACTGTGAGAGCCCAATAAATTGTCAACATTTGATAGTGTGTAATTCCCTAATGGGTCAACTAAACTTTAAGTTCTTAACGGATTAAAACGCAGTCACTATCCCACTTTAAAATTGCATTATAACTTTGTTAAAATCTGTTAGTTATATATTGAATTATTTCCCGCCAGATTGGCAATTTTTCCCACTGTGATGTATACCGAATTTCAAATCAATATAAATGAAATTGGATTGTTGTCATCCTAAATTAGCCAAATGTTACACTTTGTAGCATCGACACATAAGCTGGCAAGTACGTCAGCTATTATCGGTTTGAATTTCACTGACATCGATCCAGTAATTACTGAATGGCCGGATTATGTCAAAAAAAAAAAAAAATCAAAAATAAACCACTGTGAAGCGCTTCAAAATTGGATGGCTGGGAAATTTTTAGAATTATTAAATTTTAATATAATTTGAATTAAAAAAACACTGTGCGCTATAAAAATCATATTAAAGTCTTCATCAGTTCTTTCTAGAGCGTCTGTTTTTTTTTAAATTCAATTAAATCAATTAAAGGGCTCTATTGTGTATTACGAGTATTTTGTTTTCTTTGGAGGGTGTAAGTTCACTGACAACATCTGACTTTTCCATTAACCCTTTTGTCGGCATTAGGTATCTGCTGCGTTTAGCCTTAAAGAGTTTAATTTTCAATGACAATTAATTTGTACATTGCAATTTATTTTAGTTTATTTGTTTTTTTTTTTCTTTATTATTTCATGGGTTGACAACATTGCTTGTTTTATTGTCCATTTCAATCATCATGTTGTAGTTGGTTGGTTTGTTTAATAATAATTGTGAATTAAGTTTTTGGTATTTTGACCTTTAGAGGTCAATTAAATTGTCGTCTTTATTTACCATCGTGTCTTGGGGTATCTACACTTATAATAATGTTGTTGATAAGTACGTTCGTTTTAGTTTTGTTGCCGGATGATTTTGTGGTTGGTGTCTTTCACATTGTCTTGATTTGTTTTTTTTTTTGTATAAAATCATTCATCACTCTACGATATTTAATGCAATTATAAATGGTTTCACATATGATAATAACATTTTATCACGCAAACATTTAAATTGACCCATATAATAAATTATTGAATTAAATAATTCTACATAAGAATTGTCTTAAAATAAATTCGTAGCAATAGGGCAGTTATTGAAGAACAATGTGCAACAAATTTGGGGTTACGGCTTTATCCTAAATGGGATAAAAATGGGGGACACCTGTACCAAAATTTGTTGACTTTTTGCACTTGATTGATAACGGCTGACAAACAAATTGTCAGAACGTGTTGGGGAGTATAACAAATGTAAAACAATGTTATCTACGGACATTTTTGTCTTTTTTGAAGCGAAAAAATTAAAAATACGACTTTGGATCCCAAAACTCGAAGACCGTCTTAAGACGGTCTTGCCGGTTAGAGGGTTAAACAATGTATCTAATGCAGCGTTGCCACCAACAAAATCGTAAATTATACATGGATCAGGCCAAAATTACACATGAAATCACTAATTACACATGCTTTTTTTTTAGTAACGTTTTTTTTTAATTTTCAAAATATAACAATTAAGTTGATTTTGACATAAAAAAAAACGTAGAAAAACGTTAAAACATAAAGAAAACGTACAATTTCTGTCTGAATAATCTAACAAGGGAAGTATCTCAACCCTTATGAACCGATTTGCCTAAAACTTAAAATTTATATAAATTAGGCGATTTTAAGGTTGGGGTGTCTGGGCTTATCGGCCATATCAGTGTTTAAAAATTTCGTTGCCCCCTTATGAAACAGCGTGGACCTTCGGAAAATTTCGATAACTCCCGAAAATGTACACATTTTTATGAAAAAAATATTTAACGAAGCTGAATTTTTACAAGGTTATACCACCGTTGGATAGGCATTAAAAAATCCTTAATTCCTTTACGTAAACATCATATAGTTTCTTAGAAAGAAATGGATGGAAATCCAAAAACGGGTTTTTCGCCATTTTTCTACCTATTTTTTGAACCCCTAAATTCCAGATATGGTCGATAAGCCGAGACACCCCAACCTTAGAATTGCCTCTTTTATTAATATTTTAAGTTTCATGAACTACAGAATAAAATCTGTAAAACCATCAAAAAAATAAATTGATTTCAGCTGAAAAGTCTGCTGATTTTAGCAGAAAAATCTGCAGACTTTTGATGAAAATTCTGGACATCTTAAATGTATTGTTTAAGTAAAAAAGACCTTAAAAAGTGTTGAGAATAAACTTTTTAAAACTTTTATAAAAACGAAAAAATATTAAATTTTAAAGACAAAAACGGCAGATAAAGTAGCTTATTTAACAGAAACAGTTTGTTGTATTTTTTTTTTTTTTTCATTTTTCAAATCGCCAATTTTTTCCTAGATCGATATTTCGAAATGTCAGAAACTGAATTACAAACTTGAATATGCAGGGTAAAATAAATTAAAAAAAATTATGAAAAAAAAAATTGCTCAAAAATGTAAAAAATTACACATGAATTGCACATGCAGCCAATTACACATGGGCTACAAATGGAAAAAATACAATGATATGTGTAATTACTAGGGATGAGATTTTCATGCACTAAAAAATCGAAAATATGCGCTAAAAAATTTAAAATATGCACTAAAAACCTTAAAATATGCACTAAAAAATAAAATGTGTACAATAAAAATCTTGTTTTCATAGAAAAATACTTCTTAAAAAGCAAAAAATAACGCCGGACTTAAAAAATAACATTTAAAACTTTATATAAGCAAGGTTTTTTTAGAAATTATGAAAATCTCTAAAAAAAATTAAAAAGAAAAAAAATATTTTTCTTTTTTCAAAATAAATTTTTAAAATTTAAAATAGCCAGAATAAACATCTTCAAAATATAATATTTTAAAGGTCGAATAAAACAATTTTTATTTTTAATAAAAATTAATCAGAATTTGAACATAATGGTTGGCACGCCATGTGATGAATAACCCTAATATGGAGTATTTCTCACAACAACAACACAAAAAACATATTGTTGTAGTCCAATGGACTATCGGACGTAAAATTATTTTAAATATTTTTGTTGGTTATTGACAATCGTTGCCTTATTAGTATGGTACAATTTCTTCGTCTTTCTAATTCTCATTGCGAATAGAGGCGAATATGTATTAATATTCTAGTTTGTGCACAAACGATTTGTCATTAGACTCGTTTGCTACTTTGCACAGTGGTTCCAAGTCCAAATCTAGCTGGACAAAATTATTTTATCACTGTTTTATATGTTTATGGGGTCGCTAAGTTCAAAAAACATGTTTAAATTTTTCTAAGTCGATTACACTAATCGAAAACTTTTTATTTTTTTTCTAATTTCAGTAATTCATTAATGACAAAAATGGTTTTTATGCAGAACAGAAATATGAAATGCAAAAACTTATTTTTTGAAAGTTTTGTAATCTCTAAAAAAAAAAATTTTTTTGTCGAGAAGTGTAATTGAAAAAAACAAGTGAGAGTGTTAAATTCGCCGAATCTTTTATGCCCTCCAAAATGTAAAAAAAAAATAAAAAACCAATGAAAGTGTTACATTCGGCTGTGCCGAATCGTTTATACCCTCCAAAATGTAAAAAAAAAACAATCCAGGGGCGTTTTTTTTTTTGGGGGGGGGGGGGTTGGTGGGAGACGTTAGGGAGCAACTTCCCCTTGCGATTTCGAACTTCATTTGAGAGAAGAATGTTGCATTTGCTTAGCAAAAGTACAAAAAACCCTGCAAAAATGCGATTTTTATTTGGTTGGTTTAGTTCTCCAAGGGGGACCTTTTTTCCCTTGGTCCGATTTTATCCATTTCCGAACTTAACCTGCCTAGGTATATAAGACATATTCGTGCCAAACTTCGGAAGTCTAGCTCTTTTATTTTGGACTGTATCGCGTCCTCTACAGACGGACGGACATTTTTGAATTAAGTCGAATTGTGTAATTGGCCGCGGTTTAATAGGAAACATCACATTTGATGCTTTATTTAAGCTAAGCATAATTATAATACTTAAAAGTTATCAAAAACTTACAAAATTCGATTCTTTATTTAGAAAAAAAATTTTAGGCGAAATTCTATTTTCATATAAACTGTGATTAATTTTGAACCTGCAAAAACCTGCAAGAAATGTCTGCATGACAACGTTCAGTAATAAATTACCTATAAGTTGTATGTAGTAATTCGACATGATATGCCTGGATTCGGTTTTGGCAAGCTGCGGAAGTTTCATAAGTCCTCAAAAATATTGTTATTATTGACCATAATTCAAAGTACAAAAAATGTAAGAAGAAGATCGATAATAAATTTCTTATTAATGTCCAGAATAAGTATAAATCTGTAGCTTTCTTGTACATAAACCGTTTTGAAACCATTGATGTAACATGGATAATATGATGTTATTAGCTAAACACTTATATATATATTATTTTTTTTTTAAATATTGGATACCAAAAATGTTATTTCATTCGCATATTTAACAAAGTTAAAGACCTAATTCCAAAAAATGGTTATTAGTTTGATCAGAACACACCCTTAGCTTGCCCCTAGCACTATTAATTCCCAATTTTAAGGACACTAATTTTTGGACTTTTGTCCAGCTAGATTTTGATTTGGAACCAATGTGCTTTGTAGTAAATCGTTTCTATTTTCGCTAAATAATCTTGACAATGGAATCTTGACAAATTCCGAAACACGTGTCGATTAAGTCTTGCAAAAATGACCAACATAAATAAATTTAAAACAAAAAATAATTTTCTTGAAAGTTATGCTATGAGAATATCATGGTTTTAATTAGTAAAGAAAATAATGACCTCGACCCAGAATAAACATCCTCAAAACATTTAAAATAGTTTTGAAAAAAATAAATAAATTTCAATTTGTGTTTTTGCTAATTTATTCCAAAATATGCAAAAATATGCATTTAAGAGTTCGAAATATGCACAAAATATGCATTTAAAATCAAAATATGCTAAAATATGAATTGTCACCAAATTATGCAAAAATATGCAAAAACAAATAGATGCCATTTTAACGCAAATTTCTCGATTCGGAAACATAACTGGTCGATAGTATTTTTAGACTATCGACAAAAAACATGCATTTGCAAGAAAATCTCATCCCTAGTAATGACACGTGAGGTGGCAACGCTGATGTAATGAGAATTCTGTATGTATTCACTATTATAAAGAAAATACTTAAAAAATATAAAATTAACTAATTTTTAGGAAAAAAAAGCATTTCTGATGAGGACAGAAATGCTTTTTTAAACTAAACAAATGAGAGTGTTAAATGCGGCTGTGCCGAATCTTTTATACCCTCCAAAATGTAAAAAAAGTTAAAAGTCCACACTGAAAAAAAGTGCGAACTAATTTTAAGGTAAAATTGACATTAAATTAAAGAAATGAATTTTTCTTTAATTTTAGTAAAATTTTCTTAAGAAATATAAAATTTCATAGACTTAAAGAAAAATTAACTTGACTTGATAACACCCAAAAATGTTGCTTCTTTAAAAAACTAATTTTTTTCTTTAACTTTTATTTCTTGAATCAAATAAAAAAATTCTTTAAAAATATTACACAAATGTAAAAAAAAACATTAAAGAAATTATTCTTGAAAACTATTATCATATACTTTAATATTAATATACTATAATAGATTTAAATAAGTATATATTAGTTTTAAGGAAGACATTCTTGTTTATATGCACACAAAGATTTTTTCGGAGATTGAGAGAAATGCCAATTTCATCTTTTAATTCTCAACTAGTATAAAGTTGAATAGGTTTAAATGTTTTAGTTTGGACACTAACGATTGGCGATTATCATTCAAATTCACTACGCAACTTGCAGTGTAGATTTTTTAATTTTTTGGTTAAAAGACTGATAAAGTTTTTTTAAAACAGATAAATGATAAAATATTAATAGCATAAAAAAATATAAATACAAAAAGATTTTTCCTTTTGAGCTAAATTATTCGCATTTTTTCGTAATTTTAAGGAATTTTTCTTTAATTTTAATATGCTTTCAAGCTTAAATTAAATACATGTACACTTAATTTTATTAAATAAATGCATAATTTTCAAACTAAATTTAAAGAAAGATGTTTTATAAAAATAAGGAAATTTTTCTTTGGAGCCAAATTCTGTGCAGTTTTTCTTTAATTTTATTAAAATTTCTTTAATTTTAAGAAACTTTTTTTTCAGAGCAGGGGCGTTTTTTTTTGGGTTGGGGGATACCTTCCCCCGTGTCGTAGGTTTTGTAAAATGGATTCATTATGATTCTTACAAATACTTAATCCAATTAATCATTATAAAAATATTGTTTTTTATATCCACCTCCACAAAAGGGGGCGGAAAAACTTTTTTTATTCACTCGATCCATATCCAGGATTTTGAACTTCTTTTGACACAAAAATGTTGCATTTGCTTAACAAAAGTACTAAAAAACCCTGCAACAAAAAGGTTGGTTTAGTTCTCCGAACTTAGCCAGCCTATGACCATAAGACATATTCGGGACAAACTTCGGAAGCTCTTTTATTTTGGACTGTATCGTGTCGTCTACAGAAGGGCATTGTGTACACAAAAAAAAAATTTCAATTTCAATAAAAAAATTCACGAATTCAATAAATAAATTAACTAAAAAAGCCGCGGTGAAGATTTTCACGAATTCAAAAAACGCATTTGTAAGTCGTTTGCTGAAAATAATTTCAATAAACAAATTTCAAGATTCAATAAAAAAGTTTATTGATTTATTTTTTTTTAATATTTTTTTTAGAACTAAAGAAAAAAAAAATTTTTTTTTATTTGTTTTTTTTTTTTTTATTTATTTTTATTTTATTATTTAATTGTTTTCTTTATTTCTTACTTTTTCTCAATTTATTGTTTCCATACCTCCTGTTTAGAATGCTGGCGGTCTAACTAACTGAGCTACAGCATGACAACAAGTTTTAACGCATAAAATCAATTTGGTTTTAAATAAAAGTAAACAAGAATTCTTAAACACTCACATAATTTTGTCAGTAATGGTAACAGAAAAAATTCTCAATTGAAATTAACAAAAGAAAAAAATACTGACTAATTTAGTTGAGTGCATCACTTTCATTCTCTAACTTATAACAGTAAAAACATTTAACACACAACTATACACACACACACGCATTCACAAACAAATTGTGTTTTTATTTCTATTTTGTTCTTGCTTGTAAGTAGATGACAGAATTTAGCCGACAAAGCTATAACACTGTTTTGGCGTTATGCGCTAAGCGGTGGATAAACTTATTACTTTTTTTGGGGGTCGTTGGTTCGAATCCCCATCAGACCCAACTTTTTTTTTAATGTTTTTTGTTTTTTTTTTTAAGTTATTACCACAGTATATACAGTAGCGAAACTCTTAATGGTGAATTTCCCCCTTTTTTATTCACCTCAATTTGCTCACACGTATAGGAAATGTGTGAATTCAACAAATTTGTCAGAAATTTGAAATTTAAAGACAGTTGTCTTTTTTTATTTATTTTTATTGTGTATATTTTTTTGTTTTCTGATTTAAATTTTTTTACTATTTTTATAAAATTAAAAAAATCAAATAACCAAAATAAGAATTAAGAAATGCTGATCATTAGAAACCATGTGGTTATCAATAATGGTGCAAATTTGGTAGAGAAAACGGAAATAACTCAAAGAATTTTTAATAGGAGGAGAGCATCGAATAAGCAGACTTTTTTTTGCCTGGTTGATCCTTCTACTCCTTTTGTCAAATAAAGTAAATGCATTAAATGTGTTTTTAATAAAAATAAATAATGCAATATTTTTTTATTAGTTGATTTTTTAATGATTCAAGTAAAATACAAATTTAAGATGTTCAGATATTTTTTATAAAGATGGTCAGAGATTCTAAGACTTTTTTCTTAAAAAAAATCTCAGATTCACACATTTTTCACACAGATTCTGACACATTTTTCCTATAGAAAAAGTCTCAGATTCGGAGACATTTTTCCTATAGAAAAAGTTTCAGATCATGGACATTTTTCCTTTAGAAAAAGTCTCGATTCTGTGAAATTTTTTCTATAGAAAAAGTCTCAGATTCTGAGATATTTTTCCTATAGAAAAAGTCTCAGATTCTGAGGCATTTTTACTATAGAAAAAGTCTCAGATTTGGAGACATTTTCCTATAGAAAAAGTCTTAGATTCTGAGACATTTTTCCTATAGATAAAGTCTCAGATTCTGAGGCATTTTTCCTATAAAAAAGCCTCAGATTCTGGGGCATTTTTCCTACACAAAAAGTCTCAGATTCTGAGACATTTTTCCTATAGAAAATGTCTCAAATTCTGAGACATTTTTCCTATAGAAAATGTCTCAAATTCTGAGACATTTTTCCTATAGAAAAAGTCTCAGATTCTGAGACATTTTTCCTATAGAAAAAGTCTCAGATTCTGAGACATTTTTCCTATAGAAAAAGTCTCAGATTCTGAGACATTTTTCCTATAGAAAAAGTCTCAGATTCTTAGACATTTTTCCTATAGAAAAAGTCTCAGATTCTGACACATTTTTCCTATAGAAAAGGTCTCAGATTCTGAGACATTTTTCCTATAGAAAAAGTCTCAGATTCTGAGACATTTTTCCTATAGAAAAAGTCTCAGATTCTGAGACATTTTTCCTATAGAAAAATTCTCAGATTCTGAGACATTTTTCTGAGACATTTTTCCATAGAAAAAGTCTCAGATTCTGAGACATTTTTCCTATAGAAAAAGTCTCAGATTCTGAGACATTTTTCCTATAGAAAAAGTCTAAGATTCTGAGACATTTTTCCTATAGAAAAAGTCTCAGATTCTGAGACATTTTTCCTATAGTAAAAGTCTCAGATTCTGAGACATTTTTCCTATAGAAAAAGTCTCAGATTCTGAGACATTTTTCCTATAGAAAAAGTCTCAGATTCTGAGACATTTTTCCTATAGAAAAAGGCTCAGATTCTGAGACATTTTTCCTATAGAAAAAGTCTCAGATTCTGAGACATTTTTCCTATAGAAAAAGTCTCAGATTCTGAGACATTTTTCCTATAGAAAAAGTCTCAGATTCTAGAACAGTTTTCTTACAGAAAAAGTCTCTGATTCCGAGAGAGTTTTCCTATAGAAAAAGTCTCAGATTCTGACACATTTTTCCTACAGAGAATGTCTCAGATTCTGAGAGGTTTTTCCTTTAGAAAAAATCTTAGATTCTGATATAAGTTTTCTATTGTAAAACTCTCAGATTCTGAGACAGTTTCTGTATAAAAAGTGTCTCAAATTCTGAGACAGTTTTCCTAAAGAAAAAATTTTAGAATCTGAGAAATTTTTTTTAAAGTCTTCTATTTTACAAATATCCGTTGTAGATTATTTCTGGAGAAATAAGATGAAGAAGAATAGATTTTTCTCAAAAGAATATTATCAGTTTTGTATGATTAATGAAATTTTGTTGAATATTTGAGAGGCACACACTGCTTCCAATTTTAATATTGTTGACCTTCCCCCAATAGCTGTTGGTGATGATAAATATATGTATGTTCATCTAAAAAAGTATTTGATTCAAATTTTTATAGTCATATATTAATGTTTGAATGCAAATTTACCTTTCTAAAAGATAGTTTTCTATTTTATTATTTTTTTAAAAAAATTTTTATAATGTAAATATTTGGAAAATTAAAAGTTAACCGTCAAATTTGAATGTGGTGATTTTAAAATTATGACGTGTTCGTGGTTAGTTTCATAAAAATTATGACATTTCGATGTAACACCCAAAACAGTATGCTATAAAAAATTTTCTAACCGACAATTATTATAATGGGTGTTTTGTAAGTAATCAAATTCTTAAATTTTTGTTTCATATTTTTTATACAAATAAAGAAATTTTATATATTTTTAACAATTATGCACGTTATTTAATACGAGAAATTAATATAAAATGGTTGTTTGTTGCATAAAAATGCTCATTTTATTAAATTTGTTAAGTGAACACCAAAATTACTATTACATCCTGTATCGAAATTTACCAATACAAATAAAACAAAATGTGATAATATTAGTGACAGAATGACTCAAATAAACCTAAAAAAAGAGTTTCGCTACTTTATATACTGTGTTATTACTTTATTTGAAATTACTATGTGTGAAAAAAAGAAACACAACAAAACATGCCGACGGAATGAGTTGAAAATAGTTTTTTTTTAATTTCAATAAATTTTTTTATTGATACAATAAAAAAATTTATTAAAAATATTTTTATTTTTAATAAACGTGTTTATTAAAATTTTCTTAAATATTTTTTTTTCTGTGTAGTTCCCATACTGTATTTCTATTTTTCTATTTCTATTCTATTTTTTGTTTATAATTCAAAAACATATTTAAATCCTCTTTAAACATTATATTCATTGTTATTTTGTCTACATACTTAAAATTCCATTATATTTTATTAACACCTTTTTTGTCAAAATAGAATATAACCAAAACATTTGCACAAATTAGCTGATATCCAACTGTGTGCTAAATAAAAGGACATTCATTACAAGCAACTCATAAACTGCATTCAACATTTATTTATTGTAAAAATAAGTGCAAAAAAATCGATATCCCAAATGTATTGATCATGGAAATGCAAAATGAGCAATCTCAATATGTATTTTGTTAAATGCATGTTTATTTTTTTTATAATCCTCTTACAGGACTAACAATATGTTCTTTTAACTACAAAACAATCTTTGTTCTAATCTAAAATGTTCAATAAAGATAAGTGCAAATATTTTTCACACAGTACTTGAAAATATTGCAAATTCCTTATTTTTTTGGGGGGAGGCGTTACCAGTGTATAAATAGAATGTTTTTTTTAAGAGTAACATATGATCATCTCAGTAGGGGGGAATTTGAGGTATACTATGTTTGATAGGATGTATTAACAATTGCAAAATATTTAATATTATATTTAGACTACGATTTTATTTCGATGGTTTGAATTTATGAGCGATAAAAGAGCACGATATTTTTTTTTTAAATGGTTTACAGATTCTTAGTTCTGAAATGAAAGCTGACATTTGGTAATTCAAAAATGCAAAAAATAAATAAATATCATAAAAGTGGACCTCTGTAGGATAGTTGGCAGCGTTATAGCTTTTGACCGTGGGGGTCTTGGGTTCGATTCCCACCAGAACCAGAGCTTCGAAAATTTAGTGATTGCATTCTCCAATCACATTTTAGCGAATTGAGTGAATTCACTTTAGACTCATTCGATTTATATATATCGAATGCATTCGATATATTTTTCATTCGATTTTCAAAAATCGAAAGCCTTAGATTTTGTTTTTTGACTTTTAAAAATCGAATGCATTTCATTGCGAATGCAATCGATTTTCTTTGTATTCAATTTGAAAAATCGATTGGCTTATTCATTCATTGCATTAAAAAATTTAAAAAACTAACCACGATAGAGCAAAACGGTGTAATTTTTTTGTCCACTGTATCGCCGACACTGTTCGCATCTGTTGACCCCAATGGGCCCTAATTTTGAATCTAAAAAATTGGCATTTCCAAAAATGTTTAAATGCGCATATCTCGATAAATACTGCCGACACAACAAAAAATCCAAAATCATTTTTGTAGCTCTTGGCTCGTATAATACGACCGCGAAATATCTGAAAGCCCTCCGAGTTACCGTTTTTTAGTTTTTAAAATTCTCACACTCAAAAAAAAACCTTGTCGAATTACTAGAAAAAGTCTCGTAATCCCATTTTAACAATATTTGACAGTTTTCCTTGTTGAAATTTACATATTTTTTTTGTAATTTTACAATTTTTCTTGTAATTTTACAAATTTTCAAATTGTTAAAAAAAAAATCTAGTACACTCAAAAAAAAAAGTTTGTAAATTTACAAGTAAAAGGTCTTGTAATTCTATTTTACTAATATTTTTGTCTTTTTACAAAAAATTGTTGTATATTTAATAAAACGAAAACTACAGTTTGCTTTGTAATTTTACTATTATATGTTGGTATATTTATTTTAGAAATTTTTTAGGTAAATTTACAAAAAAGTGAATTATTTTACAAATTAAAAAAATATTACAAGGTGTTTAGTTTTTTTACACAAGAAAACTGTAATTGTACAACACAATTTTACTTGATGTTATTTAGTCTTTTTACCAAAAAAATGTTTTATTACAAACATTTTTTTTTTAAGATCGTTTACAAGGTTTTCAGTTTGAAATGTATGTATTGAAAAGTACAAAATTCCAATATAATTTTACAAAACTTATTTTATTACTAGAATTAATGTTGTTTTACAAAAAAAAAATAATTATTCAACAATAGGACACGCAAAAATATTCTAAGTTCAGATTTTTTTTTGCGTTTTGGAGTAAAAAATTTATTTAAAAATAATTTTTTATAAATAATTTTTACACCATTTTTTTGGTAATTTGCGTTAAGTAAAATACCACAATTTTTATGTGTTTCTACTATATAATATTTCTAGTTTTTTTTTTTGTATTTTTACCATTTTTTTTGGTGATTTTACCATATTTTTTTGGTAATTTTTTTTTAAATTTGGTACCTAAAATGTCAATAGAAAGCTGCCAATTATGAAAAATCAAATTTTTCTTATTTTAACTGGTACTTAAACATCCAATCTACAATATCCAAAAATTTTTTTCCGATTTTTTAAAAATACTTGTGAAAATAATTAAAAATTCAAAAAAAAAAATTTATTTTTTGACTAATTTTTCCTGAAAATATAAGAAATTTCTTGTGTAGCCTCCTTCGCAATTCTCATATGTTCCACTTAAGAAAAACGAAATGTCGAAAAAAAATAAAAAAGTGCAGTGTTATACATTAAAAAGTTTGTTAAAAGTGCTCAAGTGAAAAAAATCTTTTCAGGTTGTTGAAGTGCTACTCCAGCTGCCGAAGAAGGAAAAATAAGATGCACCAATGGAAAAAACCTTTAAATTTACAAAACCAATATGTAAATAAACCAATTTTTTTTGTAAATTTACAAAACAAATATGAAAATTTAAAAAACAAAATTGTATACTTACGAAAAAAGTTGTAATTTTACAAAAATGAAATGGAAAATACAAAAACAATATTGTAAATTTACAAATTTTATGGTTAAACTACTGTTTTTACAGCAAAAAAATAAGGAAAAATGGTACATATGCAATAAAAATTGTAAATTTAGCACTTTTTATTGTAAATTTACAAGTTTTTTGCATAAAAAACAGTAGTTTAACCAAATAATTTGTTAATCTACAATTTATTTTTTTCATTTTCTATTTTTCCTTGTAAAATAACAACCTTTTTCTGTAAGTTTACAATTTTGTTTTGTAAATTTACCAAATTTTTTGCAAATTTACAAAAAAAATGTTCACCTCGAAGATGATATTTTACAAAAAAAAATTGTAAATTTACATTTTCTTTTGTTAAATCAATTTACAAATTATCCCCGTAACTTTACGGGGATTCTTGCTAGTACATATTTTACAAAACCTGCCCCGTAAAATCACGGGGATTTTATGTCATTTTACAAACTTTTTTTTTTGAGTGTAAATATACGAGAATTCTTGTAAGTTTTATTTCGCCAAAAAAGTTGTAATTTTATTGGTAAAAATTTTGTAAAATTACAAAAAAGCTCGTAATGTATACTAGAAATTCTCGTAAATAGGAGGTAGCAAAAAATCTATCAAAGTTACAAAGCCTCCTTGGAAGTTTTATCTCGTCAAAAAAATTTTATATTTACAATTTGTTTTGGTAAAAAGCATGTAAAATTACAAAATTATTGGTAAAAGGCTTTTAAAATAACAACACAGAAAAAAATATTTGCCAATGAACGAAATTCATAGTATTTTTGAACAAATACATACATATTATGATCTTTTTCATAGTATTTATGAAAAAATGGTAAATAATTCTTAAGTTTCACATATTAAGATTTATTCAGAAATACAATGAAAAAGTTTATAAGTATTACGAAAAAGTTAATAGCTTTTATGAATTTGTTCATAAATACTATGAAAGTCGTTCATTGGAATTTTTTTTTTTGTGTGAAGGAATTCTTGTCAAATAGGAGATAGCAAAAAAAAGTTACAAACTTTTCTTGTAATTTTTTCTTAGAAAACGTCTAAGATTCTAGCACTTTTTCCTAAAAAAAAGTTTCTGATTCCAAGACCTTTTCCTATAGAAAAAGTCGTAATTATGAGGTTTCTATTGAAAAGTTTCAGACTCTCAGATTCCGAGACTTTTTATATTAAATAAGTTTAAAATTTAGAGGAACTGAGACCTTTTCTTATGAAAGTTGGCCTTTTTCCAAAAGAAAAAGTCTCAGATTCTGCGACCTTTTTCCTGTAAACAAGTCTCAGATTCTTTTTTCTACAGAAAAAGTTACAGATTTTGGAAAAATTTGCCTATAGAAAAGTCTCAGATTCTGATACGTTTTTCCTATAAAAAAAGTCTCAGATTCTGATACAATTTTTCCATAGAAAAGGTCTGAGATTCTTATACATTTTCTCTATTGAAAAGGTCTCAGATTCCGGGACATTTTTTCTATAGAAAAAGTCTCAGATTCCGCAGCATTTTTCCTATAGAAAAAGTCTCAGATTCTCCAACATTTTTCCTATAGAAAAAGTCTAAGATTCTGAGACATTTTTCTTATAGAAAAAGTTTCAGATTCTGAGACATTTTTCCTATAAAAAAAGTCTTATAATCTGAGACATTTTGCCTAAAGTAAAAGTCTAGTCTAGACATTTTTTCTAAAGAGAAAGTCTCAGATTCAGAGATAGTTTTCCTATAAAAAAGTTGCAGACTCTAAGAAATTTTTATACCCTCCACTTAGTGATAGAGGGTATATAAAGCTATAGTTAGTTTGGAAGTGAGGTAGTGAAGTAGTGAGGTAGAGCCTTATGTGATTTTCAAAAAGAAAAAAGAGTGTAGAAAATTTTTAAATTTGTGTGTTCTTCATACACATTGAATTTTGACATAAGCATAAAAAGTAGAGCGAGGTAGAGAAATTCTATTCTCTACAGATTTTGTTTACGTCTCTCTACTTTTTAGTCTTATGGAAAAATTCAATGCGTATGAAGAGCACACAAATTTTAAAATTATATACACTGTTTTTTCTTATTGAAAATCACATAAGGCTCTACCTCACTACTTCACTACTACACTTCTAAACTAATTATGGCTTAAGTTTGTCATTCCGTTTGTAACTCATCGAAATATCGGTCTGGAACCCCGTAAAGTATATGGGGCATTCCATGTGAAATCGGACACTTTGAAAAACTTTTTTTTTTTAATTTTCCCAATTTGTTTACAGTTTTTAGTCCCCTTCGAAAACTCCTTCGTGGTAAATTTTCAGATTTTTTTGATAACCCGTTCAAAAGATATCGAATTTTTAAAAATTGGTAGTTTGTTCCCTTACTCAAACTTCTTTTAATCATAACTTCTTCAATAATGGTCCAAATTTATTTTTTTTTTTTCAAAATTTTTGTTTTTTACGTACTTTTAAAAAAAAAATCTAAAAAAAATCTTAAAAGCGATTTTTAAGTTTTAAAATTTAAACCTCATTTTTGAAAATGTTTGTACTCTTCGATTTTTTTTTAATTTTTTTGTGTAAAACTTCTATCAATTCTACAAATTTTTTGCCCAGGAGGATCGTGGGATAACGATTATTACTATTTTTTAAAATTTTTTGAAAAATTTTTATTGTAATTTTCCAATCTTAAAATCATTTCTACTGCTCCAAGGGTGCGTCATAGAGGGGTCCTTTATAAGACCGACCCCCATTAATTTTTACGTCTTAACATTTCTTTGGAAAAAACTTATACCCTATCTCCAATTTCTAAGGGGGCTCCCACACAAAACGACATTTTTAAAAATTTGTTCCAGCCGCTCTAACTGCCCTAATAGTGCCCTTAGAGCAACAAAATATATGACCGACCCACAATATTTTTTTAGTCCAAACATTTTTTCTGAACACACCTACCCTCTATCTTTAACTGTTAACGTGGTCCCCACACAATTTTTTTTATTTTTTATACCCTCTACTCTAGTGATAGAGGGTATATATAAGTCTGTCATTCCGTTTGTAACACATCGAAATATTGGTCTAGGACCCCATAAAGTATATATATTCATGATCCTCGATCGATTTTAAGTTGATCTAGCGATGTCCGTCCGTCCGTCCGTCCGTCCGTCCGTCTGTCTGTCTGTCTGTCTGTCTGTCTGTCCGTCCGTAGAAAACACGCTAACTTTTGAAAGACTTCACAGAGGGTACTGAAGTTTGGCGTATATGTTGGTTATTTACCTGGTCAGGTTGGTATTGCAATCCAGCCAAATCGGTCCAGTGGTTCAAAAGTTATGAGCAAAAGAGTAAATTTCGGCAAGGGGTTTTCGCAAATTTACGATATAAAAAACACGATAACTTGCGAAAAACAATAATGAGACTGCTGAAACGTGGCATGTATTTTTGTCGTTCCTTAGGTCTGTTTCGTATTAAATTTCAGCTCAATCGGTCAAGTGGTTCAAAAGTTATAAGCAAAACCCCGAATTTCAGATTTTGTTCATCTTAAATGCCACGTGGTAAACAAGTTTTAAAAGCATTGGTGGTAACTAAGCAATGCTTTTCAAACTTGTTTAGTTTTAAAGCAATGCTTTTTAAACTTGTTTAGTTTTAAAAGCATTGGTAACTTAAAAATAACACTCGAAAAAAATTTTACACTCGAAAAAATTTTACACTCGAAAAAAATTTTACACTCAAAAAAAATTAGTTTTTTTTTTACAAAAATGTCAATATTTTGTGTATTTACTCAGAAATATTTTTACAGTAAAAAAAACATTACACTCGAAAAAAAGTTTTACACTCAAAAAAAAAAAAATAGTAATTTTTCTTTTAAATGACAAAAAAAGAGTTTTTTACTCCAAATAAAATATTTCAAATCAAAATTGTTAATTTTTTTCACGTTAAAATGTACTATCCTTTAAAAAGGCATTGTGGAGGGTATTCATAGATTCGGCAAAGTCGAATTTAACTTTTCTACTTGTTGTAAATTTGTTTTATTTCATCAGCTTCTACCGGCCCAATGGTGCGTCCGAGAGGGGTCATTAGTGAGACCGACCCCCATTTATTTTTACCCTACAACATTTTTTCAAAACATACCTATGCCCTATCTCCACTCCCTAAGTAGGGTCGGTCTTATAAAGGACCCCTCTATGACGCACCATCGGAGCAGTAGAAATGATTTTAAGATTGGAAAATTACAATAAACATTTTTCAAAAAATTTTAAAAAATAGTAATAATCGTTATCCCACGATCCTCCTGGGCAAAAAATTTGTAGAATTGATAGAGGTTTTACACAAAAAAATTTAAAAAAAAATCGAAGAGTACAAACATTTTCAAAAATGAGATTTAAATTTTAAAACTTAAAAATCGCTTACTAGAGCGCTTTTAAGAATTTTTAGGGATTTTTTTTAAAAAAGTACGTAAAAAAACAAAAATTTTGAAAAAAAAAAAATTTAAATTTGGACAATTATTGAAGAAGTTATGATTAAAAGAAGTTTAAGTAAAGGAACAAACTACCAATTTTTAAAAATTCGATATCTTTTGAACGGGTCATCAAAAAAATCTGAAAATTTACCACGAAGGAGTTTTCGAAGGGTACTAAAAACTGTAAACAAATTGGGAAAATCTAAAAAAAAAGTTTTTCAAAGTGACCGATTTCACATGGAATGCCCCATATATATTCATGATCCCCGATCGATTCTAAGACATTCTAGCGATGTCCGTCTGTCTGTCTGTGGAAATGGTGATCACGGCCAAAATATTACCCAGAGATGACTGAAACTTAACATATTTATTGGAAGTTCTCCCGAGAAGTTTGGTATTGCATTTGAGCGATATCGGTTGAGCGGTTCAAAAGTTATGAACGGAAATGTAAGGGCACCTCAAAAATTTTAGTACATTCAACATAACCTAAAAATTCAAAATGCTTTTATTTCGACTGCTGGTTGACATATGTGAACATAATTGAACACCAAATGGTATTTAAACAAGTACGAACATATTTTTTGCAAAAAAAAAAAAATAATAAAATCGCGGATTTTTTTTTCGCGGAATTTTTTTTTTCAAAATTTTTTTTTTTCAAAAGTAATTTCCTTTTAAAAAAAGTTTTTTGAAATTGTGGGGGGTATCACTACATTCGGCAAGGCCGAATTAAACTTTTTTACTTGTTTCTATTAAAAAAGTCTCAGATTCTGAGACATTTCCTATATAGAAAAAGCCTAAGATTATGCGACAGTTTTCCTATTGAAAAATTCTTAAATTCTGAAATATTTTTTCTACAGAAAAAGTTCGCAATTCTGAGATATTTTTCCTATCGAAAAAGTCTCAGATTCTGAGACATTTGTCCTTTGGAAAAAGGCTTTGATTCTAAGGCATTTTTTTTTATACAAAAAGTCTCAGATTCTGATACATTTTTCCTTTAGAAAAAGTCTAATTCATTTTTTTTATACCAAAACTGTCACGTTCACAACAATTTTTCAAAAAAAAAATTTTTCTTCATAATCATCTAAATGACAGATATTTTTCACATAAATTTTTCTGATTAAGTCACAACTTTCCTTTAAAAGTTTTCAGATTTTCCCTATAAAATTTTTTAGATTTTTCTTCAGATTTTTTTCTACACTCAAAAAAAAAAAAAAACTGTAATGTTAGCAAAAAAAGCTTGTAAACCTACAAGAAAATTTGCTGATTTTGAACCCACAATTTTTTTGGTAAAGTTAGCAAAAATGTTTTGCCAAAAATTAGTTAACTGAAATTTTTTTATTTCAACTTAGTTCATACACATTTGAGGACCCCATTGGGTTCGGACCCTTAAAAATCGTCATAGTTTTTGATGCAAAATTAGTGTCCGTTTCGCTCTACCTTGCTTTGTTTTTGAGATACGTGATTTTAGGGGACCACCGGGGTTTTGAGAATTAAACTCGTTAAACTCGGAGAGCTTTTGATTATTTTGCGGTCTTGTTCTACATGTTGAGAGCTAAAAATTCGCTTTTGGACTTTTTGTTGTGTCGGCAATATTTACCGAGATATGAGCATTTTCAAATTTTCGGGAATGCTAACTTTTTTGGATCCAAAGTTAGGACCCATTATGGTCCACACATGTGAAGAGGACCGGCGATACTATGAGAGCTCGAGAACCAAAAATGGCCTCCATTTTGCTCTATCTGGCTTAGTTTCCGAGATAGCGCCATTTTAAGTTTTCTGAAAATAAAAAAAAAAATTACCATTTATTTTTGCTAATATTAGCAAAAAAGCTTGTAAAAGTTTGGTAACTCAATTTTAAATTTAGCAAAAAAAATTAGTTCAAATTTTGTTTAAAATTGCTAATGCGCTAAATGAAGTTTACAATATATTTTTGCTAACATGCTAATCTCAACAAAAAAATTGCTAAAAGTTAGCTAACCAGCATTAGCAAAAAAAAATTAGTAAATCTACTAATGAATTATTTTGAGTGTATGAACAATTTTCAGATTTCAAAATTTTTTCCTTTGCAAAATTGTTAAAAAAATCTTTATTCTTTCTTCTTTTCTTTCTTTTTCTTTCATTTTTTCTTTTTTTTTCTTTCGTTTTTCTTTCTTTTCCTTTTTTTCTTTTTTAAATTTGGTCTTTGGGGGGGCGGGGGGGATGACTCCCATCCTTTGCGGAAAGGATGGGAGTCATCCCTTACCCCGCCCGGATAAAGGTACTGCAGAAAATGATGCAAACAATGTCCTTTTTAATTCCATTTTACTTCAGATCCCAATGGTTTCAAAAGAATCCTTGAGATTCATCGGAAATCATATATTAATTGCTTATTTTTCATAGTTGTTCATATTCCAATAAATGTACTTGCGGAATTTGGTTTGTTTCTCTTTTAAGCGGTAACAATATCTTGTTGTACAACTCTCACAAACCAAATCAGGTTAAAAATGTCTCCAAAAAATTCCAATATATAACCACCAACAACAAAACAAACGTTGTTGAGGACGACTACGATGATGCTGCTGATGCTGTTGATGATGATCATGACGATGACAAAAGGCGTGTATCACATGTACAAAACATTGTTTTGTAAACATCAAACAATTTCAGCCGACAAGAGACCGACAACTTACCAGCAACAACTTTTTAGCCGGTGGCAAAGAGAAAACCTTAACTGGAGGATTCTTGTACAAAACTAAATAAATGAAAGAAAGAAAACAAATCGAGATTATTTGTAACATACAACATTTGTTAAATATTGTTGCAAGTATTACTTGGGTTGCCTTTTTGCCGATGTTGTTGCTGATGCTGCTGCTGCTCTTGCTACTGTTGTTGTTCAAGTAAAAATCTTATAATGTGAACTTAACTTGCTGTTGACAACTAAATAATGCGTTAATGTGTTTATTGCCAGTGAACGATGATCGGTTTTGTCTCTTGGGAACAGATGCTACTGCTGCTACTTACTACTAGTGTTGCTTGGACGATTGGAATATGGAATAGGATTAAAAAAAATCAAAAAACCATATTACATTATTCCGATATCAATAAGGAATGTATGTCTTAAGTATGGAATGAAATTGTATAAATCTAATATCAGGTTAATTGATAAGTAACTAAAATTTAGCAAATTCTACTCGACATCATTACAAATAATCTCTTGAGAGGGTTTGACTATTCTAATTCGTTTTTCTGACCTCCAATATTGGTACCAAAAAGAAAAATAAACTTAAGGCATCAAATGTCAGGCACAACCTTCTTTAAAACTAATTAACAAACTAACAATAAGCCAACACGATGAAGCGAAACTCTCCGAACGTGAGAAGTGCGTCAGGAGTCATTGAAGAACAGAACAAACTTTCGGTAATGCGCATTTGACAACCAAGGCGCGGTTTCGGCTTTTTCATCGAGGTCTGGTCAAAGATTAGGTCGCCAGACGAAAAACCTTTACATAAAAGGTCTAAGGTGACCGGCAACGTCTGTTTTCAGTCTTTTAGTGAGGTGGTGAAAGGTAGCCTTATTATGGCTGTCATCAACAGGGGGAATAGGGATTATAGTGTCACAAGAGACAAGTGGAATTTAGAGGAAATTAAATTAAATGAAATCTTCTTTAGGCTCCTTGACAGTATGCCTGATTTTCTTCCTACTACTGTCGATACAGGTTGGTATCAATGGTGAGTAAAACCCGTTGCTTTTGGAAATGAAAGATCAGCAGCCATGCTTAAGGTTACCATTAGCCAAGTAGGAAACTTATGGTCGGGAGCCAAACACGAGGTTGTGAACAAACGTGATATCCCGTTGCAGCCTAGAGCTCATGCATGGGTTCCGATGGCTAAAAGTGAAACTGGAGTCAATCTTACGGTGATCGGGGTCTGCAATCCTGACCTTCAAACTCAGAATTGGCAAATTGCTAGATTGAGTGAGAAGGAGCGCACTCGTCGTCAAGCAGTGACATGGGTTAATAAGGAATCACTTCCGTTTTACGGCATTGTTAAATTTTTTTGCAGTGTTAATGTCTGCAAGGACAATCTGAATCCTATTTTGGAGGCAACCAAGCTAGTGACAGAGTCGAAGAAAAATGCGGAAGAGGTTTATATTGGGGCGAGCACTAGGGTGGTTCATTTTTGCACTTTTCTCTCTGATCAAATTCTAGTGCCCGCCCAAAAGTGTCGGTTCCCCAAGGGTAATTCACATGCAAAATATCACTCCAATCGGAGTTTATCTTCTGTCTCCACTTTGAGCCTCAAAATTGGGGTTTATGCAATAATATTTGATAGTAAATACATAAATATGAAATTTAAAGATTTTACGATATCATTAACCCATTCAAACTTGATATCAAAAATATGTCATGATTTTGGGGCGTTCTCAAAACACCTTTTTTCAAAAGTTGAAAATTTTATTAAAAAAAAATTTAAAATAAGTATATAATTTTTTCTTTATGAATTTATTAAGAACACCTTGGAGAAGAAAAATGTGAAATATGGCAGATATCAGGGCCAGTTTTCGGAAATCGCGGGAGAAGTTCGCGGATATCAAGGATTTATATAGAGAATGGCGTCGATTTGTATAAATCGAGCTCTTTGTACTACACCTAAAGCTGTGTTTACATCATAGGATTTTCTGTATGATTTTCTCTCGGTATTCATGCAAAACATCGACGATAGTTCGTATAATCATACCGAAAATCCTATGATGTAAACACAGCTTAAGGCTGCATTAGAAATCCCCCTTCACCCAATACCATTAAACATAATCAGAATGCGGCAACGTCAACAATTCGACTTAATGGCATACTGAAATGAAAGAGCAGCGATTGTTACCATAGCGCGAACTTGACAAAGCTAACAGTGGCACAAAATGTGGGCTGCGCTTTTCGGATAGTGAAGCCTCAATAAATTTTTACAAAGAATGTATCGAAGCTACACGAACAAGTGGGCTTCGGAGTATATTCGGAAGATCTTAACTTCTAACTGGCTCAAAGATTCCCAGATCATTGCAGTGTTCACCAAGCAGAGATGCTGACAATAAAGTAAGTGGCTGACCGGATCAGTTGCAATGTCTTGTATACAACGGCAGTTAACATCTGTTCCTACAGTCAAGTCCCTGTCGTCAATTTTTCAGAAAACAATATCTACCCTTAACTGTCGCACGTCTTTAAATGAGATAACCAATTAGTTTGACATACGGCCCAAGACACTGAGACATTCCAGTGAATTACAAAGCCGATAAGCTTGCAATACTCGGAACTACCTTGGTTCCAACGGAATCGAAATGTGTTAATATGCCTATATAAACTTGCAAGAAAAATCTACGGCCTTGTTCCGCGACGTAGACTAATCCAAAATGGGCATATGGATGGACGCGTGAGAATAACCGACAGACTTGGCCTTCTCTTCGCTTCAAAAAGGAGAGATTTCGACAGTGGAAAATCACTCACTTTGATAGGAAGAAGTTGGAAACTGTCGAGCACTTTATCTGCCATTGCCCGGCACTTTCTGGTCAGAGACTTGTTGAACGATCTTTCTGATTTGTTGGATGTTAAAATGTAATGTCTTAAAAGTTTCTTAAAGAGATCACATTGGTTCAGTGACAAGGACTAGTGGGGGAACTCCATTACCACCCTATTGTATCACAACGGATTTCAGAGTCATTGTGGGCTGATGTACAGCATAAGCAGCCACTTACAATCTAACCTACTTTACCCTTGTTTGCCCCCGTATAATCGACATTTCCAAAATGTACTTTAATCGGAATGTTTTTCCCACCGAGGGATCCTGCATTCCAAATTTCAGGTCTGATGCGTTAGTGGTTTGGGTTGTGCGATGATGCGTCACTCAGTCAATCACACAACTCTGCAATATCTATTCTTCCATCTAATCACTTTTAACTTCACCTACGTATAATTGAATACTATGTAGTAATGCTGTGAAAAAAAGTATTACCCCGTAAAACAATAGCAATCGATGTTAGGTGTCAAAGCAATCGACTTGAGTACAACACATGTTTCCAAACATCCAAATACGAATGATTCGAGTGGTGAATGTTGGTTGTAACATCAATAAAATGTTTCATGTTTTTTTTTTTCGTTCAATTCTTCATCAGCTACCGGCACATTAACTCCAAAGGAGTAGAGGAGTATAGTACTGTTTAATGCTTTTTTGTTTGTTTTGTATTTGCAGTTAAAGCTCATCTGAAAAACAACGACAACATTTCAAACGTTTAAGCATGCGCATAAAACATGAGCGATATAAATAGTTAACATTCATTTAACACAAACAACACATTGTACGCCTGGTACGTTCCGAACAGTGAGCATAAATCTATTGCTCTGCTCACACTTTTCTTGCAATACAAGAAAAATATATATTTTTTTTTAATATTTCCATGTTATTGCAGTTATCTGTGGCTTTTGGCTAGATAGAGGAAACAAAATAGATTCACGCCTAAATTCGCCTGGGAAATATTACAAGGTCTATATACTCTTTTTCTTAAAAAGGTATCACTTTGGCAACAAAAAAAACACTGTCCAATGATATGAAATGAATGTATAAGACACGTCTACTGTCAGTGAGTTGAATACCCTACACACAATACTGAAGTAAAGATTTTATGGGACCAAATGGTTATACAAGGAGTGGGGATTGTTTTTTTTACTTTGAGCCAACACTCAGAGGATGCCCCCTACCAATGCAATGCATTGTGTTGGTATTAGGAAATAGGTTATGAGGAGGAAAGATGGAGTAGTTTTTGTGGACGTTTAATTTTTCCAAATTGTAGCTGGTTGGGTAGATGTATGCGGGGAGTTTATTACACATACGGCTAGTTCGACCGAGAAACGAATTTTCTCTGTAATGCATTATGCGATACATTGGACAGTCGACAACGAACGGATGTGATCTGCTGGAAAGGCGAGTACTACAGGCATGCACCCGAGTCTCAGGGATGAGTTCGCGTATCTCAGCCGATCACTTACCGTGATAATATCGATAGAACAATGACGCACAACCCACAATTCGACGATACTCTAATGAGTCAATAGAGTTGGATACAATACTGTCATTAATTAGCTTCAACGCACTCCTTTGCACCCGATCCAGAAGCTTCAAGATAGACCTTGAAGCACCTGCCCAGATATGAGAGTGGTATTCCATCTTCGGCGGGATATAGGCGGTATAAATAGTGAGGAGATCAGACGGAGTGAAGTAATTATTATACCGTTTTAAGAAACCAAGACACTTGAATGCTACTTTTGACACTTGAAAAACATGTTGGTTCCAATGAACATCACATTGAATTTTCATGCCTAGAACATCAAGAGTGTCTGATTCCTCAATAGCTATACCACCCATGGATACAGATGGCGCTGATTCCACAATCCGTCTTTGGGTCCACATACAACATTGGGTCTTACGAGCATTAAAATCCACCCTATTCGCAACACGCCACTCGGATATCGCTGACAGGTCACGATTGAGTGTGTCATTCATGTTCTGACTCATAGCTTCAACCTCAGTAAGGCTTGGTCTACGATTAAAGGAAAACGAATGAAAAATGTTGCTGTCATCTGCGAAAGAATAGATAGGATTGGAAGTTTGACAATGAAGGTCGAAAAATAAGAAAAAGGGTAGGAGAAAGAACAGAATCTTGCGGTACCCCTGAATTAAGCCGGAACTCATCTGATGAGAAACCATCTATAACAACACGTATAGTACGGTCTCTGAGAAAGCTCCATATAAGTCGAGAGAAATCACTACCGACACCAATCGCAATAAGAAATATCTAGAGCAACCACCCTGCTTTCACCAAATTGGTGAATAGAACGACTACAACGTTCCAAAAAGAACGCTAACAGGTCTCCCGTAGAACGACTTCTAAGAAAGCCATACTGTCGATCGCACAAAAGTGAATTGAACTCCAGGTAATTTACAAGGTTGTGATTTACCTCCATCACTTTGGCTCTCTATCATCTCCGGGTTCGTATCCTCACCCTTTTTGGGGATTGGCTGAACGTTGGCCACTTTCCAACATGAGGGAAAAATTCCTACCCGGTATGAATAGCAAAATAGGTTTGCCAAAGGACGAGAAAGCGACGCAGCACAACGCCTTAGCACCATCGCTTTAATACCATCCGGCCCCGGAGACCTATTTATCTCAAGATCTTCAAGAACCTTTTTAACTGCACGGGCTCGAAAAAATATCAAGGACATAGTAAAGGGGTCTTTGAACTTCATACAAAATTTCCACTCACCTCAAACAAATCTTGTTATGAAACTGTGTTGGGAGCCGACCTAAACTATGGGCCGATCTAGGATATTTTTGATTGTTAAGCTATACCTTAAATATTCAAATATGGAATCGATCACGGATGGGTCGATGTTAAGTTACTTTAGTTGCCTTGTTCGTCTGCACCGATTAATTTCGGGCAAAACCCTGTAGGGTCCTTTAAAGTCAGTGATATCTTTTTATCTAACTTGTTTTTTTTTTTTATTTTAATTTATTTGTAGTGCGAATACAATAAAAAGATAATCGTATAAATGTGTTTGAGTATGTAATTTATGTGTAGATGACATTTTTACTTTCCGCATAAATTAACTTCTGTATTACGTTGTTTTATATTGCTGCTGAGCATTTTTTTATCTTCCTTCTTACCACATGTGGAATAACTTTTCATATGAATGTTACATTTTTATTATAAATTTGCACAAATCAAAATGCAAAAATTCATAAGAACCATTCACTTGTTTTTTTTTTCATTTTTATTTCATTGAATAAATATTTTATTTTGAATTAAGTATTTTGTAGTCCGTTAGATTTATAAAAAAAAGATTACGCAGAAGTTAGCACAATGAAATATGAGCATAACAAAATTTTAAAAAGATAGATTTTCTAAAAAATAAGATAATGGATTCAAATAATGGATTTTTTAAGGAACTTCACGTGGTATGGAAGAAAGTAAAGGTAGTATTAACATGAATAAGATAGATTGGTATTTTGCGGATGACAGCAATATTTATTTTCCTTTGATCTTAGGCCAAGCCGTGTCGAGGTTGAGGGCAAAGGGGCAGATGTTAAATGCCACACAACATAATGAACGCAACATAATATCGACTAGTTATAAGCTAAGATTTGGACATTCACCCTTGTGAATAAAAATATTTTGTATGCTCCTAAAATTTTTTTTTAATAACAATATTATTACAATTCAATTTTTAAAACCAATTTTAAAGTGTTTTTTTAGTGGCAATTTCTTGTACAACAAAAAATACAAGAATTTTCACGAGTCTCCAGTCGTATTGTGAAGTGGCCCCAAACTGGGCGCCAATACTGATGGTTATCTAAAGCTGACTTAAAACTTAATTTTTTAACTGCAATTTATAAGGTTAATGTTAAACTATTAAAATATCTGCTTTACTCATTCATGAATGTAACAAAATTTATTGCTTTTATCAAACTCCTGTACAATAATGAATCCTTTTCGTACACTCAAAAAAATACGTTAGTAGATTTACTAATTTTTTTTTGCTAATGCTAGTTAGCTAACTTTTAGCAAAATTTTAGTTGAGATTAGCATGTTAGCAAAAAATTCTTGTAAACTTCATTTAGCACATTAGCAATTTTAAACAAACTGAACTAATTTCTTTTGCTAAGATTTGAAATTGAGTTGACAACATTTTAACAAGATTTTTTGCTAACATTAGCAAAAATAAATGGTAAATTTTTTTTTATTTTCAGAAAACTTAAAATGGCTCTATCTCGGAAACTAAGCCAGATAGAGCAAAATGGAGGGCATTTTGGTTCTTAGAATCTCCATACTTTCGCGGGTCCCCTTCACATGTGTGGACCCTAATGGGCCCTAACTTTGGATCCAAAAAAGTTAGCATTCCCGAAAATTTTAAAATGCCCATATCTCGGTAAATATTGCCGACACAACAAAAAGTCCAAAAGCATTTTTGTAGCCCTCAATACGTAGAACAAGACCGCAAAACAGTCAAAAGCTCTCCGAGTAATATTTTTGAAGTTATCGAGTTTTTTAATTCTCAAGACCCCAGTGGTCCCCTATAATCACGTATCTTAAAAACTAAGCAAGGTAGAGCGAAACGGACACAAATTTTGGATCAAAAACTATGACGATTTTTAAGGAACCCAACTAGGTCTAGGCCCATCGGGGTCTGGACCTATCGGGTCCGAACCCAATGGGGTCCTCAAATGTGTAAAAAAAAAAAAATTTTTTCTGTTAACTAATTATTGGCAAAACATTTTTGCTAACTTTAGCAAAAAAATTGTGGGTTCAAAATCAGCAAATTTTCTTGTAGGTTTACAAGCTTTTTTTGCTAACATTACAGTTTTTTTTTTTTGAGTGTATTACAAACTTCGCAACATTTCTCAAACAGCAGCGAAACGCTCTGTTTTCATGTATTAAAAAGCTCGTTGGACTGGGCTCAACGAGTTTCTTCGGCTTTTAAACTGGAAACTTTGTTTTCTAGATAACAATGTTGATGCTGCTACGGAAATGTTAATAAACGCTATAAAACATGGATTAAAATTTTTCATTTTGGCGCCCTATGCTCCAGTGGAAGTTAGAGGAATATATTTATTCCCACGAAGCTTATTTCGAATAAGCTACGAGAAAAGTATTGGTTTAATCAGATGTGCAGGAAGGCACTCAGATCCAGAAAGGAGGCGTTCAGTAACTGGCGTGATGACAAAGGCCCTCTTACTGACCGCCTACGCATTCAAATGTGACACAATTTTTAGATATGAAACGATTCTTCACCAGCAACGTCTTCGTGCTAAGGTCCTTGCTGCTATCCGGGGTAGCAAGACCTTTTGGTAATTCGTTAAAATAGCGAAGAATCAAATATTCACTGCTACCAACTTAAATATTCACTGACCCGGTTGGTAAATCCAACCTTTTTGTTCAAATTCTTGCAAGGAATTCTTAATTGCGGTAAAGCGATTAACCTCTGCGCAAACTTGGAATGGTATCCTGTACTATGCCCAAGATTTTCATTCGAGCGCGTTCAAATTAAAGTTTTCTTAAGGATCTCAATGTAAACAAGTAGAAAAGATAAATTCGTCTTAGACGAATCCATGAATACCCTCCTAATGCCCTTTTTAAGGGAAAGAAAATTTTCTCAAAGTGAACAAAAATTAAAAATTTGGATTAGAAATATTTTATATTTACCCGGTGAAAAATGAGCATATATTGATACTAGAGGTGTCCTTAAAAACGAAAATCACCTTTTTATACCTAGTAGGGTCCTAAATCGTTCTTTAGTATCTAAAAATGAGTGAGCTAAATTTTTGGGACAATCGGCTAAAAATAAGTAAAACGCACACGTTTTATACATCATTTTTGTATAAAATTAGCGTATTGCAATCTTTAATATTTGATTTCTCGAAAACAAGGCAAAACACATCTCTGAAAATTTCAGAACAGATAGAAAAGAGTTGATGAAGGAGAGGAGGACGAATGATGATTACTAAAAAATTGAATTTATTCACCATAATGCAATTACACCTTCTTCTGTACGAAAAACAACAGCAACAACCATAAAAGAATTGAAAAACCACGATTTATTTAATACTTGCTTAAGCCCACTTCAGACTATAATACTGAGTCGTAAGAAATTACGTATCTTAAATAATACGAAATTTTCTCCGCTTGTCAAAAAATCTTTTTAAAAATCCTTTGCGTAAGTATTTACACCATCACATCTTAAATATTATCAAAATAAATACAACCCTGATCTTACACTCAAAATAATTCTACAGTAAAAAAATTAGTAAGTGCGTTGGTAACCCAAATCTACTAATAAGTTACCAATTACCAGTATTACAGTAGTTTTTTTAGCATCTTCAAAGTGCTAAAATTAGTATTTCTTACTGCTTATGAGTAATTTTTGTTGGTAGTTGGTTTTACTAATTTTTTTACTATTTTTAGTTCATAAAAGTACTAATATACAGTAATTTAATAGGTTTTTAATTTATTTTTGTTAGTAATTGTTCCGTAAGGGGCGCCTGTTTACAGGCAGATCTACCAACCTTTTTTTTTCGCAAAATCGTAAAATTTAAATTTAGTGTTGCCATTATGTTTCATTTCGGGTATTTGCTGGTGCTTTTTTGATCTTGCCGTTTTTTAAATATGCGTTTTTAAAAATAGGGTATTTATCAGAGCTTCGAAGAATGAAATCCATTTCGAATGAGTTCTCAAAAAAATCCATTCAATTTTCATAGTCAGTGAATGCATTCGATTTCATAAATCAACATTGAATGCAGTCCTTGGAATTCATTCGATTGAATGAACAAAAATGAATGCATTCGATTTCTTGTTCATTCGATTTACAAAAATCGAATGCATTCGACTTTTTATCATTCCACTGCAAATACAATCGATTTTTTAAATATATAGACCAAAACGGAGCCAAATTTTGGGCCATAGTATCGCCTTCTCTCTTTACATACGATGACCCTAATAAGCTTGAATTTTGAATCCAAAAAAATTGGTGTTCCCGAAAATTTAAAAAATGCACATATTAACTGTCTATACGACAAAAAAAATGTGAAGAGTATTAGCGATACTATGGACAAAAACTTGGCTCCGTTTTGCTCAATCTTGGTTAGTTTTTTTAAGTTTTTTATGCAACGAATGAATAAGCCATCCAATTTTTCAAATTGAATGAAAAGAAAATCGATTGCATTCGCAAGTGAATGCATTCGATTTTTAAAAGTCGAATGAAAAAAAATCGAATGCATTCGATTTTTGAAAGTCGAATGAAAAATAAAACGAATGCATTCGATATTTATAAATCGAATGAGTCTAAAGTGAATTCATTCAATTCGCTAAAATGTGATTGAGGAATGCAATCACTAAATTTTCACTCAGAATGACAAATCGAATTAAGGAATGAAATCCTTCGAAGCTCTGGTATTTATAGTGTTTTTCCATTTTTTCGCGACATTTTTTTTTTGTAATTTGTGATTTTTATATTATCAATAGATTTTGCTGAAATTTGAAACTTAAGCCCAAGACCTAATAAAATTGGGAAAAATCAGACTGTGTTTTATTTTATTTTTTTTGGTTATGGAGTTGTATTTTTGTAATAATGCAATCAAAATATGTATTTTTGACAGATTTAAATATAGAAAATTGGGGGTTATTTTCGAAAATTATGTAACAGGCAAATCGCGCAAAACAGTGACTCAAAAAGCGCTAAAACCCGCTAAATATGAATTAAGTTAAAAAATAATTTTAATTAAAGGTAAAAAAAAAAAAATATTAAATCATCAGGCCTATTCACAAAATAAGTCTAAAAATTGTGAAATATTTTTTTTTTTTTAATTTTAAACAAAGTTTTCCATTTCTTTGGTTGTACTACAACAACTACATGAAAAATATGAATCCTAAGATTGTTATTAGGACGTTTCTGTTGTGAAATGTAAATTTTTTCTCAAATGATAAGTTCTAGAAAGAAAGCGCTAAATGCGATAAATGAAAAAGGGGAAAGCGCCAATTAGCTTTTTGGGTGGTCGGAGAGCGCTAAATCCAGCACGAATTGTTTTTAAAGTAATATGACTGTAATATTATTTTTACTCCTGATTGTATAGCGTACTTTTTTAATTTATGATAAAAACAAATATTTTTATTAATTGTTTTTTTTTTTGCTTTTTATCCTTGTAACCTTAAAAAGCACATTTTCCATCTTTTAAAATTATCTCTTTTTTCTTGTCGCTGATTTTTTTTTGTAAATTTTTACCGTTTTCCTACTATTTTTGCGTTTTTTTTTCATATTGATAATGGCAACACTGGTTGTAATAGCGAGCACATGCTTCTTCACAATTCAGCAGCAAGCAGCAGATAGAAAAAATCAAGAGTACTCTATTTAATTATAATTTCACTAAAAAGACGCATTTTTTATTTCTTAGCATTAAAAAAGCATACCCCAAGCTGTAAATACAAAAAGTACTTATTGTATAAATTTATAATTTATAATTAAACACAGTTCTTTATATTCCTTGCCGTCTGCTGCTTGCTGCTGCAGTGTTTGCGAACACCACGTTTGCTTGCATTTAACTCAGTGCTACCAACTGATTTTTCTGTTTGTTTAGTGCGAAGAAAAATTAAAACCGAAACAACGCGATACACGGTCACGGAGTGTTTGTAAAAAAAATCTATTCTTAATTTATTTAATTAAATTGTGTAGTCTTAAACTAATTAGTTAAATATGTTCATTATTTAAATATGTATATTAAATAAAATGCCATTAATAATAAAACTACATCAATTTTTTTGTTAAATCGTTTGTCATTTCAATGGCTGTGAAAAAAACTCAAGCTGAAGAAGAATGTTATGAATACACACACGTATACCAAAAAAATGTAAGTAAAAAAACACCCTCTGTAGTAAAATGTTTGTACTTACATTTCAACATGTATTTCTTTTTTATATTTTTAGCAATCGTTTCCAAAATATATTTCAATGGAATGGCGACAAAATTTATATTTTCAAATACCTGACGTGCTACAATCTACGCTACATTTTTAAGCAGCGCAAGAAGACATGTAATTAAGTATATCTTATAACCGAAGTGAAATAAAAAATCATTTATATAGAATTTTTTTCTGATTTTTATTTATTAAAATTGATATAGGTAGTAATTTTATTAGCTAAAATTAGCAATTTTATTTACTAAAATTAGTAATTTTTTTTACTAAATAGGGCAAAAATGAAATACTTATGATTTTTTTAGTAATTATATTTACTAAAATTGTAGTAAATTGCAGTAATATTTACTGTTTTTTTAGTATTTTTCATGTACTAGATATTAGTAACAAATTTTAGTATTGATTACCAATTCCTGCACTAGGTCCTTTTGGACTAAAACATTAGTACTCGTAGCTAAATTTTTAGTATTGAATACCCACGTTTTTTTTTGAGTGTATGAAAAGCGTATACGTTTTCTCATTTTTTGTATAAATATTGAAGTAAAGATACTCAGGCAAAAAAGTTTGATATTTTCATTATTTGACCAAGCCTACAAGGCCAACTTTTTGAAAAAAAATTAAATTTTATTTTTTTTATTTAATAGTACCCTAAGAGCGAATACTTTGCAAATGATATCCCATTGAAACCACTATGGTCTTTCTGTAGTGGAACAGTTGGTGTGGAATGCCTCATATATGTTGCAAATATGCTCCTTGTAGGAGTAAGAGGAACCTATATATATATACCGAAATTGCCTATTTTTGCATATTTTGCCAGTATATTGCTAAAAATGTATAGTTTGTATACAATTTTTAGTTTTAGCTTATTTTTTCCATTTTTTTTATTTTTTTTGGTAAACATCATTATTTTGCCTGTTGGGAAATATTTTTTTTTTTTTTCAAAAATATAGTTGGGTAAAAAGGGGAACATTCGCCATTTTCTTTTTTGAAGTGCTATAAAACCTAAACCAGTAGACGTTTTTCCTAAATTTTTGTTGATTTAAGAAGCTACATCCCAGGAAAATTTTTTGGAACAAATTCCTGGTTCAATAGATTCTTGAATACATTCTACGGTAATCACAACAAAATTTTCTATGTAAAATTATTTTTCAAAAAATTACTTGCTCAAAAAAACGATTGCTTTCGGGACAATTTCAAACAAAAATCATTGATTCTGGAATGTTAAGTAGAACCGGTTGCAGGGTAGCTTGATGCGTTCTGGAACCGATTATTTGGAACAGAAAATTTTGCTGGGATGTTAAAGCTTTAAAATGTTTACTCGAAATCGAATTTATCCACTTGGCTTCTTTTTTTTACATTTTTAAAGCAACCCAAATCGGCGAAAGTGCCCCATCCATGGTGCACGTGCGCCAAGGTGGTGGGGCACAATCGCCAAGAAATAAAATTTCTAGAAATTCGGTAACAATATAATTTTTCGGAAGTATTGTTACTAAAAACATAATTTCATTAAAAAAACATAATGTTATTGAAACAAATCAAAAAAAATATACTACCCTTATATATATCAATCCCATGGGGTACAGTCGTCATTGGCGAAAAACCCCATAGGAAACTTTCGCCAGTGAAACTACCTCAATTTAACGTGTACCCCATGGGGTACATTCGCCGGAAAAACTGCCCCATCCTCAATCTGGCGAATGTGCCCCAGGAGCATGCGATCACAAAAAAATGAAAATTTTTACGCTTACAGTTAGTTATTACTTATTAAAACAAACTCATTTCAGTTTTTTTTTAATGGATAGTAACGGTTTACCACAATGAGCAATATATTTGTAACTCACAAAATCAAAAATTTATTACCAAATATACTGACTACACTCAAAAAAAAAAAAAAATGTAATGTTAGCAAAAAAAGCTTGTAAGCCTACAAGAAAATTTGCTGATTTTGAACCCACAATTTTTTGGTAAAGTTAGCAAAAATGTTTTGCCAAAAATTAGTTAACTGAAATTTTTTTAATTTTTTTTTTATTTCAACTTAGTTCATACACATTTGAGGACCCCATTGGGTTCGGACCCGATATGTCCAGACCCCGATGGGCCTACCCCTAATTGGGTTCCTTAAAAACACTGTAAGTACATGAAATTGACACACCAAAACGCCGAGACACGTAAACTTAATTTTGGGTCGTAGAACACAGTGGCGTTCTCCGTTTTGACAGATCAGGTCAATATTAAGAGATATTTAATTTTTAAGTTTGTGATTTTGAAGCGATTTTTTATTGTTTTTTAAGAAAATTTAAAAATTGAAGAAAATAATTTTATTTTACTCGCCCAAATTAATCGGCCATCAATGTTAGAGAAATGTTTCGACTAAGATATACTAAATAAAGTAATTTTAAAAGAGTTTTTGGTGGATAGTCCTAGGAAAATTTAATAAAAACTCGTTGAAAATCGCAAAACTTTAAAACGAAATATCTCTTGATTTTGACCTGACCTGGCAAAACGGAGAATGCCACTGGATTCTCCGAGCCAAAATTTAGTTTAAGTGTTTCGGCGTTTTTGTGTGTCATTTCAAAAGTTAAAATTATACTTACAGTGAAATCGTCATAGTTGTTGATCCAAAATTTGTGTCAATTTCGCTCTACCTTGCTTAGTCTTTGAGATACATGATTTTAGGGGACCACTGGGGTTTTGAGAATTAAAAAACTTGATAATTTCAAAAATATTACTTGGAGAGCTTTTGGTTATTTTTGCGATGCGGTATTGTTTTACGTGTAGAGAGCTACAAAAATGTTTTTGGACTTTTTGTTTTGTCGGCAATATTTACCGAGATATGAGCATTTTAAAATTTTCGGGAATGCTAATTTTTTTGGATCCAAAGTCAGGACCCATTAGGGTCCACACGTGTAAAGAGAACCGGCGATAGTATGGTAAGCCCGAGAATCAAAAATGGCCTCCATTTTGCTCCATCTGGCTTAGTTTCCGAGCCATTTTAAGTTTTCTTAAAAAAAAAAAGTTACAATTTATTTTTGCTAATATTAGCAAAGAAGCTTGTAAAAATTTGGTCAACTCAATTTTAAATTTAGCAAAAAAAATTAGTTTAAATTTTGTTTAAAATTGCTAAATGAAGTTTACAAGATATTTTTGCTAACATGCTAATCTCAACTAAATATTTGCTAAAGGTTAGCTTGCTAGCATTAGTAAATCTACTAATGTATTATTTTGAGTGTATATCCGACCGAAAATTTTGTACAACTGCCATGTATGGGCAGGAGCTTCATAGTAAATTTTGATTCTTCTGGACTGTTTGAATGGTCCAGTGAAGCTGGAAGCTTATTCCCAGCAGAAATTCTGCTGAACTGGCAGCAGCTTATGGAAAGGAAACTCGAGTCAAGGAGCTCATCCAAACCTGCTGAATTCATGCATGATTCACTAAGGCGATGTCACACTTTAGAGCGCTAGTTGGATACACCGAAAAGCGCTCATAAGATGCTCTAAATTCACATCTCTTTAGAGCGCTGAAAAAATCGCTATAAAGATGCAGTGAATTCATGTATATTTTTAGAGCTGATTTAAGCAAAATAAAGATGAATCAGTTGACTCCATGCAAGCATTTGGATGAAATATCGCATAAGAGATCCAATTACATTTAAAAAATTTCCAATTATTTTTGAAAATTTCAAATTATATTTCAGAAATTTCCATTTATATTTCAGACAAACCAAAATAATTTGAATTATATTTCAAAAATGTTCAATTATATTGGAAATTTTTTAAATAGAATTGGACATTTTTAAAATATAATTGGAGATTCTAAAATATGATTGGACATTTTTGTAATATAATTTGTATTTTCTGAATCAAAAGTGGAAATGGTGTATTAAATTTTTTTTTACTTAAAATGTGAGGTGTTATGATTGAAGCACTCTTTGCAGCGCTGATTAATGCGCAATAATGATTCTGTGAAATCATGTGCACTCTAAACAAATGAGTCCAGTTTCCTACTATAAATTGGGTAAATTTCAACAAATTCAAATAATATACTACTATAAATGTGTAAATTTCCAATAATTTTTTAGTACAACTACACATTTTGTGTAAATTTACACAATTTATAGAAGAAAATGAAATCATTTTAATTAGAGTGTGTCTTTGTCCAAAACTCATGGTTTTTTATTTAAAAAGTGTTAAATATATTCAAAAGGAAAGCATGTATGAAATTTTATCAAAATATTATTTTATATTTTGAGTTTTATATAAAAAGTCTTAAAATTTTAATTTTTTCCCCCTTACTTTTACTGCATCCTCAAGAGCGCTCTTTGGATGCGCTTCGGTATGCTATAAAAAGATACTGTGTCGCCAAAATCTCGATTTATTTTTGCTGGGTTATTAAAAAAGCTGTAAGCTTTTAAACGAATCTAACTCTATAGATTCATTAGAGCTTATTGTTAGTCGGAATGTGGGTTGTTTGACGCTGTTCTATTGATATTAGTATGGGAGATGTTCTGCTGAAATAAGTGATATTATAACCCGTGCCCATGTTTTTATTCGTAACACTCACTAATCGAACAGATCCCATCCGTTTGTAATCGACTGTCCAGTCTATCGCACAACGCATTACAGAGAAATTCGTTTCCCAGTCGATCTATCCGTATGTGAATTAATATGCCCGCAAAAAAACTTCTCTGACCATGACTATTAGGTTGAAGTTATATTCCTGTATGTTTATAATCATTCTTTATTTTTAAATTTTGTTAATGCATTTATATAATACCGAATTATGTCATCCATAGTTTTTATAACAATTTCCGTTCTTATTTTTGTTTCAACTCTCAAAAAAATATGTTTTATTTAAAAAAATTTTGTCACGTGCTTCATATTTTTAATGAAACGCCCCCATTTACTGTTTCCGTTCACCCCTCTTAATTCGGTGACTCTTTTAGCTAATAATTGGCTGCATCGTTTACAAGATGTGAATAACGGAACTAAATCGTAAACATATAATATTTGAAATACCTTGTCATTATGCTGAGGGTTAATCTAATTAAATACTATGTTATTTTTTTTTAAGAAACGAAAACAATCATAGAAATAACAGAACAATATGAAAAATATTAAAAAAAAAACAGAATCAAAATATCTAATTTAAAGTATTAAATTTCATTTGACATGCGTACGCATGCGCTCCTTACTTTCAGAACCACACCTTTATATATTTTTTTTTTTTTTCAAAACAAAATTTAAACTTCAAAATCAAATTTTATGCCAATACTTTTTGTCTTTTTCAAATTTGCCGCTTTTTTAAACATGACAGTTACAAATTAAATCATTTTCAACACCTATTTTGACAGTTCATAAAATACATTTGTCATAAAACTTTGTCTTCTGCTTCTTCTTCTTTACTTCTTTTGCGAATTATCTCTGGTTGAGTTTAAAGTACTCTTTGGGATACTATAGATGAAGCTGTACTTTGACAAAAAACAAAAAAAAAACTTGGGTCTATTTTTTTCCAGCTGAACGCTAACGATTTATAATGGTCATTGAAAATTCAGTTCAAACTTGTATGTTATGTCTGACAGTTTGTCCAAAAGAGGTTGATATATAAAACATTTGTCTTTTGATATTCCTTACTTTTGTTTTTTTTTTTTTGTTAAATATTCGTTTTTTGTCAATATTTATGTGGAAGTTATATGTCACAGCTGAATTTTATCTTAAGATAGTGTAAAACAGTGTTGCCAGTTTTGTGGGGGTTTTCATTTGAGAGTGTAAACATTTTAAAGGGGCTTTGGAAAATGCAAAAGTTTAATTAATTAGAGTAGGTTTTTTTGTGATATTTTCATGCCCAGTTGGCAAACCGACTGGTGCTCTCAGTTGGCAATGTCCTTGAGGCATCCTCAGTGATCATAATTCCGATGTAATTCGAGGCCCTGCCTCACCGACTGGTACTCCCAGTTGGCAATGTCCTTGAGCCATCCTCAGTGACGGAACGGTGACATGTCAGAGTCACTGCTGACATCCATAAGACATACATATCTTTGTAAACTGAGTTGAGGATAGTTTCATATAAATTTTCAAAATGTCTTCACCCAAAGTCAGCAGTAGTCAGGACATCCTGACTTTCTGGGGACAGAAAAAAATTTCGTATTTGCTTTAGTTTTAACTTTTATTAATATGATAATGATAGAGGCGAATCACTTTTGTAGTTTTTGTTAAGCACTAACCTGTATATTTGTAACAAGGGTAGTGAACCAACTTTCGTTACAAATACGCGGCAAGAGGTTCTTGACGAAACACTTGTATCAGATACATTGTCTGATAGAATTGATGACTGGAGAGTTTTGGAAGACCATTCTTTCTCAGATCATCGCTACATTGAGTTTTTACTAAGGGAGCGTGCCCCGGTTGTACAATCTCTAGAAATCTGAGGAGAACAAACTGGGTTAAATATAGGGAAACTTTTTCTTTGCTTTTGAGTGAAGTACCCTTATCTGAACCGCATAGTTTGGCGGAAATTGACTGTCTGGTTGACCATATAACAAATGTTTGTAATAGGTGCCTAGATGCGTCTTGCCCTTCTGCAAAGCCTAGAGGGAAAAAAAGCCACCTTGGTGGTCAAATGAGTTGCATACGAGCAGAGATTCCTGCAGAAAGCTCTTTAATAAAGCTAAATTTTCAAGAGCGGACGAGGACTGGTCTGCATACAGGCTGCAACTTAAGAGTTATAAGAAGATGATCAGAAATGCAAAATGTGATTCTTGGAAAAACTTCTGCGGAAACATAGAAGACGTTTCTGAGTCATCCAAGCTGCGCAAGGTTCTGGCTTCTTCACCGTGCACTCTGGGATACCAGAAAGATCCTAATGGGGTGTGGTCTTCCTCCAGTGGAGAGTCGCTGGATCTCCTTTTAAACACGCATTTTCCGGGCAATTCCATGACGCCGTTTCAAGATTTGGAACGTTCTGACGCCCAAGCATCTGAAATTGCTTCGGAAATAATAAATATGCCAACATTAATCTGGGCGATAAAAAGCTTCAGGCCCTATAAATCCCCGGGACCTGATGGTATAATCCCGGCTGAGTTGCAGCAAGTGTCGGACTACATAGCCCCGTTGCTGTATAATCTATACACAGCATGCATCAACTGGTCGTATATTCCTTTAAAATGGAGGGATACCAGAGTCGTATTTATCCCGAAGGCTGGGAAAAGTTCCCACACAGCTCCGAAGGATTTCAGACCAATTAGTCTTATTTTTTGTTAAAGACAATGGAACGAATGATAGACTCATATTTGCGTAGAGTGATTGACCCGAGGTTGCTTTCGACAAAGCAACATGCATACAGCAAGGGTAGATCAACGGCAACAGCTCTGCATGAGCTCGTTGGTACCATCGAGAGATCGCTTTCGGTAAAGGAGTACACTATGGTGGCCTTTCTTGAGATAGAGGGGGCTTTTAATAATGTCATCCCAGATTCGATAGTTTTGGCATTGTCTGGTCTAGGAGTAAAGCGTGGGATCGTTTTAATGGTGGAAAACCTACTTGCCAATAGACGTATAACGTCTTAATTGGGAGCGTCCGTCATATCTCGATTTGTTAATAGGGGCACACCACAAGGAGGTGTTCTTTCGCCGCTTCTTTGGAACCTGGCACTGAATTCAATGCTGCTATCTCTAGAAGCACATGGTTGTCATGTTGTCGCATATGCTGACGATGTCACGATAGCGGTAAAGGGGAATCATCTGCCAACATTGAGGGACACTCTCCAGGGTTCTCTGAAAGATCTGTCTAAATGGGCAAGAGACTGTGGTCTAGGAGTTAATCCAAGTGAAACAGAGCTTGTTTTGTTTACAAGGAAAAATAAGATTCCTGCTTTTGATCCTATTTCTCTGGACGGCACTGAAATCACCTTCTCATATGGAGCCAAGTATCTTGGAGTATTTCTAGATAGGAAGTTGAATTTCAGGCGTAACATTGAGGAACGGGTGAGAAAAGCAACGATTGCTTTATATTCCTGTAAAAGGACCATTGGAAAACGATGGGGTTTTAGCCCTCAAGTCGTTCATTGGATCTATACAGCAGTGATGCATCCAATTTTGCTATATGGAATCATTGTCTGGTGGCCTGCTTAAGAAACAAAAGCGAACTGTGTCTTTATCACGAAGGTACAGAAAATGGCGTCAATGTGCATCACTGGTGCTCTTCGTACTACACCTACGGCTGCATTAGAAATCCTCCTTCACCTGATACCATTGGACATATTGGGTAGGCAGTATGTGGCTGCGTCGGCAATTCGACTTAATAGCACGCTGCAATGGAGGAGCAGCGATTGTGGCCATAGCGCGATCTTGAAAAAGATAACAATACCACAAAATGTGGACTGTGCTCCCTCTTTGAGCCTCTTTGAGTGTCTATAATTACCGGACACTGTCTTATAGGGAAGCACGCAGAGCGGTTAAACGTGCCGTCGAATGACTTTTGCCGAAGTTGCATGGATGAAGAGGAGTTGGAAACTATCGAACACTTTATTTGCCATTGCCCGGCACTTTCTGGTCAGAGACTTGCTTCACTGGGATCTAGGGAGCTGTACGATGTTTCTGATTTGTCGGATGTCAAAATTCAACATCTAAGGAGTTACATAAGAAGCTCAAACTGGTTTAACGACAGGGACTAGTAGGGAAACCTATTATGGTCCCGTGGTATCACAATGGACCTCAGAGTCTACGTGTGTTGACGTAAAACGTCAGCAGCCACTTACAACCTAACCTAACCTAACTTTTATTAATTTTCCTTTATAAATTATTCTTTTTATACCCTCCATAGAGACTAGCGTAATTCATGAGTCTGAATTGAGGGGACATCAGTTAGTAGTGTGCTGTAATGCATATCATTCGATATGAATAACTACAGACATTGGAGAGTTTTGGAAGACCATTCTTTCTTAGATCATCGCTACAACACACAAAAAATTCTTGGCTAAAAAATTTCAATTAAATCCATTGATCAACAAAATTTAAATGAGTCAATTATTGTTTTGATCAACATTTTTGTAATTTTCTTTAACTATAAAATTACAAATTTTTAACATACCAGATTTTTTTTCGCTTCAATTTATTTGAATACATTAATTCAAAAATATACTTTATACTAGGGTTTTACTTTTTTATTCTCGGCAACATATTGGAAAGCAAAAAATATGAATTTCCTCATAATTTCTCCATAAGCTTAAAATTCATTTGTTAAATCAATCATTATTTTAATTGACTTTAAATTAAAAATTTATCAAATTTTTTATCAACATCGAAAAAGTGATTAATTGAAATAAAAATCAATTAATCACCTTCAATTTGATGATTGATATAACAATTTTCTTCATCGGAGGAGTTTCAATTAAAAAATTATTGAATCCGCGTTTTTGTTGATTGACTTTCGTTTTTCATTCTTTCTGTGAATGAGTTTTTACTTAGTTATCTTGGCCCGGTTTAGGTAGTCTCGAAAAATTTTGTTGGCTGATAAGTTAAAGGAAAGAGCAAGAGTCCTCGTCATTTTTGACACCAGCCTTTTTAGTTTCGTACAGTCAAAATTTGATTTCAATCTGCAAAACTCACAAGTAAATCTAAATTTCAATCTTCAAAAAATCCTACCACATTTTGTTTTCTTTTTCGACAAACAAAATAACAAATTCCTAAAGATTGCCGTATGGTCTTTGCAGCACAGTTATTGATTAAAGATTCCTCTTCATCTTCTGCTTAAAAATAAGTCAAACAAAGATGCAAAAAAAAAGAGGCAGAAAAGACAAAAAACTTAAGCATTGACATCAACAGACAACTTAGTACTTTTAAGGTCTACTGCAGTGCAATCGATATGCGTACAGATGCTCCACTTTGATCAGGTCATCAGCGACACATCGTTCATCATACCATGAATCCTTTTGCAAAAGGAATGCGCATTGCAGTAGCATATCCAGCATATATTTCCAAACAAATAAATAAACAAACCAACAAAAAAATTCAATAAAAAAACAAAAAAAAAATAAAAGTTAAAGAAAAAGAAAAACAAAAGTTTGTTAGCTTCTTGGCAGCAGAAGACAAAAAGGAACGCTTTTTATGTTTTACGCCAAGAAAACTGAATAAGCTAAAATAAGCAATGGGACAGCGATAACTTGTGCTGTTACAGATATTACATTGGCTTGAAAACAGACTCTGCCAAATTTTTAGGGGTTGTCTTAGATAAAAAACTCGACTGGGTGGCAAACTTGAAGGAGCGTGTATGGAAAACTTTTGCTGCACTATACACGTGTCGGAAATTGGTGGGCAGGAAATGGCGACTACAACCAAAGCTCTTTCTATGGTTATACTCGGCTATAATTCGACCAGTGATGACGTATGGTTGCCATGTGTGGTGGCCAGTTGTTGATCATAGAGTACATGCGGATAAGATCAAGAGAGTTAACAGAATAGCCCTGCTCAGTCTCACAGGCGCGATGAGCACGACTTCTACTGATTCATTGGAAATACTACTTAACATCGCACCCTTAGATATTCACTTAAAAGAGAATGCTGCGATTACTCTTAATAGACTATGTCAAAGAGGATCACTGAAAACCAGAAAAGTACGACATATGGTACTTATAAGTGGCACAGAAAGGAACACTATTACTGATTATATTACTCCACTTAATGTTGTAAATGGGAGATTAAACATTGAAATCCCTTCATTGGCTGATTGGCTCAATGATCAGGTGAAGTTCTATCCAATTAATGTCTACACGGATGGTTCTAAAATGGCAAGTGGTACAGGCAGTGGCTTCCACTGCAATGAACTTCATATGGAAGGATCATTTCGACTTGATAATGATTGCAGTATTTTTCAAGCTGAAATTTACGCTATTATCAAAGCAGCGTAGCGGTTTTCAATGTCACCAATATACAGAAGTGATATTAGTTTTTTCATTGATAGCACCGCTCAACAGTCATTTTCCGGTTTGAATTCTGGTGATCAATTTTAGTAGACTTTGATCACCTGATTCCAAATCTGTACTCCAAATTTTTCCATCACGTCCAGATTTTTAGTTATTCACGATTAAAAATGCGAAAAATGACGATTTTTGCATTATTTGAAAGCCTGCACAGCAGCCATTGAGTGGAATACAGATCTGGTATAAAGCGCAAAAGTATAATTTGTCTTTGGTCTCCAACATAGAAAACAATTTTTTTCTAATTATTGCGTTTGGTTGGGTTACAATTGCATTTTAAAATGACTCTGTTAAAATTATCATTTTTGTAAAAAAGATAAGGTAGGTACCTTAGTTTTTTTTTGATATTTTTCAAAGAAAAACTAAAAAAAATAAATATTTTACAAATTTAAGTTTTCTGTGTTATTTTTCGTATAACCCGGAAGATATCTTTAATGGGTTTAAAAGTCTATAAGAAAGAATGAGATTTTGTCTAAATTTTGAGCTCATCACATTAAAGATTGATCATCTGGTTTTTGTTTTAGAGCCTTTTAAAAATGGTGCTTTTTCTAATTTTTTTCACAGTGTTTTTTTCAAATACGTGTTTGGCCAATAATAGTGCAACAACTTGAAATTTTTTTGATCATATATTTGAGATCATAGTTCAATTCTACTCTAACGCTTTATACCAGATTTTTATTCCACCCAGTGGCTGCTGTGCAGGCTTTCAAAAAAGGCAAAAATCGCGTTTTTTCACATTTTCAACCGCGAATAATTAAAATTCTAGACGTGATGGAAAAATTTGGAGCACAGATTTGGAATCAGCGAGTCAAAATCTTTAAAAATTTTGTATCAAACTTCAAACCGGAGTTAAAAACCTTCGATTTGTTGAGCGGTGTAGCCAGGCAGCTTTAATGGCTCTGAAAAATGACAGTATAAGGTCCAAGGTAGTTAGCCGCTGCCACAGAGAGTTTAAGGTTCTCAGCGAGCAGCACAACATTAGACTGTGCTGGGTACCTGGACATAAAGATATACTGGGCAACGAAAAGGCAGATGAACTTGCTAAGCGGGGAGCCAACCTTTCACAGGAATTGGCTGTGAGTGACGTCTATCCACCTCTATCTCTAATCTCGCAACGGATCAGGCTGGAAGCGAGAGAAACTTGGTTAACCCGATGGACTCAGTCGGACTGCTGTGTTCAGACAAAATCATTATGGAATGAAAATTCGTTGAAACAAAGCCAAGTTCTTCTTGATATGGATAGAAGACAATTGAGAATGGTAATTAATTTGATTACACTCCACAACACCCTGGGTAAACACATGGTAAGAATTGGAAGAGTAAATGATGATACATGCCGATGGTGTAGGGAAGCTGTTGAAGACAGTTTTCACTTTTTATGTGAATGCCCTGCACTGTCTTTTAGAAGATTTAAATTATTTGGCTCTTTTTTCTTTCAGAATTTACATGAAATCCGAGGAATAAATCCATGAACTTTATTGGCGTTTATCAAAACATCGAAGTGGAATGCATAGATGCAACTATTGATTTTTATCTAAGAAGAAGGGGAAACTGGAATCATAATGGGCCACAAGTCGGCCTCTATGGGCATTAGTTTATGCCAATGCCATCCACCACCATAACCTAACCTAACTTTTTTCGGTCATAACCCCCATTCACATTATGGGGAGTAGACTCCAAAGCCCACTTGTTCGTGCAGCCTCGATCCATCTGTGTAAAAATGTATGGTGGCTCCACTACCCGGAATGTCCCCCATCCAAGACCCCCTGGATGGTATCATAGTGGTAAAGTGGCGCTCAAAGAGGCTCAAAGAGGGAACACAGGTCACATTTTGTGGTATTGTTATCTTCTTCAAGATCGCGCTATGGCCACAATTGCTGCTCCTCCATTGCAGCGTGCTATTAAGTCGAATTGCCACACTAAGAAAATTATGTCATTAACTGTTTGTAGGTTATTTTAAAAAGTAATCAGTAAAGTTATTTTAAAAGAAAAATCACTTATTTTATAAAGGATTTAATTTTTTAACATGATAATGTTTTTAGGCTGGGGTCTAATTTTAAAAAAGTTGCAGGACGCCACCTCAGTTTGACTATATAAGCTAACGATTAAACAAAAAAGAAAATGAGAATTACAGTTTTCATTTTATTACAACCTTAAACTTCGATAATTATTTAAAATTAATAAATAAAATAAAAAAAACACATAGTTCTGGTAGTGACACCTAGCGGCGCTAGGTGGCACTCGATTAACGCAGTATTGCCATACCAAATATCGCATTTCCAATTAGATTTGTTACCATCATCGCAAATTTTTTCCAATAAAATATTACCACATGGCAATACTAACCAGTATATTTGAAAATCGAATATCTATCTACATTGTAGATTCTACAAGCAAGAGAAACATATCAAAATTTAAATCATTATTTAAATAAGATACGGTGGCCTTGAAGTGAGCCAGACTGGAAAACAGAAGGTTCGCTAATCGTATCCGTGATCCGTCAATTTTTTTTTTTTTTTTTGATTTTATTTTTTTTGTCTGTATTTTAAACATTAATTTCACAGAAAACTTAAAAAAGAAAATTCCAAAATAAACTGTATTTAACTACAGAGTTTTTTCTATAAAATTTTGGTTGCATCAAATACATTTTACAAATATATGTAAATTAACAGAGTTTTTCTAGACTAGAGACTAGAGTTGTCAGTCGATTAAGAATAATTCGATTAATCGATCAAACAAAACCCAACTCTTGTTCGAATAATTCAAAAATGACGATTTTCGAATAACGAATAAATCGAATAATTAATGTCGATTAATCGAACAATTTTTTTTTAATTAAAAAATTAAATAAATGCTTAGAATTTGATTTATTCTCATAAATTTTGAAAGATTTTTTACAAAATGTAGGAAAGTTAAAATATATTGTAGCCATAGCCCTGGATAGCACATCCATTATAGAATTAGGGGGAGTTATCAAGTTTTTAATAAATAATTTAAAAAAAAATTAATAATTCTTTTGCATCAGACTTACTAAAACGTATTAAAATAAGAATTAATGAGAGACATATAAAAGTGTTAAATACGTTAATAATTTTTCTAAATTCTGGAAATTTTCCGAGCAATGAAAGTTTCTTAAAATATTCTCCAAAAAGCGAAACAAAAGAATATGCAAATAAATTATACTCCAGATTATTTTATGTTGAAGGTAATCACAATAATTCAGATAAAAGTACTGAAATAGAAGAAGTTATTAGTAATGAAAATAATAATCTTTTATGCGAGTTAAATAATTCAATTCAAAGTATTAAAAATTCAGAAAATAAAAAGGACTTTAGCGATATATCAGACGATATGGTATATTTGGAAAAATCTGGAAAAAGAACAGAAAAAATAGATAAACTTTTTTATGCTCTTCTTACTATATCACCTACTTCAACAATTAGCGAAAGAGTGTTTTCAAAATCTAATTTAATAAAACCAAAAATCTTTTGAAAGTAAAAAAATTAAGTTAACTTTTATAATAATTTTTTTATTCGTTATTCTCTTCGATTAATCGAATAAATTTTGATCTTTAATCGTTTGATCGAACGAGGAAAAACAATTATTTGAATTATTCGAACAAAGTTGAAAGTCGAATAATTGACAACTCTACTAGAGACTCTGTAAATTAACAATTTTTTGTCCAAAACATTTTACAGAGTTTTATAGTAAAAAACAGGGATTTTTCTGTCAAAAGACGCTAATATTTAACCAATAATTTACAATAAAGTTTGTAAATTAACAGTTTTTTTTTGTAAAAATCATTTTACAGAGTAAAAATTACCAAGTAATGTTGCTAGCTGGAAAAGTACGGTGAACTCTGTTTTTCTGTAATTTACCAGAGTTATTATTTTAAGTGTAGTTCTCCAAATTTTTTGTAAATATTGATAAATTTGAGAAATTTCTTGGAGTTCTTTTTTTCTGAATATTTTTTTAACCATTACATATTTTTTTGCAAATATGTGAGGGTTATTCGTAAAAAGATTTTATTAAATAAAACATTATCATGATTTAATTTTTTGGGCAAGAGTACAAAACTCTGCGGCATTTTTACTGTTTCTGTAGTTTAAAAAAAATAATTTACTGTATTAAAAACGAATTTTCTGTTACATTTAATTTCGGCAGTAAAAAATTTCTTCAATAGTTTTACTGTTTTTCAATACAAAATAACTGAATATTCACTAGTTTTTTAATGTTTTGGTTAGACATTAAATTAACATTTAAAATTGACTGTAATGTGTTTTTATTTTAAACTAGCGTGCGCAGGGGATTTCGTTGCCCGTAAATACAGAAAAATTTCATAATGATAATAAATAACCCATTTTTGGAACTTTTCGCTATGTAATCGTCACCTAAGCATTGGTTTGGTCCATAGGATGGGGGTTTTACCAGCCTATAGAGCAAACCAATTCTAAGGTGACGATATGTCTTAATGATGATGATCAAAACAATTACAATAAAAAAAAAACAAATGCATCAGTTGATATAATAAATACTACGTCAACTTTAAGACGGTATTATGTTATTAAAAAACATTGATTTATTAATTTGAGGAAAAAAAAAATTGAGTAAACAAAACTTTGAGTCAAAAATTTAACGAAAAAATTTTGTAAAAATATGAACAAATATGTATGAATAAAACAAAAAATTACTAAAAAATTAATTGATAAACAAATTTTAGTACAAAAAAAAAACTTTAAGTAAAAAAAATTTAAAAAAAATTTGAAAACATTATCATTTGAATTCGTTCCCAGTTTCATTCCATTTTGTTCCCTGTTCTATTTCATTTGGTTACCCTTTTCGAATAGTGTCCGTTAAAGAACAAAAGAGTTTCCAGGTATAAGATCAAGGTATAAGGAATCAGAATTAAAAAAAAAAAAAATTTGGGGAATGTTTTTTTTTCGCTAAACGATCCTACATTCCAAATTTGAAGTTTCCAGTACCATTCTTTTAGATAATATGAAAAGTACCAAAGTGCTCGTTTTTACTCCCTTAGAATCGAAATTTCGAAAAAAGTACTTTTTACAGATTTTTTTCTGTTGTTGGATCCTACATTCCTAATTTAAGTTTTTATGACCTCTATTTAAGAAAATATAAACAGTACCAAAAAGTATTGTTTTGGGGGACTTTTTTCCGTTAGAGGATGCTACATTCAAAATTTCAAGTTAATAGGCTCATTATTTAAGACTATATAATTCCCTTTTTTAATTAATTTCCTTAGGAATAAGAATTTCGAAAAGTTATTCTTTTGGGAATATTTTATTTCGCTAGGCAATCTTACACTCCAAATTTTTTATCATAATTATTTCAGAAAATATAAAAGGTACCATAGTACTCGTTTTATCCCCTTAGATCGCAATCTGAATTTCCAAAAAGTACATTTTATACCAAAATACCTTTTTTACCCGACATACCCCCATAGAATCATTATTTTAAAAAACCCAGCCTTAGTGGATCTATATTCCGAGAGATGCAGCTACATTTCAAATTTCAAATCTCTAGCTTCATTGGTTTGTGAAACTATAAAAAGTACTAACGTACCTGTTTTTGCACATTTCCCCCCCTTAGAATCAACACTTCCAAAACCCAAGCCATAGGGTACCTATTTTCCGAGAGGTGCATCTATATTCCAAATTTCAAGTCTCTAGCTTCAGTGGTTTGTGGATATGTATATAAAAAGTACCAAAATACCTTTTTTACCCCTATTCCCTAGAATCAACATTTCCAAAAACACAGCCTTAAAGGATCTATATTTTGGGAGGCGCACCTACATTCCAAATTTCAAGTCCTCATTTCGTTCCCTGTTTTATTCCATTTCATTCCGATTAATCCTATATATCTTTTATTCCGTTCCGAATATGCGCTTACATGCACTAAAAAACCAAAAATTCTTTGCCTTTTTTAGAAATCTTTTTTCGCTAAATGACCATGCATTCCAAATTTAAAGTTTGCAGGACCATTATTTCAGGAATTATAATAAGTACCAAAATACACTTTTTTACCCACTCTTAGAATCGGAATTTCGAAAAAGTACTTTTTCAGAATTTTTCCCGTTGTTGGAACTAACATTTTAACATTTTTTTGTAAGACCTTAATTTCAAAAAATTTAGAAAGTACCAAAGTACATTTTTTTACAGCTTTTTACCCTTAGGAATCCGAATTTCCAGAAAGTACTTTTTGGGAATGTTTTTATGTAAGAGGATCCTACATTCCAATTTTCAAATTAATAGGATTTTTTTTAGCAAAAATAAAAAGTACCAAAGTGCTCGATTTTTACTCCCCTTAGAATCGGTATTTCGAAAAAGTACTTTTCAGATTTTTTTTCGTTGTTGGGAACAACATTGCAAATTTTAATTTTTTTGCAAGACTTTAATTTCAAAAAACAAAAAAAGTACCAAAGTACATTTTTTTACCCCTTTTACCCTTAGGAATCCGAATTTCCAGAAAGTTCTTTTTTGGGAATGTTTTTCCGTTAGAGGATCCTACATTCTAATTTTCGAATTAATAGGATTTTTTTTCAGAAAAAATAAAAAGTACCAAAGTAATCGCTTTTTTACCCCCCATAGAATCGGAATTTCGAAAAAGTACGTTTTCAGCATTGTTTCGGTTATTGGAACCACCATTGCAAATTTTAATATATTTTTGTAGGACCTTAATTTCAAAAAATATAAAAAGTACCAAAGTACCATTTTTTACCCCTTTTTACCCTTAGGAATCCGAATTTCCAGAAAGTCCTTTTTTTGGGAATGTTTTTTCGTTAGAGGATCCTACATTTCAAATTTTAAAATAATTGGATTTTTATTTTTTCTCAGAAAAAATAAAAAGTACCAAAGTAGTCGCTTTTTCCCCATTTTCAACCCTTCGTTTTTACCCCTTAAAATCAACATTTCCAAAAACCCAGCCTTAGTGGATATGTATTCCGGGAGGTAAAACTGCAATCCAAATTTCAAGACTCTAGCATCAGTGGTTTGGGCTGTGGGATGATGCGTGATTAGTATGTCAGTCAGTCAGTCACGTAACTACTTTATATATATAGACTAGCGTGCGCCTGTAAATACAGAAAAATTTCATAATGATAATAAATGACCCATTTTTGGAACTTTTCGCTATGTAATCCAATTCACCTGACCATCCAATATAGCATACCAATTCTAAGGTTACGATATGTCCTAATCCTTTACAAAAACTGTGCTTATGATGATCACCACACTTACAATAAAATACCAAATACATTAGTTGATATATTAAATACAAAGTCAACACTAAGACGGTCTTATGTTATTAAAAAAAAACATTGATTTATTAATTTGAGCAAAAAAAAAAATTAAGTAAACAAAACTTTGAGTCTAAAATTTAATGAAAAAATTTTGTAAAAATATGAACAAATATGTATGAATGAAACAAAAAAATTTGTGAAAAATTAATAAATAAAAAAAAAATTGAAAACATTTTAATTTCAATTCGTTCCCAATTTCATTCCATTTCGTTCCCTGTTCTATTCCATTTGGTTCCCTGCTCCATTCAATTTCGTTCAATGTGGTGTTCATTCCTTTTCGAATAGTATCCGTTAAATAACAAAAGAGTTTCTAGGTATAAGATCATTAAATTAAAAAGAATCATTTTGCCCCTTATTTTGTTTCAGAAAATATAAAAAGTACACCTTTAAATCCTTTGGAATCAGAATTTAAAAAAAAAAAAATCTTGTGGGAATGTTTTTTTTCGCTAGACGATCCTACATTCCAAATTTTAAGTTTCCAGTACCATTATTTCAGATAATATGAAAAGTACCAAAGTGCTCGTTTTTACTCCCTTAGAATTGAAATTTCGAAAAAAGTACTTTTTACAGATTTTTTTCTGTTGTTGGATCCTACATTCCTAATTTAAGTTTTTATGACTTTTTTCTGTTGTTGGATCCTACATTCCTAATTTAAGTTTTTATGACCTATATTTAAGAAAATGTAAACACTACCAAAAAGTATTTTTTTGGTGGATTTTTTCCCGTTAGAGGATGCTACATTCCAAATTTCAAGTTAATTGGCTCATTATTTAAGAATATATAATTCCCTTTCTTAATTAATTTCCTAGGAATTGGAATTTCCAAAAGTTATTCTTTTGGGAATATTTTATTTCGCTAGGCAATCTTACACTCCAAATTTTTTATCATTATCGTTTTTATCCCCTTAGATCGGAATCGGAATTTCCAAAAAGTACATTTTTCATAGTTTTTTCTGTTGTTGGATCCTACATTCCTAATTTTAACTTTTTATGACCTTTATTTAAGCATAGGATGCTTCATTCCAAATTTCAAGCTAATAAAACCATTATTTAAGTATATTTAAAAAGTTTCAAAATACCTTTTTTACCCATTTTACCTCCATAGAATCATTATTTCATAAAACCCAGCCATAGTGGATCTATATTCTGAGAGATGCAGCTACATTTCAAATTTCAAATCCCTAGCTTTATTGGTTTGTGGTACTATAAAAAGTACTAACGTACCTGTTTTTGCACATTTTACCTCCTTAGAATCAACATTCCAAAACCCGAGCCTTAGTGTACCTATTTTCCGTGAGGTGCGTCTACATATATTACAAATTTCAAGTCTATAGCTTCAGTGGTGTGGAAATATAAAAAGTACCAAAATACCATTTTTACCCCTATTCCCTCAAATCAACATTTCAAAAAACACAGCCTTAAAGGATCTATATTTCGGGAGGCGCAGCTACATTCCAAATTTCAATTCCCCATTTCGTTCCTTGTTTTTTTCCATTTGATTCCCTGTTCCATTCCGATTAGTCCTATGTAGCATTCATTCCGTTCCGAATATGCGCTTACATGCGCTAAAAACCCCTGCATTCCAAATTTAAAGTTTCCAGGACCATTATTTCAGGAGTTATAATAAGTACCAAAATACATACATATTTTTACCCCCCTTAGAATCGGAATTTCGAAAAAGTACTTTTTTAGAATTTTTCCCGTTGTTGGAACTAACATTTTATAATTTTTTGTAGGACCTTAATTTCAAAAAATTTAGAAAGTATCAAAGTACATTTTTTACAACTTTTTACCCTTACCCAGAAAGTACTTTTTATACCCTCCACTCTAGTGATAGAGGGTATATATAAGTTTGTCATTCCGTTTGTAACACCTCGAAATATTGGTCTAGGACCCCATAAAGTATATATATTCATGATCCTCCATCGATTTTAAGACGATCTAGCGATGTCCGTCCGTCCGTCTGTCCATCTGTCTGTCTGTTGAAAACACGCTAACTTTTGAAAGACTTTACAGATGCTCCTGAAGTTTGGCACATATGTTGGGAATTTACCTGGTCAGGTTGGTATTGCAATCCAGCGAAATCGGTCAAGTGGTTCAAAAGTTATGAGCAAAAGACTGAATTTCGGCAAGGGTTTTTCGTGAATTTATGAGATAAAAAGCACTATAACTTTAGAAAAGCAATTCTGAGGATGCTGAAGCTTGGCATATACATTTATCGTTTCTCCAGCCTAGTTCATGTTGAATTTCACCCAAATCGGTCCAGTGGTTCAAAAGTTATTAGCGAAACCGTGAATTTCAGATTAGCTTCACCTTAAATTCACGTGTTGAAAACCCGTTAAACCTGTTTTAGAAGCATTGGTAAGTCACAAAAATATTTTACAACGTATTTTTGTCACTCAAAAATATTTTTATACCAAAACAAAAAAAAAAGTACACTCGAAAAAAATTTTACACTCAAAAAAAATTTTACACTCAAAAAAAAAATTAGTAAATTATTTTTTTTTTTGTCAAAAATTACTAAAAAAAAATTTTTTACACAAAATAAATTATTTCTAATCAAAACTGTTATTTTTTTCACGCCAGAAAATTTACTATCACTTAAAATGGGCCTTGTGGAGGGTATTAATAGATTCGGCCAAGTCGAATTTAACTTTTCTACTTGTTTGGGAATGTTTTTATGTTAGAGGATCCTACATTCCAATTTTCAAATTAATAGGATTTTTTTCAGAAAAAGTAAAAAGAACAAAAGTGCTCGCTTTTTTCCCTTCTTAGAATCGGTATTTCGAAAAAGAACTTTTTCAGATTTTTTTTTCGTTGTTGGAAACAACATTGCAAATTTTAATTTTTTTGTAGGACTTCAATTTCAAAAAACATAAAAAGTACCAAAGTACAATTTTTTACCCCTCTTTACCCTTAGGAATTCGAATTTCCAGAAAGTATTTTTTTTTGGAATGTTTTTCCGTTAGAGGATCCTACATTCTAATTTTCGAATTAATAGGACTTTTTTTTAGAAAAAATAAAAAGTACCAAAGTACTCCCTTTTTTACCCCCTTAGAATCGGAACTTCGAAAATGTACGTTTTCTGAATTTTTTCCGTTGTTGCAACCACCATTGCAAATTTTAATATTTTTGTAGGACCTTAATTTAAAAAATATAAAAAGTACCAAAGTATCATTTTTTACCCCTTTTAACCCTTAGGAATCCGAATTTCCAGAAAGTTCTTTTTTTGGGAATGTTTTTCCGTTAAAGGATCTTAAATTTCAAATTTGAAATTAATAAGATTTTTTTTCAGAAAAAATAAAAAGTACCAAAGTACTCGTTTTTTTACCCCCCTTAGAATCGGAATTTCGAAAAAGTACGTTTTCAGAATTTTTCCCGTTGTTGGAACCACCATTGCAAATTTTAATATTTTTGTAGGACCTTAATTTCAAAAAATATAAAAAGTACCAAAGTACCATTTTTTACCCCTTTTTACCCTTAGGAATCCGAATTTCCAGAAAGTTCTTTTTTTGGGAATGTTTTTCCGTTAGAGGATCCTAAATTTCAAATTTCAAATTAATTGAATTTTTTTCAAAAAAATAAAAAGTACCAAAGTACTCGCTTTTTCAACTTTTTCAACCCTTTGTTTTTACCCCTTAAAATCAACATTTCCAAAAACCCAGCCTTAGCGGATATGTATTCCAGGAGGTGAAACTACAATCCAAATTTCAAGGCTCTAGCTTCAGTGGTTTGGGCTGTGGGATGATGCGTGATTAGTATGTCAGTCAGTCAGTCATCAGTCAGTCACGCAACTACTTTATATATATAGAAGATAGATGAAAAAAACAGTGGAATGGTTTTTAAATAAAATTTCATTTGTTTTAAGTGAATATTCACTGGAATTTACCTACATAATTCTTTGAGTGCACATACTGCCTACCCAATATGTCCAATGGTATCAGGTGAAGGAGGATTTCTAATGCAGCCGTAGGTGTAGTACGAAGAGCACCAGTGATGCACATTGACGCCATTCTCTGTACCTTCGCACTATGCTTCGACCCATGGACAAAAGTCAAAAAAAAAATTTTTGTCTCAAATTGTGTTTAAGTACAGATTTTTTGAAAGATAATAAGGTATCTCAAATAAATATTAACAAAAATATTTTTTCTGATTGCTTTTGCCACCACGAGAGGGCGCTAAACTCAGAGAATTTTATACAAAAATGACTTAACAGGAAAATGTTTTTTAGCTGTTTCAGAAAAATAATTATCAAAAATCCATTTTTTAATAAAATGGTTCGAAATTTTGTTTTAAAGTACTTTGATATATTTGTAGTGAAGTTAAAATATAGAATTTTGTATATATTTACAAAAAAAATATTTTTTATTGCGCAGAAAAACAGGTTTTTTTTGTTGAAATTTCAAAAATAAATAAAGTTTGATGGAGTTTTAAAAAAAAATATAAAAAAATAGATATTTTTTTTTTCTTTTTTTTGTAAGTTTAAACACTTATCTAACAGCGTATTCAAAAATTAGCGCCTATTTTTTACCACAAATTAGAAAAAAAATGCGTTTTTTAAATGACTAAATTCATGATTTTTACTCAAATATCAGTCATTTAGGAGTGTTTAATATCATTGTGCAACACGATTTTATGTTTTGAAAGGGTAAAAATGCAAAATAAATGTATACTAATAGTAGATCAAAACCCCCGCAAATTTTGAAAATTTAGCTCGAGTTTTTTTTATGGCCCACTGAAGTTTTTAATTTTTTTTTCACAGGAGTTCAGAATAAGTCAAAACAAAATTATTAAAATTAATTTTGAGCTAAATGAGGTTACTAGATGTGCAACGAAATTTGATGACGGTTCTTTTCTTAGAACATATTAACCCTCTATCTCCCATTTTTAGGGGTCACTTAAGTCCCTTTTCCAAATATCGTCGTAGAACACCACTTACACTTCTTAACTAATATATTTAAAGGGTTAACGTGTTCTACAATTTTTTTCTGCATAGAATTTCATTGTTAGTTGTAAAAGACCAAAAATTCGTGAGACATAAGCAAAATGCTTAAAAAAGTAAAATTTGTAATTATCATATATTGTTAAATTGTGATTCACCAAAGTCGTGTGTAATAATTCGACAAAATATTACAAATTTACTTCTGAGCTTAATACTGTTAATAGATGTCTTCGGTAAAATTTGATGTTTCTTTTTTCTTAAAACATATTAACCCTCTGTCTCCCATTGTAAGGGGTCATTTCAGTCCTTTTTTTAAAATATTCTTATTAAAAACACTTAAACGTGCGTTTAAAGTGTGAAAACGTTCTACAAACATTTAATAGATATCTTTAATCATTCCAAACCCATTTAAAAAAAAGTAAAGACTTCAATGGGACATAAAAAGAACTCGAGCTAAATTTTCAAAACAATTCGATTTTGGTTTACAAACGGTATATCTTCATTTTTAGTTTTGTCCAATTTAAGATACACTCTGTGACCTCAAATTTGTTGCACAGTGTATTCTATTGAAGCTTTAAGTTATGTTCAATAACTCTTAAATTATAAATTGTATTCAAGACACATTAAAAAAGTAATTTAGTATTACGCTTTAACCTTTAAACGCTCGTTTTATTAAATTTTATAAAAATATTTGAAATAAGGACTAAAATGACCCCTTAAAATGGGAGATGGAGGGTTAACATGTTCCAACAAAAGAACCACCATTAAATTTCACTGAAGACATCTTAAGGCATTTTTTTTATCTCAGTAGCATTTTTAGTACATTTTTTCGACCTATTTCAGTCTACTTTGGTAAAAGCTATTTAACAATATATGATATTTTACAATTTTACTTTTTAAAGCATTTTGATTATATCGCACGATGGTTTGGTATTTGACAACCCCTAGTGAAATTTGATGCTTAACATTTTTTTAGAACATTGTAACTATTAAAACGCACATTTTAGTGTTGTTCTATGAGGATATGTTAAAAAAGGACAAAAATGACCCCTAAAAATGGGAGATAGGGGGTTAATGTATTCTAAAAAAAGAACCGCCATCAAATTTTACTTCAGACATGTATAAACGTTATGTAGCTCAGAAGTTGATTTAATACATCTCTTTGACCTTTTTTAGACGACTTTAAAAATAACTTATTTTTCAAAAAAGGATGTTTTTATATTTTCCATACTACTAATCCGATTTTGCCCAAATTTGGCATTAATATATATCTAAGGAATATTAATTTGCTTACAAAGTTTTTTTTCGATCGGACTATTTCCGTAGGTGTTATAGCGTTTTAAAGAAAAAGGACATATGGCAGGACCTTGAGTCCTTGCTCCGATTTAAGTGAAAATTTACACACACGTTGCAGGTTGAATGTGTATCAGCATGACCACTTTTTGTAATTTTTTGTGCATTATTGAAGCTAAAATTACATTTTTCAGTTTCAGGACACATGGAAGGTAGGAGTGTCCTTGCACAGATTTTTCCAAAAATTCATATTTTTCTTAACTAATATATTTTATGTTAGTGTACCAAATCTCAAAAATATATGACAACTCCTTCTAATTTTGTCCCTTCGTTACATGGGAACGAAGCACTGTGCTTCGTGATAAAGACACAGTTCGCTTTTGTTTCTAAAGCAGGCCACCAGACAATGATTCCATACAGCAAAATTGGACGCACCACTGCTGTACAGATCCAATGAACGACTTGAGGGCTAAAACCCCTTTACAGGAATATAAAGCAATCTTTGCTTTTCTCACCCGTTCCTCACTATTACGCCTGAAATTCCACTTCCTATCTAGAAATACTCCAATATACTTGGCTCCATCTGAGAAGGTGATTTCAGTGCCGTCCAGAGAAATAGGATCAAAAGCAGGAATTTTATTTTTCCTTGTAAACAAAACAAGTTTTTTTTTACTTGGATTAACTCCTAGACCACAGTCTCTTGCCCATTTAGACAGATCTTTCAGAGAACCCTGAAGAATGTCCCTCAATGTTGGCAGATGATTCCCCTTTACTGCTATCGCGACATCGTCTGCATATGCGACAACATGACAACCACGGGCTTCTAGAGATAGCAGCATTGAATTCAGTGCCAGGTTCCAAAGAATCGGCGAAAGAACACCTCCATGTGGTGTGTCCCTATTGACAAATCGAGACATGACGGACGCTCCCAATTCAGACGTTATACGTCTATTGGCAAGTAGGTTTTCCACCATTAAAACGATCCCACGCTTTACTCCCAGACCACACAATGCCAAAATTATCGAGTCTGGGATGACATTATTAAAAGACCCCTCTATATCAAGAAAGGCCACTATAGTGTACTCCCTTACCGAAAGCGATCTCTCAATGGTACCAACGAGCTCATGAAGAGCTGTTTCCGTTGATCTACACTCAAAAAATTATGTCATTAACTGTTTGTCGTTTATTTAAAAAGTTTTCCGTTTAGTCGTTTTTAAAAGAAAAAACATTTGTTTGATGTTCAGTTTTTATTAATGACTACTTCAGTCCTTTGTTTCAAAAATAACACACTAAAAAATAAAGACTTTCAGTAACATTTAATTTTTAAAATCATTTATTTTTGTTCTGTAAGTAAAAACTACTGATTATTCTTTTGATTTTTAATGATTTGTGTAAGTATTTTTTTTTTAAATTGTTGGTATTTTTTAATGAAATATCATTAGTTTTTACCTACACAAGTCAGTTATTTTTTTGTAGAAATAAAAATTAAAAAATTATTTATAGAAATATAAAAACATGTTTGTATCAAGTGACTTTGGCACGATGGGTATCGATTTCCCAAAAATTTTATTAAAAATTTTTAAAAAAATATTTCAATAAAAAATTGTAATAAATTACCTACGAAATCATTAATTTTTATTGTTTTCGTAGGTTATTTTTTTGAAATTTGTTGGTAAAAATAACAGAACTGTCATTAATTTTTAATGTTTTCGTTGGTTATTTTTTTCGAATTTGTTGGTAAAAAAGAGTGAAAAAAACGTAAGTTTTTAATGTTTAATGTTATTTATTTTAGAAAATTTTGTCAACAGTAAAAAATAAATGTTGATGTTTTAAAAACAAATGAATAATTACTGGGATGGTTTTCAATTGTTTATTCACTGGTTTTAAGTGTGTTTTTCATTTGTTTTTGCCTACAAAATATTTTGAGTGTACCCTTGCTGTAGGCATGTTGCTTTGTCGAAAGCAACCTCGGGTCAATCACTCTACGCAAACATGAGCCTATCATTCGTTCCAATGGTTTAACAAAAAAGAAGACAGACTAATTGGTCTGAAATCCTTCGGAGCTATGTGGGAACCTTTCCCAGCCTTCGGGATAAAGACGACTCTGGTATCCCTCCATTTTAAAGGAATATACGACCAGTGTATGCATGGTGTGTATAGATTATACAGCAACGGGACTATATAGTCCGACACTTGCTGCATCTCAGCCGGGATTATACCATCAGGTCCCGGGGACTTATAGGGTCCGAAGCTTTTTATCGCCCAGATTAATGTTAGCATATTTATTATTTCCGAAGCAATTTCAGATGCTTGGGCGTCAGAACGTTCCAAAGCCTGAAACGGCGTCATGAAATTGCCCGGAAAATACGTGTTTAGAAGGAGATCCAGCGACTCTCCACTGGAGGGGATCCAGCGACTACTATACATTGGGTAAAGTTCAACAAATTTTGATTAGAGTGTAGGCAATCTTTCTTTCCAAAACGTTTGCTACATATTCCCTAAGAAACAAGAACCTCTGACCCAATACTTCAAGCAACATAGTCATCTATAGTATTCTTGGATTGCAGTCGTCTGTTTTGTTCTTGTATACCGAGTGAGTAAGTAAGTGTATGGTTTGTACTAGCATTTTGTATTTCTCTGTTAAAGTTTTGATTTGACTTTGGTGAAGACTTTGATGGATGCATTTCAGAAATATCTTTTTAAGGATTCCACTTGTTTTTGTTCACGTTCATCTTTTTTATTTCCTTTTGTCTTGAATGTTTTTATTGTATGTTTCACTATATTGTGACATTGTTTTGTTGAAAAATTTTTTTTTTGTTATAAAGATTTTATTCGTTTTATACTGTATTTTGATCACTAATTTGGTATGACGATTTCATGTATGTCTGTCCTAAAACTCGACTTCAAGCAGCAGTACTCTCAATATGTAGCATTTGTGGTTTGAGTCATATTCTTTTAGAGGCAGTTAATAGTAAGCTGTGTTCCCTTTATACTGAAATCCACAAACATTGTGTGTTTTTATACCCTCCACTCTAGTGATAGAGGGTATATATAAGTTTGTCATTCCGTTTGTAACACCTCGAAATAATGGTCTAGGACCCCATAAAGTATATATATTTATGATCCTCGATCGATTTTAAGTCGATCTAGCGATGTCCGTCCGTCCGTCCGTCCGTCCGTCCGTCCGTCCGTCTGTCTGTCTGTCTGTCTGTCTGTCCGTCCGTAGAAAACACGCTAACTTTTGAAAGACTTTACAGAGGCTACTGAAGTTTGGCATATATGTTTGTCATTTACCTGGTCAGGTTGGTATTGCATTCCAGCCAAATCGGTCCAGTGGTTCAAAAGTTATGAGCAAAAGAGTAAATTTCGGCAAGGGTATTTCGCGAATTTACGAGATAAAAAACACGATAACTTTCGAAAGACAATAATAAGACTACTGAAGCTTGGCACGTATCTTTGCCGTTCCCCGGGTCTATTTGGTTTTAAATTTTAGCTCAATCGGTCCAGTGGTTCAAAAGTTATAAGCAAAACCTTGAATTTCAGATTAGTTTCATCTAAAATGCCACGTATTTTAACAAGTTTTAAAAGCTTTGGTGGTAACTAAACAATGCTTTTCAAACTTGTTTAATTTTAAAGCAATGCTTTTTAAACTTGTTTAGTTTTAAAAGCATTGGTAACTTAAAAATTACACTCGAAAAAAATTTTACACTCAAAAAAAGTTTTACACTCAAAAAAATTTCACACTCAAAAAAAAATTTACACAAAAATTTTTTTTTTTTTTTTTTTTTTACAAAAATGACAATATTTTGTGTAAGAAATATTTTTACAGTAAAAAAAAAATTACACTCGAAAAAAATTTTACATCAAAAAAAAAAATTTTGTAATTTTTCTTTTAAAAAAAAAAAAATGACAAAAAAAGAGTTTTTTACTCAAAATAAAATATTTCTAATCAAAATTGTTAAGTTTTTCACGTTAAAAAATGTACTACCCTTTAAGCTAAGTACTCTGTTCGGTTTCACGGGAAAAAATCTGTCAAACTCCATATAAAAAAAAAAAAAATTGGCAACGCGAGGAATTAAGGGGAAATTGTTAAAAAAGTTTTCACTCATTTTTATTATACAAGACAATTTAAATTGCCGTGAAAAAGTGACATTTCAGTTTTGTTATGATCGTCTCTTTCTTATCATTGTCAAAAGTTCTTGATTTTTAAATGTTTTATTGCAATTTGAGGCGTTTAAAGTTTAAGTGAAATTTTCACCGTAAGAAACAGAGTACTTAGCTTTAAAAAAAAATTTTTAAAAATGCATTGTGGAGGGTATTCATAGATTCGGCAAAGTCGAATTTAACTTTTCTACTTGTTTTTATTGAAAATCGAATGGTCGCTTTCTTGGCAGTCATATTGACGCTACTGAATTGAACGAAATACTTTTATGGTTGTGGGTTATTTTTACGAGGAAATTCTTTTACTTTTAGATTTTTTTTCCAAGTTATTTTTAGCTGGTATATCTTTGAAAATCCTAAATCGTATTTGGGGGAAAAAATTTCTTTTATGAAAATTTCTTGAAATGTTTAAGGGCTTTGGGATTAAGTGTACTTACTGCATATGAACAACTCCTTTGGAAGTATAGATAGACTGTCACCAAAGATGCTCCCCTTGCATAATCTGAGTCGGATATCCATATCCTACTGGCATTTAAGGTCTATTTTAAGAAAATGGACTGTTAGAATCGTATTTAGTTTTCGGTGAGCTATAGCTAAAGTATATTTTATACCGTAACTTGAATGGCTTGTTTATTTCGATGGAGAGTGCTTTGTTTAGAACAATTTAAAAAAAAAACTGTATAAAAGAATTAAACAGAAAAAATTATATTAACTTCATTGAAAATAAAAAATGGGTGTAATATAATTTTGAAGAAATAATCATACTTTGGTATACCATTACTTTCCCTTTTTTATTCCTTTTCTTACCCCGTTCCATTCCAATTCGTTGTAAAGTTTTATTTCATTTCGTGCCACACTGAAAAAAAACATAACTAAAATTTAGAAAAAATTTCTTTGAAAATAGTTTATATATTTTCCTAAAATTAAGTTAAATTTAACTAAAAATTTGGAAATTTTCCTAACTATGAGGAAAAAACCTACATATATATGGGGCATTCCAGGCCAAATCACTCCCTTTTAGACCCGACCCCTTTCGATTTATTTTATTTTTGGATATGTTTTAGTACTTATTAAATGCAACTTGGACACCAATTTTCAGCCTTTTATTTTAAGATGGTGTTGAGTAATCAATTTTTCAAAATGGCGATTTTCTCAAAAAAATTAAAAAATTGAAATTTTTAATAAATTTTGACCATTAAAAAATATAGATATTTTAAAAAAAGTTGGACAACGTTTTGTTGGTATTTAAATGTAGTTTTAGAAAAAAAATATGAAAAAATTATTCGAAGAAATTATCACTTATTTTTTGACGTTTAAAAATTAAAATCGACTTTTTGAAAAAGTCCGAAAACTTCGATTTTTTTGTAAAAAAAACTATAAAAATTCTACTCCCAATTACGCAACTTTTAAGCCATAATTCGAGATGTGATCACAATTCTTTCTATTTTTGTTTTAATTTTAAAAATTGCACCTTTTATTTTTGGCTCTGATTTTTTTTTATGGTGCTCCAAAAAAATAAATTGTTAGATATTGACCCTAACTTACCCAAGATATATTTATTTCGAGGTAAAAATACGTCTCACAAAAATTTTGAACGATCGGAAATGGGTAAGGCGTTTAGCATGGTCCTTGAAGTTTAAAAAACGGATTACAAGGAAAAATATGATTTTTTTTCTGTTTTCGCAATATTTTTGGTATTTTAAGTTAATTTTTATTTCATGCAATTACAGAATTATGATGTAGAGTAAAATGCCTTTCTAATAAGGTACTAAAAACTAAAATCGGTTGAAAATCAGCCAAGTTATTACAACTTCCCCAGGCATCTAGCGTGTGTTATACCGCTTGATTAAAGAATACGAGTCCCATTTTTTAATTTTATTGAAATTTTCTACTGTAATAACATTTTTTCATTATTCATGTCTCAGTGTAATATTTTTTTGGTTTTTCCAAATTTTAAAACAAAAAAAAAAAAATTTTTTTGAAAATAGAGATTTCAAAAGGGTGTTGAAAATGCAGGCATTTTTAGCATTAATTTAAAAAATGTTAGCAAAACACAATATGAGAAATACTTGTCATCAAATTACATTTGAACTTGAAGAATAAAAAAATGTTATTACAGTAGAAATTTCAATGAATTTCAAAAATCGGATTGTATTGCTTAATCAAGTCGTCTGCCACACGTTAGATGCCTGGGGAAGTTGTAATAACTTGGCTGATTTTCAACCGATTTTAGTTTTTAGTACCTTATTAGAAAGGCATTTCACTCTACATCATAATTCTGAAATTGCATGAAATAAAAATTAACTTAAAATACCAAAAATATTGCGAAAACAGAAAAAAAATCATATTTTTCCTTGTAATCCGTTTTTTAAACTTCAAGGACCATGCTGAACGCCTTACCCATTTCCGATCGTTCTAAATTTTTGTGAGACGTATTTTTACCTCGAAATAAATATATCTGGGGTAAGCTAGGGTCAATATCTACCAATTTATTTTTTTTGGAGCACCATATAAAATAAATCAGAGCCAAAAAATAAAAGGTGCAATTTTAAAAATTAAAAAAAAAATAGAAAGAAGAATTGTGATCACATCTTGAATTATGACTTAAAAGTTGCGTAATTTAGAGTAGAATTTATATAGTTTTTTACAAAAAAATCGAAGGTTTCGGACTTTTTCAAAAAGTCGATTTTAATTTTTAAACGTCAAAAAATAAGTTATAATTACTTCGAATAATTTTTTCATTTTTTTTTTTCTAAAACTACATTTAAATACCAACAAAACGTTGTCCAACTTTTTTTTAAAATATCTATATTTTTTAATGGTCAAAATTAATTAAAAATTTTAATTTTTTAAATTTTTTGAGAAAATCGCCATTTTGAAAAATTGATTACTCAACACCATCTTGAAATAAAAGGCTGAAAATTGGTGTCCAAGTTGCACTTAGTAAGTACTAAAACATATCTAAAAATAAAATAAATCGAAAGGGGTCGGGTCTAAAAGTGAGTGATTTGGCTTGGAATGCCCCATATATATTTACAAATAGTTCACAGTTTTCCTTAAATGGAGTTCTTTAATATAAGAAAACAAATTCTTACTGCCAAAGAAATTTTCCGCAAATCTAAGAAAAATAACTTTATTTTCAAGACACATTTCTTAAATAAATGTTCACACAAAATTTAGTTCAAGTTTAGTTAAAATTTACTTAAATTAACTTCATCGTAGTTTTTAAATTCTAAGAATTAAGTCAATAACTTCTTAGGATTAAGTTAAATATTCAAAATGACGTTGTCTCGAAAACTAAGCGAGATACAGCGAAACGAATTAAATTTTCAAAATAAAGTATACATAGCTCTATATGTATATCTGTCGGGGTCTCAAGACCCTTATTTCGGATCTAAAATTTAAAATTCCCGATATTTTAGGTATGCAAAACACTTTTGCAAAACACTCGAAAGCTCTCCGAGTAATATTTTTTGAGTTATTCAGTTTTTAACATTCTCAAGATTCTATCAGGCCCAAAAACTAAGCAAGGTAGAGTGAAACGGACAAAAGTTTTGGATCAAAATCTTTGGTGACAGCGTTGCCAATTTAGATTTTTTCCCGCTACATTTAGCTTTTTTTAAATTTTTCGCGGGAAAATTTTGCATTTGGCTTTAAGCGGATTTTTTAGCTTTTTTTTTAAATTGTTTGGCTTTTTTTTTAGCTTTTTTTGGACTTTTTTTCATTAAATACCAATGTAAAAAGATCAGAAACATTACTTGAAAAATTTCTAGTTTCAGAATTCTAATAAGTTATTGAAAATTTTTAAAACTTTAATAAAAATTTTTAAAATGTATTTAGAAATTTCTTAAATATAAATTTGAGAAAATGAAATTTTTGGAACATATCGTGGAACTATATTCAATTTGAGCTATCTGCTCGGTTGACGAAAATGAGTTTTTGATGGCAAAATGTTCGCTGGCATAAGTGTCATCTATGGTATTAATTTCAGAACAAAAAAAATATTTTAAGACTATTTTATTCCAAAAATAACATGAGCTATGTGAAACCATGTTTTTTAATAAATAAAAATTTGAGCTATCTACAGTTTAGTTTACTAGGGTAAACTTTTAAATTTAAATTTTTTTATATTATCACTTTTTATACGGTAATAATATAATAATATAATAATACAATAAAAATAATGGCAGTTTTTTTTTTTGAAAGTTTCAACTCCTTCCGCGGTTGAACTTTTTGCATATTTTATTTGTCCATTCGATTGTACAGCAAATACAAGTGTTATGACATTTTTCGCAAGCTTCATGAAGGTTCCAAATAATGGCGATAAAGCGCGAAAAAATCGATGATTTAAAAAAAAATAAAAAATATTTGTTTAACACCTGTAACGAAAGGGCTTTAAAAACTGAGAAATATGGTACCAAATTCACATTTTTATCATAATCCGTTAAAAAGTTATAAAGCTTTAAAGTCTATATTTAATGAGCTATCTGCTTAGGTTGATTAATTTCAAATAAAAAAGGTTGAGCTATCTGCTGTAACTCAGCGAATAATACGAATTTTTACAAACAAAGCACGTGTAAAATTTAAGAGTAATTATTAATTAATATTGTAAAAGATCGGCCGACAAAAAGTTTAAAAATACGCGAATGCGACGGTTTTTTTTGCTCTCCTGAAAAGTAATGTTTTTTTAGATAGCTCAAATTGAATATAGTTTAACGATATGAAGAAGTTTCTAAAACATATTTAGTGTTTTGAGAAATAAAATTAAAAATGTTTTATTAAAGTTTTTTTTATTCGACCTTTCTATATAGAAATAAAAATGCTTTAATTTTGAGCTCGAGGCCAGTATTAAAAATAAAAACAATTTATTTTTATTCGTTGCCGATATTTCGATACTCTGATAATACTCAAAGAGTGTCGACGAAATACCGGCAACGAATAAAAATTAAATTTATTTTCAATACTGGCTTCGAGCTCGAAATAAAAGCATTTTTATTTATTAAAATTTTTTTAAATATACGCTTTCTTTACGTTAAAGATTTTCTTGATTGTATTATTTTTAATCCTTATTTATATGTACCTTAGGGCGGGTCGATTTGCATGGATCGGAAAAACCTGAAAAATCGTATAGCAAAAACTATATCTACAAGAAATTCTAAGAAACTTTTCCAAAGAAACCATTGGTCTAAAATCAACCCCTATACCGCGCCTAACGACATGAAAATCCGTCCGTCCGTCTGTCTTTCTGTCTGTGTGAAACACGCTAACTTTCAAATGTTAGCGGAAAAATGACAAATATATGCGGCAAACTGCTGAAGCGTGGCGTATATATTTGTTATACTTCCGGTAAGATTGATACTAAATTTCAGCGAAATCTGTCCAGTGGTTCATAAGTTATTAGCAAAATGGAAAATTTCCCGTGTTTAAAAAAACGCTAAACATGCTTTGAAAAGTAATGGTAAGCCAAAAAAAAAATAATTTATAACCTATTTTTGTCACTCAAAAAAACAAAAAAAATAAATATTACACAAAAAAAAAAAATTACACTCAAAAAAAATTACACTCAAAAAAATTTACACTCGAATTTTTTTTTTTTTAAAAAAATTAAAAAAAAAGTTTACTTAAAAAAAATATTCAGTTATCAAAAATTTTTATCGAACACAGCTTTTTTCCTCTCCGATATGCAACTCTCCAATTTCATCCCACAAAAGTATCTATGTGTTTTTTTTATTGAGGAAATATCATTATGATCCTCAATAACATACATTTATTTACTAGCAGCGATTTATTGTTAAAATTTCTTATTATAATTTTTCGTCTGTTACAAATCACTCTAATTATTTATTTCTCCATTTCAGGGATTATGTCTAATCCCTGCAAAACTTAGATTACCAAATAAGGTATAAAATCAGGTATAGGATCTCTTATTTTATACATTGCAGCATTGATGATTTTAACAGGCGATGAGACTCAAAGTAATGCATCCACATTATCACAAAGAATACCAGTAAGGTATAAAATAAGTCATAAATTTATAACGAAGAATACGAGTAAGGTGTAAAATATATGATATTTTATAGGTTACGAGAAATGAAATAATATAGCATACCAGAAGATAATATATAAGGTGTTACGAGTAGTGAAAAAGTAATTTTGTATTAAATTTACTCACGTGATTGTAAGTGGGTGTAAGTAGATAAAATGTGCTCGTGAGTGTGTGTCGTTAGAAATTTCCTGTCGTGAGCCCATCTCTAGTTTAAACTTATGCATTTTTTTATAGAATAATTATTTTTTATGTTATTGTAATGCATTATGCATCCAATTATAAATAATGTATTATTTCAAACTTTCAAATAATACATAATGTAACCAAATATAAGTCATCCATGATTTAATGTTTAGAAATAATAAATATGAAATACATTTTTTCCAATAATCATGCATTACGTAGCAAATTATTAGTAATGCATTATTTTTCACTTTAAAATAATACGTTGTGGAACAAATGTTTGGTAAGACATCCTAAAATAATGCTACAAATAAGGTATATACATTACCTGGTAATGTGTTATATAATCACTACCCATTACCAAAGTTTTGCTGGGATATACTTGCCGGTCATAATCCCAAAAATTGTTCGAAATATATCCAGCGGCAATTAGTAAAACATTGCCGCTGGATATGTTCTAGCAGCATATCGGTATATAAAACCATGTTTTCTTTACATCTGAGGTATAGGGTATGTTCAGCAACTTTGTAGAAAATATTATGGCAAATATTTTTGTGAAACATATTAACACTCTAACTCCCTCTCATAACGGTATTTTTTGGCTCTATTCTAACAAATCGCAAAAAACACCCCGAAAGAGGGCATTGGCGTAGGAAGCCAACATTTCTGGGGGGGGCTAAAGCCCCCCTAGATTTTTTTTATTTTTTTGGTATTTTTTTTTATTGAAAAACCCAGAATTATTCCTGAAGCGTTCCCTTTAACATGCGTCTAGGTGTCCTAGAAACGAATGCCCCCCGAAAGCGGTTAAAAATTCATATTTTTTTTTTTTAAATTTTGATTCTGTAGATTTTCGGAAATTTAGAACTCCCAGATATGTTTTGAGAATGAACGATTTTTAATGTTTTTCCTATAGTAAAATCATTAGATTACTATGTTTTTTTTCAAGAAAAAGTTCTGATGATTGCAAAAGTTGATGATTATTAGTCAAAATTCTCAGACTCTTTCTTTCAATAACTTTTGTCTATAAAAAAATCCTTAGAATTTAGAAACTTTTTTAAATCAACGAAGTTAAAATGTTTTCCTGAAGGTAAAACCCTAAGATTCGGTAAAGTTTCTATTACTGACAAAAACATCAGATTCATATAAAAACTTTTTTCAATAATTCCGACTATTTTTCAATGGGAAAAACTATTAGATCTTATATAATAATCATTACGAGTCCTTAAGACTCATTGAATAATCATAACGAGCCCTGAAGACTCATTACATATTATTATTTATTGTTGCAAAAATTAATGAAATCATTAAATTATTAAAAAAATGTGAATGATTCAAATTCTGGGGGGGGCTAAAATTATTCTGGGGGGGGCTAAGACCCCCCCAGACAGGGCTATCTACGCCAATGAAAGAGGGGGAGGGTGGGGATGAAATGTTTTACAAAAATGTTGCCAATAAAATTTTACTGTATACCTCAGAGCACACCAAAGCCCAAAAATTAACACAAACACCAAAAAATAGTCAAGTTCTATGTTTTGCTTATGAAAAAAAGGACGGACGGACAAATCTTCATGTCGTTAGGCGCGGTATAGGGTTTGATTTTAGAAACGTGGTTTCTTTGGGAAATGTTCTTAGAATTTCTTGTAGATTATGTTTTTGCTATACGATTTTTGACAAAAAAAATCGACCCGCCCTAATGTTCCTACATTCGAAATTTTCGAAAACATATTTTTTTTTAAATTTATAAAGATTTGTTATATTTTAATATTTTTTTTATTAATAACCATAATTTAAGTCCCAAAGATCCCTATTTTGCAATTCAATTGTAAAGTCTATGAAAAAGCTAATTTAATTCAATTAAAAAAAGTTTAGCTTTATTTTTTAGCTTTTTTCAACTTTTTTAGCGGGTTTTTTGAAAAAATCTAGCTTTTTTTGTTTTCAAATTCAGGCAACGCTTCTCCTTAAGGACCCAACGGTGTCTCGAGTCAACAGATTCTGGGCCCATGGGGTCCGAACCAAATGGCGTCTATATTCAATAAATAAATAATAAAATTTTTCACAATTTCTACACCATTTCCAATTGTATTTTAAAAATGTCCAATTATATTTTGAAATTGTCTTAAAGTATTTCAAAATTGTCCAAATGTATTTTAAAATTGCCCAAATGTATTTTGAAATTGTCCAAATTAATTTTAAAATTGTTCAAATGTATTTTAAAATTGACCAAATAATTTTTTTTTAATTTTCCAATTGTATTTTAAAATTATCCAAAATTATTTTAAAATTTTCCAAATTTTAAAATACATTTGGACAATTTTAAAATACGTTTGGACAATTTTAAAATACATTTGGAATTTTTGGGAAAAATATGAACTAAAACGAGTAAAAAAAATCTTTGGCTCCAAACTGTTTTCGATTTTTTTCTTAAAATTTAGTTAGTTTTCCTATTTTTTAGTTAAATTTTTTAGATTGTACATTAACTTTTAAGCATTTTCCGCAAGTAGAACGAATTTATAACCTCTGATGAGTCCCTAATGAAATTTTAAGATGAAAATATTTGTAAACTTTTAATTTTTTAAAAAAGTCTAACAAGATCCTTTAAAATGACAGTTAGAGGGTAATATATTCTAGAAAAAGAATCGCCTTGCAATTTCACTGCATACATCCAATCGCATACATCAATATATTCGAACTAACTTTGTAAAATGTTTTAGTTATTTTGTTTTTTTATGTCCTATTTTTTGCATAGGAGCCATTGATGCTTAAGCCGATGACCCAAAATCTGTTGCACAGTGTAATTAATCGTAGTATGATCCTCTAACATCATGATTGCGAGAGGGATGTTAAATGGGGTTTTCCATTTTGTACCAACTTTCACAGAAAAATGTACTTTTTGGACGCTCACGGTACCATTTTTTTTATAAAGTCTTAATTAAAAACATGAAAGTGTTGTGCCGAATCTTTTATACCCTCCAACATGCAAACAAATATAAAATAATAACATTTTGTCAAGGACGTTTTTGAACAATTTCTTAAAATCTGGTCTGCGGAAAAATGTCTCACAAGGGAAGTCTCCCCAGTGTCACCCGCGGATCTTTATGGAATTAGTTTTATTTTGTAGAGCAGAAAAAATAAAGGGACACGTGTTTTTTTTAGCGGCCCAAATTCATATTTAGGGGGTAAAAAGGAGGGGGAAGACAAGGCCATTTTTCAGTTTTGAAAGGTCTTTGGAAACCCTATCTACGTGTGCTAAGAACGTGTCCAAACATGCACAACTTTTCCACACATTGAGTAAAATACCAAAATTTTAGGACATTTTTGTTAATAAGTCGAAAAATATTAACTTCTTTGGCCCGTTGAAATAGGCGTAAATCGTAAAAAACTGAAAAAGGTCAATTTCCCCCCATACAAATCGACCCCCCCCCCCTAAAAATGAGTTTGGGCCGCTAAAAAAAATACGTGTCGAATTAATTTTCGTTCTTAACAACATATCCAAATTTCATGAATATCGGAGGGTGACACCAGGGAGACTTCCCTTGTCAGTGTACGAAACTTTTTCTATAGGAATAACTCTCACAACTCTAGAATCCCTAGTAAAAATATAATGCTAATTTTACTGAATAGATCTAATTTGATCCGTAAAATGGTTGTATCAAATAATATCTAATTGTATTACTTTAGATCAAAAAATATAAAAATTGATACAATTTGATCCTGAATTTGGTCAAATCTAATTAGATCAAATTGATCTTATAATATCAATTTTTATATAATATGATGAGCAAAACCAAAATACGAATCTAATCATATATGGATCAATATCTAACCATATAAAGTGGATCAACAGTATCAAAGTGATAGATACAATTTTATATAAATTTATACGGAAGCATATTAACTCATATAAGATTGTATCAAATTATATATGATTAGACCAGAAAATTTTTACTCGGGATTTTTAGACAGAAAGTATGTTCCTTATTGTGAGTGTATAAATATGAAAAGTGTATCTGAGTGTTTGAGAACGAAAAAATCATCAAGATCTAAAATTTCTCGACTATCTTACTTTTTCTTATGAATAATTTAAGTTTTTGTCTATGGGTAGTTGATTGAGACTGCTGTGAAAAATTCTGAGACTTTTTCTTTAATAAAAGTGAGTAAGAATTTCATCAAGTGAACAGTTCATGCGAATAACAACGAATAAGCAACTTTTTTCGAAAACACATTTTTTGCACAAATGGGTTTTTAAGCGAGCTCTACAATCCTCTGCAAAAATTTTGCTAAAATTTAGATTTTTTTGTCTAAAAAATGGCTTTAAAAGTGCAATTCATTCAGGCAAAATTTGAAGTCCAATTTTTGGCAAGTTCTCTTTCGAAAACCTTACAAAAATTTTGTATATGGGTAGAAGTGAGTTAAATCTAAAAGCTAATGCAATTAGAATTAAAAAAATTGGCAAAAATACATATTAGCTTTTAATTGTGGCCTGTAATATTCTACAAATGGTCTTTTCGTCCTTATTCACATGAACTGTTCAAGTGTCAAATTCTGCGGTATTTTCTATAAACAAGTTTTTAACATCTGGAAATTTTTCTAAAAAAAAAGTTACACAGTTTAGACTTTTTAAAATGTACCAAATGAGTCGCGGTAGTACCATGGTACTTTTGAAGGTCAAAATGTACCAAAAAAAGTACAATTGTACCAACTTTAACATCCCTGCTGTGTACATAGGGGTTATTCAAAAATATTGTCAGAATTTGTAATAATTCCTTTACAAGAATTGCACTTACAATGAGAATTTCGTATTTGTTTTGCAAAATTCTATTTGTTTTCATCAACAAAGTCAAAACGAATTGCTGGCTAACGATGTGAACGAATAAACGTACATATGAGGCATTCCACACCAAATGTCGAACGCAAAAAAAACACGTGTCTCATGAAGTTCTGAATTATTTGTATTGATAGCCCTATATGGAACTATGAAAACTGCGTTTTTGATTTTTTAATTTTTCAAAACCTGGGCTAAGGAGGCGTGGCTAAATATTGAAAACATGGTCAAATTTGTGGCGAGTTGCCTTGATTAAATATTTATCAAATTAAAAAGGAATGCACCATAATCTCAAAAATTTCCCTTCTTGTATATTTTGTATGGGCTATCGGTTAAAATTTTTTATTTTAAAAAAAGTTCAGAACCCGTTCTGAAATTTACTTAAAAAAAAAAACTCAATTTATCAAAACTCCGGCCCCTTTTTTTAATTTTTTGTTTAAGTTTAGATGTTTGTCTATTCAAACAAAAAAATTCAGACACATGTTTTTCGATTTTTTTTTTGATAAAATCGCATTTGAATACCAAATTTCATAACGTATGAATATTAAATATTTGCATAAATGTTACTCATACGATATGTTGAAACAAGAAAATACAAGCGAATTACTATATTGTTATGAAATTTGATATTCAAATGCGATAATCTCGAAAAAAAAAACGAAAATACGTTTCTGATTTTTTTTGTTTGGAAAGACAAACATCTAAATTTTAAAAGAAAAAAAAAGTGACCGTATTTTTCGTAAATTGCCTTTTAAAAAAAAAAAAGGAATTTAAGAACGGGATTTGAAAATATTTGAAAATAAAAATTTTTAAACGATTACCCATAAAAAAGTGTACAAGAACGCATTTTTTTGAGATTATGGTGAATTCCATTGTAATTTGATAAATATTTAATCAAGGCAACTCGATACATATTTGACGATTTTTTCAATATTTACCAACTAGCCTTCTAAGCACAGGTTTTGAAAAATTGAAAAACCAAAAAACCCAATTTTCTAAGTTTTATATAGGACTATCTATTCAACCCATTCAGAAATTCTTGGGACACATGTTTTTCAGTAGCGGGACATTTGGTGTGGAATGTCACATATGCAGTTAGAGTTAAGATATGCATTAAAGTACATTGTGGGATAAGTTTTGGTAAGTCCGTTAAACTTGGTTTAGTTAAACTGAAAATAGATTTGACAAGGCATTAATGGTAAAACAAATGGGACGACCTTAACTTTTCCCATTCAGTATATAATACGATGGATCGTTTTTGAACATTTCTCTTTGATAAAATTCTAATACCCGCCAAAAGTGTCGTTTCCCTAAGGGTAACTCATACGCATGGGGTCTCGGACCCCATGGTTCAGACCCCGTTGTGGTTTTTAAGAGTCGCCATAGATTTTGATCCAAAACATTTATGGGTCAGTCTTAGTGAAATCAATCAAAAATAGCTAAAAATTTTCGTGACCCCCTCCGATTTTGATGAAATTTGGTTTAGTTGTAACACTAAGTGATAAACTGACGCACACTTATTTTCAGCCCTCTAAGTAAACAGTGGGCGAAAAAACGGAGGGTCAAAATTTCCCCCAAAATCTCCCAGTCGCGACACTTTGCACCGTAAAAACTTAATATCGTTGGTTCGATTATAGCTAGAAAGCCCATTTTTGGTTTGTTTTGAAGCTCATAATATGCTCTACAAGACCTACCATAACCAAAAAATTTTCGAAAAAAATAAGGGTTACCTCTCTTATTTTAATGTCGTGATACACGGAGGAGAAAATGGGGAGGATGGTATCCCCCGATTTTTTTTTTACTTGATAATCTTATAGAGAAAGTCCTAAAAAATATATTAAAAAATTTTTATGTTGGGACAACAATGGGATCGCTCAAAGTCAAAATTTTTCACAGTTTTTCCCAAAATCTCCAAATCGCAACACTCTTTAACCTTAAAAATTTAATATCATAAGTGCTTTTGTAGCTACAGAGCCAAAATGGGCTTTCTAGCTATAATAGAACCAACGATATTAAGTTTTTACGGTGTAAAGTGTCGCAACTGGGAGATTTTGGGGGAAATTTTGACCCTCCGTATTTTACTTAGAGGGCTGAAAATTTGCATTTGTTAGTTTTTTATGTAGTGTAAGAACTAAACCAAATTTCATCAATATCGGAGGGGGTCAAAAATATTCATGATTGATTTCACTAAGAATGACCCTTATCCGTTTCTAGATACGGAAATTAGGGGCCTGATAGGGTCTTGAGGATTTTAAACACTTGATAACTCAAAAACTATTACTCTGAGGGCTTTCAGGTCACGCGTGAATCAGGTCACGCGTGAATAATCTGCTCAAATGTCCATATATAGTTATTTTTCTTAAAATATTTATTGGGATAGCCCCTCATAGCGTCCTCGTAATTTTTTTTATTTAGCATATTATGTAGGGTATTTAAGGCAAAAATTTTAAACATATTACGTTAAACTTAATTAAAACTTAATCAACATTCTTAAAACTCAGCCTGAGAATAGTTAACGCACATATGCTTTAGCAGTTAGTAAATGCGGTAGACTACACCAAAAGAATTAAATGTTGTATGTATATTTTGTTAACGTTGTTTTAGCGGTCATTGTCACTCCTGCCTGTCATTACGCAAAAAGACAAATGTGCTATTGTTATTTCGATTTTTTTTTTGTGAAAAATTCACAACATTTGCTAGAAAAACAACCTCGAATTGTTTAAAAAGAAGTATTAAATTTTTTTTGTAAAACCAACAAGACTTCTTAATTTGTTTAAATTCTAGGGCAACTCCATTGAAAATTAAGTTTTTTAGTTGTTCTGTGAATTTATTTATAACACACCCAGTTGGCAAAATAAAAGCACCCCTGACGTACTGCTGACTCTCCCTTTATGAAATTGCTGACATCTTCATACAATATTTCAAAATGTTCAACAGTGTTCACCAGTAACGGTGGCCACCAACAATGCCTTTAAACAACCGCTGACTAACTGCTGACATTTCATTGGGGACACCCGTTTAAAATTGAATTATATCTTATCTTATCTGATCTGTTTATGTCTTATTATTAGGGATCGCAATTTCCCGCACTTTTCCATTTCCCGGGAAAGCGGGAAAAAATTTTGAATTTCCCGGGATTTCCGGGATCCCGCACTAAAAATCAATAATATATTTTTTTTATTTTTTAACAATTGTTTTTATATATTTTTGTTTGCAAAATTGGTACGTCTAACAAGGCCAATACATAACATACATTTAAAAACAAAATAAAATAATAATTCAGTGTAATAAAACAAAAACAACAAATTAAAAACTATATTAAAAAGACAAATAAACAATGTCCTGTTAAGTTTTTTTTTTTTTTAAATCTTAAAACAGTTTAAAAAATGTTTGTTTTTGCTTATTTTTCAGATTTTTACGAAAATGAATATTTTTTCTTATTTCGTTATAGATAAGAAAACTGAAAATATTACACAAATTTAAATATAAATTAAAAGTAATCGAAAAGAAGTTTCATAGAGGTATAATTTATGTTTAAAGAATATTTGTGTTGTACACAAGTAAATGCATAGTATTTATGAACTAATTCTTAAGAGTTTATTAACTTTTTCATAATATTTATGAACTTTTTCATAGTATTTATGAATAATTCTTAATACGTGGAATTGAAAAATATAATAATTTTTTTGATGAATAAAAAAGTTCAAAGAATTTATGAAAGGTTTATACATTTTTAAGAATTTGTTCATAAATACTATGAAAATATTTTTTTAATTATACAATTTTTTAACTTAAAAATCTTCAACTTCTGTGTCGGTACAAGGTAATAAACTTCATGTTTTGCTTTTAGTAAAACCTTTTCTTATGAAAAACAATTTGTAATTGTTTTTAGTAAATATTTTCGAATTTTTTGTGCATATTCTAAGCACATATTTTCAATTTTGTAGTGAGCGAAAATCCGAGCACTTATATTTAAACATTTATTTACCTTAATACAGCAGTTAACTTGCTTATGTACACAGAAAAAAAATAAAAAAAATATTTGAGTAAATTTTAAATACTATTGAGTAAAAAATTACTCAATTTTGCACCAGTAAACGATTTAATAGTATTGAGTAAATTTTTAATAAAAATTTATTAAATGTGTGAAAAAAAATTTGAGTAAATTTTTAATTGACACAATTAAAAATTTACTCAAAATTTATCTATTTATTTTTTTTTTTAAGTTTAAAAAAGTTTTAAATTTTTTTACAAAAAAAAAAACAAACAACTTATTTTTTTAAACTTTACCAAACATATTTATGTCTCAAAAACATAGGAACATTTTATAAAGACGATTACAAACTTTCATATACATTCACAAAAAACTATAAACTAAACGAGAATTGAAAAAACTATGAGAGTATAAAAAAAATTAAAAAAAAAATAAATTATTTATTTTTATTTCGGCTATAGGTCAGAAAAAACAATAAAAAACTAAAAAGTTATTTTTAATTTTATTATTTATTTTATTTTTTTTTTATTTTTTTTATTTTCCAATATTTCGGTCAAAGTCTTTGACCATCATCTGGGATCTATTATGAAAAAATATAATATGAAAAACAAAACATTTTAATATTACAAAATCACATAAAACACAACATAACAAAATTACGAAAAAACAAATTATTTACATTTTAAAAAAGAAAAACAAATAAAAACTCCGTCTCCACTCCTTATTGTTTGAGATCTTGTCCTGAACTAATTATTTCTTATTTCTTCTTCCGTGTTTATCTATTGTGTATTTGTATGTGTGAGAGCAATTATCGGTGTCCAGTTTATAATTTAATCTCTCTTCCTTGGGTGTATTGATGATATGCAGCATCTCTAATGTATATCTCTTTTTATAATTATTCTCACCTACTAATATTTTTACATTGTTGAAGTTGGGTTTATGACCAGTCAAAGTACAATGGGCCGCTATTGCTGTTTTTTGTGATAATGGTTTATCAACTGCTTTCTGATCAGACTTATGTGGTGCTAATCTTGTCTTTAATTTTGTCTTCGTTGTTCCAACATATACTTTTTGGCATACGTTAGAGTCGTCTCCATTGCAATTAATCTTATAAACTAAATTAGATTTCTCATTGTTGTTGAGTTTAGATTTAGTTTTACTAAATAATTTGTCGAGTGTATTGTCCGTTTTAAGTGCTATTTGACATTTTTCTTTGTTATATATGTTAGAAGATTTCAGTCTTTCAGATAATCCTGGTATATAGGTCATGGATTTATATATTTTTGGGGTATCTTCAAGAATTGTTTCTCTTGACCTAGTTGATGTTCGTTTAATTAGGTCATTAATTGTTCCATTTGGAAAATCATTTTTGCGTAAAATGGTTTTAATTTTGTTCAAATTTGCTGTGTGAAACTCATTGTCACTTATATTTAGAACTCTGTTGATGAAATTCGATGCTGTATTAATGATGGTATATCTTGGGTGCTTAGAATGAAAATTTATTAATCTCCCAGAAGCCATTGGTTTTTGATACCAATCTGTTTTTAGAAGATTTCCATGTCTAATAACAATTGAATCTAGGTACGGTAATAGTTGATCTATTTCTTTCTCCATCGTAAATTGAATTTGTCTATTATAACTATTTAATACTTGTAAGGTTTCGTCAATTTTGTCTACGTTAATAATACCAAACAAGTCGTCTACATATTTAGTAAAAATTCTGGGTTTTGTGCTCATCTTCTCGAACGATATTTCCAGCAGGTCTTCCATGACAATATCTGCTATCACTGGGGAAGCTGGTGATCCCATAGGCATACCTTTATTTTGTTCGTAAAATTTATCTTCGTTCTTAAAATATCTACTGTCCTTGATACAAAACGTTAGTAGCTCGATGAATGTATTCTTTGGTATTTTTGTGTATTGTTCCAGTATATTCCATTTTCTCTCGATCGTCTTAAGTGCTAAATTTACTGGAATGCTGGAAAAAAATAAATTTTTATTAAATTGTTTTAAATATTTTTAAGTAAATTTTTAATTGCGTCAATTAAAAAATTACTCAATTTTTGTTTTCAAATTTAAACAAGTGATTACTCAAATTTGTTTCCTCCATATTTTTTTCTGTGTACATTTTTTAAAATTCCCGGGAATCCCACACAAATTTCCCGGGAATGCGAGAAATGAAAAATGACGAATTTCCCGGGAATCCCGGGACGGGAAATCCCGGGATGCATTCTCTACTTATTATATATGATCGTATCTGAATGCATAAAATTATATCTGATATGACAAAAATCGGGAGTTAATTATATCCCGTATTTGGTCATCATTTGGACAAATTTGACATTTAACTATATCTGATCAATTACAATTATATGCAATCAGATGAAATCATATATTATAAGATCAAGGCAGATCAGATAAGATCAAATCGATTTTTAGATGTGCATTAAAAACTTAATGCATTAAAAACTTTAATGATGATCAGCAATTTTATGAAGGGAGAACCAGCAATATGTCAGGGGTGATCTTTTTTGCCGACTGGGTAAATATATTAGGTATGTACAATACGCATTTGTTAATATGTATTTATTATCATTACAATATAAAGCATTTTGACTAAAAATAATATGCACATTAGGATGGATCGTTTTTATGCAACCAAAAGTACCTTAAAATTTACTTACTAAAACTTAAAGTACTAAAATTTTTTAGCAATATGACATCTCATCGACTTCTTTAATACCTGAAAATACAAAATTATTTACCACGAATTTTTCTGCTACACTGTGCAACAAATTTGACGTCACCAAGCGTATGTTGAATAAGACAAAAAAAATTATATAAATTGAAAATTAATTTCTTTGAAGAAGTCCCCAGCAAAACTTTGGTAATGGGTAGTGATTATATAACACATTACCAGGTAATGCATTTAACTTATTTGTAGCATTATTTTATGATGTCTTACCAAACATTTGTTCCACAACGTATTATTTTCAAGTGAAAAATAATGCATTACTAATAATTTGCTACGTAATGCATGATTATTGGAAAAAATGTATTTCATATTTGTTATCTCTAAACATTAAATCATGGATGACTTATGTATATTTGGTTACATTATGTATTATTTGAAAGTTTGAAATAATGTATTATTTATAATTGGATGCATAATGCATTACAATAACATAAAAAATAATTATTTTATAAAAAAATGCATAAGTTTAAACTACACACAAAAAATTATTGGCTAAAAATTTTCAATTAAAAGTATTGATCAACAAAATTTAAATCAGTCAATCAATGTTTTGATTAAAATTTTTGCTATTTTTTGTTAAAAATTTTCAACATACCAGATTTTTTTTTGCGCTCTAATTTATTTGAATAGATTAATTCAAAATATACAGAATAATCGGGTTTTACTTTTTTTATTGTTAGCAACATATTGGAAAGCAAAAAAGATGAATTTTTTGATAATTTTGTCATAAGCTTACAATTCATTTATTAAATCAATCATTATTTTGATTGACTTTAAATAAAAAATCAATCAAATTTTTGATCAAAATCGAAAAATTGTTTGATTGAAAAAATTTTCAATCAATCACCTACAATTTGATGATTGGTATAACAATTTTTTTAATTGGAGGAATTTCAATCAAAAAATTGATTGAATCCGCGTTTTTGTTGATTGAAATTCGTTTCACATTTTTTCTGTGTAGAGATGGGCTCACGACAGGAAATTTCTAACGACACACACTCACGAGCATATTTTATCTACTTACACTCACTTACAATCACGTGAGTAAATTTAATACAAAATTAATTTTTCACTACTCGTAACACCTTATATATTATCTTCTGGTATGCTATATTATTTCATTTCTCGTAACCTATAAAATATCATATATTTTACACCTTGCTCGTATTCTTCGTTATAAATGTATGACTTATCTTATACCTTACTGGTATTCTTTGTGATAATGTGGATGCATTACTTTGAGTCTCATCGCCTGTTAAAATCATCAATGCTGCAATGTATAAAATAAAAGATCCTATACCTTATTTTATACCTTATTTGGTAATCTAAGTTTTGCTGGGTCCGGTACATAAAATAAAAAACAGCCTGCATGTGATTTTTTAAACAGCTATAAAAAATTAATACACAGAAAAAAAACGAATTGTTATATGACAATATAACAATTCGTTTTTTTTATTCCCCCATATTTGTGAATACAATTAATTTTTTCACTGAAAGTGCGCCTATACGCAAATTTGTTATATCAATAAACGTTTGTAAGTTTTGATTGTTGAAAAAAGAATTTTGTTTTTTTTTTTCAACAAAGAAATTCAACAAACAATAACACGATTTGTTGATCTGACAAAAGTAAAAAAAATATTTTTTTTCAACAAAGAAATTCAAGAAACACGAATACAATTTGTTTATCTGACAAATGATTTTTCTTTTTCAACAAAGAAATTTAACAAACACAAAAACTATTTATTATTTTTACTTGACTGAGTTTGTTGAAAACAAAATCGAGGTTTTGTATTATGGACTATCAGGCGGCCGTTTTTACTACATATTTGGTTGATATCATTTTTGGTTGATTTACAATTGATGTTTGTTGATTAAAATTTGACGATTTTCTGAGTACCAAAGTACAATTTCTTTTTTTCATAGACCTACACTTGGACAAAGGGGATAAGGAACTGGATTTTTCCGGCCGCCCCCTTTTGGGGGCATGGTTATAGAAAATAATTAAAAATAACTATAAAAATGTGTTATTTAAGGGCAAATATCATAAAAAATTCTTTACAAACCTTATGCGAGGGTGACCACACCCCCCCTCAAAAAAAAATCCCGTGTGTAACGCATTGGAATATCGGATGTAAGACCCCATAAAGTAAATGGGGCATTCCAGGCTAAATCACTCACTTTTAGACCCGAGCCCTTTCGATTTATTTTATTTTTGGATATGTCTTAGTACTTTTTAAATGCCAATTCCAAGATGGTGTTGAGTAATCAATTTTTCAAAATGGCGAATTTAAAAAAAAAATTAAAAAATTAAAATTTTCGATTAATTTTGACCAGTTAAAAATATAGATATCTTAAAAAAAGTTGGACAACGTTTTGTTGGTATTTAAATGTAGTTTTAGAAAAAAATATAAAAAAATTGTTCGAAGTAATTATCACATATTTTTTGACGTTTAAAAATTAAAATCGACTTTTTGAAAAAGTCTGAAACCTTCGATTTTTTTTTTTTAAACGTATAAAAGTGCTTCTCTAAATTACGCTACTTTTAAGCCATAATTCGAGATGTGATCGCACTTTGTTCCATTTTATTTTTAAATTTTGAAAATTGCACCTTTTATTTTTTGACTCTGATTTATTTTATATGGTGCTTCAAAAAAATTTAATTGGTAGATACTGAACCTAACTTAGCCTACACAGAAAAAAATAGGGAGGAAACAAATTTGAGTAATCACTTGTTTAATTTTTTAAAACAAATTTGAGTAATTTTTTAATTGACGCAATTAAAAATTTACTCAAAAATTGAAAATAAAATTTGAGTAAATAATTTAATAAAAATTTAATATTTTTTTTTTATTTTTTTTTTCTCTTGGTGTTTTGAATTCTCATTTAGTTTATTGTTTTTTGTATATGTATATGAAAGTTTGAAATCATCTTTATAAAATTTTACTTTGTCTTGAATACATAAGTATAGTTGGTAAAGTTTGTAAAAGCAATTTTTTTGGAAAAAAAAATTAGAAACTTTTTAAACTTTTTAAAAAAATAATTTGATACATTTCGAGTAAATTTTTACTTGACACAATTAAAAAGTTACTTAAAAATATTAAAAAATTTTAAGTAAAGATTTAATTGTGTGAATTAATAATTTACTCAAATTTTTTATCAAGCATTTAATAATTTTTTATTAAAAGTTTACTCAATACTATTAAATCGTTTACTGGTGGAAAATTGAGTAATTTTTTACTCAATAGTATTAAAAATTTACTCAAATTTTTTTTTATTTTTTTCTGTGTAGATGTATTCATTTCTAGGCAAAAATACGCCTCACAAAAATTAAGAACGATCGAACATGGGTAAGGCGCTCCGCAAGGGCCTTGAAGTTTAGAAAGCGGATAACAAGGAAATATATGATTTTGTTTCTGTTTTCTCATTTTTTTTGTATTTTAAGTTAAGTTTAAATTCAAGTGGTTACAGAATTATACGGAGTAAAATGCCACTCTAATAAGGTACTAAAAACTAAAATCGGTTGAAAATCAACCAAGTTATTACAACTTCCCCAGGCATCTAATGTATGGCAGACCACTTTTTTATTCTTCAAGTTCAAATGTAATTAGATGACAAGTATTTTTCATATTGTGTTTTCCTAACATGTTTTAAATTAATGCTAAAAATGCCAGCATTTCACCACCTTTTTGAAATCTCTGTTTAAAAAAAAGTTTTTTTTTTTGTTTTAATATTTGGAAAAACCAAAAAAATATTACAATGAAACATGAATAATGAAAAAATGTTATTACAGTAGAAATTTTCAATAAATTTAAAAAAAGGGACTCGTATTCTTTAATCAAGTGGTATGACACACGCTAGATGCCTGGGGAAGTTGTAATAACTTGGCTGATTTTCAACCGATTTTAGTTTTTAGTACCTTATTAGAAAGCCATTTTACTCCACATTATAATTCTGTAATCACTTGAATTAAAACTTTATTTAAAATACAAAAAAAATTACGAAAACAGAAAAAAATTCATATTTTTCCTTGTAATCCGTTTTTTAAACTTCAAGGACCGTGCTAAACGCCTTACCCATTTCCGATCGTACTAAATTTTTGTAAGACGTATTTTTACCTCGAAATGAATATATCTAGGGAAAGTTAGGGTCAATATCTACCAATTTATTTTTTTTGGAGCACCATATAAAATAAATCAGAGCCAAAAAATTAAAGGTGCAATTTTAAAAATTAAAAAAAATAGAAAGAATTGTGATCACATCTCGAATTATGGCTTAAAAGTTGCGTAATTTAGAGTAGAATTTTGACAATTTTTTACAAAAAAATCGAAGGTTTTGGACTTTTTCAAAAAGTCGATTTTAATTTTTAAATGTCAAAAAATAAGTGATAATTACTTTGAATAATTTTTGAATATTTTTTTTTAAACTGCATTTAAATACCAACGTTGTCCAACTTTTTTTAAAATATCTATATTTTTTAATGGTCAAAATTAATTAAAAATTTAATTTTTTTATTTTTTTTTAGAAAATCGCCATTTTGAAATAAAAGGCTGAAAATTGGTGTCCAAATTGAATTTAATAAGTACTAAAACATATCCAAAAATAGAATAAATCGAAAGGGGTCGGGTCTAAAAGTGAGTGATTTGGCTTGGAATGCCAATTGGTCAGTAATCGATTCTAAGACAGTCTAGCAATATCCGCCTGTACGTTCATCCATCTGTCCGTCCGTCTGTGGAAGACACCACACTCAAAAAAAAATTAACTAAAAAATGGGAAAATTAACTAAATTCAAGGAAAATTGATAACGATTTAGCTCCATTGCCAAGTTTTTCTTCTTTTAAGTATAAATTTTTCTTAAAAATAAGGAAAGACATTTTTCTTTTAATATTATGCTAATTTGAACTAAAACAAGTGAGAGTGTTAAATTCGGCTGTGCCGAATCTTTTATACCCTCCAACACGTTAAAAAAAAAAAAAAAAAAAAACAGGGGCGTCTTTTTTTTTTTTTTGGGGGGGGGGGGGGTAACGTCGGTGGGAGACAACCTTCCTGAATCCAACTGCAAGACTTTGAACTTCTTTTGACATAAAAATGTTTCGTTTGCTAAGCAAAAGTACAAAAAACCTATAAAAAATGGGTTTTTTTAGAGGTTTGTTTAGTTCTTAAGAGGGGAACTTTTTTCCCCCTCATCCGATTTTGCCCATGTTCGAACTTAACCAGCCCAATACCATAAGACATATTCGTGCCAAATTTCAGGAGTCTAACTCTTTAACTTTGGACTGTATCGTGTCTTCCACAGACGGACGGACGGACGGACGGACGGACAGACGGACATCGCTAGAATGTCTTAGAATGGATCACTGATCAATAATATATATACTTTATGGGGTCCTAGACCGATATTTCGATGCGTTACACACGGAATGACAAAGTGAGTATACCCCCATACTGTGGTTGGAGGGTATAAAAAGGGGAAAATGTTATTTCCATTTAGTTCATACACATGATTGAGCAAAGACCATTGGTACTGTCCCCGATGGGCCCAGACCCAGTTGTGTTCCTTAAGAATCGTCATAGTTTTTGATCCAAAATTTTTGCCATTTCTCTCTACCTTACTTAGTTTTTGAGATACGTGAATTTAGGGGTCCACTAAGGTTTTAAGAATTTTAAAAGCTCGATAACTTTAAAACTATTACTCGGAGAGCATTTAAAAATTTTCGGGAATGCCAACTTTTTTAAATCCAAAGTGAATAGGATCGGTGATACTATAGTTATCAAAGAACCAAAATGGCCTCTATTTTGCTCTATATGGCTTAGTTTTTGAGATATCGCCATTTTAACTTTTTTCATGTACTAGGGTATTCCATTTAAGAAAAATAATGGACTATTTAACAGCACATGAACTAATATTTTTTTCCTAACAGTTAAGAAAATTTCCCAACTTTTAGTTAAATTTAACTAAATGTGGGAAAATTTATAAACTATTTTGAAGAAAATTTTTCCAAAATTTTAAGTATTTTTTTGAGTGAATTCAGATATAGATAGACTCCTGAAGTATGGCACGAATATGTCTTATGGTCTTGTGCTGGTTTAGTTCGGAAATATACAAAAGTGTATAAGGGGGGAAAGGGTCCCCCTTTAAAAACTAAAACAACCTCTGAAATAACGCAATTTTTACAGGTTTGTTAGTTCTTTTGCTAAGCAAATGTAAAATGTTTGTATTAGAAGAAGTTCAAAGTCCTGCAGTTAGATCAGTGGACCAGAAAACGTTTTTTGTTTTGGTCCGCCCCCTTTTGTGGGAGTTGATAAAAAAAATAATAAAAATAATGATAAAATTACTTAAATAACACTAGGGCAAAAATTATAATAAATGAAATGGTTAACATTTATCACGAAGGGAAATTAACATTTATCACGAAGGGAAATGAAAAATGCCTGCGAATTTTGTACTCTTGCCCAAAACATTAAATCATGATAATGTTTTGCGGAAGATTTGGGTTTACTTGCCAAATCAAAGTTTTTTTAGAAAAAATAATGTTATATTTCTTTGCTATTCCATGCAAAACGAATTGAAATATCAGTCGAGGACCCCACTAAAAAACCAAAAGTGCTGTGCATTTCGTAAGTGAGTGCAAAAATAAGTGCAAAAGAGTGTTTTTACATTTTGGAGAGTATAAAAGATTCGGCACCAAAGAATATAACACTCTCACTTGTTTTATGTACATTTGATAAAAAAATGGAAAATTTTTATGCGAAAAGCTTAGACTTTGTGAAAAAGTAGTTTTGGTAAAAAAAAAATGATTTTTTTTCACGAAAAACAAAATTATGTTAAAAAAAATTTAATGAACCCACAATTTTTGGTGAAATAAAATTTTGATGAAAAAAAATTTTTGATGAATTTTTTTGATGAAAAGAAAAATCTTTTGATGTAAAAAAAAATTGATGAAAATAAATATGAAAAAAAATGTTTTTAGTGAGAAAAAAATTGATTATAAAAAATTTGATGAAAAAAAAAGATAAAAAAATTTATGGAACAAAAATTTTGATGAAAAAAAAAATTTGATGAAAAAGAAAAAAATTTTGAAAAAAAAAAAATTTATGAAAAAAAAAAAAATTATGAAAAAAAAAAAATTTATGAAAAAAAATTTATGAAAACAAAAATTGATAAAAAAAAATTTATGAAAAAAAAAAAATTTGATGAAAAATGAAAAGTTTGATGACAAAAGAAAAAAATTGATGAAAAAAAAATTTGATGGAAAAAAAAAATTTGATGATAAAAAAATTTGATGAAAATTTTTTTTTTTTGTTGAAAAATAATTATGTTGCTTTTTATTCGCCAGCTGGTGAAAAACGGTTTTATTCACCACGAGGTGAATTATTATCCAAGTTAAAAACCTAAGTTATTAAAATTTTTGGTTTTAAGAAAATGAAAATAGTAAAGGTATTTTATGTCACTATAAAACGTAGAGAGAACCTGTTGAAAATAGGTTATCTCTACGTTTTAGCGTGACATAAAATACCATGCGTTGGAAAAAAAAAAACATAAATAAAAATGTTCTGTACTATTTTTGCTTACTGAATATTGTATAGAGCCTACGCTACGGTTACGCTTTTAGGCTAACCCGGCCTTAATTCTTGTTTTCTTTTTCGTTAATTGTTAGCTTATATAGTCAATCTGAGGTGGCGTCCTGCAACTTTTTTAAAATTAGACACCAGCCCAAAAACATTATCATGTTAAAAACGTAAGTCGCCCCTGTAGTTTTTTAATATATTTTTCATCATGTGGTACAAAATATTCGGCTCATGAAACACTTTCACTTGTTTTACCACTGTTGCCAAGTTGGAGGTTTTCCCGCTAAATCTAGCGCTTTTTGTTTGGTTTTAGCGGGGGAAAATTGGTTTTAACGGGAACGGTACTTTAGCGGGAAAATCTAGCGCCTTTTTTTATGTAGTGGAGAAAATTAAGAGGTTTTTCCAATTTTTCTTTTATTTTTCAACACTTTGCAGGCTCTCCTATCAAAAAAATAATGCGTTTGTTTAAAATATGTTTTTGGAATGCAAACGGTGTAAACCAGCACAAGGCTGAGATATCTAATTTTTTGCACAACAATAACATCGATGTGTTATTGTTATCAGAAACCCACCTCACAAATAGATATAATTTTCAAATCCCAGGTTATACATTCCACAAAACAAATCACCCTGACGGTAAGGCTCACGGTGGTACAGGTATTTTGGTGAAAAGTAGAATTAAGCACCATGCTATGGAAACTTATTCTACAATCTACCTTCAAGCCACCTCAATACATCTTGATTGTGTAGGAGGAGGACTAACTCTAACATCAGTTTACTGTCCTCCGCGATTTTCAGTATCTAAGATACAATTTGAAAATTTTTTCAAGACTCTTGGTAATCGCTTCCTAGCTTGTGGAGACTACAATGCGAAACACACCTATTGGGGTTCACGTCTAATAAACCCTAGGGGAAGACAGCTTTACTGTGCTCTTATTGATCGGAGAAATAGCCTGGACGTTATATCGCCTGGCAAGCCGACCTATTGGCCTTCAGATCCAGGAAAAATTCCCGATCTTATCGATTTTGGGATAATGAAACATATCGAGAGAAGTAAGTTATCTGCTGAAACATCATTTGATCTCAATTCAGACCATTCTCCAGTAATATTAACGTATTACGATGAACCAATCACGGTTAAGACACCCTGTGGACTCACTTCGTCAAAGACGAATTGGTTAAAATATAAAAAGTACATTAGTAGCCACATCCACATTAATCCATCTTTGGAATGTGAGGGGGATATAGGTGAATGTGTCCAGGACTTTACGTCCATTCTGAGATCAGCAGCAGAGCACTCTTCGTCTTCCGTTACCGTTGCTTCCTCTAATCGCAATTTTTATGTTTCTAACTCTGAAATCGAGCAACTACTGGCCATCAAAAGAAGACTAAGAAGAGAATGGCAAAACAGTAGATCCCCTGCTGCAAAGCAGAGGCTGTCTGAAGCTACTAGAAACCTTAGAAAAGCCCTTCATTTGGAAGAGGATCGCATAAATAGCGTATATGTAGAAAGTTTATCGCATAAAAGTTCAGGGAACAATTCACTTTGGAAAGCTACTAAAATTAAAGCACCGGTAGAGGGCGAACCACCGCTAAGAAAGCAATGTGGCAATTGGGCACACAGTGAAGAGGAGAAAGCATACTCATTTGCTGAAAATTTAAGAACTGTATTTGAGCCAAACTTGGCAGAAAATGATTTTACACTCCCAGATCCGCCTCTGCATTTGGATCACAACTTAGGTAATACATGGTTTTACGCCCAAGATGTTGAGACAATTATACGTACGCAGCTCAGCCCAAAGAAAGCGCCTGGATATGACTTAGTCACACCAAACATGATAAAAAAACCTACCATTTATAGCGGTCGAAGTTCTAACGAAAATATTTAATGCGATCTTGCAAATAGGTTACTTTCCGGACATATGGAAAATTTCTCAAATCAAAATGATTCCCAAGCCTGGAAAAGATTTAACTTTAACTTCGTCATACAGACCTATAAGTTTACTTCCGTGCCTATCAAAGCTGTTTGAGAAGGTTTTTCTTCAAAAGATTCTTCCAATTATCGAAAGTTCAAACAGTATTCCAGCTCATCAGTTCGGCTTTCGTGAAAAGCATGGAACCATAGAGCAAGTGAACCGCATAACTTGCGAGATTAGGAAAGCCTTTGAAGAAAAAAATATTGCTCTGCCGTTTTTCTGGATGTCGCTCAGGCTTTCGATAAAGTATGGCACGAGGGTCTTTTATATAAAATAAAATATCACCTACCAACTATTACACACAAACTTTTAGAGTCTTACCTTCTTAATCGCTACTTCAGGGTGAAATATCAAGAAACTACAACTTCTGATTATAAAATGAATGCAGGTGTTCCTCAAGGAAGTGTTCTCGGCCCTGTTCTTTATCTCATATTTACGTCAGACTTGCCGATATTTGAACATATAACAACATCAACATTTGCGGATGACACTGCTTTAATAAGCACTCACTCAGACCCATATGTTGCCTCCTTGAGACTTAACAACCATCTTACAGCTGTGGAGACGTGGTTCAAGAACTGGCGGATTAAAGTAAATGAACTTAAGAGCAAGCACGTTACGTTTACACTTAGAATGGGGTCTTGTTCCCCTGTCTCATTAAATGGTGTAATTATCCCACAGTCTGAGAGTGTTACATACCTTGGTATTCACTTGGACAGACGTCTTACATGGCGAAAACACTTAGAAGCCAAGAGGCTTCATATGAAGCTAAAAGCCTGCCAACTACATTGGCTAATTAATAAGCAATCAAAGCTAAGCCTTGACTCTAAAGTCATCCTGTATAATTGTATTATAAAACCAATATGGACTTATGGTATCCAACTGTGGGGTACAGCCAGTATGTCTAATATTGAGCTTATACAGAGGGCACAATCCAAAATTCTGAGGATCATTACGGGAGCTCCCTGGTACGTCAGAAATATCAACATTCACCAGGACTTAAATATTCCGTTTGGAAGAGAAGAGTTTGTGGACATCAGAACGAAATACGTTGAAAAGCTCAGGAACCACCCAAATACATTGGCGAGAGCCCTTACTCGAACCCAAACGCACACCAGACTGCAACGTGCTGACTTACCGCCCATTTAATTTTGAGGCCCGTTCTTCAAAATGGCTCCTAGGGAGTAACTAGTATTTAAGTTAGTTTTGTAAGATTTATACACTTATTGTTAGGCCAAGAATAGGCAGATCCAATAATCCAGATAATAAAGTATTTAACAAAAAAAAAAAAAAAAAAATTTTCAATCGACAACGCCAAGTTTGTCGAATTTTAGCGTTTTTGTTTGTAACTTAGCGGGAGAATTTTATATTTTCCCGCTAAATTATTTTCGGCGGTTTCTTGCGCGTTTTTAGTGAAAACCAATTTTCGTAGAAAAAATGATTTTAAATTTTTTTTTTATTTTCTTTTTTGTCAATCAAAAATGCCAAGTTTTTCTGTAATTTAGCGGGAGAATTTTAAATTTTCCCCTCTAAATTTATTTTTAGCGGTTTCTAGCGCTTTTTTAGTGAAATTTAGGGGTTTGTGGTGAAAAATAGTTCGCAACAGTGTGTTTTACAATGTTTTGTTTTTATTTGATAGGAAGATCCAAAACTTCAAGTTTATGTAACTATATTTCAGGTGGAAAAAAAGACACCAAAGTACACTCTTTTTTGCCCCGTTTTAATTGAAATTTCCAAAAAGTACTTTTTATACCCTCCACTCTAGTGATAGAGGGTATATATAAGTTTGTCATTCCGTTTGTAACTCATCGAAATATCGATCTGGGACCCCATAAAGTATATATATTCATGATGCCCGATCGATTTTAAGACATTCTAGCGATGTCCGTCTGTCTGTCTGTGGAAAATGCTGTCGCGGACAAAATATTGCACAGAGATGACTGAAACTTAATATATTTATTGGAAGTTCTCCCGAGAAGTTTGGTATTGCATTTGAGCGATATCGGTTCAGCGGTTCAAAAGTTATGAACGAAAATGTAAGCACACCTCAAAAATTTCAGTACATTCAACATAACCTAAAAATACAAAATGCTTTAATTCGGCTTCTGGTTGGCATATGTGAACATAATTGAACACCAAATGGTATTTAAACAAGTACACTGAAAAAAAAATTTACCATTTTTAAAGCATGTTGAACTTAATTTAAAAAAAGGAGGGTATGCGAGGGCTCCAAAGATATTAATTCTTCTTCCAAGTATATTTTTTCCAAAAACATAGTAATGCATTTACTTAAATATATCTTAAAAGTAAGTAAAATTGTACTTAATATAAGTTCAATTGTTTTTATCCAGAGGAAAAATAATTTTTTAAAATAAGTAAAAATTTCCTTAAAATTACGGATTCTGTGGACCCTATTGAGTCCCAATGTGAGGACCCTACGGACCCCCAATATATGGGGTCCGCCCTTGAGTATGTGCATACACTATTATAGGGTCACTAATGATTTTGATCCAAAATTTTGGTCAGAATCGCTCTATCTTGCTTAGTTTTCGAGATATGGAAATGGGGTCTTGAGAAATTTGATCATGAAATAACTCGAAAACTATAACTCGGAGGGCTTTCGGGTCTTCGGCGGTCAATTCTACAAGTTAAGGACTACAAAAATGTCTTTGGAATTTTTTTCGTATCTGCAATATTTGCAGAGTTATAGGCATTTGAAAATTTCGCGAAAATCGAAATTTGGATTAAAAGTTAGGGTCTCATGGGGTCTCCAGATGGGGCCCCCAGATGGGGTCCCCAAAATACCTAATGTAGTTTTTCCTTACGTGAAGTAAATTCTTTCTTAAACTGATGAAAATATGGATTAAAATAAAGTCAATGAAATCAATAAAATAAGGATTACTTTTTTCTTAAATTAAAACAAAAATGGATTAAATTAAAGAAAATGCATTTTGGAATTAAAGATTAGTACTTATTTGATTCAATGTCTTGAAAATGTCTATACTATTTTTAAGTATGTTACGTACTTATTTATTTTTTTTGCTCACAATTTAATTTTTTTTCTTTTAAGTAATACAAAATTTTTTAATAAACCCTTTTTTTCTTAAATGCAATCAATTCGCCATAAATGTAAAGAATATTTAACTTAATTTAAAAAAACAAATTAAGGAAAACTTGTGTGGTTTTTTAAGTATTTGCATGTGCTATCTTCAGTTTATTTTCTTTGTTTTAAGTAAAACCACCTTATATTAAGATAAGTTGAAGTAAATTCCAAAAAAAATTGTTTACTTAAATTAATAACAGTGTTTATTTAATTTCAGTATAGTTATTTTTTTCAGTGTACGAACACAAAAAAAAAATCGTGGATTTTTTTACCAAAATTTTTTTTCGCGAAAATTTTTTTTTCAAAAAATTTTTTTTTTTCAAAAGTAATTTCCTTTTAAATAAAGTTTTTTGCAATAATCTTTTTGAAATTGTGGAGGGTATCACTACATTCGGCAAGGCCGAATTTAACTTTTTTACTTGTTTAAAATGATTTTTCGCCAGACGATCCTACATTGCAAATTTAAAGTTTTAAGGACTATTATTTCAGGAAATATTAAAAATACAAAATGTACACACTTAAACGCCTTTCCAACTAAATTTTAAAAACCAAGATTTAGAGGATCTAGAAATTATCAATATATAGCAAATGTTCACTATCAGGTGGGTGCATTCGCAAATTTTTCAAGACTCACCCTAATGTACCCAAGTTTCTTTTAACTTTACAAAATAATTTCAATAATGTCAACAAAGCACTTGCCGCACATTTCTTCAAAAACCCTCTATGCCACATTAAACCATGAATTTAACGTGACCAACTATAACTTGGAGACTTTGAATTTGTTATGAATCTCAAGTAACCAAAAATCACAGAGGACTAAAAAATTTATGACACATATATTTTTTTTAGCGTTCGTTGTTAGTTGGTCACATCACTCATGCTTCATCACAACTTGCTCTGGTTTTGTGATACTGGCACGAAACAAGATCAGACACATAGAGACACGTAATTCGGTAGTCAAAATCCTTGAATACTTTTTTTCAAACCTTCAAATATTCATTCTTTTCTTCTTGCGTCGTCTGTCCCTTTTGTTGAATTTTTTAAATTTTAAATAAAATTCAAGACCAAAAAAAGATTCTTTTTCTTGTACGTTTTTAACCAAAATAAAAAAAAGACAAGTAAGAAAATTAAAGTCGGTCATGATCGGTCATATAATACTCTACACCAGTGTTTGCGGGAAAACGGGTGCCAAGTCAAAGCATGGATCGGTTGGATCTATCTTTCGTTAGATCTTTAATTAGTGTAGAAAACACACACAAACAAAATTTTAGTGAAATTGGCTTATTTTTGTTGCCGATAGACCGATTTTACTGAATAACGGCGAAATTTTTATATGGGGTCTAAATCCAGGAATGGGCCAATTATATTCGGAACTGATAAGGCCACAAAAGTATATGTTCAACACCTACAAACAAAATATTAATTAATTATTTTCTAATTTCATGAATTTTGAGAGATTTGTATGAATCTTTGGAGGGTGGTTTGTATGGGGAATGCAAGAGTAACTGGTCCGATTCCTTCAAAAATTTTGAATGATGATTTGTGAATACAAAATATGTTTACCTGCAAAGTTTCGAAAGGATACCTATTATAATACGGTTATAAGACTCATTTATGTCAAATTATAAAATGACGTTTGTATTGGGGCTATTTCTAAATATGGACCGATTTCTTGCAATTTGAATACGATTCGCCCTAGGGCCAAAGAAAGCTTAGGTTCCAAATTTCATTCAAATCAATTAATTACACTGTGCTCGAATTTGACACTTTTTTAACAAGCTGGAAAAGTTAATTCATGCAAGCCATTTTCGAAGTTAGCGCTCGTATTCGCGATATTCGCGATTTAAAATTTTGACGCTCAAAAACGATATTTTTAAACTTTAGCGATAATTTTTAAGTTTAAAACCATTCAAGTCTGTTAAACTGGCATAACAAACCGTACAGTGAATTTTTTTTTCGCGAAAAACAATTTTTTGTCGCGAAAAATCGTTATTTCCTTGAAATAATTGGTTCAATACAAATATTTTTAGTTTGATTTGAAATTACCACCTCCATCTGGTAAATCTAGTTCATATACATTAAATCCTATTGTAATATAAGTTTTTTTAAAGTTAGCGTATGTATTAGCGATATTCGCGATTACATATTTTTTAATTTTTAAGTAAAAAAAAAATATTTTTTTGTTATATTATTTAGACAATTTCTGAATTTTTATCATCTAAACTCTATTAAATATACAAAAAAAAATTATTCGCGGAAATTTTTTTTCGCGATATTTTTTTCGCGAAATTTTTATTATTTATGAAAATGTGTAGAATACGATAAATTGCAGACACAACATTTTGCGAAAAAAATGTTTTTTGCGGATTTTTTTTTCTTTTTCGCGGAAAAAAAATTTTTCGCGAAAAAAAAAAACAATGCATTTATTAAATTTATATTTAAAAACTATCCTAAAAGCATAAAAATTAAATTTGTGTTGTACTTTAGCTTTACAATTTTAAATCGCGAATATCGCGAATACGAGATACTTATTCAGATACTTATAGTACGTTCAGATTGGCCTCGAAACCCCGTTTAATACGTCATTTGAAAACACATATTTTTCTTCACACATTGACACCTTTTTGTAGTGAGGTTTCAACGAAAGTACGATCGAAACCTTATAAATTTCAAAATTTTTTATATTTTTACCACTGTGCGACAATAAGAAATGGAGAAAATGGGAAAATGCCAAAATTAAAAAATTTATTTATTTACAAAATTTCTTGAAAATATTTATTAATTTGGAATAAATAAAAAATAAAACCGTATAAAAAATTAATTTCGGCATTATTTAATTCATTTTAAAGATATTTTTCTTTGTTCTAGTTTCTGAAGACTAGATAAGTGTCAAATTTGTTGTGTGTGAACAGTCGAGTTTTAAAATTAAAAATACGAGGTTTCAACGGGGTTTCGAGGTAAGTGTGAATGTACTATTAGGCCTTTTTCCTATCGAAAAAGTCTCAGACTCTGATTCTGAGACATATTTCCTAAAGAAAAAGTCTTAGATTCTGAGACATTTTTCCTATAGAAAAGTCTAAGATTTTGAGACATTTTTCCTTTTGAAAAGTCTCAGATTCTGAGACATTTTTCCTATTGAAAAACACTCAGATTCTGAGACATTTTTCCTACAGAAAATGTCTCATATTCTGAGACATTTTTCCTATAGAAAGAGTCTCATATTCTGAGACATTTTTCATATAGAAAAAGTCTCAGATTCTGCGATATTTTTTTCATAAAAAAGTCTCAGCTTCTGAGACATTTTTTCTTTAGAAATAGTCTCAGATTCTGAGACATTTTAGAAAAAATTCTTAGATTCTGAGACATTTTAGAAAAAGTCTCAGATTCAGAGAGATTTTTCCTATAAAAAAATTCGTTGATTCCGACGATTTTTTTCTATAGCAAGACTCAGATTCTGATACATTTTTCCTGTAGAAAAAGTCTAGTTTTTTTCCAAAGAAAATTTCTCTTCATAACAAGAACTTCTAGATTGACAGATATTTTTTCCCAAACAATTTTTAGATTTAGTCACATTTTTTCTTTAAAAATTTCCAGATTTTCCTATAAAATTTTTTAGATTTTTTCATTTAAAAATTTTTTAAATTTTTGCCTATGAAAAATTTTCGGAATTAAAAATTTTTTTCCTTTGGAAAATTTTTTAGAAAATTTCGATCTCTCTTCTTTTTTTTCTTCTTTTCCTTTTTCCTTTCTCTTTCTTTTTTTTTCTTTTTAAAATTTGGTCTGGGGAGGAAATTTCCCATTCCCCTCCCCCCCCCTTGTACCCGCGCATGCTATTAAAATACGGTTTCTAGAGTAATTTTATCAAAATTCAGAGGGGACGTTTGTATGGGGGGCTAGGTCTCAACTTGGACTGACTTTTCCAATTTCGATATGCTTCGTCCTTGATTCAAGAGAAGCTTAGGAGTTAATGTTAAGAGAAATCGATTAAAAACTGCGACCTGTATCGTGCACACAAAATTTACAGACAGACGGCCATCGCTAAATTGAATCTTACAGTGATTCTGAGTCGATCGGTATACCTGAAGGCTGGTTTAGGATCAATATTTGGAATAGTTACAAAAATCACCAAAAAGTCATTATACGCTGTACCATAGACTAGTGTAGGGTATAATTAAATCCATACGAATTGATAAATAAATGTAAAAGTGCGAATTTTATTTGTTTTTGGTTTTATTTTTAAACAGTTTTGTCACCGTTTTAGGCAACCACGAATCTTTTGATTTTGAATTGATAAGTTGAGAGTTATTTTTTTTTTGCATTTTTCGCCTTTAGGTTTTTTGTATTGGATTTAGGACTTATACTTAAAAACTTAAGATATGAGAATATCGAACAAAAAAACGTGAAGTGCTGACTTAATGAGCAAAGGAAATGATTGACATATGTTAAATTTTGGAATAACATCACTTTACAAGGACAAGGGTTTGAATATAAACCACTTTTTTTAGATAGTATTTAGTTGTTAAATCCATTTTAACGAATGTTCAATGATATCAGCCAGAATGGATTTAATTCACACAAATCTAGATTTTGAATTAGGCAAATCGGGATCGTATATACAAAAATCTTTTTATTTAGAAAAAAATACTTTTATTACTACCCATTGTGCAAGTTCATTAAAGTACTTCTTTTAGGATAATTAGTTTTCATACATTTAACAAAAGTTCAAAGAAAAATGGGATTTTTTAGAGATTGTTTTAGTTCTTTAATGCGTAAATTATTTTGAAGTGGTAAATATATGGGGGCATTCCAGACCAAATCACTTACTTTTAGACCCGACCCCTTTCGATTTATTTTATTTTTGGATATGTTTTAGTACTTGTTAAATGCAACTTGGACACCAATTTTCAGTCTTTTATTTCAAGATGGTGTTAAGTAATCAAATTTTCAAAATGGCAACTTTCTCAAAAAAATTAAAAAATTGAAATTTTTAATTAATTTTGACCATTAAAAAATATAGTTATTTTAAAAAAAGTTGGACAACGTTTTGTTGGTATTTAAATGTAGTTTTAGAAAAAGATATTAAAAAATTATTTGAAGTAATTATCACTTATTTTTTGACGTTTAAAAATTAAAATCGACTTTTTGAAAAAGTCCGAAACCTTCCATTTTTTTGTAAAAAACTATAAAAATTCTACTCTGAATTACGCAACTTTTAAGCCATAATTTGAGATGTGATCACAATTCTTTCTATTTTTTTTTTAATTTTTAAAATTGCACCTTTTATTTTTTGGCTCTGATTTATTTTATATGGTGCTCCAAAAAAAATAAATTGGTAGATATTGACCCTAACTTACTCTAGATATATTCATTTCGAGGTAAAAATACGTCTCACAAAAATTTAGGACGATCGGAAATGGGTAAGGCGTTTAGCATGGTCCTTGAAGTTTAACAAACGGATTACAAGGAAAAATATGAATTTTTTTCGCAATTTTTTTGGTATTTTAAGTTAAGTTTTAATTCAAGTGATTACAGAATTATGATGTGGAGTAAAATAGCTTTCTAAGAAGGTACTAAAAACTAATATCGGTTGAAAATCAGCCAAGTTATTACAACTTCCCCAGGCATCTAACGTATGGCAGACCACTTGATTAAAGAATACGAGTCCCTTTCTTTAAATTTATTGAAATTTTCTACTGTAATAAAATTTTTTCATTATTCATGTTTCAGCGTAATATTTTTTTTGGTTTTTCCAAATTTTAAAACAACAAAAATTTTTTTTTTTTTAAATAGACATTTCAAAAGGGTGTTGAAAATGCAGGCATTTTTAGCATTAATTTAAAACATGTTAGCAAAACACAATATGAAAAATACTTGTCATCGTATTACATTTGAACTTGAAGAATAAAAAAATTTTATTACAGTAGAAAATTTCAATGAATTTCAAAAATCGGATTGTATTGCTTAATCAATTGGTCTGCCATACGTTAGATGCCTGGGGAAGTCGTAATAACTTGGCTAATTTTCAACCGATTTTAGTTTTTGGTACCTTATTAGAGAGGTATTTTACTCCGTATTTAAATTCTGTAACCATTTGAATTTAAACTTAACTTAAAATACCAAAAAAAATTGAGAAAACAGAAAAAAATGCATATTTTTCCTTTTAATCCGTTTTATAAACTACAAGGCCCATGCGGAACGCCTTACCCATGTCCGATCGTTCTTAATTTTTGTGAGGCGTATTTCTACCTCAAAATGAATATATCTAGGGTAAGTTAGGGTCAGTATCTATCAATTTATTTTTTTTGGAGCACCATATAAAATAAATCAGAGTCAAAAAATAAAAGGTGCAATTTTCAAAATTTAAAGACAAATAGAACAAATTGCGATCACATCTCGAATTATAGCATAAAAGTTGCGTAATTTAGATTAGAACTTTTAGACGTTTTAAATAAAAAATCAAAGGTTTCGGACTTTTTCAAAAAGTCGATTTTAATATTTAAACGTTAAAAAATAAGTGATAATTACTTCGAATAATTTTTTTAATATTTTTTTCTAAAACTACATTTAAATACCAACAAAACATTGTCCAACGTTTTTTTAAGATATCTATATTTTTAACTGGTCAAAATTAATTAAAAATTAAAATTTTTAATTTTTTTGAGAAAATTGCCATTTTTAAAAATTGATTACTCAACACCATCTTGAAATAAAAGGCTGAAAATTGGTGTCCAAGTTGCTTTTAATAAGTACAAAAACAAATCCAAAAATAAAATAACTCGAAAGGGGTTGGGTCTAAAAGTGAGTGATTTGGCTTGGAATGCCCCATATACATTAGGGTGGTTTTTCTCTTGTATGAAAATAAATTTTTTTTTTAATTCCGAGAAGTGCCGGGAGGAATTTTGTGCTATTAAATAAAATGATAATTGTGAAAAAGTTTGAGGAAGATCGGAATTAATTAACCCGTGCCGCAGCGAGGTCAAAGTTTCGGGAAAAGCCTAAAATGGTCATAATTTAAACAAAATTAGAAAAATGTAAATTTTGTGAAAATAATCTAAACAAAATTTTTTATTTTATTTTTACCCAACAATACTCAGATAAAATTATTTTAAGTTTTTATGACAGCGCTAAAACTTTGAAATTTGCATTACAAAAAACACCATGCATTTTGGGGGGTACCTGAAATTAGTATTTTTCAAGCAGCGTGTATGTTAATCATTTAATTGTTTATCATATTTATTTTACTTATTTTATATTCAATTTCATTTCATTCTTTTAATTAATATTTTTGTATTCATTCTTTTAAATTTCTGAGACACTGTAGAATTTTCAATGTTTGTTGGATTTAAATATTTTTTTGATTTTAACATGATAATGTTTTTAGGCTGGTGTCTAATTTTAAAAAAGTTGCAGGACGCCACCTCTGTTTGACTATATAAGCTAACAATTAACGAAAAAGAAAACAAGAATTACTATTTTCATTTTCTTAAAACCAAACATTTTAATAACTTGGATTTGTAACTTGGATAATAATTAACCTCGTGATGAATAAACCCGTTTTTCACCAGCTGGTGAATGAAAAGTAACATACTTATTTTTCAAAAAAAAAAAAAATTTTTTCATCAATTTTTTTTTTCATAAATTTTTTTTTCATCAATTTTTTTTTTTCATAAATTTTTTTTTCATCAAATTTTTTTTTTTTGCATGAAACTTTTTTTTTCATAAATTTTTTTTTTCATAAATTTTTTTTTTCATAAATTTTTTTTTGTTTCATCAAACTTTTTTTTTCATCATTTTTATTTTAATTAAATTTCTATTTTAATCAAATTTCTTTTCATCAAATTTTTTTTCTCATAATTTTTTTTTTATCAAATTTTTTTTCATTAATTTTTTTTTTCATCAATTTTTTTTTTCATCAAATTTTTTTTCATTAAATTTTTTTTTTTCATCAAATTTTTTTTTCATCAACTTTTTTCATTAATTTTTTTTATATTTTTTTTTCATAATTTTTTTTTATCATATTTTTTTCATCAAATTTTTAATTATCAATTTTTTTCTCACTAAAATTTTTTTTTTTATATTTTTTTTACATAATTTTTTTTTTAAATTAAAAAAAATTTCCTTTTCATCAAAAAAATTCATCAAAAACTATTTTTTATCAATTTTTTTTTTTCACCAAAAACTTAGGGTTCATTAATTTTTTTTAACATAATTTTGTTTTTCGTGAAAAAAATCTTTTTTTTTACCAACACTACTTTTTCACTAAGTCTAAGCTTTGCGCATAAAAATTTTCCATTTGTTTATCAAATGTACATAAAACATGTGAGAGTGTTATATTCTTTGGTGCCGAATATAAAAACACTTTTTTTGCACTTATTTTTGCACTCACTTACGAAATGTGCAGCTCTTTTGGTTTTTTAATGGGGTCCTCGACTGATATTTCAATTCGTTTTGCATGGAATAGCAAAGTAATATAACATTATTTTTTCTAAAAAAAACTTTGCTTTTGCAAGTACGCCTAAATCTTCCGCAAACAATATCATGATTTAATGTTTTGAGCAAAAGTACAAAATTCGCAGGCATTTTTATTTTGGATTTTGGAAACAACAGAAATGTATAAAAGCAGAAACATTTTCAAAATATTTTCAATTAGCTTTCTGACTCCAAATAAGAAACTTTGATCGGTCTTCGGATACGAACGGGTTTCTAAATAAAAAGACCTTAAAGCAATTATTTAAAAAGTGTTTTATTTAAAATCGATGACCACATACAACCCACATTGGGGCAGCTATATGGGGGCTCTTGGCAAAAAGTAAAAAACTGAAACCGCGAATTTTGAAAAACGGGTAGCACCAATGGAAAGGCAACAAAATTCTGCATATAACCTTATTTTTTATTTTTAGCTTGGGGCCTTCCTATAGAGGGGCTTCAATGTCAAGCAAAAATATGCTAAATTAATAAATTAAAATAATTTTAATTTGAAGGCAATGTTTAGTGAACTTAAAGATACATTAAACGTCCACACTCCGAAATTTTTTGAATGCCTCATGATTAAGAATTATGTTTACAATATTTTTGGACCGTTAAAGCAATAAACACATGCAAAAAAGTTATACTTTTATGGGATTTTCAAATAGGCTATTAAGAAAATAAAAATTAATAAAATTCATAATTTGAAAGGAATAAAAGTATACTGCGAATTGCACTGAATTGATACTACTCATATGTGGAATATAGAGCGACATGTATACAACAAGATTCCAAGTAAAACGGTTGCCTCAATTTGCCTCTAGGCCATGTTATCGCGGTTTTAAAAACGCTCTAAAATCGAAAAAAAAAATATATTAAGTGTTTTATAGAATTTAATTAGGAATCTTACAAATTTCGGTGTATAAAAAATAAGCAACAAAGGAGGATTAAGCGATTTTATATAAGGGGTTCCACATTAAATTTCCAACTCACAAATTTTATTCGAATATATGAGTGGTTCCACACTAAATGTCCAAGTTGAAAACTTTATTCGTTTTTATTTCGACCTTTTTATTTCGACCTTACTCTTTCGATTACACTGTAAGTAAAATTTTAACTTTTGAAATGACACACAAAAACGCCGAGACACCCCAACTTATTTTTGGGTCATAGAATCCAGTGGTATACTCCGTTTTAAAAAGTTAGCTCAAAATAACGAGAAATTTCGATTTTAAATTTGCAAATGTAGAGTAAAAATTGAATAATTCAAAAAAAAAATTATAAAATTCGTCAAAATAAGAGCAAGTATTGTTCTATGGCCGCTTGAAAATGAACGTCCAGTATTTCTAGATATTAATTTTCGACAAATAACAAGTTTTTTAAGTTTTTTCATTCAAATAAAATGAAAAATCGCCTTAAATCTACTACAAATTTAAAATCGAAATATCTCGGGATTTTGAGCTAACTTTTCAAAACGGGGTACACCACTGGATTCTACGACCCAAAATTAGGTTAACGTGTCTCGGCGTTTTGGTGTGTCATTTTCACCTACTTACAGTGTTATCAATTCTGAAGTTAATATTTCGATATTCTTAAAAAATGAATACTATTTGGCGGTTTTATATGAGGGGTTTCACACTCAATTTCCAATCAACAAGTTTTATTCATATCAAAAAAAATTTTAATTTTATTTATCCCGAAATATTAGGATATATGAAAATATTTAAAATAAAAATCGCGAGTTTTTATTTTATTAACTAAGACCTGCAGCCAAACAATAACAACTAAGAATTTTTAATTTGGTTAATTTTAATATTTTCTTTTAGCTACCCAGCAAAAAATAATCGAGATTGTGGAAGCAGTTCATAATTTTTCTGGCATACACAAGCGACAAAGCACATAGATATTTTTGCCTTACTGTAGTGCATACTAGTGGATATATATCTGTAAGGCAGAGATAGAAATATAAATTTTTCGATAAATTACGAATATAAACCGACATTTTTAAATACATTCGCTTACAGTAGTGCATCTAGTATGCACTACCGTAAGGCAGAGAGAAAAAACTATAAATTATACGACGACTTACGAGCATCAAACAGCAAAACGAAAATTTGGATAACGCAATAAAAAATATGTTTTTAATTCAGTTGATATTCAGTTTTTTTTGTGAACGGATGTGCACGCATGTGCAAAAGAGAAAACCAATGTTTTGGCTACACACTATTTTGACATTAAAACTGTAGCATTATTTGTGTGCTTACGAGAAGCACATCCTTCATACAAACTTTTCAGGCATAAAGACTTTAGTGATGGTAATATATTATTTTTGTGCTTTATTGGAGCAATGATTTCTGAGCATCCAATATGCTTACAAAAATGCACCTATTAAGCTTTTAAGATGGTATGATTTCATTACATGTTTATTGCGCTGAAATAAGCGCTCGGATGAAATGCTCTAAAGTGGGACATTGCGACCAAATATCATGCCATACGTTAGCAGGTTTGTAAGGGAATGCCAACTCAACATTCCCTTACAAACCGGCTTACGGCGAAGCAGTAGTTTTTGGTGGGTAGTGTTTAAATTTGTTGTATTTTTATGGATTTCAGTTTTTTGATTTTATTTTTTGTTAAATATAAATTTGCATTGTTTTCGCAAAATTGAAAAAAAATGGTTTTATACACACTTTTTACTTGTTTTTTTTTACATTTAATTATTTTTACTTGATTTATTTAAAAAAAAATTCACACATTTTTTGGCATGTTTTTTTGTAAAATGCTAAAAAAATATGATTTCACCATTCACCTAATTTTTAAAAATTTTATATTCTTTCAAATTCCAAGATTTTTTTTTCTTGTTACAATTAAAGATCTAGTTAAAATCTTTAATAATTACAAGAACAAATTTAAAAATCTTAAAATTCGGAAGAATATCAATTTTAAAAATAAGGTGAGTGGTGAAATCGTATTCCAGAATCGAGCACATTTTAAATTTTTCTCATTCACATTTGTTGAAAAAATTAGTTTTTATTGTTTCTGAATTGTATTTTTGAATTTTTTTTTTTTTGCATTTTTTTGCAAACTCTTACAGAAACCAGAAAGTAGATGTATTTTATTATTCTACCTGAGTTTGTTTTTTTAACGTAATTAAAGATTTTAAAAACAAAAAAATACATTAAATGAACATAATATTGCAAAATTTTCAGAATTTTGCAAGGTAAGCATGAAATTTTATAATGCAAATATGATCTACAGATTGTCCCCTTTACAACGGTACCACACACTCTTATTAAAAATAAGCGGTTTATTTAATGCCAAGAATCGTATAGGTTTGCCCCAATGTGCAACCTTCGGAACAAGGTTGTTTCATTTTTGATTTTTTGAAAATTTTATTAAACAAAAAAATTAAATTGTGGTATTTTATAGCAACACATTACTAAAAACATCCTAAAGCTTAAATGTTTAAAAAATTGGTGATATCCATCAACTCAATTGTTTTTGGGAGTCATTTGAGTTTTGCGGATTTTAAGGATATTAGATTTTGCCTATGAATTTTTACTATAAACCTAATTTTAGTAAAAATTTACAAATCCTGTTGTGTATATTACACTCATAATAATAACTCTGTAAAATACTCTGTAAAATGACTGTAATCTCAATTCAACAGATATTTGACAGAGTTTTCTGTCAAAATACAGATTAAAAGAAAATACTTTGTATTTTGTTTTGAAAAGAAACAAAGTTTCCTCTGTTATATTACTTTTTACTTTGTAATCTTAATTTTACAGATAATTAACAGAGTTTTCTGCTAAAATACAGATCTAAGCAAAATACTTCGTATTTTTTTATAACCAAAAAAGTTTTCTGTTTTGAGTAGTTTTTGTTACCAAACATCAAAATTTTATCTGTATTTTTTTTTTTTTTTTGGAGAAAAAGTTGAAAAAGTAGCAAAAAAAGTTATCAAAATTTATTTTTCAGAAATCTTATAAAAATTTTACAAAATAACATGCATTTAACTAAACTCTGTAAATTTACAGAGTTTTTCTGTAAATTTTTTTTTGCATCAAATATATGTAAATTTCATAGTTTTCCTTGCTAAATGTTGGTTTATTTAACCAATATTTTACTAGAAACTCTGTAAATTAACAGTTTTTTTGTCCAAATAATTTTACAGAGTTTTATGGTAAAATTACAGAGTTTTCTCTGTAAAAAAGCTTTCATATTTAACCAATATTTTACTATAAACTCTGTAAATTAACAGTTTTTTTTCTGCCAAAATCATTTTACAGAGTTTTTTAGTAAAATTACCAAGAAATGTTGTTAGCTGGAAAAGTATGGTGTACTCTGTTAAATTAGCAGAGTTTTTCTGTAATTTAACAGAGTTATTATTTTGAGTGTACTTTATTCGACGAAAATTGTAGAGTTGTGTCGTTCACGAACGAACTAGTTTAATTGAACTATTCACTTAACTGAGCGGTTTATCTAGTTTGTTCATTTCCGCTCTTTTAGGTCTTTTCGTTCATTCAGCTCAATTGGTCATTATTTTATTTTGATCTTTCAGTTCGGTCGTTCAATTTTTATACCCTCCACTTAGTGAAAGAGGGTATATATAAGTTTGTCATTCCGTTTGTAACTCATCGAAATATCGGTCTGGGACCCCATAAAGTATATATATTCATGATGCCCGATCGATTTTAAGACATTCTAGCGATGTCCGTCTGTCCGTCTGTCTGTCTGTCTGTGGAAAATGCTGTCGCGGACAAAATATTGCACAGGGATGACTGAAACTTAACATATTTATTGGAAGTTCTCCCGAGAAGTTTGGTATTGCATTTGAGCGATATCGGTTCAGCGGTTCAAAATGTAAGCACACCTCAAAAATTTCAGTACATTCAACATAACCTAAAAATACAAAATGCATTAATTCGGCTTCTGGTTGACATATGTGAACATAATTGAACACCAAATGGTATTTAAACAAGTACGAACATATTTTTTGACAAAAAAAAAAAAAATCGCGGATTTTTTTTAACAAAATTTTTTTTCGCGGAAATTTTTTTTTTTCAAAAAAATTTTTTTTTTTCAAAAATAATTTCCTTTTAAATAAAGTTTTTTGCAATAATCTTTTTGAAATTGTGGAGGGTATCACTGCATTCGGCAAGGCCGAATTTAATTTTTTACTTGTTTTTTTTTTTAATTTTGTCATTAGGCGTTAGTTTTCTCATCTCTTTTGGCGCGCTTTCTCAGCATTTATATTTTTTTTAAAAAAATTGTATATGTTTTTTTTTTAATTCATGTTTTTATTCAACATTTTTGTATCTTTTAAACGAAAGCCAAAACAACAGACATGATCAAAATGATTCGTTCAGGAACTGTTGAACGAAAACAAAAACTGACCGATTTGAACTAGGTGAACGACCAACAGATGATTCAAAATGATTCGTTTACGAACTGTTGAACGAAGACCACAAAAGAGCGATTGAACTAGATGAACGAACTAGGTCTTTTACCTGAAATGAACGAAAATGAGCGCTCACTCAATTGATCGATTAAGCACAAGTCTAGAAAATCGCTCTGTGACGTTAAATATTTTTTTTTTTACATCTTTAACCCATTTTGACTGGGGTCAAATATGACCCAGACATCGAAAATATTATTTTGTTTGAATTTTTAAGAAATTTATCTTTTAAAAAATTGTTGATGTTTTAATTTGTAATAATAATTTGGAAATAAAATATATTACTTAATACTCTTTTAATCCAAATGGCCAGGGGGTCAAAAATTACCCATACATCTGTTTTTGAAAAAACAAAAATAAGCTAACGTGAAGGGATTTGTGGGTCTTTTTAGACCCCCTTTTTAGACCCTTCTAAATTATTATTACAAAATAAAACGCCAAAAATGTTTTTAAAGAATAATTTTCTTAAAAATTCAAATAAAATAATATATTCTCAGCCAGGGTCATATTTGACCCCTATCAAAATGGGTTAACGATGTCCAACAAAAATATAACGTCACTGAGTTATTTTTGTCAAACGAAGTAATATACAAAACAAGATTTGTAAATTTTTACTAAAATCAAGTTTAAAGTAAAAATTCATAGGCAAAAATCTACATTTGATGAAAAAAAACAATTAAATATTTGCTCAGCTTAAAATTTGACATTCAATTAAATATTATTTGAATCAATTAACCATTTGCTCAAGTCTGAAAAATTCACAAAAAAATTCACAAAAACAAAAAAACTCATCATGCTAGGCTTTGAGTAACAATGCGATGAACGGTGTTGCGTTTTTTGTTTTAGTTTTCGTTTGTCGCCAAATAGAAAAGTACTTGCACGCACACAAGACGAAGAAAAAATATAATATAAAGCACAAAAAAAAAACAATTTAAACAAATGACTGAGTAAAAACACTACAACTGTAAAATATTGATTAACCATTCACTCAGATCAAGCATTGGACTAATCAACAATAACGAAAAATTATTGATTAACCGCTCACTCAAATCAAGCATTGGTTTAATAAAAATAACAGAAAAATAACAATTAACAAATTACTCAAATCAAGCATTGGTTTAATCAAGGATCAGTCAATGACTGACCTACAACTTTCGTGCTTGATTTAACATTTTTCTTCATTAGCTGACTTTGAATTAAAATAAAGCTTTACCTGGTGTATTTCGAGCTTGATCTAACAACTCATTTTTATCTGTGTAATATTCTTGAAATACGCAAAACTCAAATGACTTCCAAAACAAATTAAGTCGATGGCTTTGGACGAAAATTGATGTAACATTTCTTCACATTAATGTAACTTTTTGTTAATGTGAAAAAGCTTTATCTTTGAGTGTACAAAAATAGTTTTTGATTAATTTAATTAAAAATATTTTACCTTTTTGTATCACTGTCAATTCATACAACATTCTTTACTGCTAATTTAAGAATGTTATGGTAATTTGTCAGACATTGATATGGTTATTTTTGAAATCTATCTACCTTCTTACCTAGATACATAAATATTTCTTAAAAGTGTGTACGTACGTACACCTTCTTTCATATTAAGAAACACAAACGACAGACTTAATATGGTAAAAACAGAACAATGTTATTTGTATTTTTCGTTTGCATACTAATTTGATTAACAGAATTTTTCCATAATTAATGACTGTGAAAACATGTACTAGTTACTAATGCAATTATGGTAACATCATTATAAACATCATTGTGCCCTTTATTGTAACGAAAACAGAAACAAATAAAAACAAGAGTAAAATAACGAACTATTCTAACTAATTTTTCGTTTAGAATAGAATTTCCAATAATATATTTATTAGTTGAATGCATCAAGTGGCAACTGTTACACTGAGCGAAAAGAAGTTTGTAGCAACAATTGTATCAAGTGGTGGAGTTAGCAGTTTTTGTTCGTAACAATTGAATGTAAGGTAGTTCGATAGGCGATGCTTTCCGTTGTACCACTGTATTTACCTTTACGTAGCCGAACAACTATTTTCTGTTTCAAGACTCCATAATATATTTGGGAGTTAAACGTCTTTTGTACAAATCACCATTCCAAATTTTTAAGGATTCCGAGCAGTTCTTCTTGTATCACCCATACAAACCACCCTCCCGATATTCACATAAATCTATAAAATTGCATAAAAATAGAAAACTTTTTATAAAAACTTTGTTTGTGTGTGTTTAACGCGTACTTTAGTAACCCAATCAAATCTGATTATAATCACACATATGAAAATTTTGCCCGATATTCGCTTAAACCGGTTTATTGGCCACAAATAGTAGCCCATTTCACTTAAATTTGGTTTGTGAGTGTTTTCTACACTTATTAAAGATTTGACAAATGACAGACCCAATCGGACCATGTTTGGACTAGGGACCCATTTTTCAGGACACACTGCACAGTGGGGTTGGCCTAGTACATTTTGCGGCATCAACTAATCCGTTTTTATACAAGTTATGCACATTAGGGTGGTGTGTATTCCAATGAAGTGCTCAGATTAACTAAACAGTGCAACACAAAAAAATAGGGGGTTCCGAAGATTGATTCTGGTAGAGGCGACAAAAAAAAATATATGTGTGTCGGCGTTTTGCAAGATCTCATCGGAATTTCCTTTAGTTTCCCAGCTTTGGCCTGATCTAGCAACATTTCGGTATATAAAACTATGTTTTCTTTACATCTGAGGTGTAAGGTGTGTTCAGGAACTTTGTAGAAAATATTATGGCAAATATTTTAGTGGAACATATTAACCCTCTAACTTCCTCTGATAACAGTATTTTTTGTCTCTATTCTGACAACATACATAACTATATGTTGTAACATCTGGTCCTACTCATCACTTCAAATTTCTAAGTGTTTTATATAAAATTTTATATGACTCCATTTTTTGAAATTTGTTCAAGTTTTTCCAAGGCCAAATTTTTTATGAAAATATTTTCTAAGTGTTTTCTAACAATTTGGGTCATATTTCATATGTTTCTACAAATTTGGGTCATATTTCATATGAAAAGTTACCCAACATTTTTGGGCAAATTTTCATAGTTTTTGGGCAAAATTTCGAAATTAAAAATTGGGTGATTTTTCATTACGAAAAATTACCCAAAAATTATATATGAAAAATTGCCCAATTTTATTTTGGTTTTATTTTTTGTCAAAATCTTAAAATGTCAAAACTGAAATATGTATGTCACAATAAATCAGTATATTATTATTTTTAGAAACAGAAAACGCATATCGTGTTTTTTTTTGTAAATTATATATTGAACTAACCAAGAATAAGCTGAAGCAAAACCATTCCGTTGTTGCTAACATACAAAGGCTTTGGTGGGAATCGAACCCAAAACCCCTGCTCTTACTTGCAGATTACCACGCTATCTATCGCAGCGCAGTAGAAAATCAAAAGTAATGAATTTAAAAACAGTATGCAACTTCGATCAAAGCGCCGCAGACGAAAAATTTTACCAAGAAATTTTAACAAAAAATCGCGCGATTTTTTGTTAAAATTTGTTGGTAAAATTTTTCGCCTGCGGCGCTTTCATCGAAGTTAATTACAACTTTTTTTTTATTTCGTTAAAATTTAAGTTTCACACTTAAAACTTTTACATCAACTACTTATGCATTTTACGGGCTGTATTCTCAAAACAACGATATCTATATATATAATTTCCCTATTTGTGTGTTCCTCTTTTTTTGTCTATCCAGAGCTTTTTGAAGCCCACTGATGAGCTACAAAGCTGAAAATTGGCATGCATATAGTAAAACACCTGGGGCAGATCCTAACTTAGCCGGATTTTCGATTTTTAGCCTGTGGGCGGAGAAATAAGCGGGAAAGTGGGCGTGGTAAAATTCAATTTTTTGACGTTTTCGCTTAATTTAAAGCCCCCAAATGACTTAGGAGGCTAAAAATTTCCTAGAATATAGTCCTAACGATGCCGCATATCCTCAAGTAGTCGGATTTAAAATTTTCGCAATGTGGGCGGAGAATTGAGGGGAAAAGTGGAGTGGCAAAATTTAGATTTTTTTAACATTTTTACTTCTTTTGAAGTCCCCAAATGACTTAGGAAGCTGAAAATTTCCTAGAATATAGTCCTAACGATGGCGCATATCCCCAAGTAGTCGAATTCAAAATTTTCGCAATGTGGGCGGCGAATTGAGGGAAAAGTGGCGTTTCAAAATTGGGATTTTTTTTTAAATTTTTACTTCTTTTGAAGCTCCCAAATGACTTAGGAAGCGGGAAATTGCATAGCATTTAGTTCTAACAATGAAACATATCCTGAAGTAATCGGACTTAAATTTTTTAGACTCTGGAATGAGAATTAAGAGAAAAATGGGGCGTGGCAAAATTGTGTTTTTTAATATTTAATTTGAAGACCCCCAATGACCTATGAAGATGAAAATTGGCATTTTTCCTGATTTTTAAGTCCTCTAATGACTTAGGAAGTTGAAAATTTCCAAGCATATAGTCCTATCGATGAAGCATATCCTGAAGTATTCGAATATTAATTTTTTTTGGACTGTGGGCGGAGAGTTGAAAGGAAAATGGGGAGTGACAAAATTGAGATTTTTAACATTTTAACTTCTTTTGAAGCCCCCAAAGGAAGCGGAAAATGCACAGAATTGGCATGTATATAGAAGGTTTCATGTGGAAGATCAACACGAGCCTGAATTTTTGATATCCAGTGTATAGGTTTAGAATAAGAAAGGCAAAAGGCGTGGTAAATTTATTTCCATCTATTTTCTGAATATATATTTTATTTTTTTTGTGTTTCTCTTATTTTTTGTGTATCCAGCGCCTTTTGAATCTCATTGATGTACTTAAAAGCTTAAAATTGGCATGTACTTATATAATAAAACACCAGGGACAGATTCTTACGAAGCCGGATTTTTTGCCTGTGGGCGGCGAATTACGAGAAAAAGGGGACTTGGCAAAATTGCTTTTTTTTAACATTTAAGAGTATTTTTAAGCTCCGCTCCAATGAATACGGAAGCTGAAAATCCCTAACATGTAGTCCTAACTATGAAGTATATTCTAAAGTAGTCCGATTTAACATTTTTGGAATGTAGACGGAGAGTTGAGAGAAAAAAGGGGCAAGGCAATATTGTGTTTTATTTTTTTTTTATTTGACTACACTCTAAAAAACGCATGTAAACTTACTATTACTTGGGTAAATTTTTGTTGAATAGCACGCATTTTGTGTTAATATAAGCACAAAATGCGTTAAATACTTTTAAACCAATTAAACACAGCAAATTATAAATATTATCCGTTAATTCAAATATTTTACACACAAATGTGTAAATAAAATTGTCAACCAACATAAATACACACATGTTAAATTACTAAGACGCCAGACAAAAGTATAAGCTTCCGTAGCGTAGTGGTTAAGCTGTGTACTTTCAAATCGGAAGGTGGCGACTTCGATGCTCGCTGGCGTCGAATGTTTTTTTTTTGTTTTTTTTGTTAAATTTATTCACCTCTTTTTTATTTAAATTGACCACTAATTGGTTATCGCAACCGAAAATTTCGGTTGTTGTTATTAAACTATGCAGTTGGCTCTAAATTCGGCTGGCACAATTAAACTGTTCTCTCTATGTAGGGACGGAGAATTAAGAGAAGAAATGGGCGTGGAAAAATTATGTTTTTACATCTTACCTAATTTTGAAGACACCTTATGACCTTGAAAGATGAAAATTGGGATGCATATGGTGCGGACTATGGCAAAGATCAACTCTGACCTGGATATCCAGTGAAAGGGCGGAAATACAAAAAAAAAAATTCCGTTGTGAATTTTGTTCAGTTTGTATATATAATCTGTAACGTAGCCGGATTTTCGGCCTTTAAGTCAGGGGGAGTGGCAGAAGACGGCGAAACTTAGTTTAAAACATTTAAAATATTTCTGAAACCCCTAATGACTAAGGAAGCTGAAAATTGTAAAGCATAAAGTATTGACAATGGGATCATATCCTTATGAAGTCAGATTTAATATTTAAACTGTGTACGGAGAATTATAAGGAAAAATTTAAGTGGAAAAATTGTGTTTTTTAATATTTTAGCTAATTTTAAAACCCTTCATGATAAAAAGAAAGATAAAAATTGCCATGTATATAGGAGTGACCATGGGACAGATCCACACGATGGATTTTTGATATCCGGTTTATAGACGGAGAGACGAAATGGGCGTGCTAAATTTAGTTCTAAAATTTTATCAATAAAACCTTTTATACCTACTCATTAAATTTTTTTCCAGTTTGGGAAATATATTGATGTAACTCAATCTAGCAATATTAAATTTTTGAAGCACAAACAGGGCTGCCATATTTGCCGATTTGTCGGCATTTTGCCGAGTTTTTGCCTCAAAATTATTAAAGTGCCGATTTGCCGATTTTTGCTCCAAAAATGCCGATTTTTAGACCAAGTCAAAGAACACAGTCGCTTTCTATACCCTTTCCTCAGTAATAGAAGGTATATTTATATTAGTTTGTGATTTCGTTTGTAACACCTCAAAATTTTGGTCTAGGACCCCATAAATTGTATATATTCATGGTCCTCGGTCGATTTTATGTCAATCTACTGATGTCCGTCCATCTGTCTGTAGAAAACACAGCATGTTCTTTAGGCTGGAGCGATTTTCGTTTTTTTTTTTATTTAGTACACACAAAAAAAAATATAAAAAAATTGTGTATTTTTTGGGGATGATACAACCTATAAAGTGGTTTTGGATAATTTACCTAAGTTTTTTAGAGCAATAACTTTGGTAAGTTATCCAAAACCACTGTATAGGTTGTAATTAAACCAAAAATTGACATAATTTTTTTCTTTTTTTTGTGTGTAGAGTCGGGGCTGCCTTTAAAGGCCTCTACAGACGATTCAATATTATGTACAATCTGCATGAATTTTTTTCAATACAATTTTTTATACAGTATTTTTATGTATGCAATTTGTGGGAAAACGTCAAAATTATTGTGCATAATATTGCGTCGTCTGTAGGTATCTTAAGGGTTAACATTAACACAAAAAAAATATTGGACCTGTGGGAAATGTCTTTAGGTTGCTTTTTATCTTAAAAATCGGAAATATCTGAACAAAGTGAAAAAATATGTTTTTTTTTCTAAACATATGTTAATATTATGACATTACTGAAAAATGGTTTTTATGATTATCGGATTTTTTTTGTCTGTAAAAATTGTAGTTTTTTCTTTGCTTTTTTTGCAAAAAAAAAAAAATAAAAAAAATGGACCAGCAAATTTATCCAATCATCAGAAAAAAACTGTTTTAAATAAAAAAAAAAATTAAAATATTTTTTCACTTTGTTCGGAATTGTTCGATTTTCATGTCTAAAAGGGTTATCAACATTTATTAGTTGCTTAATTGTTCTATTTTGTGATTTTTGGTCAATAAAAAATATGTTTTATTGTTTTATTTGGTTATTTTTTATTTGCCGATTTTTTTAAATTGAAGTGCCGATAATGCCGATTTTTTTTTTTTGAAAATATGCCGATTTTTCATAAAAATCATCTGGCACCCCTGAGCACAAACATAATTTTTTATAAAGTTTGGTAAAATATTAGAACTATTAAGAAAAGTGATTTGGTTTCCGTCTGGCAGGGACAGGCTATTCGACTAGTATAAAAATAAATAATAAACACGTAACCTATAGTCTTATCTTAAAAGTTTTTGTATTTGTCTTAAAATGATTTTGCGTAACCGGCCTTCGGCCGGGCTTAGAGATTACAAACTCCATGCCTTAGACCCACCCTCTCCGCAAAAGAAAGTTTTCTGTGTAGTACTTATGTGCTTTGGAAAAAATGTGTTAGAAAAATTATTTTTTTATTTTGGGAAATTTTTCATTTCGTTTTTGGGCTTTTTTTCGTTAATTTTGGGCGAAGTTTCGTTTTTTTATTTTGGGCCATTTTTCATATTTTTTGGGCGATTTTGCATTTGGGCGATTTTTCATAAAATTTTTTGGGCGATTTTTCTTTGGGCGATTTTGCCTACAGCCACAATTTTTTGGCGAATTTTCGTTTTCTTTTTTGGGCCATTTCTCTTTTGGGCGATTTTGCCTGCAGCCTAAAATTTTATATCATTGGATTCCCGACTAAAAAAAAGTAATGTGGCGCCATTATCATCTGATCCCAAAAATGGAGGATGCAAAAATATATGATTATATCTTATTAGATCTAATTTTATATAATAAGATATAATTAGATCCCAAAAATGGAACGGTAAATATTAATTAATTTGATATTTTAAAAAATTAGATCTAAGAAGATATACTAATATACAATTATATCTTATTTGATCTAATATGATCTTCAATATCAAATTATATGAAATTTAGCGTTATATTTTTGGGATCAAATTATATCTAGTTATATAAAATTAGATCTAATCTAATATTTTTGGATCCTCCATTTTTGGGATCAAATGGTTGATCAATTAAGATATAATTTTATTAAAAATATGTGATTATATCAAAACTTTTTTACTCGGGTTAGAACAAAACTCGTATCAAATTTGATATAAAGTTATATAAACTAATATTATTAGATAATATTCGATTAAATCTTATGAAAATATTTTTCGTATAAGATTATATCAAAATAGACACGAACCCATATTAAATTATAAGTATATTGCGTCATATCATTTTTATCACTCGGGTTTTGAAAATTTAAAAAAAAAAAAATTAATCGATAGCTCATACAGAACTATCCCTGCAAAAAAAGTCATTACCACTTCTCAGTGGAGTGCTTTAAAACTATAACAAATGTAATGAAATACAACAAAAATAACAAAAAACACAAGACAAAAACACACAAACAGTTTTTTCTACTCCAGAAAACATAGATATTCAGCACTTAACTCATTACCTATCGCGACACCGCCATACAAATGTAAGTAGATATTCAGTAGAAAAGAACTACTCCGTGGAAGTAGTTGGAAGTTGTTTGAAAGCTCGGAGTACTTCTTATCTACTGAATATCTACTTACTTTTGTATGGGAGTGTCGCGGAAGGTAATGAGTTAAGTGCTGAATAACAACTTTTTATGGAGTAGAAAAAACTGTTTGTGTGTTTTTTTCTTGTGTTTTTTGTTATTTTTGTTGTATTTCATTACGTTTGTTGTAGTTTTAAAGCACTCCAAATAGAAGTACTCCGCACTTTTTTTGCTGGGTATACAAGAATGTAAATGTAAAACCAACATTTAAAATCCTACTGATGATGACACTAACTGGGGTGTTTGAAACCGGTATAGGAAATACCAGAAATGTCTATAATTTTTAGAAATTCAATTTTTCTTCTGCATTTTTTCAACTTGAACCCTTATAAAAATATAATTAGAGCCCGTGCTCGATCTGTACTTACAGAAAAAATAAAATAAAATTACTGACAAAATATGTCGCCATTAGGCACGTCTCCGAAACAGAAAATGCAAATTCCTTCATTTGTGTCTGTAATTCCAGATCATGTTGGTAACCCTTGCGAAATAATGTAAGAGACAAAAAAGTTGAAAGAAAGTATGAAGTGAGGTTGAGATTGCTAGAAATAGAATTGTAGTGTTGGAAACTGTCAAAATTTATTCTGTAGAAACTATAAATGTTCACATCCCAGCAAAACTTTGGTAATGGGTAGTGATTATATAACACATTACCAGGTAATGTATATACCTTATTTGTAGCATTATTTTAGGATGTCTTACCAAACATTTGTTACACAAAGTATTATTTTCAAGTGAAAAATAATGCATTACTAATAATTTGCTACGTAATGCATGATTATTGGATAAAATGTATTTCATATTTATTATTTCTAAACATTAAATCATGGATGACTTATATTTGGTTACATTATGTATTATTTGAAAGTTTGAAATAATGCATTATTTATAATTGAATGCATAATGCATTACAATAACATAAAAAATAATTATTTTATAAAAAAATGCATAAGTTAAAACTAGAGATGGGCTCACGACAGGAAATTTCTAACGACACAAACTCATGAGCATATTTCTCTACTTACACTCACTTACAATCACGTGAGTAAATTTAATACAAAATTACTTTTTCACTACTCGTAACACCTTATATATTATCTTCTGGTATGCTATATTGTATACCTTACTCGTAACCTATAAAATATCATATATTTTACACCTTACTCGTATTCTTCGTTATAAATTTATGACTTATTTTATACCTTACTGGTATTCTATGTGATAATGTGGATGCATTACTTTGAGTCTCATCGCCTGTTAAAATCATCAATGCTGCAATGTATAAAATAAGAGATCCTATACCATATTTTATACCTTATTTGGTAATCTAAGTTTTGCTGGGATATATAAAAAACAGTTTTCATTAACAAGACAAACCGACATTTAAAATCCTACTGATGATGACACTAACTGGGGTGTTTGAAACCGGTATAGGAAATACCAGAAATGTCTATAATTTTTAGAAATTCAATTTTTCTTCTACATTTTTTCAACTTGAACCCTTATAACAAATATAATTAGAGCCCGTGCTCGATCTGTACTTACAGAAAAAAAAAATCAAACAAAAAAGTAAATTTTTAAGATTTTGTTGCATTCCGTTTTAATTTGATAACTAATTTTTTGGAAAATTTTCAGAATCCGTTCTGAAAATTTCCATTTTTTAAAAAATTTAATTTATCAAAAATCAGGCCAATTTTTTTTTAAGTTTTGATGTTTGTCTATCCACACAAAAAAGCTCAGTTCAATGCGGACAAATTAAAAAATATTTTTTTTTTTAATTTATTAATAAAAAAATAAAACCCCAATTTTTTCCAAGTGTATTTAAAAAAAAATCATTTATTCATGCTTAAATAGAAAACAAATTGTACGAGTATAATTTTCATCTAGATTGTATTATTAACCGAATATGTATCTAAATTTATTTATATGCAATGGTTAAATGGATAGGCAGACAGACAGACAGACATCTAGCCAAATACAAATATCATGATTGAACAAGAAAAAGTGACAAAATACATGGATGTGGACATATGATAAAAATTGCAAAATAAAATTTTATAGAAACGATGTGATGGCACGTGGATCAAACAGACATTACAATAGATAGACAATGTTGTTCATTGAATGACAGACTATGAATTCTGATTATGATGGACAATGATGATGATGATGAGGCTGATGAAAATAATGATGGCAAGCAATGACTTGGTTTGGCTAGTTAAATAATGTTAATGATTTTTTGATTTGATCATATGAAAAATCCATATTGAAAGAGAAATGCAAAAGTAGTAGCATCATCATCAATGCTGCTAACACTGAATCTGACTGACTAGTGTATTTAACCAAAAATGGTGATATCGTACAACAATTTAAATGTGGTCAAGTGAAAAAAAACGAGCAACTTACACTATTTACTTAATGTGCTGCAAAACAGTAGACTCTGAAGACGGGAATAATTATAAATGGACAAATATCAAATTGTTTTATCGTCTTTAACATTTACGATATGCATTGCTAAAGCTTTATTTATTAACATTTTTATTTTTTCTTATTTTTAATGGCAGAAGCCAAAGTGATGCATGTTGCAGTGATCTGGATGTGTAACAATTTCAAGCGAAAACATCAAGGAAAATTATTTACTAATTAATTAACAAATGACAATGTGATCAGCATATTAATTACAATAATATTTGTGCTGATAAGTAAAAATAGCATATGTCAATTAAGTTCACTCATTAAATTTCCCGATTACCTTCGTGTCGTTTTTTCATCGCAAGAATTAATATTTTTTTAAACTTTCTTTTCCATAAAATTTTGAAATATTTTTATGAATATGGATAAAATTCTGGATAAAATCTACAAATCTATTTAATATTTTAATTTTTTTAAAATTTGCTAAAATTATAGAATATAGAGCACAATAATACGCACAAAACTAGATTAAATCTTATGTCGACTTAAGCTAGTATCACTTATTGCTACACATCTGCAGTGTAGTAGAGCATTTCTAGTTAAATTTCGAAAACTATAGAGCTGGGCATACCCAACGTACTGAAAATATTCTGTAGTGTTCTGGCGTGTTTTTGTGGAAGTTACCACTGTTGCCAATTATTTTTCTCAAAATTATTGTGTGTGAACGGTCGAGTTCTAAAATTGAAAATACGAGGTTTTAAAGGGGTTTCGAGGTAAGTGTGAATTATTTTGTGTGTAATTTTACAGTGTGAACAATTTTTTGAATCAAAAAAATTTCTGATATTTGTCTGAAAACCTGATTAATTTTCTTGACCAAAATGTTTCGACGTTTAGAAGATGTCTATACCAAATACAACAAGATCGGAGACTACATTTCGGCAATAATATAACGGAATCTGAATTCTTCCAAACATTGTTTATTTAAGTCTGATTTTTTTTTTAAAGAAAAAAAATGTTTTTCCACAATTTAAAAGTTTTTCGTAAGAAAATTTCTTTGAATTTAAAATTTTGTTACGAAAAATGTTTAGTTTTAAAGAACGTCTTGAAGTCTAAACTTTATTTAAAAATGTATAAAAATTAAAATTTTCGATTAATTTTGAAATATCCTTATCCTTATCCCTATCTTCTATATATATAAAAATGGATGTGTGTATGTATGTATGTTCTGTATGCACTCGAAAACGGCTGGACCGATCTTGATGAAATTTTCAGGGAATATTCAGAATATCCTGGCGAGTAACACTGTCAAGTCAGATTTTTGATTTTCTATCGGTGGGCGGAGGGGCGTGGCAAAATCAAATTTTTACATTCCACCACTAATAACATCTATATATAAAAAACGGATAAATCGATTTTGATGAAATTTAAACCAAAGATAGTACTAACCGAGTACTAACTATATGCCAAATTAGAGCGTGATCGGACAAATGGGCGTAAAATGCCATTCTTTTTTGCCAGTGGGCGGAGGGGTGGGCAAAATCAAATTTTTACATTGCACCATTAATGATATCTATATATAAAAAACGGTTGGACCGATTTTGATTATTTAAACCAACGATAGTATTAACCAAGTACTAACTGTGTGCCAAATTAGAGCGTGATCGGACAAATGGGCGTAAAATACCATGCACCTTTGTATTGAATTGAATTTTATTTCTGCATGCTCCCTAATAACTCAAAAACTCTTGATTTTAATTAAATTTTCAGCACTGATAGTGTTAACCGAGTGCGGAACTATAGGCAATGTTATACTACGATTGGAAAATGCCACGCCCCTTTGTACTATACTGGACATTGTCTGCCTGTTTCGCAATCACACAAAAACAGCTGAACCGATTCTCTTGATATTTTCACTACATACAGTGATAACCAAGTTTATATGTAGGCCATATAAGACCGTTATTGGAAAACGGGATCAAAATTGCAACGCCCTTAGTACTATAATGACCACGATTGAACAAAGAGGCGTAAATTGACACGCCCCTTTGTTTTATACTGAACGTTATATCTGCCTGTTTTGAAATCACGCAAAAACGGATAAGCCGAATCTGTCACTACTGATAGAACTAACCGAGCGGGAACTGTAGGTCAAATGTATAGCGCGATTCGGCAAAAGGGTTTAAAATATCACTCCCGTTTTTCATAAATTAAAAGTAATTTCCTCCTCTTTTGCAATCACACAAAAACGACAAAACTGATGTCAATGAAATTTGCAGCACACATAGTACTAATCGAGGATTCAGCATGGAACTTTAGACTATCACGACTCGATAAAAATGCGTTAAATGACACGCCCCTTTCTACTACACTTAACGTTATGTATGTCTGTTTCGAAATCACGGACAAATGGCTGAGATTTCTCTATAGATAGGAAAATCACCATCAATTTTTCAGGCAGAATTGTATGCTATTCACATATATGCAACCGAATGTCTTCGGAGAAAAACAAATGGTTCCCATATATACATAATGTCTGACAGTCAGGCTGCACTAAAAGCTCTTATAGCTTATGAGGTGACATCCGGACTGGTAATGAACTGTATTGAGTCACTTAACGAACTAGGACGACATAACGACCTAACACTCGTATGGATTCCGGGACATGAGGGTCACACGGGAAACGAACGCGCTGACTGTTTGGCAAATTGCGGTGCCAGGCGACCCTTTATTGGCCCTGAACCATTCTTTGGTTTGCCATCGGGACATGTTAGGGAAAAACTCAAAATATGGAGTGAATCTAAGTTCATGGAACATTGGAACTATTGCGCTGGCCAGCGGCAGGCAAAAAGATTCATAATTCCATCCAACACCGTATCTAAACGATTACTGTCTTTGGACAAAAAGGATCTTCGAATCCTAACGTCCTATCTAACTGGACATTGTAACCTACGTTACCAACTTAAAAAGAAAAACCTATCTGACACGGACACGTGCAGATTCTGCGAGATAGAGGAGGAGACAGCAGAACACATACTTTGTACATGCCCAAGACTGACTGGTAGAAGACTTCAACATCTAGGGGGACAATTAATATCTCCGACTGACGTGTGGAACTCTCTGCCAAATAGGATTCTCGGCTTTATTAGAAGCCTGAATATTTAGGGCACCCTTTCTAGGCTGCACAATAGATCTTTTTGGTCGCAGTGCATAGGGCCTCTTTAATCTAATCTAATCTAATCTATAGATAGCGCTAACTCAGGGTGGAACCAAAGGTTACTAGCTGGACCCGAACCCGTGCTCTAATTTCGTCCGACACTATATTTAAACTAAGATGCAATATAAAACAGTTTTTTTCTTAGGGCCAGCAACGCGGACCGGGTATAGCTAGTTAATATTATAAATCTGAGATAGTACTAACTGATGCGGGGAACTATAGGCCACAAGAGAAAGCGATCGGACAAAGTGGCGTTAAATGCCACGCCCCTTTTTATTTTATGAAACGTTATTTTCCCTTTTCCGTAATAACGCGTAAACGGCTGAACCGGCATAATAGAGGACGATCGAAAAAGGGGGCGTAAAATGCCACGCCCCTTTGTGTTACACTGAAAATAGTTTCTGCCTTTTCCGTTATGTCTGCCTTTTCCGCAATCTCAATTAAACGGTTCTACCGATTTCCATGAAATTTTCACCACAGAGCCAACCAACCGAGTCGAGAACTATAGGCCATAAAATATAGCTATCAGACAATGGGGCGTTAAATGCCACACCCCTTTTTTTATTGAACGGTATTTTCGCCTATTCCTTAATCACGCATAAAGGGCTGAACCGATTTTAATGATATCTTTATCAAAGATAGTAATAACTGAGGCGGGAACTATGGGTTATAAAAGAGAGCAATCGGACAAAGACGCGTAAAATGCCACGCCCTTTTAATTTCATTTCTGCATGTTCTGTAATCACACATAAACGACTGAACCGATTTTAATGAAATTTATACCACAGGTAGTAATAACCGAGGCGGGAATTATCTTTATATATATAACGTTTGTGTCGGATACGTGTTACTTAAAATCAAGAATATGTTAGTTTAGTTTGGAGCCAGTTGTAGCAATATTTAAATTTTTTGTATTTATGGTACGATTTGGCTGAAATACACACAATATATTTATTAAACAAAAATATGTTTCCTGATAAATTTGGAATTGATAGGTGGCACTGTTGTGATTATAATTATAATTTATGATACAAGTTGGCTCAAATTCACATGATACATTTATTAAAACAAAAATAAGTTTTCTGATAAAATTTGGACCCTGTAGATGGCGCTGGGGTAAAGTTATTAACAAAATTCTTAATTTTCGTGAAATTGTACGACACTTGAATATATATATGTTTCGTCATGAGAAAATTATGTATTATTACGAACCCGATAGGTGGCGCCGGGGAGAAGCTGTTAAGATACTCATATCTAAGACGACCCGGGCAACGCCGGGCGCTACAGCTAGTATATAAAATGACATGTTAGTTTGTTTGTTTGTTTGTGTCGCTTTCAGAAAAAAACTACTGAACCGATTGAAATGAAATTTGGCATATAGATAGTAAATTTTCTGGAATGAAAAATGGGCCAAGAGACATCTAGATTGGATTCCCCGCCTCCTTTTACGCCCACTTTTTGTGAATTTCAGATTTTTCAATATATTTGGATGTTTGTTACTATATTCGGATGTTTGTCACAGATTAGCATGAAATTTGGCATACTAATAGGGTGTTTTTTGCAAGGTAATATAGGCCATCCAATCTTGAATGGAAGCCACGCCTCCTGTTACGCCCACTTTTTGTAAATATAATTTCCTCACAAAGGGGCGTGGCATCCTTTGGTTTTTCTTTCTATCTGCTTCACAATTACGGATAAACGGCTGAACCGATTTACATGAAATTTTCACCACATATAGTACTAACCGAGGCGGGAACTATAGGCCAAAAGAGAGACCGATCGGCCAAGTGGGCGTAAAATGCCACGTCCCTTTGTATTATATTGAACGTTATTTCTACCTTTTCGGCAATTACGCTTAAACGGCTGAACCGATTTTAAAGAAATTTTCATCACATTTAGTACTAATCCAAGCGGTAAATATAGTTCATATTAGGACGGCGATCAGACAAAGGGTGGAAATGCCACGCCCATTTGTATTGCATTGAAAGTCTTTTCTACCTGTTCCGTAATCACGCTTAAACGTCATAACCGGTTTTAATGAAAATTTCACCTTACATAGTAATAACACAGACGGGCGGGCACTATATGTTATAATAGGAGGGCGCTCTGATGAATGGGCGTATAAGTCCACTCCCCTTTGTATTACATTGAAAGTTATTTCTGCATATTCCGTAATCATTCTTAAACGTCTGAACCGATTTTATTTAAATTTTTAACACAGATAGTACTAACCGAAGCGGGAACAATATGCCATATCAGCACGTGATTGGGCAAAGGCGTTGTGTTAATTTAAAATTTCTTTTGTCTGCTATAACTATAGGACATAAAATCAGCGATCAGAAAAAGAGACATAAAATGACACCCCTGTTAAACTTATTGCACGTTCTTTCCGCCTTTTTCACAATCATGCTTATTCGGCTAAACTGATTTTGAAGAAACTAACCGAGGCGGAAACTACACTCAAAAAAATAACTTAGTCAAAATATTAGTAAAAGGTGTTGTTGTCCACCAAACTTTAGCAAAAAAAATTGTAAAAATTTAACTTTTACAGTTTTTTTTGGCAATTTACTATTGGCAAAATACAAAAATTTTTTGGTACTTTTACTATATTTTCTTGCTAGTTTTTTTTTTATTTTACTATAATTTTAGCAAAAATATTAGTATTTTCCTTAAAGAAATGGTAATACTTTTTATTTTTTTTCTTAGTTTTAAGAAAAAAAATTGTTTAAAGTGTTCTAGTGTGAAAAAAAATTCATTGCAGATTCTGCTGCTGTTAAAAGTCCAGCTGCCAAGAAGAAGGCAAAAGATGATGCTGCTAACACCATAGACGGTATTTATACACAGCCTTTTTTTGCTTGCAATAAAGTCTTAAAACTTTTTTTTGCAGGCAAACGGGGGTGAGAAGCATAGAAGAAGGAAAACAGAATTCATGATTTTTTTTTCTACCCCGTTTTCTTTTCACCCCCGTTTGCCCACAAAAAAAAAATGCAAGACTTTATTGCAAGCAAAAAAAGGCTGTGTATAAATACCGTCATAGCAAAGTAGCCATCCATCAACTGAATGTGCGCTCAAAAATAGGCTACACAATTTTTAGTATTTTTTACCATATTTTTTTGCTAATTTTACCATATTTTTTGCTAATTTTATATGAAAATTTTTTAAAATTTGCCACCTAAATTGTTAATAAAAAGTTGATAATTTTGAAAAATTATTTTTTTAAAATTTTAACACATACTTAGATATCTAATCTTCAATATCCAATTTTTCTTTTTTTTTATTTTTTTTTAAATACATGTGAAAAAAATTAAAAATTCGAAAAAAAAATTGTTAATTTTTTACAAATTTTACGTGAAAATGTAAGAAATTTCTTGTGTAGACTACTACGCAATTCTCATTTGTTCTACTTAAGCTAAAAAAATTACGCAAAAAAAATAAAAAAAGTGAAGTGTTGTTCTTTAAATTTTTTGTTTAAAGTGTTTAAGTGAAAAATAAATCATTTTGGATTTTGATGTTGTTGGAAGTCCAGTTACTGCAACTACAGCTGCTGAGAAGAAGGCAAAAGAAAATGCCATCAAGCCGAAGAAACCATCCAACAACTGAAGTAATAGTTGATGCTGCTATTACTACATTTTTAGTATTTTTAGTATATTCACCAAATTTTAAATCAACTACTAATCAGAGAAAAAAAATTACTAAATAAAACAGTTTTTTTTACCAAATTACAATTTTTTTTATCTATTTCAATTTTACCATTTTTTTTTGGTAATTTTACCATATTTTTTGATAATTTTACAAGGTTGATTTTTTACAAAAATAAAATGGTATTCTTGTAATTTTACCATTTTTTTTTTCCTAATTTTTTGATTAGCAAAATGGTTTTGCTAATATTACCAAAATTTTTGCAACGTCCAAAACTACAGTTTTTTTTGCTAATTTTAACCATTTTTTTTGCTAGTTTTACAATATTTTTTTTTTGAGTGTATAGGCCGTATAAGAGTGCGATTTGACAAAGGGAAGTAAAATGTCTGTCTGTTCCATAATCCTGCTTAAACGCCTTGACCGAGTTTAATGGAATTTTTATCAAATATACACAGAAAAAAATAAAAAAAATATTTAACTAAAAAATTCGTAGATTTAATTAAAAAATTAATTAAATCCGGACCAATCACTAAAATGCGCAAATAAATTAAAAATATTTTTATGTCGTTAATTAAAAATAAATGGATATTTATTTAATTAAAAACTTAATACTATAAATTAAAAAATTTAATTAAAATTTAAAAAAAAAATAATTAAAATTTTAATTGTATAAATTAAAAAAATTAATTAAAAATATTATATTAAAAAAAAAATAATTTGTAAAAACATTCTTTTTTAATAAAATAGTTTAAAAAAAATATTTCTTCAAACTTGACCAAATTTATTTATGCCGTAAAGACATAATCAGTGAGATGATTTTATAAAGTTGATTATAAACCTTTCATATACATACACATAAAACTATAAACAAAATGAGAATTCAAAAACCTATGTGAAAAATAAAAAAACTTTCAACAAACTTTTTATACTTATGTATTTTTTTGTATGTAATACAAAGCAAGAGAAAAACACACACTCGCACACACACGGAAAACAAAACAAAAAAAAATAAGTAAAGCTAGAAATTTAATTAAACATTTAATTATATAAATTAAATAGTTAATTAATATTAAATTTGAAAACAATTAAAATATTAATTAAAATAAAGTTAAAAATGTAATTAAACAATTAATTATATTAATTAAAAGTTTAATTAATATTAAATTAAAAAACAATTAAAATTTTAATTAAAATAAAATATACGATATTATTTTCTGTGTAGTACTTTCGAAGCGGGAACTATAAACCATAATAGATCTCGAGGCGTAAGTTGCCACGCCCCCTTTCTCCGCACTGAAAGTTTTTTCAGTCTGTTCCGTAATTACGCTTAAGCGCCTAAACTAATTTTAACAAAACTTTTACCACATATACACTCAAAAAAATAAACTGGTAAAACGCCTGGTAAAATGCCTTGTAATCCCGTTCTACCAATATTTAACAATTTTCCTTGTTTTTTAACAAAAAATATGGTACTTTGCTCAAACGAGAACAACAGTTTTATTGGTAATTTTACAAATCTATTTTCGTAATTGTATTCTACCATTTTTAAATGTATATTACAAAAAAAACTGTAATTTTACAACAAAGTTTTTATTACGAGGATTCTAGTTGATTTACAAAAAAAACTGTTATTTTACAAAAATTGTGTTGAGTTGTTTAACAAAAAAAAAAAACATTTTTTTTTTTTTTTTTAATTTTCTATTTTTTTTTAATTTTGCAAGTTCAGGACAAAATTTTTCTTTTTATTAAAAAATATTTAAAAAAAATAGACAAAATTTTGAAAAATTTATTACGAGGATTTTAGTTAATTTACAAAAAAAAAACGGTAATTTTACAAAAATGATTTTATTACGAGGATTTATGTTGTTTAACAGATTTTTTTTTTGTAAATTTACCATTTTGGTTTGTAAATTTACCATTTTTTTTTTAACATATCGTCGCTGCGCCTAAAAATGGAGTCATGTGTTTTGGGGCAAGTGTTCAGGAGAGCAAAAAAACTGTTTATTTTCGTCCCTTCGCGATTTTTTTTAAAAGTTTGTTCTATAAAAAATTCTTGTACCAATATGCTATCCACATACTACAAAAAAAGTATGAAACATTTAACGGTTTTCCAGTGGTGCAGAAATTTTCAAAAACACACACATAACTCCTTTTTTAAGTACTTTTTGGAACAAAATTTAAATAAAATGGAAATATTTTTTACACATAACTCCTTTTGTTTATGAAACCATTTTTATTGTTAATTTCTTTTCGAGAGGGACAAAGACTAAATAAAGTTTGTTGGTGGTTTAAAGAGACATAAGTTAGATAAGGTCTTTGAAATTTTGATATTATAAAGCTCTTCATTAAACAGCGAACAACAGATTTTTCACAAAACTGGTGATATTTTTTGTTTTTTCTTGTAACTATTCAAAAGCTTCGACATAAATTGACATCTGTGAAAGATTCTGTACTTTAGATACTAAAATTTTCCGCCGTCAAATGATTTAATTGCTTTCACAAGACTTGATTACCTGCCATTTAGGATTTAGATAACAGCATGAAAATATGCAAGTATTTTCCAAAAATCTTGACAAATTTATTCAAAATACTTAGATGCTATGTGTGAACCTCATATTACTAAAATAGTGGTCCATTTTGTCACGTTCTGTTACTTTTTTATCAAAAAAGTTATGTGTAGCTTGACACATAACTCCTTTTCATACCTTTTTTTAGTATGACGAACACATAGCTCCTTTTATTAACTTTTGAACCAATCAAGATATCAAAAAACGGTTTAGTGAGTAAACGTATTACCAATATGGGATCATAAAGATGTAATAAAAAAAAAAATAAAAAACTACACATGACTCCATTTTTAGGCGCAGCGACGATATTTACCTTTTTTTTGTAAGTTTACCATTTTTTTTTAATTTTCCGGTTTTAAAACAATGTTTTTACCAATAAAATTGGTTATTTTACAAATATTTGGCGCATTCAAAATTACGAGGAAATCCTCGTAATTTTACGAGAATTTTACCTACCTCCTATTTTACGAGAATAGCCTCGTAAAATCACGAGATTTTTTGGTAACTTTACAAGTTTTTTTTTTTTGAGTGTATTACTAACCGAGGCGGTAACAGTATGCTATATTAGCGCGTGATTGGGCAAAGGCGTTTTAAAATGCTGCGCCCCTTGCACTATTTAAAAATTATTTTTGCCAGTTCCGCAAACACGTAAAAATGGCTGAGCCGATTTTTACTAACTGACAAACCGATGCGGGACCATATCAGCGTGCGATCAATCAAAGCGACGGAAATTGCATCTGTAATAAATTGAAAGTTATTTCTGCCTATTCGGTAATCACGCTTAAACGTCGAGTACTAACCGAGGCGGGAACAATGGGCCATATCAGCGCGATGTAGTGCTAACCTAGGATGTACACTCAAAAAAAAAAGTTTGTAAAATGACATAAAATCCCCGTGATTTTACGGGGCAGGTTTTGTAAAATATGTACTAGCAAGAATCCCCGTAATGTTACGGGGATAATTTGTAAATTGGTTTAACAAAAAAATTACGGGGAGAAAGTGTAAATTTACAATTTTTTTGTAAAATATTATTGTAGACTTACAAAAAAAGTTGTAAATTTACGAAATAAAGTAGAAAATCAAAAAATAAAGTTGTAGATTTACAAATTGTTTGGTTTAACTACAGTTTTTTATGGCAAAAAATTTGTATATTTACAGTATATATTATTTATATTTACAATAAAATTGTAGATTTACAAATTGTTTGGTTTAACTACAGTTTTTTATGGCAAAAAACTTGTATATTTACAGTAAGAAGTGGTAAATTTTCATTTTTGTAAAATTACAACTGTTTCTGTAAGTATACAATTTTGTTTTCTAAACTTTCATATTTGTTTTGTAAATTTACAAAAAATTTGGTATATTTACATATTGGTTTTGTAAATTTAAAGGTTTTTTCCATTGGTGCATCTTATTTTTCCTTCTTCGGCAGCTGGAGTAGCACTTTAACAACCTGAAATGATTTTTTTTTTTTCACTTGAACACTTTTAACAAACTTTTTAGAGTATAACACTGCACTTTTTTATTTTTTTTTTCGGAATTTCGTTTTTCTTAAGTAGAACATATGAGAATTGCGAAGGAGGCTACACAAGAAATTTCTTATATTTTCAAGAAAAACTAGTCAAAAAAATTACCTTTTTTTCGAATTTTTAATTATTTTAGCAAGTATTTTTAAAAAATTATAAAAAAAACTTTGGATATTGTAGATTGGACGTTTAAGTACCTGATAAAATAAGAAAAAACTTAATTTTTCATAATTGACAGCATTTGATTGACATTTTAGTGCTAGATTTAAAAAAAAAAGTACCAAAAAAATATGGTAAAATTACCAAAAAATGGTAAAAATACAAACAAAAAAACTATAACAATAATATAGTAAAAACATATAAAAATTGTGGTATTTTACTTAAAGCAAGTTACCAAAAAATTGTCTTGATATTAAATTTTTTTGATAAAGCTTACAACTAATTGAAAAATGTTTCTATCCGGAACTTAAAAAATTTTCAAAATTTTTTTATGAAATTTTTTATTTATAAAAAATAATTTTTAACAAAATATGGACTTAGAAAATTTTTGCGTCTCCAATTGTTGCATAATTATTTTTCAATACAATTTAATTACATTTTTTTGTGTCAAAATACTGAAAACCTTGTAAACTAAAAAATCTTGAAAAAAAATTGTTTGTAATAAAACATTTTTTGGTAGAAAGACTAAATACTATCAAATAAAATGTTGTTGTACAATTACAATTTTCTTGTGTAAAACAACTAAACACCTTGTAATTTTTTTTTAATTTGTAAAATAATTATTTTTTTTTGTTAATTTACCTAAAAAAATTGTTAAATAAATTTACCAACATATTATAGTAAAATTACAAAGCGCACGATAGTTTTTGTTTTATTACAAATACAAGAATTTTTGTAAATAGACAAAAATATTAGTAAAATAGAATTACAAGACCTTTTGCTTGTAATTTTACAAACTTTTTTTTTTTGAGTGTAGAAGGAACCATAGGGCATTACAAACTATTATTCATTATATAATATTTTTTTCAAGCCGGGCAACGCCGGGTGCAAAACATCTAGTTTTTACCAATAATTTTGTAATTTTACAAGCTTTTTACGCAATTAAAATTACAAGGAATTCTCATGAATTTACTAGATTTTTTTTTGTAAAATTATCTTGGAAATTTGTAAAATTACCAAAAAAAAATGTAAAATTACAAAAAAAAAAATCTAAATTTTGATTTAAATTTGTTTGTTAAAAAACAAGGAAAACTGTCAAATTTTGATAAAATGGGATAACGAGACTTTTCCCAGTAATTTGACAAAGTTTTTTTTTTGTGTGTGGTCAAAATTAATCGAACATTTTAATTTCTTAATTTTTGTTGAAAAAATCGCAATTTTGAAAAATTGATTACCCTAGTAAAAATCATTTCGTATATAGCCATGTATAAATTTATACAAATATATCTTTTTATACATACTGAGATCTTATTATATTTAATTATATAAAAAATCAATCAGATAAGACCAAATTTCGTATCAAATTATATAAAATTTGATATAACTCCCGATAAAATTTTATAAAATTTGATACGAATTTTGGTCTTATCTGAGAAATTTTTTTATATAATTTTATATAATTAGATCATTTTATGTAAAATTAGATATATCTGTATCAATTTATACATGGATATATACAAAACCATTTTTACTAGGGTACTCAAAACTGCCATGGAATAAAAGGCTTAAAATGTTTGTGCAAAATGCATTTAATTTAATTCGCTTAAACAACCGCTGACCAACTGCTGACATTTCATTGGGGACATTTTGAAAAATTGTATGAAGATGTCAGCAATTTTATAAGGGGAGGATCAACAGTATGTGAAAGGGGTGATTGTTTTTGCCGACTGGGCAAAATGTTAGGAATGCGCCATATTCTTTCATAATATTGGGTAACTTGATGTTTTATTTTTGGTCTTAAGAAGAGAAATATTTCGCGAAGTCAATTTCATAAAAAATTTTGATAACAAATTCAAGTTCAGGAGGTAAAAAGACTTTAAAAACTGCGTTTTAAAAACCATGTGGAGTAGTGAAATTACCAAGGAGAGGACTTTTATGCAAATGCATGTTTTTCACCTTTGGTCATAGAACAGCATAAACAAAATATCTTTGCGAATCAAATAATTTGCTTTAAAATGGCATTGATTCGTTAGTGCATATTTTTGCATATTTTGCTAAAAATGCATATTTTTGCATATTTTGCTATTATATCGCTATATATGCATATTTTTAGGTCATATTTTGTATAAATTTTGTTTTTTTTAGCTATTTTTTTTTTGGTATTTTTAGCAATTTTTAAGATTTTTTTATGATATTTTTTTTTGCATTAAATCAGCGGTTACCAATCTTTTTGGCTCGCGTACCCCTAATTTTAAATTTTATCAGCCGCGTACCCCCCACCAAGTTTTTTGTTTTCGTTAAAAATACTTCACATATGAGGCATTCCACACCAAATGTCCAGCGAAAAAAAACACGTGTACCGTAAACTTCTGAATAGGTTACATGGATAGCCCTATATGGAACTTAAAAAATTTACGTTTTTGGTTTTTTAATTTTTCAAAAACTGGTCAAATATTGGAAAAATAGTCAAATTAGTGGCAAAAACGGAATGCACCAAAATCTTAAAAATTTACATTCTTATGTAGTTTTGTATGGGCTATCGATTAAATTTTTTTTTTTTTGAAAATTTTTCTGAACCCGTTCTGAAATTTTCCATTTTTTAAAAAAGTCAATTTATCAAAAATCCGGCCAGTTTTTTTTTTTTTAATTTTCTTAAAAGTTTAGATGTTTGTCAATCCTCACAAAAAAGTTCAGACACGCGATTTTAGTTTTTTCGAGAAAATCGCAAATGAATTTTAAATTTCATAACAATTTAGTAATTTTCTTGTTTTAACAGATCGTATGAGTAATATTTATGCTATTAATATTACTCATTCGCGACGTTAAAACAAGCAAATACAAGCAAATTACAAAATTGTTATGAAATTTAAAATTCAAATGCGATTTTCTCGAAAAAAAATGAAGAACGTGTTTCTGATTTTTTTTTGTGTGGATGGAAAAACATCTAAATTAAATAAAAAAAAAAAAGTTGCCGGATTTTTGATAAATTGACTTATTTAAAAAATGGAAAATTTCAGAACGGGTTCTGAAAATTTTCCAAAAAAAATTTTTAAATTATAGCCCATACAAAACTAGTATATAAGAATGTAAATTTTTGAGATTGTGATGCTTTCCGTTTTAATGTGATAAATATTAATCAAGGCAACTCGCCACAAATTTGACCATTTTTCCTATATTTGACCACGCCTCCTAAGTCCAGTTTTTGAAAATTTGAAAAACGAAAAACTCAATTTTCTTAGTTCGATATAGGGCTATCCAAACAACCTATTCAGAAATTTACGGGACACATGATTTTCTGTAGCGGGACATTTTGTGTGGAATGCCTCATATACAAAAAACTATAAACTAAATGAGAATTCAAAACATCAACAGAATAAAAAACAAATAAAAAAAATAATAAATTCTGATTAATTTTTATTAAAAAATAAAAATTAGCGGTATTCGCTCTTGGTAGCAAACTGCCCTTGCAAACCTTTCAAAGCTTGCAGATCTTGTATAAATACAAGAGTTTGCAAGACCACAACAACAAAATACATGAAATAAAAATATACAAGACTTTCATTTGTATGCAAGACAAAAACCCATAGCATATTCTGGCCTTTCAAACCTTTCAAGCTTACAATACTTAACATCTTTTAGTTTTTCCGGAAAACAATAAGAAAAATTAACAAACTTTAATATTTTGTGTAAAAAAAAAATAACAATAGATTTTTAGAACGAATTATAACAAAAAATAACCAAAAATTAGAACAACACAAATGAAAAAATTAATTATTTCATCTTCTTCTTGAACGCAGCACTGATGCCAATTATTATTCAAACAGAAAGTCGCTAAATCCTACTAAAAAAATCGCTAGAAAAGCGATTTTCGATAGAAAATAGCTATTTTGACAACAGCAGAATATACTAACAACAGCTGTTTGAAAACTCACAATAAAAACGAAAAAAAGACGCTTTGTAGCATAAAATCATAGCATTTAAACTACCCTTGCAAAAATTCTATCAAGAGCGAATACCGCTATTGTTTTATTCGACCTTTAAAATATTATATTTTGAGGATGTTTATTCTGGCTCGATGTCATTATTTTCTTTACTAATTAAAACCATGATATTCTCATAGCATAATTTTCAAGAAAATTATTTTTTTTTTTGTTTTAAATTTATTTATTCCCGAGTAAAAATAAACATATATTACAATATATAACTTGATACAAACAGAATAAATTATATATGATTACACATCCCTGAGATATTTTCTAAATTTTTTTAATGCAGTCATATGTAGTAATAAATAATTTAATCATGATTCGGATTAAAAGGTGTACGGTTGATATAATTATATAAAATCATATGAGGGTCAATACAAAATTTGTTTTTCTGTATAATTTAACATCCCGAGTAAAAAAGTTCATATATATTCATATAAAATTATATAAAGCCATCATATATAATCATATATAGTTTAATGCGAAAAATGAGTCGATAAAACGATATAAAAACTTATCAAATTTGATCAAATCTGATCAAATTTGATATAATTTTAATATAATTTTATATAGTTATATGCGAAAATTGGACCCTTTTTTGTATAAAATTGATGCAATTATATATAATTTAATATATTTATATATAAGAAAAAAATGTTTTCCCCCAAAACGCAAAAAATTGACAAAAAAAATTGTTTCCAGGACTTAAAAATTTTTAAAAATATTTTTACGACTTTGAAAATTTTAAAAAAAAAAACATCTCGACTTAGAAAAATTTTCAAAAGTTATATTAAATTATATGTAAAGGACTTAGATTTTTTTTTTTTTAATTTTACTCATATAAGATAACATATAATTTAAAAACAGTTGCATAAAGTTTTATATAAAATTTCTTCAAATATTTTGTTTTATCAAATTATATAAAAAAGAAGACAGAATTTTAAAGTTCATATGTAATTATATAAACGAACTTTAAATCATATGTTATTATATAAAAGTCCACATTTTCTGTTATATAATTTTATATAAGAAACAAATTAGAAGTGCAAATATATAAAATCACATATGATGCAACAAAAAATACATATAGTTTTACAAAATAATATATGTATATATAAAACTATATATAATTATATATGATCTTTTTTACTCGGGATAACATTATATTTAGCTTATTCTGTTCCATATAAAACTATATATGTTTCCAATTAACAAAAAATTTTCTAATTTTTTTAGGCAAACTATAAAAAAAATTTTAAAATGTTCCTAAACATTTCCTTGTTAGGGTTATGTATATCACCTATCTGGTTCGAAGCGAACCCAAACATTTTTTTTTTTGTTTTTGAAAATTATATGTTTGGTGAATGTATCGTTGAGCTGTGGTGTATCTCAACCCAAACCAAAAAACACCAGGATTTTATATGTTTTTGTTGAATTAGATCTAATTAGATCCACCAATATAAGGCAATGTCTGGTCAAAACTCGGATGAAATCAAAACATATTTTATACAAGTAGATCTTTTTTAATGCAAAAACATCCATCATTATTCGGATCAAATTGCGTATTAATATATATTGTGTCATATATCATTATATATTGCATCATATAAAAATTTTTACTCGTGTTATTTATATTTATTTTGTGCACAAACGACTTGTCCTTAGACTCGTTTGCTACTTTGTAGTAATCGTTTCTTTTTTTTTGCTAAATAATCTTGACAATGGAATTTGACAAATTCCGAAACACGTGTCGATTAAGTCTTGCAAAAATGACCAACATAAATAAATTTAAAACAAAAAAAAAAATAATTTTCTTGAAAATAATTCTATGAGAATATCATGGTTTTAATTAGTAAAGAAAATAATGACCTCGAGTCAGAAAAAAACATCCTCAAAAAAAAAAAAAAAATAATATTAAATTTGTATTAAATTATTAACAAAAATTTTTTTTTCAATTTTTGAGTAAATTTTCAATTGCGTTAATTAATTAAAATAATGAAGATGCCTGCAATTTTATAAAGGGAACTCTCAGCAGTATGTCAGGGGAGATTGTTTTGCCGACTGGGCGAAATTGTGGGATTTAGTTAGGAATGCGTCATATTCTTTCATAATATTGGGTAACCTAATGTTTTTTTGGGTCTTAAGAAGAGAAGGACCTACATCTAGCGAAGATAAATAATAAAAAATTTTTAAATAACAGATTCATGTTCAGGAGGCCAAAAAACTTTAAAAACTGCATTTTAAAAACCACTTAGAGTAGTGTAATATACTTAATCGTAGTCTGTAAGGAATTTGTATTTCCATTTACTAAATAAATGAAATAATAATTACCATGTTTAGACAAATACAAATAATCAATTTATAATTATGCAATATGTTAACCATTAAATGATAATCTTAACTAATCTAAATAAGTAGTACCCTTTTTTTATAAACAACATTAATAAAAAAATATGTACTTAAAAAGTTAAGTGCACCATTTAAACCAATCTGGCTGGTGGTAAGAGAAAAATGTTTTAACACTTGATTTTATTTATTCACTTATTCATTTATTTGTCTTTTTTTTTTGTATTTCAAATATTCTTTTTTTGTTTCTGTATTATTTTGTCTTTTTTTTTTTTTAATGTACACAAGTACTACAAACTGCAATAAAGTAACGGAAGGAAACATAAAATCTGTTCCATTAATCACAACAAAAATGCAACAGGATACATGAAAAATCATACATTAAATACACACACATTCAAACATGGCACAGTGTTACTGTTAATAAACATTTGTTAACCATTATACGACTGAAAACGCTGAAGCATATTTGAAATTAAATTTGGGTTCCTAAAGAATCGTCATAGTTTTTGATCCGAAAATGTTTGTCCGTTTCGTTATACCTTCCTAACTTGCTTAGTTTTTGAGATATGTGAATTAAGGGGACCACTGAGGTCTTGAGAATTCAAATAACTTGATTACTTTAAAAAAATTACTCGTAGAGCTTTTGAGCTGTCTTGTTCTACATGTTAAGAGCTACAAAATGCTTTTGAGCTTTTTGCTGTGCTGGCAAATATTTACCGAGATATGAGCATTATAAAATTTTCGGGAATGCCAACTTTTTTAAATCCAAAGTTAGGACCCATTAGGGTCCACACATGTGAAAAGAACCAGCAATACTATGAAGAACCAAAGAACCATTTTGTTCAATATGCCTTTGTTTTTCAAATATCGTCATTTTAAGTTGTTTGAAAAAAAAAAATATCCCCAAGTTATAAAAATTTTACTAAAAAAGGGGAAAAAATTTCCTCAAATTTAAGAAGATAAATATGTAGAAAATTACGTCCTAAAACTAAAGAAGGGCAATGTGTCTTAAAAATAAAGATTTTTTTATATATACCCACACAGAAAGAAATAAAAAAAAAATTTGAGTAAATTTTTAATACTATTGAGTAAAAAATTACTCAATTTTCCACCAGTAAACGATTTAATAGTATTGAGTAAATTTTTAATAAAAATTTATTAAATGTTTGCCAAAAAAATTTGAGTAAATTTTTAATTGACACTATTAAGTGCAGGAACAGAACAAGAAGCACCACCTTTTAAAAACAGAACAAGTTTTATTTCACATCGGCGCCGGCCACCGGTTTAAACTGCCAAACCGTATGGAAAAAGTCGTGCCGGGCTTATTCTGTTTCTACTCTAAAAAAACAAAGTTTAAAAAAATTTCATATTTTTTTACAAAGAAAAAAAACATGTTTTTTCAAACTTTACCAAATATATTTTTGTCTTAAAGACATAAAAAAATTTTATAAATATGATTACAAACTTTCATGTATATATACAAAAAACTATAAACTAAACGAGAATTAAAAAAACTAAGAAAATTCCAAAAAAAATTAAAAAAGCTATTAAATTCTTATTAAATTATTTACTCAATTTGTTTTTAAATTTTTGAGTAAATTTTTAATTGCGTCAATTAAAAAATTACTCAAAACTTTTTTTAAATTTAAACAAGTGATTACTCAAATTGTTTTTCCCCATATTTTTTTCTGTGCAGGCAGAAAAATACAAACGGGCCAGTACAGCTAAAGTACTTTGCACGGTAGTACAAGTACTGCCAACTTTCTTATATAAGTACTGCGTAAGTACGAGATATATAACACCGTTGCAATATAGTGCCGTAGGTTCTCAAAGCTCTGGCAAAGTACCTTAAAACCAATAATATATTGCTGTGGCAGCGCTTCAAAAACAAAAATTGGGGTGGTTTCCCAGCATTTAAAAAAAATTCTAGAGAGTTTTAGAAGAATTTGTGGTGGAATCCAATGTTTTTTTTAGAGAAGGTATTAATCTATGGCCTTGAAATATATTTTTTTTTTTAAGTTATACCATTGAATGGGAACCTTTTCAATTTAATGTGTTGGCTTTTTGCTGCGATATGCCAGCCCTAGCTTACATTAAATGTTGCAAAAGTTATGTTGGTTAATATTCTAACAAAAATTGTACAAAAGTAATGCCAAAGCACTTTTAAGGTTGTAATTTGAAACGTTGGCAAAGCGCTTCAGTTTACAAAAAATAAGTGTTTTGGCAGTACTTTTTTTTTTGTACCGCTGGCAATTTCTGCGTGGGTATTTAGGGAAAATTTCTTTGGCGATAAGAATTTCTTCCATGTATACTAGGGCGGCAGCTATTTTGCAAAACTTCGAATTTTAAGTACTGCACCCCTAATTTTTCGAGGTCAAAGGTCAAACACACGAAAATATAAATATTTTGATGAAAAACGTTGAATAAATGATATTCTGTTTTGAATATATTGTTAAAAAGTGGTACACGAGTTGTTTTTAGTATAAGAAGATATACTAAAAATTTGTGGGTTTTCAAAAATTAACCCTTGTAACCCTTTGGGGGTCAAAATGACCCAATATTTACAAAATGACCCCTAAAACACGAAAATCAGCCCCAATTTTCAAATTTTATTAAAATAAACCAATGGAAAACGATATTTATATTCTATTCTATCATAAATTCTCAGATATGAAATACTGTCTTTCTAGGATGTCATTAACCCGTTTCATGGTAAGACCAAAAATTTTGCATTATATTTGGGGTGGTTCTCAAAACTGATATTTTGATTTTTTCAAAATTTTCTTAAACAAAATTAAGAAAAATGCTGAAAAAAACACAGAATCTTATAAAATATATGTTAACATATTAAAAAAAAAAATTTTGGGGGATATTCCTCGGATAGTTTGGCGGGGGCATCAATTTAAACTCAGCGGATTTCGAGGAAAATGCCTTTTTTGCCCACAATTTACTCAATATGAAAAAATTTGGTAAATATTTTAAAATTTCACAAAGTAAGGGCCATAAATTATTAAACACAATGTTAGACTTCAACCCTAAACGTCTTTGTAAAATGCAATAATATTAACCCGGTTTTTATTCGGGTCAAAGGTCAAATTTGGGATATTTATAGTTTTTTTTTAGAAAAAGGCACCTTAATATGAAATATTTATTTCGATTTTTTATAATACTTGGTATAATTATTGTACGAGTTCAGAAAAATAATTTTTAATTTTTTTTTTTTAATTAACCTATAAATGAACATGGGTCAAAATGGCCCACCACGTTAAAATTTCTTAAAATAGATTTTTATTTTTTTCGATTTCTATAAAACTTGTTATAATTTTTGTACGATGTCAGAAAAATAATTATTTGATTTTTTTTGATTAACCCATAAATGAACATGGGGTCAAAATGACCCAGCACATTAAAAATGTGCATGTTATACCAAGATTTCTATAAAACTTGGTATAACCATTGTGCTAGGTCAGATAATTTTTTTTTTAATTAACCCATAAATGAACAACGGGTTAAAATGACCCAGCGTGTAAAAAAATCTTTGCATAAAATATTTTTTTTTCGACTTTTTTATAAAACTGAATGAATTTAACTATTGTGCAAAGTCAGAAAAATAACTCTTTTTAAAAATAAGACTTTTCATAAAAAAGTCGAAAAAAAAAATATTTTATGCAAAGACTTTTTTTTTAACATGTTGGGTCATTTTAACCCGTTGTTCATTTATGGGTTAATTAAAAAAAAATATCTGACCTAGCACAATGGTTATGCCAAGTTTTATAGAAATCTTGGTATAACCAGCACATTTTTAATGTGCTGGGTCATTTTGACCCCATGTTCATTTATGGGTTAATCAAAAAAATCAAATAAATATTTTTCTGACCTCGCATAATAATTAACAAGTTTTATAGAAATCGAAAAAATAAAAAACTATTTTATGAAATTTTAACGTGTTGGGCCATTTTGACCCCATGTTCATTTATGGGTTAATTTAAAAAAAAATCAAATAATTATTTTTCTGAACTCCTACAATAATTATACCAAGTTTTATAAAAAATCGAAATAAATATTTTATATTTAGGTGCCTTTTTATAAGAAAACTCTAAATATCACAAAATTTTACCTTTGACCCGAATAAAAACCGGGTTAATATTATTCCATTTTCCTTAAACGTTTAGGGTTAACGTCTAACATTGTTTTTAACACAGAAAAAAATATGGGGAAAAACAATTTGAGTAATCACTTGTTTAAATTTAAAAAAAGTTTTGAGTAATTTTTTAATTGACGCAATTAAAAATTTACTCAAAAATTTAAAAACAAATTGAGTAAATAATTTAATAAGAATTTAATAGCTTTTTTAATTTTTTTTTTGGAATTTTCTTAGTTTTTTTAATTCTCGTTTAGTTTATAGTTTTTTGTATATATACATGAAAGTTTTTAATCATATTTATAAAATTTTTTTATGTCTTTAAGCCAAAAATATATTTGGTAAAGTTTGAAAAAACATGTTTTTTTTCTTTGTAAAAAAATATGAATTTTTTTTAAACTTTGTTTTTTTTTAGAGTAGAAACAGAATAAGCCCGGCACGACTTTTTCCATACGGTTTGGCAGATTAAACCGGTGGCCGGCGCCGATGTGAAATAAAACTTGTTCTGTTTTTAAAAGGTGGTGCTTCTTGTTCTGTTCCTGCACTTAATAGTGTCAATTAAAAATTTACTCAAATTTTTTTGGCAAACATTTAATAAATTTTTATTAAAAATTTACTCAATACTATTAAATCGTTTACTGGTGGAAAATTGAGTAATTTTTTACTCAATAGTATTAAAAATTTACTAAAATTTTTTTTTTATTTCTTTCTGTGAATAATTTATGGCTCTTACTTTGAAAAATTTTAAAATATTTACCAAATTTTTCCATATTGAGTAAATTGTGGACAAAAAATTAATTTTCCTCGAAATCCGCTGAGTTTAAATCGATGCCCCCGCCAAACTATCCGAGTGATATCCCCCAAAATTTTTTTTTAATATGTTAAAATATATTTTATAAGATTCTGTGGTTTTTTCAGGATTTTTTTTTAATATTGTATAACAAAATTTTGAAAAAACCAAAATATCAGTTTTGAGAACCACGCCAAATATAATGCATATTTTTGGCCTTACCATGAAACGGGTTAATGACATACTAGAAAGACAGTATTTCATATCTGAATATTTATGATAGAATAGAATATAAATATAGTTTTCCATTGGTTTATTTTAATAAAATTAGAAAATTGGGACTGATTTTCGTGTTTTAGGGGTCATTTTGTAAAAATTGGGTCATTTTGACTCCGAAAGGCTTACAAGGGTTAATTTTCGAAAACCCAAAAATGTTTAATATATCTTCTTATACTGAGAGAATTTGTATACCTCTTTTAAACAATATATTCAATAAACAACACCATTTATTCAATGTTTTTCATCAAAATATGAAAAAAAATTTTGGTGTCTTTGACCTTTTACCTCGATGCGCCTCGTGCTAACGTTGTCGATTTGGCTGAAATTTTTAGGCCAAATGTAAAAAAAATTAGGGGTGCTCTCCTTGAAATTCGAAGTTTTGCAAAATAGCTGCCACCCCAATGTATATATTAGGGAATTCCATTTAAGGAAAATAGTGGACTATTAAACAGTACATGAACTATATTTTCTTACACTAAAAAAAAATAAACTGGTAAAACGCCTGGTAAAATGCCTTGTAATCCCGTTCTACCAATATTTAACAATTTTCTTTGTTTTTTAACAAAAAATCTTGTACTTTGCTCAAACGAGAACTACAGTTTTATTGGTAATTTTACAAGTTTATTTTCGTAATTGTATTATACCATTTTGAAAGGTTATTTTACAAAAAAAAAAACTGTAATTTTACAACAAAGTTTTTATTACGAGGATTCTAGTTGAATTACAAAAAAAAAAATATTTTAAAAAAATTTATGTTATACGAGGATTTATGTTGTTTAACAAAAAAAATACAATTTTTTTTTTATTGAAAAATATTTAAAAAAAAAGTTTACAAAACTTTGAAAAATTTATTACGAGGATTCTAGTTAATTTACAAAAAAAAAGTTATTTTACAAAAATGATTTTATTACGACGATTTATGTTGTTTAACAAAAAAAAAATTTTTTTGTTGTAAATTTACCATTTTGGTTTGTAAATTTACCATTTTTTAAACATATTTACCATTTTTTCTTGTAAGTTTACCATTTTTTTTTTATTTTTCCGGTTTTAAAACAATTTTTTTACCAATAAAATTGGTTATTTTACCAATTTTTTGCGCATTCAAAACTACGAGGAAATCCTCGTAATTTTACGAGAATTTTACCTATCTCCTATTTTACGAGAATAGCCTCGTAAAATCACGAGATTTTTTGGTAACTTTACAAGTTTTTTTTTTTTAGTGTACCAGTTAAGAAAATTTGTTAAACGCCTGGTAAAATGCCTTGTAATCCCGTTCTACCAATATTAAACAATTTTCCTTGTTTTTTAACAAAAAATCCTGTACTTTGCTCAAACGAGAACTACAGTTTTATTGGAAATTTTACAAATTTATTTTCGTAATTGTATTCTACCATTTTGAAAGGTTATTTTACAAAAAAAAAATGTAATTTTACAACAAAGTTTTAATTACGAAGCTTCTAGTTGATTTGCAAAAAAAAACTGTTATTTTACAAAAATTATGTTATACGAGGATTTATGTTATTCAACAAAAAAAAATTTTTTTTTGTAAATTTTCTATTTTTTTTTATTAATTTTCCAAGTCCCTTGAAAAATATTTACAAAAAAAAGTTGACAAAATTTTGAAAAATTTATTACGAGGATTCTAGTTAATTTACAAAAAAAGAAGTTATTTTACAAAAATGATTTTATTACGACGATTTATGTTGTTTAACAAAAAATTTTTTTTTTGTAAATTTACCATTTTAGTTTGTAAATTTACCATTTTTTAAACATATTTACCATTTTTTCTTGTAAGTTTACCATTTTTTATTTTTCCGGTTTTAAAACAATATTTTTACCAATAAAATTGGTTATTTTACCAATTTTTGGCGCATTCAAAATTACGAGGAAATCCTCGTAATTTGACGAGAATTTTACATACCTCTTATTTTACGAGAATGGCCTCGTAAAATCACGAGGTTTTTTGGGAACTTTACAAGGTTTTTTTTTTTGAGTGTAGGAGAAAAAAAAAATTACCGGGACGAAAAACTTTTTTTGCCATACAAAAAATCTCAGTTTAACGCATCATCTATAAATATTCAAAATTTTCGTGCATTCAGTCTAGTACTTATTGAATTATTTCGAAAAAAAAATATTCGTAAATCCTGCACTGTGCATAGTTGGGGAAAAATATGATGGATATAGTCACAGCGAACGTAATTCACCATTTGTTGGTGGGGTGGTTATTTTCAGCCTGGTGATGGTGAATGTTTTCAAACACGAGTAGTGGAGTGACTGAATAAGTAGTTAGTGGCACAAGTGACTCTGATGAACAATGAATGGTTCCATTATATGCTCGAATGTATTTTCATATCTTTTCATTATGATTTTGTTTTTTTTTTTATTTTTGTCGTTTTTATATTTTATCTTTATAAAGGAACAGACAAGAGGCTGCATGATGACTATGGATAGGGTTGCCATCCGTCCTCTTTTCCCCGGACACCGTCCCCTTTTTTTTAGGGCGTCCGGGGCAGTCCTACTTCTTTTTTAGAAAGTGTCCGGGGTTGTCCTACTTTTTGCACTTTACCCGATAACATTTTTTTTATTACTTTTAAACTTTTGAATTATTTTCATCGCCATATTTTCGCTTATCAGCAGTAATGTCAACTTTTTGAGAACAAAACGCACAAAAATTAAAAAAAAAACGCTTCAAATTAATTATATTTCGAGTAAAAATTCACTCTAGGTAGTGCGAAAATAACTACGTTAGCATCAATTCTTATCAGCTGTTGTGTGTCTTAAAGTTTGCTCTCCGAAAAAAGATTTGTATATCAAAAATTTCCATTACAAATTAAAAAAAAAATAATAATTTTAAGAAAATTCCTTTGAATTTCCAAAAATTCCATTTGTATTTCAGAAATTTCCAATTGTATTTCAAAAGTTTCCAGTTGTATTTTAAAATTTTCTAAATGCTTTTCAGAAAAATCCGTTTCAGAAATTTCCAATTAAATTTAAAAAATTTCCATTTATGTTTCAAAAATGTCTAAATGCTTTTCAGAAAATTCCAATTAAATATATTTCAAAAATTTATATTTCTATTAAAAATTTTTCAAATGCTTTGCAGAAAATTTTGATATACAAATAAAATTTTTTTAAAAGCATTTAGTTAATTATATTTTGAGTAGGTTTTTTTCTAGCTCGAGGTCATTAAAACTATGATAATCTCATATAATAATTTTCAAGAAAAAAATTTTCTGTTTTAAATTTATTTATGTTGGTCATTTTTTGCAAGACTTAATCGACACGTGTTTCGGGATTTGTCTAATCCCATTGTCAAGATTATTTAGCAAAAAATAAAAACCCTGTACTACAAGTAGCAAAGGGTCTTTAATGACAATCGTTAATGATCAAACTAAAATAAAAATACATATTCGACTCTATTTCCATTGGGAATTAGAAGACGAAAATTGTACCATCGTAGTAAGGGCACGATCATCATCCCGAAACACGTGTCGACAAAGTCTTGCAAAAAATTACCAACATAATAAATTTAAAACAGAAAAATAATTTTCTTGAAAATTATTATATGAAAATATCATAGTTTTAATTAGTAAAGGAAATAATGACCTCGAGCTAGAAAAAAACCTACTCAAAATATAATATTTTAAAGGTCGAGTACAACAATTTTTATTTTTTAATAAAAATTAATCAGAGTTTGAACATTTAGATAATTTTTAAATAAAAATGGACATTTCTGAAATACAATTGAATTATCTAAAATTCCAATTGAATTTATTTAAATTCAATAGTAATTTTCTTAAAATCATTGAGAAAATTTTGAAATGGAAATGTTTAAAATACAAATGGAATTTTCTGAAATCCATTTAGGAAATTTTGAATTACAAATAGAAGATTCTGATATACAAATAAAATTTTTGAATTATAATTGGACATTTTTTTAAATTAACCAAACATTTTTGAATTAAAAATGAATATTTCTCATATATAATTGGAAATATAGTTAAGCATTTTTTAAAATTTAAAATTTTTGAAATATAATTGGTACTTTCTGAAATAAAATTGGAAGATTTTCTTTTATGTATTTTTGTGATTTTTTTAGTGGAAATGAAAATTGTTTCCTTAAAAAAATGCATTTTTTTTGCATATTGTGTCGCGAAGTTTACTTTTTTTAAATTAATTTTTTAAAAAAAATTGTCCTCTTTTTTGGGTCAAATGTCCTCTTTTTTTGAGGTTGGCGTCCTCTTTTTCTCAAAATGGAAATGGCAACCCTAACTATGGATGACGGTGATAATAATGATGAAAGCGATGAGAAAGTAATAATGTTTTGCACAGTAAAGTACTTGCTAAAAGAAATATAAAATCAGAGGGTGGTTTCAAATGCGAAAAAAAAAGAAATATCAACAATTTGTTGCAATTTTCTGCGATGTTGTACATGATTATAAATTTATTTTGTAAAATTAAGATTAATGTTGTTGTTGTGGTTACAGTAGATGTTCACAAATTAGAGTTGTGGGATACATATTAGAATTTGCCATAAATAAGAATCTGAGTTTTTATGTCGTACACAGAAAAAAATAAAAAAAATATTTGAGTAAATTTTTAATACTATTGAGTAAAAAATTACTCAATTTTTCACCAGTAAACGATTTAATAGTATTGAGTAAATTTTTAATAAAAATTTAATAAATGTTTTAAAAAAAATTTGAGTAAATTTTTAATTGGCACAATTAAAAATTTTCTCAAAATTTATATATATTTTTTTTTTTTTAAGTTTAAAAAAGTTTTGAATTTTTTTGCAAAATAAACAAAAAATTAGTTTTTTCAAACTTTACCAAACATATTTATGTCTCAAAAACATAAGAAAATTTTATAAAGACGATTACAAACTTTCATATACATATACAAAAAACTATAAACTAAACGAGAATTCAAAAAACTATGAGAGTTAAAAAAAATAAATAAAAAAATATATTAAATTTTTATTAAATTATTTACTTAAATTGTTTTTAAAATTTTTAAGTAAATTTTTAATTGCGTCAATTAAAAAATTACTCAATTTTTGTTTTTAAATTTAAATAAGTGATTACTCAAATTTGTTTCCTCCATATTTTTATCTGTGTAGTATTGTTTTCGTGCAAAAAAAAAAAAAATTTTAACCAATGTTTTTAATTGTCAAATAATTTTATCGATTTACTCACTTATAGGTATATTAAGAAAGCATTGATTAAAAAAATGTGAGTGAGTGATAATTGGGTGATTTCATTGTTAGATCCAATAACTCTAGTTTACAGAAAATTTAATCCACAATAGTTTGCATTTAATTTCCATGTAAGATGTCGAAACTGAATCCAGAAAAGGAAGTCCAAAGTTTCAAAAGTAGAACACTTAAAATATTGCTAACTTTTTAAATTTTCAAATCTTTTACAAAATCGGTTTTACTAAAATTAAAATCTCTCCGGAACAAATCAGTGGATTTAATTTCTTTGGTTTCAAATTAAAGGTAACACAGCATGACAAAAGTGACCACTATTTAAAACAAACAAGAGGTATGCCCATCGTTTCTATATATTTGAAACATGTCGATTACAAGGGCGTACTCCGTTTTTCGATGTGTAGTACAAATTTCGTGCAAAATGTCAAAAAAAATTAAAAAAACGGCTGGATTTTTTTTTTTTTTTTCAAAGTTAATGAATTTCAAATTTTTTGGCACAGAAAACAATGGTTTTTTATAATTTATAAATTAAATATTAGAAAAATGGTAAAATTTGTGTCGAGTTCCCTTAATTAAATATTTATCAACTTAAAACAAAATGCACCACAATCTCGAAAATTTACATTTTTTTATAGACCATCGATCAAATATATTTATTTTGACAAATTTTCAGAACCCATTCTGAAAATTTTAATTTGTTAGGTGAGGATCCACGGGGGCAAAAGGAAATTTCCAGCCCCCCAAACCGAATTCGAAAGAAATAAAAGGAAAAAGCAAAAGAAAAACAAATATAAAAGTTAAATTCGACTTGGCCGAATCTCCACAATGCCCTTTTTAAAGGATAGTAAATTTTTTAATGTGAAAAAATTAACAATTTTCATTAGAAATATTTTATTTTGAGTAAAAAACCTTTTTTTTTTTGTCATTTAAAAAAAAAATAATTTACTAAGTCTTTTTTTTTGAGTGTAAAATTTTTTTCGAGTGTATTTTTTTTTTTTTTTTGTTGTAAAAATATTTCTGAGTGACAAAAATACTCTGTAAAGTAATTTTGTGGCTTAGCATTGTTTTTAAAGCTTGTTTTTTAAAACTCGGGGTTTTCAACACGTGAATTTTAGATGAAACCAATCTGAAATTCAGGGGTTTTGCTTATAACTTTTGAACCACTAGACCGATTTCGCTAAGGTTTAAATCGAACTGGGCCAGAGGAACGGTAAATATATATGCCACACTTCAGCATCCTAAGAATGGTCGTTCGAAAGTTGCCGTGTGTTTCATCTCGTAATTTCGCAAGAAACCCTTGCCGAAATTCACTCTAACAAAAAATTCAAAATCAGTTTTTTTACTGATTCTGGATTTATTTTTATCAACATACACTTCTCCACAAAAAATAAGGGCTGCATCACAAAATTTTAGCCAAATTCATTAAAAAACAACAAAGTTTAACAAATTTAAAATATCATTCAAATCAGTTTTTTGCTTCTCCTGTAAAATTAATAAAATGTTATTTAGGGCCTTTTGCATTTTAGGTGAGGCATTTTATGAGGTCCTAAACAAATATTTCGAGGTGTTACAAACGGAATGACAAACTTATATATACCCTCTATCACTAGACTGGAGGGTATAAAAATAGTAAAGGAAAGAAGAGGAAAGGCGACGGAAAAAGGAAAGTGAAAATGAAAGAATTCTGAGAATTTTTTCTATGAAAAATGTTTAAGAATCTTAAAATATTTCTAAAGGAAAAATGTTTCGAATTGTTAGAATTTTTCTATATGATAAAAGTCTGGGAATATTAAAATTTTTCTTTACATTAGAAAAAATAATAATAGGAATTTTTTAGACAAAAACTGTGGAAATTTTTCTATAAGAAAAATTTAAGAACTTTTTTATAGGAATAATTTGGGAATATTTTTTAGAAGTTTTAAGGAAAAATCTAAAAATTATTCTATTAAAAAAAAATTAAGAATTTTTCTAAAAAAAAAGAATCTGACAATTTTTTATAGGAAAAATCTCACAATTTTTTATAGAAAAAATCTCACAATTTTTTTATAAGTAAAATCTCACAATTTTTTTTATAGAAAAAATCTCAAAATTTTTTTATAGGAAGTCTAAGAATTTTTTTTTAGGAAAAATCTGATGATTCTTCAGATTGCACTATGGTTCTAAATGCATTTTTTTTGCAGAAATTAAAAAAAAAAATTAACAAATTTCCAATAGCTTATACAGTTTCTCAATGGCACACTCCAAACAATTAAGAAAGTATAATGAAAAAAATTGATGGCAATACTGTCAGTCTGCCAGGGTTTCAAAGTTGATAGTTTTAAGGCGTATTATTAAATCGGGATCAAAACCATATTGCAATTATACTAACAGCCAGGCGCGGATCCAGGAATTTCATTTGGGGGGGGAGATTTTTTTTTTCAAAAAAAAAATTTATGGGATCGGAAAGCAATGAAGTTTGGTTTGCTGGGGGGGGGGGGGGGGTGGTGTAAAACAAAGGAAAAAAAACATAAGGAAAATCTATAGCCAGCCAGTCCCAACTGTGAATAGACACGTTAACTTAACTATAAAAATTCATATTTTTCTAAACAAAAATTTATGCTAAAACTCCAATATTAAAAAAAAAAAAATTTAACAAAGTATTACTTTTTTTATCAATTCCCTTCACAAAATTTCGCAGATGTTGATACATTTTTATTACAGAAAAACACTTAGATTTTAAAATATCTCTCATATAGAAAAATCACCAATTTCTGAGATATTTTCTTTTATAAAAATGTTCAGATTCTAAACTTTGATAAAAAAAGTTATTTAATTCTTAGATCATATTTTCTGTTGCAAAACTTTCAGATTCAACATTTTCTTATGTCACAGATTTCTAAACTTTTTTCTATAGAAATAATCTGAGATTCTGAGATATTCTTTCTACAAAAAAATTCTAAATTCTGATTCTCATATTTAAAAGTAATTCTCAGATTCGTAGTAAGTAATTCTCTATTTCGTATACAAAAATTTTCAGATCCTGAAATATATTTTGTAAAAGAAAATTATCAAATACTAAATAATTTTCGGTTTCTAAAACATTTTATGAAGAAATTTTGATACACTTTTCTAAAAACTAAATCTTAAATTTTATAGCATTCTTTAATAGAAAAATTTTACGGTTTTAATGCCATCTAATGTTTTTTAAGACAATTTCTAAGATTCTTGAACAATTTTTTATAGAATAATTATTATTATTAGAAAAACTTAAATATTTAGAGACACATTTCCTGTAGAAAAATTCCCGGGATTTTCCAACAGAAAAACTTTCATCAGAAAAATCTCCAACAGAAAAATTTCAATCTGAAAGATTTTTTATACAAAAAAAATCTCTCAAAAAAATAATCGGTTTTGATAAACTCTTCGTATAGAAAAATTAGCAGATCTAAAAGATATATTAAACAGAAAAAAAATATATTTCCTTATAGAACAACTCAGATTCTGAGCATTATGTCTGTAAAAATCTTTCCGATTCTGAGATTTTTATTTTTTTAAGTTCTTGCAGAATCTGAAACATTTTTTCTAAGGAAAAATTCTTAGTTGCTGAGGAATTTTTCCTAAAGAAATCTTATAAGATATTTTTCTAAAATTTTTAGATAATTATTCAATCAAAAAATTCTTATATTCAGAAACAAATAATTATCAAAACATTTTCTAAAAATGAAGTCTGAAATTCTGAGACATTTTTCGATAAAAATATAATACTTTTTCCTTAGAAAATGATAAGGAAAGTTATTCGGTTAGAAAATGTACACGACTTTTTTTTAAGTTTTTCACATGAATTTTTAATTCCGAAACATTTTATCCCAAGGATATAAAAAAAATCCGTAGGATGGAGGCTGTGTGTGCTGACGTAAATCACACTGTGCAACAATTTGAAGGTCATGGTCTGGGGGGTGGACCAAACCAAGACAGAATGATAGTATTTGGTTAGTATAGTAAAACCCCCATAGGGTTTGGAGCTGTGTGGGTACAGTCAATTTTTATGGCCCACTGAAATTTTTATTTTTTTTCCAAAGGGGTTTGAGAAAATTCGATAAAAATGAAGTTTATATTAATCTGAGCCTAAAATTGAACTCAGATGGCTTCAGTAGAATTTGATGGGGATTCCTTTTTTAAAATATATTAACCCTCTATCTGCCCTGTTTTTGGGTCATTTAAGTCCTTTTTTCAAGAAATGACTCAAAAGTCTCATAATATATGCGTTTAAAGGGTTAAAATATTCTACGAATATTTTGCTCATCAAATTTCACTTGGGGTCTTCACTGGCGGAAAGTTCGACCGGTCTACATAAAATGCCCAAAAATTTAAAATTGTAAAGTCTAATTCATTTTTCATATTTATGGCAGAAACTGTTTACGATTGTAAGCAACAAATATAGGATATTAGTCTGGGGGTTGGACCCTTCCAACTGAGGATGATAGTATTTGGTTAGTATAGTAAAACCCCCAAAGGGTTTGGCACTGTGTGGGTACAGTCGATTTTTATGGCCCACTGAAATTTTTATTTTTTCCCTAAAGGGGTTTGAGAAAACTTGAGAAAAATAAAGTTTATATTAATCTGAGCCTAAAATTGAACTCAGGTATCTCCTGTAGAATTTGATGGAGATTATTTTTCTAGAATATATTAACCCTCTATCTGCCTTGTTTTGGGTAAGTTTAGTCCTTATTTTAAGGAAGGACTTAAAAGTCTACTAAGATATGAGTTTAAAGGGTTAAAATATTCTAGGATTATTTTTTGCATCAAATTTCACTAGGGGTCTTGACAGGCGGAAAGTTAAACCGGCCGGTTTCTGATATATATGCTGGAAACTTTTTACGATTGTATGCAACATATATAGGATAATGGTCTGGGGGTGGACCCTTGCAGCACAGGATGACAGTATTTGGTTAGTGCAGTAAAATCCCAAAAGGGCTTGGCGATGGGTGGGTATAGTAGGTTTTTATGGCCCACTGATTTGTTGTTTTATTTGTCCAAAGAGGTTTAAAAAACGAAAAAGAATAAAATTTATGTTACTCTGAACCTAAAATTTAACTCACATGTCTACAGTAGAGTTTAATTGGTACAATTTTTCTAGAATACATTTAACTTCTATCTCCACTTTTTAGGTCATTTTAGTCCTTTTGTTAAGAAATGACAAAAAAGTCTTCTTAGATTTGCTTCAAAAGGGTTTGACGAATGTTTTTTCATCCAATTTAAAGACAGAAAGTTTTGCCAGCTTACCAAAAACACCAAAAAAGGGACTCTAGTTTTATTAGTTTTTCATATTTAGGCCACCCAAATGGCTTGGCGCTGTGTGTTGTAAAACCCTTTTAAAGAAAATCTAAGGAGACTTTTTTGTCATTTCTTAACAAAAGGACTAAAATGACCCAAAAAGTGGAGATCGAGGGTTAATCAATTATAGAAAAATTATACCCATTAAATTGTACTGAAAACACCTGAGTTCAATTTTAGGCTCAGAGTAACGTAAGCATTTGTTTTTTCGTTTGTATAAACATCTTTGGACAAATAAAACAACAAATCAGTGGGCCATAAAAACCTACTGTACCCACCCAGCGCCAAGCCCTTTGGGGATTTTACTGCACTAAACAAATACTGTCATCCTGTGCTGGAAGGGTCCACCCCCCAGACAATTATCCTATATTTGTTGCATACGATCGTAAGCAGTTTCCAGCATATATATCAAAAATTAATAAGACTTTACAATTTTTAATTTTTAGACATTTTCTACAGACCGGTTTAACTTTCCGTCTGTGAAGACCCCTAGTGAAATTTGATGAACAAAATATTCCTAGAATATTTTAACCCTTTAAACGCATATCTTAGTAGACTTTTAAGTCATTCCATAAAAAATGGACTAAAATGACACAAAAACAAGGCAGATAGAGGGTTAATATATTCTAGAAAAATAATCCCCATAAAATTCTATTGAAGCCATCTCAGTTCAATTTCAGGCTCAGATTAATATAAACTTCATTTTTATAGAATTTTCTCAAACCCCTTTGGGAAAAAAATAAAAATTTCAGTGGGCTATAAAAATTGACTGTACCCACACAGCGCCAAAACCTTTGGGTGTTTTACTATACTAACCAAATACTATCATTCTGTCTTGGTTTGGTTCACCCCCCAATTTCTCTGTTGCACAGTGTCATCAGCACACATATACCTCTCCAAAGGATTTTTATACATCTTGGTCATTTTCTTTCGATCCTTGTTCCTTTCCTTTCCCTTCCCTTTTTCCTTTTCTTTTTTCTTTCCATTTTTTTCTTTTTCCTTTCTTTTCCTTTCTCTCTTTTTTTCTTTTGAAATCGTTTTGGGGGGGGGGAGAAATCCCATTCTCCCCCCCCCCCCCCTGGATCCACGCCTGCTAACAGCAAATGGGAAAAAATATAATTATAAAAAGGCTAAAAAGGAAAATTTAAGCCCAAGGAAAGTAGTTCTTATTAAAAACTCCAATTTGTAATTCCATGCATCTTTGGCGTTAATCTTGGCGGTTGCGGTTTTAAGGATTTTGAAACCAAAATAGCCTATATCTTTCGCGTACAAAAAGTTGTGTTTGGGCACGAACTTGCATGAGTCTTTAAATGTGAAAGTGTTTTCTAGATGGTCTATTTAATACTAAAATTAACATCTAGCCAGCATTTTTCGGCAAACTCTCACAATTGCCATTTGAGTTTAGCACAAATTTCGGCAAAATTTTCGGTTTTTTGCGAGACACATCTTTAAATTTTTTTTAACTGTAATTTTTTTGGCTTTAGCCGAGCTAACTGACTACTAGAAATATATTATGGTTGATAATTTTTTTAAAAAAATTGCGAAAATTTTTTTTTTTTTTTTAAAGTCGTTCTTTAATTGCGTTAAGAGTAAAAAAACCATTCCAGATTCAAAACTAGCGACGTTGCTTAATTTTTGGAATTAATGCCAAAAAAATTGATTTGGAACCATAGTGGATTGGTAAAAAGGAGAGGAAAATTATGTGAGAATATTTTTATAAAAATATGTTCAAAATCCTAAAATTTTTCTTTACGAATCTTAGAATTTTTACATTCAAACAGTTTTAGAATCTTTAAATTTTTCTACAGGAAAAATAAGAGCATTTTCATTAGGGAAAATTTAATCTTTTAAAAAAGTGTATTAGGATCTGAAACTTTTTCTATAGGAACGACATTTTTCAAAATATCAAATATTTTCTTAAGTTCAAAGACTTTTCCTATAGGAATAAACTTTTAAAATTTATAAATGTTCTTTTGAAAAAATTAAAATGAACAAGACCCAACAAACATTTACCTTTGAAATACATTGAATATTATATTGATAGCAAGTTTAAAATTTAAACCTTAGCCTTGAAAACCAGTTGAAAATAACATAGTTCTCAACGTGAAAACAATAACATTCTCAAAGAAAACGGCATGTTAGTTCTCAAGTAAAATTTTCAAGTTTATTTAGATTTGATATATAGTTTGAGATTTTTTGAATGTATAATGTTTCTCCAATGTACACAAATATTTTTAGCTTGAAAATATGCTTACTATCTAATTGAATTTTAGTGTAGTTTTCAAAGAATTCTCAGCCTTATTTATAATGTTAATTTAACATTATTTTTCAAATGAACCTCAATACTATTTTTTATTAAAAAAACTGTAAATACGAATTTTAATAATATTTGCTATTTATTGCACTAAAAATTGTTAATAAAAAATTACATCGAATGCTATTTTTAGGTCGTTTCCTTCCAGGTCTTCTTCAGCCGTCTGCTCTTTAAAATTCGAAATCTTTAAAGAAAAGAAAAGACGTTATTAAATGTATAACTTTTTTTTTTATAAACTCATGTGTACTTACTTTTTAAACGTTTATGCAAGTTTTTATACTTATAGCATTCAATTAATTGGCACAAATGCATAAAAATACATAAAATTTTTAGATTTTTCTTCTTAATTTTTAAAACAAAATTTTAAGTTTTCTGACAATTTGAAATTCGGAATTGAACAACATTTGAAAACAAAATTATTTCCACCCATAATCAATGTTCGATATTAGGTTTGAAAAACATGGCAAATCAATTTGATGTTTATATTTTTTTGAAAAGAATTAATAGTATAGGAAAAAACAAATATTTCCAACATGTTTCAAATTTAGTTTAAATGTTTAAATTTTTGTCACTGAAAACAATTTGAAAAACACCCTTGATATTTAGTGCCAGTTTGATTTTTTTTCAAAGGCTGGAATTGATGTTTGTTGGGGAGGTTAGCAACAAAAAACCTTAACTAATAATTCCCAAAAAAAAATGTTTAGTAAACAAAAAAAAATTCCCACCCCCAAACCAAGAGCTGGATCCGCGCCTGGTCTATCACCACAAAAAAAATTCAAGAAGTAATTTTTTGTATTTTTTGAGAAAATCGTATTTAAATATTTGATTTTACGAAAATTCTGTAAGTTTCTTATATTTTATTGTGTAACACCGCGTATGAGTAATGAAAATTCGGTGGTTTCGCAAATATTCGTTACTCATACGCAGTGTTGACACAAGAGAATTACAAAATTTTTTATGAAATCCAATTCAAATGCAATTTAAAAAAAAAATCAAAATTTAATAAGACGAAGTTTATCTACTTGATTTCATTGAATATATCCCATGGAATTCACAAGAGCTTCCAATCGGGATTGGCTTTTTCCAATCCCGGGATCCCGATTTTGGGATCCCGGGATTTTCGGGATATTTTGAATCCCGGGATTCACGGGATTTTTTTGGAAACTTTCGGGGTTTTTCGGGAATTTCAAAAATTTTCAGTATTTTCTGTCACACTGACAAATGCACGCGTTCGTAAAGATTAGCAAAGTTCTGTTGAAGTTGTGAACTAGGGTTTCTAAATTCCCGAACTTTTTTAATTCCCGGGAAATCGTTTAAAAAAAATCGTATTCCCGGGAATTCCCGGGAATTTTTTAATTTAAACTAATTTTGAACTTTATCATATAAAAATTATTATATTACAAATTAGGGTCATATTTTCCAATTTAAAACCATTTTAGATGTTTTCTTTTTTAAAATAGTTTTATTAACCTCTAAAATATACATAGAAAGTACATAAAATTACATTCTTGCGGAGATATTGGACCTTATGACAGTTGTAGTATTTGCATTGACGTATTTCCACTTCATACAAATTTTTTCACAATTCGGAAAATATGTATAACTTATTCGATTTTGAAATTTTACAACAAATGTGTTTGTAACAACTTTTTGTATTTTTTTTTATTTTGACTACGCCAACCATAAGTAGCAGTAGGATTATATTTTGAAGATATATTTAATTAAACTTTCCAATTGTTAAAATTAGTCGGCTAAAGGCATCCTTGACAAAATGAAAATTCCAATTCGAAGTGAAATTCGGTTTCATTCCATATATTGTCATGCAATCGATTAAAGAAAAATAATTTTAAGGCCTAAATAACATGCAAGCTGAAGCATATCCTTACTAGTTTTTCTTTCAAAATTTAAACTTTTTTTAAAGTTTAATGTTATATTTAATAAATCATTTAGAATTGTGGTAAAATGTGTAAATTAAATATATTTTTCTTATACAAATTAGCAACGAGTTCCCGAAATTTCCCGAAGAAAAAATCCCGGGATTTTAAGAAAAATATTTCCCGGGAATTCCCGGGAAATTTTTCCCGAATAGAAACCCTATTGTGAACTCAAAAAAAGTTCGGGATTCATTCTGTGAAGGGTATCCGTATTCGGTTATTTTTCTTATCTTTTGTCGTGGCTCATCGTTATCAACTTGTAGTGAGCGTGAGATAAAAAAAATACATAAATTCTCGAATTTTTGCATAAGTGATTCATTTTTTTGTCAAAGCTTTCATGATTTTTTTTTTTTTAATTTATTTGTTTATTTTTTCTTGCAAAAAACATTTATTTTTTAGCAATGTTTTTCTTTTGATAAAAAATGTGTATAGCAATTTTTTGTACTTTCTAGTACGCTAATAGTGAGTAAGAGTGAGTAAAAAAAGTGCGGAAGTGATTAGTGAGTGATTCCATTATTTTTTGCGTGAGCGTGGCTGAGTGTAAGTCAACATCCACTCACACGTTTAAAAAAAGTTTTAGTAAAACATAAAATTAAAAACAAAATACGATTTAAAGAGTTAAGATGTGTCAAAAGCCCTATGCTCCTTGTAAAAGTAAAAGGAAAAAATATAAAAAAATATTTTTCTTGCTTGTTTTACACTTCGCAAACGTTTCACCTTTTGTTATAACAAAAACATGGTACCAGGCGAAACTTTTGTCATTTTTTTTTTATTTTGTTCCACAAAATTCATATTTTATACAAATTATTGAAAAAAATCTAAAAATAATAAAAAAAAATATTAAAAAAATAAAAAATCGGGATCCCGGGACTAAAAATCAGAAATCCCGAAATTCGGGATTAGCCTAATGCCGAAAATCCCGGGATTTCCGGGATCAGGATTTCTCGATTGAAAGCCCTAGAATTCACAAACAAGTGTTGGATTAAATTCTTTAATTCAGTTGGTCTGTGGAGCAATTTGAAAATACCGGATTTCAAGATAATGTATTTTTATCAAAATTTTTGTCTAAGTTGAAGTTGTAAGCAACATTTTATTCAAAATTAACCAACATTATTTTCCAAATGGTTGATTTGGATCATAATTACTCAGTTATAAAATAATAGTTTTTTTTGGACATCGTTAACCCTTGCCGGTACGCGGTTAAAAATATCCCCTAGTAAAATTTTAGAGATTAGTGCTAACATTTTTCAAAATTTCTCCTTCTAAAATCTTTTTTGTGCTCAATTAATTTGGAAAGTTTTCTTAATAGACATCGTTTACTCTTGTTGAACAAATATCCTACAAATCCCAAACAGCTGTTTTTTTGCTTATAGTAAAAATGGGTTTTAGTTTAACAATTAAATAATAAGCAGGAATATTTTATTTAAAACATCGTAAAAGCACTTTTAATAAAGTTTACATCTCTTTTAATTCAAGAAATATGACTTTTCGAGGGAATTGTTAAAGCGTGGAATGCATTTAAGCGATAGCACAAAATTGAGCGCACTTAAGCAAAAATGCTTTTATGCGGGGAGTTAAAGCGAGAAAACGGAATTTTCGTGCTTTCAAATATATCCAGTGATAAAACTATATAAAAAAATTAGTTCAGAAATTTCACCACGTACTTAAAAACCGATGTAAGAAAAAGAGTCCATTTTAACTTTGATCCAACAATAGCCATTTGTGATTTGTTCGACTCTTGTTCAACAAGGTTTACCGTTGTCTTTCAAGAAAACTTTGCATAAATGTATAGTTTTTCATTAATTGAGCACAAAAACGGTCTTTGATTGAGAAATTTTTAAAAATGTGAGTACTAATCTCTAAAATTTCATTGGGGGATTTCTTTAACCGCGTGCCGGCAAGGGTTAAGCTGTCCAAAAAACCTATTATTTTATGACTGAGTAATTATGCTCCATAACAAACATTTGAAAAATAACACAGTGTTACAAAAATGAATGAAACAGAAAAACCTGGGATGCGATACTTTTTTTCTAGTAGGTGTTGTTGAGTACAACAAGATTCTGTCCTTGAAATTTGCGAAACACCTCCAAAATCTTGAGTTACAGGTAAAAAACCGGTTTTTCGAACTTTTTACACTTATAAGCCAGTAACTTTGTTGAATATTAACCGATTTTGAATTTCTCGACGGTTTTAGAAAGAATAAACTAATATATTTCGAAGTTGTAAACATGAAATTTAAGTAATATTAAAACAACTGTGCGTATTTTTCTAGCAAACTCAATTTTTCAAAAAAAAATCATTATTTTTTAAGTTTGAAGATGTTTTATAATATTTTTTTATTTAGGAACCGTATGCATTTATTAATAAAGTATATTTATTTAGGAGTAAATTACAACCTTGGTTTTTAAAATCGGTTAAAAATTGACTGATTTATTAAACTTTTAATAAAAACAAAATTTTGTAATAAGGAGTGAGATCATAAAAATGTTAACACACATAAAGTTAAATAAAAAACAGACTACTGAATTTTAAGACTTCAAACCAAATTTTTATTAAATAAAATTTAATACAAAATCATAACAAAAAACCCGCATGGAACTCTAACCACTACGAACAAAGTTATCCACTTTTTCCGGAAACCCTTCCATTAAGGCTTTTATGGTAGTTTCTGTCACCTTTTTAGAGCAGGTGGTCCATCTACGTTTGAAATCTTGCATGTCCTGGGAGACCTTTTTTGTGCCCTTTAATTCTTTTTTAACAAGAGCCCAATATCTCTCCACTGGCCTGAGCTCCGGGCAGTTTGGTGGATTTGCCTCTCTTGGTACAAAAACCACATTATTATCATTATACCACTCCAGCGCTTTCTTGCTGTAGTGACAAGATGCTAAATCGGGCCAAAAGTAAGTGGATACATTGTGCTGACTCAAGAACGGAAGAAGTCTCTTCTGCAAACACTCCTTGATATAAATTTCGCTGTTTATAGAGCCAGATGTCACAAATGACTGGCTTCTTTGGCCGCAGCTACATATGGCTTGCCATACTAGGAATTTTTTGGGGAATTTCGTTTGCTTTTTTGACCGAAATTTTTCCGCAACATTTCCTCGAACATCGGAAACATAAAATTCTTGACCAGGGAGCTGCGCAAAATCAGCCAGGACATAAGTTTCGTCGTCCATTACACAACAGTTGTATTTTTTTATAAAATTTGATTTCAATTTTCTAGCTCTGGTTTTGGCCTCCAAATTTTTAAAAGCGTTTCTATCGGGAACTTTTTGAACTTTGTAGGACTTTAGTCCCGCCTTACGTTTCACTTTACGTACAAAAAAGTCTGAGCATTGGGCTAACCGAGCTGTTTTTCTGCCAGATGTGTTAGGAGCTCTCTTAAGGATGCTTTTAACTTTATATGCCTTACCAATGTTACGATAACCAGTCGTTGTTCCTGTTCCCGGCTTCCTTTCAATTGTTAGGTGTTCCAGATACCTTTTTACCACTTTTGAAACTGTTTGGCGGCATACATTAGTTTCTTTGGCAATTTTTTTGTATGTCCATGTTTGGTTTTGTTGAAAATATTTAATTATTTTTGAACGCACTTTTCTTTCATCGTCCATTGTGTAAAAAATTGCAAATTAAAACTCATGATGTAAATTAATTTATTAACTGACATATTTTTAAAATGTAAACTGCCGAAAAAAAAAAATTGGAAGCTTTACACCAAAGTTGTAGGCAAAAATGTGTGTTAACATTTTTATGATCTCACTCCTTAAATGCCTGCACAATGTTTTTCTACCATCCAACCATAATATGCGGGGTATACTCACTTTGTCATTCTGTGTGAAACACATCGAAATATCGATCTAGGGTCCCATAAAGTATATATTTTTGATCAGTGATCGATTCTACGACATTCTAGCTTTGTCCGTCTGTCTGACCGTCCGTTTTTCCATCTGTGGAAGACAGGAAACTGTCTAAAATAAAAGAGCTAGACTCCTGAACATTTGACACGAATATGTGTTATGTTTATAGGACAGTAAAGTTTGTAAATGGGCTAAACCTGATCAGGGGAAAAAAGTTTCCCCTTGGAGAACTAATGCAACCCCAAAAATACACTATTTTATTTCAAAGTTTTTTTGTCTATTTGTTCAACAAATAAAACATTTTTGCGTCATATGAAGTTCATTGACCCGCTGTTGAACCAAGGGGATTAAACAATGTCATTTTTTGGGTCCGCTTTCCTTTTAGGTTAAACGAAAAATAAAAAAAAATATAAAATTTTATTATTTGAGTGTAAATATTATAATATATAAATTTGTAAACATTAATTGCTAGGGGAAGGTGTTCCCAGGCATCATCACCCACAACCCCCCCCCCCCCCACAAACCTGCGAAACGTCCTTGTAGTTTTTTATTTTCATTTATCGCAAGGGAAAGTTTCCCAGGCAGGCCATACATCCGCGCCGCTGAGTTCCCCTTCTCAACAACAGTTTAAAACAAGAGCTTTAGCAAAACTTTTTTGCTTTAGAGTTCCATTGTCATTTATACAAGATTTACATTCCACTAAATTATCATGTATTCTACAAGCGGACGTCCGCACATGACGGACATCTCTTCAATGTCTTAGAATCGATCAATGATCAAAAAAATATATACTTTATGGGACTCTAGACCGATATTTCGCCATCTTTATAATGTCTTAGAATCGATCATTGATCAAAAAATTATATTCGCTGTGAGTTTTTAGACTGATATTTTGATGCGTTTCGCACCGAATGACAAAGTGAATACTTATACCCCGTACTACGGTTAGAGGGTATAAAAACATTGTGCAGGCATTTATTCCAAAATTTTGTTTTTATTAAAAATTTAATAACTCGGTCAATTTTTTACCGATTTTAAAAACCAAAGTTGAGTTTTTCTCACAAATAAATATACTTTTTTAATAAATTCATAAATAGTACGGTTCCTTAACAAAAAAATGTGTAAAAACATCTCCAAAGTTGAAAAATTGAGAAATTTTTTAAAAAAATTGAGTTTGCTGGTGAAATACGCATAGTTGTCTCAATATTACTTAAATATTATTTTGAGATCTTCAGAAGGTCTCACTTCCTTCTTTCCAAAACCGTCGATAAATTTAAAATCGGTTGGTTTTCAACAAAGTTACTGTCTTATAAGTGTAAAAAGTTCGAAAAACCGGTTTTTTACCCGTAACTCAAGATTTTGGAGGTGTTTCGCAAATTTCAAGTACAGGGTCTTATTGTACTCGACAACACCTACTAGAAAAAAAGTATCGCATCCCAGGTTTTTTTCGCTGTCACACAGTGTAATGTTTGTTTGTGAATTCCATGGGATGTATTCAATGAAATCAAGTAGATAGACTTCGTAAATTTTGATTTTTTATACCCTCCACTTAGTGATAGAGGGTATATATAAGTTTGTCATTCCGTTTGTAACTCATAGAAATATCGGTCTGGGACCCCATAAAGTATATATATTCATGATGCCCGATCGATTTTAAGCAAGGTTGGCAATCGAAACGAATAACGGTATCGATATCGGTATTGGTATCGTTTTTTTATTTATTTCGGTATCGGTTACGGTATTTGAGTTGAATCGGTTACGGTATTACCGATACCGAAACGTCGATACCGGTACGTACCGGTATTATCGAAAAAAATGATAAAAATATAAAAAAAACTCAAAAAAACTTAAAAAAAAATTTTTTTTTTTTTATTTTAATACTAAACATGTATTTACGTATTTATTTTTAGCATTTTTCATTTGTTTAAGAAAAATAAAAAATATATGTAAAAAAAGTAGAAAAGTTAAATTCGACTTACAAGGAGAGTCTCCCTGGTGGTCCCCTCCGATCTTCATGAAATTTGGATATGATGTTCAGAACGAACAAAAATTCGACACGCATTTTTAGGGGGGTCGATTTGTATGGGGGGAAATTGACCAGTTTTTTACGATTTACGCCTATTTACTAAAATTTTATATAGGCATATTTGGTATCAGATTAAAGGTATTTAAAATACCTATCTTGTGATGCTAACAGCGTGTCAAAAAAATAATATTTTTTAACTTATAATCAAAAATTTCCTAAAATTTTGGTATTTTACTCAATATGACGAAAAGATGTGCATGTTTGGACACGTTCTTTGCACAAGATAGGTTTTCGAAATACCTTTCATTTGGTATGCAACATGGCTACGTTTATTATAAACGCAAAAAAACTGAAAAAATACCGTTTATTCCCCCCTCATTTTCACCCACTAAATATGAATTTGGGCCGCTAAAAAAAAAGTATCCGTTTATTTTTGCTGCTCTACAAAATAAAACCAATTCCTTAAAGATCGGCGGGTGACACCAGGAAGACCTTCCTTGTTAGCCGAATCCATGAATACCCTCCACATTGCCCTTTTAAAGTGAAAACTATCACTTTAAAAGGGCCCTAACTAACGTGAAAAAAAATTAACAATTTTGATAAGAAATATTTAATTTTGAGTAAAAAAAAAAAAAATGCTAATAGTTTTAGAACCACGTAGTCCTACACTCAAAATATTTTGTAAGTAAATTCAACTGAAAAAACATTTAAAACAATCGTTTTTCCTTTTAAAAAACGGACTACTTATATTTCACTTGAAACAACATACTTTTTCAGTTATTTTTAAACGTTAATAAATGACTACACCATTTACAGATGTAATTCGAAAAAGATCAATTGTAATTCGAAGATTCTATTTGTAATTCGAAGATTCCATTTGTAATTCGAAGATTCCATTTGTAATTCGAAGATTCCATTTGTAATTCGAATACTCCAATTGTAATTCGAAGATTCCATTTGTAATTCGAAGATTCCATTTGTAATTCGAAAAAGATCAATTGTAATTCGTAAAAGATCAATTGTAATTCGAAAAAGATCAATTGTAATTCGAAAAAGATCAATTGTAATTCGTAAAAGATCAATTGTAATTCGAAAAAGATCAATTGTAATTCGTAAAAGATCAATTGTAATTCGTAAAAGATCAATTGTAATTCGAAGATTCCAATTGTAATTCGTAAAAGATCAATTGTAATTCGAAAAAGATCAATTGTAATTCGAAGATTCCAATTGTAATTCGTAAAAGATCAATTGTAATTCGAAAAAGATCAATTGTAATTCGTAAAAGATCAATTGTAATTCGTAAAAGATCAATTGTAATTCGTAAAAGATCAATTGTAATTCGAAAAAGATCAATTGTAATTCGTAAAAGATCAATTGTAATTCGAAAAAGATCAATTGTAATTCGAAAAAGATCAATTGTAATTCGTAAAAGATCAATTGTAATTCGAAAAAGATCAATTGTAATTCGAAAAAGATCAATTGTAATTCGAAAAAGATCAATTGTAATTCGTAAAAGATCAATTGTAACTCGTAAAAGATCAATTGTAATTCGAAAAAGATCAATTGTAATTCGAAAATGATCAATTGTAATTCGAAAAAGATCAATTGTAATTCGTAAAAGATCAATTGTAATTCGTAAAAGATCAATTGTAATTCGAAAAAGATCAATTGTAATTCGAAAAAGATCAATTGTAATTCGTAAAAGATCAATTGTAATTCGAAGATTCCATTTGTAATTCGAAGATTCCATTTGTAATTCGAAGATTCCAATTGTAATTCGAAAAGCAACGAGTAAAAAATCGTTTCTTACGCCTTTAAAAACATTGTTTTTTTGTTATTTACTCGTTGGTTTTCGAATTACAATTGGAATCTTCGAATTACAAATGGAATCTTCGAATTACAAATGGAATCTTCGAATTACAATTGATCTTTTACGAATTGCAATTGATCTTTTTCGAATTACAATTGATCTTTTTCGAATTACAATTGATCTTTTACGAATTACAATTGATCTTTTACGAATTACAATTGATCTTTTTCGAATTACAATTGATCTTTTTCGAATTACAATTGATCTTTTTCGAATTACAATTGATCTTTTACGAATTACAATTGATCTTTTACGAATTACAATTGATCTTTTTCGAATTACAATTGATCTTTTTCGAATTACAATTGATCTTTTTCGAATTACAATTGATCTTTTACGAATTACAATTGATCTTTTTCGAATTACAATTGATCTTTTTCGAATTACAATTGATCTTTTACGAATTACAATTGATCTTTTTCGAATTACAATTGATCTTTTACGAATTACAATTGATCTTTTACGAATTACAATTGATCTTTTACGAATTACAATTGATCTTTTTCGAATTACAATTGATCTTTTGCGAATTACAATTGGAATCTTCGAATTACAATTGATCTTTTTCGAATTACAATTGATCTTTTACGAATTACAATTGGAATCTTCGAATTACAATTGATCTTTTACGAATTACAATTGATCTTTTACGAATTACAATTGATCTTTTTCGAATTACAATTGATCTTTTACGAATTACAATTGATCTTTTTCGAATTACAATTGATCTTTTACGAATTACAATTGATCTTTTACGAATTACAATTGATCTTTTTCGAATTACAATTGGAATCTTCGAATTACAAATGGAATCTTCGAATTACAATTGGAGTATTCGAATTACAAATGGAATCTTCGAATTACAAATGGAATCTTCGAATTACAAATGGAATCTTCGAATTACAAATAGAATCTTCGAATTACAATTGATCTTTTTCGAATTACATCTGTAAATGGTGTAGACATTCCGTAAAAACAAACGATATTTCAGTTATTTTAACTGTTTACAATTTTTTATTTTGTGAAGTAAAAATACATTTTTTTAAATAACAAACTACAAAAACCGTACTTCTGTAAAATTATACGGTATAATCAGTTACAAATAATTTAACTGATAAAAATTTTTTCCGTAAATTTTTGTAGTTTATTGTTTTAACAACTGTATAAATCTTTCAATAATTTAGTTTTGGGCACCCACGATGTGGGTGCCCAAAACTTTTTTTGATTTTTATAAGACTTCGGGGAGGCATTTTGAGTACGATTTTTCATTTACAAAAACCAAAAAAAAATAAAATTTTTTACTATTTTTTTTTTGTAAAAACAACATGGTTTTTTAGGAAAAACCGATTCAATACCGGTACGTACCGGTACCGAAGGAAAAGGTTTTTGGATACCGGTATCCGATACCAAAACTGAGTTTCGGTATTGGTATTGGTACCGGTATTCAATTTAAAGGGTTTTGAAACGGATAACGGTATTGAAAAGGTATCGATTGCCAACATTAATTTTAAGACATTCTAGCGATGTCCGTCTGTCCGTCTGTCCGTCTGTCTGTCTGTGGAAAATGCTGTCGCGGACAAAATATTGCACAGAGATGACTGAAACTTAACATATTTATTGGAAGTTCTCCTGAGAAGTTTGGGCGATATGGGTTCAGTGGTTCACAAGTTATGAACGAAAAGGTAAGCACACCTCAAAAATTTCAGTACATTCAACATAACCTAAAAATACAAAATACTTTAATTCGGCCTCTTCTTTTAAATAAAGTTTTTTGCAATAATCTTTTTGAAATTGTGGAGGGTATCACTACATTCGGCAAGGCCGAATTTAACTTTTTTACTTGTTTTAAATTGCATTTGAATATTGGATTTCATAAAAATTTTGTAATTCTATTGTGTCAACACTGCGTATGAGTAACGAATATATGCGAAACCACCGAATTTTCGTTACTCATACGCGGCGTTGACGCAAATAAGTTATAAAAGAGGCAAACATTTTGATAAAAATACATTTTCTTGATATCCGGTAATTTCAAATTGCTGAAATTTAACGCAAATGAATGAAGGAATTTAACCCAAATTTTTTTTTTTTGTGCAATGCCTGGGATGTATTCAATAAAATCCAGTAGATAATCATAAAATGATTTCATAAAATTTTGAAAAAATAGTTTTCAGCGCTGTGCAAAAAATGTGAGTTTTTTTTAGGTCTCACATTTGCACACTGAGACACAGAAGATTATTTCCGGCCAAAAGTTATTCCACTTGTCGTAGCATGCCAAAAATTAGTATCTTAAAGTTTTCGGGGTCAACGGTTTCAAAACTGAACTTAAAAATAACAAATTAAACATGGCGGATCCAATATGGCGTCGAAGTTTTTCGAAGTGGTGCGATCAAAAAGAAAATTTGTTTCTAGAAGGTTTCATATTTGCTGAATCCAATTTCAATGCTAAAAAATACCAAATTTGAAATGGCGAAATTAATTTGGCGGTGAAAACTTTAACAAATTTTAGGTTAGGTTAGGAGTGGTGGAGCCTGACGTTCAGACTCCTCGCATAGACCGGCTGGGCCATAGCGATACCACATTTTCCTTCAGCGACGAGAATAAAACGCGTTAGTCCATGTTTCGAAAAGAGTTAGTTGGGTAAGGTTCATAGCCGTAAATTATAAGATTCAAATAAAAAATTTTAATATTGTAATCTTTCGGGGTCAAGGATTTCAAAAATAAGCTCAAAAATACAATATTCAAAATGGAGAATTCAATATGGCGTCGAAAATTTGTAAAAGTGGTTCGATTTAAAAGAAAATTTGTGCCATTGACTCCAAATTTAATATTTTAAAACACAAAATTTAAAATGGCAAATCTAATATGGCGGCGGATGCTTTGATAAATAGAAAGATTAGAATAAAAAATTATTACGAGGCTTCCGTTTTTTGCTGAATCAAGATCAAATGTTTTAGAATATTAAGCTCATGCCAGATAAAATATGGAGGCGCTGTCCAATTTGTTTGGTGTAAGTGCGATTTGGATGGTAAGTATATGGGCTTGTTTGACGACCACAACATTAATAAAATGTTTACGTACATTCAAAAAGTTGTTCCCTGAAAACTTTAATTTGAAAATGACAGATATCACGCTACAAAAAGGAAGGCGGGCCACAAAAAATTGTCTTTCCTTAACTCCTTGGTCAATGTGAAGGACCATGACGTTCTTCTAGCATACAAATATTGAATTTGTTTAAAACATACTTAAATAAATGTAATTTCTTTGGAGGTTGTTTTAGTTCTACAAGGGAGAACTTTTTCCCCTTGTCCGATTTTGCCCGATTACACCGCTCAACAGTCATTTTCCGGTTTGAATTCTGGTGATCAATTTTAGTAGACTTTGATCTCCTGATTCCAAATCTGTACTCCAAATTTTTCCATCACGTCCAGATTTTTAGTTATTCACGGTTAAAAATGCGAAAAATTACGATTTTTGCATTATTTGAAAGCCTGCACAGCAGCCATTGAGTGGAATTAGAGTTTTTCACGGGAATTCCCGGGAATTCCCGTAAATTTTCGATCCCAAAATCCCGGGAAATAGAGCGGGAATTCCCGGGAATTTTAGTTTCTTTGAAATTGTTGAGTTTTCCACTTCTATTCATTTTTTTTATGGATTTTATTAAAATTCTTGATAATTGATGACAGAAACGTACGCAGGGACAAGGAGTACCCAAAAATTTTTCCAAGAGAGACCTTCTAACTAAAAAAATTCATAAAATCTGAGACTTACGAAATAAAAAAAGTCTCACAATATCTAAATCTTCGATAGGATGCAATTACACAGTGATACAAAATCGAACTTTCCGAATCGGAGTGCGATGAAACCAAAAGCAATTGAAAGTTTACATTTTACATAACAAAACCCTCAAATCGTTTTTTTAGTTAAGCGCTAGATTATTTCTAACACGCATTTAAAGTTGGTGATTTTAAAGCCTTTAAAGCTTTTGTGTACTAAACGTGTCCTACATTAGGATCCCCTGGTGGGGCACTTATTGGACATGTGGGGTCCAGCGTCTAAACTTAATCTCGAAATTGCGTTAGCTATAGCCGGTTTGAATTTAGCTGCAATCGGTCTCGTACCTACTTACTGAATAGCCAAATCATTAAAAATAATCCACTGTTCACCGTTGCACGCATTTAAAGTTGGTGATTTTAAAGCCTTTAAAGCTTTTGTGTACTAAACGTGTCCTACATTAGGATCCCCTGGTGGGGCACTTATTGGACATGTGGGGTCCAGCGTCTAAACTTAATCTCGAAATTGCGTTAGCTATAGCCGGTTTGAATTTAGCTGCAATCGGTCTCGTACCTACTTACTGAATAGCCAAATCATTAAAAATAATCCACTGTTCACCGTTGCGTATGATTGTTATTTAAAGGCAGTTAAAAAATAAGTCATACGCCTATACAATTTTCAAGCAATTATTATAATAATAATAAAAGTTCACCAACTTCAAATGCGTGTAAAAAAAATCTAGCGCTGAACCAAAAAAAGAAGCTGAGAAATTTTCTTTCTGAGACCTGCATTATAAAAATTGGCAGTATGATTATTTGTTTCTATAAAAAATATTTATGTCTCTGGACATGTTTCTTTTTAAATCGATAAATTGATATAAAATCTGTGTAAGGATTGACTCTGAAATTAATGGGTTTTTCTTTTAAAAACAAGAATTTTTAATTTTTTTTTAAATTTTTTTAGTAAAATTTTCTTATAATTTCATTTCACTGAAAGAGTTACATTCAGTTACAGAGATACAATTGAGATATTCAGTTTCATTGTGTTTTAGAGGCAAAGCGCTGAGAACCAATTGTAAAAATAAACTGATATGAATTAGAATAAATGATGAATTTTTATTATTACAACAGATAAAGCGATGTGAAATACCATATTCCCTAAAAAATACTTTTAAGTGACTTCGACATATTTACGATTTTTATGGTGTTAATAAACATTACAAATAGTGTAATCGCATTCATAAGGTTTTTATATATTTTTTGACAAAAAATTTGGGTTTTTAGTTTTTACGGGAATTCCCGGGATCCCGGAAATTCTAAAATGAATCCCGCTTTCCCGGGAAATGAAAAAGTCCGGGAAAAGAAAAACTCTAAGTGGAATACAAATCTGGTATAAAGCGTAAAAGTATAATTTGTCTATGGTCTCCAACATAGAAAACAATTTTTTTCAAATTGTTGCGTTTGGTTGGGTTACAATTGCGTTTTAAAATGACTCTGTTAAAATTATCATTTTTGTAAAAAAGATAAGGTAGGTACCTACCTTAGTTTTTTTTGATATTTTTCAAAGAAAAACTAAAAAAAATAAATATTTTACAAATTTAAGTTTTCTGTGTTATTTTTCGTATAAACCGGAAGATATCTTTAATGGGTTTAAAAGTCTATAAGAAAGAATGAGATTTTGTCTAAATTTTGAGCTCATCACACTAAAGATTGATCATCTGGTTTTTGTTTTTGAGCCTTTTAAAAATGGTGCTTTTTCTAATTTTTTTCACAGTGTTTTTTTAAAATACGTGTTTTGCCAATAATAGTGCAACAACTTCAAATTTTTTTGATCATATATTTGAGATCATAGTTCAATTCAACTATAACGCTTCATACCAGATTTTTATTCCACCCAGTGGCTGCTGTGCAGTCTTTCAAAAATGGCAAAAATCGCGTTTTTTCGCATTTTCAACCGCGAATAATAAAAATTCTAGACGTGATGGAAAAATTTGGAGCACAGATTTGGAATCAGCGAGTCAAAATCTTTAAAAATTTTGTATTAAACTTCAAACCGGAGTCAAAAACCTTCGATTTGTTGAGCGGTGTTATCAACATACATACGGTGCGACCATAAGAATTATTGGTGACTCTTTTCAATGGATTGGACTGTATGGAGACTACCACAGACAGACGTACAGAATTTTACACAATCATTTTAGACGCAACTACACAATATTCCGACCCGCACATTTTGAAATTCGAAAATTTAATTTTTATGAGCCACTCTAATGGGCTTGTTTGACGACCACAACATAAATAAAATGTTTACGTCCATTCAAACAGTTGTTCCCTGAAAACTTTAATTTGAAAATGGCAGATATCACGCTACAAAAAGGAAGGCGGGCCACAAAAAATTGCCTTTCCTTAACTCCTTGATCAATGTGAAGGACTTTGACGTTCTTTTAGCATAAAAATATACATATAATTTGTTTAAAACATACCAAAACAAATGTTTATTTGGAGGTAGTTTTATTTCTACAAGGGAGAAATTTTTGCTCCTTGTCCGATTTTGCCCGATTATCAACATACATACCGTGCGACCATAAGAATTATTGGTGCCTCTTTTCAATGGTATGGAGACTACCACAGACAGACGTACAGACGGTAGAAACATCGCTAGAATTTAGTAAACTCGATAATGGATCAATAATATATACATTTGTGTAACCCCTTAAATTGTATATTATACAATTTAAGGGGTTACACAAAGTAAATATACTGCACTATTGTGGTTGGAGTTCAGTTAGGAAAAATTTCTGCTGGGTAGCTATAACCGGCATAAATTTTACTGAATTGTTTCCAAAATAAATCGATAATAAACTACTGTGCCTAGCTTACGAGAATAGAATGTCGTATGCTGACAGGTTTAATAACGAGACACTGTCTTGTTGGGAAACATGCCAAAAACTTGAATCTTATTACGGACGCAAGCTGCCAAAGGTGCGAGACACAAGGCGTCGAAGAGGCCATTGAACATACCTGTGTCACTGCCCAGCTTTGGCACGAACTCGACTATCAATTATAGGAAGTTCACAGTTCGAGACTTTGGAGGAAATTACGAGTCTAGACCTGAAAAGCCTTGACAGCTTATGCTTACTTAAACTTACCTATTTCAACGTAAGTGCTAATGGTTGCCACTAGATGGCGACCATCAGCTACATTGAAGTGAAACATTTTCAAGATAGAATAATTTTAACTGTAAAATATAATTAAAACAAATTTTTTAATATTTATATTTTATATTTAGTTGTATTTATTGTTTTGTATCATCTTCTAAATTTACAATGTTACGACAATTATTATTAATAATTTTTCTTTAATAGATTTGTTTTTTTTTATGTTTATATTAATGACAATAAACACTATTACTTTTACTAAAGGATTTTATTTCATGTTTTTTTTTTTTTTAATTTTTTATTTATTATATTAAATTATTAAACTATGCTAAATGTAAATTATTTTAAAAATAATACAAAAAAAATTATAATTAAAATAAAATTATGCTTTTAAGGTTTTGTAAATTGTTAAAGAATGAGAGGGGAAGAAAAAAATTAAATACAATTCAAAAAAAAATAATAAAAAAAAAATAATTAAAAAAATATTTGCAATTGTACAAAACTACTTAAACTCAATAAAGCTAAGGAAACTAAATACCGTTTTATTCAAAAAAAATATAATTTTTTTTAAGGGGAAATATAAAGAAACATTTTAATTATTTTTATTTATAGTATTTTACAATATTTTTATTAATATGTTTGATGATAATGTTAGTTAAGAAAATATTACAATATATTAAAAAAGGCAATAGAGTTTTTTTTTTAAAGTCCGTATGATATTGTCTTTTTTTTAGACTTTTATTGGGTTTTTAAGGGCGTTTTATATACCACTAGCAGACCAAAACTCTCGAAGTGTTTTGAAAACCCAGCTGGATTTTTTTATGGCTCACTGAAGTATTTAATTTTTTTAAGTCGTTTAGAATAAGTCAGAAAAAAAATTTACTATATATAATTCTGAGGTAAGTAATATTAGTAGAAATCTTAAGTAAAATTTGAGTAAGGTTTTTTTCTTAGAACATATAAACCCCCTGTCTTCCATTTATAGCGGAAAACTTTTGCCAATATACTAATGGGACAAACCTAAAACGATTATTTAAGGGATTAAAATCTTCTACAAAAATGTAATCCATCGAATTTCACTAGGGGTTGTAAAAGACATAAAGCTCGTGTGATTTAGGCAAAATACCTTAGGCCTCTGTTCTGTCTTTCACAAATTTTCAATTCACATGAAAATTTTCTAATCACATGACATCAAGTTTAGTATTTTGTTGATCACGTTTTCATTTGAAGTTGGAAAAAAGTGCATTCGTTACTTTCACCAAATTATATTTATGTGAAACAAAACGAACAAGAAATTTAGATGTGAAATCTAGAAAACCAAGAAAATTCGGAAATTTTAATTTTCACATTTTTTATGTGAATTACTTTTATTGGAACAGCGGCCTAAATATTTTTTTTGTCATATTCAGCGTTTGAAAAAAAAAAAAAACGTCAGTGGGCCATAAAAAAAGAACTCGAGCTAAAATTTTAAAACCCATCGGGGATATTGGTCTATTTATGGTATACGCTCTATTTTTATTTGTCCCATTCAAGATACGCTCGGCGACCCTAAATTTGTTACACAGTGTTATAAGCGGAAATGTAAGAAAGCCTAAACAATTTTGGTACAATCCACATGACCTAAAATTTCAAAATGCTTTAATTCTGCTTCTAGTGGATACATTAGAAGGGAATTTGATACAGAAGGGTATTGAAACAATTAAAAAAATTTTTTGAACAATAAACTTTTTTCGCTAAAAAAAAATTTGTATACCCTCCACTTGTTGCCCCAGCTGACAGCCAATAATAAACATGAACTGGATAATATACGTCTGAAAGTAGAGATTACATAGAGTAAAACTGCATTTACAGTATTTCATTTCGTGATCCTGTTTCCTTTAAAAAGGACTTCAACGTTATAGAGGATTACATTTTGTAAACATTTTTTTAAATATTTCTACTTGTTTTATACTATAATTAGGGTGACCATTTTTTCTGAACTCAAATCAGTACGCACAAGTTTTTATGTTTTTTTTTCTACAAATAACTCTCTGAAAACAGTTTTTTGTGGGAAAACACTGATGATTTTTGAGAAACATTGATGATTTTTCCAACACTGAAAAAGTTTCACTTAAACTACCAAACTTGGGGTCAATTAGTATTCAGTAAAAACAACTGTTAAAAACAACTGTCATAAAATGTGTCGTTATTTTGCGGAAAATTTTGTTGACTACAAACAACTTCATTTAAATGTTTTGATCCTTTCGGTGCAGAAAATATAACAAAAACCCACAGGTTTTGTGAATAAAAAGTCCACAGATTCTGAGGACTTTTAATAACTCTTCTAAGTATACCTTGTTCTGAGCGCTTTTTCTCATCGAACATCTAAGAATCATTTTATTCATCCAATTACATTATCATTCTTAAAAAATATAAAAATTCCATCATCCCTCGAACTTTTCGTTTTAGTAAACCTCAGAGATTTTGTGCGCCTTTTCATATAAATTTATGAAGATCAAAATAACCTCACGCTCAGATACATTTTTGCGTTAAGGAACCTCTTGATTTTCGAACTTTAAGCTCTTTAGAATTAAGTATAAATTATCTTATTGTCAGAAATAAGTTATAAAAAAAACTACCTTGAAGACTGATTTTATGTAAACTCAAGTTTTTGTATAGAATTTTCGAATAAAATTATTTTTTAAGTTGAAATCTTCAAAAATCAGTACAATCAGTACATATTTCATAAAATCAGTACAACGTTTTTTGATCAGTACACGTGATAATAAATCAGTACATGTACTGATCAAATCAGTACGAATGGTCAGCCTAACTATACTATAATGTCACTATTGATGGCAAATTTTTTATTTTGCCAAAATAACAAAATGAAAAAATAAGCGGAAATCCGCCACTTTCATTTGCCATCATTAGTGACATCTTAAGACAAGTATAAATATTAAAAAAAAAATATTTTACAAAATTGTAATCCTCTTAAACTTTGAAGTTCTTTTAAAAGGAAACAGGATTACGAAATGAAAAACTGTAAATGCAGTTTTACTGCATTTACTCTAGGGTGACCATTTTTTTCTGAGCTTAAATCAGTACGCCCAAGTTTTTATGTTTTTTATTTTTTGAGAAATAACTCTCTAAATTTTTTTTCTATGAGAAAACACTGATGTTTTTTCAACACTCAAAAAAAAAATATTTTGAGTAAAAACAACTGTTAAATACAACTGCAAAAAACAACTGTTAAAAAACAACTGCAAAAAACAACTGTTGTCGTTATTTTGCAGAAAATTTAGTTGACTTTAAACGACTTCATTTGAATGTTTTGACCGTTTCAGTGCAGAAAATATAACAAAATTCCACAGGTTTTGAGAATAAGAAAGTCCCTCAGATTTTGAAGACCTTTTCCGTAAGTTTTGACAACTTTTTCTGTAAGAAAACTTCACAGCTAATAAGCACGGTTTTTTCAAAGGACCTGATTTTCTGAGCGCTTTTTCGAATAAGCGCTGATGACATTACTTCATCTAAGATCACAGAATCATTTGGATTCATGCAATTAACATCATCTTTTTAAAAATATAAAAAATTCATCGGGCCATTAAAATTTTCGTTATAGAAAACCTCAAAGATTCTGTGCGCATTTTCATATAAATTTAGGAAGATTAAAATGACCTCATGCTCAGATTAATTTTTGCGTTTTTATAAATTATCTCATTTTCAGACTAACAATAAGTTATAAAAAACAACTCTGATGACTTATATTATGGAAATTCAAATTTTTGTACAGAATTTTCGAATAAAATTATTTTTTAAATTGAAATGTTCAAAAATCAGTACAATCAGTACATATTTTAAAAAATCAGTACAAATCAGTACAACGTTTTTTGATCAGTACACGTGATCAAAAATCAGTACATGTACTGATCAAATCAGTACGAATGGTCAGCCTAATTTACTTTCTAGTTTCAAACGTATTTTATCCAGTTCATGTTTAACGACTTTATCTTTTCGTTGGACGGTGTTGTTAGTGGCAGAGGGTACATAAAAACTATAATTCCATTTGTAAGTCATCGATATATCGATCTGGGAATAAAGTAAATATATTATTGATCAGTGATCGATATTTAGACATTCTAGCGATTTCCATCCGTCTTTCTATTGAAATATCAATAACGCCCAAAATATTACAGAGATATATGTAACTGAAACTTAACATGTTTACTTGCAGTTATTCTGAGATCTTTATACAATACATTTGAGCAATATCGGTTCAGCAGTTCAAAAGTTATTAATGAAAATGAAAGGACATCTCGAAAATTTTGGTGAATTCCACATAACCTAATAATACAAAAAGTTTTAATTCGGCTGCTGGTTGATCTGAACAGAATTGGATACCCAATGGTATTTAAAAAAGTAAAAATATAATTTTTGGATAAAAAAAAATTCGCGGATTTTTTTTCCGCGAAAATTGTTTTTCTTAAAATTATTTTTTTTTTACTAATTTTTAAACACATTTTTTTTTTTAATTTTTTTAAGAGTTTTTTGCAATAATATTTTTTTGCATTGTGCAGGGTATCAATACATTCAGCTATATCGAACTTAACTTTTTTCTTGTTTTCACTACAAAAGTTTTCTTCACTAAAACTGGTAAAGTCGGAGATGGGGAAATCGTATCAGGGGAAAAAATGTTCCCCTTTAAGAATTTAAACTACCCCGGAAACACAAAATTTTTTACATGTTTTTTTTTTGCATATATGTGCAACTTTTATGCATTATAAATTTCATCAACCTGCATTTGGACCAAGGGAATAGGGAAATGCGATTTGTTCGGTTCGCTCCTTTTGTAGGCGTGGTTATTAGGAAAAAAAACAATGATTAAATCGTATCACAAAGGCGTTTATGTCATTATAAATTAATTTGTTAACACTTATGGCGGGGGCAACCTTATTATGGGGGTATACTTAATTTGTATTTCCGTGTGTAACGCTTAGAAATATCGGGGACTATCAAGTAGATATATTATTGATTCTCAATAAATTCTAAGACATTCTATGACTGTCCGTCCGTCCATCTTTCTGTAGAAACCATGATGCAGTCCGAACCTAAAAAGTCAGATCCCTTAAGTTTGTCACGAATATGTCTTATGGTCGTAGGCTGGTCAATTTCGCATATGGGCCAAATCGGACCAAGAGGAAAAATGGTCCCCCTTGAAAAACAAAAAATACCCCAGAAAAACAAAAATTTTTTACAAGTTTTTTTTTGGATATGTGATTACAAAAAAAATATTTTTATGTCATATGGAGTTCATTGTCCTGCATTTGCACTTTCAGTTAAAAGACCACGAAAGTTATTTTTTCTCCCCTACCCTTTTTGGCGGTGTGGATAAAAAAAAATATTAAAATAATTATAAAATTGTATTAACAAAATAAAAAACCGCAATTTATCAATTTTTCAACGTCTCGCGCAGAGTCCCTTCCCAAAAGAGGAAATTATGGAGAAAATGAAAGATTCGGCACAACCGAAATTAACACTCTTACTTGTTTTTTATACCCTCCAACCACAGTATGGGGGTATACTCACTTTGTCATTCCGTGTGTAAGGCATCGAAATATCGGTCGTGGACCCCATAATGTATATATATTATTGATCAGTGATCGGTTCTAAGACATTCTAGCGATGTCCGTCTGTCTGTCTGTCTGTCTGTCACATTCTAGCGATGTCCGTCTGTCTGTCTGTCTGTCTGTACGTCCGTCTGTGGAGGCACGACACAGTCCAAAACAAAAGAGCAAGACTCCTAAAATTTGGCACGAATATGTCTAATGGTCATAGGCTGGTTAAGTTCGGAGATGGCCGAAATTTGACCTCGGGGGAAAAAGTTCCCCCTTTAAGAACTAAACCAACCTCTGAAAAAACGAAATTTTTTATAGATTTTTTGTACTTTTGCTTAGCAAACGAAACATTTTTTATGCCAGAAGAAGTTCAAAGTCCTGTATTTGGATACAGGAAGGTTGTCTCCCACCACCGAAACACCCCCCCACCAAAAAAAAGACGCCCCTTTTTTTAAGGTGTTGGAGGGTATAAAAGATTCGGCACAGCCGAATTTAACACTCTCACTTGTTTACTTATCTATTTATCGTACCAGGTAGAGTTGTGTCGTTCATGAACGAACTAGTTCAAAGACCTAGTTCACTTTGCTCAATTATGATACCTTGGTCACGACTTTTCGTTCATTTGTTCATTCAGATTTGTTATAAATCAGTTTTTCTCATTAAATTTTTTTATTAACTTCATTTTCTTTTACACTGTCCTCCGTTCATTTTGTTCATTCGTTCATTCAGATGTATTTTAATTCAGTTCTTTTGCTCATTCGATTTTTTTTTTATTAGCTTCATTTATTTTAGCTGCTATTTCAACTTCCAAAAGCTTAAACGAGGCAAATATCGCCTGAAATTCTAATAATACTAAAAAACAATAACACTATGCTCGAATTTGACCCTTTTTTTAACAAGCTGGGCACCCTTCTGATAAAGTTAATTCGAGTACGCTGAATTCAATGGTGCTAGCCGTTTTTCGAAGTTAGCGCTCGTATTCGCAATTAAAAATTTGATGCTTAAGTAAAAATATTTTTAAACTTTTGCGATAATGTTTTAATTTGAAACCATTCAAGTTTGTTACACTAACATGTTTTGTTAGCGAAAATTTTATTTTTCGTGAAAAAATTGGTTCAATACAATTTTTCAGTTTTTTTTTAATTAACGACACTCATCTGGTAAAGCTAGTTTGTGTACACTAAATCCAATTGTAATATCAGGTTTTTTCAAAGTTAGCGTATGTATTAATCTGTGTTTACATCATAGGATTTTCGGAATGATTTTCTTTCGGTACACATGCAAAACATCGACGATAGTTTCGTGAAATCATACCGAAAATCCTATGATGTAAACACAGCTTTAGCGATATTCGCTACAATTTTTTTTATAGTTTTAAGTAAAAAAAAGGTTTTATATTATATACAAAAAAAAATATTCGCTGAAATTTTTTTTCACGTTTTTTTTTAATTTTTTTTTTTTAATATTAGTTTATGAAAATGTGTAGAATACGGTACATACAGACACAACATTTTTCGAAAAAAAAGTTTTTTTTCGCAAATTTTTTTTTTCGCGGAAAATTTTTTTTGTGAGTAAAAACAAAGCATTTTCTAAATTTGTATATAAAAACTATCCCAAAAGCATAAAAAATTAATTTTTCTACTACTTTACAATTTTAAATCGCGAATATCGCGAATGCGAGCGCTAACTTCGAAAAACGGCTAGAACCATTGAAATCAGTGTACCCGAGTTAGTTTTACCAGCAAGGTGCCCAGCTTGTTCATTTTTTTTCGCAAATTTTTTTTTTTTTGCGGAAAAAATTTTTTTGTGAGTAAAAACAAAGCATTTTCTAAATTTATATATAAAAACTATTCCAAAAGCATCGAATTTAATTTTTCTACTACTTTACAATTTTAAATCGCGAATATCGCGAAAATTGTAAAGTAGTAGAAAAATTAAACTTTTATGCTTTTGTTTTAATATATAAATTTTTGCAACTAGAAAAAAAAACAAGTAGAAAAGTTAAATTCGACTTGGCTGAATCTATAAATACCCTCCACAATGCCCATTTTAAATGAAAGTAAATTTTCTAACGTGAAAAAAATAACATTTTTGATCAGAATTAATTTATTTTGTGTAAACAAACTTTTTTTTAGTAATTTTTGACAAAAAAAAAATAATTTACTAAATTTTTTTTGAGTGTAAAATTTTTTTTGAGTGTAAAATTTTTTTGAGTGTAAAAATTTTTTTGAGAGTATTTTTTTTTTGGTTTAGTGTAAAAATATTTTTCAGTGACAAAAATGCGTTGTAAAATATTTTTGTGACTTACCAACATTTTTATAACGTGTTTAACGGGTTTTCAACACGTGAATTTAAGGTGAAGCAAATCTGAAATTTACGGTTTTGCTAATAACTTTTGAACCACTGGAGCGCTTTGGCAGAAATTCAATACGAATCAGCCCAGGGCTGATATATATGCCAAGCTTCTGCATTCTCAGAATTGCCTTTAGAAAGTTATCGTGTTTTTTATCTCGTAAATTCGCGAAAAACCCTTGCCGAAATTCACTCTTTTGCTCATAACTTTTGAACCACTGGACCGATTTCTCTGGATTGCAATACCAACCTGACCAGGTAAATGTATGCCAAACTTCAGGAGTCTCCGTAAAGTCTTTCAAAAGTTAGCGTGTTTTCAACAGACAGACAGACAGACAGATCGTCTTAGAATCGAACGAGGATCATGAATATATATACTTTATGGGGTCTTAGACAAATATTTCGAGGTGTTACAAACGGAATGACAAACTTATAGACGAGTAAAAATAGTTCGTTATAAGCGAAGTTCGCTATAAGCGGGGTATATTTTTTATCAACCTAGTTTTATTTCCAGAAAAATAGATCCAATTTTGTCTTATTTGATGTTTTTTAGAAAATAAACTACTTATTGAGAAGAAATCATTAAAAATATAAGTAAACTCTATTAAAATTATTATATAATAGTACGTTCAGATTGGCGTCGAAACCCCGTTTAACGAGGTTTCGTGCCAAACCTCATTTGAAAATAAGTATTTTCCCTCACAAATTTAAACCTTTTTGTAGTGAGGTTTCAACGAAAGTACGATCGAAACCTTATAATTTTCATATTTTTACCACTGTGCAACAATGAGAAATAGAGAAAATGGGAAAATGCCAAATATAAAAATATAAACAAATCAATTTATTTACGAAATTTTTGCGAAATATTTATTTATTTGAAATAAAAATAAAATTAAACAGTGTAAAAAAATAATTTCAGCATAATTAAATTAGTTTACAAAAATATTTTTTATGTGATGGTTTCCGAAACCTACATTAATGTCAAAATTATTGTGTGTGAACAGGTGAGTTTTAAAATTGAAAATACGGGGTTTCAACGGGGTTTCGAAGCCAATCTGAACATAGTATAAACCAAAAAATTCCAACCTTTTGTTAGTTTGATAAACATGATTGCCAAACATTAAAAAATATTTACCGGAGTTCGTTATAAAAAGGTAAATATACATGAAACTGAGTTCGTGGGTCCATATTAATCAGTTCGTTTTAATCGAGGATTCGTTATAACCGAGTTCGTTATAAAAGAAGTATTTTGTGTGAAAATTGATGCTAAAACGTCGGGACTTTAGAATTAGTTCGTTATAACCGAGAATTCGTTATAACCGAGTTCGTTATAACCGAGTTTGTCTGTATACCCTCTATCACTAGAGTGGAGGGTATAATAAAATACATAATTAATGTATTTTATTTACTAATTCCTTCTTTCCGTAAATAGAATTAAATGTCCTACAAAATTAAAAGTTTTTCAGATATTGTTTGCTTTTAATAAATAGTTCATCGTTCTTTTAAACGAACTGTTAAATATAGTTTAACTAGGTCTTCGTGATGAAATGAACGAGTAAGCACTACGAGGTCACGCCTCCTCTCCGCACAGTCTACTTCTCCCATGAACAAAATTAAAGACAACATCATACCGACTTCAGAAATATTTTTTTTACAAAAATTTACAATAAAAAAATAAATAAAATTTGTAATAAAAAAAAATATATATATATTTTTTTTTGCAACAATTTTCATAAGAACCAGCAGATGTTTTGTTAAAAGATTTTTTTTTTTTTTAAATATTTTTTATAATTTATTTTTAGCGGCAAAAATTAACGTTATATTGCACTTAAATAGAGTTTGTTTTAAATAATTTAAACTTAAAAAGCAAAAAAATAATTTGGAAAATGTTTGAATTTAGTTTGAATTAAATTGTTTTTATTAAGAAATCATTGAGATCGTTATAAAACTGATTTTTAATTTTTTTTTTTTTGTGGTGGTTGGATTTTGTTTTTTTAATATTATTTTTTATATTGTAAATGATGAGTAAAAGTGAGTGAGTTTTTTATATTGATTTTTGTTTTTATATGGGTTTTGCTAATTTTATTTTTTTTGTATTTTTTTAACAATTTTTTTTTTCGTTTAAGACAAGTTTAAGATCATCAGCTGATTTTCAATTAATTTTTTTTTTAATTTTTATTATTATTAAGACAAATTACAAAAAATTATATATAATATATTTACAAAAAATTAAACTCAAAAATGCACAATATAAATCAATGAGGAATGTTTATAAATTTTATTATTTATTTTTGTTTTTAAATATTTTTTTTTAATTTATTTTTTTATATTTTTTTTGTTTAAAGTAAATTTTTTTTTTATGTCTTACATAAATTATATTTTAAAACTTAGTTGATTTATAATATTGTATATCTAAATTATAATTATATAAAAAAAGACCTATGATTATCAAATTTTTTTGTTTTATATTTAATATTAATTGTAAAAAAAACATCTTTTTACATGGGGTGCGCACATACACTTCTTCTATTTTGTTTCAATTGTTGAAATTTATTTAAGCATTTTACTAAAATTTTTTAAAATTTTTTAGTTCATCTCTTTTTTTTTGTTAAATTGTTGTTTTTAATATATATGCATAGAATTATCTATAGGATCGGTTTGGTAAAAGGTTGTTGTGGTTATAGTAGCAGGAGGTGTTTGTTAAACCGCTGGCCATACCCTGAAATTAACAAAAAAAGATAACAAAAATTAATTAATTTATTAAAAACATTTTATTAAAAATATTGATTAAAGGGTGTTACACTGTGCAACAAATTTAAAGTGTACAGAATAAATTGAAAACGAATTTCAATCATGAAAAATACTGTTTCAATTAATTTTTTTAATTGAAACTCCTACGATGAAGAACATTTTTATACCAATCAATAAATTAAAAGGTTATTAATAGAATAATTTTCAATCAATTTAATAAATTTTTTACTTAAAGTCAATCAAAATAATGAGCAAAAGCGAAAAATATCTGGTATGTTTTAAAATTGTAATTCGACATTAAAAGAAAATATTATTTTTAAAATAACAAAATTTTTTATCAAAACAATGATTAATTCATTTAAATTTTGTTGATCAAAAAATTTAATTGAACATTTTTAGGCAATAATTTTTGTGTGAAAGTATACCTTTGTAGGACCCAAACCCCCTGCGATTTTGGAAGTTTAGCTCGAGTTATTTTATATGGCTTTTACAACCACTAGTAGAATTCGATGCAGAACATTTTTGAAGAACATTTTAAGCCTTTAAATGCACTATTTATTTGTGTTCTTTGAGGATATTGAAAAAATGACTAACATGAGAGCTTAAGGGTTAATATGATCTGTGAAAAGAACGTTACATTTAAAATTTCTCTGAAGACATCTATTAACTTTATATACCCTCCAACTATAGTATGGCTGTATACTCACTTTGTCATTTCGTATGTAACGCCTCAAAATATCGGGCGGGGACCCCATTAAGTACAGTCGAACCCGGTTATAACGAACTCCGAGGGACCAGTAAAATTTGTTCGTTATAAGCGAAGTTCGCTATAAGCGGGGTATATTTTTTTATCAACCTAGTTTTATTTCCAAAAAAATAGATCCCATTTTGTTTTATTTTATGTTTTTTTCGTAAATAAACTACTTATTGAGAAGAAATCATTAAAAATATTAATAAATTTCATCAAAATTATAATATAAACCAAAAAATTCCAACCTTTGAGAATAAACACAATTGGAGCGGGAAGCGTTTTTCCGCAACTGTTCACACACGTTTTATATGACAACAAAATTCGCCGCGTTTTTCTGCCAAACTAGATTCAATTCTATTTTTATGAGGACAATTGCGTTTTTCCGCTTCCCGCTCCAATTGTGATTATTCTCTTTTGTTAGTTTGATAAACATGATTGCCACACATTAAAAATTATTTATGGGAGTTCGTTATAAAAAGGTAAATATACACTCAGAAAAAAAACTAACTAAAAAATGAGAAAATTAACTAAATCCAAGGAAAGTTGATAATGATTTAGCTCCATTGCCATGTATTCCTACTTTTTAGCTAATTTTTTTCTTAAAAATTAGGACCAATTTAAACTAGAAAGTGGGAAAAAATTTCCCATTTTTTAGTTAAAAAAACATTTTTGATGAGGACATTTTTCCTAAAAATTAGTTAATTTCATATTTTTATTGGTTTATTTATAAAATAGCATGTGAATACACACAGAATTCTCATTATGTACATTTTTTATTTAAAATATAAAAAAACGTTCGTTTCTTATGGTCAAGTAATAAATTTCATTAGTTTTTAAAGTTAAATTACAACAAAGACTTTGTCTTTAACGTGTGTTTCCAGACTATGGGAAAACACGCCAAAGCCAAGGCCTTTGTTGTGATTAAAATATTATTTTTTCCCTAACACATACATGTGTAGAAAAAAATGTAAACTTTAAATTTATTACTTGTTATACAAGACCAAAGTCTCTTTTTCATATACTACAAATAATAAACAAAATGTGAACTACAAGCAAGCATGAAAAAAAAAATAAATCAACTAAATAAACAATTTCGTGTTATGAAAAATTTACTAAACTTGTGGAAAAAACTTCCTCAAATTAAAGAAGATAAATATGATGAACTAATTGAAAGTAAATTACATCCTAAAACTGAATTTTTTGAACTAAATTTTGTTTTAAGAAATATGTCTTAAAAATAAAGATTTTTTTTCATTTATTTAGGGAAAATTTCTTTGGCGGAAAGAATTTTTTCCATGTATTAGGGAATTCCATTTAAGGAAAATTATGGCCTATTTAACAGTCCATGAACTAAAATTGTTTCCTTAAAGTTGGGATAATTTCCAAAATTTTAGTTAAATTTAACTAAATTGTGGGAAAATTTATAAACTATTTTGAAGAAAAATTTTCCAAAGTTTAAGTTAATGGTTTTTTTTTGAGTGTACATGAAATTGTGTTCGTGGGATCATAATAAGCAGTTCGTTTTAACCGAGGATTCGTTATAACCGAGTTCGTTATAAAAGAAGTATTTTGTGTGAAAATTGATGCTAAAACGTCGGGACTTTAGAATTAGTTCGTTATAACCGAGAATTCGTTATAACCGAGTTCGTTATAATCGAGTTTGACTATATATATATTTTGATATATGATAGATTCTAAGACATTTTAGCGATGTCCGTGTATCCGTACGTCCGTCTGTCTGTGGAAAGCGTGTTGCAGTCCAAACTAAAAGAGCTAGACTCCTGAATGGTTAAGTTGGGCACCAGGACATACCTCTAAAAAAACGCAACATTTTACATCTTGTATCATTTTTGTGTCAGAAGTAAATCAAACGTGCCCCAATGGCTCCCGGCAATTCTCCTCAAAAAAAAAAAAAAAACGCCCCTGATTTTTTTTTATATTTTTTTTTTTACATTTTTTACATTTTGAAGGGTATAAAAGAAATTTAACAATCTCACTAATTTCTATGTCAGAAGTACGTTTAAAATATTTTTGTGACTTATTTCGAATACGTCTGAAAAAATAAAAAATTTACAAAGAACCCGAGCAAAACTTTAAAAATTTTTCGGTTTTTGTCGACTAATGGTATACTTTAATTTTTTTTTGGTCCCATTAAACATAAAAAATCCTGTTGCACAGTGTAGTATACTCAAAAAATGCATAAATATACTAAAAATTAAGAAAAAAAAACAGTACACTCAAAAGAAAAACTCTGTCAAAAAATCTGTAAAACGACTACCAATTTGAATTAGCAATCTTTAGAAGATTGTTCTGCTGAGAAGGATATTTTCACTAAAATCTCTGTCATTCAGTTAAAAAAAAAACACACATTTTACTATGTTTATACTGATTTTGTTTGCTGAATTTCATTATTTTTTCAAGAATTTTTTTTATATAAAAAAAAAGCAGAACAGATTGTTCTGCTGAAATCAGCAGATTGTTCTGCTGAAATCAGCAGAATGTTCTGCTGAAATCAGCAGATTGCTCTGCTGAAATCAGCAGATTGTTCTGCTGAAATCAGCAGATTATTCTGCTCCAATCAGCAGATTGTTCTGCTAAAATCAGCAGATTTTTCGGCAAAAATCAGCAGATATTTCTGCTAAAATCAGATTTCTCTGCTGTCGAACAACACACATGTTTAATAACTAAAACGCCAGATAAAAGTATAAGCTTCTGTAGCGTAGTGGTTATGGAGTGTACTTTCAAATCGGAGGGTGGCGAGTTCGATGCTGGCTGGCGGCGTATGTTTTTTTTTTTTCTTGTTATATTTATTCACCTCTTATGACAGATATTTAGCAAACCGTGTCTGCCAAAATCAGAAGATTTCTCATATGGCTCAAATGGGTGTATTTTCAGCAGATTTTTCTGCTGATTGGACAGAGAATTTATTTTGAGTGTATGAAAACTAAAATTGTTCAAGACCGACCATACTCAGAAAAACAAATTTGTATTGTAGGCACATTATATCCTACACCAATCTGTAGTACAGGTATGGTTGACAGGTACTAGAAGTCAAATAACTGGACAATGGAAAAAATTCAGCTGGATTTTGAAAAAATAACTGGATTTTGAAAAAATAACTGAATTTTTTTTTTAATAACTTAAAACAAATCGACCGATTTTCAAAAAAAGATATTTTGGACTACTTTTCAAATATAACATTACTCAAATAGCTGTATTTATTGGCCACGGCAAAATGTGCCCCTTTTTAAGCATTTCCACTACATATTCGATCATCTCGAAATGTTGTTGTTGTGCTTGTCAAAATGTTGTTGTTGTGCTTGTCAATTTTGTGGGTTTATTTTTTTTTAAATAAACCCACAAAAAAAAAGTCCGAAGTGATCAAATCGGGAAATCTAGGTGGCCAGTTAAAATTACCTGAGCGTGCGATGTCAAAAAATGCGACAATAACTGGCTCTCATCTGTAGATTTGACTACTCCGGACATATTTTTTTGGGTTTATTTGAAAAGCAAAATTTTTACCAAACAATCCTCAGATCATCGAAGATCTCAAGGAAAACATTCATGCTGAAATCAATACTAGAATCTCGCAGTCTAGTAAAAGTAATCGAAAAAGTAATAAAAAAAAGTAGTGAAAATGCAAAAAGAGCACATTTAAAAGTAGTGAAAAGATTTATATTTTATTCAAAAAGTAATCCAAAAAACTGTAAAATATATTAAATAAAAAAAAAAATATGGTTAAAATTAAAGAAATTCTCTTTTAACTGGATAAATTATATTTTAACTGGAAACTAGACCAGACCCAAAATAATTGAAAATCCAGGCCATTCCTGGGCGTCTGGCAACTCTAAGTACAGAGTTTGTGCTGATATTTGTAACTACCCGAAAAATTGGTTTAAAACCTAGCCTTAAGTATACCAATCGACTTAGAATTACTTTTTGAGTCGATTCAGCAATGTCCGTCCGTCTATCCGTCCGTCTATGTAATTGTTTTAAGCACGATACAGGTGGCAATTTTAATCAATTGAATTAAAAATTGAAACTTATTCATCTTTTGGTCCAAGGACGAAGCCTATTGAAATTGTAAAAATGCCTAGCACCCTTTGAATTTGTCTGAAATGACTCTTATGACCGTTCTATAATAAGGATCCTTTTAAAATTTGGCAGGTTATCTTTGTACGTATGCACAAATCACTATTCCAAGTTCTCAAGGAATCGGATTAGTCCTTCATGTAGTTCCACTTTCAAACAACTCTCCCTATATTTATATAATTCCCTCAAAATTCAAATCGGATTTGTCCTGCATATAGTTCCCATTTAAATCACCCTCCCGATATTTACATAATTAACTCAAAATTCATGAAAATGCAAAATGTTTGATTCAAATTTTATTCGTAGGTGTAATAATTTGGTAACCTAATAAAATATGAATATAAATAGACCTTTGTTGGACTTAGTACCACTTATGAAAATTTTGACCGATATTCAGTTAAATCGGTATATTGGCAACAAAAAACAACCAAGTCCACTAATATTTGGTATGTGTGTGTTTTCAACACTAATTAAAGATCTAACAAAAGATATATCCAATCGGTCCATGATTGGACTTGGGTCCCATTTTCCAGAAAACACTTGTGTTGAGTATCATATGGTCTTTCTCGATCGACTATAACTCTCTTACTCGTTTTAGTTAAATCCTTGTTGTCTTAAAAAAAATTTTTATTGTATTGAAAAATGGTGTTGCTAATTAAAATATCAATTATTTTCTTTGTTAACACAACTAAATTGTTTGTTAATACAACAACGATTTTGTTAAAAATGAGCCCACGATCTCATTTTTTTTTCTGTGTATAGTACATTGGCAGGAAATAAGCTGTTGATCGATCCGAAATCAACTATAACGTGACTTGTGAAAGGATCATACTAAACTCGTTTAAAATGGGTGAACATTGTACATATCTCTAAACTGTAATATAAATAGGTACTTTTTTTAAGGAAAAAGTAGGACATTCCAAAATTTTATCTGTCGCGAAAATTTTTTTTTCGAAAATTTCTAAGACACAATTTTTTTTGCGCTTTGCAGTAAACAAATTTATTAAAAATGATTTAAGAAAAGAAAATTTTTAAAAAATTTCTAGTCAAAAAACTAATTAAAAATATATTTTTTTTTTGCATAAACAGAAACCAAAAAAAGTTATATTCGAATATTACATTACATTTAAAGCTTAAAACTTAGTCTTCTATTTGTTTCACTATTTCACTTTGCTCGGAACTTTCCGATTTTCAAGTCAAAAAAGAAACCCAGGTCCAATATTTTTTTGCGTTCATATTAACCCTAAAATGCAACTTTCCCGACCCCGACGATTTCGAAATCCGGAACAGAAAAATTTGCTTCGCGATATTCTACAATGTAATAAATGTTATTGGACAAATTTTTATTTAAAAAACAATCACAAACTAAGAATTGGTAAACGATTAAATTCGAACAACTTTTGTCTATAAAAAAAAATTATATTTTGTTTTACCAAAATAATGACATTTACAACAGTTTTTTCCAAGAGAAATTTCTCTTCTTAATCAGAACTTCCAAATTGACAGATATTTTTTAACCGAAATTTTCAGATTTATGCACATTTTCCTCTTAAAATTTTGAGATTTTTTTTTTTTCTTCTGTTCCTTTTCTTGAAATTTGGTTTGGTGGCAAGGTAGGCTAATTCCCCCATTATTTTTTAAAAATCTGATTTTTATTTCTGAATTTCTGATTTTTTTTTTTCTGAACACATATTTTTATTTAAATACTAGCTGGCCCGGTCCGCGTTGCTGGCCCAAATATAAGATTTCGTCTCGCTTCAAATATATAGCCCTGCAAAAAATGTAATGAATTTCTTGGCTTAGAAAAATTTGTGGGCGTGGTTTTAAAGACCCGATTACGCAGATAATCATCTTGAAATTATATTTAGGGAACTAAAAAAAATTACCAGGTCTTAGACTTTGCGATCTGTACATATTTAAAACTTCTTTGGTATTATTACGAACAACAAAAAAATAAATTACGCATATCCTTCGTTCTTATCGTGAGCTATTGTCTGGAGTTCAAACAAACCTTTATAGTTTTCCCGAATTTTCAATTTTCCCGGGACACTTTTCTCATTTATATTTCCTTAAAAACCGAATTGGAATTGGAACATAAAAAAATCGGTCCGGTGTGCTAAGTTAAACTTGTACATATGTTAACAATACCCAAGGATTTAAAATCATTTTTACCAAGTTTAAGCGGAATCTATTAAGAACAATTTTTTTTAATCGAATTAGAGTAAAAATTAATTTTAGATATATCGAAAAAAGTAGACGACGACAATTTTTATTTCCGAATAATTATATGGACTATTACTAACATTAAAAAAAATAGCCAAATCGGTCCAGGCGTTCTCAAGTGTTGCAAATTTTAAGGATATTGAAAAATGTTGGCTTTGAAGTGGTGGAGGACAATAATTATTTCCGTAAAATCCGTACTTGGACTAAAATGATCATTAAAGAAAAAAATTACCAAATCAGGCAAGTCGTTCTCCGATTTTAGATGTATTGAAAAAAGTTGGTGTGGACAATTTTTTCTTTCCGTAAAAACCTTAGTTGTACTATCACGAACGTCAACAAATTCTACTAATAGCCAAATCGGTCCCGCCGTTCTTCAATTTTAGATATATCGAAATAAAAGTGGGCGTGAACAATTTTTATTTTCGTTTAAACCTAAGTTGGTCTATGGCGAGCATTTGAAAAAAAGTTTAGCCAAATCGATCGAGCCGTTCTCCGATGTTAGATATATCAAAAAAAGGAGGCGCAAAAGTGGGCGTGATTTATTTATTTTATGAAAAAAACCTAAGTCAAACATTAAAAAAAAAAGTAAGACGAACATTAAAAAAAAATATTTAACAAATCGGTCAGTTCTGAAGGGTCAGTTACCAACGAACTACATTTTATTTTTATTTATATTTTATTATTCTAGAATCTCAAATAATTAATTATATATCTTATTTTTCTATAGAGCACATTTTATATATTCGAAAAAAAGAGTGGGTCGACAACTTTTCTTACCGTAAATAACTTATTTAAATTTAACCAACTCGGTCCATCCATTTAAAAGTGGGCGTAGAAATGGAAAATTGTTCTTTCCGAAAAACCTTAGTTGGACTTTGACGAACACTAAAAACAAAATTAGACAAATTGATCCAGCCACTACATGATTTATAATATATATATTGGGAAAAGTGAGCGTAAATAGGCGTGGACAATTTTTCATTCCATAAAAATCTTTTGTGGACTATAACCAAATCGGTCTAGCAGATATAGTTCTTTCGATACATAGAAAAAAGTGGGCGTGGGAAATTTTACTATCCGTAAAAACCCTAGTTGAATTATGACGAACATTTTCATCAAAAATTAGCCAAAGTGTGCGTGGTCTATTTCTTTTTTCGTAAAAACAAAAGTTGGAATATGATGAAAATTCATTTAAAAAAATTTTGTCAAATCGGCCCAGCCATTCTCAGATTTTAGATAAATTGGAAAAGTGGGTGTAAAAGTGGGCGTGGTCGATTTTTCTTTCAGTAAAAACTTAAATTGGATTACTACGAACATTTAAATAAAAAATTACCCAAATCGGTGCAGCCGTTTTCCGATTTTAGATAAATCAAAAAAAGTGGGCGTAAAAGTGGGCGTGGTCAATTTTTCTTTACGTAAAAACCTAAGTTGGACTATGACGAACATTTCAAAAAAAAAATTGTCCAAATCGGTCCAGCCGTTCTCAACTGATGCTGTTACCAACGAACGACAATTGATTTTTATTTATATAGATTTTTTTTAATATTTTTTTTAATACATATAATTTTACCTACGTTAATAACGATGGATTTGTTTCTGGCTGATACCAGTACTGAGGTACATAACCGCCCATTTGTGGTGGTGGATTATGATGATGTGTTTGCGGATGCGACGCTGCTGGATGAGGTGGTTGCGGTGTCATTTGCGGTGGTTTATGATCGATCCAATGTGGTTTTTGATCCCATGGCGCTTGCGTTGGCGGACTTAACCCCGTTGGTGGGAATTCTAAAAATGATGAAATTAGAAAATACAAATATAAATTAGTAAATTAAAACAAAAAAACAAATAAAAAAAATTATAGTCGATCGAGACCGACCATATAGTACCCTATACCAGTGTTTCCCGGAAAATAGGTCCCAAGTTCAAACATAGACCGATTGTATATTTCCTTTGAAAAATCTTTAATAAGTGTAAAAAACAATCACAAATGAAATATAGATGAAATAGGCTAACATTTGTTCCAAACAGAGCTTCGAAGAATGAAATCCTTTTCGAATGAATTCTCAAAAAATCCATTCAATTTTTATAGTCAGTGAATGCATTCGATTTCAGAAATCAACATTGAATGCAGTCCTTGGAATTCATTCGATTGAATGAACAAAAATGAATGCATTCCATTTCTTGTTCATTCGATTTAGAAAAATCGAATGCATTCGATTTTTTATCATTCCACTGCGAATGCAATCGATTTTTTAAATATATAGACCAAAACGGAGCCAAATTTTGGTCCATAGTACCGCCTAATCTCTTTACATACGATGACCATAATGGGCTCTAATTTTGAATCCAAAAAGTTGGTGTTCCCGAAAATTTAAAAAATGCACATATTAACTCCCTATACGACAAAATAATGTGAAGAGTGTTAGCGATACTATGGGCAAAAAATTGGCTCCGTTTTACTCTATCTTGGTTGGTTTTTTAAGATTTTTATGCAATTAAAGCCATTCGATTTTTCAAATTAAATGAAAAGAAAATCGATTGCATTCGCAAGTGAATGCATTCGATTTTTAAAAGTCGACTGAAAAAAAAATCGAATGCATTCGATTTTTGAAAGTCGAATGAAAAATAAAACGAATGCATTCGATATTTATAAATCGAATGAATCTAAAGTGAATTCATTCAATTCGCTAAAATGTGATTGGGGAATGCAATCACTAAATTTTCACTCAGAATGACAAATGACCGTTTTAACTGAAAATCGGTCGAAATTTTCATATGGGGCCTAAGTCCGGAAACGGTCCGATTATAATACGATTTGATTTGATTAAAACATGTTCATGAAATTTGAGAGATTTATATAAGAATATTAGGTCCGATTCCTTTAAAAATCGAAATGGTTATTATTGTATACAAAACACGTTTACTTGCCAAATTTCGGAAGGATATCTGTTATAATACGGTTATTAGAGTCATTTGAGCCAAAATTAAAGCGCCCGTATAAAAATCGATTTGCGCTTATCTTGATCTGATAATATATGATTGCATCTGATCTTATATATTGTATCTGATCAGGTACAATTACATGCCAAATTTGTGCTAATGTTGACCAAATCCGAGACATAATAAGATCCCGGTTTTGGTCATTTCAGATATTCTTATATACAATCAGATACGATCATATATGAATAGAGATAAGATCTAAACCATTTTTACACGGGCGGACATTTGTATGGGGGCTAGACCTTAAGTTTTAAATTTCAGACAAGTTGATTGGTAATTACAACGTTTAGGTGGACAGACGGACAGAAATACGAGCATCGCTAGAAAGACTTAAAAAGTTGTTCTGAGTCGATAGTTTTACTATAAACTGGGTCTAGGACAAATATCTCGGGTAGTTACAAACATCAGCATAAAGTCATTATACCTTGTCCCACAAAGTGGGGTTGGGTACACAGAAAGAATTAAAAACGAATTACAATCAACACAAACGCGGATTCAATTAATTATTTAATTGAAACTCCTCCGATTAAGAAAAATGTTATATCAATCATCAAATTATAGGTGATTAATTCATTTTTTTCAGTTAATCACTTTTTCGATTTTGATCAAAAATTTGATAAATTTTTTATTTAAAGTCAATTAAAAAAACTTTGTCATAAGCTTAAAATTCATTTAACAAATGAATTTTAAGCTTATGACAAAGTTATGAAGAAATTCATATTTTCTGCTTTAAAAATATGTTGCCGTCAGTAAAAAAAAGTAAAACCTGAGCATGAAGTATATTTTTTAATTAATGTATTCAAATAAATTGAAGCGAAAAAAAAATCTGGTATGTTGAAAATTTGTAATTTGATAGTTAAAGAAAATAACAAAAATTTTAATCAAAATAATAATTGACTCATTTTAATTTCGTTGATCAATAAATTTAATTGAAATTTTTTAGCCAATAATTTTTTGTGTGTATAAACAAAAATTGTAAAATTTGGACAAATTTTAAATTTTGTCCCGAAAAAAATAGAAAATATCGTAAAAATTGGCTAAACATTAAATTTTGCTAAAATAGTTGTTAGATTTTTGAAATTTTAATTTAATATTTTTTTTTTGTATAAATAGGAGTTTCAACGTGAGTATAAGTTGTCTTAAATTTACTCACGTAATTGTGAGTAGAAAAAAATATGATCGTTAGTAAGTGTGTGTGATTGTCAAATTACTGTCATGAGCGTGATATAAAAATCACTCACGCACCCATCTCACCTTTAGCCTCTATTTACATCTTCAAAACTTTATTCTTATTACAAAAAAATTTAAATAGTTTAACTTACCGGGTGATAATTCAGATACAGGTGTACTTGAAGGCGTCGGACTATGTCCGGGAGGTAGATAATGTGATGGTGAACCACTATTTGAACCGCCATTGTTATTACCGCCTGAAAAAGACAATTAAAAAGAAAATTTTATTAAAATTTGAGTTTTAACTTAAATTTTCAAGACAATCAAGAAAACCTGGGTTTCAGAAATAGGTCTAATAGGCCCACATTTCATTAACTATAGGAGTCCATTTTAATTTTTTATGTTTTATAGAATCTGTTACAAGAAGATAACTGAATATATTTGCCGAATTAACAAATTGCTCTGCTTTTCTGTGTAAAAATTGATTTGTTGTGATCTGATTAATCAAATAATATATAGTGGCATTTGATCAGACATGCATAATCTCAAGATCCTTTAAATTTTCAGGATATAATCAGATCTAATCAGATACATTTATATTTTATTAAATTATGAACAGATCAGACCGTAATAAAGACATTAGCCCAGATTTAAATCATTTTTAAACAAAAAAAGATTTTTTTTAATTAATGTTCCTAACATCTGAAGATGTTTTTTTTTAATTAATGTTCCTATAATCTGCCGATTTTTTATCTGCTAAAATCAGATGATTTTGTTTTAGAAAGTCTGCACTTTGAATCAGTAAAAGTACAAAAATTTCAGTTGGTTTCTAAAATTTATTTTTAAAATGTTAAAGAATAAATTTTAGCATAAAAGTTCTACTTAAACCCGAAATGAAGTGAATGAATATCAGAAAAGATTAAAAGTCATTTTTACACACAAAAAATGGAAAATTAGTTTGAAGAAATTATTAATAAATATTTCAGTAAAATCAACGAGATAATCATTTTTGTTTTTCGTAAAAGTATTAAAAAAAATTACTAAAATCAGCTGGTTTTGTTTTAAAAACTCTGAAAATAAAATCAGAATCAGTAAAAGTTCAAAAATTGCAGTTGTCAAAAATTGCAGTGCCAAAAAGTTAAGGAAAAATATAAATTTTACAAAAAATATTCAGTTAAAAACTTGTCGCGTTACAGATTTTTTTACAGAGTCTTTATTTTAAGTGCATGATGGATTGCTTAAACTTACCACTATGCATATTTTGATTTGGACTATGTTGACCAGGATTTGGACCACCACTGCCCAATGGCATGCCACTACCTTGACCAGGACCCTGAGCGGCTTTCATCATTTTTTTGTACTTTGAACGACGATTTTGAAACCAGATTTTAACCTAAAATTAAATAATGAATAAAAAAATAAATTAGTTAAAAAAATTAAACAAATTTTAATACTTAATTTTTAATGTAAACACAATTTATAAAAAAACATAAATATAATTTTAATTGATTTGTTTAACTAAATGGGTAGGAGGTATTTAACACTTTCATAATAATATAAAAAAAAACTAATTAAGTCATTTATCTAAAATTTTCCCTCTTCTTTTATATTTTGTGTTTTACAAAATTATAGGTAATTTTTCATTTGTTCAGAGGTGTGCAAAAATATATTTAATTTTTTTTTTTTTGTGTATGTTTATTGTTTATAGTTTTAATTGGACATTATTAATATAATTTAATAGTTAATAAACTAAATACTCTTAACATGATGTTGTTAATGCCAGGTTGGACTGATGATGGCGGTGTTGGTGTCGGTGGCATTATTATCAACAATAATAGTTTATAATAATGGTAAATAATAAAAGATAATTTAATAAGATTTTAATATGTTTTAATAAACACATTCATTAATTAATTCATTCATAATGTATGTGTTTCGTTGTAAATTAACAAAATAATTTCGTGTTATGAACAAATTTGTTAAAATGAAAATACTGTTAAAACAACAAAATTTATGTTTTATGGTAATTTATTAAATAAACGACAACATATTTAAAATAGTTTTGTTAAAGCTGAATGATTTTAACAAAAAAAAATAATAAAAATATTATTTTAAAGAAATTTGACAAATTTTTATTATATTCAGCTAGATGAATAATGGTAAATTTTCGTTAAAAATTAATTTAGCATTGTTTTAAAAATTAATTTAGCATTGTTTTAAGGTTTTAAGTTAGCTGAATAGGTTAAGGATTTCACAAAAGTATGCTTTACCTAAAATAAAATAAAATTTAAATATTTCAGCTAAAATGTAATTCTAAATAAAAATGTTAGAATAATTTGAATTATTGTTAAATCCAATAAATTTCAATTAAAACTAAATTTTTATATCAATTTAGGTATTTTAGACGGATAAATACATTTTATACGAATATTCAGCTTGCTGAATTAGTGTAAATTTCCATGAATTAATTTTTGAACTAACTAAATGTACAGTTTATATTTAAAAAAAAATTAACTAACTTTAACTATGTTGAATATGATGAAAAACATGCAAGTTATTCGGAACATGCGAAGTTATTCAGAAAGCCCAAAAGGAAAACTGATAGGCTGAATTGTCAAAACCTTTAGGTTTTTAAATAAATGATAAAAATTAAGCTCAAATTGAAAGACTAAATACTGCTGAATTGTAATAAAAACAGCTGAATTGCAATAAATACTATTTTGTACTTTTTTTTATCAATTTTATGAAGAATTTTTTAATAGAAATTCATTATTTAACTATTCAGCAAAAAATAATTTCAAAACAACGGTATAAATTCATTATACTTTAGTTGAAACGTAATAACTGAAAATAAATAAATATTCGCAATTTTTGTAATGTTAGCTTAATTACAAAAAAATTAAATTTGAATAATATTTTTTAAGAATTTTTTTACCCTAGTCAGCTAGCTGAAGTAATTTAATTTCATGTCATAATATTTTAACTGAAAATCGAAAACGTAATTGCTGAATATCAATTAAACAAAAATTTTCCGTTTTAATTTAATTCTTACTGAATTAATTTAATTTAATTCTTACTTACCAAAATGAGTCAAATCATAATAAAATTTACACTTTTAATTGAAAAATTAATTTTGATTGCATCAAGCAGTTTTTGAAACTATTCAGCAGGTAATTTTCAACTGTAAATCAGTGAAAACTGATACAATTTTATTTTTGAGTCTAAATAGTTTAATTGTTCAAGCTATTCAGCTAGCTGAATCGGGTTAAAATTGAAAAAATAAACAAATACAGGTTGAAATACAAAAATACTTTATTGTTAAGAAACAATTTTTATGGGGATACTATGCAGTTTTTTGGGATATTCAGCCAGCTAAATCAAATCTTTTATTAACCTAAACTTTATGAAAATACTGCAGCTAATAGCGTAACAGCTGATAGAACATTAAAAAGATATTACTTTTTTAGTTAAACTGTAAAGTAAAATATTAAAAAGTGCTCAATTGTAATCAAAACAGCTGAATAAGGTAAAAAAAATATATTTTTTTTTAACATAATTTTTTAAACTTTTCTTAAGATTTAATACTTTAAGCAAGTGAATATCACTAGATTTTCTATTCAGCTTGTTATAAGTTTGGTAAGATAAAAATAAAGTACAAAGAGTTGAAAAATATACATACTTATTTTTAATTTTGTCTCTAATTTAATATATAAGAATGCGCAGAATCACAATACAAATAGCTAAATAATAATGAGGCTTTATTTATTTTTTAAATAATTTGTAACATTTATTCTGTAAATTTTTATTCTATTCAGCTAGCTGAAGTACAAAATATTTTCTATTCAGCTAGCTCAATTTGATTTTCTACAAAATCGTTTTTTTTATCTTATATTTAACTTTAATTTAAGATATTCGAAAGTGTAGAATTCAAATAAAAATAGCTGAAATGCATTAAAAAAATAATTATTATTTAAAAAAATATATGTTTAACATATTTTTAAGATTTTTTATTCAGCAAGCAAAATTAAAGTAGATTTCTACGATATTATTAGAAAAATTAAATATTTATTACACTTTTTAAGGTAGCTGAATTGGTATACATAGATACAATTTATATTCTTCTTAAAAGCACGATATTCTTAAAAAGAAGTTTCGCTATGATATAAAACTTTGAGTTGAATGATTATAATGTTTAAAAACTTTGTTGTGATGAGGATTTTATGCAATTCAGCTAGCTGAATATGAATATTAAATATTTTGTTTTCATTTCTTTTATCGATCCATTTAAATATTAATATATAATGGTGTATTCAGCTAGCTGAATAGTATTTAAAAATAGTATATTATCCCTTTTAGATACAAACCAAGATGGTTTCCATTTTAGATGTCATATTCTTTAATTGTTAATAAAATTCAATTAGCTAAATTGTAAAAAGTTGAAAGTTAAGCAAATTTGACTTTAATTTAAAATATTAGAAAGTGCTGAATAGTAACAAAAATAGCTGAATTGCATTAATAAATGACTTTTTTATTAATAATTAAATGATTAAGGGTAATTCCAAAAATTTTCGCCCCACTGTTCGGAAACATGCCTTTGGACGCCACTGAGAATTTGGCTCATAGATATCCACGTTTTTATAAGATATGTTGCATTTTTGGATTTTCAAAATTGGCTGTAGTTTTCAAATTATCGCGGGTCAAATTCGACTTTTTTAGCAAAAGTCAGAAAAATACATGACGTTTAACGTGCTCTAACTTTTTAACTAGTAATCCGATTATCACAAGTAATGGCTCATATGAAAGCTTAATTCTTCTTCTTTTAGGAAATATTTTCAAAAGCATACGGGTTTTTTCAGAAGTGTTGCAAAAATTCAAAAACATTTTTTTTTGCGAATATTTAAAAAAACACATCTTCGATTTTTTTAAAAAAAAGTTTGGTGATAAACAATACTGTTTTGTACAACATATCCAAAATTCAGAGTGGGATCCCAATGGGATCAAAAAATATTCTGGTTTTAGTACGAAGTTCTTAAATTTAACCTTAGAAAAATAAAATTTTATGTTTCTTCAATATAAAAATTTAAATTTTCAAAGAAAATTATACTATTAAAATTTTGAAAAACATTCAAAACATTAGAAATTTAAATTTTCTAAGGGAAAAATATGAGAACCTCGTAGTTAAAACAGAATAGTTTTTGATCTCATGGAGATCCCACTCTGAATTTTGAATATGTTATACAAAACATTGTTATTTTTCACCAGAATTTTTAAAAAAAAAATCGAAGATGTGTTTTTTTAAATATTCGAAAAGAAAAAATGTTTTTGCATTTTTGCATCATTTCTGTAAAAAAAAAAGTGTTATTTTAAAAATATTTTCTAAAATCAGAACCCCAGCTTTCACATGAGCCTAAATTTGTGAAAATCGGGTCATTGGTTAAGAAGTTACAGCTCTTTAAACGTGATGTATTTTTCTTACTTTTGCTTAAAAAGTCAATCTTTGACCCGCCATAATTCGTTAAATACACCAAATGTAAAAAAACGATATATGGTACATATATCATATTTATGAGGGCTATCTATGTGTCAAGGTTCAAATTAATCTGAGACACCATTTCCAAAAATGACTAAAATTTGAGCTAAATTTTCTGGAATGGCCCTTAACATACTATTTTTTTTTTAATTTTTTTACTATTCAGCAAGTTAAATTGCAACAGGTTTCCACGATATTATTAGAAAAATTTAATTTTTAGCATTATTGTAAGTTTTTTAAACATGGATTTCGATATTTTTTTTACATTTAAATCAATTAATATTAAGTATATTTTACCGCAAAATCTTTTAAATATTATAAGTCCATTATATATTTAAATATTTTTTATTAATCTAATTTTTATATATTTTCCCATAATACAAATTCAACCAATATTCCCACGTTTTACATTATTAAGATACACAAAAAAATAAAATTAATCCAATAACTGCCACTAATAAAAAAAAAACACTTTATTTTATCTACAAATTATTATTTTTTTTTATTAAACATAAGCATATGTCATTACAATTAACAAGAATATGACTTTTTGTATGAAGTAAAAAACTATTACAAATCGCCATACAAACTAATGTGAAAATGTTAAATTATTAACACAATTTTGTGTTATGGCCAAAAGCAATTGCGAATGCGTGCAACACCAATCAAGAGCAAATGTTTTTATTAATTAATAATAATTTTAACGCCAATACAAATTTTGATATTGTAAAATAAAATTAACAATAAATGATAATGTGTTGACAATATAAATTCAAAAAATAATTTGTTATAAACTATTGAAAAATTTTACAAAGATTTTTTGTGTGTCATTTTTAAGAATAATTGAAAAAATATTTAGACATGACATACTATTAAAAAAGCTTCTTTAAAGTTGTTTAACTGTGTCTATGAAATATGAGAGTTGTTCATTATTTATAAACTGGTAAGATGGATGAAAAAAAAAATATCTACTAAACACTTGTGTCTTGTCTTTAAGACCTGTCATAAATGTCTGTAATCTGTTAAGCAACATCTACAGGCAATACACTGAGAGAAATATAATAAAAATTTGCTTTTGAAATAAACTAACTGAACTTTATGAAGATTTTTCCATTTTGTTAATTTCATTCAGCTAATATTCAGCAAAACCGGTTTTAATAATTTCAACAGATAAAATTTCCGATTGAATAGCAATGGAAAATTGTGATTTCGAAATTTCTATCTTAATGTTATTCAGCAAATTTCTTAATGTCAACTTTAGCGATTATTTCATAGCTGCTGTGTTTAAACCGTTATTCAGCAAACTTAGTTTTGCTTATTTTTGCAGTTATTTGCTAGATGGAAAAATTAGAGAATTTTGGTAATTCAGCTAAGTATTTGTTGTTACTATTTTTACTATAAAATTTCTATTCTTATTGCTGTTTTTTTATGCTTTTAAGCAAACCGGTTTTGCTAAAGTAGTTTTTTTTTATCATTTGCAAAATAAAATTTATATTTTTCAATTGATATTCTTACAAAATATTTGTTTAAGTGTATAGAAATAGAAAAAAATAAAAAAAAGGTAACTACAAAACATAAATTATCTGACTTGACATGTTAAGGAAGTGATCAATGCATATATAAAAACAAGCTTATTTTCTGGTTAAGATATACACTAAACAATTTTATGACCAATATATAAAAAAGTAGGTTAAAAAGGATGTTGTTTTCTTTTAAACAGAATTATGACAAAAGATCTTGCTTTTTTGTTTTTTACTCTGCTGATATGCTAATTTATTTATTTTTTTCACTTCTTGTTTTAACAATTTTGCTTTAACAATTGAAAGTTATTTATTCCATTATGAGACATGTTTTTTTTTATTATTGACATATTGTGAAATGTGTTTTAAATACGGGCATTCAATAATGTGTCAGTGTTTTGTTTAATTCAGCAAAAAAATACTTTTACTATCATTGAATATGTCAAACATATTTACAACATAGTAGGAGGGTAAATAAAAAATAAACAAAAAACGACAAAAAAATAAAATTTCAACAACATGTTTGTTAAAATTTTAAACAAAATATAAACATATGGGTGAGTACAAAGTTTTTAAATTTTTAGAAAACAAGGTATAATAAAAGGTTTAGTACAATTGAGCTAACTAAATATGGATATTAAATAGTCTAAACTGTTAAAAAAAATATGAATGCTATTTAATTGTAACATATTTAAGTGTATTCAGCTAGCTGAATTAGTAATAATATATTTTTTTACTGATTTTAGCAGTTTCACAATATTATTTTTTTACTGTATGAAATTCTTGCTAAATAAATATCAGTCAGTACTAAGAACTAAGAAAAAAGGTTTTTATAGACAAATGTTAAAAAAAAAATATTTTACTAAAGACTTTATTATTATTCAGCTAGCTGAATATGAAACAATTTTATTTGTTCTATATTCATTGAAATATTAACATGTCTAAGCACATTCAGCTAGGTAAATAGTAATTTTAACCCAACATATTTTTTTTTCTGATAATAAACCCAGTATTTTATCTGCCCAGCTTTCCAATTTTAGCTGAATTAATCCGAAAACTTTTTTATACCAATTTTGTAAGTTTAACAATAGTCTTCTAAAGAACTTCTGTAGTGTTGCAAAAACAGATTAATAAAATCAATTGCAATTCACCAACTTAAATATAGACATTTTATTGCAAAAACTGATATGAAAATAGGATTCTAATATATTTATGTGTATTCAGCTAGCTGAATTGGTATTAAAATAAATTTTTACCAGTTTAAGCGGTTTTGTAATATTTTTTTATTTGTTTTTATTGTATAAAATTCTTGATGAATAAGTATATGTATTAAAAACTGGTTCATTATGTATGCATGTTTAAAAAGTCTTATTGTAGAAAGGTTTATAACTATTCAGCCAGCTGAATTTTGATATAATTCAAATTATTATTTATCCATTAAAATAATAACTTTTTGGAGCATATTAAGCTAGCTGAATATTTGTTAACTGACCTATTTACAGGCTTCAACTGTCATGAGAACATTTTTATGATTAAACATTCATAATATCAATATTCTTCTTCACAAAACAATAACAAAATTAAAAATTATAAATTTTCTTTGGCAATTTTACAATAGTCTTGATAACAGATCTTAATTTGACAAATAAAACTTACAATTTGTGAATTTTGTTGTTGGTTTATATAGAAAAATATTGAAATTATGACTATTCAAACAAAAAAAAAAATTCGCTTATTACAATCACAGCCAATCGTAACTGTGAATAGGCCCATTAAGCTAACATATTTCACTAAATGGATAGCAAACCAAGAATTTTATCTTTTAGTTAACAATTTTAGTAAATTCAGCTAGCTGAATTGGTTAAAAATATTTTATTACTAGTTTAAGAAGTTTCACAATAATTTTCTTATCCATAGTGTACAAATAAACAGGTAGCTCAATAATCATAAAATTCCTTTAAATATTTTGAAAACTTTGTTTGTTTTTATACCCTCCACTTAGTGATAGAGGGTATATATAAGTTTGTCATTCCGTTTGTAACTCATCGAAATATCGGTCTGGGACCCCATAAAGTATATATATTCATGATGCCCGATCGATTTTAAGACATTCTAGCGATGTCCGTCTGTCCGTCTGTCCGTCTGTCCGTCTGTCCGTCTGTCCGTCTGTCCGTCTGTCTGTCTGTTGAAAATGCTCTCGCGGACAAAATATTGCACAGAGATGACTGAAACTTAACATATATATTGCAAGTTCTCCCGAGAAGTTTGGTATTGCATTTGAGCGATATCGGTTCAGCGGTTCAAAAGTTATGAACGAAAATGTAAGCACACCTCAAAAATTTCAGTACATTCAACATAACCTAAAAATACAAAATGCTTTAATTCGGCTTCTGGTTGACATATGTGAACATAATTGGACACCAAATGGTATTTAAACAAGTACGAACATATTTTTTGACAAAAAAAAAAAAAAATCGCGGATTTTTTTTTTACCAAAATTTTTTTTCGCGGAAATTTTTTTCAATTTTTTTTTTTTTTCAAAAGTAATTTCCATTTAAATAAAGTTGTTTGCAATAATCTTTTTGAAATTGTGGAGGGTATCACTACATTCGGCAAGGCCGAATTTAACTTTTTTACTTGTTTTTTTATTAAATTGATATAAACGGTATGTTAGTAACATTAGAAAACAGCATTACCAGGGTCGGTAGTGATGTTCTATACATTGCTGTCAATATCAATCTAATACAAAAATGAATATAGTGTAATATACCCATAAGTGGTATCTATTTATTGAAATCGGAATGGGTATGTTTTCAAATAAATCATAATAAATAACAATTTAGCTAGCTGAATTGGTATTTAAGCTAATATATTTTTCATAAAAGATAGTACATCGAGTTTCTCTTTAGAAATAACATTTGTAGGTGAATTCAGCTAGCTGATTTGATATAATAAGAAAGCAATTGCTATTGTTTTTAAAAAATCGCTAAAATATCGTTAAAAAAAATATGCATAACGATTTAATTTAATTCAACTAGCTGAATAAGTATCAACATCAAATAAATGGTTTATTTTATATAAATTCTTAGAAAGCTTTGTTGTAATAACGATTTAATTCAATTCCACTAGCTGAATAGCTATTTGAACTAGTATAAATATTTCGCCTTTTAGATGGGTTACCCATTTTTTTATATTTTTTTAATAAATTTTAGTGACTGATATGACAAAAACTGTTTTAACTAGTTTTTTTTCAATAATTTCTCTAACATTTTGTATGTTTTGTATAAAAGCCTAGCTGAATAAATACCAAAAATCAATTTAGTTAATATAATATTTAAATTTTCAGAAAACCTTAATGCTGCAAGGTTTTTATACAATTAAGCTAGCTGAATGAACATTAAATATTTTTTTTTTATTGTTTGACTTTTACAAAAAAAAATCTAGCTCAAATTGACAAACAAATTAGAAAATACGTAAATTAAATGCTAATTCAGCCAGCTGAATTACACTTTCATAGCAATATCACATAATTTAAAACATTAAAATCTTATTTCAAACCATCAGATACAATTCAGCTAAACTAAAAGGTGGCAGTCAAGTATATAAGTTTAAATTATCGGACAATAAAATATATTAGATGCTTATTCAGCTAGCTGAATTACACTTTCATAGCAATATCACATAATTTAAAACATTTAAATTTTATTTTACACCATTAGACACAATTCAGCTTAACTAAAAGATGACAGTTAAGCATATCAAGTTCTAGTTCTACCATTTTTTTTTTTTAAATTTTGTTTTATTTTTTTTTCTATATATTTTTAGGGATTTACCCATAATTGGTGCAATTTTTCACTATATTTACTTTTTTGATTAAGTGTCAGCTGGTTAAAATGTGGAGGTGTTTTCTTAAATTAGTTTTAGAAATTCCAATGACTTTTTTGTAAACAATTTTTATTTTGGAAATTACATTTTTGATTTTAGCTTCTGTTTTTCTTTTTTTTTAATCTAATAAAGTTATAAATATATTGTTTTATTACCTTTAGTTTAACCAGTATTTATCCATAAAAATACATAAAACTACTACTATAAAAATAACTAAATTTAACAACTTTTTCTTATGACAGGAAACCATTAAACTTATTATAACATATAAACTCATACCGCTACTGATGTTGTTGATGTTATTGTTGTTTAAAACATTTTATTGTATAAATTATTATATTTTTTTTTTTGGCTTAAAACAAAAACCACTTTCGCTGTAAAAACCACTTTCAAAACAATCTAGATATAAAAAAAAATATCAGACAAGAAGTTTGTACAAGATATACTTTGCATATAACAATCATATCGCGCAAGACAAAAAAAAAACAGTATTTAATATTAAATACAGTATTTAATAATAAGGATATTCACATTATGATTTTTAAATAATAAAAAAAATAAATAAAACGTTCTACGGTTTTTGGTTTTAAAAACCTGTTTGTAAAGAAATTTACTCTACTTTATAAGAAATAAAATTTTTGAGCTCGAGGTCAAAAAATTGTATTTCTTATAAATTATAATATATAATTATATAATATAATTTACACTAAAAATTATTTTACACTAAAAAAAAATGAAGTAAATTTTGTTCTTACCAAACTGACTAAAATAATTTTTTTACTCGAAATAAAATATTTTAAATCAAATTTTTTAATTCGGCCAAGTTTAAATTTATTTTTGGAGTCCAAGGTCTGCTGCGAATACCCTTAATTTTTAGCATATACAGCGCTTACACTGTAAGTAGCATAAATTATTATGATAGAAATGAAGCGGCTTGTTTTTAGACATTAAGTATTGTACTCATAATGAAAACAAATAATCATAATAATGCTCGTAATGAAATAAAAAGTAACAAAAACTTGACTTTTATAATAACAATTTTAATTTCCATTTCATTTGAAATGGAAATAACTAAAATGAAAATATATAAAAAACAATTTAATAAAAAGTAGCCATAATTACATAAAATCACCCGCCTATTATTTATACAGTAGAGTGTGATAAAAACTCACAGGGGTAATAACGAACTTTCGAAATATCGGTCTGATGAAAATACTTTAAGCAGCAGTTTTCATATAACATGAAATCTTTTTTAAATTTCAACTCAGTGAAACTGAAATAAATGTTTAAAAAAACCGGCAGTTTTTGGAATTTAGAAAAACTGTAAATGCAGTTGTGTAAACAAGACCTTGAACCATCACTGAGCAATGTTTAAAGATTACCCCACTTTATCCGTAAAAGTTACAGAGGGTTAAAATTGAAAAATCGATAAAAATGGCTTGAAATAATCCATAGTTTTTACCTTCTTTCGCTTTTCTTTTAAGTTCTCCTTATATTTCAATCTTTTCCGGCATAACACAAAGTCAGTACATATAAGAGATTATTTTAATGTTGGCTTGATAGATGCTTCATCGCTTGGTAAGAAGCTATAAGACGGTTAAGTTTTGAAACCAAAAATTAAGAGTTTTTAAATTTTCGAGGTTTTTTGATCAGGGATTTCGGCCCCCTCTATAAAATGAAAAAAGTTGAACTAGAGTTGGTAGCTGTTGTAATTCTTAACATTTTGGGATTAATCCCGTTAATGTGCCACAAATAGTTAAGGAGTTTCAGCAGATCAAAGTTCGAAAGAAAAAACGTAATTTTTTTAAAATACCAGTTTTTCGCGAGGCACATTCTCGGTTCCATTCGAAATTTGGTGGACTCTTGCGTAAACCGAGTTTTTTAGGAGTTTACATAAAAAATCACTGGCGGGTTTATAAAAAATAAATTGCAAAAATTTTATGGCATTTTTGAAAATTGTGCGAAATTTGCAAATCTGTTTCCAATTTTTTTTAGTAGCAATTAATGCATCATGTTCATTTTAATACACCAAAAGACGTGCCTTAACGAGTAGAACAGATTTGCTTTTTGACTTTTTACTTTAAGCCATTCTGAGCGGAAAGCGCGATGATTTTATCTAAACCTGTTTTGATCTGGCACATCCAAGACTTTACACGAAATCGGATGAAATTTTTTTTAAATGAAAGCCCACTTGATGTGTCATCATAAAATCAGAGGCGGGTTAAAAAATTTTGATGATTATAGATTTTTTGGACCATATTAAATTTTCTTGTTATAAAAAAGCATCACCGATTTTTTTAAACACTGGTACAATGATACGATTTTCCGTGATTTTTTTTCAGTAATACCAACGCGCATTGCCTAAATATGTTATAAAAAATTGTAAAAATTTTCTTTTACCGCGAATTAATCGCGATTTTAGGTACTTAGATATATTTTTTTTAAATCGTTTGGTCATTAAAGGGTTAAATTTATATCATATATTTTAGAAGAAATGATATATCCTGGCATGTTTTAATAACGCATGGAACAAATGTGTAGAAAAAAATATTTAAAATATTTTTAAGATTTTTTAAAACCGCTAAATCTTAAAACCGCCATAACTTTTGACCCCCTAATTGACGCGAACGAATTTCTTATTCTTAAATAGCTTCTAATATTTACGCCAACTTTCATAGATGTGCCATCAAAACAAAAATCACATCGTTTTTACCTCAAAATTTAAGTCTTAGCCGGAACTCCTCATAAATTCGATACAAAAACAATCTTGTCGTTGTCTTATATTTAATTTATCATTTGTTTGTAATTTAATTTAACAATGATTATTTTTATAATTGATTTAATCAAAAATTTAGTAATTCTCACAAAACCCTTTAGTAACCAATACATTTTACTGTATATTTAGGCTGACCATACGTACTGATTTGATCAGTACATGTACTGATTTTTCATCACGTGTACTGATCAAAAGATGTTGTACTGATTTGTACTGATTTTTTGAAATATGTACTGATTGTACTGATTTTTGAACATTTCAACATAAAAAATAATTTTGTTTTGTTAAATTTCCATAAAATAAGTCATAGGAGTAGTTTTTTATAATTTAAGTATGACAAAGAGATAATTTGAGTTAAATCAATTCTAAAAAGTTCAGAGTTCGTGAATCAAGAGGTTCATTAACGCAAAAATATATCTGAGCATGAGGTTATTTTGATCCTATAAATATGAAAATGTTTATATGAAAAGGCGCCCATAATCTTTGAGTTTTTCTAAACGAAAAGTTCACGGGATGATGGATTTTTATATTTTTAGAAAGATAATGTAATCGCATCAATTTAAATGATACTGAGATGTTCGATGAGGTAATGTCTTCAGAATTTGTTGGACAAATCCCTCAGAACATCAGCCGCTATTTAAAAAACATGAGCTTTTTATCTGGGAAGTTTTATAAAAGTCAGAGTTATCAAAACATGAGCTTTTTATCTGGGAAGTTTTATAAAAGTCAGAGTTATCAAAACTTATGGAAAAAGTCCTCAGAATTTGAGGGATTTTCTTAAACTCAAAAACTGTGGGTTTTTGTTTGTTATAATTTCTCCACTGAAACGATCAATATTCAAATTATGTTGTTTGAAGTCAGTTAATTTTTTTTGCAAAATAACGACAACAGGCTAAGGCAGTTGTTTTTAAACCTTAAACAGCTCTTTTCAAACAGTTGTTTTTAAACAGTTGTTTTTACTGAAATACTAATTGCCCCAAGTTTGTTAGTTGAACCGATTTTTTTTGAGTGCTGAAAAAATTATCAGTGTTTTGCCATAGAAAAGAGTTTTTAAAAAGGTATTTCACGAAAATATAAACCTAAAAGCTTGGGCGTACTGATTTGAGTTCAGAAAAAAGTGGTCACCCTACACAGAAAAAAATATCGCAAAATCAAAAGTAACCAAACAAATTGTTAACAACTAAATACTAGTTCAACAACGTTTTTAATTGTATCAAAAATGTATATTGTTAATGTGACAAAAATTCATTTTTATTTTATTAATAACACAGACACTTTATAAACTCATTTAATCAAGCAAAAATATATGTGACGATAGCACGGTGGTAGTGTGCCAGACTCAAATCATGAAGGTTGCGGGTTCGCTGCCAGTTGGCGGAACACTTCTTTTTTTTTTTTTTTTTTTTAATTTGTGTTTTTTTTTTTATTCTATTTTAAATTTTTTAAACATGTGTGAAGCCACATTATTATTTATTTTTAAATATAATGCCACATTTTTTATTATTGTAAAAACAGCAAAGAGTACACACTGATTCTACAGACACTTTATGTACACATTTAGTCAACCATAAATTTATATGAGGAATAGCACGGTGGTAGTGCGCTAGACTTGTAGCACGAAAGTTGCGGGTTCGATGCCAGGTGTCGGCGGATGATTTTTTTTTAGATATATTTTTTTTTTTTATTTTAGATTTTTTATCGTTTTTTTTTTGTGTTTTTTTAAATATGCTGTTTAGTCACTCATAAATATATATGAGGATAGCACGGTGGTTGTGTACTAGACGCGTAGCATTAACGTTGCGGGTTCGATGCCAGTTGTTGGTGGATGATTTTTTTTTTTTGTATATTTTTTTTTTTTTTGTTTATTTATTTCTATTTTTAGATTATTCTATTTTTAGAATTATTTTTTTAAAAAAGTTACAAAAGTCATTGTTGTATTGACAATATCCAATGTAGGCTCAGTTTCAATTAAATGTTTAATTGTATTAACAATAAAATTAATTGAATTGACAAATTTTTTTTTTCTGTGTATGTATATTGCACAACCTATTCAGCAAACTAAATTTAAACTATTCTCATTCAACAACTATTTAAATTAAACATATTACAGTTACATTTTATATTCAGCAATAAAACATATCAACACTTTACAACAAAATGTACAACATAATAAAAGAAAATGTTTAACAAAACAAAAACGTATAATAAAACGTTTAAATACTATTATTTAATGGTAGCAAAACATAAACGCGTGCGTATAATAAATTATTTTAATATGACCATACAAAACAAAAATTAAAACTACTTTAACGCCATAATCCCTTATGTGGCATATAACCTAAAAACCTAAGCTGAATAGTATCTAGATTTTGTTAACCTCTTTTTTTTATACGTTCGATGCTATTTTTTATTTTTTAATACCCTAACAGCAATTTAATAGGTGGCATAGTTCAATAGTGCTACGCATACAATATGAGGATGAACCTGAACTCTATAGAAAAAAAAATACTTGTATATTTCAATATGTGATGCCATATAGCACACGTTTACAACATGATGAGTTTAGGTTTAATAGATTTTCTTGTAATATTTAACGCCTTTTAAATATGATTTTATTTAAAGCGTAAATGTGTTTATCGTTATTTTTGTAAAAAAAAGGAGAAAAACTCATAATTCATTCAATGTTATATTCAATTTTTCTTCATTCTGCCGTAGACTCTGAGGCTAAAGTGATAAGTCATAATGCATTTATTGAGTTGATTTGTTAACAACAAATATTTTACACTCAAAAAAAAAATAATATAAAAAGTCAAATAAATATCTCGGAATTGAATGAAGCACATTTTTACACCGTTTTCAACGGAAATTTCGAACAGTCCATTTAAAAAAAAGAAAACCACGTTAAAATTCAAAAAAGTACAATTAAAATAATTAAAATTCATTAATTTCAATTGAAATTCAGAAATTTATTGTCATTGTTCTTTCAGAATTTCTGAAGTCTAATTGAGATTTCTTATTTTCAGTTGTGATTGAAAATCAATTGGAAAATGTGTAGTTTAACTAAAGCTGGGCGCGGGAATAATTTTTGACTCCGGCTTATTAACGATCATGCAAGAAAATCATTCAGAACTCACTTACAAAACTAGCACTCATGCGTAACTCCTGTAGTCTCGTGTGAGTCATGAAACCAACGCCCATCTCTGATTCTAACAAAAATTCAGCTAAATTTTGCTAGTTTATAGAAATATTAAAAACTAGCCAAATTTAACACTGCTAAATTATTTAGCAATTCTTTCTAAATTTTTGTTTTGGTGTACTTAAACAAAGTTTAGTTATAATTTTTGTATTCGGTTTCCCAAAAAAAAAAATATTGTTAAAAAGATAGTCTGTCAGTCAGTCACTATTGTACAAGCTGGTTTATGTTTTTTTTTTTTTTTTTTGTATATTGTCTTGGCCTTGAAGCCTTTGAGGGATTTCGTATATTTTTTTGTTTTCTTCTTCTTTTTTAAGGTTTCAAGCAGTTCGTTTTTGGTTTGTGTTTTCTTTTTATTAAAAATAGGGGCGTCAGGGCGTTAACTTAAACTGCCTTTAACGTTTTTATTTGGAAATTCGTTGTATATTTTTTTTTGTTTAAAAAAAAATATTTTTTTGGGGTATGCTGCTTTTTTTTATAAGTAAGTAAAAATGTTTATAAAGGTTTTGAGTTTGTTGTTGTTTAAGAAATATTCAATTTTTAAAATTATAAACATTTTTTAAACAAATATAACATTTATGTAGCCTTAAATAAGCTGAATAGATCATAATAACTACAAAAGAATATTTTAGCACATTTTATTAAGAAATTATTTAAGTTAATACTAATTCAGCTAGCTGAATAGAAAATAATAACTGTATTAAAATATTTTAACTGAATTTATTGCAAAAAATTGTAAGCAAATGGAAATTCAGCTGCCTTAATAGAAAATTACAACTATATATTTATAATTTTAATAAACTTAGTGTAAAAATTTGCAATTAAATGTTTATTCAGCTAGCTGAATAGAAAATAACAAATTTTTGACAATAATTTAACTCAATTTCTTTTAAAAATGTTTAAGTAAGTGATTATTCATCAAGATAAATACAAACTTACAATTTTGTTATATTTATTCAATTAAAAAATATCAAATAATTAGTTATTAGCCAGCTTAATAGAAATAACAAATTTTTTAGATTATTTCAACTCCATTAGAGCAAAAATATTTAACTAAAAACTAATTCAACCAGCTGAATAGGATATAATAACTTTATTAGAATATTTAAATTTAATTTGCTGCACAAATGTTAAGTTTACTGAATAGAAAATATCAACTGGTTCAGAATATTTTGTAAGAATTTTTAAAGCTAGCTGGATTCAGATGCATCAATAGTTTGAATACAAATTTTGAGAAATGCGGATATTTTTTGGAAATAAAAGCTCTTGAAACCCTTGCTGAATAAGAAATTTGATAGCTATGGTTACAATTATAAGGAAATTTAGACTAATAAAATCTAAGTTAGCTGTTATTACCTCATAAGTTAGGTTAATATTGAAAGTATAAAATAGTGACATATTTATTAAAAATATAAATGTATAATATAAAAGTTAGCTAGCTGAATTTGCATTATATTATGCTATTAAGTTGGCTGAAAAAGAAAGCAATAGTTTTGAAAAAAGCTCTAGATTTAAGAAATAAAATAAGAAAACGGTTTTCAAATTCAGAAACCTTTTTAAGATAGTTGCAATCACCAAATTCGTTTGCTGTATTATACAGCTATATTTTATTAAAGAATTGACATGGGAAATAAAAATCTATACATAACAACTAACTAAGCTAGCTGAATATTAAATTCTTAAAGCAATTTTTTTACCTGAATGAGAAACATAGTATTTTTAATATAATAAATAGTGTTAAAAGGTGAAGTATATAAACAAAACCTAATTCAGCTGGCTGAATACACATTTTTAATTCCGAAGATAATAAACAGGATTTAATTCTTAAGACCTAATTTAAATAACTGAAATCACCAATAAAAATAGATGAATATAATATTTATAGAAAAAATTTCACTAAAATTAAAAAAAAAATACTTAACAATAAATTTAGCTAGCTGAATATACGGTATTTCAACATATTAATCTATCTGAATAAGGAAACATGAATTTGAAAACGTTAATAGTTTTATAAAGAACAAAATATGGATATTTTAGCAAATTCAGCTAGCTGAGAATAAATCTGTAATACTAAATTCTTGATTTGCTTTAATTTGTTTAAAGTTCTCAAACAATACATTTGATTTTTATATTTTGCAATATTTTTTTCAATAATTACATTTTCATCAAGTTCTAGGAAACATACAATTCAGCGTTATTTCAAACTACAAGTCTTGCTAAATATGAATATATTCAACACAATTGGTTGTGTTAAGACACAGTATATACATATAAAACTACATTCAGCAAGCTGAATATCTATTTGTTTGCATAATTCTTTTTTTATTAAAGAAAAAAAAAATTAAAACCATATTCAGCTAGTTAAGTACCATTTTTATTTCCGATTATTATATATCTTTAACTTTTATTTTTTTTTATTTTTTACAATAATTACATTTTCTTCGTCAAATTGTAGAAAACATTCAAGCTAGCTGAATATGCAATATTTCGAACTATAAATCTTGCTGAATATTAAAACAAGAATTTCTCAACGCAAATAGTTGTGTTAAGAAACAATATATATATTCAGTTAGCTGAGTACACATTTTAATTGCATGATTCTTTCTTTTTATTGCATAACTCTTATTTTTTTTATATAAAACCTCAATTTATACATATAAAACCACATTCTGCTGGTTGAATACCTATTTTTATTGCATAATTCCTATTTTTCTTTTATTAAAAACTGTTAAAAGCACATTCAGCTAGCTGAATATCATTTTTATAGCCCCATTCTTTAATTTTTATAAAGTCCACAAAAAAACTTTTGATTTTTTTTTTTTTAAATATATTTCACATTGATAACATTTTCCTTATCAAATTCTAATGAATTTTTAATATCTTTTATGAATTTTTTTTTACAAATCTCAACCACTTTCATTAACACAAATTTAAATTTTTTTTAAAAAACTTTTTATGCGTGCTTAACACGGGTAGTCAATATGTTTAGTAATATTAAATACCACTCACTCACTTAAACGGTCGCTGCGCGTTGTAGACACAAAACAACAAAATTCACAAAAAAAACATAACACACCGTAAGGCAGAAGCCAGCATCCGCTGTAATACAACATGCCACCATAAACATGTGTACGAAAGTTAAAACAGAAAATAATAACTTATCAAAATGCAATCTTTATTTAATATATTTTATATTTTATTTTTTTGTTTGGGGTATGGCTGTGATAGTTAATTTATGCCGGTTTTTTTTTATATAAAAAATATAAAAAGATCTAAACAGAATATACTTGTATAGTACAAAACTTTTTTTTTGATTTATGATCTTGTCGCTTAAAAGTTGTTCATCATCAATGAAAAGATATAGTTATACAGAGAATATACGTAAGTTGTGATGTTGTAACCCAGCAAATAATAGAGAGCTTACATGACTTGATACATGGATAATGATTTATCAGAGAACCTTCTATCACCTATCCCTAGACTTAAAATATATACAAAGGTTTTTTTACTCTAATTAGATTTTGCTGAATTTGATTTGTAAATATGAAAAACAGCTTTTAAAGAAAAAAAGTTGAAAAAAGCAAAGAGAGCAAAAGTATGATGTCATCACTGCCAGTTTTCTCTAATAAAATTATACTTTAGTTCAGTATCACATTCATAAAATGGTACTTTATTTAAAAGTACTTTTCCCATTACATTTTGCTTTTAAAAATGGTACTTTCTAAAAAAAACATATTTATTAACATAGCACTTTTTCATATTTTATATGAGAAATATGAAGGTTATAACATTTATCTGTTAAAAGTGTCACTTTAGCAAACAAAATCTTTATTAAAATGGTTCTTGAAAGAAATTTTGCTTCCATTAAACAGTGCTTTATTTAAATGGTAATTAAAAAATGGTACTTAATTAAATAGTACCTTTTTTATTTAAGAAATTTCATGGTTATAATATATTTGTTTATTTTGAACATTATTCTAAATACTTTTTGTTATCAGCTTATACCCACTTTACACTATTATACTTTTCCATTATACAAGCGTAATTTCGCCATGTTAGGGAAATATTTTATAAAATTTTTTTGCCAGAAATTATTTACTTATTAGATACGACCAGGTTTCAATAAAAAACGAATACAAAAACCATTTAGAAGTTTGTAAATTTCGACGTGAATAATAGAAAAGTGTGATAGTGTAAAATAGGTACTAGCTGCTAATGGGACTCGAACCTGTGGCGGTATTTTATACTCCACTTTCTGCCTCTATTTCTTTGCAAAAGAATGCAAGGACTCAAAAAATATGTTCCTTAAGCAAAAATCTTATCTTGCTGGGTTATTTATAGTATTACTTGATTTTCTACCGTCTTCTATAAATGTTTAATAAGTTTGTAAAATCTTGTTTTTTTTTTAGACTGTAAAATTTACCGTATCACATAGATATGCTATTTTCGGTCAACAAGTGTCTTAAAGTGGACATAGGCACGTCTTAATGTATTACAAAACGTACTCGTATGTAGCTATAAAGCGACAAAAAGTGATCATTCATAAAATCAAAAAAGTAGCACGTGTTTTAAAGATTTTTGTGTTAATGGTTTGTTGTTTTTTATAATAAAATATAAATTTTGCAATATTACAAAAAAAAATTTCAACGCAAAAAAATAAAACATGTTTAAACATGTTTGTTAATACATACAACAAAAAATCATTAAAAATATTATCTGATTAAAAAATAAATAAAATAAAAATATAAGAAATTTTGTGAAATTTTTTCACCCGAGTAAAAATAAACATATATAACAATATATAACCAGATGCAAACATAATAAATCATATATGATTATACATCGCGTGAGATATTTTCAAAATTTTTTAAATGCAGTCATATGTAGTTATATATAATTAAATCATGATTCGGATTAAAAGGTGTACGGTTGATATAATTATATAAAATTATATGAGGGTCAATACAAAATTTGTTTTTCTGTATAATTTAATATAAAATTATATATATCCTATTCTGTTCCATATATAACACTATATGTTTCCATTTAACCAACAATTTTCTAAGTTTTTAAGGCAAAGTATGAGAAACTTTTTAAAATGTTCCTAAACATTTCCTTGTTAGGGTTATGTATATCACCTATCTGGTTCGAAGCGTACCCGAACATTTTTTTGTTTAAGAAAATTATATGTTTGGTGAATGTATCGTTGACCTGTGGTGTGTCTCAACCCAAACCAAAAAACACCAGGATTTTACATGTTTTTATTCAATTAGATCTAATTAGATCCACTAATATATGTCAATGTCTGGTCAAAACTCGGATGAAATCAAATCATATTTTATACAAGTTGATCTTTTTTAATGCAAAAACATCCACCATTATTCGGACTAAATTGCGTATAAATATATATTGTGTTATATATCATTATGTATTGCATCATATAAAAATTTTTACTCGGGCACATAAACAGCAGATATTTTATTTATTTTTTTTAAATAAAAATATTTTAAATATTTAGCAACAAAAAAGAAGCAAAGTTTTAAAATCATGGCATTGAAAACAAATTTTCCACTTGGTAAGTCTTGCGTAACATTTCCAAATGGAAAATAATAATAAAACAATTGCAAACAAAAAATTTACAAAAAAAAAGTTCAAACTAACAAAATAAAAAACTGAGGTTTACTTAGTGTTTACATTTAATTGTAGTTTACAAAAAAACAAAGATAATTAAAATAAAACATTGACAGTGAACTTAACATTCATTGAAATTCGTTGATAAAATTTAAAGCTTCATTGATTTCTTTCTTTATATAACTTCACCTAAAAAACAGCACGAGTTTTTTGCGCCAAAACATTTTTAATTTCTGGCTTTAGAAATTTATGATTTTTCCCATCATAAGAACTTTATGCAAACTAATTGATTTTATAAATTTAATTAAATTTTAGTTAGACCACAGAACAAAAAACAATGTTCTGCAGGTTAAGAATTTTTAATGAATTAAAGTGTTATTAAAAAATATTCAGCTTAAATGAATTTTAAAATCTTAGTAGTTTAAGTAGGAATTTTAGCAACACCAATTCAATTTTCTGTGAAATTTCATTTAGCTGAATTGCTTTCAAAAAGCTTTTCTTCCATACTTTTTTGCAAATTAACAAATTTAGCTTGCTTAAAGCATAAAAAATCTAATTCAGCTATTAATATATATTTATATAAAGTTTGTAAAATCATTTTTTATGACATTTTTAATTGTTCTTTGAAAAAATATATAAATCTTATTGGCAAAAATATCCTTATTCACCTAGCTGAATACAGTACATTTAGTTTGTTTTTATTTTCAAAAAGCATAATTTTCAATAATAATAAAAATAAAAAATTAAAAATTTTATAAAACCAACTTTGGTCTCGATCGTGTCTATTAATTAATATAGAATAAAAATAAAAATATTATAGACAAAATATTAGAACTCTTTTTAATAAAATAACATAAGAAAAAATAATAATTAAGCCAGCTGAATAATAAATTTGCTACATTCCCTACTTAAATCCTTTTTCAATATTTTGTGTATTTTATATATTGTGTTTCAAAGAGGTTCCAAACAAAATTTGGAGTATATAATGTACGATATTCTTAATTAAGCCAGCTAAATATTCATCAATTTGTACTTTATTCCCTTTCAAAAAAAAACATTTTCAATCAGACATTGAATCAGCTGAAGAACATATAATTTTCGTTATTCAGCTAGCTGCATATTAATTATTTGGCAAAGAAATTCTTTAAAAAAAATTAACTTATATTTGTTTAATATTTTGTGTAATTTATAAAAACTTTGTTTTTTAAGATATCGAGCTGTAATAAAAACTCATATATATATACGGAAAATAGCAAATTCAGCTAGCTGAATGCTTAATAAACCAATATTATGGAGTTATTATAACATTATATTTATAATTTAGCAAGCTTAATATGCATTTACCACAAACTACAAATTAAGCTAGCTGAATAATTAAGTAATTATATTTTCGATAAAAATAATTATTATTAATAGGCAAAAACATAAAATACTTCTTATTCAGCTAGCTGAATTAACACTATTTTTATTTTTTAAAAAAAATGTGTCTCGCTTATGTATTTGTAACATTTTGTGAAAATTTTATATATTTTCTATCTAAAGATTTCAAATTGCAAATTTAATTATTTAAAAACCTTAAACATATAATAATTCAGAATTCACCTAGCTTAATAATAAAATAAAAAATTTTATGAAAGCTGTTTAGTAAAATATTTCTAATTCAGCCAGCTGAATATTCAGTAAAGGATAATTTATACTCTTTTGAAAAAAAGTCATCCACCAAAACTTTATTCAGCTAAAGAGCATTCAATTTTTGGATTTTAGTGTCTAACTTATATTTGTTTAATATTTTTCATATTTTATAATTTTTGTAATGTATCAATCTGCTATTAAAACCCATAAATAAACGGAAAATATCAAATTCAGCTAGCTGAATACTTAAAATAATAATATAATGGTATAATTAGAGCATAACATTTTTAATTCACCAAGCTTAATATGCATATACTACAAAGTATCAATCAAGCTAGCTGAACTATTTATTTATTACATTCTCGATAAAAAATAATAATTACGATAGGAGAAAATATACAATACTTCTTATACAGCTAGCTGAATACACACTATGTGTCCAAAAAAAATTCTTTTAAAAATATGTCCTGCGCATGTTTTTGTAAAATTTTGTGTAAATATCATATATTTTTTTCTAAAAACTTCAAAATGCAATTAAAAACCTTAAAAGTAAAACAAATTACAAATTCAGCTAGCTTAATACTAAAAATTTACAACTTTACGAAGTTAATTTAGCAAATTATAACTAATTCAGCTAGCTGAATAGTATATTATTTGGTAATTTTACATTTTCTTTGCAAAGTATAACACAAATAAGATATTGTTTAATATTTTGTGTATTTTATAATTTTTTTTAAAAGATATCGGACTGCAATTGAAATTCATAAATATGTGGAAAATAACCAATTCAGCTAGCTGAATATATAAAATAACAGTGTTACGGGGTAATTATAACATAACATTTATAAATCAGTAAAGTTATTATGCATAAATGACAAATTAATAACTAAACTAGCTGAATAATTAAGTTATTACATTTTCGATGAAAAATAATAATTACTATAAGGAAAAACCAACAATTATTCTAATTCAGCTAGCAAAATAAACGCTATTTGTCAAAAAAAGCAATAAAAATGTTTAATATTTATGAATTTGTTACATTTTATTCAAATATAATACATTTTCTTTCCAAAGACTTCAAAATGCAAATTTTAAAATAAAACAAGTCACAAACTCAGCTGGCTTAATACTAAAAATTATCAACTTAATGAAGTTAATTTGGCATATTATTACTAATTCAGCTAGCTGAATAGTGTAATATTTAGAAATTTTAGTTTTTTTTTTTTGCAAAATATAACGTAAATAAGATATTAATTATGCTAAAAAAAGGAAAATAACCAAGTCAGCTAGCTGAATATTTAAAATAACACTGTTACGGAGTAGTTATAACATAACATTTAGAATGCATCAAAATTATTATGCATATATCACAAATTACAAACTAAACTAGATAAATAATTAAGTTATTATATTTTCAATGAAAAATAATACTAAAAATTTACAAATTTATTAAGTTACTTAAGCATATTATTACTAATTCAGCTAGCTTAATAGTTTATTTTTTTGGTAATTTAAGTTTTTCTTTGCAAAATATAGCATAGACAAAATATTTCTTAAGCTGAATAAGAATTTTATAATATTTTCCGTATTCAGCTAGCTGAAAAGATAAAATTTTGCTAACAAATCCAATAAAGACTAATTTCGTGTTTGAAATATTTTGAAATATTTGACCCAAATTTATGCGACAAAAATTAAGTAAATAAAAAATTCAGAAAAATTAATAAGGAACCCGAATGTTGACATATTCAGCTAGCTGAATTATTCTCTGAGCTAGTAAATCAGCTTATAATTACAAATATTTTATAATATTTAATATTCATAAAACAAAATATTTTACAAGTTCAAAATTTTCAAACAATACAATTTCTGTTTTTAGTTTTTGTAATTATTTTTGTTAACAAATATCTTGTTTTATGTTGTTTTCTTTAACAATTGCTATTGTTTGAAAATTGTTTAACAAACAAACAAAAAATTATATAAATAAATAAAACACCATAAAACAAATACATATTAACGATATTTACTGTCGGTTTTTCTTTGTGTTCATGGCTGGAAAATGTACAAAATACCAGTGCAAAATTGTTTTTAAAAATGCAACATTATTTTGTTAATGCTGCTGCTGTTTGTTGCAAAAAGAATTTATGAATGAAAACTTTTAACAAGACTTTAACAATAAAGCGGCTGCTGGTTTTAAAAGTTTTTTTTTAATGCAATGAAAAAAAATGCACATATCTTAGGCTCGTTAGTAGTAAAAAGAAATAAATTCCAAAAAATTGCAGTTCATAGAAGACGGTTTTAGCAAAACAGGTCTACTAGGGTTTAATACTTTAGGGTATAATTTCCTACTCTCTTCCCTTTAACAAAAAATAACATAATAGGAAATATTTTTTTTAAACATTTTAAGCCATAAATTTATTAACAACTTTTTGAAATTGTAAAATAGAAAACTATTTATTTCTTATATTTTTTTTTTTTTTTGTCAGAGGGAAATACCAAAAATTTTTCATATGTGTCTGTCTGTCTGTCTGTCTGTAGGAATAGAAAAAGTGCCAAGTTATTTTACTTTACATTTAGATTTGTTACTTTTGAAAAGGCGTTGTTAGGCTATTAAGGTAAGTAACTATGGCTTTTGGTAAATATTTGCAAAAATTTTAGTTTATTGTATTTTTTTGTTAAAAAAATAGCAAAAACTTGGAAAAAACAAAGAATGAAAACAAAAATAATAAACAGCTAACAAAATATTTAACAATTGTTACATGGTAGGATGGTTATAACTCTTTTGCATACAAAAGAATGTTTTGTATGGTTGTCATTGCCTTAAACTGATTTTTTTTTTTCAGTTTGGTGCTGCTGCTGCTGCTGTTGATTGCCAAGAAAATAAAGTTATTATGCATTTGCAACATAAAATGATTTACTACCAAAAGTGGCGCTTGGGAAATATTTTAAATAAATTACTTTTGTAAATAAAAAAAATAAATAAAAACCTAAAAATCATATAAAATTTACACTGACCAACAAAAATTAAAAAAAATTTAAACACGAATTGGATAATATACGCTTGAAACAAGAGACTAAATGTAGTAAAACTGCATTTACAGTTTTTCTTTTCGTGTTTCATGTTTCCTTGTTAAACAACTTTAAAGTTTTAGAGGACTAAATTTTATATATTTTTTTTATATTTCTACTTGTCCTAGGATGCCACTAGTGACAGCAAGTGAAAGGGAAGGATCTCCCCTTATTTGCCTTTAATATTATTTTTACATATCATAAAAAATTAGGTAAGTTACGTCCTTTCAAAAACGTATCCTCTAAAATCATTCAAAATTTTATTTTTAAAAAAAAATTTGATAAAGTTTTCAAATGACCTTATTCGCATCCTTTTATCCTGATATGGCAAAATAAAAAAAATCGGAAAATTAGGGGAATTCCTCCTCTTTAATTTGATATTACCAGTGTCAGCCTAGGTTAAGTACAAATATTTCAAAAATATTTTACATTTTTATGTTTCCTTGTAAAAGGACTTCAAAGTTTTAGAGAACTAAATATTATAAAATATTTTTTTAATATTTGTTCTTGTCATAGGATGCCACTAGTGATAGCAAATGAAAAAGGAGGATCTCCCCTAATTTTCCCGTTTTTATTATTTTTATATATCATGAAAAATTAAGTAACTTACGTCCTTTCAAAAATGTATCCCTCAATATCATTCAAAATTTTCAACAAAATATTTTGATAAAGTTTTCAAATTGGCCTTATTCACATCCTTTTATCCGGATAAGGCGAATTAAAAAAATTTAAAAATTAGGGGAGATCCTCCTCTTTAATTTTACATCACCACTGTCATCCTAGGATAAGTACAAATATTTAAAAAATATTTTACATTTTTATATTTCCTTTTAAAAAGACTTCAAAGTTTTAGAGGACTTAACTTTATAAAATACTTTTTTTTAATATTTGTACTTATCGTAGTGATAGAAAATGAAAGAGGAGGATCTTCCCTAATTTTGCTTTCTTTATTATTTTTATATATCATGAAAAATTAAGTAAGTTACGTCATTTCAAAAATGTATCCCTCAATATCATTCAAAATTTTCAACAAAATTTTTTTATAAAGTTTTCTAATTGCCTTATTCACATTCTTTTATCCTGATATGGTGAAATTAAAAAATGGAAAAATTAGGGAGATCCTTTTCTTTCATTTTCCATAACCAGTGTCAGTCTAGAATAAGTACAATTATTTCAAAAATATTTAACAACTTGTATCCTTTAAAACTTTAAAGTCCTTTTAAAAGAAAACGAGATCACAAACTGAAAAACTGTAAATGCAATTTTACTCAAATTAATCTCTACTTTTAGATGTGTATCATCTGGTTCATGTTTAATATTGGCTGTCGGACGGTGTTATCTCTAAAAAAACGTTGATTTAAGATTTTTACACATAAATATAATCAAACCAGTTTACAAATTTTCAAATGTCTTAAACAATTCATTAACCACATGGTAAACAAGATTTTAATATAGATTTTAATCATACCTGATAAGTCATGAAAGGATTCTAAATAGCTTAAAATTATATATAAACAATATCGTGTTTAAATGCACATTAAACTGTCATTTAATATCAAATGTTGATAGTTTATGTATGTTTGAAAATAAAACAAGTAAACAATTTGAATTAGGCCTTGCCGAATGTATTGATACCCTCCACAATAAAGCAAACTTTATTTAAAACAATTAGTAAAAGAAGTAAATTTTGAGAAAAAAATAAAAAAAAATCCGAAAAAAAATTTTTGATGAATAAAAATCCGCTATTTTTTTTTTTTTTTTTGTCGTAGAGCCTTTCATTTGATCAAAGTTTTGGATTTTTGGAAAATTTCCAGCAAAATGCTGAAATTTTTAAAAATTAAAATATAAAACAAAATATCGATACATAATTTTTATTCATTTTGGCTTGCTGAATATTAAAAAGTTTCTTAAATCGGTAATGCGGTTTTCGAGATATCGCTATTTAAAATTTGTCAAAAAATTTTTAAAAATGGTGATAATACATTCACGAAATTTAAAAAAGGATTTCCATATTTCATAGCGCTTAAAACAAACCTTAATTTAAAATTAATTTCAGCTAAATCAAAAAATTTTAAACCTTCGATCAAAATTTGGAGTTTTTGGTGAAAATCTAAAAAAACCTAAACTTCGATTGAACGCCACTAGTTAAAATGATCGAATTTGGCTCAAATTGGTTTTAAATGAAAGCTTGTATTAAGCTATGTGAAGGGTCAAGGAAAATTAAAAAATTTCTGAAATCGGTCGAGCGGTTTTCAAGATATCACCATTTCAAATTTGTAAAAAAATTAATAAAAATGGCGATTTGTTCCTACGTTCAAGAAATTTAAAAAACATTTTTTTTTTATAGACAAACTTTCATTTAAACTTAATTTGAGAAAATCAGATCATTTTATCTTTTCGATCAAAATTTGGAGATTTTGGTAAAAACCTAAAAAGCATAATCGAACGGCGCAACGAGTTAAAATTATCGGAATTGGCTCAAATTAGTTTTAAATAAATCTTGTCTCAAGCTCTTTTTTTTTTTAATTTCTTGAACACCATTTTCTTACAATTTCAAGTAACGATACCTCAAAAACCATTCGACTGATTTTTTTTTACATTCATGTTCAGCGCATTGAAAATAATAAATAAAATTTTAAAAATCCAAAACTTTCGCCGGACGCCACTGCACTGTGGTTCCAAATCCAAATCTAGGTGGACAAAAGTCTAAAAAGTTTGAACCTCTAAATTAAAAAACGGTAGGTGTTTTAAATAGCTAACAACATGCCTAGACTAGACGCAAAATATTTTGATTAAATAAGGGGTTTAACTTTGTCCCCGCAGCACTAGAATATCAATGTTTGTTCACGAAAATGTTTGTAATTCAAAACTAAGGAAATCAATACAAAACTAAGTAGCTTATACCAAGTGAATTATTTGCAGGAGAATGCCGTGAATTGTTTTTTATATAGCCATGGGTATATACTTATCAAAAAAATTTTCAAGGGTTCGAAATTTTTTCGCGATTTCTTAATATCGGTTTTTGAAGTTAGGGTCATAAGTAAAAAAAAAAAATTTGATTATTAATATTTCAAAGCTTGTCAAAAAAAACCGCTCCAAGTTGCGGGCAAGCCACTATATACATCTCTTAGAGTAACTATCAGAGAGTATGTTTCATCTTTCATCTCATCCAGCGGCGTCCAGCTGCAGTTTTTATAGCGTTTTTAAAAAAGTCATTTTTTCTTCAATATTTATAACTCTCCAGAAAATGCTTATAATATTCAGGATCTTCTGCACATATTTTTGCAACAAATACCTCTACAGTATTTTCTATAATTGTTATATCACATATTTTTCTTTTCCCGCAACTCTAGAAGCGCAAAAAGGATTTAATTCGAACATTCTAAAAAAACTACACATTAAAAGTAATTCGACATAGATGTGCTTTACTGTAATGCTCAGAAAAGCTTTTAATATCATTTTTAAATACTTCCTTTAAATGTAGTGCCCTAAAGTAGCAAAAAGTAATTAACTTTTTCCAGTTGTAGCGAAAAGTCCAATTAAGTTGAAGCTATTTTAGTGAAACCCACTGTATTTTCCAAAATATTGAAGCTACAATTTTTTAAAGCATTTTTTTGAAATCAGCGACCCCAAAAACATAAAATATCATGGTTAAATACTTTTGTCCACCTAGTTTTGGAATCGGAACCACAGTGCACTGGTTAAGTAAATCCAATTGGCCTCAAATTGCAACACATAACTTTTAGGTCTAATAGAATAAAAAACTTGCCCGGGTACTTAGGAAAATCAATAGTTAAAGATAAAATAAAACTCTAATGTAACATACATATGGTGCATTCCATGTCAAATCGGACACTTTAAAAATTTTTTTTTTAGATTTTCCCAATTTGTTTACAGTTTTTAGTACACTTCGAAAACTCCTTCGTGGTAAATTTTTTGATTTTTTTGATGACCCGTTCAAAAGATATCGAATAACTCATAACTTCTTCAATAACACAGTGATACAAAATCGAACTTTCGGAATCGGAATGGGATGAAACCAAAAGCAAATGAAAGCTGACGTTTTCCATAACAAAACCCTCAAGGCCTTTTTTTTAGGTCAGAGCTAGATTTTATTTTACACGCATTTAAAGTTGGTGATTTTAAAGCATTTAAAGTTTTTGTGTACTAAACATGTCCTACTTTAAAGGCCCCTGGTGGTGCCCTTATTGGACATGTAGGGTCCAGTTTCCAAACTTAAGCTCAAAATTACTTCAGCTATGACTGGTATGAATTTTGCTGCAATCGGTCCAGTACCTATTTACTGAATAGCCAAATTATTAAAATAAACCATTGTACACCGTTGCGTATGATTGTTATTTAAAGGCACTTATTAATATAAATCACTGGACACCGTTGCGTATGATTGTTATTTAAAGGCAATTACAATATTCATCATTCGCCACTGATACAGTTTTCAAGCATTTATTATTATAATTATAATAAAAGTGCACTAACTTCAAATGCGCGTAAAACAAAATCTAGCTCTGAACTAGAAAAAAGCCTTGAGGGGTTTGTTATGGAATATGTCAACTTTCATTTGCTTTTGGTTTCATCCCATTCCGATTTTGGGTGTTGCACTGAGTAATAGTCCAAATTTCAATTTTTTTTTCTCAAAATTTTTGTTTTTTTACGTACTTTTTAAAACAAAATCCCACAAAATGCTTAAAAGCGCTCTAGTATGCGACTTTTAAGTTTTAAAATTTAAATCTCATTTTTGAAAATGTTTGTACTCTTCGATTTTTTTGAAATTTTTTTGTGTAAAACTTCTATCGATTCGACAAATTTTTTACCCAGGAGTATCGTGGGATAACAATTCTTACTATTTTTTAAAATTTTTTGAAAAAAAAGTTATTGTAATTTTCCAATCTTAAACTCAATTCTAATGCTACAAAGGTGCGTCATAGATGGGTCATTTATAAGACCCCATTAATTTTTACGTCTTAACATTTCTTTGGAACAAACTAATCCCCTATCTCCAATTTCTAAGGGGGCTCCCACACAAAACGACATATTTTAAAATTTGCTCCAAACGCTCTAACTGCGCTAATAGTGCCCTTAAAGCAACAAAATGAATGACCGACCCACAATATTTTTTTAGTCCGAATATTTTCTCCGAACACACCTTCCCTCTATCTTTAACTGTTAAGGCAGTCCCCATACATTTTTTTTTATTTTTTTATAAATTTGTTTTATTAAATCAGCTTCTACCGGTCCAATGGTGCGTCCGAGAGGGGTCATTAGTGAGACCAACCCCCATTTTTTTTTACCCTACAACATTTTTTTTAAACATACCTACGCCCTATCTCCACTCCCTAAGTAGGCTCCCATACAAATAACAGTTTGGTAAAATTTTATAAAAATGTAATTTTGTATGGGAGCCTACTTAGGGAGTGGAGATAGGGCGTAGGTATATTTTAAAAAAATGTTGTAGGGTAAAAATAAATGGTAATGCGTCCTCTCGGCCGCACCATTGGACCGGTATAAGTGATTAAATAAAACAAATTAACAAAAAAATAACAAAAAATGTATGAGGACTGCCTTAACAGTTAAAGATAGAGGGTAGGTGTGTTCGGAGAAAATGTTCGGACTAAAAAAATATTTTTTAAAAAACTTAAAAAAACAAAAATTTTGAAAAAAAAAAAATTTTGAAATTTGGACCATTAATGAAGAAGTTATGAGTAAAAGAAGTTTGAGTAAAGGAACAAACTACCAATTTTAAAAAATTCGATATCTTTTGAACGGGTCATTAAAAAAATCTGAAAATTTACCATGAGGGAGTTTTCGAAGAGTACTAAAAACTGTAAGCAAATTGGGAAAATCTAAAAAAAAACTTTTTCAAAGTGTCCGATTTGACATGGAATGCCCCATATATTTAAATTAATTCCGGCACACTTGTTTACATTTTGCAGCAAAGAATTTTATTACCGATTTTTTATAAAAAAATTTTCTAAGCCTAAAAAAAAAAATTGAAAAATTTTCTAAGTCTACAAAAATATTTTGAAAATTTTTCTAAGTCTGGGACAAAATTGTTTTTTTTGTCAGTTTATTTTTTTGATTTTGGAATGCTTGTAGATTTTTTTTTTTGAAAATGAGTGTTATTGCTGCAAGTATTTTTAAACTCCTATTACTCAGTAAAACGTCGAAAAATATTTTTATAAAAAATTTCCTTTGTTTTTAAGTTAAAAAAAACAAGTAAGAAAATTATAGTCGGTCAAGACCGACCCGGAAAATGGGTCCCATGGATCGATTAGATCTATATGTTGTAAAACCTTTAATAAGTGAAGAAAACACTCACAAATCAAATTTGAGTGAAATAGGCTTCTATTTGTTGACAATAAACCGCTTTAACTGAATATCGGGCGAAATTTTCACAAGGGGCCTGAGTCCAAAACTGGTCCGATGATTATCAGGTTTGATAAGGTTATTTAAGTACGCGTTTAACATACACAAACAAAATTTTAATTAAATATTTTCTATTTTCATGAAATTTGAGACATTTATGTGAAAATCGGGAAGGTGGTTTGTATGGGGGCTACAAGAAGAACTGGTCCGATTTCTTTGAAATTCGGAATGATGATATGTGAAGACAAAACATGTTTACCATCCAAATTTCAAAGCGATACCTTCTATAATACGGTTATTAGAGTCATTTGAGCCAAAACTAAAGAGGACCTTTGTATGGGGGCTAGGTCTAAATATGGACCGATTTTTTCCAATTTCAATAGGCTTCGTCCTTGGGCCAAGAGAGACTTAAGTTTCAAATTTCAAGTCAATTGATTTAAAATTGCGACCTGTATCGTGTTTACACCGTTTACATGGACAGACAGACGGACGGACGGACGGACAGACGGACGGACGGACGGACATCGCTAAATCGACTCAAAAAGTGATTCTGAGTCGATCGGTATACTTAAAGGTGGGTCTAGGACCAATATTTCGGGTAGCTACAAACATCAGCACAAACTCATTATACCCTGTACCACAGTGTGGTGTAGGGTATAATAAAAATAGAATAGAAATAAAATTAAAATTTTTTGTTATAAAAGCAAAAAACACCTGTTGCGTGTATTTTTTTTTTAGCATTATTGTTTAAAATAATAATACAAAACTAGTCAAATAGTTTTGTGATTTCTGCATTAATTGTTGCTACTTTTTTGTATAGTTTTTGTATTATTTTTTTTTTATTTGTTGCTATATTGTATTTTTTAATTGTAAATTGCACATTGTAAATAAAGTTTTAGTGTTGCTGTATATATGAAATATTGTTTCCGTTGTGCAATATTTACAATCATTTATATACATTAGTTTTTATACATATATTCATTCATATACATACATTTAGAATAAATTATAGAAAAATTCCTATAAAAAAAATGGAAAATTTTTTTTTATGATTTTAAAATTGTAATGAAATTTAGTAAATTCTAGGAATTTATCTAGTTTTACAAAGTTCAAGTTTTTTAAAATTGTAAATGATATTAAGACAATAACAAACAAAAACAAGTAAAAAAGTTAAATTCGGCCTGGCCGAATGGATTGATACCCTACACAATTTCAAAAAAGATTATTGCAAAAAACTTTATTTAAAAGGAAATTACTTTTGAAATTTTTTTTTTTTTTTTAAATTTCTGCGATTTTTTTTTCTTTTTTTTTTGTCAATAAATATGTTCGTATTTGTTTAAATACAATTCGGTGTTCAATTATGTTCACACATGTCAACCAGCAGCCGAATTAAAGCATTTTGTATTTTTAGGTTATGTTGAATGTGCCAAAATATTTGAGGTGTCCTTACATTTTCGTTCATAACTTTCGAACCGCTGAACCGATATCGCTCAAATGCAATGTCAAACTGCTCGGGTGAACTTGCATTAAATATGGTAAATTTCAGTAATCTCCATATTGTATTTTGACCGTGATCACCATTTCCATATACAGACGGACAGACAGACAGATGAACATCGCTAGAATGTCTTAAAAACAATCACTGATCAACAATATATATGGGGCATTCCATGTGAAATCGGACACTTTGAAAAACTTTTTTTTTAGATTTTCCCAATTTGTTTACAGTTTTTAGTACCCTTCGAAAACTCCTTCGTGGTAAATTTTCAGATTTTTTTGATGACCCGTTCAAAAGATATTGAATTTTTAAAAATTGGTAGTTTGTTCCTTTACTCAAACTTCTTTTAATCATAACTTCTTCAATAATGGTCCAAATTTCAAATTTTTTTCTTTAAAAATTTTTGTTTTTTTACGTATTTTCTAAAAAAAGATCCCAAAAAATTCTTAAAAGCGCTCTAGTATGCGATCTTTAAGTTTTAAAATTTAAATCTCATTTTTAAAAATGTTTGTACTCTTCGATTTTTTTGAAATTTTTTTCTGTAAAACTTCTATCAATTCTACAAATTTTTTGCCCAGGAAGATCGTGGGATATCGATTATTACTATTTTTTAAAATTTTTTGAAAAAATTTTATTGTAATTTTTCAATCTTAAAATCATTTCTACTGCTCCAATGGTGCGTCATAGAGGGGTCCTTTGTAAGACCGACCCCTATTAATTTTTACGTCTTAACATTTCTTTGGAACAAAATAATACCCTATCTCCAATTCCTAAGGGGGCTCCCACACAAAACGACATTTTTTAAAATTTGTTCCAACCGCTCTAACTGCCCTAATAGTGCCCTTAGAGCAACAAAATGAATGACCGACCCACAATATTTTTTTAGTCCAAACATTTTCTCTGATCACACCTACCTTCTATCTTTAACTGTTAAGGCGGTCCCCATACAATTTTTTTTTTTTTTTAAATTTGTTTTATTTAATCAGCTTCTACCGGTCCAATGGTGCCTCCGAGAGGGGTCATTAGTGAGACCGACCCCCATTTATTTTTACCCTACAACATTTTTTCAAAACATACCTACGCCCTATCTCCATTCCCTAAGTAGGCTCCCATACAAATAACAGTTGGAGCAAATTTTATAAAAATGTAATTTTGTATGGGAGCCTACTTAGGGAGCTGAGATAGGGCGTAGGTATATTTTGAAAAAATGTTGTAGGGTAAAAATAAGTGGTGGTCGGTCTCACTAATGACCCCTCTCGGACGCACCATTGGACCGGTAGAAGCTGATTAAATAAAACAAATTTACAAAAAATAAAAAAAATTGTATGGGGACCGCCTTAACAGTTAAAGATAGAGGGTAGGTGTGTTCAGAGAAAATGTTTGTACTAAAAAAATATTGTGGGTCGGACATACATTTTGTTGCTCTAAGGGCACTATTAGGGCAGTTAGAGCGGTTGGAGCAAATTTAAAAAAATGTCGTTTTGTGTGGGAGCCCCCTTAGAAATTGGGGATAGGGTATTAGTTTGTTCTAAAGAAATGTTAAGACATAAAAATTAATGGGGGTCGGTCTTATAAATAACCCCTCTATGACGCACCATTGAAGCGGTAAAAATGATTTTAAGATTGGAAAATTACAATAAAATTTTTTCAAAAAATTTTTAAAAATAGTAATAATCGTTATCCCACGATCTTCCTGGGCAAAAAATTTGTAGAATTGATATAAGTTTTACACAAAAAAATTTAAAAAAAATCGAAGAGTACAAACATTTTCAAAAATGAGATTTAAATTTTAAAACTTAAAAATCGCATACTAGAGCGTTTTTAAGAATTTTTGGGATTTTTTTTTTAGAAAGTACGTAAAAAAACAAAAATTTTGAAAAAAAAAATTTGAAATTTGGACCATTATTAAAGAAGTTATGATTAAAAGAAGTTTGAATAAAGGAACAAACTACCAATTTTTAAAAATTCGATATCTTTTGAACGGGTCATCAAAAAAATCTGAAAATTTACCACGAAGGAGTTTTCGAAGGGTACTAAAAACTGTAAACAAATTGGGAAAATCTAAAAAAAAAGTTTTTCAAAGTGTCCGATTTCACATGGAATGCCCCATATACTTTATGGGGTCTCAGATCGATATTTCGATGAGTAACTAACGGAATGACAAACTTATATATACCCTCTATCACTACACTCAAAATAATCCTACAGTTACAAATACAGTAAAAGTGTTATAAGTTTAACTACACTACTTTTTTAGTAAAAAATTTAGATTTATAAATGTAGTACAGTATAAATTTAGTTTAACAGTATAAATTTAGTTATTTTTTTGAACTAGGAATTTAATGAATACTGATTTTTTGCCAATTTTTTAATAATTTTTGTTAGTAATTTTTAAAAATTTGGAAACTTATTTTTGACATTTAAAATGGTAAAATTTACATTTTTGAATATTTTTTTTTTCAAACGCACATAGCAAATTTCCATTGAAAAAAAAAAATAAAGTTATATTTTTTTTTTAAATTTCCGAAATAGATCATTGCCAAGCCATCAAGCTCAATAATTATATTTTTTTGAGCCAATCTTTTTAATAAAAAAATTGTCAAAATCGATTTTGTATAGGTTTTCGCTTTTAAATTGTTTTTACCGTTTTTTATAACTGCGCTAGTAAAAATTGACTAACGCGTTGTAGGGCCCTTTAGTACTAACAATTAGTAATAACTACCAATTTTTTAGTTAGGAATACTGTAGGATTTCTATGAGTGTAACAATAAGTGGAGGGTATAAAAACGTTGATGCGCTGAACACGGTTTTCAAATTATCCCTATTTGATCTCAAATTGTTTTTTACCCTGCCATAGAGCTTGATACAAACTTTAATATAAAACAAGCAGAAAAGTTATATTCGACCTGGCCGAATCAATGAAAACACTCAAAATAATTCTACAGTAAAAGGTTTAGTAAGTGATTTTGTACGAAAATCTACTAATTATTTACTAATTTTAGTATCTTCAAAGTACTAAAATTAGTAATTTTTACTGGTTTTCAATAAAATTAGTAAAAAACTGTAGTATTGGTTACCAATTTCTGCACTAGGTCCTTTTGAACTAAAATTTAGTTAAATTTTTTGTATTAAATACCCACGTTTTTTTTTTTGGGTGTACCCTCCACAATGCCCTTTTTCAAGGATAGCAAATTTTTCCATGTAAAAAAAATTTAAAATTTTTATTTGAAATATTATGTTTGTAAAAAAGAAAAATTACTAATTTATTTTTTTGAGAGTAAATTTTTTTTCGAGTGTAAATTTTTTCGGGTGTAAATTTTTTTGGCGCAAAAATATTTATGAGTTACAAAAATACTTTGTAAAGTAATTTTGTGGCTTAACAATGTTTTTAAAGCTTGTTTCTTCAAAGCTCGGCTTTTTCTACACGTGAATTTAAAGTAAAACCAATTTGAAATTCACGGTTTTGCTATTAACTTTCGAACCCCTGGACCGATTTGGCTGAAATTCAGCACAAACCAGACCAGAGGAACGACAAATATATTTACCAAACTTCATTCAGCACCCTCAGCATTGTCTTTCGTTAGCGTGTTTTTTAAATCGTAAATTCGCGAAAAACCCTTGCCGAAATTCACTCTTTTGCTTATAACTTTTGGAATACCAACCTGACCAGGTAAATGCCACACATATATGCCAAACTTCAGGAGCATTTGAAAAGTTTTTCAAAAGTTAGCTTGTTTTTAACAGACAGACGGACGGACATTGCTAGATCGTCTTAAAATCGATCGAGGATCATGAATATGTAGACATACTTTATATGGTACTAGACCAATATTTCGATATGTTGCTAATGGAATGACAAACTTATATATATGGGGCATTCCATGTCAAATCGGACACTTTGAAAAAAATTTTTTTTAGATTTTCTCAATTTGTTTACAGTTTTTAGTACCCTTCGAAAACTCCTTCGTGGTAAATTTTCATATTTTTTTGATGACCCGTTCAAAAGATATCGAGTTTTTAAAAATTGGTAGTTTGTTCCTTTACTCAAACTTATTTTACTCATAACTTCTTCAATAATGGTCCAAATTAAAAATTTTTTTTTATTCAAAATTTTTGTGTTTTTTACGAACTTTTTAAAAAAAATCCCAAAAAATTCTTAAAAGCGCTATAGTATGCGATTTTTAAGTTTTAAAATTTAAATCTCATTTTTGAAAATGTTCGAACTCTTCGATGTTTTTGAAATTTTTTTGTGTAAAACTTCTATCGATTCTACAAATTTTTTATCCAGGAGGATCGTGGGATAACGATTATTACTATTTTTAAAAATTTTTTGAAAAATTTTATTGTAATTTTCAAATCTTAAAATCATTTCTACTGCTCCAATGGTGCGACATAGAGGGGTCCTTTATAAGACCGACCCATTAATTGTTATGTCTTAACATTTCTTTGAAACAAACTAATACCCTGTCTGCAATTTCTAAGGGGGCTCCCACACAAAACGACATTTTTTAAAATTTGCTCCAACCGCTCTAACTGCCCTAATAGTGCCCTTCGAGCAATAAAATGTATAACCGACCCACAGTATTTTTTTAGTCCAAACATTTTCTCTGAACACACCTACCCTCTATCTTTAACTGTTAAGGCGGTCCCCATACAATTTTTTTTATTTTTTGTAAATTTGTTTTATTTAATCAGCTTCTACCGGTCCAATGGTTCGTCCGAGAGGGGATATTAGTGAGACCGACCCCCATTTATTTTTACCCTAAAACATTTTTTTTCAAACATACCTACGCCCTATCACCACTCCCTAAGTAGGCTCCCATACAAATAACAGTTGGAGCAAATTTTATAAAAATGTAATTTTGTGTGGGAGCCTACTTAGGGAGTGGAGATGGGGCGCAGGTACATTTTAAAAAAATGTTGTAGGGTAAAAATAATTGGGGGTCGGTCTCACTAATGACTCCTCTCGGTCGCACCATATAATATAAAAACAAGTAAAAAAGTTAAATTCGGCTTTGCCGAATGTAGTGATACCCTCCACCATTTCAAAAAGATTATTGCAAAAAACTTTATTTAAAAGGAAATTACTTTTGAAAAAAAAAAAAAAAATGAAAAAAAATTTCCGCGAAAAAAAATTTGGTAAAAAAAAAAAAATCCGCGATTTTTTTCTTTTTTTTTCAAAAAATATGTTCGTACTTATTTAAATACCATTTGGTGTTCAATTATGTTCACATATGTCAACCAGAAGCCGAATTAGAGCATTTTGTATTTTTAGGTTATGTTGAATGTACTGGAATTTTTGAGGTGTGCTTACATTTTCGTTCATAACTTTTGAACCGCTGAACCGATATCGCTCAAATACAATACCAAACTTCTCGAGAGAACTTCCAATATATATGCTAATTTTCAGTCATCTCTGTGCAATATTTTGTCCGCGAGAGCATTTTCCACAGACAGACAGACAGACAGACAGACAGACAGACAGACGGACAGACGGACAGACGGACATCGCTAGAATGTCTTAAAATCGATCGGGCATCATGAATATATATACTTTATGGGTTCCCAGACCGATATTTCGATGAGTTACAAACGGAATGACAAACTTATATATACCCTCTATCACTAGAGTGGAGGGTATAAAAATTGTATGGGGGCCGCCTTAACAATTAGAGATAGAGGGTAGGTGTGTTCAAAGAAAATGTTTGGACTAAAAAAATTTTGTGGGTCGGTCATACATTTTGTTGCTCTAAGGGCACTATTAGGGCAGTTAGAGCGGTTGGAGCAAATTTTAAAAAATGTCGTTTTGGGTGGGAGCCCCCTTAGAAATTTGGAGATAGGGTATTAGTTTGTTCCAAAGAATTGTTAAGACGTAAAAATCAATGTGGGTCGGTCATATAAAGGACCCCTCTATGACGCACCATTGGAGCAGTAGAAATGATTTTAAAATTGGAAAATTACAATAAAATTTTTTCCAAAAATTTTAAAAATAGTAATAATTGTTATCCCACGATTATCCTGGGCAAAAAATTTGTAGAATCGATAGAACCCAGCAAAACTTTGGTAATGGGTAGTGATTATATAACACTTTATCAGGTAATGTATATACCTTATTTGTAGCATTATTTTAGGATGTCTTACCAAACATTTGTTCCACAACGTATTATTTTCAAGTGAAAAATAATGCATTACTAATAATTTGCTACGTAATGCATGATTATTGGAAAAAATGTATTTCATATTTATTATTTCTAAACATTAAACCATGGATGACTTATATTTGGTTACATTATGTATAATTTCAAAGTTTGAAATAATGCATTATTTATAATTGGATACATAATACATTAAAATAACATAAAAAATAATTATTTTTAAAAAAATTTATAAGTTTAAACTAAAGATGGGCTCACGACAGGAAATTTCTAACGACACACACTCACGAGCATATTTTATCTACTTACACTCACTTACAATCACGTGAGTAAATTTAATACAAAATTACTTTTTCACTACTCGTTACACCTTTTATATTATCTTCTGGTATGCTATATTATTTCATTTTTCGTAACCTATAAAATATCATATATTTTCAACCTTACTCGTATTCTTCGTTATAAATTTATGACTTATTTTATACCTTACTGGTATTCTTTGTGATAATGTGGATGCATTACTTTGAGTCTCATCGCCTGTTAAAACCATCAATGCTGCAATGTATAAAATAAGAGATCTTATACCTTATTTTATACCTTATTTGGTAATCTAAGTTTTGCTGGGAAGTCTTACACAAAAAAATCGAAGAGTACAAACATTTTCAAAAATGAGATTTAAATTTTAAACTTAAAAATCGCATACTAGATCGCTTTTAAGAATTTTTTGGGATTTTTTTTTTTAAAAAGTACGTAAAAAAACAAAAATTTTGAAAAAAAAATTGAAATTTGGACCATTATTGAAGAAGTTATGAGTAAAAGAAGTTTGAGTAAAGGAACAAACTACCAATTTTTAAAAATTCGATATCTTTTGAACGGGTCATCAAAAAAATCTGAAAATTTACCACGAAGGAGTTTTCGAAGGGTACTAAAAACTGTAAATCTAAATAAAAAATTTTTCAAAGTGTCCGATCACCATTTACAGATATAATTCGTAAAAATTCAATTGTAATTCGAAGATCCTACTTGTAATTCGAAGATTCCATTTGTAATTCGAAGACTCCATTTGTAATTCGAAAATTCCATTTGTAACTCTAAGATTCCATTTATAATTCGAAGATTATATTTGTAATTCGAAGATTCCATTTGTAATTCGAAGATTCCAATTTTAATTCGAAGATTCCAATTGTAATTTGAAAAAGACCAATGGAAAATCAGTTGATATTTTTGAATTACAATTGGAATCTTCGAATTACAATTGGAATCTTCGAATTACAAGTAGGATCTTCGAATTACAATTGAATTTTTACGAATTATATCTGTAAATGGTGTAGTGATCGAACACTTTGAAAATTTTTTTGAATTACAAATGGAATCCTCGAATTACGAATGGAATCTTCGAATTATAAGTAGAATCTCCGAATTACAATTGATCTTTTACGAATTAAATCTGTAAATGGTGTAGAGTGGAGGGTATAAAAATAAAATAAAAATGTGATTCCTTATATTTTACATTTAAAGCATTTTGCGCATGTCACACGAACTTCCAATCTTTGACAACTCCTAATATAATAAAATTTTATGATAAAAATATTTGTAGAGCATTTTAACCCTTTAAATGGACGTTTTATTAGACTTTTGAGTTTAATATTTAAAAAAGGACTCAAATGACCCCTTAAAATGGCAGTTAGAGGAAAAAGAATATGTTCTAGGAAAAGAACCGCCATTCAATTTCACTGAAGTCACCCAACAATATTTTAAAGATCAGACGTGCATTTAAAATAGGATTTTGCCGTTTTCCAAATGCCGTTGAAAAAATATTATAAACTGCAGTAGGCCATAACAAAATAATTTCTAACAAACATTTTAAAACCCTTTATCGATTGGTTTTTTTTTTTGGTTTACTTTTATTTGGCATTGTATTACACTGTTGCACAGTGTAATTGAATTTAAAGATTTTTTACAAGGATTTTTGTAAGCACAATTTTTACAAAACCAGTCCTATAAAATTACAGTTTTTTTTTTTTTGTATTTTTACAATATTTTTTTTATAGTGTAGTTTAAGCAGTTATTTTTTTTTGCATTTCGTTTAGATTAAATTCTCTAACTAAAATCTAACCTTGACAATTGTTGATCAAATGAAGCCGACAATTGTATACTGCTTTTTTTCGAGCTGGAGATTGAAACGTTTGTTTTTTATTGTTGCTTAACTGAGTTTTTGCATTGTTTTTTTTTTTAATTTTTTATTTTTCGTTTGTTTTTTTAGAACTTTATGACTCAGTTTGAAGTTTTTTTTTTTTTTGTTAAACAAAATATTCACATATTATTATATATTTTATATTAAAAATCTTATCAAGGTTTATTGTTTCCATCAAAAAAAATTCTTATTGAGTTTTTTTTTTTTTTTTGCTTATTTTAATTTTGCAGGTGAATCTCGTCATTGTAGTCTCCATTTACAAGTTCGTCAGAAAAAAAATGTTGCATGTTTATTTTTTTTTTTTTTGCAACACAGTACAATGAAACACAAAAAAAATCATAGTTTTAGTTTTTAGATATTGTAAAAAAAAATTTATATGATAAAAATCTCAAAGGTTAAAACATGGGAACAGTTTCCGGATTTATTATTGTCGAGAATATAAAACAGCACACACAAAAAATAAAAAGTAGTCATTGAAAATCTATAATACAGAAAAACTAAACACAAAAAAAACAAGTAAGAGTGTTAAAGTCGGCTGTGCCGAATCTTTTATACCCTCCAAAATGTAAAAAAAAAAATTGTCAGGGGCGTTTGTTTTTTTTTGGGGGGGGGGGCGGGGGGGTGATGGGGGTCAGGGGGGATGTTGACAGCAAATTCCCATCCCGATAAATATAACAAATGTTTCATTTATTTAACAAAAATACAAAAAAACATGTAAAAAAGTGTATTTTTTCAGAGGTTGGTTTAGTTCTTCAAGGGGGAACTTTTTTCCCCCTGGTCCGATTTCGCTCATTTACGAACTTAACCTGCCTATTAACATAAGACATATTTGTGCCAAATGTCGGGAGTCTAGCTCTTTTATTTTGGACTGCATCGTGTTAACTACAGACGGACAGACGGACAGACGGACAGACGGACAGACGGACAGACGGACGGACGGACGAAATCGCTAGAATGTCTTAGAATCGATCACTGATCATAAATATATATACTTTATGGGGTCCTAGACCGATATTTTGATGCGTTACACACGGAATGACAAAATGAGTATACCCCCATACTGTAGTTGGAGGGTATAAAAAATTGTAAGACTTTTTTGTAGCAATATAAAAAAAATAGAAAAAAGAAACTACACCTAACTATGACGACATTGTAGTATGTGTGGCATACATACAACGGATGTACGTCAACAACATATCGTGAACCTATATTCAAAATATGCCAACTCAAATTTGACGGAAATGAGTTTCCGATGGCAAATAGCTCCCCTATGTAATACCTATCTGCCATAAAAATTTCAGAGCAAAAAAATAATTTGTTGTCGTTTTACATCCATTTTTGTTATTCTGCTAACTCAAAGTACATATTTTTTTGGTGGAAATAAATGCCAACTCCCATTGTAAATTTCCAAAAATTTTTCAAAAATTTTTTTAAAAAAAATTAGACCACACATCTTATTGCATTTGCCATGCTGAACACGAATCTTGTAAAGATTTTGATATCTAATGACTGGTTCTCGAGATTTTTTCCATTTTAAAAATATCGGTAAATAGTGTTTGCAAAAAAAAAATTGCTTATATTTATGTAACTTTCAAACTATTTATCAGATTGAAACATTATGAATGGGGCAAATAAAGTCAATGATATAAGCTTTCAAAATAGCTGGTTTGGAGTGACCCTATTGCAATACAGCGTGAGTTACAGAGTGCCAAAGTTGACCACCCTGAGATTCAAAGGCTTTCGGAGCTAGTAACTTTTAAAAATATGCAAAGATTTTTAATTTTTTGTTCAGTTTTTGCAATTACCGTACTAAGGATAACAAAAACCAAAAAAAAAAAAATTAAAAAAATTTTTCCAAAAAAAATGTATTTTTATTTTCCGACAAAATATGCCAACTCTAAAAAATATTTGTTTTTTGATATAGTAATAAATGCCATCTCTGAAAAATATGCAAACAAGTGCAAAATATGAAAATTTTTGCATAGGTAAAAATTGTTTAGAATATTTAAACCATCTTGTGGAAGGTACATTGTTTATTTTTGCAATAATATGCGAAATAACTAGTTTTTTAGCTCTCCTGAACAGTAAGCTTTTTCGAGTTGGCATTTATTGAATATAGTTCGACGATATATAAATCTATACATTCTAACATGAAAATATACTTAATTTTTTTCAAAATATACAAAAAAAAGTTATTTTTTTTTTTATTTTTTCAATTAAAAATAATAATTGAAATTAAATTTTAACCAAAAATTTTTTTTTTTGAGTTCAATCAAAAGATTATTTTACTCTACACACAAAAAAAACTTTGTCAAATTACTAGGAAAAGTCTCGTAATCACATTTTCCTTGTTTTTTAACAAATCAATATTTACATTTTTTTTGTAATTTTTTTTTTTGTAATTTTACAAATTTTCAAGATAATTTTACAAATAAAATCTAGTAAAAACTGTTAATATGTCGCCATTATTTACGTCTCCGAAACAGAAAACGCAAATTCCTTCATTTGTGTCTGCAATTCCAGATCATGTTGGTAACCCTTGCGAAATAATGTAAGAGACAAAAAAGTTGAAAGAAAGTATGAAGTGAGGTTGAGATTGCTAGAAATAGAATTGTAGTGTTGGAAACTGTCAAAATTTATTCTGTAGAAACTATAAATATTCACATATGTATATAAAAAACAGTTTTCATTAACAAGACAAACCGACATTTAAAATCTTACTGATGATGACACTAACTGGGGTGTTTGAAACCGGTATGGGAAATACCAGAAATGTCTATAATTTTTTGAAATTCAATTTTTCTTCTGCATTTTTTCAACTTGAACCCTTATAACAAATATAATTAGAGCCCGTGCTCGATCTGTACTTACAGAAAAAATCAAATGTAAATTTACAATTTTATTGGTAAAAAGCTTGTAAAATTACAAAATTATTGGTAAAAAGCTTTTAAAATTTCTAGGAATTCTCGTAAAATAGGAGGTAGCCAAAAATCTAGTAAAATTACAAAACCTCTTTGTAAATTATATCGTGTCAAAAAATTTGTAAATTTACAATTTTATTGGTAAAAACCTTGTAAAATTACAAAATTATTGGTAAAAATCTTGTAAAATTACTAGGAATTTTTGTCAAGGTAGCAAACAAAAAAAAGTTACAAGTTTTTCTTGTAATTTTACAAGGTTTTTTTTGGGTGTATAAATATTATTTTCAGTCAAAAAATATAACCTTTTTTTATTTTTTAATTTTTTTTTGTAGACGGAGTCTAATCTATAAATATTATTTCCCGTCAAAAAAAATAAAAGCTAGTTTTTTATATTTTATCGATTGAAAACAATATATACACTGTGCAACAAATTTCGGGTCATCGCTTTGAGCCTCAATGGCATCAAAGTCATATTAAGGTATACCATCAAATAGACAAAATTATCAAAGTGTTTTGCAAAGTCAATTTGGATTTCTTTTTTAAAGCCCTCCGAAGATTTTAATTTTTTATCAAAGCCGTTTGGAAAATGGAGAAAAGAAAAACTATACAGGGTGATTCAGTCACGACCCGCCGAATTTTACCAGCGTGTTCCTTGGCTCAATTCATGAAAATATGTCCATTACGACCATCCCCGAAAATGCAAGTGTGCGAAATGGCAGCGGTTTGAAAATTGTCGGATTGGTGGTCGGAGGGTAGTAGGGTAAAATTGATATCTTCTGAACCAGGGGTCCGATTTTTTGTTTATGGGATTGTTGGAAAGTTCATTGGGTGACCTTTCAGAATCAATAACAAAAAAATTAAAAAAGGTGAAATCGTTGAGATACAGAGCTTTTAAAAATAAAATTTGAAAAAAAAGACATGAGAATTTGCACATAACGTCAATTTTCTCAGCCAGATAGCAGGTAACTTATGTTTTTTTTTTCTTGAAAGATAGCCCTACTTCTTACCTTTCCAAAATGCCCTAAAAGAAGCCCAGAGGTCTTACCGTTCCAAAGTTATGACCATTTGCCTTCCAAAAATTTTAATAAAATAAAATCTTAAACCTGTTAATTTACTAAAACAAATGAATGTGTGCTGTTATTTCGCCTCCAAACCCAAAAAAAATTGTTTGCATTTAATTCAAATGGCCATAACTTTAGATCAGAAAGACCTCTGGGCTTCATTTATGGCATTTTGGAAAGGTAGGACGTAGGGCTATATTTTAGGAGAAAAAAAAACATAAGTTACCTGCCATCTAGCTGAGAAAATTGAGGTTATGTGCAAATTTGTATGTCTTTTTTTTCAAATTTTATTTTAAAAAGCTCTGTATCTCGACGATTTCACTTTATTTTAATTTTTTTTGTTTTTGATTCTGAAAGATCTCCCAATGAACTTTCCAAAAAGACCAAAAACAAAAAAATCGGACCTCAGGTTCAGAAGTTATCAATTTTACCATACTACCCTCCAACCACCAATCCGAAAATTTTTAAACCGCTGCCATTTCGCACACTTGCATTTTCGGGGGATGGTCATAATGGATATATTTTCATGAAATGAGCCAAGGAATACGCTGGTAAAATTCGGCGGGTCGTGACTGAATCACCCTGTATATATATATGGGCATTCCAAGCCAATCACTCACTTTTAGACCCGACCCCTTTCGATTTATTTTATTTTTGGATATGTTTTAGTCCTTATTAAATGCAACTTGGACACCAATTTTCAGCCTTTTATTCCAAGATGGTGTTGAGTAATCAATTTTTAAAAATGGCGATTTTCTCCAAAAAATTAAAAAATTGAAATTTTTAACCTTTAATTAACGAGGTGAAATTGTATCCCCTAAAATTGCACTAAAAAATATAATAAAACTTTTTTTTTTATTATTTTTTGTTTATTTAAAATAAAATTCAACATTTTTTTTTTCAAAATTCAACTGAATAATAACGATTACGGTATGAAAAGATACTTAGAAAATTAAATTTAAACAGCTCTGGGGTAAAATTTACCACCACCTCGTAAGTTAAAGGTTAATTAATTTTGACCATTAAAAAATATAGATATTTTAAAAAAAGTTGGACAACGTTTTGTTGGTATTTAAATGTAGTTTTAGAAAAAAAATATGAAAAAATTATTCGAAGTAATTAGCACTTATTTTTTGACGTTTAAAAAATAAAATCGACTTTTTGAAAAAGTCCGAAACCTTCGATTTTTTTGTAAAAAACTATAAAAATTCTACTCTAAATTTCGCAACTTTTAAGCCATAACTCGAGATGTGATCATAATTCTTTCTATTTTTTTTTTAATTTTTAAAATTGCACCTTTTATGTTTTGGCACTGATTTATTTTATATGGAGCTCCAAAAAAAAAAATTGGTAGATACTGACCCTAACTTATCCTAAATATATTCATTTGGAGGTAAATATACGTCTCAGAAAAATTTAGGACGATCGGACATGTGTAAGGCGTTTAGCATGGTCCTTGAAGTTTAAAAAACGGATTACAAGGAAAAATATGAATTTTTTCTGTTTTCGCAATTTTTTTGGTATTTTAAGTTAAGTTTTAATTCAAGTGATTACAGAATTATGATGTGGAGTAAAATGCCTTTCTAATAAGGTACTAAAAACTAAAATCGGTTGAAAATCAGCCAAGTTATTACAACTTCCCCAAGCATCTAGAGTGTGCCATACAACTTGATTAAAAAATACGAGTCCCATTTTTTAAATTTATTGAAATTTTCTACTGTAATAACATTTTTTCATTTTTCATGTTTCAGTGTAATATTTTTTTGGCTTTTCCAAATTTTAAAACAAAAAAAATTTTTTTTTTTTTAAATGGAGATTTCAAAAGGGTGTTGAAAATGCAGGCATTTTTATCACTAATTTAAAAAATGTTAGCAAAACACAATATGAAAAATACTTGTCATCTTATTACATTTGAACTTGAAGAATAAAAAAATGTTATTACAGTAGAAAATTTCAATGAATTTCCAAAATCGTATTATATTGCTTAATCAAGTGTTCTGCCATACGTTAGATGCCTGGGGAAGTTGTAATAACTTGGCTGATTTTCAACCGATTTCAGTCTTTGGTACCTTATTAGAGAGGCATTTTACTCCGTATTATAATTCTGTAACCACTTGAATTAAAACTTAACTTAAAGTACCAAAAAAATTGAGAAAACAGAAAAAAATTCATATTTTTCCTTGTAATCCGTTTTCTAAACTTCAAGGCCCATGCGGAACACCTTATCCATGTCCGATCGTTCTTAATTTTTGTGAGGCGTATTTTTGCCTCGAAGTGAATATATCTAGGGTAAGTTAGGGTCAGTATCTACCAATTTAGTTTTTTTGGAGCACCATATAAAATAAATCAGAGTAAAAAAAGGTGCAATTTTCAAAATTTGAAAAAAATAGAACAAATTGCGATCACATCTCGAATTATGGCTTAAAAGTTGCGTAATTAAGAGTAGAACTTTTAGACGTTTGTAAAAAAAAAATCGAAGGTTTCGGACTTTTTCAAAAAGTAGATTTTAATTTTTAAACGTTGAAAAATAAGTGATAATTACTTCGAATAATTTTTTTAATATTTTTTTCTAAAACTTCATTTAAATACAAACAAAACGTTGTCCAACTTTTTTTAAGATATCTATATTTTTAACTGGTCAAAATTAATTGAAAACTTTAATTTTTCCATTTTTTTAAAAAAATCGCCATTTTGAAAAATTGATTACTCAACACCATCTTGCAATAAAAGGCTGAAAATTGGTGTCCAAGTTATATTTAATAAGAACTAAAACATATCCAAAAATAAAATAAATCGAAAGGGGTCGGGTATAAAAGTGAGTGATTTGGCCTGGAATGCCCCATATATATATGGGGCATTCCATGTCAAATCGGATACTTTGGAAAATTTTTTTTTTAGATTTTCCCAATTTGTTTACAGTTTTTAGTACCCTTCGAAAACTCCTTCGTGGTAAATTTTCAGATTTTTTTGATGACCCGTTCAAAAGATATCGAATTTTTAAAAATTTGTAGTTTGTTCCTTTACTCAAACTTCTTTTCCTCATAACTTCTTCAATAATAGTCCAAATTTCAATTTTTTTTCAAAATTTTTGTTTTTTTACGTACTTATAAAAAAAAAATCCCAAAAAATTCTTAAAATACTCTTCGATTTTTTTGAAATTTTTTTGTGTAAAACTTCTATCGATTCTACAAATTTTTTGCCCAGGAGGATCGTGGAATAACGATTATTACTATTTTTTAAAATTTTTTAAAAAAATTTTATTGTAATTTTCCAATCTTAAAATCATTTTTACTGCTGCAATGGTGCGTCATAGTGGGGTCATTTATAAGACCGACCCCCATTAACTTTTACGTCTTAACGTTTCTTTGGAATACCCTATCTCCAATTTCTAAGGGGGCTCCCACACAAAACGACATTTTTTAAAATTTGCTCCAACCGCTCTAACTGCCCTAATAGTGCCCTTAGACCAACAATGACCGACCCACAATATAACAAAATTTGCTCCAACCGCTCTAACTGCCCTAATAGTGCCCTTAGACCAACAATGACCGACCTACAATATTTTTTTAGTCCAAACATTTTTTCTGAACACACCTACCTAATTTTTAAGGCGGTCCGCATTTTTTATTTTTTGTAAATTTGTTTTATTTAATCAGCTTCATTAGTGAGACCGACCCCCATTTATTTTTACCCAACATAATTTTTTTAAAACATACCTACGCCCTATCTCCACTCCCTAAGTAGGCTTCAATTCAAAATTACATTTTTATAAAATTTGCTCCAACTGTTATTTGTATGGGAGCCTACTAAATTTTGTAAGGTAAAAATAAATGGGGGTCGGTCTCACTAATGACCCCTCTCGGACGCACCATTGGACCGGTAGAAGCTGATTAAATAAAACAAATAAAAATAAAACAAATGGACCAGTAGAAGCTGATTAAATAAAACAAATTTACAAAAAATAAAAAAAAATTTATGGGGACAGCCTTAACAGTTAAAGATAGAGGGTAGGTGTGTTCAGAGAAAATGTCTGGACTAAAAAAATATTGTGGGTCGGTCATACATTTGATTGCTCTAAGGGCACTATTAGGGCAGTTAGAGTGGTTGGAGCAAATTTTAAAAAATATCGTTTTGTGTGGGAGCCCCCTTAGAAATTGGAGATAGAGTATTAGTTTGTTCCAAAGAAATGTTAAGACGTAAAAATTAATGGGGGCCAGTCTTATAAATGACGCACCATTGGAGCAGTAAAAATGATTTTAAGATTGGAAAATTACAAAAACATTTTTTCAAAAATTTTTAAAAAATAGTAATAATCGTTATCCCACAATCCTCCTGGACAAAAAAATTGTAGAATCGATAGAAGTTTTACACAAAAAAAATTTCAAAAAAATCGAAGAGTACAAATATTTTCAAAATTTAAATTTTAATTTTAAAACTTAAAAATCGCATACTAGAGCGCTTTTAAGAATTTTTTGGGATTTTTTTTTTTAAAGTACGTAAAAAAACAAAAATTTTGAAAAAAATTTAAATTTGGACTATTATTGAAGAAGTTATGAGGAAAAGAAGTTTGAGTTAAGGAACAAACTACCAATTTTTAAAAAGTCGATATCTTTTGAACGGGTCATCAAAAAAATCTGAAATTTTACCACGAAGGAGTTTTCAAAGGGTACTAAAAACTTAAACAAATTGGGAAAATTTAAAAAAAAATTTTCAAAGTGTCCGATTTGGCATGGAATGCCCCATATATATTACTTTTTTTAGAGCATACTATCCCTATAGCATCCGTTTTAAGGGGTCCTTTTAGTCCTTGTTCAAAAACTAAGCACAGAATTCTAATAAAACGACCATTTAAAGGGTTAACATGTTCTACAAATAATTTCCTCATAAAATTTCACATATATAAAAACCAATTTCCATTAACAAGACCAACCGACATTTAAAATCATACTGATGGTAACACTAGCTGGAGTGTTTGAAACCGGTATGGGAATCCAGAAATGTCTATAATTTTTAGAAATTCAGTTTTACTTCTGCATTTTTCAACTTAAACACTTATAAAAAGTCAATGTTTGTTATCTTTTTTTCACCAAAGCAGTAAAAAAGTTGAATTCAACCTTTTTTTTTTTAAAAAAAATAGGCAAAAAAAAGTTTTGGATGAAAAACAAATCGGCAAAAAAATTTTTTTGTAAAAAAAATATGTTTGTACTTGTCTACACTCAAAAAAAAACTGTAAAGTTAGCAAAAAAAGCTTGTAAACCTACAAAAAAATGAGGACCCCATTGGGTTCGGACCCGATAGGTCCAGACCCCGATGGGCCTTGATCTACTTGGGTTCCTTAAAAATCGTCATAGTTTTTAATCCAAAATTAGTGTCCGTTTCGCTCTACCTTGCTTAGTTTTTGAGATACGTCATTTTAGGGGACCACTGGGGTTTTTAGAATTACAAAACTCGATAACTTCAAAAATATTACTCGGAGAGCTTTTGATTATTTTGTTCTACGTGTTGAGAGCTACAAAATTGATTTTGGACTTTTTGTTGTGTCGGCAATATTTACCGAGATATGAGCATTTTAAAATTTTCGGTAATGCTAACTTTTTTGGTTCCAAAGTTAGGACCCATTAGGGTCCACACATGTGAAGAGGACCGGCGATACTATGGAGAGCCCAAGAACCAAAAATGGCCTCCATTTCGCTCTATCTGGCTTAGTTTCCGAGATAGCGCCATTTTAAGTTTTCTGAAAATAAAAAAAAAATTAACCATTTATTTTTGCTAATATTAGCAAAAAATCTTGTATAAATGTTGTCAACTTAATTTCAAATTTAGCAAAAGAAATTAGTTCAAAGTTTGTTTAAAATTGCTAATGTGCTAAATGAAGTTTACAAGAATTTTTTGCTAACATGCTAATCTCAACTAAAAATTTGCTAAAAGTTTGCTAACTAGCGTTAGCAAAAAAAATTAGTAAATCTACTAACGTATTTTTTTGAGTGTAAATTCCATTCCATTGATGTTGTGTTTTTTTTTGTTGAATTTTTTTTTTGACGTTTTCCAACCGCCTTTGATTAAAAAAATTAAAAACTTCAGTGGGCCATAAAAAGAAATTCGAACTGACTTTACAAAAACTTATGGTGATTTTGTCTATTTGATGGACTAGTTTAACATGGCATTGAAGCCATTGAGGCTCATTTTTCTTGTTGCTCAGTGTAATTTAACACCATAAATATAATTTTTCGTAAAAAAAAACAGTTTTCTTCAATCTCTTTTATTATAATTGCGCAGGGTATTTAAAGATTCGACTTGACCGTATTTCAAACTCTCACATATTTTTAAGTATAATTACATATCGAATTGAAATATCTTCATATTGAATAAAAATATCCTTATTTGGTTATTAGGGATTATTATGTATAATTACTCAAAACTTGCCAAGAATTTTGAAAATTTTCTGCTCCCATTAATTTAAAAAATTATAAATAAGTTGTTCTTTAGTAAAATAGGTCCTGAATATTAAAATCATTAAATACTGGAAAAATTCATAGAATTTATAGTGGTTCCTTTGATTTATTTCAAGGTTTCAAGATAAAATTATCTGTTGTCATCAAGAAACCCTTAATAAGTAACCCATAAAATTTTTTGATCAAAGATAAGATAATAAGGTGTAAAATTTTTATATAAATATTATGATTTTTTTTTTAAATATTGTGACCATTTAAAGATTTGCGTAAAACTATGTTTATGGTTGTTTATGGTTTTGGCTGATTGATTGATAAGATAAAAATCTTTATGAAATTTCAATAAAAAATCATATGAGGTAAAAGGAATTTTATTTAAAAATAAAAAAAAAAAATCAAGATTTTTATGATCAGATTTGTAATGAAAATCACCAAGGAATAAATATAAACGGTCAGTATGACAGTAGTTTATACTAAAAACTTTAGAGAAATGTACTAAGGAGTTAGCAAGTGTTGGTTTATGCTCAAGAAATGTATGACACTTAAAATGTTTGATTGCAACAAACAATATTTCAAGTTGTATTTGTCAACATTGTATTGTAGTCTATAACTTAATTTGTGTTGTTATGGCCGCAACTGCATATTTGGATGTCACAACCACATTAAGGTTGTCACAGCTTTAATTCGGTTAGAAAAGTTTCAATTCCTATGTTACAACCAAAATGTGGTCCTACCACAAGTACGAGATTGAAATATTTCCTGTTGTGAAAATGGCGCCCAAGCCGGGGCCTTTGCCAATAAAAATTAACGCAGTGGAAATTTGTGACTTCCAAACAGTTTTTAGTGGTTATGGTTGTTTATGGTAGAAAAAACTCATTATGAAATTTTAATTAAAAATCATATGAGGTAAATAGAAATTTTATTCAAAATAAAAAGTCAAGATTTTTTTATCAGATTTGTACTGAAAATCACCAAGGAATAAATATAAACTGTCAGTATGACAGTAATTTACACTTCAACAATATATACTAAAAAAGTACGCAAGTTTTAATTTTGGTAAAATAAATGAATGCTATTAAACGCCTCATTGTGTCAGCCAACTGAAGAGTTCGATTGCAGCAAACAATATTCTGCCTTAAAATTTATTTGTGTTGTTATGGTTGTTTTTAATGATAAGATGGCTTGGTTGTCACAGCTTCAATTCAATTAGAAAATCTTCAATTCTGTTGTTACAACTGCGATTCGGTTTTGACCATCACAATGTGGTCCTAACACAAGCATACGATTGAAATATAAGCTGTTGTGAAAATGGCTCCCAAGCTGGGGCCCGTCGCCAAAAAACTAGCGCAGTAAAAATTTGACACTACCAAACAGTTGTTGGTGTAATTTATATTCAGCATAATAATCCGCATAAACAGTAGCTAACAACAAGTAAAAGAAATACCCCACGCTGGGGTCCATCGCTAAAAAAACTACATCCAGCCTAATAATTCGCATAACCAGTAGTAATTAAAAATAAGTAAAAAATCAAAATGTGTTTGTTCGACCTTTTGTTGTAATTTTATTATAAATAATTGGTTAAAAGGGTAGTTTTGAGGTTTGAGGGTTCTGTGGCTTAGTGGTTAGCGCGTTGGACTACTAGCCAGCAAGCCTGGGTTCGATTCCCGGCTCAGGCAGAACAACATTTTTTTCAGATATTTATTAGTTTCTATTTATAACTAATATCTATCGCAGCACCCTCCTTCGTTGATAAATAGCACTAAAACGTCAACGAAGTAAAATAATAAAATAATGGCTATGAAACACAGCTTCAAAAATAATTCGCCAGATCAATAACAGATGGCGATGCAACAACTGTACTCAAAATTATCAACACGCGCAATTACAGTGTTGCCATACTGAAGCCCTTCTATCTTTCAAATCTTTCATCTCTCTTCTATCCCCTTTCCGAAAGAAACAACACGGTTACATTAGTAATTGATAGGCAGCATTGCCTGAGTGTGTTTCTTTTTTAAAAAAAAAAAAAAAAAAAAAATACTTTATTCACATTGGCCGAATCCACGAATACCCTCTACAATGCCCAAAACATGTTGAATACAACTAAATTTGCAAAATATTTTTTAAGTTTTTTTTATCTAAATAAATAAATTGTATGTCGAGCTTCAGAAGCATTAGAGTTGGGTTTCTAAGTTCAGCGGGTTTTCAACAGAAAGACATACGAACGGCCATCGCTGTGTCGTCTTAAAATCATTCTCGTACTCCAAACTTCTTCACGTTTCAACAACAGCGTTTAGAGAAGGCTCGTATGGCAGAGCTCAGAGACTTTTTTCAGCTTTAAACTTGAAACTTTGTTTCCTCGACGACCACGTTGACGCCGCGAAGAAAATGTTTAAAATGTTATAGTGCTTGGAATGATGTTTGTCATTCCATCGAATCTCATTTCGGCTAAACTAAAGGATAAAGGTTGGTTAAACCAGATTTGCAAGAATGCAGTCATATCTAGGCAGAAAGCATTTAGAAATTGGCGTAACTCCAAAAACATTAATAATAATTTTCTACGTAAATAGGCGAGATCTGAGTGTGCAAGAGTACTTACAATTAGTCGTGAAAAAATTCTTTACGAACAGTAAAATATTTTATTCGTTTGTTAAATGAGTCAAGGCAAATGCCAGTTCTTCTATTTTGACTCTTCTAAAGACACAAGAAGGCTCTTTGGGCTATGCTCAACGGATTTTTTCGACTTTTCAACTAGAATTTTATAGTCCTTGGAATGAAGTCATTTATTCAATCGAATTACATTTCGGCTAAAACAAGGGATAAATGTTGGTTTAGCCAGACTTGTAGGAATTCAGTCAGATGCAGGTAGGAAGCGTTCAGAAATTGGCGTAACAACAAAAACTTTAATACTGATCTGCTACCTAATCAGGCAAGATCTCAGTATGCATGGGTACTTGATCGTGAAAATCTTCTTTACGAACAGTAAGAGCTTTTGGTCGTTTGCTTAAATAGTAAAGGAAAATGCTAAATCTTCTATTCTATTCCGACTCTTTTAAAAGACGGCCAAGTGTTCACTGATCCGGTTAATAAAGTTAACCTGTTAGCTTAACTCTTTGCAAGATAGCACTCAACCTCTGCCCGAACTCGAGAAGGTATACCATACTATGTCCAGGATATTTTCTCGAGCTTGTGCAGTTAAAAGGGTTCTAAGTAACCGGGGCCGAATGATGATGACCAATCTTTTCATATTTTCGTACCTTGCGAAAGTCTTTCCCGCTTGTTTGATGGTTGGAAATGTACAGCCAATCCCCAAAAAGGGCGTGGCAAATAACTCTGGTAATTACCGCACAATGGAAATATGCCCTACGCCCTCGAAGGTGATGGAGATCATGGTAAATTACCAGCTGAGAGTTTACTTACTTTTAAAAGATCAACAGTACGGTTTTCGCAGAACTCGTTCTGCAGGAGAACTGTTGGGAACATTGGAGTCGTTTGAGTAAAGTAAAGAAGTTGCATTGGATATATTTAAGGCATTTGATTGTGTGTGGCACGTTGCCCTCGTATCTAAGCAAAATGACTTTGTTGTCGGAAATGACTTCTCTCGATTTATTTTGAGGTTTCTCAGAGATCGTTCAATACGTGTTGTTATAGATGGGTTCTCATCAAACGAGTTTCAGCTTCAATTATGGCAACCGCAAGGATCTTTTATTTTTCCTACGGTTTTTCTTATTTTACTTAAATATTTTCCAAGACAAACTTCAAATCACATCAACTCTTTTGCAGATAACAGCAATATTTATGATTCATTTCCCTTTGATCGAAAGGAAAAATGAAGATTATGAATGACACACCCGTTGATAATCCCTGAGTGGGGTCTTGCGAATAGGGACAAGTTCATTGCACACAAGACCAAATCTTGTACATGAACCCACAGGTCGGTGAATCCATCAGCGTCATCTGAGCATGTGGGTCGCTTAAATATAGAAGAATTGAAAACTTCGATGGAATAATCACGATTTTCAAGTGTCTGGGCTTAAAACCATTGTAAGAAGAACTTAACCTCATTCGATCTCCTTTCATTTTTTCCCACCTATATTTGACCGAAACTGAAATGTAATATATATGAACAGAAGCTTCAAAGTCTATTTTGGAGCTCTTGAACCGTGTCCAAAGGACGACGTTACGGCTTATCAATGAGATATAGGGCAACCAATTCAATTGACTCATTGGGGCAATGTCGAAATATGGGTTGTGTGACTCTGTTCTACGTTATTCGCATGGAAAATGTTTTGCAGAGATTAGTCAACTTAATAACCAGAGCCCGAGTTGTTGTTCGCAGTACTCGGTTGTTGAATATGTCCAGTATCGCATATCGCATAACAGAGAAGGTTCGTTTATCCGTCGAACTAGCCATATGTGAAATAAACTTCTTGCATATGTCTTCACAATCAAACACTACTTCCACTTACCCATTAACAAGGATTTGCTGGGATATTTATGGGGTCCTTGGCCTATTTTTCGACGTGTTTATAAAGCAATGGCAATCTTCTATAAACCTCCTCTCACTTAAGTGGAGGGTATACAAAAATCCCAAATATGAATTTTAAGAATTTTGTGATTGTGAAAATGGCGCCCAAGTTGGGGCTCGTTGCCAAAAAACTCACCAAGTGGAAATTAAAGGAGTTTAAACTTTAGTGGAGTTTTAACTAGACATTTTAGACCGCATAATAAGTTGTTACTATTTAAAATTACACCCAAAAACATATTGCTAGTATATCGAGTCTAAAGTATTTAAAACTCAAATTATCATTAACTTAAAAATAAATGTTTTAAAAGTTCTATCGCTAGAAAAAATCTTTATTTTCCGATTAACCTTGCGGCGACATGTGCTAGCATGTCATTTTTTTGTTGTTGTTGTTTCGTTTTCTACCATTTTCTGGATAAAATGTTCTCCTGGGAAAGTTGTTTTTAAACAATAAATATCATTTAAAATCAAAACTAGAGAGTGTAGAAAAATGTGTGTAATTAAATTCTTGTATTTTTCTTGTTTTTTTAAGAAAAAGTTACACTTTTTTTAGTCTAACTAACTTTGCCAATAATTGAAGCACTTTTATAAATCCACAACTTAAAACAGCCGTTGGGTTTATAGAATTTACTAAGCAGTTGCTTAGACTAGGAAGCCACAGCAGCATTAAACAACTGTAAAACAGTAGTTACTTTAGTTAGTTAATGTAATGGTATTTTGAACATTTATAGAGTTATAAATAAAGATATTGATCTTGATTTTTTATTATCATTTAAAAGTATGTTTTAACTTAAATGTAGTTAAACAAAAAACTAATAAAGAATAAGAGATGTGTAAATTAACCCTGTATGGCTAAGATCGCTAAAAATTAAAAAAAGTAGAAAAGACAAATTCGATGATACCCTACTAGAGTTTTTCTTTTCCCGGACTTTTTCATTTCCCGGGAAAGCGGGATTCATTTTTAAATTTCCCGGGATCCCGGGAATTCCCGCAAAAATTAAAAACCCAAATTTTTTGCCAAAAAAATATACAAAAACCTTATGAATGCGATTACAATATTTTAGAGTCCGACCGAAACCAGTTTTCGAGGCCGAACCGAAACCGAACCGAATATTCGGCCGAAAAAGTAATATTCGGCCGAAACCGAACCGAAACCGAAACTAAAAAAAATTATCGCCTGGCATGAATAAAATTATTAAAAAGTTGTTAAAGATAAATATACAGCATAAAATGCTTTTAAACCATTGGAATTGTTGTATTTTTGAAAAAAAAAAAATATGTTTTTTTAAAAAACTTACAAAAAAATTGTATATTTTGTTTGTAGATTTGGAGAAAATAATTTTTGAACTGAAACAGTTTTACATTTATTGCATAAACTTGTAACATTTTCTTCAATTGAACTGAAACAAGTGTAATGAAATACGAAATCAAAAAATTTAGCGACTTTTTTACATATTTTTTAAAATACCAAAAAGTTTCGGTTTCGGCTAATATTCGGCCAAAATTTTGCCGAATACCGAATAGAGGCCGAAACCCCATTATTCGGCCGAAACCGAGACCGAAACCGAATATTCGGTCGGACTCTACAATATTTATAATGTTTATTAATACCATAAAAATCTTATTCAGTACCTTTAAAACAAAAAAATAAAATAAGTTTCGAGAAACAAAAATTTTTTTGTTACACAGTTTTTATATAAAAACTGCCCAAATATGTCGAAATTTTTTAAAAGTATTTTTAAGGGCATATATTATTTAACATCGCTTTATCTGTTTTAATAATAATTCATCTCAGTTCATTTTTACAATTGATTCTCAATGCTTTGCCTCTAAAACACAATGAAACTGATTCAGAGAAATTTCTCAATTATGTCTCTGAAACTGAATGTAACTGTTTCACAGAAATCAAATTATAATAAAATTTGCCCCAAAAAAAAATTTTGAAAAAATTTAAAAAAATTTAAAAATTCTGGTTTCTAAATGAAAACCCCGTTAATTTCAGAGTCATTCCTTAAGGCCTATTCACACTTGAGGTGAAATCTCGTTCGAACGAGATTTCGATCATGTAGTCTGTATCATTTTATACACAACCATATGATCGAAATCTCGTTCAAACGAGACTTTAGCTCAGATGTGAATTGGGTATAACACAGATGTTATATCAATTAATCGATTTAAAAAGAATCATGTCTACAGAAACGAATAATCAATCATACTGCAAATTTTTCTAATGCAGGTCTCAGAAAGAAAATTTCTCAGCTTTTGAAAAAAAGAATCAGCTTCTGATAATTATATCCTATCGAAGATTTGGATATTGTCAGACTTTTTTCATTTCGTAAGTCTCAGATTTTATGACATTTTTTAGTTAAAAGGTCTCTCTTAGAATACTTTTTGGGCCCTCCTGGTCCCTGCGTACGTTTCTGCCATCAATTATCAAGAATTTTAATAAAATCTCTAAAAAATCACATCCAAAAAATCAATAGAAGTCGAAAAATACACAATTTCAAAGAAACGGAAATTCCCGGGAATTCCCGCTCTATTTCCCGGGATTTCGGGATCGAAAATTTACGGGAATTCCCGGGAAATCCCGTCCCGGGAATTCCCGTGAAAAACTCTATACCCTACACAATGTTAAAAATGCTATTGCAAAAAAACTTTATTTGAAAAAGAAATTACTTATGAGAAAAACAAAAATTTCGTGAAAAAAATTTCGCGGAAAAAAAAATTTGGTGAAAAAGTCTGCGATTTTTTTTTTTTTTTTGTAAAAAGAAGTGTTCGTTCATAATAAAATACCATTCGGTGTTCAATTCTATTCGCATATGTCAACCAGCAGCCATATTAAAGCATTATGTATTTTTAGGTTATGTTAAATATACATACCAAGATTTTCGAGGTGTTCTTACATTTTCGTTCATAACTTTTGAACCACTACATTTATGACTTAAAACAATGTTGTTCTACTTTTAGCAACTTTATTCGCTAAAGGGTTAATTTAAAGTTTTTTTTTTTTTTTGCAAAAGTGATTGCTTAATCGTACCATACACAAACCAGAGCTACTTTAAAATTATATATTTAGTTGCACATATGATGTACGTTAAAAAGTTTTCTCCAAAGACCATCAGGAAAACTTTTAAAGTAGTAAGGAGAACACGCGTTATAAATAAGCTGCTTGATATCTCAAAATACAACGCAAGGTAATCATGGTGTTTTTTTTTTGTTTGCTATAGTTTGCAATACTATAATATTATTGTCTGTTTAATGTTTAAGTGCTTAAAGCTATATATTTTTAGCCTTTTATAGCTTTTTTAGAAAAAAAAAAATAGCAAAACCAATAAAAAAAGAAATGTAATAAGTTTTTTTTTTTATACAAAAAAAAATAAAACTAAAACATTATCCTCCCAGTTTGGTAAACAAGCATCAATATCTTAGTTGATCTTTCATCAACATCACAACATCATCACCAACATTTTTACTAGGCAACAATATACTTATTACGTTAAATAAGATTTCTAGGGAAATTAACGATACTGTCTACAAAAAATTACACAGAGAAAAATAATAAATTAAAAAAATTAAAAAAAAAAAAAAGACGAAAAAATGTATTTTTAATAGTTTTCTTAAGTATTGCAAAAAAAAAAACTGCTATAAATAGCAGAAATTTAGCACTTAGAATTAACAGAATATTAGCATGATTGTAGCAAACATGGTAGATTCCCAGGCAGAAACTGCCAACCGTTCCAAAGAAAAAGTCTCGGCAAAGCACTTTATTTTTTGTGTAGAAGGTAGTATGAATTCGAAAAAGTGCTTTCTAAGCGCTTTGCCAATGTTTTTCTATTTAAATCCGTTCAAAGTATAAACTTTTTATTAAAATTTATTAATTTTCATAACAATTGGAATATTTTTTATTTCCCTGCAGGATAAGTGGCCGGTCCTTGATAGTTCTCGTGATATGTCACTTATACACAATGACCTACATATTACAAACACCTTTTATATAAAAACACCTGTTTCTTTCGTGAGGAAGTGTCTTAAACTCCGGATACATCACCCTTAAACTCCGGATACATCACCCTTAAAATCCGGATACATACCCGTTTCGGTTCAATACACCACTTTTTTTCGGGAATTTTCCAAATTTTTTTCCTAAAAGCATTTTAATAAATTTTTTGTTCCAAAACGCAAAGAAAACTGTAAACTATTTTTTTCCGGGACTTAGAAAATTGTTCAAAGTTTGTTCAAATTTTTTTTATCCTAATAAATGAGTCAATAAATTTTTTTATCCTAATTTTATAAACTTCTTTATTCAAATAAACACCAAAAAAAGTTGTCTTAAGGACTTATATATGAGGGGGTTAGAGCACAAGGGGTTCAAGTGCCTTATATTTGATAATGAGAAAAAAGAGGTTAAAGTTAAATTGCAATAAAAAATGTTAGATGCTATCTATAATATTATTTTTTAGTTAATAGAGATCCTGAGATATATTTTAATCTAACAAGTTAAAAAAATACCGTCTTTTACACCCTTTTGCACCCAAAAATTGCATCTGAAGTAAGTAAGTGGCACTTATACCCCTTGTGCTCTAACTTTTTTTATAAATTTCTATTTAGAGCACAAGGGGTTCAAGTGCCTTATATTTAATAATGCGAAAAAAGGGGTTAAAGTAAAATTGCAATAAAAAATGTTAGGTGGTATCAAGTATATTATTTTTAAGGTAATAGAGCTCCTGAGATATATTTTAATCTAAAAAGTTAAAAAAATACCGTCTTTTACACCCTTTTGCACCCAAAAATTGCATCTGAAGTAAGTAAGTCGCACTTATACCCCTTGTGCTCTAACTTTTTTTTATAAATTTGTAAATTCGTAAAATGAAAACAACATTTTATTAAGAAAATCTGTAATGGTTCTTTGTTTAATTTTTTAGTCGTCATAATCAGATTCCATGACATCATTGGGATCATCTTCATCTTCATTAGGGCATCACGTCAAATGTAAACTTTCGAATTTCGTACGTTTTCGACCAAAATTCATCCTCATCTGGCACACAAATTAGGAATTTTTGGGAAAAATATTTAAAAATTCCAAAATAGCAATTTTGGTCCACAGATGCTGATTTACAATCATACAAAATATGTTTAACCAAATTCCTCTTAAAAGTAGCAAAATGTTGAGTATGTGAAAAATATAAAAATAAAAACACGATTTTGGGCCAAAAATGCTCATAAGCATCTGTTGACCAAAATCTCTGATCAATTTTTGTGGACCAAAATCGTGTTGTTATACTTTTTTTAATATTTTTTATATAATATGCTTTACATTTTACAACTTTTGGGACAAATTTGGATAAGAAAAAAAATTGTGCAGAAAAATCAGCATCTGTGGACCAATATTTTTTTTTTTTTTTTTAATGTGCTCGATTCGGGAGTACTCTTTTACCATTCACCTACTTTTTAAAAATTTGATATCCTTTCGAATTTTAAGATTTTTAAATTTTTCCTTGTAATTATTTAAGATATTACTATATTTTAACAAGAAAAAAATTTAAAATCTTGAAATTCAAAAGAATATCAAATTTTTAAAAATTTGGTGAATGGTGAAATAGTACTCCAGAATCGAGCACAATATTTTTCCTACGCATTTAGCAGTTGTACGCAAGAACTCCTAATTTTTGAGCCGGATTTGGTCAAAATATTCGGACATGAATTTTGGTCGAAAAGCGCCATTAAATTGCAATAAAAAATGTTAGATGATATCTAGTATATTATTTTTTAGTTAATAGAGTTCCTGAGATATATTTTTATCTAACAAGTTAAAAAAATACCGTCTTTTACACCCTTTTGCACCCAAAAATTGCATCTGAAGTAAGTAAGTGGCACTTATACCCCTTGTGCTCTTACTTTTTTTTATAAATTTGTAAATACGTAAAAGGAAAACCACATTTTATTAAGAAAATGTGTAATGGTTCTTTGTTTAATTTTTTAGTCGTCATAATCAGATTCCATAACATCATTGGGCGCATCTTCATATTCATCTTCATTAGGGCATCCCGTCAAATCTAATCTTTCGAATTTTGTATCATAATAACTGCCGATTATTTAACCAAATCTGGCTCAAAAATTAGGAATTTTTGAGTACTTTATGGGAAATTTTTTTTAAAAATTCCACTTTTGGTCCACAGATGCTGATTTTCAAACATAAAAATTATTTTTAACCAAATTGGTCTTAAAAGTTAAATTTTAATAATTGCTTGGAGCACAAGGGGTTTAAGTGCCTTAAATTTAATAATAGGAAAAAAGAGGTTATAGTTAAATTACAGTAAAAAATGTTAGATGATATCTAGAATATTATTTTTTAGTTAATAGAGATCCTGAGATATATTTTAATCTAACAAGTTAAAAAAATACCATATTTCACAAATACAAGCACCCAAAAATGGCCTCTGAATTATGTAAGTGGCACTTATACCCCTTGTGCTCTAACTTTTTTTATAAATTTCTAAATTATGAAAAGAATGTTAGTTATTTGTAAAAGGAAACCACATTTTATTACGAAAGTCTTTAATGGTTCTTTGTTTAATTTTTTAGTCGTCATAATCAGATTCCATGACATCATCGGGCTCATCTTCATCTTCATTAGGGCGTCCCTTGAAATCTGAACTTTCGAATTTCGTGCCGTGATACCTGCCGAACGATGGACATGGAGTAGCTAATTGTGGGAAAATTTATGAAAAATTTTTGCAAGGTCATTTTTAGTCTGCAACCAGCGGTCAAAGTTTAAAAAATTACGTTTTTGGACCAAAATTTATATCTGAAATATTTAACCCAATCTGGGTCAAAAATAAGGAACTTTTGCGCGTTTTATGGGAAAAATATTTAAAAAATTTCAAAATTGCGATTTTGGTCCACAGATGCTGATTTATAAACATAAAAAATATTTTTAACCAAATTTGTCTTAAAAGTCGAAAAATGTTGAGTATTTTATGTGAAAAATTTTAAAAATTAACCCACGATTTTGGTCCAAAAAGGCTGATTAGCATCTGGTATCAAAATCTTTGATCAGCATTTTTGAACGAAAATCGTGTTTTTTATATTTTTTTAATATTTTTTAGATAACTTGCTTTACATTTTCCAACTTTTGGGACCAATTTGGATAAAAAAAATAATATTTATGTTAAAAATCAGCATCTGTGGACCAATATTTTTTTTTTTGGATTTTTTTTATATTTTTCCTATTATGTACGCAAAAATTCCTAATTTTTGAGCCGAATTTGGTCAAAAAATTCGGACATGAATTTTGGTCGGAAATCGCCATTTTTCACACTTTAACCGCTGGTTACAGACTGAAGATGCTCTTGCAAAATTTGATTACTATTACTACAAGAACTTCTCGGAATTCAACCACTTTGTCCACGTGAAAAACTAAATTTTAATAATTGCTTGGAGCACAAGGGGTTTAAGTGCTCATATACCCCTTGTGCTCCAAGCAAAACAGGTATTTTAGTAACAAGAGCTAAAAATTGTCGCCATATCTCGCTAACGAATAAGAATTTCACATTAATTTCTGGTGCTATGAACTACTGTGAACTTCACCTACTAATTCCATATGTTAACTCAATTTTTTTAAAAAAGTCACTTGAACCCCTTGTGCTCTAACCCCCTCATATACAATTTAGATACGTCTCATTTTTTTGTTCTTGAAGTGCTATTATAATACCATACCAACGGCATACCGTTTACCGTGGTTATCATTTTGGACGCTGGGAGAGTACTAAACTGTGGTGCTTTCCCAGCACACAAGCGACCATAAAAGGTACTTTGCCAGCGCTCTCCCGTTTGTATTTTTCTGCCTGGGTTGTTTCATCATATGTGGGGTTATAGTAATCATATTATGATCTTTACTAAAATTGTCGCCATAAGCCTCAATGGATGCAAATGAAAGTAAACCATCAAATAAACAAAAAGGCTAAAGTATTTGAAAAAGTTTTCTTTTTTACGGACCACTGAAATTTTAAATTTTTTTTCGAAGGTTTTTGGAAAACGTAAAAAAAAACAAGCAAAAAAGTTAAATTCGGCCTTGCCGAATGTAGTGATACCCTCCATAATTTCAAAAAGATTATTGCAAGAAACTTTATTTAAAAGGAAATTACTTTTGAAAATAAAAAATTTTGAAAAAAAAAATTTCCGCGAAAAAAAAAATTTTGTTAAAAAAAAATCCGAGATTTTTTTCTTTTTTTTGTCAAAAAATATGTTTGTACTTGTTTACATACCATTTGGTGTTTAATTATGTTCACATATGTCAACCACAAGCCGAATTAAAGCATTTTGTATTTTTAGGTTATGTTGAATGTACTGAAATTTTTGAGGTGTGCTTACATTTTCGTTCATAACTTTTGAACCGCTGAACCGATATCGCTCAAATACCAAACTTCTCGGGAGAACTTCCAATATATATGTTAAGTTTCAGTCATCTCTGTGCAATAGTTTGTCCGTGATAGCATTTCCACAGACAGACGGCCAGACGGACATCGCTAGAATGTCTTAAAATCGATCGGGCATCATGAATATATATACTTTATGGGGTCACAGTAGTGTTGAAAAACTCGAAAAAAAATAGTGTTAAGATGTTTCTTTTTGAAAAACTCGAAAAAAATAGTGTTAATATATTTCTGAGCTAAAAACGACACACAAAAAAAATTTGAAACGAATTTCAATCAACAAAAACGCGGATTCAATCAATTTTTTTATTGAAATTAAGAAAATTGTTATACCAATCATCAAATTGTAGGTGATTGATTGAAATTTTTTTCAATCAAACATTTTTTCGATTTTGATCAAAAATTTTATCAATTTTTTTATTTAAAGTCAATAAAAATAATGATTGACTTAACAAATGAATTGTAAGCTTATGACAAAATTATCAAAAAATTAATTTTTTTTGCTTTCCAATATGTTGCAAACAATAAAAAACAAGTAAGAAAATTATACACCCTACACCACAGTTTTTCGAAAATTGGCTTCGGAAAATGGGTCCTATGGACCGATTAGATATATATTTTGTCAAATCTTTAATAAGTGTAAAAAACACTCACAAATCAAATTTGAGTGAAATTGGCTTCTATTTGTTGACAATAAACCGCTTTAACTGAATATCGGGCGAAATTTTCAAAAGGGGCCTAAGTCCAAAACTGATCCGATGACTATCAGATTTTATAAAAATATTTAAGTACACATTAAACATAAACAAATTTTTAATTGAATATTTTCTATTTTCTTGAAATTTCAGTGATTTATGTGAAAATCGGGAAAGTGGTTTGTATGGGGGCTACAAGAAGAACTGGTCCGATTTCTTTAAAATTCGGAATGATGATTTGTGGCACGTTTACCTGCCAAATTTCGAAAATATACCTATTATAATACAGTTATTAGAGTCATTTGAGTCAAAACTAAAGAGGACCTTTGTATGGGGGCTAGGTCTAAATATGGACCAGTTTCAACAGGCTTCGTCCTTGGGCCAAGAAAGACTTAAGTTTTAAATTTCTAGTCAATTGAATAAAAATTGAGACCTGTATCGTGTTTGCACCGTTTACATGGACAGACAGACGGACAGACATCGCTAAATCGACTCAAAAAGTGATTCTGAGTCGATCGGTATTAGTGTTTATAAACCGGTTAACCGAAAAACCGGTTTTTTCCCAAAATTTCGGTTTTTTGCAAACCGGTTAACCGGAATTGAAAATTTCCGGTGCACTGAAAACCGGTTTTTTTCTGTCGGTTAACCGGTTTCTTTAAATACATACAAAACGGATTATTTTTGCAATTATTAAGGGTTTTTACTTATTTTTTATGACATTTTTAAAATTTCGTTAAAAAAACCTTGAAAGTCCGTGAGAAAGAAAGTCTAAAATATTTTTTATCTACAAGAAACCATTTTCCAAATAGGGATTTTATTCCGAATCTGTTAAATATTAAAAATTCACATAGTTGTAAGCAAGTTTTGGGCACTTTCATTGAAAACTTTATGAGTGACTGTTAACCAAATAGTAAAATTCCTGTTAATGGAGAGAATGCCAACAAAAGAACATCGAAATAAAATACGGTACTGCAATTTACAACGAAGTGATGTATTTTTTAAATAAAACCAATAAAAGTTAAATTAAAGTCCCGGAGAATATGTGAAAATAAAAGTACCGTATTTAAATACCGCTATTTTCAAAAGGTATCAGTTGCCAACTTTGCTGAAAGAAACAAATATGTTAACTTAAGTTATATATTCGCTTTTGTATTTAATAAAATTTAGCTATTTTAAAGTATTTTTTGGGTTTGTCAGTTAAAGAAAAAAAAAACGGTTAACCGGGTTTTTCATTCCGGTTTAACCGAGAAAACCGATTAACCGAAAAAGCTGATTTTCGGTTAACCGGCTTTTTCGTTAACCGAGAAACCGGTTTTCCAAAATGTCGGTTTTTTATAAACGCTAATCGGTATACTTAAAGGTGGGTCTAGTACCAATATTTCAGGTAGTTACAAACATCAGCACAAACTCATTATACCCTGTACCACAGTGTGGTGTAGGGTATAAAAAGTAAAACCCGATTATTTGGCATATTTTTGAAATCAATCAAATAAATTAAAGCGAAAAAAAATATGGTATGTTAAAAAATTTGTAATTCGGCAGTTGAAGAAAATATCAAAAATTTCAATCAAAACATTGATTGATTCATTTAAAATTTGTTGATCCATAGATTTAATTGAAAATTTTTAGCCAAAATATTTTTATTGTGTTTCGAAGTGTTTTATAAAATTAGATGATGATTTTTTTTACCAAATTAACATTCCAGCTCCGTTTTAACCCTTTAACGATTACAGGCAAGTATAAAAGGACTAAAATATTTATACAAAAACAAATTTCAAAAACTAAAATTTTAAAAGTCTTTCAAAATTTTCAAAATTTAAAGTTCAGCGAAATTTTACATTTATTTTTGCTTTTTCGGGACGAAACCTTTAGTTAAGCCCAATTTTTTTGTTGCTTTTTGTGGTACGAAAGGAAAAATAAAGAGAAAATGAATCACGCATTTCACGCAAAAAATCGACTCAAGCACACTCACTCACGCAATTTTTTCTCCACTCACACTAACTCACAATCACGTGAGTAACATTGAATTCAGTCAAACTCACGCGTGATCATGCGTGAACCACGTGAATCACGCTCCAATCTGCTCATGTGCCCACCTCTACTGGGCAATAAGAGATTATTGAAAGACAATTGGTGCGCAAAGGGGTGCGACTTATTTTGAAGTCGCCATCAAATCGGGTTCATCCCCTATGACTTTCTAAAAATGCCCAACATGGCGATTTTTTTAACTTTTATCTAAAATCTCTCAAAAACCTAATGTGATGGAAAAGTACAGAGACCGGATTTTTGGCCAGCAGAAATATTGTTATCAAGTGTATAAGTTAGCTTCCCAGTAGCATTTTCAATGTTAAGTAGTGTTTTTTCTAATTTCAGTTGTAGAAGATGCGATAAACCGAATACAGAAGAAACTGTTGAACATCGCGAGTGAATAAATTGAAGTCGCTGTTGGACCTTATGTCCATAAAAATGTTTGAAACATGGACTAACGCGTTTTATCCTCGTCCCAGAAGGAACATGTGGTACTGCTATGGACCAGCCATAATATGATTCCTACAACTCTTGATAAAATAAATGTCAATCACAGCATGCTAGAATGCACAGTAAAAAAATATGTTTGGAATATGATTGCAGCAAACCAAATCACCCATAATAGAGGGGCAACATAGTAAGATTGAACCATTTGATCATATACTTATATGATTGTGGCAAACATACTATGATCATCAACAATTATAAAATGATAGTTTTTTATCATACTATGATCAGCGAAGTTCATAATATGATCACCACCATCATGTTATGATAAAATTATTAATCATACTATATTGTCCCGCTATTATGGCTGTCGCAATCATTGTTCTTCTCTGCGTGATGGTATGGAATATTATACTATTTTTTTAAGTGTTTTAGTATGTTTAAATGTTCCTACATTCATTTGTCTGTCCTTTTGTCTGTCCATCCAGTTTTGTTTGTCTTACCTTCCATAACTGTCGTTTTAGTGTCTATCTTTTATTACCTTAAAGGGTGTTGATGGCTTATTGTCATAAGCAACAAAAAAAAAAAACTTTTTTTAAAATCAACTGAAAATAGAAAAATCATTTAAAATATTTATTGATATTTTAAACGATTTTTTTGTAATGAATTTCCATATTTTTTTTTTCGTATTTTATGATTTGTTCAAGCATAACTAAATAGGGGAATTATACGTTTGAATACATCAAAGATCCTGTTGATAAATATATTATTTTTATTCAAGATAATTTTTTTTTTTGTTAAAACTAGAGTAAATTATACTTTAAATGGTAAAAACATAAAAATTTATTATGACACGTGTTATGATTAATAATATTTTTATATCAAATAAAAAGTTGAAATTGGCCTTGCCGAATTAATTGATACCCTACACAATGTCAAAGGAAATATTTTCAAACAAAAAAATATATATTTTGAGTAGATTTATTTTGGCTCGAGGTAATTTTTCTTTACTAATTACACCATGATATTCTCATAGAATAACTTTCCATAAAATTATTTTTCTGTTTCAAATTTATTTATGCTGATAATTTTTTGCACTACTTAGCCGACACGTAGTGATTTTATTTTTATATTTTGGTAAATTTTTGAGATCGAAACGTGTCAGGTAAGTTAAAAAAATTACCAGCATAAATATATTTGAAACAGAAAAATAATTTTCTTGAAAGTTATTCTATGAGAATATCTTGGTATAATTAGTAAAGAAAAGTGATCTCGAGCCAGAATAAATCTACTCAAAATATAATATTTAAAAAGTCGAACAAAACAATTCTTATTTTTTAATAAAAATTAACCAGAATTTAAAAAACATTAAGAAATAAATTTCTGAAAAAAAAAATTCTGAAAAAATAAAAATTTCTGAAAAAATAAAATTTGCTAAACAAAATTTGGCGATTTTTTTTTTTTGTAATTTGTTTATACTTCTTTAAAAACCTTTACACTCAAAAAAAAAAAGTTTGTAAATTTACAAGTAAAAGGTCTTGTAATTCTATTTTACCAATATTTTTGTCTTTTTAGAAAAATTGTTGTATATTTAATAAAACGAAAACTACAGTTTGCTTTGTAATTTTACTATTATATGTTGGTAAATTTATTTTACAAATTTTTTAGGTAAATTTACAAAAAAGTGAATTATTTTACAAATTAAAAAAATATTACAAGGTGTTTAGTTTTTTTACACAAGAACACTGTAATTGTACAACATAATTTTACTTGATGTTATTTAGTCTTTTTACCAAAAAAATGTTTTATTACAAACATTTTTTTTTTTTAAGATCGTTTACAAGGTTTTCAGTTTGAAATGTATGTATTGAAAAGTACAAAATTCCAATATAATTTTACAAAACTTATTTTATTACTAGAATTATTGTTGTTTTACAAAAAAAAAATTAATTATTCAACAATAGGACACGCAAAAATTTTCTAAGTTCAATTTTTTTTTTGCGTTTTGGAGCAAAAAATTTAGTTAAAAATAATTTTTTATAAATAATTTTTACACCATTTTTTTGGTAATTTGCGTTAAGTAAAATACCACAATTTTTATGTGTTTCTACTATATAATTGTTCTAGTTTTTTTTTTTTGTATTTTTACCATTTTTTTGGTGATTTTACCATATTTTTTTGGTAATTTTTTTTTAAATTTGGTACCTAAAATGTCAATAGAAAGCTGCCAATTATGAAAAATCAAATTTTTCTTATTTTAACTGGTACTTAAACATCCAATCTACAATATTCAAATTTTTTTTCCGATTTTTTTGAAAATAATTGTGAAAATAATTAAAAATTCAAAAAAAAAAAATTATTTTTTGACTAATTTTTCCTGAAAATATAAGAAATTTCTTGTGTAGCCTCCTTCGCAATTTTCATATGTTCTACTTAAGAAAAACGAAATGTCAAAAAAAAAATAAAAAAAGTGCAGTGTTAGACATTAAAAAGTTTGTTAAAAGTGCTCAAGTGAAAAAAAATCTTTTCAGGTTGTTGAAGTGCTACTCCAGCTGCCGAAGAAGGAAAAATAAGATGCACCAATGGAAAAAACCTTTAAATTTACAAAACCAATATGTAAATAAACCAATTTTTTTGTAAATTTACAAAACAAATATGAAAATTTAAAAAACAAAATTGTATACTTACGAAAAAAGTTGTAATTTTACAAAAATGAAATAGAAAATACAAAAACAATATTGTAAATTTACAAATTTTATGGTTAAACTACTGTTTTTACGGCAAAAAAATAAGTAAAAATGGTACATATACAATAAAAATTGTAAATTTACCACTTTTTATTGTAAATATGCAAGTTTTTTGCATAAAAAACAGTAGTTTAACCAAATAATTTGTTAATCTACAATTTATTTTTTCATTTTCTATTTTTCCTTGTAAAATAACAACCTTTTTCTGTAAGTTTACAATTTTGTTTTGTAAATTTACCAAATTTTTTGCAAATTTTCAAAAAAAATGTTCACCTCAAAGATGATATTACAAAAAAAATTGTAAATTTACATTTTCTTTTGTTAAATCAATTTACAAATTATCCCCGTAACTTTACGGGGATACTTGCTAGTACATATTTTACAAAACCTGCCCCGTAAAATCACGGGGATTTTATGTCATTTTACAAACTTTTTTTTTTGAGTGTATAAGCGAAAAAATGCATTTTGTATATTTAGGTTATGTTGAATGTACCAACATTTTTGGGGTGTCCTTACATTTTCGTTTATAACTTTTGAACCGCTACCCCGATGTCGCTTAAATTTTATACCAAACTTAACAGGTCAATACCAAGTAAATATGTAAAGTTTCAGTCTTATCTGTTTAATATTTTGGCCGCGATCGCCACTTGAACAGACAGATGGACGTCGCTCCCAGACCGATATTTCCCAGACCGATATTTCTATGAGTTACAAACGGAATGACAAACTGATTATACCATCTTCCACTAATTGTAAGTGGTGGGTATAAAAAGAGTTAAAAGTGCTACTTTTATTTAATACAGGGCAGTTTTGTTATTAAAATAATGAAACCTTTTTTATGAGAACCCCCAGTTAAAGGTTAATTTGTAGTGTACGTAAAATTAACAAGCAAAAAAAAAACAATTAAAGAATACATTGTATATTTCTAGTTTTGCAATTAAAAAAAAAAGTCATTTGTATTATTATCAACAAGGAAATTAAACTCTTGAAAAAGTAGTTCGGTTTTCTACTATAAATTGTGTAAATTTCAACAAATTTTAATTATTTACTAGGCCCTGTAGACTTGTTGGCCTTTGAATGTGGTGGCCGTGCGTTCGATTCCCAAGTTCAAACCTGAGCCGACCACATTGGGTCCATTAAGGGTTGCCCTAGGCATTGATCTAAAACTTTTGTCTGTTTCGCTATATCTTGAGAATCTTAAAAACTGGATAACTCGAAAACTATTTTTGGTTTGTCCTAGAGATGGGCGCGTGAGTGATTTTTGACTCACACTCACTTACGCTTACGACAGAAATTTTTTAATCACGCACACTCACTCACGACCATAATTTTTCTACTCACACTTACTCACAATCACGTGAGTAAATTTAATTCAACTCACACTCACGTGCACTCACGCAAGATTCACTCACACTCACGTTGACTCACACTCACGAGACTTTTATTTATACAAAAAAAATTTCAAAAACTAAAAATCTAAAAAATTTTAAGCATTAAGGGTTGCCCTAGGCATTGATCTAAAACTTTTGTCAGTTTCGCTATATCTTGAGAATCTTAAAAACTGGATAACTCGAAAACTATTATTGGTTTGTCCTAGATATGGGCGCGTGAGTGATTTTTGACTCACACTCACAAACGCTTACGACAGAAATTTTTTAATCACGCACACTCACTCACGACCATAATTTTTCTACTCACACTCACTCACAATCACGTGAGTAAATTTAATTCAACTCACACTCACGTGCACTCACGCAAGCTTCACTAACACTCACGTTGACACTCACTTTTATTTATACAAAAAAAATTTCAAAAACTAAAAATCTAAAAAATTTTAAGCAAAATTTAAAGTTCCGCGAAATTTTAATTTTTTTTAGCTTTTTTCTGACGAAATCTTAAACGCACACTCACTCACGCAAAAAGCTTACTCACGCACACTCACTTACGCAATTTTTTTTCGCATAAAAATCGAATTCAGTCACACTCACACGTGATCACGCGTGAATCACGTAAATCACGCTCTAACCTGCTCATGTGCCCATCTCTAGTTTGTCCCTATCAAACATTTTTTGACAAAAAAAAACTGCGGTACGTCTCCAAAACAAATATAATAAAAGCCCTTTTGTAGGCCCCAAAAATTGCATTATATCAACAAAAATAGTTTTAATAATAAATTAGGCGCCCCAGTAGGCTAGTTGGTAGCGTGCTAGCCTATGAGTCTGGGGGTCGTGGGTTCGATTCCCACCAGAGGCCTTGGTCTGTTTCGCTACAACGAGACGAAGGTCATTGTTACCAGTTCTCGGTTAGGTAAAATTAGTATATGATTTGTAATTATATGGTAATTCTTAATAAAATAAAAAAATAAAATAGTTTTAATAAATTTAAAAATAAAAACAGAAATAAAAAATTCCTTTGGATCGAGCTCCTATTGGTGCCTTCAAGAGTCGCCATAGATTTTGATCGAAAACTTTGGACAGTTTCGCTCTACCTTGCTTAGTTGTCATGATGTGGAAATTTTTGGTGCTTTATAAGGCCTTGAGCTTAATTATTGCTTCGCTTATTATATGACTTAACCAAACTCTGTGGTTTTAAAATTTATTCAATTTATTAATGTTTCATTTTAATCCAAATTATTAATTAATATTAAAACAATTTTTAACAATTGGTTGTATGAACTCAACCCTGCTTACTCCAATGACTATTAGCAACAATTTCACAAAACATGAACTTTTGTTGAAACTAACATAAATATTTTGTTAAGCCAACAAAAGGTTTCATGTACTAATTGGCAACAAAAAGTATCAAATAAAAACAAGAGACCTGTTTCACATTTTTTTGTTGTTGTTTCAGCTTCCTTTAATGCAATAAGAGAATCCTTAATACAAAAACATTAAGGTCCTTGTTGCCTGCCTGCTAACTGACAACATTGGCTATTTAGTAATATGATTGATAGAATCAAGCACAAACATGTAAAATATTTTTTTTTGTTAAATAAATAATGGTTCGTTGTTTGAACAATCTGATGCCAATTAAGGAAATATATTTTGAATTTTAAAGGATGTAGAATGTGCAATAAATAGTTATGAATAAAATTATATTTTTAAAATATAAAAAAAAAAAATTAATTGTATTTAATGAAATTGCAGTTAATGAAATTGTATTAAGGCCAGATTACTCAATGAAAAGTTAGCTGCTAACTGCAGAATTAACGGAGCCTTATGTCAAAATTTGTATGAAAAAGTTAAATTTAACGGAGAGTTATTTTTTAACGGAGCATTGAGTAATCCAGCCTTAATCTATAAAATTTAAATTTAACACTATTTTTACCCAATCTGTCAATTTGAAACTTTAAAACACTAAAGAAATATTAATATTCAAATTTTTTACGATTCCTTTGGTAACATAAAACTTGTTTTTGTTTAAAAAACGTAAGGCCTCGAGCTTGCATATTCCATTATTAAAATATTTTACAAAAAAAGTCGAAAAATGTAAAACTTAAATAAAACAAAATTATATTTTAAAATATTAAAATGCCAGAGTTGCCAATTATTTATTTCAAAAACTTAGCCCAAACTAACAAATTTCTACACTAAAAAAAAAACCTTGTAAAACGACAAGAAAACTTTTTAACTTATTTTTTTTTGCTACCTTCTATTTGACAACAATTCCTTGTAATTTTACTAGTTTTTTTACCAATAATTTTGTAATTTTACAAGCTTTTTACCAATAAAATTGGAAATTTACAAATTTTTTGACGCGATTAAACTTACAACGAGGTTATGTGACTTTACTAGATTTTTTGCTACCTCCTTTTACGAGAACTCCTAGTAAAAATTAGGTAATTGTAAATTTACAACTTCGTGAATTTACTACATTTACTAGAATTTACTAGGAAAAAACCTTGGAAATTTGTAAAATTACAAAAAAAAATGTAAAATAAAAAAAAAAACAAGTAAAAGAGTTAAATTCGGCCGTGCCGAATGTATTGATACCCTCCACAATCACAAAAAAATTTTGTAAAAAACTTAAAAAAAAAAAAATTTCAAAAAAAATTTCAGCGAAAAAAAATTTTGGAAAAAAAAATCCGCGATTTTTTTTTTCTTTTTTTGTCAAAAAATGTGTTCGTAGTTGTTTAAGTACCCTTCGGTGTTCATTCTGTTCACATATGTCAACCAGCAGCCGAATTAAAGCATTTTGTATTTTTAGGGTATGTTGAATGTACCAACATTTTTGAGGTGTTCTTACATTTTCGATCATAACTTTTGAACCGCTGCACAGTGGCCGAAACATCCAATTTAGCGGCGCTTAATTCGGAAATGTAAAATAATAAAGCCCAATGCATATTTGTGATTATAAAACTTATAAAGAATTTAATTTTTAACCATATTTATTTATTTCAGTGTTTTTATGTATTTTGGGAAATTTATGTGAATATCGGGAGGGTGCTCTGTATGAGGACTAGAAGTCAAAATGTTCCGATTCCGTTCAAATTTAGAGTGATTATTTATGGCTACAAAAAACATTTACCAGTCGAATTTCAAGAGGATATTTGTGAAAACACCATTGTTAGGGCTTTTTAGTAAAACTGGAAGGGGAAATTAACATGGGGGCTATGGGATAACATGGACCGATTTTGTCAAAAATTTAATAGGTTTTGTTCTTTCGATAAAAAATCTTAAATTTCAAATTTTAGCCAAATCGATTGAAAATTGTGGTCTGTATCGCGTTTATACTGTTTATTTAGACATGCAGAAGGACCCTCAAAAACCGAACAACTTGCGCGAACTAGCACGCCATACTGAAACGTCACAACAAAAATAACCCAAAATAATAAACAAAACAGGAATTGGACCGAATACGATCGAATTTCAAAAGTTGCAGTCCATGAAACTATAGTTTATATCACAAATGTCAACTTCTATAATGCACTAATAATAAACTAGATACACACAGGCCACAAACATTTATTTTTGAGTTAAAACATACCTTTTACTTTTAATTAAAACTTTTTGGCTCAAAATGTATAAACAATTGACTTAAAAGTGTCAAGAAAAACTCACTGAGTAATTAGGTCCCAAATTCCTTTAATACACTTGCTGCAGAAAACGTATATTTGACAGCTTACAGCTGTGCGAATATTGAAAGCAAAACAAAAGTAAAAACGTATTTTTTTTCTGTAAAGTATAGGTAAACGATGCAGTGCAAAAACATTTATCGATCTTAATTTTTTAATTTTGACTTAAGCGCCGCTAGATCAGTGATTTCGGCCACAGTGCGCTGAAGCGATATCGCTCAAATGCATATTTATTGGAATTTCTCCTGCTCAGGAGAAATTCCAATAAATATGTTAAGTTTCAGTTATCTCCGTGTAATATTTTGGTCGTGATCACCATTTCCACAGACAGACGGACATCGCTAGAATGTCTTAAAAATCGATCACTGATCAATAATATATATGGGGCATTCCATGTCAAATCGGACACTTTAAAATTTTTTTTTTTTTAGATTTTCCCAATTTGTTTACAGTTTTTAGTACCCTTCGAAAACTCCTTCGTGGTAAATTTTCAGATTTTTTTGATGACCCGTTCAAAAGATATCGAATTTCAAAAAATTGGTAGTTTGTTCCTTTACTCAAACTTCTTTTACTTATAACTTCTTCAATAATGGTCCAAATTTCAAATTTTTTTTTTCAAAATTTTTGTTTTTTTACCTTCTTTTAAAAAAAAAGATCCCAAAAAATTCTTAAAAGCGCTCAAGTATGCGATTTTTAAGTTTTACAATTTAAATCTCATTTTTGAAAATGTTTGTACAATTCGATTTTTTTGAAATTTTTGTGTGTAAAACTTCTATCGATTCTACAATTTTTTTGCCCAGGAGGATCGTGGGATAACGATTATTACTATTTTTTAAAATTTTTTGAAAAAATTTTATTGTAATTTTCCAATCTTAAAATCATTTCTACTGCTCCAATGGTGCGTCATAGAGGGGTCATTTATAAGACCGACCCCCATTAATTTTTACGTTTTAACATTTTTTTGGAACAAACTAATACCCTATCTGCTATTTCTAAGGAGCTCCCACACATAATGACATTTTTTTAAATTTACTCCACCGCTCTGACTGCCCTAATAGTGCCCTTAGACCAACAAAATGTATGACCGATCCACAATATTTTTTTAGTCCAAACATTTTTTCTGAACACACCTACCCTCTATCTCTAATTTTTAAGGCGATCCCCATACAATTTTTTTTTATTTTTGTAAATATGTTTTATTTAATCAGCTTCTACCGGTCCAATGGTGTGTCCGAGAGGGGTCATTAGTGAGACCGACCCCCATTTATTTTTACCCTACAACATTTTTTTAAAACATACCTACGCCCTATCTTCACTCCATAAGTAGGCTTCCATTCAAAATTACATTTTTATAAAATTTGCTCCAACTGTTATTTGTATGGGAGCCTACTTAGGGAGTGGAGATAGGTCATAGGTATGTTTAAAAAAATGTTGTAGGGTAAAAATAAGTGGGGGTCGGTCTCACTAATGACCCCTCTCGGACGCACCATTGGACCGGTAGAAGCTGATTAAATAAAACAAATTTACAAAAATAAATAAAATTGTATGGGGATCGCCTTAAAAATTAGAGATAGAGGGTAGGTGTGTTTAGAAAAAATGTTTGGACTAAAAAAATATTGTGGATCGGTCATTTGATTGCTCTAAGGGCACTATTAGGGCAGTTAGAGCGGTTAGAGCAAATTTTAAAAAATGTCGTTTTGTGTGGGAGCCCCCTTAGAAATTGGAGATAGGGTATTAGTTTGTTCCAAAAAAATTTTAAGACGTAAAAATTAATGGGGGTCGGTCTTATAAATGACCCCTATATGACGTACCATTGGAGCAGTAAAAATGATTTTAAGATTGGATAATTACAATAAAATTTTTCAAAAAATTTAAAAAAATAGTAATAATCGTTATCCACGATCCTCCTGGGCAAAAAATTTGTAGAATCGATAGAAGTTTTACACTAAAAAATTTCAAAAAAATCGAAGAGTACAAACTTTTTCAAAAATGAGATTTAAATTTTAAAACTTAAAAATCGAATCCTAGAGTGCTTTTAAGAATTTTTTGGGATTTTTTTTAAAGTACGTAAAAAAACAAAAAATTTAAAAAGAAAAAATTGAAATTTGGACTATTATTGAAGAAGTTATAAGGAAAAGAAGTTTGAGTAAAGAAACAAACTACCAATTTTTAAAAATTCGATATCTTTTGAAAGGGTTATCAAAAAAATCTGAAAATTTACCACGAAGGAGTTTTCGACGGGTACTAAAAACTGTAGACAAATTGGGAAAATCTAAAAAAAAAAATTTTCAAAGTGTCCGATTTGGCATATACTTTATGGGGTCCCAGACCGATATTTCGATGCGTTACTCACGGAATGACAAAGTGAGTATACCCCCATACTGTGGTTGGAGGGTATAAAAATAGTTTGTTTTACAAAGTTCCCTTGGTAAATCTAGTGTTAAATATACTTTGTATTGTTTTTATAAATATTTTTTTTTTTCATAAATTTTCACGTGACGGTTACACTTTACTGAATTTACCAAACATTTCGTAAATAACCAGAGACATTTATAAATATTGTTTTACTAATAACAATAATAAAAAGGTAAATTTTAAAAAATTACTAAACCATGAAAATATACAACAAAAAAAAATAAATATGATAAACAACAAACAATTACACTGACATTTTGTCATCATATTTATTGTTTCAAAAACAAAAATAAAAAAAAAATCATGCATATTCATAAACGAAAAATTTCCCATTGACAGAAACAAAAAGGGGAAAAATCTTTTTACAATAGAAAATTTAAGAAAACAAAAAAAAAAACAACAAATAGCGAACAAAAAATTACCCTACGTAAACAAAATTGTAAAATTCAATCTTCAGTAAAAGTAAAATATTTCGTTATATGGCGAAAAAATTTTGTCACGTGATATCGTTTCATAATATGGAAGAAACAATTCATCAATCGTTCAATATTTCATCAAGATTTATGAAAACGATATCATCAAGAATCATCAAGATTCTTTCATCGGTTGTCGTTGTCATTTTTCAACAACATTTTTTCAACCCTAAAGGTGTCTAATTAAGCACAGTTTTACACAATGTCCATTAAAAATATGTTTCGGGAAGTTTTAAATTTATTTGTTCAAGAAGGTACACTCAAAAAATTATGTCATTAACTGTTTGTAGTTTATTTAAAAAGTTTTCCGTTTAGTCGTTTTTAAAAGAAAAAACATTTGTTTGATGTTCAGTTTTTATTAATGACTACTTCTGTCCTTTGTTTCAAAAATAACACACTAAAAATAAAGACTTTCATTAACATTCAATTTTTAAAGTCATTTATTTTTGTTCTGTAAGTAAAAACTACTGATTATTCTTTTGATTTTTAGTGATTTGTGTAAGTAATGTTTTTTTAAATTGTTGGTATTTTTTAATGAAATATCATTAGTTTTTACCTACACAAGTCAGTTATTTTTTTGTAAAAAAAAAATCAAAAAATTATTTATAGAAATATAAAAACATGTTTGTATCAAGTGACTTTGGCACGATGGGTAGAGTGTCTGGCCAGAATGTAGTTGATTGCGGGATCGATTCCCCAAAAATTTTATTAAAAATTTTTAAAAAAATATTTCAAAAAAAAAATTGTAAAAAATTACCTACGAAGTCATTAATTTTTATTGTTTTCGTAGTTTATTTTTTTGAAATTTGTTGGTAAAAATAACAGAACTATCATTAATTTTTAATGTTTTTCGTTGGTTACTTTTTTTCGAATTTGTTGGTAAAAAAGAGTGAAAAAAACGTAATTTTTTAATGTTTAATGTTATTTATTTTAGAAAATTTTGTCAACAGTAAAAAATAAATGTTGATGTTTGTTAAAAAAAATGAATAATTACTGGGATGGTTTTCAATTGTTTATTCACTGGTTTTAAGTGTGTTTTTCATTTGTTTTTGCCTACAAAATATTTTGAGTGTATATCCACAATTTTTATTTGTAAAGTGTAAAAAAAAATAGAATTGAAGCCCTTAAGTGGGCGCCATAAAATTTCATTATATTAACGAATTGTTTTATCACAACGTTGAAACTTTTTGCATTATCCCGAAATAAAACGAAAACCTCAAACGTTCCGAAAATAATTTCCCTTAGTTCGGAGCACAGTACATGAGTAGTAGTATCACAGAGTTGCATCTGATGGGTGTAAGTATTAGTGACAGCACACGGTGTAACTTTTGACGTTTCATACAAAACGTAAACAAACATCATAAATACATGCACAAAAGCTCACACGTACAGGCACACATATAATAGGCAGCGATGATCATTCTGTACTAAAAACCATATCACCATATTGGAAAGTACGCAATTAGCACCAGTGTTTGCCACAGTACTAGTGTTTCTTCACAATACAGCAGCAAGCAGCAGACAGCAAAATTTTTACATGTATTTTGTTGTTGCGGCAACAACAAAATACATGTAAAAACTTTGCTGTCTGCTGCTTGCTGCTGTATTGTGAAGAAACACCTAGTCTGTACTGTGGTTCGGAGCTAAAATCGTGACACAAGAGAGCATTAGTTAATAAGCCTGTGCTGTTATTTCTTTTTTTAAATGAAAGTCAACTTATAAAAGGACCATGTATATAAAATCTTTTTACAATAGAAAATTTAAGAAAACAAGAGGAAAGGTGAAATTCGACTTGACCGAATCTATGAATACCCAACACATTGCCCTTTTTAAAGAACAATAAATTGTCTAACGTGAATAAAATTAACAAATTTTATTAGAAATATTTTATTTTGAGTGAAAAACTTTTTTTTGACATTTTTGTATAATAAAAGAAAAACTACTATTTTTTTTTTGAGTGTAAAATTTTTTCGAGTGTAAATTTTTTTTTAGTGTAAAAATATTGTAGAGTGACAAAAATAACTTATTAAGTAATTTTTTAGTTTACCAATGTTTTTAAAGCTTGTTCTTATAAAGCTCGGGTTTTTCAACACGTGAATTTAAGGTGAAACTAATCTGAAATTCACGGATTTGCTAATAATATTTTTTTTAACCACTGAACCGCTTTGGTTGAAACTTAATACGAACCGCACCAGGGGAACGACAAATATATATGACAAGCTTCAGCATTCTGAGAATTGTCTTTCGAAAGTTAGCGTATTTTTTATCTCGTAAATTCACGAAAAACCCTTACCGAAATTCACTATTTTGCTTTTGAATTGCTAACCTGGCCAGGTAAATGACCAACATATATGCCAAACTTCAGGAGCCTCCGTTAAGTATTTTAAAATTCAGTGTGTATTTAACAGACAGACGGACGGACAGACGGCGGACGGACGAACCTTGTCGAGAACTTACAAAAGGTAAACATTTTTGAAAAAAAAGATCCATAAATAAATGTTTAATGTTGTGCAACATGGCAACCCTGTTTCGTTTCTAGATGGATAAAAAAAACATTTTTTGGCAGAAGTTGTTCCACCAGAATTATAATTTTACAAATTTTCTAGATTTTGTTAAAATATAAATTAATAAAAAACAAGTAAGAAAATTATAGTCGGTCTAGACCGACCATATGATACCCTACACCAGTGTTTTCTGGAAAATGGGGCCCAAGTCCAAACATGGACTGAATTGATCTATCCAATAGACCGATTTTACAGAATATCGGGCGAAATTTTTATGTGGGTCTAAGAAGGGAAGTCTGCCTGGTGTCACCCTCCGATCTTCATGAAATTTGGATATGTTGTTAAGAACGAAAATTAATTCGACACGTATTTTTTTTAGCGGCCCAAACTCATTTTTAGGGGGGGGTCGATTTGTATGGGGGGAAATTTACCTTTTTTAGTTTTTTTACGATTTACGCCTATTAAAACAAAATTAATATAGGCATGTGTCAGATTAAAGGTATTAAAAATACCTATCTCGTGGTGCTAACAACGGGCCAAAGAAGTTAATGTTTTTAGACTTATTAACAAAAATGTCCTCAAATTTTGGTATTTTACTCAACATGACGAAAAGTTCTACATGTTTGGACATGTTCTTAGCACACGTAGATAGGTTTTCCAAAGACCTTTCATTTGGTATGTAACATGACTAGGTTTCTTTGCATAATATAGGAGATAAACGAAAAAAACCCTCTTTTTTACCCCCTAAATATGAATTTGGGCTGCTAAAAAAATTACGTGTCCCTTTATTTTTTCTGCTCTACAAAATAACACCAATTCCATAAAGATTCGCGGGTGACACTAGGGAGACTTCCCTTGTTAGTCCGAAAATGGTCCAAATATAATCAGAATTGATGAGGTCACAAATTTATGTGAGTATCGGGAAAGTGGTTTGTATGGGGACTACAAAAAGAACTGTTCCGATTCATTTAAAATTTGGATTGAGGATTTGTGATTACAAAATATATTGCGGTCATTTGAGCCAAATTATAAAGGAACGTCTGTATGGCGGCTAGGCCTAAAGGTGGACCGATTTTTTCCAATTTCAATAGGCTTCATCCTTGGGCCAAAGGAAGCTTAAGTTTCATAATTGCGAGCTGTATCGTGCTCACAATGTTTAGATGGACGGACAGACAGACAGACAGACGGAAGGACAACGCTACATCGTCACAGAAAGTGATTCTAAGTCGAACGGTATTATTGAAGGTGGGTGGAGGACCAATATATCGGATAGTTACAAACATCAGCACAAATTCATTATACCCTGTACCACAAAGTGGTGTATGGTTTAAAAATATGTAAAAAATATGCATTTAAAATTAAAATATGAAAATTATAGTTGTTTTTTATCCGACTTTTCCAAATTTAATTAGAAAAATAAAATATTTGAGCTCAGGGTCTGGATTTTTAAATTAAAATTTAAAATAAAGAAGAATTTTATTGTAAAAATCCAGGCCTCGAGCTCAAATATTTTATTTTAATAATATGTATTTCTTTACAATATTCCAAAAAAAAATCAGTATAATTTTTATGCAAATTTATTGTATTGGAAGGATATATGCAACATAGCGATCCTATTTCCTGGGAAGAGGTGAGCAAAAAACGTCTTGGCAGTGTTCTTCCACAAAAAATATTATTTTTATGAATTTAAAATTTTTTTTGCACAATTTTGCATTTAAATTCAAAATATGTAAAAAACAAATTGTTTTCATTTTTATGCAAATTTATTGATTCGAAAAGATAGTTTTTAATATACTGACTTAAAAACATATATTTGCATGGAAATCGTTTCTCTAAAATTAGTCGATTATTGTTTGGCGATCCTGCGTTAATATTTTATTTATAAACAATTATTTTTTTTATTTTGTTTTATGCATCAAAAATCAAAATAGACAAAATAAAATGCAGTTTAAATTAAAATATGTGAAAACTAGCCAATGTAATTTTTATGCAGTGTTTATCAATCAAAAATATTTTGTTTTAATAATATTAAAATTTTTGGTAAATTTTGCATTTAAAATCAAAATATGCAAAAACAAATCGTTGTCATTTTTATGCATAATTGTTGGCCTGGAAAGATATTTCTTTAGAATGCTGACAAAAAAAAACATGCATTTGCATGGAAATCGCAGGTGCAGTTTAATATTGTTTGGCGATCCTGCAATATTTTTTTATACATTTACCAATTATGTTTATTACTAATTTTACTTTCAAAAATTTAATCTTTAAAATGTTTTGAGTGTATAAATATATATTTTGTTGTTCCCTTAAATATTCACATACAATTTTTTTTTTTTGCATTTTTAATATTTTCATGAATTTTCATGAATATAGCATATGCTAATAAAATTTTTATTTTCTTAGAAATATAATAAAAAAAAAATACAAAAACAATATAGCAAAAAAACTAACCGTACAATATTTATTTACATTTTTTGCTACTTTTTAACAAAACAATTACATTTTACCACGACATGCTATTGTTTGAATGTTGGAAAAAAATAAAATATTTTTCCAAAAAACAAAAAAAAAAAACTTAAATGCATTGTAAAGTTTACATAGTTACAATGTAAAAAATGTACGAATAAATATTTTTTTTCTACTCTTCTAATTTTAAATGTTTTTTTTTTGTTCAAGTTTTATTATTTGCTTTTAAAACAATTGCGTGTTTTAATAAAAATCTGAAAATGTTTTCTTCTTGTTTTTGAACATTTATTTCTTTAAAAAAAAAATACAAAAAAAACAATGGCTTTTTATAAAATTACAAAAAAAAAATATATAAAATAAAAAAAATTACGCAATCCGTCAACCATGGCAATCAAAAGACAAGAAACAATGACGTTGATATTGCATAGATATTTTTTTTTTTTTAATTTCGAAATAAATATGCGTGTTGTTAAATAAAGAAACAATTTTATGGGAATTTTATTAAAAAAAAAAACTTTTAAAGACAACTCAATAATTCTTTTTCTACAAAAAAAATAATTTTTCGAGTGTACACAAAAAAAAATTGTTTAACGGCTAATTTTTAAAGAAATCGTTTTTGTTTTTACAAATAATTTAATTGAATTGACAAAAAAAAAATAATTGAAATTTGATATAAATAAAAATTTGTCGAGCTCGAGGCCAGTTTTTTCTTGTAAATAAATATTTTTTTATTCCATTCCCATATTTCGATCCTCTTTGAGGATCATCATCAGGGGGATTTTGTGAATTTTTATACACACAAAAACGTAAAAATATATTGTGAAAGCATCGACATCTAAAATTCACTGCAATTGATGATCCTCAAGGAGAATCGAAATATTGGAATGAAATAAAAGAATATTTATTTACAAGAACAAACTGGCCTCGAGCTCGAAGAATTTTTTTTTATTTTAATTGGAAAGATCGAATAATAACAATTTTAACTGTTATTTTATTCAACAACCTAATTTATCAAAACAACTAAATTTTTTTGTTAAAACAACAACGAGTTGTCAATGACAACTAGTCATTTCAATATACGATAATAAAGACTTTTCTAGAATATTGTACTATAAAATAGGATTTTTGGAGATGTATGGAAACATGAGTTGTTGCCTGGCGCGGTTTTTAATTATTATTCACGACTTTTTACTATGGTGCATTATCTTGTGCTAAATTTAACTGCAAAATGGTTAAAAATAGTGAAAAATCTTTTGCTAACTGTTGAATAATCCTTGGTTTTTCGTTTAGAAAAATCTAAACCGTACCTTTTTTTATAAAATTAGTAATATATATCAAATATGTCATTTGTTTTTATATGATTTTGATCAGATTTTATATGTTTGATAAAATTGACGTGAATTGTGGGTAAATATAAAAGTTTAACATCATGATGGCGATTGTCAGGGAAAGGGCTTTAACGCAAATTATTATTTTCTTTCCAATTAGTCTAAGAACCACAAAATCTTAAATATATTCAACTAAAAACAAATCCTTAAATTTGCATATTTTGCTAAAAATTCATATTTTTGAACAATTATTTCATCATTAGATAAAAACGTAAAAATTTATTTAAGATAAATATTTAAATTCAATTAAACTTATTTTTAGATCACAATCCAATACAAAGATTAATCTTATATTAAAGAATTTTCGGGTATTTATGATTTTACTTTCCAAATATAAAGGCTTTTTATTGGCGCCCAACATAGGGCTCCAACATTACAAATTTTGTAATGCGTAAAAATTACGAAATTTTCTTTTGCAATTAGGTATGTACTCAAGATGGAATTGAGTGTGATTTTTTACCCATAATACTAGGGTAGTCTAATTTCCAATTCGGGTGGAAAAAAAACATGTGTTTTTACATTATTACATAGTCCGACAGCCAGTATTAAACATGATTTCGTATCATGTTCCCTTTTTAAAGCACTTCAAAGTTTTAAAGCATACATTTGTAAAATATTTTTGAAATATTTGTACTTTTCCTAGGCTAGCACTGATGACGTCAAATGAAAGAGGAGGATATCCCCTAATTTTTCCACTTTTTCATTTTGCCATATCGAAATAAAAGTCTGTGAATAAAGTCATTTGAAAACTTTACCAAAATATTTTGTTGAAAATTTTGAATGCTATTTAAGGATACATTTTTTAAAGGACGTAACTTAGCTCTATTTTCCGGATATGTGAAAATAATAAAATAGAAAATAATCCTCCTCTTTCATTTACTATCACTAGTGGCATCCTAGGACAAGTACAAATATTAAAAAAATATTTAAAAAAATTTAATCCTCTAAAACTTTGAAGTCCTTTTAAAAGGAAACAGAATCACGAAAAGAAAAACTGTAAATGCAGTTTTTTAGTAATATTTTACTTTGTTAGCTAATCAACAAAAAAAAAAATGGTTGGACAAGTATTTCAGTTCCAAAATTGACCTCGAAAAAAATTACCGATGTTCAAAAAAAAGTTCATAAAAAATCTAAAAAAAAAAGCTTAAACTAAAATTGAATACAAAATATGACCAAAAAATGTGCATTTATAGCGAAATAATAACAAAATATGCAAACCTATGCATTTTCAACAATATATGCAAAAATATGCACTAACGATACAATGCCATTTTAAAGCAAATCTTCGATTTGCAAAGATATTTGGTTTATACTGTTCTTAGAATAACTGGAAAAAAACATGCATTTGCATGAAAGTCCTCTGCTTGATTATTACAAAAACTTGATTTTCTGTTGAAAATTATTTCGTTTTTATTTCTTTTCATTTGTTTTTATATTTAGAAAATTATTTATTATTTTAACACCTAAGTTTTCAATTGGCGCCCAATGTGGGGCCCAATAAGGTAATGCGAGATTTTTTTTTCTAATTTTAAAATTAATCCGATTGTATTTGCTTTTAAAATAAAATCGTTTTTTATTTAGTAATTTCAGAGATGGGACTTCTATATATAAATCGGGAAGTAAAATAGATAACGACTATAGGGGACCAACCTATTCCCAAAAAACTGGACCAGGATCGGAAAAAATTTAAATTTTCCCCATTCAAATGGCTATAAATCGGAAAGTAAAAGAGATAACGACTACTTCAAGCGTGTTTATTTTAGGTATTTACCCAGCAAAACCTAGGTAATGTGTTGTGAAAAGTAATGACTGCCAATTACATTACTTATAACAACTACTCATTACCCGCTGCATTACTTTAGTCCAAAAAGCAACTAGTGGCTTATATTGTAATATGTAAGTACTTATTTGCAATAATATAAATAATAAGTTATTGAGAATGTAAAAAATAAATACTTATTTGCAAGTTCACTTGGGAAATTAAGTCCAATCAGAAAAAAAACAATATTTGTTTTACCTTTTTAGCTTAAAGTTTCGCGAAAACAAATAATCTAATGATAAATAGTTATTTCAAACTCTGTTTGTAATTATTTATTTTATTCCTTATAAGTAACTACTTATTTTACTCGTTATAGGTAAGTAGTTATTTATCTCCCTACTCGTAAGCTTGTAGGCACTAATTATTTTTGTCTCACGGCCTTTATAGAATAAGTAGTGTTTCATGCAATGAGTAAGTACATACCAATAATTATTACTAATTACTATACTCATTACTAGCAATGCAAAAATTTGCTGGGTACTAGCGCTTTAAAAAAAATCCAAATTTCATAAAAATCGGATAACACCGTCCGACAAAAATGAAAAAAAGTCGTTGGACACGAACTGGATAAATACGTTTGAAACTAGAGATAAAATTTTGTTATTTTTACATATCAAGAAAAAGTAGATAAGTTACGTCCATTAAAAAATGTGTCCTTCAATATCATTCAAAATTTTCAACAAAATATTTTGATAAAGTTTTCAAATGACTTTATTCACATCCTTTTATCCTGATATTGCAAAATATAAAAATGGAAAAATTAGGGGAGATCCTCCTCTATCATCTGCCGTCATCTGCATCAGTGTCATTCTAGGAAAATTACAAATATTTCAAAAATATTTTACAAAATGTATCCTTTAAAACTTTGAAATCCTTTTAAAAGAAAACAGAATCACAAAATGAAAAACCGTAAATGCAGTTTTACTCCATTTGATCACTACTTTCATACGTATATCATTCGGTTCATGTTTAATATTGGCTGTCGGACGGTGAAATAAACAACAAATTGGCAAGCACTTTAAGTCTTTGTATGCAAAAGGTGTCCCACTTTATGGGTCCAGTTACTTGTTCAAAATCCAGTTGAAAATTTTCCATTATCCAGATATTTGACTTCTAGTATCTGGCAACCCTAATGTCCTATATGTTATAAGAAATGCGTTTAGTTGAAATATTCAGAAAAAGTTTATTCTAGCTAAAGGTAATATTTCTTTTACTAATCATTACGATGATATTGTCATAGTAACAATTTTCAAGAAACTATTTTTAAAGCTGTTTGTTTTAAATTGATTGGTTTGGTTATTTTTCAAGACTTATTCGACACGTGTTTCGGAATTCGTCAAATTCCATTGTCAAGAGTATTTAGTAAATTGACAATCGTTTGTGGCAAAACCTAAACGAATATAAGACTTTATGTTTTGCCACAAACGATTGCCAATTTGCTAAATACTCTTGACAATGGAACTTGACGAATTCCGACACATGTGTCGAGTAAGTCTTGAAAAATGATCGAACCAATCAGTTTAAAACAAACAACTTTATAAATAGTTTCTTGAAAATTGTTACTTTGACAATATCATCGTAATGATTAATAAAATAAATATGACCTTGAGCTAGATTAATCTTTCTCAGAATAGAATTTTAAAGGTCAAATAATAAATAATTTTTATTAATTTAAAAACTAAAACAGAATTTTATAGTTGAAATAAATAAATTTTAGTACAAAAGTTTTAAAAAAAAATCTATCATTAATTTTTTCAAGCATGAAATTCCTGTCCCTGATTATAACATTTACACTCACTTACACCACATACATTTGTTGTGGGCCAATGTTGACATACTAATGTAAATTATATTGAGTAAATTTTAAATGCTTTTCATAGTAAAAATCGTTTATCTAAAATCATTCATAATGTTTTGCCATAGTTGGCGAAAAAAAACTGGTAACAGCCACACACTCTTTATGATTGAAGTTTTTCATATTTAGTTTTTGATAAAAATCTTACATTAAAGGAAATTACAAAACACGGCTAGTGTAACATAAACACCACAAAATAAATATAATCAAAAGTATGACATCAAATTTAAAGAAAAAAAAAATATAATTTATTAATATTTTTTTTTTCTGAGTGTATAGTATACACTGTATACACTAAGAAAAAAATCTCAAATCAAGCAAAAACAAATTCATATTAAAAAAAAAATAGTAACAAGTCATAAATTTAAATTTGGCCTTGCCGAATATATTAATACCCTCCACAATGTAAAAAATTATTATTTTTTGAAACAAAAACCAAAAAAAAAATTTTTTTGAAAAAAAAAATCCGTGAAAAAATTTTTTAGTGGAAAAAAAGTTCGGCGAAAAAATTTTTGGTGAAAAAAAAAATGTTTTCTTGTAAAAAAAATATGTTTGTTCTTGTTGAAACACCATTCGGAGAACAATTCTGTTCACATGTGAGAACCAGGTTGTCGCTGGAGAACCAGCAGCCGAATTAAAGAATTTCGCATTTTTAGGTTATATTGAAAATTCCAAAATTTTCGAGGTGTCCTTACATTTTCTTTCATAATTTTTGAACCGCTGAAACGTTTCGCTCAAATGCAATATCAAACTGCTTAGGACAACAGGAAGTTAATATTTTAAGTCTTAGTAATATCTGTTTAATACCTTGGCCGTGATCACCATTTCAACAGACGGACAGATAGACCGACATCGCTAGAATGTCTTATAATCGATCACTGATATTCTGATGAGTTACAAACGGAATGACAAACTTATAAAAATTTTAATAATATTGCAAAGGTTCTATTTCCATTTAGTTGACTTACCAAAATCTACGCAAAAGTTCACAATTTCCTTTTACCTTGAGCCAACATAAATAATTAACACAGGTCAACAATAAATAGAGAACAATGTTTTAAATTTTTAAATATGAGTACAAACATTTTTGATTTGACTACGATTTTTTCCCTCAGTGTAAGAGCTACGTGTGCCATTTTATTGGTAAACCAAAGTATACAACTTTTTTTTTTTTTTCCTTTTCTAAAATTTATGCGATCATTGTTACGCGATAATAACAATAATTATAAAATTATTATAACAAAAAAAATTTTTTTTTTTCAGAAAATCAACAACAATAAGCTTAAAGTGTAAAAGATGCAACGTGACATACCAGTCACCCAATATTGTTTTGTGTAGTCAGAGTGTTTCCCAGCAAATAATTTAGTGGCAAAGGAATTTTAAGGAAAATGTCATTGAATTCGACAGATGTCAAATCGGTGAATGTCAAATCAATAAGAGATGTCAAGGAATAGATGTTACATTCCGGACCAGAATTGGAAGTAATTAAAAGTTTACGGAAGCAATCAAAATTCTACTAAAACTATTGACATGCTTTTTGCAAATCAATCGAAATTTAGAATAAAACCGTCCGACAGACAATATTAGACATGAACCGGATGATATACATCTGAAAGTAGAGATCAAATGGAGTAAAACTGCATTTACAGTTTTTTATTTCGTGATCCTGATTCCTTTTAAATGGAATTCAAAGTTTTAAAGGATATATTTTGTAAAATATTTTTAAAATATATGTAATTATCCTAGGATGACACTGGTGACAGCAGATTAAAGAGGAGGATCTCCCCTAATTTTTCCATTTTTTTATATTTTGCCATATCAGGATAAAAAAATGTCAATAAAGTCATTTGAAAACTTTATGAAATTAATTTGTTGAAAATTTTGAATGATATTGAAGGACATATTTTTGAATGGACGTACATATCATGAAAAAGGAGGTAATTTCATGATATGTAAAAAAAATAAAATAGGAAAATTATTTTTTATTATCTTTTTCATTTGCTATCAATAGCGGCATTCTAGGATAAGTACAAATATTAAAAAAATATTTTATAAAATTTAGTCCTCTAAAACTTTGAAGTCCTTTTAAAAGGAAACAGGATCACGAAATGAAAGACTGTAAATGCAATTTAACTACATTTAGTCTCCAGTTTCAAACTTATATTATACAGTTCGTGTTCAACGACTTTTTTAATTTTTGTCGGACGGTGTAGAAATTCGATCCCGACTGACAGATCAAAAAAGAGTGCTGGATTCAAACAACGAATTTTTACTTAAAATAAGGCCAATTCGATCACTCAAATCACACAACGGAATAAAAAATTTTATTATTTATTTCTTTAAACCAAAATGTGTGCTGGGTTAATCAGAATTTTCGCCACGCATTCAACAGTTTTTTGCGCTAACAATTCGTCTGCTTATGTTGTTAAGATGCGATTTTTTTTTGTTGTTGTTACATTGTGCATTACTGGAGGCCCTTTTTTGTAGTGATTTTTTTTTTTCATTCTTGTTGTTTTATATTTTTTATCAAAAAAGAAAAAAAAGTAGGCAACACCCGAAAAAAACGCTTGTTGGTGGCGGAGGTCTGTTTAAAAGTCATGCGTTTAAGTCTTTAGTGTTTCGGTTTATTTTTGGAAGAACTACATACTATGATGGATTTTTAATCGATGATTTTTTTCTTTTTAATTTTTTTTTTCATATATAAATGTGGGCGATTTTTATGTTTTTGAGGGGGAAATGATTGTTTTCTTTTTTTTTTATAAAAAAAAGTACAAAATATCAAAAATTTAAATCAAAATACACCAACATTTCTTTTGTTTTCTGGCAGACATAAAGGAATTTTCAATGAATCATATTACACTGAAAGAAATGATTTGTTGACGTCAAAAAACAATTAAAGTGATAGTTTTGTTTAGGTGTTTCAATTTATTTTATTTTAATTACACTGTTCGACAGTAAACATATCCTAGTGAAATATCTAAAATAACCTTATAGATTTTTATTTTATATTTACTAAATAATCTTGACAATGGAATCTGACAAATTCCGCAACACGTGTCGATTACGTCTTGCAAAAAATTACCAATATAAATAAATTTAAAACACAAAAATAATTTTCTTGAAAATTATTCTATGAGAATATCATAGTTTTAATAAGTAAAGGAAATAATGACCTCGAGCTAGAATAAACCTACTCAAAATATAATATTTTAAAGGTCGAATAAAACAGTTTTTATTTTTAATAAAAACTAATGAGAATTTTAACAAAAACTTTACTAAATTATCTTTTTTACATTTTGGAAGCTATTAATATATCCGGCAAGGCCGAATTTAACTTTTTTACTTGTTCATAATATTGTTAGATTAATGTGAAAAGGAGCTAAGTCAATATATTACAAAAATGCATTTTTTGATGTAGTAATTATAGAAGAAATAAATCATAATAATACATCGTCAGTCTAATGTGAAAAGGTATTAAGTCCATATATTTCAGAAAATGATATTGTGTATGCTGTAACACCGTCCAACAGCCAATATTAAACATGAACCGGATGATATACGTCTGAAAGTAGAGTTCAAATGGAGAAAAACTGCATTTACAGTTTTTCATTTCGTGATCCTGTTTCCTTTTAAACGCACTTCAACGTTTTCAAGGATACAATTTGTAAACTGTAAATTATTATTTTATTAGGGTTGCCATACCAGCAATTTACTAAATAGTTAAAAAAATAGCAATATTTTTAAAACAAAATTGAATTGGTAACTTAAAAAGAAAAATAATATTACATTGAAAAAGATTTCAGCATGTTTTGTGTTTCTTCCGTTAAATTTATTTAAATGGACTTAGCTTCTTTTCACATTAAGCTAATAGTTTATGTTTTCAAATAGGTTAATAGAATATATAAATTTTAAAAATTTAATTCTTTTTTTAAAAAAATCTATCCAAAACACGTTGATTTATATTTATTTTTTTATCAAGATAAAAATCTTTATTTAAACTTTGTTTTGAACATGTTTTGTGATGTTTATGAACAGGGAAAAGGAGGTAAAAATAAAATTGTGATTTTTTTTAGAAAAATAAAATAAAATTAAATAAAATAAAACTTGCTGACCGCATTTAAATACAACAACTATGATCAACATCAACATCATTTACATTAAATATATACGTACAACGATACAAGTACAGATCATACTCTTCTAAAAGAAAAACTAAAATCATATATGAATATAATAAGGCGTTTACACTGACATTTAAAATAAAATAATAATTTCTGGTATTCCCATACTGGTTTCAAACACTCCAGTTAGTGTTATCATCAGCAATATTTTAAATGTCGGCTTATCGCGTTACAGGAAATTTTTTTTTTCCAATTATAAAATGACAATTTTTACCACAATTCAATTATATTATGATAAATTCAATCATATTATGTTGGTCAATCATGTTTCTTCTCTGCGTGTGTGTACAGCTGTTAGTTTTTAAAGAGAGTAATTTCAATCCACTAGATTATAAAAACTTATAAAAAAATAGACTATTTTTATTTTCTTAGGAACTGAAACCTTTTAGAAGATTTATTGCACTTTGTGTGGCTGCGGCAACCTAAATGTGGCATTACAGACAACCAGCTTTTAAACATCATATCATTTAATATTGTTGTATTTTATGAGTATTGTAACTTATCCATCATCATACTAGTATGTTTTTTTTTTTTTTTTAATTTTTGCTATATTCACATCTCATTTATATATATGAATGACTATATTGTCGTAGATACATGACTGACATAAAAAAAACAAGTAGAAAAGTTAAATTCGACTTTACCGAATCTATGAATACCCTCCACAATTCCTTTTTTTAAGGATAGTACATTTTTTAACGTGAAAAAAATTAACAATTTTGATTAGAAATATTTTATTTTGAGTAAAAAACTCTTTTATTTGTCATTTAAAAAAAAATAAAAATTAAAATTTTTTTAGTGTAAAACTTTTTTTTGAGTGTAATGTTTTTCTTACTGTAAAAATATTTCCGAGTGAATGCACGTACGTATGTACATAAAATATTATAATTTTTTTTTAAGAAAAACAAAAATTTTTTTTGAGTGTAAAATTTTTTTTGAGTGTAAAATTTTTTTCGAGTGTAATTTTTAAGTTACCAATGCTTTTAAAACTAAACAAGTTTAAAAAGCATTGCTTTAAAACTAAACAAGTTTGAAAAACATTGTTAAGTTACCTCCAATGCTTTAAAACTTGTTTAACACGTGGCATTTAAGAAAAAAACAATCTGAAATTCAGGGTTTTGCTTATAACTTTTGAACCACTGGAACGATTGAGCTGAAATTCAATACCAAACAGACCTAGGAAACGGCAAATATATTTGCTAAGCTTCATCAGTCTCATTATTGTCTTTCGAAAGTTATAGTGTTTTTTAACTCGTAAATTAGCGTATAACCCTTGCCGAAATTTACTCTTTTGCTCATAACTTTTGAACCACTTGACCGATTTGGCTGGATTGCAATACCAACCTGACCAGGTAATTGATCAACATATATGCCAAACTTCAGTAGCCTCTGTAAAGTCTTTCAAAAGTCAGCGTGTTTCTACGGACGGACAGACATACAGACGGACGGACGGACGGGCAGACATCGCTAGATCGAGGATCATGAATATATATACTTTATGGGATCCTAGACCAATATTTCGATAAGTTACAAACGGAATGACAAACTTATATATACCCTCTATCACTAGAGTAGAGGGTATAAAAAAAAAACGTAGTAAGTTTAAGTAGTGACTACAGAATCACGTACAATTAAATAAACCCTCATTTTAGTCATACCAACTCAAACATATATCATCATAGTACATGATACAGTTTTATAGATTCATGTGTTACTCTCTGTATACAATGTCAATTAAATTATGGGTCATGTGGTAATAATCTACAATACTTGTACATAATTCACATAATTTTTTCAAAAAAAAAAAAAACTTTTTACAAGTACGCATCAGATGCCGCGTTAGACAAGATTATTAAAATATACAATTTTTTGAACAAAAAAAAAACGTGCAACTTGTTTATATATTAAAAAAAACGGAATTAAATGAAAGTGTTACAGTTTTTATATTTTAATTAAGTGAGAAAGTTAGAACTTGTTTTAAAAACACCAAGAAATTGCAATACATATTAGTCTCGGAAGTTATCGAGCTACAGAAGTGTTTAAGAGCGATAGTATTGAATCAAACTTTAAACACGTTTTATTCCCGACCGATCCATATGCTTTTAGGATTTTTTTAGATCTAATATAATAATACATTTTCTATTAAAGTAGTTTCATTTGTTTCATTTTGAAATAACTGATGCTCTACAGTAAGTTTAGCATTGGGTATTCCCAAATTTCGATACTATTGCTCCAGTTGCTTTTAATTGATTTAATAAGATCAGCCGAATTAATCAGTATTTATTCTTTGCTGATAGTGTTGTTGAACCGTTCTTGTTGCTACCGTGAATTTGTCACGCTTTAAATTTTTCTAATGACAATTCATAATTTAGCCCCGGCTTGGGAGCCATTTACTTGATAATTCTGTTTTAAGTGAGAGAGTTGGAAAATGTTTTAAAAATACTACACTGAAAAAAAAACTTGTAACTTTTTTTTTCTACCTCCTACTTGACAATAATTAATTCTAATTTTACTAACTTTTTACCAATAATTTTGTAACTTTACGAGCTTTTTACCAATAAAATTGTAAATTTATATTTTTTTTTGATACGATAAAACTTACAAGGAGGTTTCGTGACTTTACTAGATTTTTGTTACCTCCTATTTTGCGACAATTCCTAATAAAAATTACGAGGTTTTACGTAATTTTACAAGATTTTTACGAATAAAATTGTAAATTTACAAACTTTTTGGCGCAATAAAACTTACAAGGAAATCTCGTGAATTTGCTAGATTTTTTTTTTGTAAAAAAAAACTTGGAAATTTGTAAAATAACAAAAAAAATTGTAAGATCCCGTGTGAAAATGACCATGTATGTTCATATATGATGCATATATGGATGTCCATACAAGTGCATATCCGTAATTTGAGGGTACATGTACATTAATGATCATACATTGTCATACATGAATTTGTATGTAAATCTTTTTTTTGTATTTTTTTCCATAAAACGTCTATTTATTGAAATTTTTTCAAATATAAATAATTTGTACTAATTTATGACACTGATTTTTTAATAAAAACTAACGAATATTTTAAAAATATACTTTGGACTTAATGATACTTTAGGCTAATCAAAGCTTCGAAGAATTAACCACTTTTCAAATGAATTCACAAATAAAATACATTCGATTTTTATAGTCACTGAATACAATTATCTTTAAAATATCAATATTTGTTGGAATGGATTCGATTTTTACCATTAAATCGAATTCTTGTTTATAAGAATTTCAAAAACTTTATTTAATTTATTTATTATTCATGAGACTTTTAAAAATCGAATTTATAAAAACTTACGCATTCAATTTCAAAGTCGAATGAAAAAGAAACCGAATTCATTCTATATTTTAAAATCAAATGTAAATTCATTCGATAAATTGTGATTGGGGAATGCAATCATTAAAGTTTAATTCAGAACACCAAATCTTATTAAGGGATGAAATCCTTCGCAGCTCTGACAGTAATATAAATAATGTTTACGTTAGTGCCGTTCATATTCGCCTATAGAATACAAAAATTATAATCAATCTTGATGATGTATGAATTGTCCAACCGAACGACTTTTTCAGACTGAACTCATACATGAACTTCGTCCAATTTTGCAAAGTTCTGCCGAACCCAACCTTTAAAAAAAATGTTTTTAATACATTTATGCTATGCAGATAGCATATATGAAGGAGTATGACATATCTATCTACACGTAGTTGCATACATTTACATATATGGAATATTGCATTACTTGTGTATGTTCATATATGCTCCCATGTTCATATATGACATACATTTCCATATATTGTTCATATACTATCATATATTGACTAATGTATGAGCATGTATGAACATACATGGTCATTTTCACCCGGGATTACAAAAAAAAATTGTTGATTCGGTTTTGTTGCAGTAGTGTATTCAGAATCTGGCCCCAGCTTGGGCCAGAATTCTATTTCTAATTTCTATTTATCCAAAACCGAAAAATCGAAACTGACTGGTCTTAAAATATGTAAACCGTTGTTATCGAATATGTCGGTTAACCTCTATTGATAAACTCCACAAAAACTCAGTAAAAATCTTGAATTGAATTTGGAACGCCTTAAAATTTCTTTCAGGCATTTCGGACTAAGCAGTCAGAAAGTGAAGCCGTCAGTGATTACAAATTCTGGAACGAGCTTTAGCACTTAGGATTAAATAAACGCTATTGGAATACATTTCACAGAAAAAAACGAATTGCTATATTGACCCCCATATTTGTGAATACAATTAACTTTTTCACTGAAATGGCTCCTATACGGAAATTTGTGATATCAACTAACGTTTGTAAATATTGATTGTTGAAAAAAAATGTATAAAAAATTGATAAACGCGTTTGTAGTAGTTCTTTAAAATTATTATTTGTATTGATAAACGTGTAAAATCTTAATTTTTTTTTTTCAACAAAGAAATTCAACAAATTCAACAAACACAATTTGGTGATCTGACAAACTTAAAAAGTTTTATTTTTATATTGTTTTTGTTTCAACAAAGAAATTCAACAAACACAAAAACTTTTAATGTGGATTTATTCCAGACCATTGTTTCTGTAGCCACCTCTACGTCATCAGTGTATGATAAAAATAATTTTGAAATAAAATAACTTGACTGACAATGAGTTTGTTGAAAAAAAAAAATCGAAGTTTTGTATTATAGACTAACAGGCTGCCGTTTTTATTAAATGTTTGGTTGATATCGTGTTTGGTTGATTTACAATTGCTGTTTGTTGATTTCAATTTGACGATTTTATTTTCTGTGTTTATTAGGACCCTTTGCTCCTCATTTAGTTTTTTTATACCCTCCACTGTAGTGATAGAGGGTATATACAAGTTTGTCATTCCGTTTGTAACACCTCGAAATATTGGTCTAGTACCCCAAACAATATATGGACATTTCCATTTAACTTTTCATTTCTTTGAAATTTTGGTTTTTTGTCCAAAACTTTTTTTATTTGCATTCAAATGGCTATCTACTGAATGAAATGCATAAAGGACTTCTAATGCAATAAGCTTACAAACACTAAAGGCCAAAAATCTTAATTTGCGGTAGTTAGCGACAATCAAAATTCCGAAATGTGGAAAACTCGATTGAAATTTCATAAAAATAATGTACTCTTTGGCCTGTTGTACTTGCGCCGTCCAGCGTATTCTTCGAAGATTTAAAATATATGGTCCCTATACTTGTTCAAAATAGAAGTATTTATGAATTTGATCTGCCATCAATAATAAAAAAGTTATTTGGTGGTAACGGTTTGAAATTAAAATTTCTTCATTTTCAATTTTTCGTCGTTTTTTGATCAGGAAATTTGCGCCGCTTCATACTTTTCAAAAGCTAATACGAAAAATGATAGCTGTCATAATTCTCTACAGTTTGAAACCGGTCTCATGATTGTGCCCTCAATAGGAGCGGAGTACTAGCTAGAGAAAGGTTGAGAGACAAAACGTGAAAGTCATCAAAAATCCACTTTTTTGCGAGGCACATTCGCAATATTATTTAAGAGTGGCCAGCACATCGCGTGATCCAAATATTTTCTGATTTTTTATAATAAAATCGATATAGCGTGTTAAAATTTTGATTATCAAAAATTTTGCAAAAATCTGACATTTCACGATTTTAAACTTTTGCTTGTATTTTCACGCGAAAAGAATTTAGATTTAAAATATACCCGTCAGACGATTGCTTGTAATGCGTATTATGGATCGTGTGCAAAAATTGGGACTTAATGTAACTGTACGCTGAAAGCGCGCCAATTTTGTCCTCATATAAACCGCCAGGGCACACCCAAACCGCTAATAGAAATTAATTTCTATAAATGGCAATTGCTGGCACTTATAAAGCTTTATTCCAAAACTGAGCGGCATTAATAAATTTTGAAGATTGTGGATTTTATGCATCTTTCAAAATTTGATTAATCAGAAATTGCATCACTTTTAAAAATTCACAATTTTGCATAATGCACAAGTTTCTTAACTAATTTGAGGGTGCTTAATCCGAATATGACCTTTAATTTGGTCCATCGTCATTAGATTTCGCGTAAATTGCATATTAAGTATTAAGAGAGCAACTTTTTAAAACAAACTTTCAACGTAAAAATCTGATTGTATATCCACGTTAATGGACGTAATTTATCCGGTTGTTATTGGGGATAGTATGAAACATTAATTAACGTTGATTTTGTCAATTTCTAATAATAATTGTAATTTTGAGATTTTTTGTTTTCAATTAAAATCTTTAAACCGCCATAACTTTCGCGCCGTCAGCTAAAAGTTATTCACGCGAACGGATTTGAACTTACTAAATGCATGTTTATACGCGTACTAAACGATTTTGATGTGCCTTCAAAAAAAATTTGAATATTTTTTAAACCTTAAAATCAAAAGTTAAATGGAAATGTTCATATATATTCATGATCCTCGATCGATTTTAAGACGACCTAGTGATGTCCGTCCGTCCGTCTGTCTGTTGAAAACACGCTAACTTTTGAAAGACTTTACGGAGGCTCCTGAAGTTTGACATATATGTTAGGTATTTACCTGGTTAGGTTACTATTGCAATCCAGCGAAATCGGTCGAGTGGTTCAAAATTTATGAGCAAAAGACTGAATTTCGGCAAGGGTTTTTCGTGACTTTACGAGGTCAAAAAAACTTTCGAAAGGCAGTTCTGGGGATTCTAAAGCTTGGCATATATTTTACCGTTCCTCTGGCCTAGTTCCCATTGAATTCCAGCCAAATTGGTCTAGTGGTTCAAGAGTTATTAGCAAAGCCGTGAATTTCAGATTAGTTTCACCTTAAATTTACGTGTTGAAAACTCTTTAAACATGTTTTAAAAACTTTGGTAAGTCACAAAAATATTTTACAACGTAATTTTGTCACTCAAAAATATTTATACAAAAAAAAAAAGAAATACACTCGAAAAAAAATTTTACACTCAAAAAAAAAATATTTTTTGTTTTTTAAATTACTTGAAAAGAAAGTTTTTTACACAAAATAAAATATTTCTAATCAAAAATTTTATTTTTTTTAGGTTAGAAAATTTAATATCACTAAAAAATGGCATTGTGGAGGGAATTAATAGATTCGGTCAAGTCGAATTTAACTTTACTACTTGTTTTTTATCTGTTTATTTTATGTGTATCGAAACCGGTGTCATAAGACCGATATTTCTTTGATGTGTTACAAACATAACGACTACACTAAATAAACTCTCTTTTTAAAAGTTGTTGGTATAAAAACATTAGTAAGGTTAACCTTTAGCCGAAATTGAGTTTGGAAATTTAAAATACAAACATACTCATGTTTTTTGAGGGTGTACACCGTGGGCGATGCGTCTGTGTATAAAGAACGCTTTAACAGAATTTTACTTAAGGTTTTTATGCAATATAGCGCCGTTTTAACAGTTCATCTTAAACTTGTATAAACATCCAAAATATGAAAACGAAAAAAAAAAACAAATAAAAAAGTAAAATAAGGCATTACCGAGTGTATTGATGCCCTACAAAATGAAAAAAAAAAAAAAATATTACAAATAAAAAATTGACAAAAATCTGTACACCAGTTAGCTAGAGCTTACAACTCACAGAAAAAATGTTTTTTTTACCCTCCACTTAGTGATAGAGGGTATATATAAGTTTGTCATTCCGTTTGTAACTCATCGAAATATCGGTCTGGGACCCCATAAAGTATATATATTCATGATGCCCGATCGATTTTAAGACATTCTAGCGATGTCCGTCTGTCCGTCTGTCTGTGGAAAATGCTGTACCGGACAAAATATTGCACAGAGATGACTGAAACTTAACATATTTATTGGCAGTTCTCCCGAGAAGTTTGGTATTGCATTTGAGCGATATCGGTTCAGCGGTTCAAAAGTTATGAACGAAAATGTAAGCACACCTCAAAAATTTCAGTACATTCAACATAACCTAAAAACCCGGGTGAAAATAGACATGCATGATCATATATGATGCATATATGACTGTCCATACATGCGCATATCCGTAATTTGAGGGTGCATGTACATTAATGATCATACATTTTCATACATGAATATGTATGTACATTCATATATGTACATACATTTTACATTTATCGTACATTGAAGAAATATTTTTGTTAATTTTTTGCAGAAAACGTTTATTAATTTGAAATTTATTTAAATATGCATATCGTCGCCTAAAATGCAAAACAAAGTAAACATTTTTGTTTTTTTTTTACAGTAGAAACGGAAAACATTTTTTGAATTTCGTTCATAGGTCCGTCACTTTTTATTGTATAGGTCGAAAATTTTAGAAAACTTGTAGTTTGATAAATAGCATAATAATCAATCAAAAATTATTTTTTACAAAAAGAATTACGTTGTTTTGCATTTTACATGACGATATATGTTTGTATTAACTTATGGCATTATTGTAAAATTAAAACTAAAATGGGGTTCATATATGGCAAAACCACTTGCATCTCCAATTGTGATTACTGTCTAATGTGGGGTCACACTTGCTGTTTTTGAGTGTTCAAGAGTGAGATGCTTAAGAAGTCTGTTCTGTGTCCACCATTACGTTTTTATTATGTTATACTGTATACACACTTACGTGATTTTAAAAGCTTAACCCTCTGATAAGGAAGGTGAAGGTCCCTAGGAACCTTTTTGAGCTTTAGAGATGCAGCAATTTAAGACGGCTTGGTCGAATAGGATAAAACTCAATGACATTTATATGTGTGATGTTATGAGGCAATTTTTTTATCATAATCGGGGGGTTTAACAAATTACCTACGTGGATAATGTGCAGTTCACACTTACGACCTTGTTTAACAAAACTCCAGTAAAAGAATAAAAACGTAATGGACACAGAACAAAGACTTTTTAAACATCTCACTCTTGAACACTCAAAAACAGCAGTGTGAACCCCACATAACGTATAAAGTCCCGGAACCTTTTATATATTTTCATGCATTTGATTGATGTTTCATCTATGTGTGTGAAATAAGAGTGACCTAGAGAAGAAAAGAGAATTCGAAAATAAGTCATGAGTAACCCTTGTGCCTGCGTGAGTAAAACAAGAGCACGTTTTTACTAATGCCACAGAACGTCCACCGCATTTTGTTTCAAAAAACGGCAACTTTCGCCCCATAATGTTGTTAGCCTATTTTTTTTTTTTTGTTGGAAGGATTCTGTTACCATATTGGACATCTTAGAACACTTGGTTGCAAAAAAATATTCAATATTTATCTCTGACCTTATACGTTATTGGCCGTTGAAAAATTGTCAGTCACAGGACGGTTAAGGTCGAAGCGTGAACCTCATAAGATTTGTTATGCAGCAACATAAAATGAAAATGTCGAAAGCTTCTCAGTGGCAAATCTATTTTTATTGGTTGCAAAACTATGAACGAAATGTAACTTTCGAAGAGTTTTATGAACCTGCAAAGAAAATAATAAATTAATATTACCAGTAATTTTTTTGACGCATAATTACCAGCTACATAAACCGATTGAATAATTCGAATCACAAATGTTGCATTCCATTAAACATAAAAAGTTTTATATAAATTTTCACATTTGATTTCCATTATAACATCTCGAAAACTTTATCAAAGTCATTGGCCACAATAATCAGGCCCGAAAATAATAGGTTTGGAAACGCTTTTTGACTCATGCCTCCACGATGCAGACTCATGCCTCCTTATGCAGACTCGTGCTTCCATAAATGCAGCTTCCAGTTCAGCAAAACTTCTGCTGCGGAGTCCTTATGTGATAAAGATCTGCTCAGTAAACCTGAAATGTGTGAAAATTATTAACTGGAAAAAGAGCAGTTTTATGAACTGCACCACTTACCACTTAAAATGTATAGCTGTCGTCCTTTTTTTGTTATTTGTTATTAATTTAACAAGTAAATTTACTTTTTTGATGTTGATGTTTTCCATTTTTTCTTGTAATGTTTACATTTTGATTTATAGTTTAACGCCAAGCTAAGCACAGACGGCAATTAGCCGCCACTGTTGCACTTTTGAATGACAGAGTTAGTGTTTGTTCCCAATTCAGCAGCAGGCAGCAGACAGCAGACAGCAAAAATTAAAAGAATTCTATTAATTTATACATAATTATATGTGGCATTTTTTGTACCTGCAGCTTTGTGTATACGATTTCATTGTTAAGAAACAAAAAATACAGCAATTATTTTACAATTTTATTTAAATGTTTTTGCTGTCTGCTACTGCATTGTAAAAAAACACATTTTAAATTGAATAAATATTTTTTTATGTTCGATACCAAAAGAAAACTTAATTCAATTATGAATAAAGATCGTTTCAATATGAAAAGTATATTATGAGGCCTGTCACAGACTCAATTCCGTTCGCATTTGAAAAAAGTGCTTTACTCGTAAAACGCAAAACGAATATTATTATTTTCGGAATGAAATCACTTTCATAAATCAAAGTCGTTTAATTTAAACTCGTGTATGCAAACGGGATTTTAGCCAAAGTTTTTTATAGCTTGTTTTTACTTACGGCTAAAAACGGTTGTTAGCTACAAGGCTTGGATTCAGAGGCTCCTACACACAAAAAAAAAAAAAAAAAATGTGCCAGTTTTTGGTTTAATTACAACGTATAAAGTGGTTTTGGATAAATTACCAAAGTATTTGCTCTAAAAAACTTAGGTAAATTATCCAAAACCACTTTATAGGTTGCATTATCCCCAAAACGGACACAATTTTTTTATATTTTTTTTTGTGTGTAGTCGTCAATCGTATTATTTTCATCGTTATTCCATTACCATATAGTGTCATTGTATGGTTATAGAATAATGAGCTAACGATAACGATTGACGATTATCAAGTTACATAATTAGCCCCCAGGCTTCACTAATCTTCAGGGGGCTAATTATGTAACTTGATAGTCGTCAATCGTCATCGTTAGCTCATTATTCTATTACCATAAAATGACACTATATGGTAATAGAATAACAATGGAAACGATACGATTGACGACTATCAAGTTACATAATTACCCCCCAGGTTTATTTTTAATTATTACAACAAATGTATACCCGACACCACTCTGGTTAACTAGAACCACTCTGGTTAACTAGAACCACTCTGGTTAAATAGAACCACCTTTGGTAAACGCAGAAGAAGCCTTTGATTGGCTTTGTGAAAATATTGTGACTTAAGAAATCGGAAAATTTGAATTAAAGTTTTATGATTCCAGGAATAGTATTTTTAAAGATATGTGCTTCATTTTTTGAATACGTGTTTTCTTATTTTAAAATAGGATTACGAGACCTTTTTATAATTTGACAAGGCTTTTTGAGTGCCCGGGTAGGATAATTTTGAATTTGGTCATACGTATTTGAAAATGTATGCTTTAGAATACAAAATTTGGTCATACGTATTTGAAAATGTATGCTTTAGAATACAAAAAAAAATAATCCTTCTTGACGATATATGATCTTGTATGTAGGCTCATATATGCAGATGCATAGCATATATGAAGGTGTATAACATATGCCTCTCCACATACAGTTTCATACATTTACATATATGGACTATTATATTACTTGTGTGCATCCATATATGCTTACATATATGACATACATTTCCATATATTGACATGTACTATCATACATGGAATCATGTATGATCATGTATGAACATTCATGGTCATTTTCACCCGGGAATACAAAATGCCTTAATTCGGCTTCTGGTTGACATATGTGAACATAATTGAACACCAAATGGTATTTAAACAAGTACGAACATATTTTTTGACAAAAAAAGAAAAAAATCGCGGATTTTTTTTTTACCAAAATTTTTTTTCACAAAAATTTTTTTTTCAAAAAAATTTTTTTTTTTTCGAAAGTAATTTCCTTTTAAATAAAGTTTTTTGCAATAATCTTTTTGAAATTGTGGAGGGTATCACTGCATTCGGCAAGGCCGAATTTAACTTTTTTACTTGTTTTTTATAAATTCCTCACAGAAAAAACTTTTTTTTTATAAATTCCCTGATGATGGCCAACGATAATTTACCGAAATATCGGAAATAAAACAAAGTTTAACATTCATTATCCAATTCTGTTCACATATGTCAACCAGCAGCCGAATTAAATCATTTTGTAATAAGGGTTGAAAAATGCAGAAGAACAATTGAATTTCTAAAAATTATAGACATTTCTGGTATTTCCATACCGGTTTCAAACACTCCAGTTACACACAAAAAATTATTGGCTAAAAAATTTCAATTAAATCTATTGATCAACAAAATTTAAATGCGTCAATTATTGTTTTGATCAAAATTTTTGTTATTTTCTTTAACTATCAAATTACAAATTTTTAACATACCAGTTTTTTTCGCTTCAATTTATTTGAATACATTAATTCAAAAATATACTTTATACTAGGGTTTTACTTTTCTTTATTGTCGGCAACATATTGGAAAGCAAAAAATATGAATTTCTTCAAAATTTTTTCATAAGCTTGAAATTCATTTGTTAAATCAATCATTATTTTAATTGACATTAAATAAAAAATTTATCAAATTTTTAATCAAAATCGAAAAAATTATTAATTGAAATAAAAATCAATTAATCACCTACAATTTGATGATTGATATAACAATTTTCTTTATCGGAGGAGTTTCAATTAAAAAATTAATTGAATCCGCGTTTTTGTTGATTGACTTTCGTTTTCAATTCTTTCTGTGTAGTGTTATCATCAGTAAGATTTTAATGTCGGTTTGTCTTGTTAATGGAAATTGTTTCATATATGTGAATATTTATAGTTTCTACAGAATAAATTTTAACAGTTTCCAACACTACAATTCTATTTCTAGCAATCTCAAACTCACTTCATAATAATTTTGCATTTTTAGGTTATGTGGAATGTATCAAAATTTTCGAGAGGTCCTTACATTTTCGTTCTTTTGAACTGCAGATCAGAAATCATCCAAATGTCAAATGACAACAACAAGTTAAGTTTCAGTCATATCTGTTTAAATTTTTCGGCGTGATCGCCATTTCAAAAAACAAACAGACATCTTTAAAATCTATGTAACCGAGTCCCAGAACGATATTTCTATGAGTTACAAATGGTATGAAAAAATCAACCCCCCACTTCCAAGTGTAGGGTAAAAAATCAAAGAATTCTTTAAAGTTTTCTATGTCAAAATTTTTTGTTCATCATCTTCATCGTGATATAATGAAGCATAAGAAACATTAAGATCAAAATATACCGATAAAACCTCATAAACACGCAGTTTAATCATTTTTTTTTGGAGTTAAAAACTTTTCGCGAAATCAAAAAAAATATATATATTTTTCAGAAAAAAAAAACTCTTTGGCAAAAGAAACTTCTTTTCGGTCTTATTTTAAACTTGTTGAAAAGTTCACACGCTGCCTTTTTTTGTCTGTTATATTTTCCTTTGAAAGTTTATATGTTGAAAATAAAATCCTAAACGTTGCAACAAAACGATGATGGTGGTGATGTGTTTCTTTATTTGGTTGATGATACTGGCAATAATGAAGTGTGAGCTGTGTTTATTTAAAAAAAAAAAAAATGTTACTATATTATTTTAGTGTTCAAAACATTGTAATTATTCAATTAGGATCACTTGTTGCGCTTTTATTCAATTTTTTTTACTAATTTTTTTTGTATTGCATTGAAAGTGTGTGCGTCTGCCTGTGGTTGTCCCAGTGTTAATTTCCAGTAGTTAATTGCTTTTTTTCTTAATAAATGGTTTGGCCAAAATAAACATGCATATTGCATACATTCATATAGAAATGTTAACAGTTATGAAACTAATAATTTTCATAACAGCACCCCCAAGTGATGCTGACAGTTTAAATACATACATGTTGCTTATAGGAATTAATTTTTGAATAATTGTTTTCAAAAATGAAAAAAAAAGGTGGCAGTTATATGTTTAATGGTTAAATACACTAAACAAAATGTTTCTATTAACAAGACAGACCGACATTTAAAATCCTACTGATGATAACGCTAACTGGAGTGTTTGAAACCGTTATGGGAATGCCAGAAATGTCTATAATTTTTAGAAATTAAATTTTTCTTCTGCAATTTTTTCAACTTGAATCCTTATAAAAAAATTAAATTTATTTTTTTTTTAATTTATATTTAACGAAATTTTTAGTAGGTTAGGTTGGATGGGCGTTCGCCATTTGGCGAACTCACTCGGAGGCCATAAGGACCATTGTGATTCCCTTAATCATATTTCCCTACTCCCTTTCTGATACAAAGTTCTACTTTTTAAACCACCCCGTTTCCCTGAGGTATTCCGCTAGAGACGTCAATGAGACACCGCTTAGGCAATCCAGGTCATCGAAAAATCTTTGCCCCAAATGCTTAAAGCAGCTCCGCATTAGGCCCGGACATTCGCATAGCAAGTGCTTCACTGACTCCTCTTCCTCTACTTCCCCACAGCTTCTACAATAGTCCCTATCATAAATTCCCATACGCACGGCCATTTGGCCAATTATACAGTATCCTGTAAGTACTCCTACTAATAGGCTAACCGTCCGTTTGCCAAAAGTAAGAAGACTTTTTGTCCTCTTAGGATTTGGCAGTGGCCACAGGGTTCTAGACATCCTGCACGTAGTCAGTAATATCCACCTATCCTTCATTCTATTCTCAGATATCCTATCAATTTCGTCATCAATTCCACTATAGGAACCGAGACGTCAGGTTCTACACGTTTTAACGATTTTCGCTGATCATAGTATGATAAAAAATTCTCAATTTATAATTGTTGCTGATCATAGGATGATTGTCACAATCATATATATGGTGAAATATATCAACCATATTTTGTTGCCCCTCCATCATATTTCAAACCTATCTTTTCTCTGTGTAAGGTTATGAGGAAAATCGCGAATTGGTTTTATCATAATTTCACGTGTGAAAACAACATGTGAAAAATTTAAATTCGAACTTGCCAAATATATTAATATCCTCTAAAATGTATAAAAGTTTATTTGCAAAAAAAAAACTTTTTTGAAAAAAAGAATTCCGCGAAAAAATTGTGAAAATTGTAAAAAAAAATTGTGAAAATTGTAAAAAAAAATGTGAAAAAAATTAAGTTAGTGTTTTTTCTGTGAGTACAGATCGAGCTCGGGCTCTAATTATATTTATTGTAAGGTTCAAGTTGAAAAATGCAGAAGAAAAATTGAATTTCTAAAAATTATAGACATTAGTGTTATCATCAGTAGGATTTTAAATGTCGGTTTGTCTTGTTAATGGAAATTGTTTTTTATGTATAAGAATATTTATAGTTTCCACAGAATAAATTTTAACAATTTCCAACACTACAATTCTATTTCTAGCAATCTCAACCTCACTTTGTACCTTCTTTCAAGTTTTTTGTCTCTTACATTATTTCGCAAGGGTAACCAACATGATCTGATGATCTGAAATTGCAAACACAAATGAAGGAATTTGCATTTTCTGTTTCGGAGACATGCCTAATGGCGACATATGTTGTATTTTTAGGTTATGTAGAATGTACCAAAACTTTTGACTTTTGCGTTCCTAACATATGAACCGCTGAAACGATTTCGCTAAAACGTAATACCAAACTGCTCGGAGCAACAACAAGCATGTGTGTTAAGTTTTAGTATTATCTGTGCAGTAATTTGGCCGTGAACTCCATTTTAACAGACAGAAAAATTGCGATATCTCAAAAACCGTTTTCCGATTTTAAAATTTTGTTGTAAAAAAAAAATTGCTAAAATTTAATTAAAGTAAAAACAAATGTAAATGAAACAAGTGAGAGTGTTAAATTCGGCTGTGCCGAATCTATTATACCCTCCAAAATGTAAAAAAAATAAAAACAAAAATTTGTCAGGGGCGTTTCTTTGTTTTTTGGGGGGGGGGGTGTTGATAGGGTCAGTGGGGGACGTTGAGAGCACCTTCCCATCGCGATAAATATACCAAATGTTTCATTTAGTTAACAAAAATACAAAAAAAACATGTAAAAAAGTGTATTTTTTTAGAGGTTGGTTTAGTTCTTCAAGGAGGAACTTTTTTCCCCCTGGTCCGATTTGGCCAATTTCCGAACTTAACCTGCCTAGGAACATAAGACATATTTGTGCCAAACTTGAAGGGTCTAGCTATTTTATTTTGGACTGCATCGTGTTAACTACAGACGGACGGACGGACGGACGGACAGACGGACGGACGGACATCGCTAAAATGTCTTAGAATCGATCACTGATCAATAATATATATACTTTATGGGGTCCCCGACCGATATTTCGATGCGTTACACACGGAATGACAAAGTGAGTATACCCCCATACTGTAGTTGGAGGGTATAAAAAGTAAAAAAGTTAAATTCTGCCTTGCCCACAAGGTCAAAAATATTTTTTTTTTTTTTAAATGTCGGCGGAAAAATAATGTTAGTGAAAAAATTTGCGATGTCTGTCTGTTGAAATGGTGTTGACGGCCAAAGTATTAAACATATATAACTGAGACTCAGCACATTTACTTTTTATTGTCCTGAGTAGTCTGATCTTGCATTTGAGCGAAATCGGTTCAGCGGTTTACAAGTTATGAACGAAAATGTAAGGACACCTCGAAAATTTTGGTACATTCAACATTACCTAATAATACAAAATGCTTTAAATTGGCTGATGGTTGACATATTTAAACTGAATTGAACACAGAAAGGTTTTAAAAGTACAAACATATTTTTTTTATAAAACAAATTTCGCGGATTTTTTTTTTTTCGCGTAATATTGCCTAATATTGTTCTGGAGTCCCAGAACGATATTTTGATGACTTACAAATGGAATGACAATCTTATCTATACCCCCTACCACTAATTGTAAGTAGAGTGTATAAATTTCGCGGAATTTTTTTTCCGCGTAATGTCGCGTGATATCGTTCTTGAGTCCCAGAACGATATTTTGATGACTTACAAATGAAATGACAAACTTATCTATACCCTCTACCACTAATTGTAAGTGTAGGGTATAAAAAGATTATTTTCAAAAAAATATTCTCAAAAAATTAATCATTTTTGGTGAAAACAAAAACAATTTCGCGATTTTTTTTTTTTTTTTAATATGTTTTTACTTGTTTAAATATCAATCGTTGTCCAATTTGGTTCACATATGTCAAGCAGCAGCCGAAATAAAGTATTTTATATTTTTAGGTTATATAGAATGTACCAAAATTTACATTTTCGTTCATAATTTTTAAACCGCTGAACACATACCGCTCAAATGCAATACTAAACTTTTTAAAGCAACAAGAAGTAAATATGTTAAGTTTTAGTCGAATCTGGATGAGATTTCCATGCAAATGCATGTTTTTTGTCGATAGTCTAAAAACGATATCGACCAATTATCTTTTCGAATCAAGAAATTTGCGTTAAAATGGCATCGATTTGTTTTTGCATATTTTGGTAAAATGCATATTTTTGCATATTTTGGTTTTAAATGCATATTTTGTGCATATTTCCAACTTTTAAGTGCATATTTTTGCATATTTTGGCATAAATTAGCAAAAACCCAAATTGAAATTTATTTATTTCAAAAACTATTTTTAATTTTAAATTTTTTTTTCCTAAAATAAGAAAAATTATTTTTTGCTTTAAATTTTTTTCTTATAGATTGTGTTAATTTTTAAAAAATCTTGCTTATAAAAATTTTTAAATGTTACTATTTAAACCCGGCGTTACTTTTTGCTTTTTAAGAAGTTTTTCCTATGAAAACAAGATTCTTATTGTACACATTTTATTTGTTAGTGAATATTTTTAGGTTTTTTAGTGCATATTTTGAATTTTTTAGCGCATATTTTCGATTTTTTAGTGCATGAAAATCTCATCCCTAGTGATCATGATTTCAACAGACAGGCGGACATCGCTTGAATGTCTAAGAAACGATAACTGTTCAACAAATAAACCCCCAAAAATATTTTTTAACGTATTTTTTTTTTACCCAACAAAATTTACTAGAATTTTTTTATTCAAACTTAAATATTTCTTGTCAAACTTTCTGAAAAAAAATTTTAGTTCGAAAAAAATACTTTCACTTAAAATTGTCATTGTGTAGGGTACTCACTAGGATGGCTCGTTTTTGGGCTTTTCTCTCGGATCAAATTCTAATACCCGCCAAAAGTGTCAGTCCCCTTAGGGTAACTCACATGCAAAATATCACTCCGATCGGAGTTTATCTTCTGTCTCCACTTTGAGCCTCAAAATTAGGGTTTTCGCAAAAAAGGACTTTTAAAAAAAAAAAATAAAATAAATTTAAGGTTTTTTACTAAAATAATTAAAAAAATATTTTTGAATAATATTTGATTGTAAATACTTAAATATGAAATTTAAAGATTTTACGGTATCATTAACCCGTTCAAACTTGATACCAAAAAAATGGCATGATTTTGGGGGCGTTCTCAAAACACCTTCTTTCAAAATTTGAAAATTTTATTTAAAAAAAATTTTAAATATACCATTTTTTCTATCTGAATTCATTAAGAACACCTTGGAGAAGAAAAATGTGAAATATGGCGGATATCCGTTGAGCCACTTTTCGGTAATCACGGGGGAAAGTTAGCGGATTTCAAGGAAATGTTGGTTTTAGCAATAATTTTGATTAATAAAATCTTATAAATTTCATTTTTGTGCAAATTAACGGTTTTTTGGTGTCGTGGCATTCTATTATATAACTTTAAGTCTGTCATGAAATCTTACAGATCTAGGACGTCTTAAGCCCACATTGGCTGGGGGTCAAAAATGACCCCCGCTGAAAATTTGAAGTTTAGAGCTAAATTTTAGTGCTATAACCAAGTATAAAACGATTTTTGTGTTTTTTACCCCAACTAAGTATTATTTCGTATTATTATATTATCTTTAAAAAAATCGTTAACCCTTCTTGGTAGGGGGTCAAAAATGACCCATTCAATAAAAAATATATATTTTGTTGATATAAAAAAATTCAAGCACTATGCCTAAAAGTTTTTGTCGGGGTCATTTTTGACCCCTGGCCAATGTGGGTTAAAGATACCTTAAATATGAGAGATTTAAGGGCGGATATAAAGTTATCTAATATTTTGCCACAAATTAATTTTATATGAAAATATATATACTTTTTATTGAATGGGTAATTTTTGACCCCCTACCAAGTTGGGTTAACGATTTTTTTAAATATAATATATTAATACGAAATAATAGTTGGGGTAAAAAACATAAAAGCCGTTTTATACTTGTTTATAGCACAAAATTTAAGCTCTAAACTTCAAATTTTCCGCGGGGGTCATTTTTGACCCCCAGCCAATGTGGGTTTAAGACGTCCTAGATCTGTAAGATTTTATGACAGACTTAAAGTTATATAATAGAATGCCACGACACCAAAAAACCGTTAATTTGCACAAAAATTAAGTTTATAAGATTTTATTAATCCAAATTATTGATAAAACCAACATTTCCTTGAAATCCGCTAACATCCCCCCGCGATTCCCGAAAAGTGGCTCGACGGATATCCGCCATATTTCACATTTTTCTTCTCCAAGGTGTTCTTAATGAATTCGGAAAGAAAAAATGGTATATTTTAATTTTTTCTTTAATAAAATTTTCAAATTTTGAAAAAATGTGTTTTAAGAAGGTCCCCAAAAGCATGCCATTTTTTTGGTATCAAGTTTGAACGGGTTAATGATACCGTAAAATCTTTAAATTTCATAATTAAGTATTTACGATCAAATATTATACAAAAATATTTTTTTTAATTATTTTTTAAAAAAACTTACAATTTTTTTTTTTTTTTTTTAAAAAGTCCTTTTTTGCAAAAACCCAAATTTTGAGGCTCAAAGTGGAGACAGAAGATAAACTCCGATCGGAGTGATATTTTGCATGTGAGTTACCCTTAGGGGACCGACACTTTTGGCGGGTATTAGAATTTGATCAGAGAGAAAAGCCCAAAAACGAGCCACCCTAGTACTCACTGATTTGACCTAGTCGAATTTATTTTTTTTCTAAAATAAATAAAATATTGACTTGAATATGATAATCTATTACAATATAAAAATTATAAATCTAATTCTGACACGATTTAAACAATCCAATGACAGCAAACTTTAGAAAAAATGTCACTACGACTTTTGAAAGAGAGTTTAAAGGGGCTTCACACAATTATTTTTGTGTAATTTATTTTATTTTTTTATATACAATAGACATTGAAATCTGCAAAGTCACGATGATTTAATAAATTTTAATAAGAATAAAAAAATAAAAAAAAATCAAGTACTATTAAAAAAACACACTCACTTGTTAAGTATTTAGTAGTTAAAACTAGCATAAAATAACAAAAAATAACAACTGAATGGAAGAAAAAAATAAATAAATAGAAATAAAAACAAGTGAGAGTGTTAAATTCGGCTGTGCCGAATCTTTAATACCCTCCAAGATATAAAAAAAATAAAAAAAATTGCAGAGGCGTTTTTTTTTGGGGGGGGGGGGGGGGTCAGTAGGGGTCATTGGGGGACACATAAACCCATGTGGTAAAAGTCTAAAAATTCATTTATTATGCTTTTGGAGTTTAAGTAATACAATTTTATCATTATTTAAAAACATTTTTAATATCCACGCCCACAAAAGGGGGCGGACAAAAAAAAACGTTTTTTTTATTTCCTGGGTCCAAGTGCAGGACCTTGAACTTTTTCTGAGATTTAATTGTTTCATTTGCTCAACAAAAATACAAAAAAACCTGTGAAAATATGGCGTTTTTCAGAGGTTTTTCAGAGGTTAGACTTGACGAGTCTATCTCTTTTATTTTTTACTGCATCGTGGCTTATACAGACGGACGGACGGACGGACGGACGGACATACGGACATTCTAGAAAAGTCTTAGAATGGATCATAGATCAATAATATATATACTTTATGGGGTCCCCGATCGATATTTCGATGCGTTACAAACGGAATGACAAAGTGAGTATACCCCCATACTGTAGTTGGAGGGTATAATAAAATAAATTAAACAAGTGCAGTAAACTAAAGATAAAATATAATTAAAGCGAAAGGCGATAGACGCATATAATATCGCACGGATTTTTTTGGATTTAAAAAAAATTTAAAAACGATACATATGTATGTATTCCGACACATAGTATTATTCTTAATGCGCTGAAAACGAATATAAAAAAACTTAAAATCAGTAGAAAGGGTTTCGAGATATCGCTATCTGAAATTTCCAAAAAAATGTATTTTCCCCTAAGTTCAAAATTAAAAAAAAAATCTCAAAATTTCTTCCCTAACCCCTTTTATAGAGTATGAGAATTTGCACTGAATTTAAATCAGATTCGATCATTTCAACCCTTGAAGCCTTTTGATTAAACTTTTGTTCTCGCTAGAAAGCCTTAGAATGGACAACTGATCAATAATATATGTAAATGGGGCATTCCATGTCAAATCGGACACTTTGAATTTTTTTTTTTTTTAGATTTTCCCAATTTATTTAAACTTTTTAGTACCCTTCGAAAACTCCTACGTGATAAGTTTTCAGATTTTTTGATGACCCGTTCAAAATATATCGAATTTTTAAAAATTGGTAGTTTGTTCCTTTAATCAAACTTCTTTTACTCATAAGTTCTTCAATAATGGTTCAAATTTCAATTTTTTTTTTCAAAATTTTTGTTTTTTACGTGCTTTTAAAAAAAAAAATCTTAAAAAAATTCTTAAAAGCGCTCTAGTAGGCGATTTTTAAGTTTTAAAATTTAAATCGCATTTTTAAAAATGTTTGTACTCTTCGATTTTTTTGAATTTTTTTGTGTAAAACTTCTATCGATTCTACAAATTTTTTGCCCAGTAGGATCATGGGATAACGATTATTACTATTTTTTTAAATTTTTTGAAAAAAATTTTATTGTAATTTTTCAATCTTAAAATCATTGTTACTGCTCCAATGGTGCGTCATTTCCAAGACCGACCCCCATTAATTTTTACGTCTTAACATTTCTTCGGAACAAACTAATACCCTATCTCCAATTTCTAAGGGGGCTCCCACACAAAATGTCATTGTTTAAAATTTGCTCCAACCGCTCTAACTGCCCTAAGAGTGCCCTTAGGGTAATAAAATTTATGACCGACCCACAACATTTTTTTATTCCATACATTTTCTCAGAACACATCTACCCTCTATCTTTAACTATTAAGGGGGTCCCCATACAATTTTTTTTTTTATTTTTTGTAAATTTGTTTTATTTAATCAGCTTCTACCGGTCCAATGGTGCATCCGAGAGGGGTCATTAGTGAGACCGACCCCCATTTATTTTTACCCTCAAACATTTTTGTAAAATATACCTACGCCCTATCTCCACTCCCTTAGTAGGCTCTCATTGGGTCCCAGACCGGTATTTCGGTGAGTTACAAACAAAATGACAAACTTATATATACTTTCTTCCACTTACAATGAGTGGAGGGTATAAAAATATCTTGCGATTAATTAATTTTGGCATGCTGAATACGAATGCAAAAAAAAAATTAAAATCGTTCAAGCGGTTTTCGAGATATCGCCATTTGAAATTTTTGTCAAAAAATTTCCAAAAATGGCGGGTTTTTTCATTGTTAAAGAAATTAAAAAAAAAACGCCATTGACTGTTTTTTAGAGCTCGAGACAATTTTTCAATTAAACTTAATCAGACCATTTTAACCCCTGGCGCTCTTTGATCAATGTTCAGAATTTTTGGTCAATATTTTCTAAAAAAAAAAAACTATAACTTTGGTCAAAGGGCGTCACGGATTTAAATAATCGCACTTACAAGGAAAGTCTCCCTGGTGTCACCCTGCGATCTTCATGAAATTTGGATATGTTGTTAAGAACGAAAATTAATTTGACACGTATTTTTTTTAGCGGCCCAAACTCATTTTTAGGGGGGTTGGATTTGTATGGGGGGAAATTAACCTTTTTCAGTTTTTACGATTTACGCCTATTTAAACAAAATAAATATAGGCATGTGTGGTATCAGATTAAAGGTATTAAAAATACCTATCTCGTGGTGCTAACAACGGGCCAAAGAAATTAATATTTTTCGACTTATAAACAAAAATGTCCTAAATTTTTGGTATTTTACTCAATATGACGAAAAGTTGTGCATGCCTGGACACGTTCTTAGCACACGTAGATAGGTTTTCCCAAGACCTTTCATTTGGTATGTAACATGACAAGGTTTCTTTGAATAATATAGGAGATAAACGAAAAAAACTGAAAAATGGCCTTGGGGAAGACCTTTTTACCCCCTAAATATGAATTTGGGACGCTAAAATAAAATACATGTCCCTTAATTTTTTCTGCTCTACAAAATAAAATAAAAATCCAATTCCATAAAGATCCGCGGGTGACACTAGGGAGACTTCCCTTGTTAGCTCAAATTAAATTTAACTGAATGTCTGTCTCAAGCTCTATGAAATGGTCAAGCAAAAAAAATATGAACATTTTCTTCAATTTCTTGGCTGTAGGAAAAAAAATCTTAATTTTTCCAGATTTCAAACAGAGATACATATCTCGAAAACTGACCGATTTAAATTTTTTTTGAAACACACACCATTAGTTCGTTTCATCATATTATCCATAAAATCCAATTCCATAAAGATCCGCGGGTGACACTAGGGAGACTTCCCTTGTTAGCTCAAATTAAATTTAACTGAATGTGTGTCACAAGCTCTATGAAATGGTCAAGCAAAAAAAAAATATGAACATTTTCTTCAATTTCTTGGCTGTAGGAAAAAAAATCTTAATTTTTCCAGATTTCAAACAGAGATACATATCTCGAAAACTGACCGATACACACACCATTAGTTCGTTTCATCATATTATAAAATTTAATATTATTCCGTTCTCTCCCATTTTTGAAGCCGGCCGTTTTAATTCTGACATTTCCAGTTTTTAACTACTACACTCACAAAAATATAGCTAAATCCACGACTTTTTAAACCACAAAAAAATTACTAAACAATATAAATTACCATAATTAAATTTGTGTTAATTTTAAATATTAGAAAAATTCTAATTTTTCTATTTTGTACATATATCTAAACTAATTGCTGCCACTGTATCTCTAAATTTTTTATTTTTTTTTTTTTTTCAAAAAATCATGAGTAAATTTACAAGAGCATTTAGTCATAACTGACAAACTAACTGACAAAATGACGAATGTTTTGCATTAATTTATATAAAAAATACAATACATTACATGCAAGTTTTTGTTTAGGATTTTTTTTTTTTTTATTTTTTCGTTGCAGTCGCTTTTTTGTAGTTTTCTTTTTGTGTTTTTTCAGCTGCTGATAGCTTAGAGAAATATATGAAAAAAAATAAAGTAAATCTAGTAGTCGTCCGTACTTAAAGTTTATAAATAATAAAACATGATTTGTGAATAAAATTAAAATTATGACCATGAATGATGTTTTACCGCCACATATATAACAAGTTTTTTGTTTTTCTAAATTTTTATTTTTTTTTCGTGCAGTTTAAGTGCAGTTTTATTAACACTGTTTAATTTACTAAGGGTTAATTATGATTTTAGTAGTTCTGAAAACTGAAAACTGGGTCCAATATGGCAAACCAAATGTGTAATCGTTTTTACTAGAATCCGTTTTCCGTCATTGTTCTGTTTATTAAAGCAAATTAACCCTCTAACTGCCTTTTTGTTTCCCAAATTAAACACATTAGTCCAGTCATGGGCATTTTTGTAATTCCTATTCCCGGGGGAATAGGCGCTGCTTGTGGGCTGTCGACACACGTACACTATAAAATTCTGTTGCTTGAGCAAATTTGTTGACTTTTCGCTTGCTACTACCCACACAAGCATAAATGTTATAGTAAGTGTGTTATAGTATGTGAACCAATTTTTTTTTATCAAAAATAAAGATTTTTCGCGAACAGAAAAATTTTTTCGCGAAAAAAATTCACGGTATTATGGTTTGTTAAGTTAGTTTAACAGATTTGAATGGTTTTAAATTTAAAAATTATGACAAAAGTTTAAAAATATCGTTTTTATTGTACTTGAGCATCAACATTTTAAATCGCGAATATCGCGAATATGAGCCCTAACTTGGAAAAGCGGCTAGCATCATTGGCAGTAGGGTGCCCACTAGGGTGGCTCGTTTTTGGGCTTTTCTCTCTGATCAAATTCTAATACCCGCCAAAAGTGTCGGTCCCCTAAGGGTAACTCACATGCAAAATATCACTCCGATCGGAGTTTATCTTCTGTCCCCACTTTGAGCCTCAAAATTGGGGTTTTTGCAAAAAACAACTTTTTAAACAAAAAATAAAAAAATTTAAAGTTTTTTATTAAAATAATTAAAAAAATATTTTTGTATAATATTCGATCGTAAGTACTTAAATATGAAATTTAAAGATTTTACGATATCATTAACCCGTTCAAACTTGATACCAAAAAAATGGCATGTTTTTGGGGGCGTTCTCAAAACACCTTTTTTCAAAATTTGAAAATTTTATTAAAAAAAAATTTTAAATATGCCATTTTTTCTTTCTGAATTCATTAAGAACTCCTTGGAGAAGAAAAATGTGAAATATGGCGGATATCCGTCGAGCCACTTTTCGGGAATTGCGGGGGGAAGTTAGCGGATTTCAAGGAAATGTTGGTTTTATCAATAATTTGGATTAATAAAATCTTATAAATTTCATTTTAGTGCAAGTTAACGGTTTTTTAGTGTCGTGGCATTCTATTATATAACTTTAAGTCTGTCATGATATCTTACCGATCTAGGACGTCTTTAACCCACATTGGCTGGGGGTCAAAAATGACCCCCGCGGAAAATTTGAAGTTTAGATCGAATATTATACAAAAATATTTTTTTAATTATTTTAATAAAAAAACTTTACATTTTTTTATTTTTTGTTTAAAAAGTCCTTTTTTGCAAAAACCCCAATTTTGAGGCTCAAAGTGGAGAGAGAAGATAAACTCAGATCGGAGTGATATTTTGCATGTGAGTTACCCTTAGGGGACCGACACTTTTGGCGGGTATTAGAACTTGATCAGAGAGAAAAGCCCAAAAACGAGCCACCCTAGTGCCCACCTTGTTAAAAAAAAGTGTCAAATTCGAGCACAGTGTAATTATCTGTCATTTAATTTTAAAAAATAGCAGAAATCACCAGATTACTTTGGTAATTTTACAGGAAATTTTAGTTGTCCAGTTTAAATGATTTAATTAAAAAATTTAATTTTAAAGAAAAACAGCATAACTAAAAAATCAAGTAGAAAAATTAATTTCGACTTACAAATTTTGATTAGAAATATTTTATTTTGAGTAAAGAACTTTTTTTTCGTAATTTAAAAAAAAAAAAAAAAACTTATTTTTTATTTCAGTGTAAAATTTTTTTCGAGTGTACATTTTTTTTAAGTGTAAAAATTTTTTTGAACGACAAACATACTTTGTAAAGTAATTTTGTGGGTTTAAAAGCTTGTTTTTTTTCATGCTTGGTTTTTTTTAACATGTGAATTTAAGATAAAACCAAAGTGAAATTCACGGTTTTGCTAATAAATTTTGAAATACTGGACCGATTGGGCTGAAATTCAACTCGAACCAGACCAGGGGAACGAAAAATATATATGCCAAGCTTTAGCACTCTCAGATTTCTCTTTCGCAAGTTAGCGTGTTTTTTATATCTTAAATTCGCGAAATTTCGCTAAATATCATTTACCCGACCAGGTAAATGACCACCATATATGCCACTAGTGGTCAATTTAATTTAACCAAAAAAAAAAACAAAAAACATACGGCGTTAGCCATCACCAAAGTCGCTACCTTCAGATTTCAAACAACACTACTTAGCCACTGAGCTACGTAAGCTTGTACTTTTATCTGGCGTTTCAGTTATTTAACATGTATGTATGTTGCTCGACAATTGTACTTACACATTGTATGTAAAATATTTGAATTAACGGATAACACCGTCCGACAACCAATATAAACGATGAACCAGATGATATACGTCTGAAAGTAGATATCAAATGGAGTAAAACTAATTTACAGTTTTTCATTCTGTGATTCTGTTTCCTTTTAAAAGGACTTCAAAGTTTTAAAGGACACATTTTGTAAAATATTTTTGAAATATTTGTATGATACTGACACTGGTGATGGCAAATGAAAAAGGAGGATCTCCCCTAATTTTTCCATTTTTTTATTTTGCCATATCAGGATAAAACGATCAAACTAAAGTAATTTAAAAACTTTATCAAAATATTTTGTTAAAAGTTTTTAATGATTTTGAAGGTTCAATTTTTGAAAGGACGTAACTTACCACCTTTCTCCTAATATGTAAAAATAATAAAATAGGAAAATTAGGGGAGATCCTTCCTTTCAATTGCTATTACTAGTGGGATCCTAGGACAATTACAAATATTAAACAAATACTTTATAAAATTTAATCCTCTAAAACTTTAAAGTCCTTTTAAAAGGAAACGGGATCACGAAAAGCAAAACTGTAAATGCAATTTTTTCTACATCTAGTCTCTAGTTTTAAACGTATATTATGCAGTTCGTGTTGAACGACTTTTTTCATTTTTGACGGTGTAATATTTATAATTTGCTGTTTAATTTGTTTAAACTTATTTTACGCATTTTTTGCTTATATTTACACAAAATGCGTGCTATTTAAAAAAAATTTACCCAATTTATAATAGTTTACAGTCATTTTTTTTTTGCTATATTTCAATTTTGCAAATAATGAAATATAGCAAATGTGGTTACCCAGCAAGCCATTCAAATAAATCAACTGCTTTTGCTACCAGGGTTTAAAATCCCAATTGGTTGCCTCTTGCTTTAACTTCTTTGAGGACTTTTTTTAAATTTTGGCCTTACTAGTGTTAATTTTAATAAAATTCTTCATATTTTGTTTTTATAAATATGTGTATTTTTCAAACACAGAAAAAATTTGAAACGAATTTCAATCAACAAAAACGCGGATTCAATCAATTTTTTGATTGAAATTCATCCAATTAAAAAAATTGTTATACCAATCATCAAATTGTAGGTGATTGATTGAAAATTATTTCAATCAAACATTTTTTCGATTTTGATCAAAAATTTGATCAATTTTTTTTTTTAAAGTCAATCAAAATAATGATTGACTTAACAAATGAATTGTAAGCTTATGACAAAATTATCAAAAAATTCATCTTTTTTGCTTTCCAATATGTTGCCAACAATAAAAAAAAAAGTAAAACCCGATTATTTTGTGTATTTTTGAATTAATCTAGTCAAATAAATTAAAGCGAAAAAAAATCTGGTATGTTGAAAATTTGTTACAAAAAATAGCAAAAATTTTAATCAAAACATTGATTGACTCCTTTAAATTTTGTTGATCAATACATTTAATTGAAAATTTTTAGCCAATAATTTTTTGTGTGAAGGTTTTTAATTGTGATTAAAATTGTGTGTTTTTAGCAAAATATTTTTTTTTATCTGAATTATTCAATATATTTTTTTTTGTTTGTTTTCATTATTAGTTAATAAGAAATAGTCACTTTTTTTGATGCATACATCCGTCTGTCCGTTTAACCAAACAATTCAGCCATCCATCCATCTATTTATCTGACTGACTGACTGCCTGACTAGTCAGTCTACATGTAGTATTTCTTCTAACATTTGACAGTTAGTTGTTTCAAACGCTCAGTTTTTTTTTTCTGAGATATAAAAATCTAGCTTGAGGGCATATTACGAAAGTGTTTGCTAGTGTTTTGATATTATTGTTGCATGCATGGCATGCTTGCTAGAAATATAAAGTGGTTAGACTGAACACAATTTTTTTTTTTTTAATTTAAAAAAAAAGACTACATTAAAAAAAGGCCTTGTAAAGTTACCAAAAAACTTGTTAAACTTTTTCTTGCTAGCTTCTATTTTACGAGAATTTCTAGTAAAAATTACAAACTTTTTTGTAATTTTATAAACTTTTTACTAATAAAATTGTAAATTTACAACTTTTTTGACGCAATAAAACTTATAAGAAAAAAAATCTTTACTAGATTTTGCCTTTAAAAATTTGGACAATTACAAAAATTTGAAACATTACAAAAAAAAATTAGTTTTTTTGTTGAAAAGCAAGGACAACTGTCAAATATTGCTAAAATGGGATTTTTGCATGTAGAAACCAAGAAACAATTGTAAAAATAGATGCTAGAATTTACTCTTTTTTTTTTAATTGTCTTGATCAAATGAACAATTATTTTTATTTATTTACAACTCATTTTTAATAAATTCAACCTAACCGAGAACTGGTAACAATGACCGTCGTCTCGTTGTAGCGAAAAAAACCCAAGGGTTCTCGTGGGAATCGAACCCACGACCCCCACGTTGAAGGGCTAGCACGCTACCAACTACCCTACGGGGGCCCCCGAATTTACTCTTTATTAAAGAAGAATTCATTCAGCAAGGTCGAATTTAACAAGTAAATAAGTTAAATTCAGCCTTGCCGAATGTGTTGATACCGTCCACAATGCAAAAGATCATTGCCGAAAATTTTAGTTCAAAAGAATTTGGTTTTGAGAAAAAAAAAAATTTGAAAAAAAAATTCGGGTAAAAAAAAAATTTTTGGTGACAAAAAAACGAGATTTTTTCCTTTTTTCTATAAAAAATATGTTCGTTCTTGTTTAAATACCATTCAATGTTCAATTCTGTTCACATTTGTCAACCATCAGCCGAATTAAAGCATTTTATATTTTTAGGTTATGTTGAATGGATCTAAATTTTAGAGGTGTCCGTACATTTTCGTTCATAACTTTTATACCGTTCAACCAATATTGCTCAAATGAAATGCTAAACTTTTCGGGGCAACAACAAGTGAATGTGTTAATTTTTAGTCAAATTCGTGTTATATTTTTGCCGTGATCGCCATTTTCACAAACAGACAGACGGACATCGCTAGAATGTCATACTTAGAATCGATCACTGATCAATAATATATATGAGGCATTCCACACCAAATGTCCTGCTACAGAAAAGCATGTGTCCCGTAAATTTCTGAATAGGTTGTTTGGATAGCCCTATATGGAACTAAGAAAATTGCGTTTTTGGTTTTTCTAATTTTCAAAAACATTGCTTGGAAGGCGTGGTCAAATATTGGAAAAATAGTCAAATTTGTGGCGAGTTGCCTTGATTAAATTTTTATCACATTAAAACGGAATGCACCACAGTCTCAAAAATTTACATTCTTATATAGTTTTGTATGGGCTATCGATTATAATTTTTTTTTTTTTTTTTTGAAAATTTTCAGAACCCGTCCTGTAATTTTCCATTTTTTAAAAATGTCAATTTATTAAAAAACATGCCACATTTTTTTCTTTTTTAAATTTTTTTTTTAAAAGTTTAGATGGTTGTCCATCCACACAAAAAAATTCAGAAACACGTTCTTCGTTTTTTTCGAGAAAATCGCATTTGAACTTTAAATTTTATAACAATTTTGTAATTTGCTTGTATTTTCTTGATTTAACGTTGCGAATGAGTATTATTAATTGCATAAATATTACTCATTCGCAACGTTAAAACAAAGAAGTACAAGCAAATTACAAAATTGTTATGAAATGAAAAAAATTAAAAAAGTAAAAAAAAGTGGCATGTTTTTTAATAAATTGACATTTTTAAAAAATGGAAAATTTCAGAACGGGTTCTGAAAATTTTCCAAAAAAAAAAAATTTAATCCATAGCCCATACAAAACTATATAAGAATGTAAATTTTTGAGATTGTGGTGCATTCCGTTTTAATGTGATAAATATTTAATCAAGGCAACTCGCCACAAATTTGACCATTTTTCTAATATTTGACCACGCCTCCTAAGCCCAGTTTTGAAAAATTGAAAAACCAAAAACGTATCCATGGGAAATTTAACTGACAGATCACCGAACAATATTGTAGATGAAACAATGAGAAAAAAAATCTTTTTAAAAAATTAAAAAAAAAAAATGTTGCAAAAGGATATTTGAATGTCCTTTTTTCCTAAGAAGGACACCATGGATTTCCAAAAGAAAAATTTTGTATTAAAGTTCAGAATGCCCTTTTAACGCCATTAAAATTTCAGAGAGGAGTTTTTTCGTATTGTTGAGCAATTAATTTTTAAAGTTTGTTAGGGAACTAAATATTTGATTTTTTTTTTTTAATTTTGGCAAAAAAATCAAATAGTTGGCTTTAGAAATTTTTTTTGTGTTCTTTTTAGCCGGAAACCATAAGTTGTACGAAAAAACTTTGTGTGACAATATTGTTGATAGAACTATGTAGATTTAAAATTTAGAAACAAAAAAAAAAATTCAACAAAAATTTAAAAAAACCATATTTGAATGTCCTTTTTTGCTGGAAAGTACACCATGGATTTTCAAAAGCAAAATTTTTATTAAAGTTTAGAATGTCCTTTTAACTCTGTTAAAATTTCAGGGAGGTGTTTTTTCGTGTTATCGAGCAATAAATTTTCAATGCTGGTAATAAAGTAAAATTTTTGATTTTTTGCCAAAATTTTGAAAAAAATCAAATATTTGGCTATCTAACTAACTTTGAAAATTTATTACTCAACAATACGAAAAAACAGCTCTCTGAAATTTTAACAGCGTTAAAAGGACATTTTAAACTTTAATAAAAAATTTTGTTTTTGGAAATCCATGGTTTTCTTCCCAGGAAAAAAGGATGTTCAAATATGGTTTTCAAAATGTTTTGTTGAAATTAAAAAAAAAAAAATATATAAATTTTAAATCTTTATAATTTTATAAACAATATTGTTTTCATAAGTTTTTTCGTACGTCTTACGGTTTCCGAGTACAAAAATGTTAAAAAAACTGTCTAAAAGTCAATATTGTCAAAAAAGCGCTTTTTTAAACGCCCATATCTTCCAAAGTATTGGTCCAAAAAAATAAAGAAATGTGATTTTTAATCATTTACGAAGCTCTATCAAATAACCAAAAATAAACAAAATCGGTTATCCGTCAGTTAAATTTCTTATGGATTTGCTTATATACTTTATGGGGTATCAGACCGATATTTCGATGAATTACAAACGGAATGACAAACTTATATATAACCTCTATCAATAGAGTGGAGGTTATAAAATATAAATATTTTTTTTTAACACAGTCTAAACGCCTTAAAATTTATGTTTTGTGTGGTGCATTCATTTCATATAAAGTTGAGTGTGGTACCAGCACTCGGCTGCCGCTTGTGGCAACCAACCAAATAGTTAACCATTAAACTAGCTTTTCTTAAGTTTTTAACGTTTTTTTGTTGTTGTTTTCGTTTTGGTTTATAAAAATTTTGTTGGTAAGCGTTTTTTTAACAACTTTTTTTTTCTTGGTAACATACATTTTATGTTTAGTATGCCTGTTAAGACGTTAATGTGACATGCAATTGCAAAATGATGGTTGGTGGTGTGTATAAGTTGTATTTGTTAAATTAAAAAAAAAAACGAAAAATAGTTGACTTAAGAAGTACGGGTGTGACATTGGCAAATATTAGCAGATTGAAAAAAAAAACGTAAGTTTTTAATACATGTAGTATGTAGGATTTTTGCGTTTAAATTAAAAAGCACAAAAAAAAACGAAATCAAGTTTATAATTTTTCACAATCTGAAATACAACACTCAAAGACAAATGTCAATTTTAATCAGAGATTAAAAAAAAAAAACATAACATTAAAGTTCTCATGATTATGCACGTTATGATATGAATATAATTGAAACTAGGGCTTGTTTTTAAATTAACTTTAAAAAGGGGAAGGTTAGCCATTGGCAATTACTTAGTTAAAATAAAGGTTGCAGTAAAAAGCTTTGATAAAAATCATTGTCGTGTTGTTAATAATGTTAAATGGAAATTTTGTGAATTAAACCTTTAAAAAAGAGTAGCATTTTAATTAATTAATTTAAAAAAAAAAGCTTTTATTTAATAAAGCTCTAAACTTTAATTCATAAAAGCTTTAAAATTCCTTGATTAAAGCTTAAAACTGTTTATTTTTTTAAAGCTTTAAGTTCATAAATCTTAATAAAGCTTTGTTAAAGCTTTTACAAAGTTTTAGAAACCCAAATGTCTTTAATGGCTTAAATGCCCAAGATTACAAAGCATAAAAAGACTAAAACCTAAACATCATTAAATTCGTTTAATAAATGCAACTAAAGTTGTGTTTATATTATACCACTGAGTATTAAGACTTGTCAAAAAATCATGTGTAATCTGATTTTGTTGAAAGTCCAATAAGACTTTTGATTTTATGAAATATTTCAAAAAATGGCTGTGTGTTATTAAATTTACATACAAACAGCCTTTTTTTAAAAATGTCTGTTTGATTTTGTTTATGATTTTTTTGGCAGTATTAAGACTTTGGTAATATTTTACTTTCTTAAAATCCAAAGACTCGGTGGGGTGATATAAACACACCTTAAGAATTAAAAAATACACAACAATTTAATAACCCTAGTCCCAGTACGAACTTGTTGGTTTTATAACTTTTTCTCTTTGGATACATAAGTGTTTGATACAAAATATTCCAACTGAAGTAGTTAAAGAAATTTTTGAATTTCTTTAGAAATCTTCAGCAAAAAGGCAAGAAAAATCTAAGTAACGACAAAAATTTCAGTAAGAATTAAGCTTTCTTATTTTACAAAGCTTTGAATTTTTTTATAAATGTGTGATAAATGAAAAGCTTTGATATTTTTAAAAATGTGTGTAATATTATTTTGTATTAAAGCTTTTGAAACAAAACAGCTTTTTGAGATTTTGTAATAAATGTAATGACCAGGGACAGGACCTTCATGCACTAAAAAACTTTGTTTTAGGCGCCTAAAATATGCACTATGGGCCCTTGTAGGCTAGTTGGTAGCGTGCTAGCCTATGAAACAGGGGGTCGTGGGTTCGATTCCCACCAAAACCCTTGGTCGATTTCGCTACAACGAGACGACGGTCATTGTTACCAGTTCTCGGTTAGGTTAAAATTATTTAAAATGAGTTGTAAATAAAAATTGGAAAAATAAATAAAAACTGATCATTGGATCAAATTACTTATTATTATTAAATTTATTATATGCACTAAAAACTCTTGAAATATGCACTAAAAATCTTAAAATATGCACTAAAAATCATAATTATCCACTTGTTTTTTAACTTTTATTAAAAAAAACATAACGTTAGAGTTCAGTATGTCATTGTAAGCTCAGATATAGATATATACAGGTGTATAAAATTTTATTAAAAAATAAAAATGATCTAAAAAAATTTAACAATTGCTTTAATACAAAAAAATAAAAAAAAAATCATAAAAAAAAGTTTTAAAATGGCTAAACATACTATAAAATTGCTAAAAAAAACTAAAATTTATACAAAATATGACCTAAAAATATGCATTTATAGCGAAATTATAGCAAAATATGCAAAAATATGCATTTTAAGCATAATATGCAAAAATATGCACTAACGAATCGATGCCATTTTAAGGCAAATTGGCTGCTGATTGACATATTTGAACAAAGTTGGATTCCGAATGAATGTAAATGCAGTTTTCCCGTGTAAAAATGGATTATATCTTATTTGATATGTTTATATCCATTTATATATCATCGTATCTGATTGTATATAATTATATCTAAAATGGCCAAAAATCGAGATCAAATTATGTCTCGGATTTGGTGAACATTGGAAGGAATTTGAGAAAAATTAAATCTACCCGAGTAAAAAAGATCTGATATAATCATATATGCTATTATATAGTTATTTATATTTATATATGGTTATGCATGAACTTTGATATGGACATACAAGTTTATATATAGCATTGTATTTTTCCTTGTTTTTTAATATGATAGCATACATATTCATATCTATTTATATACTGATCTATATGAAATTTGATATGACATATAAGGTCGGGAATTTTGTTGATATGGCAGATAAAAAGATATATGATTTTATTTATAATTATATCCCGAAAAAAATTTTCAAAATTTTCTAAGTCCCGGACAATTAGAAAAAAATTGAAGTTCTAAAAAATTTTATGAAAATTTTCCAAAGTCCCGGACACAAAATTTTTTTGGCAATTTTTTTGGAATAAAAAAATCATTGAAAATGTTTTTATGAGAAATTTAATTTTTTTGAAAAGTTTTTGAGTTCCGAAAATTTAAATTTTCTAAGACACAAACATTTTTTGGAATTTTTAAACCCCTTAAAAATGATTTTTAAAAAAAAAATTTACAAATTTTTAATAATTTGCTAAGTCCCGAAAAAATTCCGAAGAATGCAATAAAAACTCTTCTAATTGATAATGTATCCAATCTGATAAAATAATTTCTAATTTCACGTTTAAAATTCCAAAAAATTTTACCAGATTTCATCTAATTATATAAAAATTTATCTAATTTTAACAGATAAGATATGATTTAATACAATTAGATAGACCCATTTTTGGGATAAAAAAATAATAGAATTTGATATAATCGTATAATATTCGATCCGCCAATTTTCGGATCAAAATTAATATGGATTTACATAAAAGCATATCTGTTCATATAAAATTAAATATTGCGTCATATAACTTTTTTTTACTCGGGTAATTAAATACTATTATATACAATCAGATGCAATCATATATAATCAGATTAAGGCAGATCAGATAAAATCAAAACAATTTTTACACGGGTTTACAGTTTTTCATTTTGTGATCCTGTTTCCTTTTAAAAGGACTTCAAAGTTTTAGAGGATTAAATTTGATAAAATATTTTTTAAATATTTGTACTTGTCCTAGGCTGACACTCGTGATGGCAAATGAAAGAGGAGGATCTCCGATAGTGTTTGTAAATGTAAACATTTCCTTATTTTGCCATATCAGAATAAAGGGATGTGAATAAAGTCGTCTAAAAACTTTTTTAAAGTATTTTGTTGAAAAATTTGAATGATATTGAAGGATAAATTTTTAAAAGGACGTAACTTACTTCATTTTTCCTGATATGTAATTCTTATAAAATAGGAAAATTAGGGGAGATCCTTCTCTTTCATTTTCTATCACTAGTGGAATTCTAGGACAAGTAAAAATATAAAAAAAAATTTATAAAATTTAATCCTCTAAAAATTTCCTCTTACAATGAAACAGGATCACGAAAAGAAAAACTGTCAATGCAGTTTTACTATATTTAGTCTGTAGTTTAAAACGTATATTATCCAGTTCATGTTTAACGACTTTTTTTAATTTTTGTCAGACGGTGTTATTAACTTGACTATCGCCCATGAATATGTTTTTCTTTCTCGTCGTTTTTAAGCTGTTTCCAGAAATATTTTATGTAATATGAAGACCTGCAGTAATCCAACTAAATTGCTCTCTCAGAAAAATTTTGTGGGTGTTGTTAGTTTCATGTATTTGAAGACGGCCCCCGCTTGGGCGCCATTTTAACAACGGGTATACCAAACGTAAACCATTCTACCACAACCTGATTTTGGCTTAGACAACAGCAATATGGTTGTATATAACCAGGGGAACAAGTTATTAAAATTTAATATTTAAATGGCGCCCATGAAGGGGCCAGTCTAAAACTGATTCGCAATCAATACCACCAACAAATTTGGAGCAGATATATCAAACGAAAAACATATTATTAAAAATTACTAAGGTTAGGTTAAAGGTGGCGGAGTCGAAGACTCCTCACATAAACTCGACGGTCCATTGCAGAACCACAACAATTCCTTAACGCAAATATTTAGAAAATTAGTTAGAAATCGGCAATATTATAGCTGGAAACGGTTCTCATTTTGATTAAAGTAAAGATTTTATATTTATATGATACCATTAAAAGCTTTTCTTATTTCCTTCGTTAAAAGCTTTAAAAAACCAAAAAGCTGAGTATAAGTAGTTGTTTCTATAACAAAACCAATGATCTTACAAAAAAAAAACTTACTATAAAAGCTCAATTAAACGATTGTCACGATTTTCTAACTTTAAAGCTTTATTATCATATGTCTTTCTTTCCCGTCGTTTTTATGCTGTTTTCAGGAAAAGTTTATATCTTGTGAAGCATAACCAACATATGTCATTTCTATACAAATTTTAGTAATTTATCTAAAATTTCATTAATACTTGAACTTTAACTGAAACCTTTAAAAATTAATTTAAATTGATTTCTAAATTTATTCCTTAATTTATATAAATTTAAAAAAAGTAGTTTTCTTTTAAATGCCACTGTTTTGTAGTTAACCCCTTTGTGTGTTTGATTCTGTTTTACTTTTTTTCTCCCATTTTGATATATTTATTGATAGTGGGCGTATATATCCTAATTGAATTAGTATAGTATTTTTTTTTTTCAAAGTTTTGCCACATGCATATATGGTGGCTGCCTGACTGACTGACTGGCACATGTTACTAGATAAACTTATTGTGTTGTTAGTATTAAATTTTGTTCCCCACAACAAGCCCTTCATACGGCCATACCAAACAAATAAGTTTATTGCAAGTTTTTTTTTCAGCGAACTTTTCTTTAGGAAATTGTTATGAAATAAAAAAACAAGTTTTCTACTTGATGTAGGTGGGTGGATTTAGAATTTTTAATTTTTTCTATGAGTGTAATATGGCATATTACAAAAAAAAAGATTTTGAGTGTAAAAATTCTGTAAACTTTATATTTGACCAAATTTTTTGGTATTTTATTTCGTTTTCTTAACAATAAACACCTTTTTTACAATGTGGTTTTTACTTAAACAAAAAATTCTATTTACATTTGCATGCCTAAGTAACAAAATGCCTAAGGCGTTAAATACTACACAAAAAATGAAAAACTCAAACTATTAACGTATGCATACGAAAAAAAACCCGCACATTTTGAAAAATAATGCTGAAATACTAACAAAAAAAACTGGCAGCTGTCAATCCGTATATAGAAAATACAAAAAAAAAAAAAAACTTAAAAAATTTACGTTCTTAATTTTTTGGTTTGACTGACTTTTTTAAAGGAAAACACTGAGAATAATGGGAAAGAATATTACAGAAATAATGAACAAATAAAGACTAAAACCGTCAGAGCTTAACATATAAGAGAGCTTTCATTGAGTGTGAAATTCGGTTGCTTTCCGATCTCTCTCCAATTATAAAATATTAAAAAATTGTCCTCTTGTTAACACTTTGGTGGGAAAATTCCTTAATTTTGTTTAAAAAATTCTTTCAGAATTTTAAGGATATTGATCTAAAGCTTTTAAAAAAGCTCTTTTTAAAACTTTTTAAATTAAATAATTTTTTTCTGCCAGTGTATGTATTAAAAAAACAGCTGTTGCTTTTTGATCTCTTCTTCAATTACACCGTCCGACAGCCAATATTTAACATGAACCGGATGATTTACGTCTGAAAGTAGAGATCAAATAGAATAAAACTACATTTACAGTTTTTCATTTCGTAATCTTGTTTTCTTTTAAAAGGACTTCAAAGTTTTAAAGAACACATTTTGTAAAATATTTTTAAAATATTTGTACTTGTCCTAGGATGACACTGGCGATGGCAAATGAAAGAGGAGGATCTCCCCTAATTTTTCCATTTTTATTTTGCCATATCAAGATAAAAGGATGTGAATAAAGTTTTTTAAAAACTTTATCAAAATATTTTGTTAACAATTTTGAATGATTTTGAAGGATCAATTTATGAAAGGACGTAACTCACCTCCTTTTTCCTGATATGTAAAAATAATAATATTAGAAAATTAGGGGAGATCCTCCTTTTTCATTTTCTTTCACTAGTGGCATCCTAGGACAAGTACAAATATTAATAAAAAATATTTTATAAAATTTAATCCTTTAAAACTTTGAAGTCCTTTTAAAAAGAAACAGGATCACGAAAAGAAAGATTGTAAATGCAGTTTTACTACATTTAATCTCTAGTTTAAAACGTATATTATCTAGTTCGACTTTTTTTCATTTTTGTCGGATGGTGTTATAGTAAGTCTTCGAGAGTTTAGAAACGGTATCGAATGTCGATATGGAAAATAATATGAGGATATGGACTCACGCGTTCTATCAGCCAAAATTCAGTGATTTTAGTTTTGTTTTAAAAATTTTACTCAAGCTTTTAAATATTAAAAGCATTTTGATATAAAGCTTTTGACAAAAGCTCTTATTTTAAAACTCTTTTAAATTTGAGCGAATGAATTCTGTTACTTTTTCATTACTTCTCCAATTATAAAATGTTAAAAATAGTCTTCAAAATTCCATAGTTTTATTTCAAAAATTCTACTAACAATAAGTCGTAAAGCTTTTGACAAAAGCTCTTTTTTAACACTTTTTTAAATTCAACTGCGTTCTATTCTTCCAGTGCATGTATTTACAAAGCAATATTTTATAAGGTAACAAGACTAGACAACTTTGTGGCCAAAAAAAAAAAAGAAGGAGTTATTATGTGTGTTTGAATTTCATGGCAAAAACTAAAGCCACTAAAACAAAAATAAAAACAAAACTTGACATGCAAACAAAGTGCAACAAATTTTGTTGTTTTTCTGCTGTATTCTGTGGCACGCCCCCACAGTTTTTAATAAAACTTTATTAGACAAGACACATCTAAAAAAACAAAAATAGTTAAGAAATCAATAAACGTGCTTTGAAAAGACAATAAAATCAACAAACAAATAAAAAAAAACTTAGTAAAAATGTAAATAAGCCATAAAGTAAGAAAACAAACAAATTTTAACACTATTCTACAAACAGACACATAAATGGGAAAACTCCTAATCAATTTATAAATATTTGATTTAGCCCTTTAAGGCAAGACATTTTTTTTATTTAAAATTGATTTTTCCAAAAAAAAGGAATCGTAAAGCCTTAACCCATTTGAAGGCATGGAATTTTAAAAAATGGCGCTGAAAACCCTACCGGTAGATGGTGTATTAGTTCCACAGTAATGCCTAGATTGTTCACCTAAAAAAAAATATTCGGTGTTGTTAGTTGCATGTATTTGAAGACGAGCCCCCGCTTGGGCGCCATTTTAACAAAGGGTTTATCAAACATAAACCAACCAGATTTCGGTTGATACAACAGCAATATGGTTGAATTCTAACCAGCCGATTAAGGTATAAATATTTAAGACTTAAATGGCGCCCATGCAGGGGCCAGCCTATAACTACACACAATTAACATCAGCAACCAAAATTGGAACAGGTATATAAACGAAAACCCTGTTATTAAAAATTCCTAAGCAATAACGAAGTCCTGAATTTTTTAAAAGACGGGCCCTGCTTAGACGCCTATTTATCAACCAAAAATATTCCAATAACTTTAAGATTGTCGCAAACGGTCATTCAAATGTTACAAACATATTGCGGTTGTCAAGACCTGAATTCGGTTTAGACCTCCCGAACCTTAACCTTAGGTGTATATATTTGCAGAGTTCACACAAAAATAATTGTTTCTGGTGGTGATTGCGTGTATTTGGAGATCGAGCCTTGCTTGGGCGCCATTTCAGTAAAGTCAAATACTTTGATTGAGAATATTAACTTGGCCCCCAAGCTGGGGCTAGTCTCCACATACACGCCAATAAGACCACTAATTTGTCGCGGGTAAATTATATGAAAACCTTCCATCACATGAATTTTTAAGGTTCTAAAAATAGCGCCCAAGCAGTTTTGAAAAACAGCAGTGTCGATAGATTATAAATTAAAGAAAGAAGAATGAATATTTAAGGTTCATATTTCAACTTGATTTTAACTACTAAAATTCGATATAATATTTAAAATGTTTGTGCCAGCAATATTTTATTGAGCTAAGTTTTAGCTTATGGACCTAACAAACCTGCTGGGAGATGAGCCTAAGGGCCCCACAGTAATGTACCTAGTGCGCATAGTACAACAAACTGCTTAGTGGCGTTGATTGCGTTTATTCGGAAATGTGCCCCAGCTTGGGAGCCATTTTAACAACAGCAAATAATATCATATTGTCAAAGTTTTAAGATGTTGTGGCAATTCCCAGCAAACATAAATCGATATTTTGGCAGCAAAGTTTTTTTATAGCATACCTGAGCGCATCCAAAGAGCACTCTCGAGGGTACTTTTTTTAGTAAGACTTTTTTTTATAAGACTTATAATATTATTGGGAAAGAATGTTACAAATGAATGCACATGATTTAAATACATATTAATAGCACTTTATCAGTGCTTCCAATTAGTGATATAAACTGTGACGTCGCCCTCTGACTGGTGATTCCTTTTCAAAAGCTTCTTCCAGTTCAGAAAAATGTCTACTGAGTTGTCACAAACACATTGTAGTTAACATATTATAAGCAGCACCAAACTCCTGGGAGTTACGCCAAATGGGTGATATTTTTAGAGTTAAGTTTTAATCGATGAACCTCACAAACCTTCTAGGAGTTTAACCATACAGTCTTTAAGTAATATCTAGATGCATATTTTTGCAGAGTGCAGAATTATTAAAAAAGTTCTGGTGGTGATTGCATGTATTTGTAGACTGAGCCCTGCTTGGGCACCATTTCAACAACGTCAAATATTTTAATGCTTCGAAGATTGTAGTTGTCTCTAATGTGTTGAGAATATCCAAATGGCTCCCAAGCTGGGGCTGGTCTCAAAATACATGCAATAAACAACACCATTAAATTTTCAGCAGGTAAATCACATGTATAATTATTTAATTGTTAAGATTCTGAAAATGTTAAGATTCACCAAAAAATTTGTAGCAAGAATATCACACGAAAACCATCCATCACACCCTGAATATGTAAAAGACAACAGAAATAAGATTGGATTATAACCGGAAGAATTCGGTAAAAAAAATTGTAGGTTTTTAAAGGCGCTTCTCTGAAAATACGCAATCGGTACCATCAACAATTGTTTAACCGGTTATCGCACGTTAGTTATCTCATTAAAAATATCTTAGCGAGACCGAAGTTCTGGTGCAAGATCGGGATAAGAATGGATTGGGTGTCATTTGAACAACGTCATATAATTTACAATTTTATTAATTTTATAATTTTCGCATCAAGCAATGTGCTTCGATAATAACACCAATAATATGGAATGATTATTTGAATTTATTAAAATGGCTCCCAGGCTGGGGTTCGTGTCAAATACAGGAAATTAACACCCCACCAATTTTTTATCGGGTAAATCACATGTTATACTTTCATCACATGAATATTTAAGGTCCGTTAAATGGATCCAAAGCTGAATATGAATGAACTTTTTTGAAATTTTACATCAACACCACTAACATATTTGGAGCAAGAACATCACACGTAAACCTTGCATCATATCCTGAATTTGGTAAAGACAACAGCCATATGATTGGATTATACCCATAATTATTGGGATTATGACCTACTAGTATAGTAGACATAATCCCTGTAATGGGGATTATGTCCACTTTTTACGTGGTCATTGTTCCCATAAAACTGGGAACTATGTCCATTTTTTATTGGGATTATGTCCAAATTTTTTTCGGTCATAGTCCCCACTACCGTTGTGGGGATTATGGCCGAATTCGTTTTGGTCATAATTCCCATAACGGAAATGGGGGTTATGTCCGTGGGGATTATGTCATGTCACCATGAAAATATCTGCAAATTTAAAAAAAAATACTGCAAAATCAGGGGGAAAAGTAAAAAGAGTACGCAAAATGATCCAAAATCAGGGGAAAAAGTAGGGAAATTTGTTAAGAGAGAATTTTAATAACGGAAATTGTGGTAATCTTCTCAATATAGATAGGTAATCCTCTCAATAATAGTGGTTAAATTTACTCATTTTCTAATTCTCTTTGATCTTTTTACAAAATTTTTATATTTCTGCAATACATTAAGTTTACCAATTTTCATAAACTTGCAGACTGATTTTGGGTCCTTTCAAACTCTCTTACTTTCCTTACTCTATGGCTGTTATCAATGTGTTTGACTATAACCTAAATAATACAGTTAGCTTATTTAAGATTATTAAAGTGGCTCCCAAGCTGGGGCCCGTGTCAAATACATGCAAAAACACCACCGAAAAATTGGGAGCGGATAAATCACGAATTTGAGAAAGACAACAGCAATATGATTGGATTATAACCGGAAGCATTCTATAGGGATATTTGAGGTTTATGAAAGGCGCCCAAGCAGGGGCCCTTCTCTAAAACACGCAATAAGTACCACCAATAAATTTGCAACCGGTATTTCTCACTTTAGAAATCTTATCAAACATTTCTTTGACGAAACCAATGTTGTGGAGGAAGATTGAGGTAAGAATAGATTAGGCACCATTACATTGGGCTCATCTGGGGCACATCTCCAAATAGATTCAGTTAATTCCACCAACAAATTTTAAGCGGTTAAATCACATGTAAACCTTCCATCGCACGAATATTTCTAGGTTCTAAAAATGGCGCCCAAGTTGGGGCTCGTCTCCAAAGTCACGCAATTAATACCGCTTAAAGTTTTGGATGGGTTAAATTTAACACAAAATAATCCTTTAACACATTTGTAGGTTAATTACTACCCCTTTTTATAAAATAATGACACTTAAAAGAAATATGTAAAAAATACAACTAAAATAGTGTTAATTAAACAAGTGACTGAACTAAATTGAACTCTTAACCCTTTTGTTGCTATACATATCATATGAAAACAGAAAACAGAAAAACAACAACATAAAAAATTAATTTATGTGTTTTTTTAGGATATTAAGGGTGTAACTGTTAGTTAATATCATAAATGTCTTATCTTTCTCAAATAAAAAAAAAGACTTAACTGAATTCTTAAACATTATCATGGTCATCCTCATCATATCAACGTCATCTTTCTTTAATATTACCAAAAAAAAATAAGGTTAATGTTTCTTAAAGTCTGTCTAGTATAAGATACACCAAAAAAAATGCAAGTGGTCAGTATGTTGTCTCTTATTTCTACAAACACCAAATAAAAAGGGGTCAGTTTGGTAGTTTTTTTTTTTTTCTTGTGTATACAATCGATTTTTAGTGTAGTTTCAGTTTACTTAGGCCAGTAATTAAAACCGCCTTCTTGTTTTAAAAGTTAAAACAAAAAAAAAAATACAAAACAACAACGGAAAAACAACATAAAACCGGAAGTTGTTTATTGATTGTTTTGTTTATATGTAGACATTTGAAACAAACCTTCCACTCATACATTTTCAAACATTTTAGATTTGAAAAGATATAGGACTAAAAATAATTTAAGAACTTTAAGTTAAGGGCATGCTAATGTTGTTTTATGTTAATATATGTATTAACTAAACTACAACTATTAGTATTTTTTATATTTTATTTTGTTTATATACTTAATGTTAGTATATATATATTAGTCCTTGGCAAAGTTTTGTGGCCTTTATTGTTAAAAGTTTAGTTTATTATTTACCCAAAAACTAGGGGAGTGCGTAAAACTTAAGTATTTACCCAACGATTTTAGTTTATTCAAATAGTTGTGATTTAAAGTTATTGATAAAAAAAGAAACGAAAGTTTATTACTTGAATATACAAAAAACAGTAATGAAACAATTTTTGTTACTGTTTTTAAAACAAAAAGTACTTTAATAATGTGTATTCAATTGTTTACATAATGTAAATAATGCAATAGACAAGCTAAAAATTTATTAAAAACACAAACTTTGCCATATACTTTATTGTTTACTTGATGTAAACATGTTTGGGTATTCTTTTCCCAAAAAATATGTCATACGAATATTCAACACAAATTTTTACTCAAAAATCAAAATCTTTAATTCCAAAAAAAAATGTATTGGTTACATAAGGTAAACAATATTAGAATACTTTTTAATTATATTTTTTAGTTTTTTATTTTTGTTTACGATGTACAAAGCAGTTTAAACAAAGATTTTGAATTGTTTACACAATGTAAATAATTCGAGATTTTGAATTGTTTACACAATGTAAATAATACGAAAAACAACTGAAAAGTATTACTAATAACCAATTTAAGTCATAAGCGTGTATTGTTTACATGCTGTAAAAATATTTGATCATTATTTTCCGAAAAATATATCATGCAAATATTCAAAACGATTTTTACTGCAAAATTTGAATTTTATTGTTTGTTATACGTGTAAAAATAAAACATTTTATAAGTTAAGTTTATTATTTACCCAAGAACTGGGGGAGTGCGTACAAATTAAGTATTTACCAAATGATTTTTTTTATTTATTCAAATACTTAGTTGTGATTTAAAGTTATTGATAAAAAATCAACGAAAGTTTACTTGAAAGTACAAAAAACAGTATTGAAACAATTGTTGTTACTGTTTTTAAAATAAAAAGTAGTTTAATAATAGATATTCAATTGTTTACATCATGTAAATAATTCAATAAACAAGTAAAAAAATATAATACACAAATCAAGCCATATACTTAATTGTTTACATAATGTTTACATAATGTATGTCATATAAATATTCAAATAAATATTTTTACTGAAAATCGGAATCTTCACTTTGAATGAAATGTAGTGGTTACATAAGGTAAACAATATTAGGATACTTTTTAACTAAATTTTTTTAATTTTTTGTCTACGATGTACAAAGCAGTTAAAACAAAGATTTTGAATTGTTTACATAATGTAAATAATACGAAAACCAACTCAAAAGTATTACTAATAAGCAAACTAAGCCATAAACTTGAATTGTTAACATGCTGTAAAAAATGTTGGTCATTGTTTTCCCAAAAATATAAATACAAATAATAAAAACGATTTTTTTCTATGAAAATCTAAGTCTTAAATTCTATAAATACTTATAAGTTACATCAGGTAAACAATTTTGGAATACTTTAAACGTTTATAATATGATGAATCAATTTCTGTTAACTTTTACAATAAAAAATTGGTTTAATAAAAAATTGTCAATTGTTTGCATAGTGTAAATAATGAGTAAAAATTAAATCTAAGTCTTAAATTCTAAAAATACTTATAAGTTACACCAGGTAAACAATTTTGGAATACTTTAAACGTTTATAATATGATGAATCAATTTTTGTTAACTTTTACAATAAAAAATTGGTTTAATAAAAAATTGTCAATTGTTTACATAGTGTAAATAATGAAAAAAAATAAGGCATAAACTTTAATCGCCTTAATGCTGTACAACTTTCTGGTTATTGTTTTACCAAAAATATGTTGTAAAAATATTGAACACATTTTTTAGCAGAAACGTTTTAGAGTTTTTCTGGAAACGTTTAAAAAGAAGTTTGTTGATTACGTCAGGTAAACAATTTAAAGATACTGTTTATAGTTAAATAAAACTATTTCTGCAATTGTATACAATGTAAAATGAAGTTTGAAGAAATATTTTTAATTGTTTACAAAATGTAAATAATACATATAACAAGTCAAACATTGCATTAGCACACGATTTGATTCACAGACATGGTGTAAAACATTTTTAGTAATTTTTTCCCCAAAAATATGTCAAACAAATATTGAAAACTATTTTTTACCGAAAATCTATGTTTAAAATTGTAAAGAAATGTATAATTTGAATTAGGTAAACAATATCAGGATACTTTTTACGATTATATTTTAATGAAACAATTTTTGTTTCCTTTAACAGTATAAAAATTCGTTTAAATAGTATTCGAGTTGTTTACATTGTGTACATAATATATAAAACCATATAAACAGGCAAATCAAGGTATGAACTTAAATTGCCTTTAATGCTGTAAAATGTTCTGGTCATTCTTTTACCAAAAATGTCAAATATTTATATTGAAAACGATTTTTTTACTGAAATTCAATGGATACGCTTTGGTTACACAAGGTAAACAATTGGTGGTACTTTGTACGTTTGTAGTTACATAAAAATATTTTTGACAGTTTCAACAATTTAAAAAGTAGTTTACTCAAAATTTTTTAAGTTTTTACATAATGTAAACAATGTGTAAAAAATGTCAAAATTTTTTTTAAATATCAATTTAACTATAAACTGCAATTGTTAACATGGTGTAAAATTTTTTTGAAAATTATTTTACAAAAAAGAAAAAAAGATTTTTAATTGTTTACAAAATGTAAATCATACCTTTAATAAAACCAAAGACATGCCGTAAAACATTTTTAGTCATTATTTTCCCAAAAATAATACAAACAAATGTTCAAAACTATTTTCAAACGGAAAATCTGAGTTTTAAATTTTAAACAAATGAAGGGCTTACTGCAAAAACTTGATAAGCAACATTTTATTTTTTGATATTCTTCGCGTTCTACTGGTGTTCCACAGAGAGATTTTTGGCAGAAGTCTAGCTTAAACCCTTCGTACAGGTATCTTAAGAATGAAAGTTTACTAAAGTTATATTTTGTACATTATTTCAAAAGTTTTAAGGCAAAAATCACCATAAAATGAAATGTTGCTTATCGAGTTTTTACAATAAGCCCTTCAAATGTATAATTTATATTAGGTAAATAGTTCTGGAATACTTTGAAAGTTTAATGAAACAATTGTTGTTATTTTTTACAACGCAAAATTTTTTTTAGTAAAACATTTTTAATTGTTTACATAATGTAAATAATACGTAAAAATATAATAACTTCGCAAATAAGGGTATAAACTTGCATGCTTAAATGCTGTACGACTTTCTGGTCATTCTTTTACCAAAACTGAGACTTAAATTTAAAATTACATCAGGTAAACAATATTACCCAGGAAAATTTTTTGGTACCGGTTCCCATTGCAAAATATTCTAGAATACATTCTGAGGTAATCGCAACAAAATTTTCAATGTAAAATAATTTTTCAAAACAACTACTTGCTCTAACAAGCGATTGCATTAGTGATTGTAGGAATGCGTTCTTAAATCGATTGCTGGGTATGGTACTTTTAATGAAATATATTGTTTACATTGGGTATTCACTATTAGGTTACTTTTTACGTTTGAGAAACAATTTCAGGGTTTGAAAAAAAAACTCTAACGTACGGTACGTTAATGTTCTGTACGGAACTATGGAGCGACCGTACGTTATCGAAACGTACCGTTCCAAGAACACATTCACTAAAAAGTTTTTTAGTGGTTGTGAAGGTGTTCGCAAACAGAATTCCGAACGTTATGCCTGCGAGTTGAAGAACAGAAACTTTACGATAACGTACCGAACTAGGTTAGAAACAAAATAAAGTTCTTTTAGTGTTCTGTTTGCGAACTTTTGAGACATTTTTTAAATTTAAAATGGCGATATCTTGAAAACTAAGCAAGATAGAGATATCGGAAGTATTTAGCGAGATATGTGCATTTTTAAATTTCCCGGAATGCTAACTTTTTTAGATTCAAAATAAGGACCCAATGGGGTCCACCCATGTGTAGAGGCCTAGCGACACTATGGAAATCCCAAGAACCAAAAATGTGCTCCGTTTTGCTCTATCTTGCTTAGTTTTCGAGATATCGCCATTTTAAATTTAAAAAAAAAAAGTCTCAAAAGTTCGCAAACAGAACACTAAAAGAACTTTATTTTGTTTCTAACCTAGTTCGGTACGTTATCGTAAAGTTTCTGTTCTTCAACTCGCAGGCATAACGTTCGGAATTATGTTTGCGAACACCTTCACAACCACTAAAAAACTTTTTAGTGAATGTGTTCTTGGAACGGAACGTTAAATAACGTACTATTTTTTTTCGAACACTGACAATTTTTAATACTGTATAAAAGTTAAAAAGCTATTTCAACAAAGATTTTCAATTGTTTACATAATGTAAATAATAGGTAAAGGAAGTCAAAACTATATAAATACCCAAATTAAGGCATTCATTGAATTGTTTACATGATGTAAACAATTAAATATGTCATACAAATATTCAAAAATATCTTTATTCCCGATTTTAAGTTTTACGTAACTGTTTACAACTTTAACAAAAATCTTTGTAAATAACACAATTCATTAACTCCGCGCAAAAATGTTTCATAAATCATCAACTTATTAATCTTAAAACAAATATTTAAAAAATGTTTTTGAGATACAAAAAATGCATCATACGTTAAATTTCTTAGAAAACAAATCCCTGTTGTTTTTATTAACACACATTTAAAAATCAAATATAAAGTTATTAAAACTTAATAATCCATATTCATATATCAATATGATGAAATAACTTAAAAAAATAGTTGTCATAATCCATTCCCTTTTCTAGATATCATATAAGTAATTGTTATTACCAAGCTATCACAATTGATCTCAGAGACTAACGCTCTACGTCAATGACCACTACTCTAAAACAACACATAACTTTTGATCTTTATGAATAAATGTTAAATATTTCAATTAATAAAATTTTCTATAGAATATGGATTTTTTTTTTAATTGCCAATAACTGAATTAAGTCACTTACTTAACTTATTAATTATGGATTATGATTTTTTTATTTTTTTTTTTTTTTAATACGTAATGAAAAGTTAAAATATGTTTTTACTAACCTGGGTTTGAGTTAAGCCCAGACTCGCTGCTAATTCAGCACGTTCTGGTAAGGCTAAATATTGTGTACGCTGGAAACGACGATTTAATTGCTGCAATTGCAGTGAACTATAAATGGTACGTGGTTTACGCATTTTCTTGCCTTTACCATTAACACGTAATCCAGAATCTTCGCATTTATCCGATATGGAAAAATCTGAAAAGTCAAAGAAGAAAAGGAAAAAAATACATATAAAAGAAAACAAAACAAATTTAAGTTTAAGAATGCAAAAAATATTTATAAAGTTTATTTTTTAATTAATCATAAATTTTTTTTGTTATTTTACACATTTTTCTATGATAAAATTAAAATCTAAAGTTCAAAGCTCTTTTTAAAAATAATTACTACTATTAAATATTAGACATTATTATCTAAACGTTTTTCCTGTCTTTTATTTATTAATAAATTTATCAAAATACAAAAAAAAAAAAAAACATTTTTAAATATATACCGGCTTTCCTATTTTTGATTTACCCTTAAAAATTTAATACTAAAAATTTTTCAAAGCTATAATTAATAAAAACACAGTTTTGTTTTAGTTTTTTTTTTTTCTTTCCACCGGCTTGACATTCAGTTTTATTTGTTGCATTTTTACACACACATATAAATATTTAATTTATAAATACTCGAAAGCATCCACCTCAAAAAAAAAAAAATGTGCTACTACTATGTAGGTATACAAACAATGACAAAAAAGCAGGTACCACTGGATTAAATTTTTAAAATTAACAAAAAGAGTGAGAGTGTTAAATTCGGCTGTGCCGAATCTTTTATACCCTCCAAAATGTAAAAAAAGTGTCAGGGGCGTTTTTTTTTGGGGGGGAGGGGGTTGATGGGGATCTTTGGGGGACTTTAAGAGCACCTTCTCATCGCGATAAATATGTCAAATGTTTCATTTATTAAACAAAAATACAAAAAAAAAATGAAAAAAACGTGTATTTTTTCAGATGTTGGTTCAGTTCTTCAAGGGGGAACTTTTTTCCCCCTGGCCCGATTTTGCCCATTCACGAACTTAATCTGCCTATGAACATGAGACATATTTTTGCTAAACTTCAGGGTTCTAGCTGTTTTATTTTGGACTGCATTGTGTTATCTACAGACAGACGGACGGACGGACGGACCTCCAACGAATGTTTTAGAATCAATCATAAATCAATAATATACTTTATGGGGTCCCCGACCGATATTTCGATGCGTTACAAACGGAATGACAAAGTGATACCCCCATACTGTGGTTGGAGGGTATAAAAACTAATGAAATAATTATTTGCGGAATGTAAAGAATTGAATAAAGTAAAAACATAATTTTTTACCAAAAGATTTGTGGCTGAAATTCTTAAGAACTGTATTGTTTACATTATGTAGACAATATTTAGATACTTTTAACATTTATATTTTTTTGAAACAACTTTTGATTCTGTTTACACTGTGAAAAGTAGTTAAAATAACGATTTTAAATTGTTTACATAATGTAAACAATAAGTAACACAAACACAAAATTTAATAAATACGCAAATTCAAACATTAAGTCGAATTGTGTACATGAGGTAAAAAAAAATTGTTATTATTTTCCCGAAAATATGTCAAGCAAATAGACAAAACAAATTTTTACCACAAATACTGAGAATTAGTCTTAATTTCTACAGATATTGATTAGTTACATAAACTACACAAGATTATTGTAGATATTAAGTGCAATGAATCTATTTTGATAATTTTTACAATGAAAAAAGTAGTTTGAGAAAAGATTTTCAATTGTTTACACAATGTAAAAAATATTTAAAACATGCTCAAAAAAGCAGGCAGCACTAGATAATATTTTTTAAATTAAAAAAAAAAATATTCGTTAAATAGTAAAAGAAAAATTTTAAACCCTTGAATATAATGAAAACATAAAGATTTGTGCCTGAAATTCGAAAGAAAGGTTTTGTTTACATTATGTAGACAATAATGGGATACTTTTAACATTTATATTTCATTGAAACAATTTTTGATTTTGTTTACAATGTTGAAATAAAGATTTTAAATTGTTTACATAATGTAAACAATATGTAAAATAAATAAAAAATTTAATAAATACGCAAATTCAGATATAAAGTCGAAAATAGTCAAAATTAATTTTTACAAGATTATTGGACAATGTACATATTACGTTTTAAGAGTAATGAATCTATTTTTGATTCTTTTTACAATGAAAAGGGTAGTTTAAGAAAAGATTTTCAATTGTTTACACAATGTAAAAAATACTTAAAAAAAAATTTTTAATTTATTTTTTAAATTAAAAAAAAATATTCGTTAAATAAAAACGAAAAATTTATTTTCAAGGTGTAAAGAATTAAATAAAATCATAAAAAAAATATTTTTTTACCAATTGTGGCTGAAATTCAAAAGAACTGTATTGTTTACATTATGTAGACAATATTTAGATACTATTAACATTTATATTTCTTAAAAAAAAAATTTTTGATTCTGTTTACAATGTAAAAAGTAGTTAAAATAAAGATTTTAAATTGTTTACATAATGTAAACAATACGCAAAACAAATAAAAAATTTACTAAATACGCAAATTCAGACATAAAGTCGAATTGTTTACAAGATGTAAAAAAATTTAGTCGTTATTTTCCCAAAAGTATGTCAAGCAAATAGAAAAAACTAATTGTTACCATAAATGCTGACGATTAGTCTTAATTTCTACAGATATTGATTAGATACATAAAGTAAACAAGATTATTGTACATATTACGTTTTAAGTGTAATGAATCTATTTTTGAAACTTTTTACAATGAAAAAAGTAGTTTAAGAAAAGATTTTCAATTGTTTACATAATGTAAAATATACGTAAAGCATGCCAAAAAAGTAGGTAGCACTAGCTAATATTTTTTAAATTTACAAAAAAAAAATATATGTTATATAAAAACAGAAAAATATATTTCAAGGTATAAGGAGTTGAATAACATAATGAAATATAATTTTTTATCAACAAATTTGTGGCTAATACTAGAATGATATAAATTGTTTACATTATGTAGACAATATTGGGATACATTTAACATTAATAAGTAGTAGTTAAAATAAAGATTTTAAAAAAGTTAAAATAAAGTAAAAAGTAGTTAAAACAAAGATTTTAAATTGTTTACACAATGTAAACAATACATAAAAGAAATAAAAAATTTAATAAATACGCAAATTTAGACTTAGAGTTGAAGTGTTTACATGCTTTAAAAAATATAAGACATTCTTTTCCCAAAAGTTTGTCAAGCAAATAGTCAAAACTAATTTTTACCACAAGATCTGACGTTTAATTTCTACAAAAATTGATTAATTTCATAAAGTAAACAATGTTGGTGTACATTTTACATTTATAGTGTAAAAAATCTCTTTTTAATACTTTTTACAATGAAAAAATTTGTTTAAGAAAATATTTTCAATTGTTTACACAATGTAAAAAATACGTAAAACATGCCAAAAATTGATTAAATACGGTAGACTTGTGCTTAATCGTTCAATTGAGTGAGCGCTCATTTTCGTTCATTTCAGATAAAAGACCTAGTTCGTTCATCTAGTTCAATTGCTCTTTTGTGGTCTTCGTTCAACAGTTCGTGAACGAATCATTTTGATCATGTCTGTTGGTCGTTCATCTAGGTCAAATTGGTCAGTTTTTGTTTTCGTTCAACAGTTCGTGAACGAATCATTTTGATCATATCTGTTGTTTTAATTTAAAAATATTTTTGAGTGTCAAAAATTAAAAAAAAAAACATATACAATTTGTGTAAAAAAAATTATAAATGCTGAGAAAGTGTGCCAAAAGAGAAGAGAAAACTTACGCCTAATGACAAAATTAACAAAAAAAAAAATTGAACGACCGAACTGAAAGATCAAAATGAAATAATGACCAATTGAGCAAAATGATCGAAAAGACCTAAAAGAGCGGAAATGAACGAACTAGATAAACCGCTCAGTTAAGTGAATAGTTCAATTGAACTAGTTCGTTCGCGAACGACACAACTCTAAAATACGGAGGTTACATGAAGTTAAATTGTTTATCTGATTATAACAAAATTTTGTCACTTCCCTCAAAAAATTTGTCATATAAATATTCAAATCGATTTTCTACCGAAAAAACTGAGTCTGTAAACAATGTTTAGGTAATTTATGATGCGTTTTACATTATAAAGTTTTAATTGCTTACATAAGGTAAACAAATTTAGTAAATACGAAAACTTAGCTATTAGCTTGAATTATTTACATACAGTAACATTTGCTTGGCAATTCTAATATTAACAACGTTTTTAAGCAAAAAAACTGAGTCTTATATGATGAATCTATTTTTATACTTTTTGCAGTGGAAAAATTATTTTGCACAAAAATGTTCTTTTGTTAACTTAATGTAAATAAAAATTAAAGCAAGTAACAAAAATGTCATAAACGTGAATTGTTTACATGCTGTAGAAAATGTTTAGTAATTTTTTCCTTAAAATAAATTCAAAGTAATAATCAAAGCAAATTTTTTATCAAACATTTAAGTTTTAAATTCTAAAGAAATGTATTGTTTACATTATGTAAACAATATTTTGGTACAATTTACTTTTGAACATTTTTTTACCGAAAAAGGTGAGTCTTAATCTTCTAAGGAAATGTATTGTGTTTAGAGTTTAATGAAATTATGTGTGATAGTGTTTACAACGAAAAGAGTAGTTTTAGAAAAAAATTTTAACAAAAAATTTCAATTGTTTACATAAGGTAAATAAAACGTAAGACAAGTAACAACAAATCGATAAACTTGATTTTTTTAAAAAATGTAAATAAAAATCGTCAAATATTGTTTACATTAAGTAAAAAACTTGTTAATTTTCATATTTTACAGATTTTCCTTCGAACTTTAACATGACCACAATTTTAAGTTATTTTAACAATTTTTTACGTTATGTAAAAAACATTTTTTGGCCTAAACAATATCTAAATATTGTTAACATCATGTACAAAAACTTTAATACTTTTTTTTAAATATGTTTTTAAATAAAATTCTTCATTGTAAATATTTAACATACTTTAGACAATTGTTTACATAATGTAAACTATAAAGCTATTTTTTCAAACTTTTTCAATTTGTTTTTTTTTTTTTTATTGCTTTTGGGAATAAATAATTACGCTTAAACTTCGACTTAGATATGTGAAAGAACAACGTTAAAAGTAACAAATATGCTCCGTTTAAAAAATAAATGTAAAACTACATTTCTTAAGAATTTAGAACTCAGATTTTTCGAAAAAATCGTTTCGAATATTTGTATTACATAGTTTTTAGAAAAATGATCAAAAATTACTTACTGCATGTAAACAGTTTAAGTTTATCGCTTATGTGGCTGTTTTATTAAATTTTTGACTTATTTTACGTTTTATTTACATTATGTAAACAATTGAAAATCTCTTCTTAAACTACCTTTTTTTTATTGTAAAATGTACCAAAAATAGATTAATAACACTTAAAACATAATATGTACACCAATATTGTTTACCTTATGTAACTAATACATTTATTTATAAACTTAGACTTAGATTTTTCGGAAAAAATTAGTTTTGACTAATTTTTTAACATAATATTTGGGAAAAGTATGACTAAATTCTTTTTACAGCATGCAATTACTCAACTTTATAACTTAAACTGAGTACTAGTGAAGTTTTAACTCGATTTACGTATTAATTACATTATGTAAACAATTGAAGATTTGTGTCAAATCTATTTTTTCTATTATAAAAAGTTATCAGATATTTTTTTATTTAACTATAAAGGTAAAAAGTACTTGAATATTGTTTAATTAATGTATATAGTTGTCGGTAAAAAATGGATTTTTAGGAAAAAATTAATTAAATTTTTTACAGGATAAACAAATTAAGTTCATAGATTTTTTGTTACTTGTTTTACGTTTTCTTTACCTTATGTAAACAATTGAAATATGGCATATTTTCTTGGTTTACAAAGCTTATTTAAGAAATATTTAATTTTTATATCGAATCTAAATTTTTGACACAATGTAAACAATAGTACAAACAGTTTAAATATAATTTTATGTAAAACTTTTTAAAACAAACTATAAATCTGATTTATTTACTTAATGTAAACAATATAAGGTCATTGTTTACTTTCTAAATATAGATTTAAATCATTCATGTTTAATAAAATATTTAATTTTTTTTTTGTCATTGTTTGTATACCACGTCAGTCATTAAATACCTTTAGTCAACTATAAATGTATGAACGTATAAAATCGAAATAAAATAAAATTAATATTGAAAATGAAAACATTTGTCTGCTGCTAAATAAAACACAAGTCTTTCATCTATGTATGTATAAATTGTTTATGTGGTATAATACTTATGTATAAGCGAAATATAAAGAACTGAAGAATGGTAGTAATTAATTACAACGCCAAATGAAAACTTAATTACAGCAATTACAATTACCTACCAGACACTCTATACACACACACACACATACAGACAGACATTCATATAAAATGGCACGCACATAAATAATATGTATAGTAAATGAACAATTTGTATATGTATGGGTGATTAGAGTGGCATTTTTTTGTCAACTTTTGATTTTCCCTAACATAAAAATTATGTGCACCAAATTTGAGGCCAATCAGTTTAAATCAACTCGTAGCACCTGGCGATCAAAATTTTGAATTTTTGAAAATTAAAAAAAAAAATGTCTTGCGATAAATCATATTTATTATTTTGATGTGCTCAAACACGAATAACAAAATTAAATCGGTCTAACGGTTTTCGAGATATCAGTACTTAAAATTTGCAAAAAAATGGCGGATTCTTACATTCAAGAAATTTTTTACAAAAAATCTCAAAATTTCTCTCCTTTGACTCTTTCATAGAGCTTGAGACGAACTTTCATTTAAAACTAATTTCAGCCAAATCTGATTAATTTGACCCGAGGCGCCCTTCGATCAAAGTTTCAGTTTTTTTTTTGAAAATTTTCACCTAAACTCTAAATTTTGATTGCAGGACGCCATGGTTTAAAATAGTCTGATTTGGCTCAATTTAACACGGTGAGCCTCAGCGATGTTTAGGTTCAACTTTAGTGTCGACGAAAAGTGTAAACGCAGTTCGATTTCTAATTGATTAAATGTCAAAAAACTGTTAACAGTGAAATCGTAGCTGCTCGCATTCGCTAGATATCGCGAAATTAGTGTTTTTGTATTTCTAAAATTTTGATAATGACGTTTTTTAAATATCTTCAAAAACTGAGTATGTAGATTGAATTGTATTTATTTAGTGGTCACAAAACAGTTAACATCGAAATCATATCTTCCCAATTTCGCGAAAAATCGCAAAATTAAAAAAAAAATAAAAAATTAGAAAAAATTTTATTTTTCGCGTAAATTAGTAGTCAAGACATTGACTTGAGCAGTTTTACCACCTTTAACCACATAAAATTTAAACTGCATACAATATATTTGTCGTTTCTTGATTTTTTTTCCTTTATTTTAGACACCAAAGAAAAAATAAATTAATTAATATAAAAGCTTGAACAGTAATTTTGCAATTTCTCGGGAAATTGATCATCTATAATTTTTATGCTTGCAGTTTTGTCAACTTTATTAATCTCGAAATCAAACTGCTTACCAAATTTTTGTCGTTAATTGAAGTAAATATTTTTACAGACCAAAAATAACACAAAGTAATGAATAAGTAGTAGTTTAGTGAGTTTTTTAGCGATATCTCGAAGAATTGAGCAGCTAGAATTTAAATGTTAACAGCCTTATCACCTTTAATCAATAGCAAATCAAACTGAATTTCGTGTTTTTCAACAATATTAAGGAAACTTCTTTTTTTAATCAAAACAAGAAATATCCCCAAAAAGCTGTTTATCGCTATTTCTCGCGAAAGTGATCAGCTATAACTTTTTTGTGGACAGGTTTAATTTCTTTCAACATGCTCAAATCAAACTGCATACCACCTTTTTTATTATTTCTAAAGAACCGGTTTTAAAATATAAATAAATAATAAAAAAAATTGTATAATTACGCAATATCTCGCGAAATTTAACACCTACAATTTCGATGTCAACAGCTGTGTGACCTTTGATCAAGCACAAGTAAACCTGCATACCATGTTTTTACGAAATTTTAAAGAAACCTATCTAAAGATATAAAAACGAAAACAAAAACAGCTAAAAATTAATTTCGCGATTTGTCGCGAACTAAAGAAGATATGATTTTGATGTTTACTGTTTTGTGACCTTTAAATAAGTACAATTAAAACTGTATAATCAGTTTTTGAAAAAATTTAAAAAACTTCAATGTCAAAATTTAAAAAAATACAAAAACACTAGTTTCGCGATAACTCGCGAATGCGAGCTTTTTTATTTTTTGAAAAATTTTCAAAAATCCAAAACTTCGATCGCCGGGCGCCACTGGTTAATTTAGTTCGATTGGCCTCAAATTTCTGCCACATAAATTTTAGGCCCAATGGAATAAAAACTTGAACGGGCATTTAAAAACGGGAAAAACTTTTTTAACACAAAAAAAAATGCCACTCTAATGGGTGATATTGAAAATATAGAGTAAATAGCTTTATCTATGTATAATTGTAGTTTTTATTTTAAATTTATTTAATTACTATTTGAAATTTCCACGAATTTAAAGTAAATAAAAGTTGAACAAATATTTTGGTATAATGAATTTTATTAATTTTGAAAATTGTTGTAAAGGTCAGTTTATGACATTATGGATTAGGGATGCGATTTCCAATCATCTTTCCGAATCAAAAAACTTGCGTTAAAATGGCATGCATTTGTTTTTGCTTATTTTTGCACATTTTAGAGAAAATTCAATTTTTGCATGTTTTGGTTTTAAATGCATATTTTGGTTTTAAATGCATATTTTGTGCATATTTCCAGCTTTCAAATGCATAGTTTTGCATATTTTGGCATAAATTAGCAAAAACACAAATTGAAAATAATTTGTTTTAAAAACTATAATAAATTTTCAAAAATTTATTAAGAAAAAGTTAAAAAATATTGTTGTATTTTGATTTTTATTAATTGTAAAAATTGTTGTAAAGATTTACAAAATCTTAAACATCTTATAACCTTACATCGCAATTGTAACTGGACTAAACACTATAATTAGACTTGTTAACATTGTAACAAGTTTGTTCAATTAAATTTTTTTTTGACTTTTGGCACTAACAAAGGTGCAAAACTTAATAACATTTATTGTTATTTAGTAATAATTTGAATTTATTGATTTTGAAATACATACCCGTTATATCTCTAGTGTATTTTGACCAGTCATTCTTTGTATATTGCGCTAATTGAAGTCTAAATTCTGTTGGGCTGTAGTTTGAAACTTTTCGGTTGTTATATGGAGATTCATCTAGAAATTGTAAAATGGGATGAATTTGATTTAGATGTTTTTAGTCAAAAAAAATTTTTTGAGATTCTTAAACAAAAATTGCTAAGATAACTACAGATATAAAATTATTAATTTTCTAAAAAAAATGGTATGCACAGCATTGAAATTGCACCAACATATAAGAATTTTAGAAATTGGATTGAGGAAATGTTGAAAAAAGTTCAAACTCGAATTGGCAAGTGACTTAATAATTGCATACTTTTAGGCAGTAACAAAAAATATAAATAAAAGCATAATTGATTCGGAATAAAATAAAGACCCTCTTACAAATGAAGCAAACGTTAAGAAAAGAATTGTTGAAATAACCATAAAGCCCCTATGACACTACATTTTTTTTGTATTGATGAAATTTATGTGAACAGTGCAAATATATCACCATAGGAAAGCTGAACAAGTGTGAAGAGTAAAAGCAAACTAAAAAAAACAGTAAATGTCAAATTTTATTCTTGTGTTATCGATTAATTTGGTTATCAAATGATTGAATGTCAAAAAAAAATGTAAAAATTTTACATATTTTTTTGACATTTACGCATTAATGATATTAAGTGTTGCCAACTTTTCTGTTTTTCAATAAATGAAGCGACTTTTTTGCTTTTTTGACGGTTTTTGGTATTTATTCAGCGGGTTTTTATTTAAATGAAAGTAATCATCACTATTTGTTTGTTTATTTTATGTTTCTTTTTCATTTCTTCTTTTGCTGTTTCATTCTATCAATTAATAAAAAATAAAATACAAAAAAAATGTAGTGTCATAGGGGCTTAAACAGTTAGATATTTGTTTATTACTCACAAATAAAATATAAATACTTGTTTCCACCTTGACTTTACAGGCGTTTTTTAATTGTATTGCATATTTTTAGGGATTAGACTTAATTGAAAAATAAAAACTATTGTACTGTTTTATTCGACCTTTTAAATACTATATTTTAAGTAGTTTTATTCTAGCTCGGGGTCATTTTTTTCTTTACTAATTAAAATATCATACTTTTATTTAGTAGAGGAAATAACGACCTCGAGTGTTATTATCTTATAATAACACTAGTTTACAGAGATTTTATTCCACATTTTGCATTTATTTTCTATGTAAAATCTAACGCTGAATTCGAAAATAAAGTTTAAAGTTTCAAAAGCAAAACCAATTTTGAGATTAAAAGGTTGTTATAAACTTTATGTATTCTACATACAATATTTTTCAATCTGACTATCGCCTTAGAAAATATTCATCAATATACACAGAAAAAAATATGGAGGAAACAAATTTGAGTAATCACTTGTTTAAATTTAAAAACAAAAATTAAGCAATTTTTTAATTGACGCAATTAAAAATTTACTTAAAAATTTTAAAAACAATTTAAGTAAATAATTTAATAAAAATTTAATAGATTTTTAATTTTTTTTTTTAACTCTCATATTTTTTTGAATTCTCATTTAGTTTATAGTTTTTTATGTATGTATTTATATGAAAGTTTGTAATCGACTTTATAAAAATTTTCTATGTTTTGAGACATAAATAAATAAAGTTTGAAAAACAAGTTTTTCGTCTTTTTTTTTTTTGTAAAAAATTTAAAACTTTTTTAAACTTTAAAAAAAAAATAAATGGTTAAATTTTGAGTAAATTTTTAATTGTGGCAATTAAAAATTTACTCAAATTTTTTTTTAAACATTTAATAAATTTTTATTAAAAATTTACTCAATACTATTAAATCGCTTACTGGTGCAAAATTGAGTAATTTTTAACTCAATAGTATTAATAATTTACTTTTTTTTTCTGTGTATCGACAATCTGACTTCAAGTTACACGAAATTTTGGAAAGAATTTAAATCTATTGTAAATTTTACTAACAAGGGAAGTCTCCCTGGTGTCACCCTCCGATCTTCATGAAATTTGGATATGTTGTTAAGAACGAAAATTAATTCGACACGTATTTTCATTTCATTTTTAGGGGGGGTCGATTTGTATGGGGGGAAATTGACCTTTTTCAGTTTTTTACGATTTACGCCTATTTAAACATAATTAATATAGGCATGTGTGGTATCAGATTAAAGGTATTAAAAATACCTATCTCGTGGTGCTAACAACGGGCCAAAGAAAATAATATTTTTCGACTTATTAACAAAAATGTCCTAAAATTTTGGTATTTTACTTAATATGACGAAAAGTTGTGCATGTTTGGACACGTTCTTAGTAGATAGGTTTTCCAAAGACCTTTCATTTGGTATGCAATATGACTAGGTTTCTTTGCATGATATATGAGATAAACGAAAAAAACTGAAAAATGGCTTTGTCTTCCCCCCTCCTTTTTACCCCCTAAATATGAATTTGGGCCGCTAAAAAAAATTTGTGTCCCTTTATTTTTTCTGCTCTACAAATTAAAACCAATTCCATAAAGATCCGCGGGTGACACTAGGGAGACTTCCCTTGAAAGTTATTTTTTTTTTTTTTTTTCTGTATTTAAAGTTTAAATCTGAGTTATTACGAAGCAAATAAGAGGTTTTTTAATAAAATCCTTCAAAAATTATAGAAGTTACATGCATTTTAACAAAAATGCATTAATTCAGTTTTATGAAAAAGCAATTGTATTTGATTATTTCTTGTGTGCCGGCTGTAAAAAAAAAACTGAATTTTTGCATTTTTACTCAAATGCAAAAATTTCTACAATTTAAACGCATTTTTTTATTTTTTTTTTTTAAGTGAGAAATGAATTTAAAAAAAGATGTTTTTCAAAATTTGCTCCAACCGCTCTAACTGCCCTAGTAGTGCCCTTAGAGCAACAAAATGTATGACCGACCCACAATATTTTTTTAGTCCAAACATTTTCTCTGAACACACCTACCCTCTATCTCTAATTGTTAAGGCGGTCTCCATACATTTTTTTTTATTTTTTGTAAATTTGTTCTATTTAATCAGCTTCTACCGGTCCAATGGTGCGACCGAGAGGGGTCATTATTGAGACCGACCCCCATTTATTTTTAACCTACAACATTTTTTTAAAACATACCTACGCAATATCACCACTCCATAAGTAGGCTTCCATTCAAAATTACATTTTTATAAAATTTGCTCCAACTGTTATTTGTATGGGAGCCTACTTAGGGAGTGGAGATAGGGCGTAGGTATGTTTTAAAAAAATGTCTCACTAATGACCCCTCTCGGACGCACCATTGCACAGAGGTAAAAACCGGCCAAAACTAAAAAAAAAAAAATTTTCTTTTTTTTCAAATTGATGCCTAATGAGAGCTAACACTTCAAAACATGCGATTACAAAGTTTTGTGCCAAGCCGTTGACTAGTTTAGGTTTTATAACGAAGCAAAGTTGAGTAATTGTATTTATTATTTTTTAAATTTAAAAGTTGTGATTTGCAACTTTGAAATTCAAGTAGGCTGCAAACTTAAAAAAAAAAATTTTTGTCTTGAAATTGATATATTTTGAAAACTTAGCATTATTTTTACATGTCATATGCATTTCGGTAATTTCGAGTGCGTGAAATTTTTTTTTTTTTCGCGAAATTGATTTATTATTATATTCTTAACCTACCTATAACATTTTATAAGTTTACTTAAAAAATTAAAGAAGTTATAGGGTTTTGGACGGAATTTACCACTGTGCATTGGACCGGTAGAAGCTGATTAAATAAAACAAATTTACAAAAAATAAAAAAAATGTGTGGGGACCGCCTTAACAATTAGAGATAGAGGGTAGGTGTGTTCAGAGAAAATGTTTGGACTAAAAAAATAATGTGGGTCGGTCATACATTTTGATGCTCTAAGGGCACTATTAGGGCAGTTAAAGCGGTTGAAGCAAATTTTAAAAAAATTTCGTTTTGTGTGGGAGCCCCCTTAGAAATATGAGATAGGGTATTAGTTTGTTCCAAAGAAATGTTAAGACGTAAAAATTAATGGGGGTCGGTCTAATATATGAGCCCTCTATGACGCACCATTGGAGCAGTAGAAATGATTTTAAGATTGGAAAATTACAATAAATTTTTTTCAAAAAAATTTTAAAAAATAGTAATTATCGTTATCCCACGATCCTCCTGGGCAAAAAATTTGTAGAATCCATAGAAGTTTTACAAAAAAAAAAAAAATCAAAAAAAAAATCGAAGAGTACAAACATTTTCAAAAATGAGATTTAAATTTTAAAACTTAAAAATCGCATACTAGAGAGCTTTTAATAATTTTTTGGATTTTTTTTTTAAAGTACGAAAAAAACAAAAATTTAAAAAAAAAAAAAAATAAATTTGGACCATTATTGAAGAAGTTATGAGTAAAAGAAGTTGGAGTAAAGGAACAAACTACCAATTTTTAAAAATTCGATATCTTTTGAACGGGTCATCAAAAAAATCTAAAAATTTACCACGAAGGAGTTTTCGAAGGGTACTAAAAACTGTAAACAAATTGGGAAAATCTAAAAAAAAAAAAAAATTTTCAAATTTGGTTTGTAAGTGTTTTTTACACATATTAAAGATTTGAGAAAAGATCCAATCGGTCCATGTTTGAACTTTTGACCCATTTTCCGGGAAACACTGGTGCAGGTTATTATATGGTCGGTCTTGACCGACTATAATTTTCTGATTAGTTTTTTTTTATTTTTTTTCAAAACGAATAACACAACCTAGAGTTGCCATATATCTTTTATATTCGATGACATAATTAAATGTTTTATTTTTTTTTGTTAATAAAAAAATAAAACATTCATTGTATTTGTCGTCTTTTTTTCTAAATATTTCTGCTTCAGTGGTTTTAGATTCGCAAAATCTAAAAACACTAAATAACAAAAATCATACACATCTTCCTCTATTGATGTGAACCATCCATCAATTGTTCCAAGTATTTAACCTTGATGTACTTGAAACAAAATAAAAAAAAAATTTAATGATTTTATATTTATACAGACTTTTTGTGTTTTTTTTTTTTTTTTGCAAATATAAACGTTTTTGTTAAATTTAACAAAATTGTTTTTTATATTTTTTTTTTATACAAAACATTTGAACTGAATTGATTTTGTGATTTTATAACAAAAATACCTGACATTTTAAACGTTTATCTATAGACAATTAATGATTTATTTTTTTAAATAGACAAATTTATGTATATTTTTATTTTAATAAAACTTTGTAGGTGTTTTATTTGTTTATTAAAATATTGTAAAATAAAAAAGGTTAACACAAATACTTGTCATAGTCAACAGCTACTTAATTTTCAAATATTTAATTTATGGCTTTAAAAATTTTTTGAATACGGTTGTAAAATTATAACAAATATTAGGGATATTCATATATCTTACAAATTATAAAACCGAAAATCGATGCCATGAAAAACAAAAAAAGTTGAATTCAGCCTTGTGGAATGTAAAATACAATGTAAAAAAAATTATTGCAAAAAAAAATTATTTGAAAACAAGTAGAAAAGTTAAATTCGACTTGGCCGAATCTATGAATACCCTCCACAATGCCCTTTTTAAGTGATAGTAAATTTTCTAACGAGTAACAAAACTTTTTTTAAACTAATTTTTGAAAAAAAAAAACTTTTGTACCACTGGACCTATTTGGCTGAAATTAAATACCAACCAGACCAGGGAAACGACAAATATATATGCCAAGTTCAGGAGCCTCAGAATTGTCTTTCGAAAGTTAGCGTGTTTTTTATCGTGTTACTTCTAGAAAAATCCCTGCCGAAATTCACTCTTTTGCTTATAACTTTTGAACCACTAGACCGATTTTGCTGTATTGAAATACCAACCTGACCAGGTAAGTGACCAACATATATGCCAAACTTCAGCAGCCTCAGTAAAGTCTTTCAAAAGTTAGCGTGTTTTCAACAGACCACGGACTTTCAGACAAAGCTAGATCGTCTTAAAATCGATCGAGGATCATAAATATATATATGGGGCATTCCATGTCAAATCGGACACTATGAACATTTTTTTTTAGATTTTCCCAATTTGTTTACAGTTTTTTGTTCATTTCAAAAACTTCTTCGTGGTAAATTTTCAGATTTTTTTGATAACCCGTTCAAAAGATATCGAATTTTTGAAAATTGGTAGTTTGTTCCTTTACTCAAACTTCTTTTACTCATAACTTCTTCAATAATGGTCAAAATTTAAAAAAAATTTTTTCAAAATTTTTGTTTTTTTACGTACTTTTAAAAAAAAAATCCCAAAAAAATCTTAAAAGCGCTCAAATGTATGCGATTTTCAAGTTTTAAAATTTAAATCTCATTTTAGAAAATGTTTGTACTCTTCGATTTTTTTTAAATTTTTTTGTGTAAAACTTCTATCGATTCTACAAATTTTTTACCCTGAACGATCGATTATTACTATTTTTTTAAAAAAATTCAATGTAATTTTTCAATCTTAAAATCATTTCTACTGCTCCAATGGTGCGTCATAGAAGGGTCCTTTATAATACCAACCCCCATTAATTTTTACGTCTTAACATTTCTTTTGAACAAACTAATACCCTATCTCTAATTTCTAAGGGAGCTCCCACACAAAACGACATTTTTTAAAATTTGCTCCAACCGCTCTAACTGCCCTAATAGTGCCCTTAGAGCAACAAAATGGACAACCGACCCACAATATTTTTTTAGTCTAAACATTTTCTCTGAACACACCTACCATCTATCTCTAATTGTTAAGGCGGTCCCCATACAATTTTTTTTTTTTTTTGTAAGTTTGTTTTATTTAATCAGCTTCTACCGGTCCAATGGTGCGTCCGAGAGGGGGCATTAGTGTGACCGACCCCCATTTATTTAAACTCTACAACATTTTTTTAAAACATACCTACGCCCTATCTCCACTCCCTAAGTAGGCTCGTATACAAATAACAGTTGGAGCAAATTTTATAAAAATGTAATTTTGAATGGAAGCCTACTTAGAGATAGAGGGTAGGTGTGTTCAGAGAAAATGTTTGCATTAAAAAAATATTATGGGTCGGTCATACATTTTGTTGCTCTAAGGGCACTATTAGGGCAGTTAGAGCGGTTGGAACAAATTTTAAAAAATTTCGTTTTGTGTGGGAGCCCCCTTAGAAATTGGAGATAGGGAATTAGTTTGTTCCAAAGAAATTTTAAGACGTAAAAATTAATGGGGGTCGGTCTTATATATATGAGCCCTCTATGACGCTCCATTGGAGCAGTAGAAATGATTTTAAGATTGGAAAATTACAATAAAATTTTTTCAAAAAATTAAAAAAAAAATAGTAATAATCGTTATCCCACGATCCTCCTGAGCAAAAAAATTCGTAGAATCGATAGAAGTTTTACACAAAAAAATTTAAAAAAAAATTAAAGAGTACAAACATTTTCAAAAATGAGATACATTTTAAAACTTAAAAATCGCATACTAAAGCGCCTTTAAGAATTTGTTGGGATTTTTTTTTTAAAAGAACGTAAAAAACAAAAATTTTGAAGAAAAAAAAAATTGAAATTTTGACCATTATTGAAGAAGTTATAAGTAAAAGAAGTTTGAGTAAAGGAATAAACTACCAATTTTTAAAAATTCAATATCTTTTGAACGGGTCATTAAAAAAAATCTGAAAATTTACCACGAAGGAGTTTTCGAAGAGTACTAAAAACTATAAACAAATTGGGAAAATCTAAAAAAAAAAAATTTCAGAGTCTCCGATTTGACATGGAATGCCCCATATACTTTATGGGGTCCTACCAGTGACGGTCCGTGAAGTTGTCACTGGGTGTTCTCTACTTCTTTAAAATATCAAAATTATGTATATAATGTATGTTTTTTTTTGTACGTAAGACGTTCCCGTGATAGACAAAGTCTAAATTTTATTATTTTTAACTAGCTGGGCCCGGTCCGCGTTGCTGGCCCAAATATAAGACCAGTGTTATATATCGTCGCGCTTCAAATATATAGCCCTGCAAAAAATGTAATGAATTTATTGGTGGTTTTAAAGACCCGATTAAGAAGATAATCATCTTCAAATTATATTTTAGGAACTAAATAAAATTACCATGTCTTCGACTTGCGAACTGTATAAATTTAAAACTTCTTTAGTATCATTACGAACAACACAATCTACGAACAACACAGAATCTATTAAGAAATATTAGATCGAATTAGATTAAAAATGAATTATAGATATATCGAAAAAAGAGTGGGCGAGGACAATTTTTCTTTCTGAACAATTTTATGAACTATTACGAACATTTAAAACAAAAAAATTAGCCAAATCGGTCCAGGCGTTCTCAAGGATATTGAAAAATGTGGGCTTTGAAGTGGGGGAGGACAATAATTATTTCCGTAAAATCCTTAGTTAGATTATAATGATCATTAAAGAAAAAATTTACAAAATCAGGCCAGTCGTTCTCCGATTTTAGATGTATTGAAAAGAGTGGGAGTAGACAATTTTTCTTTCCGTAAAAACCTTAGTTGTACTATCACGAACGTCAACAAATACTACCAATAGCCAAATCGGTCCTGCCGTTCTTCTATTTTAGATACATCAAAATGAAAGTGGGCATGAAGTATTGTTATTTCCGGTTAAACTTAAGTTGGACTATGACGAACATTTAAAAAAAAAGTTTAGTCAAATCGATCCAGCCGTTCTCCGATTTTAGATATATATTAAAAAAAGGAGGCGTAAAAGTGGGCGTGATTAATTTGCTTTCCGAAAAATCCTAAGACAAAAATTAAAAAAAAAATAAGACAAAAATTAAAAAAAAAAGATTCCCCAAATCGGTCAGTTATCCAGTGATGCGATTACTAACGCACTACATTTGATTTTTATTTATATTTTATTATTCTATATTTTATTTTTCTAAAGAGCAAATTTTATATATATCGAAAAAAAGAGTTGTCCATCCCAACTTTTCTTACCGTAAAAGCCTTATTTGAAATTAACCAACTCTGGATGGGGCCGATTCAATTCAAAAGTGAGCGTAGAGATGGAAAATTCAGAAAAACCTTAGTTGGAGTATGACGAACACTAAAAACAAAATTAGATAAATTGATCCAGCCATTCCAGGATTTAAAATATATATATCGGGAAAAGTGAGCGTAAAAGTAGGCGTAGACAATTCTTCTTTTTTTAAAAATCTATTGTGTACTATAACCAAATGGGTCTAGCCGTTATAGTTCTTTCGATACATAGAAAAAAGTGGGCGTAGGAAATTAAACTATCCGTAAAAACTTTAGTTGAATTATGACGAACATTTTCAACAAAAATTTGCCAATTTGTTTTTTTGTAAAAACCAAAGTTGGAATATGATGAAAATTCATGTAAAAAAAATTTAGTCAAAACGGGCCAGCCATTCTCAGATTTTAGATAAATTGAAAATTTTTTCTTTCAGTTCAAACTTAAATTGGATTATTACGAACATTTAAATAAAAAATTATCCAAATCGGTGCAGCCGTTTTTGATTTTAGGTAAACTGAAAAAAGTGGGCGTAAAAGTGGGCGTGGTCAATTTTTCTTTACGTAAAAACCTAAGTTGGACTATGACGAACATTTTAAAAAAAAAATTGTCCAAATCGGTCCAGCCGTTCTCAACTGATGCGGTTACCAACGAACGACAATTGATTTTTATTTATATAGATTGACATGCAGCCAAAATTCAATTTTATGCTTCATTTATTTGCAAAATAATACTTTTTGTTAATTGTCGATGTGGTGAGGCAACAAAATGATCACAAAATAGAATTTGGGATGCATCTCACTCAAAAATATGCAAAACTAATAAGATCGGATCATTATCTATCTCAGGAACACGTTAGGTCCAGAAAAACATGCATTTTATACGTTAATGTGATGTTTTTAAAAATTAGAGAACACCCACTGACAACTTCACAGACCGTCACTGGGTCCTACAGCAATATTTCGAGGTGTTACAAACGAATGACAAACTTATATATACCCACTATATCACTAGAGTGGAGGGTATAAAAAAATTAATTCGGCCTTGTGAAAAAAAAATTACAATGTAAAACAGATTATTGCAAAAAATTTTAATTTAAAAATAACGATTTCTCTGAAATCAAATACCATCGTAATTAGGGCAATTTCAAATATATATGCCAAGTTTTAGGAAGCTGTGGTTTCTTTTTCAAAAGTTACCATGATTTTAACAGACATACAAAAATTATTTTTTCGAAAAAAAAAATAAAATTTTAATTTTCAAAAAAATCAATTGTATTTCTCTCTATCCTATGATCATCCTAAATATTTAAAATTTCTTTATTATTTTAATAAATTAGGGTTAACTGGATTTTTTTTAAAACCCACAAAGCACACAGCAGGAAGTTGTCAACACATCACATTTTTTTTTTTTTTTTTTTTTTGTTAAAGACCAATTACTAAGAGTTTTGTTAAAAATTAAAAGATCAATGAATATAAAAAACATACAAAAATCTTGTTTAAATTAAAAAAAAAAAACTCAATGTACAAAAATCATGAGGTAGCACTTTTTTTTTGTTGTACAAGTTCTCTTTATATTATCTGTTGTTGTTTGGTGTTGAAGGACCCTTGATAAATTTTTATATAAGAGCTCTAGACAAGTGTGAATTTGGCCACAATAAAAATCAACTAAAATCCATAATAAATCACACTCAGCTAAGAAAAAGTATATGTACGAAAAAACAAACCTTAATACAATTTAGACATATTTTTTTTGTGTGTAAATACAATTCAACATATCTTTTCCCTTTTAGTTGTATTTTCAAACAAAGTTTTTATTGAATAAAATTTGAGAAAAAAAAAAAAAATAAACAGAAATTCATGCCACAGCTTAAAAAAGTTTTTAATATGAGAATTTAGAACAGTCGACTCTAGCTGATGTGATATTAAAAATGTGATGCCAATCGAATGAAATTAACCCATACAAAAATTTTAGATTTTCGAAAAATTAAAAAAAAAAAAATAAGAGCTGAATACGAAAATTATAAAGAAAGAAATTAAATCTTTATAATTTTATCTAAAAATAGTAAAAAACTGTCTTAAAGTTAATATTAAGAAAAAAAAAATATTTTTTAAACGCCCATATCTGCCAAAGTATTGATCGAAAAAAAAATGGGTTTTAATCATTTATGAACTGCTATAACATAACCAAAAATTAACAAAATCGCTGATCCATCAGTTAAATTTTCCATGGATTTGCTCATATCAAACGTTTTTAAAATCGGTCGAACGGTTTTCAAGATACACACAAAAAATTATTGATTAAAAATTTTCAATTAAATCTATTGATCAACAAAATTTAAACGAGTCAATCAATGTTTTGATTCAAATTTTTGTTGTTTTCTTAAACTGTCGAATAACAAATTTTCAACATACCAGTTTTTTCGCTTTAATTTATTTGAATAGATTAATTCCAAAATAACCGGGTTTTACTTTTTTTATTGTTGGCAACATATTGGAAAGCAGAAAAGGTAAATTTTTTGATAATTTTGTCATAAGCCTCCAATTCATTTGTTAAATCAATCATTATTTTGATTGACTATAAATAAAAAATTGATAAAATTTTTGATCCAAATCGAAAAAAAACTCAATATACCCTGTACCACAGTGTGGTGTAGGGCAGCGGTTACCAACCTTTTTGTCTCGCGTACCCCAAATTTTAAATTTTGTCAGCCGCGTACCCCCTAACGAGTTTTTTGTTTTCGTTATAAAACTTCTCATATAAATATTAGAGTTAATTTTGAAATTTTTGATCTGCGGGCATTATAATTTTTTTGAAGGCTTTATGGGAGATCAAATTAATGGTGGTATTTTTTGGGAAAAATTTTCGCTCCTTGGGGTGGTTCAATGCATCTGAAAACGCGGATTTTGAGCTTTTTTTTTCTGCAGAGCAAAAACAGCTGAAAATATTGCAAATCTGATTTCACCAGTCGATTCTACACCAAAATTTAAAACAACGGACGTTTTTTGAACTCTTAAAAAAAGTTCTAAAAACACATCACGGAGGGCGGAAATATAATGTTTTTGATTTTTATACCCTCCACTCTAGTGATAGAGGGTATATATAAGTTTGTCATTCCGTTTGTAACACATCGAAATATTGGTCTAGGACCCCATAAAGTATATGGGGCATTCCATGCCAAATCACTCACTTTTAGGCCCGACCCCCTTCGATTAATTTTATTTTTGGATATGTTTTAGTACGTATTAAATGCAACTTCCAGCCAAATTTTCAGCCTTTTATACCAAGGTGGTGTTGAGTAATCAATTTTTCAAAATGGCGATTTTTTCCAAAAAATTAAAAAATTTAAATTTTCAATCAATTTTGACCAGTAAAAAATATAGATATATTAAAAAAAGATGGACAACATTTTGTTGGTAGTTAAATGTAGTTTTAGAAAAAAAAATATGAAAAATTATTCGAAGTAACTATCACTTGTTTTTTATCGTATAAAAATTAAAATCGACTTTTTGAAAAAGTCCGAAACCTTCGATTTTTTTTTTAAAAATGTCAAAAAATTCTACTCTAAATTACGCAACTTTTAAGTCATAATTCGAGATGTGACCGTAATTCGTTCTATTTTTATTCAAATTTTGAAAATTGCACTTTTTTTTTTTTGACTCCGGTTTATTTTATATGGTGCTCCAAAAAAAATAATTTGGTAAATATTGACCGTAACTTCCCCTAGATATATTAACTTGGGTGTAAAAATACGTTTCAGAAAATTTTAGGATGATCGGACATGGGTAAGGCGTGCCGCATCGGCTTTGAAATTTGAAAATCGGATTACAAGGGAAAATATGCATTTTTTTCTGTTTTCTTAATTTTTTTGGTATTTTAAGTTAATTTTGAATTCAAATGGTTACAGAATTGAAATGTAGAGTAAAATGTCTCTCTATTAAGGTCATAAAAACCGAAATCGGTTTAAAATCAGCCAAGTTATTACAACTTCCCCAGGCATCTAACGTGTGGCAGACAACTTGATTAATCAATACAATCCGATTTTTGAAATTCATTGAAATTTTCTACTGTAAAAACATTTTTTTATTCTTCAAGTTCAAATGTTATTAGATGACAAGTATTTTTCATATTGTGTTTTGCTAACATTTTTTAAATTAGTGCTAAAAATGCCTGCATTTTCCACACCCTTTTGAAATCTCTATTTTAAAAAAAAAAAATTTTTTTTGGTTTTAAAATTTGGAAAAGTCAAAAAAATATTACACTGAAACATGAATAATGAAAAAATGTTATTACAGTAGAAAATTTCAATAAATTTAAAAAAAGGGCCTCGTATTTTTTAATCAAGTTGTATGGCACACGCTAGATGCCTGGGGAAGTTGTAATAACTTGGCTGATTTTCAACCGATTTTAGTTTTTAGTACCTTATTAGAAATGCATTTTACTCCACATCATAATTCTGTAATCACTTGAATTAAAACTTAACTTAAAATACCAAAGAAATTGCGAAAACAGAAAAAAAATCATATTTTTCCTTGTAATCCGTTTTTTAAACTTCAAGGACCATGCTAAGCCCTTACACATGTCCGATCGTCCCAAATTTTTGTGAGACGTATATTTACCTCCAAATGAATATATTTAGGGTAAGTTAGGGTCAGTATCTACAATTTTTTTTTTTTTTGGAGCTCCATATAAAATAAATCAGAGCCAAAACATAAAACGTGCAATTTTAAAAATTAAAAAAAAAATAGAAAGAATTGTGATCACATCTCGAATTATGGCTTAAAAGTTGCATAATTTAGAGTAGAATTCTTTTAGTTTTTTACAAAAAAATCGAAGGTTTCGGACTTTTTCAAAAAGTCGATTTTAATTTTTAAACGTCAAAAAATAAGTGATAATTACTTCGAATAATTTTTTCACATTTTTTTTCTAAAACTACATTTAAATACCAACAAAACGTTGTCCAACTTTTTTTAAAATATCTATATTTTTTACTGGTCAAAATTGATTGAAAATTTAAATTTTTTCATTTTTTGGAAAAAATCGCCATTTTGAAAAATTGATTACTCAACACCACCTTGGTATAAAAGGCTGAAAATTTGGCTGCAAGTTGCATTTAATACGTACTAAAACATATCCAAAAATAAAATTAATCGAAGGGGGTCGGGCCTAAAAGTGAGTGATTTGGCATGGAATGCCCCATATACATTAATGATCCTTGATCGATTTTAAGTCGATCTAGCGATGTCCGTCCGTCCGTCCGTCTGTCTGTCTGTCCGTTGAAAACACGCTAACTTTTGAAAGACTTTACAGAGGCTCCTGAAGTTTGACATATATTTTCTCCATTTACTGGGTCAGGTTGGTATTGCAATCCAGCGAAATCGGTCCAGTGGTTCAAAAGTTATGAGCAAAAGAGTAAATTTCGGCAAGGGTATTTTTCGAATTTACAAGATTAAAACCACTATAACTTTCGAAAGACAGTTCTGAGGGGGCTGAAGCTTAGCATATATTTTTGTCGTTCCCCAAGGCTGTTTGGTTTTGAATTTCAGAAAAATCGGTTCAGTGGTTCAAAAGTTATAAGCAAAGCACTAAATTTCAGATTTTTTTCACCTTAAACAAGTTTTAAAAGCATGGTGAAATACCAGTTTTGTAAAACTTGTTGTTGTTTGTTTTCTTGTCGTGGGGTGCAGTTTAGTTGTTAGACAAGTAAATATTTGTTATTGTTTTATTATTGTTAGTGTAACTGTTTGTAACGGGGAAAAAAATTAAATAAAGTATGTGTATGATTGAATGTTAATTTGTTTTTGGTTTTTTAAGAAGAGGATGGTGATATAAAAAGAGGAAAATATGTGAAATAGTTTTTTTTTTTTGTATTACATATAGGTATAAAACAACAGAAATATTTTACAAAGTAATTTGTTACTCAAAGAAATTGTACACTAAAAAAATATTTACACTCAAAAAAAAAATGGTACACTCAAAAAAAAAAAAATGTACACATTATTATTTGTTTTTTTTTATGAACTGGTAGACTCAAAAAAATGTTGACAGTTAAAAAAATTTTACACTCAAAAAAATTTGATTGATTAAAAGAAAGTTTGACTCAAAATAAAATACATATTTCTAAAAAAAAATTTGTAATGCAATTTTTTGAAATTTTTTATAGAAAATTACTATCAGATAACATTGTGGAGGGTATTCATAGATTCGACCAAGTCGAATTTAATTTTTCTACTTGTTTTTAAATGTTTTTTTTTTTTAATACAAGGGCAGATTAACAATTCCGTGACTTTTCGAATGAAACACCCCCGTATATATGTACAATGAAAGGACATTTAGAGCTTAACAAAATGGTACCAAAATTTCTACTCTATCAGAAACCGTCTCAAAAATGCCCAAAAACAGGTTTTTTGAGAACTTTGACATACATTTTCTCAAAAACCTGACATCTTAGAAAAATTTGGGAACCATATTCGGAATTAGCATCGAAAGGTTAATCGAAAACAAGAGGTCAGATCTCAAAATATCGCAAAAAATGCTCTCTAAATTGCAAAAAAATAAGTTTTTTGTAAACTTTGACCTCAACTTTCTAAGAAACCTGACGATATGTAAAACTTTGGAAGCCAGATGCAGAACCAGCATTGAAAGGTTAATCTAAAACAAATGTCCAAATTACTAAAATTTTGCGTACCCCCGAGGACAGCTTCGCGTGCCCCCTAGTGGTACGCGTACCATAGGTTGGTAACCGCTGGTGTAGGGTATAAAAGTGTTTGATTGAAAAAAATTTCACTCAATCACCTACAATTTGATGATTGGTATAATTTTTTTTTTTAATTGGAGGAATTTTAATAAAAAAATTGATTGAATCCGTGTTTTTGTTGATTGAAATTCGTTTTAAATTTTTTCTGTGTATCGCTATTTAAAATTTGCAAAAAATTACGGGTTTTTAACGGCTAAAAAATTAAAAAAAAAAATTAATTTTTTTTCCTTGACCCTTTTCATTAAGTTTGAGACAAGCTTTATTAAAACCAACTTGAACAAAATCCAATTGTTTTAACAAGTGGCGACCTTCGGGTTAAAAAAAAATCACTAAAAACTCTAAGCCTTGATTGAAGAGCGCCATAATTTAACTCGAATTAAATTCAGAAGAAAATTTGTCTAAATCTCTATAAAATAGTTAATGCAAATTGGATTCTTTTGAGATTTTTTTTTTTTTTAATTTCTAGAAAGTAGAAAAAGCCGCCATTTTACGATTTTTTTTTTTTCAAATTTTAAAAGGCGATATCACAAAACCGCATGACCGATTTTAGAAATTTTCGTATTCGTATGCCAAAATTAATAAAAATAATTATAGCAAGATATTTATACCCTACATCACTCTGTGTTACAGGGTATAATGACTTTGTGCTGATGTTTGTAACTACCCGAAATATTGGTCCTAAACCCACTTTCAGGTATACTGATCGACTCAGAATAACTTTTTAAGTCATTCTAGCGATGTCCGTCTGTCCGTCCATCTAAGCGTTGTAAACACGATATAGGTCGCAATTATCAATCGATTTAACTGAAATTCAAAACTTAAGCTTCGTTTGGCTCAAGGACAAAGCCTATTGAAATTGGGGGAAAAAAAATCGGTCCAGTTTTAGACCTAGCCCCCATATAAAGGTCCGCTTTATTTTGGCACAAATTAAAACAATCAACATTTAAAAATTTTAAATGAATCGGACCTGTTATTCTTGTAGCCCCCATACAAACCACCTTCCCGATATTCACATAAATCTCTCAAATTTCATGAAAATAGAAAATATTTTGTTGAAATTTAGTTTGTGTGTGTTTAATGCAAACTTTAATAACCTAATCGAATTATTTTTAGACTTAGGCCTCATATCTAAATTTCACCCGATATTCGTTTGGTGGTAATAAATAGAAACATAAATAAATATTTTTTTTATATTTTTTAAAAATCTAAAATTTTTGGTGAAAATTTTCCAAAAATCCAAAACTTTGATCGTAAGGCGCCACGGGTTAAAATGATTGGATTTGGTTGTAAGTAATTTGAAATGAAAGTTTGTCTCAAGCTCTACACAGAAAGAATTGACAACGAATTTCGATCAACATAAATGCGGATTCAATTAATTTTTTAATTGAAACTCCTCCGATGAAGAAAATTTTTATATCAATCATCAAATTATAGGTAATTAGTTGATTTTTTTTCTCAATCAATCACTTCCAAGAACTCTAACGTGTAAAATATGGATAGAAACGGAAAATCAAATCCAAGCTACCCGGGAAAAACTATCTAGAAGACCGATGAAACTGAAAATGGCTACAAAAAATGTTATCAAATATTCATAAAAAGAAAATGAAGTGGCATTTGTTTGTTTATGGCCGGCCTTTGCAAGACGATTCTGAGGCTCCTCAAGCTTTGAAAAATATTTATAATTTTCCTTGTCGGGTAAGTATTAAATTTCTGCAACATCGTAAAAAAATGTTCACATAAAATACAGTGAAAAAAAATTTTGCACTCAAAACAAGTTTACACTAAAAAAATTATTTGTTACAAAAATTTCTACAAAACAAATTAATTGAATATTATTTTTTTTTTATATTTCTATGAAATTGAATTCAAATAACATTTATCTAGAGTTTACTGTATTATAATTTTAAAATTTTGTTTTTTTGATGTGTGTGTTTATATCTTGAACAACTCTTGTCTACCTTTAACCACTTTGTTGAGGCTGATGCTGAAGATTTTAAGTGGTTTCTCAGTGAGCTTAAGTGTAGTAGGAGCTGTAGTTTATTATAAATGTTTATTTATTTTTTTTATATTTTATTCATCTGATGATTATTTAATTCATTGTGTTATACAAAAAGAAAAAAAATGTAATATACAACTTAACCAACATAAGAAAAACTTTCAATGAAGACAATAATAATGTTACACAAATAAAATAAAGAAATATAAAAAAAAAGAAATAAATGTATGGCACATTTCACACTAGAATGACGAAATCACCGTTTAAAACGCTTTTAATAACAGAAAAGATAAAGTTTTTTACCCTCAAAAAAAAAAAAAATTTTTTGAGTGTAAAATTTTTTTGAGTGTAAAATTTTTTTGAGTGTAAAAACTGTGTGAAATTTTTTTTTGCACTACAAAAAATATACCTTTTTAACTTTTTATTTTCTCAAGTATCCGGGCAATTTTTTACTCTCCTAGACCTAGAAATTATGTGGTACGAATTTGAGGCAAATTGGATTAAATAAACCTGTGGCGCCCAGCTATCAAAATTTTGGATTTTTAAAAATATAAAAAACAAAAATTAATTAAAAAATATGTTTTGCGATATTTATCCAATTTTGAACCGCGAATATGCTTAAAAAAGTGATATCGCTATTTAAAATTTCCACAAAATGGCGTATATTTCATACGGTCAAAAAATTCATAGAGCTTGAGACAAGCTTTCATTTAAAATTGATTTGGGCCAAATCCGATCATTTTAAAATAAAATTTTTACCAAAAACTCTTAACATTTATCTAAGGGCGCTCTAAGTTAAAATGGTGTGATATGTGTCTGATTGATATGAAATGATGGAAAAAAATTTTGAGGTTATTTTTAAAAAATTTCTTGAACTTAGGAAAAAGCGCTGTATTTTGCAAATTTTAAATAGCGATATCACAAAAACCATAAAAAAAATAATGTTTTCTTTTCAAAAATAAAGCATTTTGTTTGAAATTTTCCACAAAAATCCCAAACTTTGATCAAAGGGCGTCACGGGTTACAATGACCAAATGTGGCACAAGTTTAAATGAAATTGGCTCAATTTCTATGAAAGGACCAATCAAAATAAATTTTTAGATTTTTTTTCACAAAATTTTTTGACCTTTATTTTTTTTTTTTGGAAATTTTAGATAGCCATATCTCCAAAACCGTTTAACCGATCTTATTATATTTGAAATTCGTGTTCAGCGCACTGTTAACTTATAATAGCTTGAGACAAACTTTTATTTAAACCTAATTTGAGCCAATGTTACCCGAGGCGCCCTTCGATCAAAGTTTAGAGTTTTTGGTGAAAATTTTCTAAAACTTTTTTAGATTTGGCCCAAATTAATTTTGAATAAAAGTTTTTCTCAAGCTCTATGAAAGAGTCAAGGGAAAAATAATTTGAGATTTTTTTAAAGAATTCCAAAACGTAGGAAAAAAACACCATTTTTTGCAAATTTCAAATAGCGATATCTCGAAAACCTTTCAATTAATTTTATTTTTTATTTTGATATTTTTTTTTTTTTAATTTTCAAAAATCCAAAATTTTGATCGCAGGACGTTACGAGTTAATTTAATCCGATTAGCCACAAATTGGTAACACATAACTTTTAGGTCTAGTAAAATAAAAATTTGCCCGAACACTTGTAAAAATCAAAAGTTGAAGAAAAAAATGTCATGTATATTTTCCCTATAAAAACACAACAAAAATTTTAACGAAGACAAATTTGGGCACGAAATCCAAAAAACGCGGTTGTTTAGAAAGTTCAATACTTTTTAAATAAACCGATTTTTGTCAATATACCATTTGGTCAAATAAGAACCATATTTTTAAAATTGTATATCAATAAATACAAAGAAATTTGTCAAACTAACAATATCGGCATTTTTTTTTTTCAACAAACAACATCAACAAAGAAATTTGTAACATTTGTAAAATAAAAAAAACAACAAGCGTTCTCTGGGCAGCTTGTGTGCTATTGTCGTGTGCGTGCCTTTTGGTATTTTGTTTTTTATTTGTAGTTGCACTTTATACTAATACTAATTGGTACATAAAAATCTTATAGTTGTATTGAAGACAGCAAAGCGTAAGGAAAGAATTTGAATTATACCAGAGTTAATGTTGTTTAAAAATTTTAATGCAAATTTGAAAATAATCTTTTAAAAAAGCCATTTAAAAAATCATATATAATTATACATAATCTAGTTTACTGGGGTTTGTTTCTTTTGAAAAAATTTGAAAAAACCTTGAAAAACTGAAAAAAAAAATCAATTTTTACATGCTAAATCTATGACAACATATAACTAGGGTTGGGAAACATCAAAAAAGTGTTTAAAAGTTTTTTTATAGATGGACTATCGATTAAAACAACATAAAATTTTAAGATTTTGAGAAGTTCTGAATTTTTCAAATTTAAAACTTTAATTATAAAAAAAATGCCGCAATTTTTTCTTTTCAATTTTGAGAAAGATTATTCTAGCTCAAGGTAATTTTTCTTTTACTAATCATTACGATGCGATGATAATGTCAAAGTAACAATTTTCCAGAATAATCAGTGTCAAAATAGAATTGTTAAGGTCGAATAATAAAAATTTTTTATTAATTTAAAAATAAAAAACGATTTGTTTTTTTCAATGTTGTTATTACTCATTCTCATGCGTTATACACCCCATTACTGAATAAAATTAGCATAGTATGAACTTTAACATTTTTTTTTTCTTGAAAACAAGGTAAAACACATCTCTGAAAATTTCAGAACAGATAGAAAAACACTTTTGCTTTTTTTTTAAATTAAAAAAAAAAAATAAAACTGCAGCATGTTTTTTGATAAATATTTTTTGATAAATAAAGTTTAATTCGAAATTTGATAAATTCTGAATATCTTCTCAAAATTTACCAATTTTTGTTTTTTATCCCAAACAAAAATCCATTAAAAAAATGTATTTTAAAGACAGCACTGTGTTTCATTAAATTTGCATAAATAATGATATAAATATACTAGGCAAAAAATGCTGCAATTACTACAAGGTCCAATTTTTGACAAAACCTCAATTTTATTTTTGTTATTTACAAGTGTCCTAAGGGTAAATACTTTGCAATTGATTTCATATTGACGGCTGTAAGCAAAATCTCCAAAAAAATTTTATGAAAAATCGCCCAAATGCAAAATCGCCCAAAATATATGAAAAATGACCCAAAAAGAAAAATACGAAACTGCGCCCAACATTAACGTAAAAAGCCCAAAACAGAAATGAAAAATGGCCGAAAATAAAATAAAAAAAGATTTTTTCTAACACATTTTTCCAAAACCATACACAGAAAAGCTTTCTTTTGCGGAGAGGGTGGGTCTAAGGCTTGGAATTTGTAATCCCTAAGCCCGACCGAAGCCCGGCTACGCAGAAGAACTTTCAGACAAAGACAAAAACTTTTAAGATAATACCTTAGGTTATTATTTATTTTTATAGGTCGTTGTTTTGAGAATACAGCCCGTAATATGCATAAGTAATTGATGTAAAAGTTTTAAGTGTGAAACTTAAATTTTAACGAAATAAAACAAATTGGAATCAGCACCGACCTTTGCGCCAAAGGCGAAAAATTTGTTGGTTAAATTTTTCGCCTGCGGAGCTTTCATCGGAATTGTATGCTGTTTTTAAATTCATTACTTTTGATTTTCACCCAATTTTTAATTTCGAATTTTTGCCCAAAAACTATGAAAATTTGCCCAATAATGTTGGGTAACTTTTCATATGAAATACGACCCAAATTTGTATGACAAATTTTTGGGCGAATTTTCGTTTTCTTTTTTGGGCCATTTTTCTTTGGGCGATTTTGCCTACAGCCCATATTGACACGACACACAGTGATTCGTTTCATTGGCAAAAATCAAAAAAAAAAGTATGTCTTCAATGTTGATGATTTTTTGTATTTTTACAGTTTAATAGTAAACTAAAAGAAATATGTACTTTTCTGATTTTTAAGAAGTCATATGTTGCCACAAGAGGGCGCTAAAGTATGGAAATTCAACGCTATTCTGTTAAAACCTAAAAATTGATTTTTATAGGTTTACTAAAATAATTATGAAAAATCGAATTTTAAAGAAATCAACGAAATTTTTTTTGCAAAAGTTACTTTAATATATTAGCTAAATGTTGTATTTCCATTTTTTGAGAATTAATCTTAAAAAACATTTTTGTACTGCTCTGAAATCTATATTTTTTCTACCGAATTCCCAAAAATTGACAAATTTTGATGGAATGCATAAAAAAAGTTCGTGAGTCAAAAAATTATTTTTTTCGCTTTTTCGATAGCTCGGACTATGGTTTATAAGGCAAAACAATAAAAATAACTAAGTTTTTGTCTGAAGTTGGAAAAAAGTTAAGTTTTTTTTGTGTCTTTATTTAATTTTTTTCAAAAGCTATATTATTAATGGAAAAAATATTAGAAAAAAAATCCAATATTAAGTATTTTTTCTTTACACATTGATATATTATATAGTATTCTATAAAAATATAATAAAAAATCAGAAAAAAAATATGCAGTACGTGGGCCGTTTTGCTTTAAAAGTTATCTATGACTTTTACTAAAATCCCCAAAATCACCAAATTTTAATGGCCTTCATAAAAAAAGTTCGTGAATAAAATTTTTTTGTTTTTTATTTTTTTTGTAGCTTTAACTATGTTTTATAAGATCAAAAAATAAAAATAACTAAGTTTTTTTTTTAAGTTGAAAAAAAAATTTTTTAAAAAAAATCTAAAATTGGATTATTTTTTTTTTTATTTATTTTATTTACTGTAAATAAATTTAAAAAATACATCAACCTTTTATTGTTTTTTTATGTAAAGGGATTTATTATACTGTATACCATAAATTTATAGCAAATAATTCGATAAAATAAGTATACAGTGGGCCATTTTGCTTTAAAACCAGTATTTGATTTTCGTTGGTATCCCAAATCAAAACCAAAATTTTTTTGAGATACATAAAAAAGTTCGTACTTAGAAATTTTTTTTTATTGATTTTTTTAACATCCTGGACTGTTTTCTATACGATCAAATAATAAAAATAACTAAGTTTTACGAAAAAAACGAAAAAAAAAATAATAAAAATTTTAAGTACCCAAAAAAAAAAAAAATTTTTTTTCAAGTTTTTTTGTTATTAACGGGGTATATACTTAGGAATAAAGCAAATATTAAACGAGTTTACTTAAAACTTATTTTGAATAAATTTATTTTTCGGAAATAAGTGTTGCAAATGTTTTGTTTTTGCAGTTATTATGTATTTTTATATTTTTGACTATATTTAAAAAAAGGATATATTAACAGCTTTTTTGTTACCGCAAGCAACTCAACGAAATTTGGCACACTTATTAACGCCATTTGATCTAATCTATATTAAAAATTTTATAGCAATTGAAACATTTTTAAAATAGTTACAGCGATTTCAAGAAAAAGGATATATGGCAGCCACGCGAGTCCTTGCTCAGATCAAAATACAAATGTTGTACGTCGATAGTTATCTAAATTTCTAAGACAATAACTAAGTTTAGTAATTTTATAGCAAGTTTTGTGGCTAAAACTCCACTTTTAAGTTTCAGGATATACGACAGGTACAAATGTCCTTCGACCGATTTGCTCAAAATTTTTATTTTTTTTCTACTAATTAATTTTGTGCTTGCGTACCAAATTTGGAAAATCGTTGACAACTCTTTCTATTTTATTTTTGTGATTAAATTATATTAACACTTTATTGAGGTTTTTAAAAAGGATATGTAAATAACTTTTGTTTTAAAGAACGGATTTCAGCGAAATTTGGCACACACATTGACATCACTTATTCAAATTTTTACAAAAAATTTCAAGGGTATCGAGTAATTTTTGAGCGATTTACAATATTTTTAAGAAAAAGGATATATGGCAGCCACACGAGTCCTTGCTTCAATCTAGAAAAAAATTTACACATAAAATACTATATCAAAATTGGTAACAATGACAAAGTTTGGGAATTTTGTGATCATTTTTGTAGTTTTAATCACATATTTAAATTTCAGGACATATGGGGGGTAGGCGTGTCCTTGCTCCGATTTTTCCAAAAACTCGTTTTTTTCTTGATTAGATAATTTAATGCTTGTGTACCAAATTTCAGAAATCTGCGACCAATATTCTATTTTTGCCCCCTCGATATATGGGAACGAATCACTGTGCGACATAACTTTTTTTGCTGAACATTTAGTGTGGATTGCCTCATATATACAATATCAAAAAAAAAAGTTAAGTTATCACAAAGCGAAATACTTCAACCAGTGTATAGAAATTTTAATACAATATACTCCATATAATATGGAAAAATTTTTTCTTCCTAAATATGAGGGTGACTTGTTTGTAATACGTATAAAAAAAAACAAGTTGAAAAATAACAAGAAGATGTTGTCCAAATCTGTTTTGTTGTAGAAGGCGTATTTACAAAAAAATTATTAATTTTGAAGAACTGTGAGAACTTTTCAAAAAATATACAATAATAATTTATAGAAAACAAAAAAAAATATTTAAATATAATTTGTTAATATCATCCATCATTTCTATTATATGTCATATTAAAAGTCCTTTATACAAGATTAAAATCTTTTTGTTTAACATGAAATTATTTACTAAAACTGTCATTTAAAACAAAAATATTGATAAATCATTTGTTATCGATTTAAGAAATTTACAAAACAAACAAATGACACAAATAAAACTGAATTGACCAATGTAACTAATATTTTCATAAAAAAAATATAATGAATTCATATTTTGAGTAAGATTATTTTGAATTAAATGAAAAAACTTTTCTGCTAGTCTTTAATATGAATTTTTAAAAAATTTATTAAAAAAAAAATTTCAAACTCAAATTCTACACTCAAAATATTTTGTAGGCAAAAACAAATGAAAAACACACTTAAAACTAGTGAATAAACAATTGAAAACCATCCCAGTAATTATTCACAAACATCAACATTTATTTTTTACTGTTGACAAAATTTTCTAAAATAAATAATATTAAACATTAAAAAATTACGGTTTTTTCACTCTTTTTTAACAACAAATTCGAAAAAATAACCTACGAAAACATTTAAAATTAATGATCGTTCTGTTATTTTTACCAACAAATTCCAAAAAAAAAAATAACCTACGAAAACATTAAAAATTAATGATTTCGTAGGTTATTTTTTACAATTTTCTATTGAAATATTTTTTTAAAAATTTTTAATAAAGTTTTGGGGAATCGATTCCGCAATCAACTACATTCTGGCCAGACACTCTACCCATCGTGCCAAAGTCACTTGATACAAACATGTTTTCATATTTTTATAAATAATTTTTTGAATTCTTTTTTCTACAAAAAAATAACCTACCTGTGTGGGTAAAAACTAATGATATCTCATTAAAAAATACCAACAATTTAAAAAAAAAATACTTACACAAATCATTAAAAATTTAAAGAATAATCAGTAGTTTTTACTTACAAAAAAAATAAATGACTTAAAAACTTAAATGTTAATGAAAGTCTTTATTTTTTAGTGTGTTATTTTTAAAAAAAACAAAGGACATAAGTAGTCATTAATAAAAACTTAACATCAAACAAATGTTTTTTCTTTTAAAAACGACTAAACGTAAAATTTTTAAAATAAACTACAAACAGTTAATGACATAATTTTTTAAGTGTACTTTTATTTTTGCATTAATACAAGAATAAACAGAATTAAGACTTTAGCGCCAGCAAATTTTTTGGTGAACTTAAGCAAACCCAGCAGAAATTTTGCTGAACTGGCAGCAGCTTTTGGAAAGGAAACTCGAGTCAAGGAGCGCATCCAAACCTGCTAAATTCATGCATGATTCTCTAAGGCGATGTCACACTTTAGAGCGCTTGTTGGATACACCGAAAAAACGCTCTTAAGATGCTCTGAATTCACATCTCTTTAGAGCGCTGAAAAAATCGCTATAAATATGCAGTGAATTCATGTATCTTTTTAGAGTTGATTTAAGCAGAATAAAGATGAAGCACATTTGACTATTTCTGAAATACAAATTACAAAATCTGAAATACAATTGACTATTTCTGAAAACAATTGGGAAATCTTAAATACAATTGACTAATTCTGAAAATCAGTTGACTCCCTGTAAGCATTTGGAAGAAATATCGCCTAAGAGATCCAATTACTTTTAAAAAATTCCAATTATATTTTGAAAATTTCAAATTATATTTCAGAAACTTCCATTAATATTTCAGATATTACCATTTATAACCAAAAAATTTTTAATTACATTTTAAAAATTTTCAATTATATTGGAAATTTTTGAAATATAATTGGACACTTTTAAATATAATTGGAGATTCTAAAATACGATTGGACATTTTTTGTGGCGTACGGACATAGCGCCCAAGGTCTTTTCGCCCAAAACCGTAAAGGTCATATCGCCCAAGCTGCGACATATAGCCCAAAATGATAGGTCTAAAAATGTTATTTCGCCCAAAACAAAATTGTCAAAAAATCCAAAATATTTTGTTTGGGCGAAATGTCGAAATTACGACTTCTATGATTTGTTTTTTTTTTTTTTGTAATTAAGGTTTTCTGCGTAGCCGGCCTTCGGCCGGGCTTAGGGATTATATACTCCATGCATTAAACCCACCCTCTCTGCAAACCAAAGCTATTTTGGCACAGAAACAAATAAAAAATAAATTTGAGTAAATTTTTAATACTATTGAGTAAAAAATTACTCAATTTTGCACCAGTAAACGATTTAATAGTATTGAGTAAATTTTTAATAAAAAATTATTAAATTCTTACTAAAAAATTTTTAATGGATACTATTAAAAATTTAATTAAAAATTTTTCAATTTTTTAAGTAACTTTTTATTTGTGTCAAGTAAAAATTTACTCAAAATTTATCAATTTATTTTTTTTAAAAGTTTAAAAAAGTTTCACATTTTTTTCGAAAAAAATGTTTTTTCAAACTTTACCAAATATATTTATGTCTTGAAGACATTGGAAAATTTCATAAAGATGATTTCAAACTTTCATATACATACACAAAAAACTATAAACTAAACGAGAATTCAAAACACGAAGAGAATAAAAAAAGAATAAAAAAAATTATTAAATTTTGTATTAAATTATTTACTCAAATTTTTTTTTTAGTTTTTGAGTAAATTTTTAATTGCGTCAATTAAATAATTACTCAAATCTTATTTAAAAATTTAAACAAGTGTTTACTCAAATTGTTTTTCTCAATATTTCTTTCTGTGGGTTATCAGGCCTTTTTGAGGCATAACAAGTTTGATAGCGTAAAGGCCTGCTACCCTAGAAAACTTTACTTTGCGGAGAGGGTGGGTTTAATGCATGGATTTTGTAATCCCTAAGCCCGGAAGAAGGCCAGCAACGCATAAAAACTTTAAAATATTGTGTTAAAAAAAAACAATATTGGTGAGTTTTATGATTATTTTTTTGGGTGCTATGACATTTTATAAATTCAACATTTTGATATTTGGGTAATATGACATTTTTGATAGTTTATATTAATTTAAAGAAAATTGTTAAAATACCCAAAAATAATGGTCATATCGTCCAAAAAATTTTGCAACAACAACTAACACACATTTTTTTTGGGTGGAATGACTTTTTTAAATTGGGCGATATGCACTTGGGCGCTATGTCCGTACGCCATTTTTTGTAATATAATTTGTATTTTCTGAAACTAAAGAAGATGGTGTACTAAATTTTTTTTCATTCAAAATGTGTTAAGGGTGTTATGATTGAAGCACTCTTTTCAGCGCTGATTAATACGCAATAATGATGCAGTGAAATCATGCGTCTTTGTCCAAAACTAATGGTTATTTATTCAAAAAGTTTTAAATATATTTCAAAGGAAAGCATGTTCAAAATTTTATCAAAATATATTTTTATATTTTAAGTTTTATATAAAAAATCTTAACAAAAAATTTAAAGTTATTCCCCTCACTTTTACTGCATTCTCAAGAGCGCTCTTTAGATGCGCTTTGGTGTGCTATAAAAAGATGCTGTGTCGCCAAAATCTCGATTTATTTTTGCTGGGAAATGTTTTTAAATATATTTTTGATTATGTTTCCAAATCACAGAAAGAATTTCGCTCTACACAGATAGAATTTGAAACAAATTTCAATCAACAAAAACGTAGATTCAATCAACTTTTTTATTGAAACTCTTCCAAGAAAGAAAATTGTTATACCAATCATCAAATTGTAGGTGATTAATTGAATATTTTTTTATTCAAACATTTTTTCGATTTCGATCACAAATTTGATCAATTTTTTTTTTGTAGTCAATCAAAATAATGTTTAATTTAACGAATGAATTGTAAGCTTATGGCAAAATTATGAAAAAAATTTATCTTTTTTGCTTTCCAATATGTTGCCAACAATAAAAAACAAAGTAAAAACCGATTATTTTGTATATTTTTGAATTAATGTATTCAAATAAATTAAATCGAAAAAAAATCTGGCATGTTGAAAATTTGTAATTCGATAAAAAAATGCTAATCAAAACATTGATTGACTCATTTAAATTTAGTTGATAAATAGACTTAATTGAAAATTTTTAACCAATAATTTTTTGTGTGTAGCTTTAAGAAAAGTTTTTAAAAATCTTGGGGTGTTTCGTTTGATTTCGTTTGACTAACATAACCTTCATAACGTGACCTCCATAAGCCCGTTTTAGAAATTTCTAAATATCGTAACAATATTTATTTTCATAAAATTTTTAAAATATTTTCATTTGTTCTAATATTAATATTTTCTATGTGAGTCGCTTGTTGCTTAAATTTATCAGCAACGTCCTTAGCTTTAATTTTGTTATTCCCCTACTTACAATTAGTTTTTTTTTTTTGTTTTAGTTTTTTTTTTTCAAAATACTTACCATCCTTTGGTGGACTTGCACATGGCGGCGCATAACTGCCTAAATGATAACCTGAATAGGTATTTTGATGCATGGGCGGGAATGGATAACCTAAAGCACTACGTGGACTGGGAAAACCAGAATCTTGACCACCTTGTGGTGCAAAATGTTGATAACTGCTACGTATGCCGCCGTAACTAAAAATAAAAAGAAATTGCAAATATGTTGTTAATAAATTAGGCTATGTGTGGTTTTCAAATTTCATAAAATTTGCTTAAAAAAAAAATTTCATAGTTTCCCAGTTGGCAAAATAAAAGCACACCTGACATACTGCTGACTCTCCCTTTATGAAATCGCTGACATCTTCATACAATTTTTCAAAATGTCATCAATGACATGTCAGCAGTTGGTCAGCAGTGTCCACCAGCATCGGTGGCCACTAACAATTCGTTTAAACAACCGCTGACCAACTGCTGACATGTCATTGATGACATTTTGAAAAATTGCATGAAGATGTCAGAAATTTTATAAAGGGAGAGTCAGCTGTATGTCAGGTGTGATTTTTTTTGCCGACTGGGTTCATTCCAAAAATTTATTAAATTTGGTTTATAAAACTCGTGTTTTTTTACACCTGTTGTATTCTGAAAATGATGAGCAAAATGTGGACAAAAAAACAGCTGATCAGAGGGGCTCGAATTTATTTTGTGTCTTTTTAGACTTTTTATACGAATTTTAAAATTAAATGTAATTTATTATTTATATATTTACTAAAATTCGCGTTTTATAGTATTTGTGTGTAAAAACTGAATGAAATCTTTATAAAAAAGTGTATTTTTCTAACTTGTTTCTGTGTTTTTTTTTGAATTTTTATACTAAATTTAAAATTAAAAGTAAATGAGGTGAGGTTGAAATTGCTAGAAATAGAATTGTAGTGTTGGAAATTGTCAAAATTTATTCGGTAGAAACTATAAATATTCACTTATATAAAAAAAACAATTTCCATTAACAAAACAAACCCACATTTAAAATCCTACTGATGATAACATTAACTGGAGTGTTTGAAACCGGTATGGGAATACCAGAAATGTCTAACATTTTTAGAAATTAAATTTTGCTTATGCATTTTATCAATTTGAATCAAAACATTATAACAAACATAATTAGAGACCGAGCTCGGTCTATACTCACAATTAGAGAAATATAATAAAATATTTACTTTTATATTATTTTGTGGTTTAACTAATGTCCCGAGTAAAAAAGTTCCTATATAGTTGTATATAATTTTATAAACATCATATATGATTAAATAGAATTATATAGAATTTGTTGCGAAAAATGAGTCGATAAAACTATATAAAATTTGATCAATGTTTCATATATTTTGATAAATTTTTTATGTAATTTTATGCGAAATTTGGACCCCTATTTTTATATAATAATAGCAAAATTATATAATTAGATATAATTATATAAAAATATATAAAATTGTATAAAACTGTAAAAAACTATATAAAGTTACATAAAATTATATCAAGTTTTATATAAATCATAAAATTTTGTTTTAATTATATATAATTATATATAATTTTATGTAACTTTATATAGTTTTATACAGTTTTATACAATTTTATATATTTTTATATAATTATATCTAACTATATAATTTTGCTGTTGTTATATAAAAATAGGGGACCAAATTTCGCATAAAATTATATAAAAAATTTATCAAAATATATGAAACATTGATCAAATTTTATATAGTTTTATCGACTCATTTTTCGCATCAAATTCTATATAATTCTATTTAATCATATATGATGTTTATAAAATTATATACAACTATATAGGAACTATTTTACTCGGGGTATTACAATTTAAGGTTGCAGTAAAATTTTGTGTGAGAAAACTAGAGAAAACTAACAAGGGAGGGTTTGGATGAGCACACAACGATTGTCCTAGAATTTTCATACACACAAAAAATTATTGGCTAAAAATTTTCAATTAAATGTATTGATCAACAAAAATTAAATGAGTCAATCAATGTTTTGATTAAAATTTTTCCTATTTTTTGTTACAAATTTTCAACAAACCAGATTTTTTCTTTCGTTTTAATTTATTTGAATAGTTAATTCGAAAATATACAAAATAATCGGGCTTTACTTTTTTATTGTTGGCAACATATTGAACAGCAAAAAATATGAATTTTTTGATAGGTTTGTCATAAGTTTACAATTCATTTGTTAAATCAATCATTATCTTGATTGACTTTAAACAAAAAATTGATAAAATTTTTGATCAAAATCGAAAAAATGTTTGATTGAAAACATTTTCAATCAATCACCTACAATTTGATGATTGGTATAACAATTTTTTTAATTGGAGGAATTTCAATCAAAAAATTGATTGAATCCGCGTTTTTGTTGATTGAAGTTCGTTTCAAATTTTTTCTGTGTATGGGAAAGAAGTGAAGGGGAAAAAAATAATTTACAACTTCTTTTTTTCTAAGGTGCCCAATCTGATATTTACCGTGTCAAAAGGGAGGGGGACAAGGTATTTTTTTTTTTTCGTTTTTTACAAATTCTTCAGAAGAAACTATATGAACATTTTATACAGATCAAAGGGTTTTATAAAGGCCTATCCAATACTGTATCGGATGTGTCCAAATTCGGCTTCATTAAGTTTTTATTTTGGAAAATTTAAAAACTTTTGGGCAGTTTCTACGGAAATGTAAACACGTACGACCACCAAAATTAAATATAATAATCTCTATTAAAATTAATCGTACCCGTATTTTTGCGTTTAGCAAAATTCCTACTATTTCGGCTTTTATTCGGAATTTCCCCAAAAGATTATATTTTTTCATAAGGTGGCAACCCTTTTTTTAAATTTGAGATTGGGCAGCTATAAAAAAATGGGTTACTCTTATTTCTCCTCCCTCATTTCTATATGCAAGTTTCAGGACAATTGGGGGGAGCCCTCTAATATAAAAGACCTGCCTTGTAAGTAAAAACCATAAAAAATGTAAAAGTGTATTTTTTCAACCGTATGTACTACACTTACGTTATTTAATTAAATTGTGTGACGGTTACACGTGATTCATTAAAAATTTGTCATTCGATCTGCTGTTTGATTTTTTCAAACAGTAGAGAAAAAAAAATATTTATTTATGAAAAGGTGGAATTTTGGGTAAATATTGTTACGAATAGTAAGTCTCACCTTCCTGCAATTAAAAAAAAAATATATCCCCCCTTGACCACCAATGAAATAGCAAGACTTTTGAGATCAGCGGGTGCTAATAACCCTAAAAAAGTACCCTTTTCCAAAAAAGAAAAATTTTGAGTCCTGGTTCCAAACACGGATTGATTGAATCTATCTTCCGGTAGATCTGTAACTAGCGTATAAAACACACACAACCGAATTTGAGTGAAATTGACTTATTTTTGTCGTCAATAGACCGATTTAACTGAATGTCAGGCGAAATATTTTCCTGGGGCCGAAGTCCTAATGTGGTTCAATTATATTTATAGAATTGATTAGGCTACCAAAGTACACGTTTAACACTTACAAACAAAATTTTAAACAAATATTTTCTTTTTATATTAATTTTGAGAGATTTATGTGAATATCGGGAGGTTGGATTGTATGGGGGCTACAAGAATCAGAACTACAAGTCTGATTCCTTTAAAATTAAGATGAATGGTGATTTGTGAGTAAAAAATGTGTTTACTTGTCAGATTTAGAAAGATAACCTATTAAAATGCGGTAATTATTCATTTGAGCCAAATGATAAAGGGACGTTTGTATGGGGGCTAGGTCTAAACATGGACCGATTTTCAATTTCAATAGGCTTCGTCCTTAGGGCATAGGAAGCTTAAGTTTCAAATTTTATACAAATTCATTCAGAATTGCGACCAGTATCGCGCTCACAACTTTAAGATGGACAGACGGACGGATGCACATCGCCAAATCGTCTCAGAAAGTCGTTATGATTCGATCGGTATACTCGAAGTCTAGGATCAATATTTCTGTACCACAGAGCGGTGTAGGGTATAAAAAATTAAAAATTTTGTGGTGACCACAAATGATCGATCATGACCTTTTTTGAATAGAGTTCTAATATCAATAATATTTTCATCAAGAATAAAACAACAAACAAACTCACTGGTCCAATCATTTGTATACCCTCAATCATTTTTCGACCCCATTAAGTATATATCTTATTGATCTGTCTTTTGAAATGTTGAAATGTCGATCACGACCAAAATATTATACAGATATGAGTAGGGATAAGATTTTTATGCACTAAAAAATCGAGAATAAGCGCTTAAAATATGCGCTAAGAATTCAAAATATGCACTAAAAAACTTTAAATATGCACTAAAAAATAAAATGTGTACAATAAAAAAGCTTGTTTTAATAGGAAAAACTTCTTAAAAAGCTTCTTATATAGTAACATTTAAAACTTTTTATAAAAAAGTTTTTTTTTTTTTAAGAAAATTAAGAAAATCTATAAAAAAAATTTAAGAAAAAAAATAATTTTTCTTATTTTCAAAATAAATTTTTAAAATTTAAAATAGTATTTGAAAAAAATAAATTTCAATTTGTGTTTTTGCTAATTTATGTCAAAATATGCAAAAATATTCACTTAAAAGCTAGAAATATGCACAAAATAAGCATTTAAAATCAAAATATGCAAAATTATGCATTTTCACCAAAATATGCAAAATATGCAAAAACAAAGGGGGGGGGGGGTGAAATAAAGCCATAGGCAATAAGGCCATATGGCCTTATTTCTCAATTCAATGGGAAATAAGGCTTTATTACCAACACGATTGAGCAATAAAGTCATATTGATTTTGCAACCAAAGTGGAAATAAAGCCATATCAGCTGAAAATGTGGAAATATATTTCCCCGTAAATCCTGCTACCCAAAAAAAAATTTATTTAGCGAAACCGCTAAATTAATTTATGGAGTTTGTAATCCCTAAGCCCGGCCGAAGGCCAGCTACGCAGAAGTTTATTTTTTTTTGACTATCTTTAAATTAAAAAATCACATATACCAGGAACCTAGAGGGGTCTAGAGGCACCAATTTTTTATTGGCAGGGTTTTTTATTTAAAGATTGTTTAACAAAAAAAGTTTTTCTGTATAGCCGGCCTTTGGCCGGGCTTAGGGATTACAAAATCCATGTATTAAACCCACCCTCTCCGCAAAGTAAAGTTTTCTAGGGTAGCAGGCCTTTGCGCTATCAAATTTGTTATGCCTCAAAAAGGCCTGATAACCAAAATAGCTTTGGTTTGCAGAGAGGGTGGGTTTAATGCATGGAGTATGTAATCCCTAAGCCCGGCCGAAGGCCGGCTACGCAGAAAACCTTTATTACAAAAACACAAATCATGGAAGTCGTAATTTCGATATTTCGCCCAAAAAAAATATTTTGGATTTTTTGACAATTTTGTTTTGCGAGAAATAACATTTTTAGACCTATCATTTTGGGCTATATGTCGCAGTTTGGGCGATATGACATTTACGGATTTGGGCGATAAGACCTTGGGCGCTATGTCCGTACGCCATTTCAAACTCCATAAATTAATTTAGCGGCTTCGCTAAATATTTTTTTTTTTGGGTTGCCGGATTTACGTGGAAATATATTTCCACACTCTCCGCAAAAGAATGATGAACATTTTTAAAAATGAGTAACAAAGCCATACTTATATGGCTTTATTTCCAACAGTGGTTGGTAATAACGCCATATGGCCTTATTTCTCAACTCTTTGGGAAATAAGGCCATATGGCCTTATTGCCTATGGCTTTATTTCACCCCCCCAAAACCAAATCGATGCCATTTTAACGCAAATTTCTTGATTCGGAAAGATAATTGGTCGATATAGTATTTGGACTATCGACAAAAAACATGCATTTGCATGGAAATCTCATCCCTAGATATGAGCAAAACTTCAAGTATTTAATTGAAATTTTTTAAGAAAAACTCTTTTTAACTTTTTTATTTTAAAAAGTAATTTCCTCGCATATTATTAATATTTTTTTTTTTTAATTTTTTATATATATATTTTTTTTTTTGTTTTGAAATAATTTTTTTTTTTTTTTGCAAATAATCTTTTTTTACAGTGGAGTTAAAATACCTTAATTCAACCGACGGGTTGACCTCACCACCTTCAAATTTATTGAAATTTAGTTCTGAGTTCAACTTTAGTAAAAAAAAAGATTGTTTTGACTTTTGGTCATTCTAGTATTCGAGATATGGGGTCTTGAAAATGAGGATATGAGGTCTTGAAAATGAAGAAAATATTTAACAAAAGTAATCTGAAAGAGAGGTCTCATCAGTGTTGCCACCAGTGAACCAAAAAATTATCCAGGAATTTGTCCAAAATTATCCAAAACCCCAAAAATTATCCAAAAAATATCAAAATCGATTTTTTTAACGCAGGGGTATATTTTTTTTAATTGCAGAAAGATGAGACTACCTATGGTAAAAAAATTTACCCGAAATTCCACCTTTTTCATACATAAATGCTTTTTTTGAAAAAAAGTGATCTCTACTGTTCGAAAAATCGAACAGAGGATCGAAATGGGTTAAAAAAAATCATACATTTTGCACTGATCAAAATAAAAAAAATTTTTATAATAATAGTATGTATCACTAGTTCTTTTTCAAGTTTTTTTTGTTAACATTTCTTTTGTGGGATCAAAATTTGTACCCCATTTCTTTTAATGCCTTCTTTTGTAAAAAGAATTGCAGCAACTGTATTTGAAGATAATTAATTTCGTACATCGGTTTCTGTTATCTTTAATTTACTAAAAGCTCTTTCTTTTGATGAATTAGAAAATAAAAGAATCATAAGAAATTTAAAAACAACTTCTTAATTTAGAAAAAGATTTTCACCAGCACAATTTGTAATTTTAAAAATTTGTTCCCAAAAAGTTTGGACATGCAAATAATCGAATAGACCATGGGTTTTGTGGTCCAATAAGGCTTATATTATAGACTCATATAATTTGAAAAGCTCCAAATTTAAAAGGTATTGCCAAAACTAATAACAACAAAAGTGCTGTCAAATAAGAAGTAACTAAAAAAAATCGACAAATTAAAATAAAAAAAAAAATTATTTTGTCCGTGTAAAACTTTAAATTGTAAATTATAAAATTATCCATAAATTATCCAAAAGTGTAATTATCCAAAGAGTATCCAAAAAATTTTAAATTATCCATTTTTTGGATAATTATCCAAGAAGTGGCAACACTGCGGTCTCATATAGGTTTCATATAATACGTAATAAGACTGCTTTTGAAATGACATGCGACATGTTTTAGAAGTCAAAGTGTAAAATATAGTTGACAAAAATCTGCTCACCAACTACGAGCTTTCAACTCACAGAAAAACTTTTTGTTTTTTTATAAAATCCCTGATGATGGTCAATGATGATTGACCGAAATATCGGAAATAAAACAATCTTTTAGTTAAAAATCGAAAATTTAAAAACAGTGTTTTTATTCAACAATATTTTTCTAAAATTCATGACATTATAGCAAACAAAATTAACAACATACAATAACACAGGTTGGTTCGATAGATTTTACCAAAAAAAAAAACTGCTTAAAAGAAATTTTAAATTATCTATATTAAAAAATATTAATATTATAAATTACATTAAAATCATTCGATATTTAAACAAAAAAAACATTAATATTTATAAATTATTAAAGACCGCCATATTTTTTTTTTAATAAAAAAAAATATATTTTTCGCACTAACGCACATATTGCGGTTTTAAATACAAACAAACAGACATAACATGTGTGCGGTTAGAAATATAGCGTGTTTGGTAGTTTTGAGTTTTGTATAAATGTCTGTTTGATGTCTTTGGGTGCTTTTTAGTATTGAGAATAGTACATATATATGTATGTACAAACGCACATATGTATAAGTAACACACACTTCAATACACATGTGTGTAACCACTTCCGTTTCCGTGTTTAACTAACAAAAAAAAATAATAAAAACATAACAGTTGTGGTCAATAAACAGTCAAAAAACCAAATACAAAATATTAATATATCTATAAAAAAAAAATCCTTTTTTTCTATTTTTATTTTATTTATATTTTAAAGCTCCTATTTTTTATATGGTTTTTGTTTTGTTTGTTACAAATAACGGACATAAAATAACAGGATGTATTTATGAGAATATATTTTTTTTAATATTTTTTTTTTGTTACAAAACTATTCTATAAAACACCTATTTAATATTAAATATTTATTAATAAAAAAACTAGTAAAAATAAAATTTCACTTGGCCGAATCCATGAGGGTATTCAATACATACAATGTCGAAAACATATTTTTAATGATTTTATTTTTTTTAATATAAACAAAGAAAATCGTTTTAAAATTCTTATCAGAAAATTTTTATATTAAGTAACTCTTTTTTTAGCAATTTTTGTAAAAAAAAATTTAAATTGTAAAAATTTGTTTGAGTGTAAAATTTTTTTTGAGTCCAAAATTATTTTCGAGTGTAAATAATTTTTTTGAGAGTAAATATTTTTTGAGTGACAAAAACACTTTGTTAAATAGTGAATTCTGGTTAACCCACATGTAAAATTCAGTATTTTACTCATAACTCCTGGACAAAAAACTTTATTTGTAAAAAAATTTTTTTTACAAAAATTAGTAAAACAAGTAAAAAAGTTAAATTCGGCCTTACCGAATGTAGTGATACCCTCCACAATTTCAAAAAGATTATTGCAAAAACCTTTATTTAAAAGGAAATTACTTTAAAAAAAAAAAAAAATTTTGAAAAAAAATTCCGCGAAAAAAAAATTTGTTAAAAAAAAATCCGCGATTTTTTTTTTTTGTCAAAAAATATATTCGTACTTGTTTAAATACCATTTGGTGTTTAATTTTGTTCACATATGTCAACCAGAAGCCGAATTAAAGCATTTTGTATTTTTAGGTTATGTTGAATGTACTGAAATTTTTGAGGTGTGCTTACATTTTCGTTCATAACTTTTGAACCGCTGAACCGATATCGCTCAAATGCAACACCAAACTTCTCGGGAGAACTTCCAATAAATATGTTATGTTTCAGTCATCTCTGTGCAATATTTTGTTCGTGACAGCATTTTCCACAGACAGACAGACAGACAGACGGACATCGCTATAATGTCTTAAAATCGATCGGGAATCATGAATATATATGGGGCATTCCATGTGAAATCGGACAATTTGAAAATCTTTTTTTTTAGATTTTCCCAATTTGTTTACAGTTTTTAGTACCCTTCGAAAACTCCTTCGTGGTAAATTTTCAGATTTTTTTGATGACCCGTTCAAAAGATATCGAATTTTTAAAAATTGGTAGTTTGTTCCTTTACTCAAACTTCTTTTAATCATAAATTCTTCAATAATGGTCCAAATTTCAATTTTTTTTTTTCAAAATTTTTGTTTTTTTACGTACTTTCTATAAAAAATCCCAAAAAATTCTTAAAAGCTCTCTAGTATGCGATTTTTAAGTTTTAAAATTTAAATCTCATTTTTGAAAATGTTTGTACTCTTCGATTTTTTTAAAATTTTTTGGTGTAAAACATCTATCGATTCTACAAACTTTTTGCCCAGGAGGATCGTGGGATAACGATTATTACTATTTTTAAAATTTTTAAAAAAAAATGTTATTGTAATTTTCCAATCTTAAAATCATTTCTACTGCTCCAATGGTGCGTCATAGAGGGATCCTTTATAAGACCGACCCCCATTCATTTTTACGTCTTAACATTCCTTTAGAACCAACTAATACCCTATCTCCAATTTCTAAGAGGGCTCCCACACAAAACGACATTTTTTTAAATTTGCTCCAACCGCTCTAACTGCCCTAATAGTGCCCATAGAGCAACAAAATGTATGACCGACCCACTATATTTTTTTAGTCCAAACATTTTCTCTGAACACACCTGCCCTCTATCTTTAACTGTTAAGGCGGTCCCCATACAATTTTTTTATTTTTTGTAAATTTGTTTTATTTAATCAGCTTTTACCGGTCCAATGGTGCGTCCGAGAGGGGTCATTAGTGAGACCGACCCCCATTTATTTTTACTCTACAACATTTTTTCAAAATATACCTACGCCCTATCTCCACTCCCTAAGTAGGCTCGGTCTTATAAAGGACCCCTCTATGACGCACCATTGGAGCAGTAGAAATGATTTTAACATTAAAAAATTACAATAAAATTTTTCAAAAAATTTTAAAAAATAGTAATAATCGTTATCCCACGATCCTCCTGGGCAAAAAATTTGTAGAATTGATAGAAGTTTTACACAAAAAAGTTTCAAAAAAATCGAAGAGTACAAACATTTTCAAAAATGAGATTTAAATTTTAAAACTTAAAAATCGCATACTAGAGCGCTTTAAATAATTTTTTGCGATTTTTTTTTTTAGAAAGTACGTAAAAAAACAAAAATTTTGAAAAAAAAAAATGAAATTTGGACCATTATTGAAAAAGTTATGATTAAAAGAAGTTTGAGTAAAGGAGCAAACTACCAATTTTTCAAAATTCGATATCTTTTGAACGGGTCATCAAAAAAATCTGAAAATTTACCACGAAGGAGTTTTCTAAGGGTACTAAAAACTGTTAACAAATTAGGAAAATCTAAAAAAAAATTTTTCAAAGTGTCCGATTTGACATGGAATGCCTTATATACTTTATGGGGTCCTAGACCAATATTTCGATGTGTTACAAACGGAATGACAAACTTATATATATCCTCTATCACTAGAGTGGAGGGTATAATAAATTTTTAAGGACAAAAATATAATTTTTTTGGTGAAAAAAGTAATTCCGAGAAAATTGTTAAAAAAAAAATATTCATGAAAAATTTTGTTAAAAAACTTAATATAAGAAATTATTTTTTTTTTACGTCAGAAAAATTTGTATCACTTAAAAATGGCATTTTGTAGGATATTCATAGATTCGTCCAAGTTGAATTAAATTTTCCATCTGTTTTTATATAGTTTTTTATTTTAAATATTTTTTGTTGTTTTTTTTGTTTTATATTTTTATTGCCACATTTTATATGTAAATTATTTATTCTTTTTGTTTTCTACATATTTATTCACAATAACATAATTTGAACACGCAAACTTTTATTTTATTTCTCTGAATAATTTATTTCTTTTTACATTTAATTTTTTTTTTAGTTTTTGGTTTTTCTTGATTTTTGCCGCTTAAAAATAGTTTCGTTAACAAAAATTATTTAAAAGGAATTCAAATAAAATAATTAGTTAACCCTATGATGAGTCAAGAAAAAGTACGTTGAATTAAGCATGTTTCTGCTAAATAAAATTACAATATTTTTAAAAATTTTAATATTTATTATTTAAAATATATAAAAAGGTGAAAACTTAAAAGGGGTTTCCTCAATTTTCGTAATTTTTAGATTCTTTTATAGTTAAAAAGGATATTTTAACAGTTTGTCTGTTCAAATGTCAATCACGGCAAAAATATTACACAGATATGATTGTAACTTACCACATTTACTTGGAAATGCTTCAAAAAGTTTGGTATTGTATTTAAGCGACATCGGTTTAGTGGTTTAAAAGTTATGAACAAAAATGTAAGGTCTCCTCGAAAATTTCGGTATAGTCGGCTGCTGAATGACAAATGGGAATATAATCTAACAATTTTTAACGCCGAAAGAACTTTTTTATTTATAAATCAAACAAAGTATGTAAAATCAACGGAAAACAAGTATAACAGTTAAATTCGACTTGGCCGAATCTATGAATACCCTCCACAATGCCCTTTTTTAAGGATAGTAAATTTTTTAATGTAAAAAAAATTAACAATTTCGAATAGAAATATTTAATTTTGAGTAAAAAACTTTTTTTTTTTGTCATTTTTGTAAAAAAAAAAAAAATAATTTAAGTGTAAAATTTTTTTCGAGTGTACATTTTTTTTTTAGTGTAAAAATATTTTTTAGTGACAAAAATACTATGCAAAGTAATTTTGTGGCTTATAATTGTTTTTAAAGCTTGTTTTTTTAAAACTCGGGTTTTTCAACACGTGAATTTTAGGTGAAACAAATCTGAAATTCAGGGTTTTGCTTATAACTTTTGAACCACTGGACCGATTTCGCTGAGATTTAAATTGAACTGGGACAGAGGATCGGCAAATATCCCAGCAAAACTTAGATTACCAAATAAGATATAAAATAAGGTATTGGATCTCTTATTTTATACATTGCAGCATTGATGATTTTAACAGGCGATGAGACTCAAAGTAATGCATCCACATTATCACAAAGAATACCAGTAAGGTATAAAATAAGTCATAAATTTATAACGAGGAATACGAGTAAGGTGTAAAATATATGATATTTTATAGGTTACGTGAAATGAAATAATATAGCATACCAGAAGATAATAAGTATATAAGGTGTTACGAGTAGTGAAAAAGTAATTTTGTATTAAATTTACTCACGTGATTGTAAGTGAGTGTAAGTAGATAAAATATGCTCGTGATCGTGTGTCGTTAGAAATTTCCTGTCGTGAGCCCATCTCTAGTTTAAACTTATGCATTTTTTATAAAATAATTATTTTTTATGTTATTGTAATGCAGTATGTATCAAATAATGCATTATTTCAAACTTTCAAATAATACATAATGTAACCAAATATAAGTCATCCATGATTTAATGTTTAGAAATAATAAATATGAAATACATTTTTTCCTATAATCATGCATTATGTAGCAAATTATTAGTAATGCATTATTTTTCACTTGAAAATAATACGTTGTGGAAGAAATGTTTGGTAAGACATCCTAAAATAATGCAACAAATAAGGTATATACATTACCTGGTAATGTGTTATATAATCACTAACCATTACCAAAGTTTTGCTGGGATATATGCTACACTTCAGTACTCTCAGAATTGTTGTTTGAAAGTTACCGTGTGTTTTATCTCGTAAATTCATGAAAAACCCTTGCCGAAATTCAGTCTTTTGCTCATAACTTTTGAACCACTGGACCGATTTCGCTGAATTGCAATACCAACCTGACCAGGTAAATGCCCAACATATATGCCAAACTTCAGGAGCCACCGTAAAGTCTTTCAAAAGTTAGCGTATTTTCAACAGACAGACGGACAGACGGACGGACATCTCTAGATTGTCTTAAAATCTGTCGAGGATCATGAATATATATGGGGCATTCCAGGCCAAATCACTCACTTTTAGACCCGACCCCTTTCGATTTATTTTTTTTTTTTGATATGTTTTAGTTCTTATTAAATGCAACTTGGACACAAAATTTCAGCCTTTTATTCCAAGATGGTGTTGAGTAATGAATTTTTCAAAATGGCGATTTTTTCAAAAAAATGAAAAAATTAAAATTTTCAATTAATTTTGACCAGTTAAAAATATAGATATCTTAAAAAAAGTTGGACAACGTTTTGTTGGTATTTAAATGCAGTTTTAGAAAAAAATATTAAAAAAATTATTCGAAGTAATTATCACTTATTTTTTAACGTTTAAAAATTAAAATCGACTTTTTGAAAAAGTCCGAAACTTCGATTTTTTTTTGCAAACGTCTAAAAGTTCTACTCTTAATTACGCAACTTTTAAGCCATAATTCGAGATGTGATCGCAATTTGTTCTATTTTTTTTTTCAAATTTTGAAAATTGGACCTTTTATTTTTTGACTCTGATTTATTTTATATGATGCTCCAAAAAAATTAAATTGGTAGATACTGACCCTTACTTACCCTAGATATATTCATATCGAGGCAAAAATACGCCTCACAAAAATTAAGAACGATCGGACATGGATAAGGTGTTCCACATGGGCCTTGAAGTTTAGAACACGGATTACAAGGAAAAATATGAATTTTTTCTGTTTTCTCAATTTTTTTGGTATTTTAAGTTAAGTTTTAATTCAAGTCGTTACAGAATTATAATGCGGAGTAAAATGCCTCTCTAATAAGGTACCAAAGACTGAAATCGGTTGAAAATCAGCCAAGTTATTACAACTTCCCCAGGCATCTAACGTATGGCAGAACACTTGATTAAGCAATATAATACGATTTTGGAAATTCTTTGAAATTTTCTACTGTAATAACATTTTTTTATTCTTCAAGTTCAAATGTAATTAGATTACAAGTATTTTTCATATTGTGTTTTGCTAACATTTTTTAAATTAGTGCAAAAATGCCTGCATTTTCAACACCCTTTTGAAATCTCTATTTTAAAAAAAAATTTCTTTTTTTTGTTTTAAAATTTGGAAAAACCAAAAAAATATTACACTGAAACATGAATAATGAAAAAATGTTATTACAGTAGAAAATTTCAATAAATTTAAAAAAAAGGGACTCGTATTTTTTAATCAAGTGGTATGGCACACGCTAGATGCCTGGGGAAGTTGTAATAACTTGGCTAGTTTTCAATTGATTTTAGTTTTTAGTACCTTATTAGAAAGGCATTTTACTCCACATCATAATTCTGTAATCACTTGAATTAGAACTTGACTTTAAATATCAAAAAAATTGCGAAAACAGATAAAAATTCATATTTTTCCTTGTAATCCGTTTTTAAACTTCAAGGACCATGCTAAACGCCTTACCCATTTCCGATCGTCCATAATTTTTGTGAGGCGTATTTTTACCTCGAAATAAATATATCTAGGGTAAGTTAGGGTCAATATCTACCAATTTATTTTTTTTGGAGCACCATACAAAATAAATCAGAGCCAAAATTGTTAAAGGTGCAATTTTAAAAATTAAAAAAAAAAAATATAAAGAATTGTGATCACATCTCGAGTTATGGCTTAAAAGTTGCGTAATTTAGAGTAGAATTTTTATAGTTTTTGACAAAATAATCAAAGGTTTCGGACTTTTTCAAAAAGTTGATTTTAATTTTTAAACGTCAAAAAATAAGTGATAATTACTTCAAATAATTTTTTCATATTTTTTTTCGAAAACTGCATTTTAATACCAACAAAACGTTGTCCAACTTTTTTTAAAATATCTATATTTTTTAATGGTCAAAATTAATTAAAAATTTCAATTTTTTAACTTTTTTGAGAAAATCGCCATTTTGAAAAATTGATTACTCAATTTTGAAATAAAAGGCTGAAAATTGGTGTTCAAGTTGGATTTACTAAGTACTAAAACATATCCAAAAATAAAATAAATCGAAAGGGGTCGGGTCTAAAAGTGAGTGATTTGGCTTGGAATGTCCCATATACTTTATGGGGTCCTAGATCAATATTTCGAGGTGTTACAAACGGAATGACAAACTTATGTATGTATACCCTCTATCACTAGAGTAGTGGGTATAAAAAATTTCAAAAAGAATTGATAATTTGAGACCTTTAAAAGGCTTAACAATTATAAATTCCAAACAAATTTTTGTAGCCATATTACAAGATATTTCTTCGATTGCAGTTTAATGAAATTTTGAACAAAAAAAATAAATATTTAAGATAGAAACAATACTTGTTACCAAGCTGTCACAATACTTTTACACTCATAATAAAAACTCTGACAAATCTAATAATGAAGGTTAAATTAAAAGAAACACAATTAATTTTAAAAAAAAAATAATTTGGCGCCACTATAGAAAATTGTGGTACATATTAATTAAAATTATAATTTATTCATAAAAGTCTCTACTTAAAACAATCATTTTTTTTTAATTGAATTAATTAACGTCTTAATCAATACTTAAATTTTATTAACGGCTACAAAATCAATTATATCCATATCTTTTCTTTTAAATTGTCAATCTGATTCGCTGATGTTTCTTCTAATTTTACAAACCAATTATTTTGAGCTTAAAATTACTACACCAAAAAAATTATAACACTTTTCCTTATTATTCTTGGCTAAAAAAAAGGAAAAAAAAACAACTTCTCTGACATTATTATAAAAATGATTTCAAATGAATAGACAGTTTTAGGTGTTCTTTTTTTTTTTGATTTTGCTAAACAGTAAAAGTGTAAAATTTTTTATTAACACTGCGAGTTTTTTTTTTTTGCTAACCATATTTACTAAAAGAAAACTGTCATCTCATTTGACAGACATATAAAAATTATACCAATAAGTCACTATGAAAAATATGGTGACACTATATGAGACAAATAAAAGTTAAAAATAAAACACTATATCATGCACTTAAAAAAAACTGTATATTCAAAACAAGTGAGAGTGTTTGATTCGGCTGTAAAAAAAAATTTAAGAAAAAGATTTTGATAGGAAAGTTTAAGGTGGGAACAGCGGATGGGGCCGTCGGGGAGATGTTGAGAACCATTTATTTTGCGACAAATGTTCGAAACTTCAGTTGTTATGCTTTTAGCACTGAAGTAATACTACACTCAAAAAAAAAAGTTTGTAAAATGACATAAAATCCCCGTAATTTTACGGGGCAGGTTTTGTAAAATATGTACTAGCAAGAATCCCCGTAATGTTACGGGGATAATTTGTAAATTGATTTAACAAAAGAAAATGTAAATTTACAATTTTTTTTTGTAGAAAATCAAAACACAAAACTGTAAATTTACACATTGTTTGGTTAAACTACTGTTTTTTATGGCAAAAAACTTGTATATCGACAATAAAAAGTGGTAAATTTACAACTTTTATTGTAAATATACCATTTCTTCTTATTTTTTTGCCGTAAAAACAGTAGTTTAACCAAATAATTTGTTAATTTACAGTATTGTTTTCGTATTTTCTACTTAACTTTTGTAAAATTACAACTTTTTTTTGTAAGTATACAATATTGTTTTTTAAATTTTCATTTTTGTTTTGTAAATTTACAAAAAATTTGGTTTATTAGCATATTTGTTTTGTAAATATAAAGGTTTTTTTTCATTGGTGCATCTTATTTTTCCTTCTTCGGCAGCTGGAGTAGCACTTCAACAACCTGAAATGATTTTTTTTTTTTTCACTTGAACACTTTTAACAAACTTTTTAAAGTATAACACTGCACCTTTTTTATTTTTTTTAGACATTTCGTTTTTTTTAAGTAGAACATATGAGAATTGCGAAGGAGGCTACACATGAAATTTCTTATATTTTCAGGAAAAATTAGTCAAAAAATAAAATTTTTTTTTTTAATTTTTAATTATTTTCACAAGTATTTTTTAAAAATCGGAAATTTTTTTTTGGATATTGTAGATTGGATGTTTAAGTACCTGTTAAAATAAGAAAAACTTAATTTTTCATAATTGGCAGCTTTTTATTGACATTTTAGGTGTCAAATTAAAAAAAAACAAAAAAATATGGTAAAATTACCAAAAAAAATGGTAAAAATACAAAAAAAAAAAACTAGAACAATTATATAGTAGAAACACATAAAAATTGTGGTATTTTACTTAACGCAAATTACCAAAAAATGGTGTAAAATTTTTGTTTTCTTAAGTTTACAATTAGTTGAAAAATGTTTGTGTCCGGAACTTAAAAAATTTCCAAATTTTTTTTTCATGAAATTTTTTATTAATAAAAAATGATTTTTAAATAAATTTTTTACTCCAAAAGGCAAAAAAAACTGAACTTAGAAATTTTTTTGTTTAATTACATTTTTTTGTGTAAAAAAACTGAAAACCTTTTAAACGATCTTAAAAAATAAATGTTTGTAATAAAACATTTTTTTGGTAGAAAGACTAAATAACATCAATTAAAATTCTGTTGTACAATTACAGTTTTCTTGTGTAAAAAAACTAAACACCTTGTAATATTTTTTTAATTTGTAAAATAATTCACTTTTTTGTAAATTAACCCAAAAAATTTGTAAAATAAATTTACCAACATATAATAGTTAAATAACAAAGCAAACTGTAGTTGTCGTTTTATTAAATATACAACAATTTTTGTAAAAAGACAAAAATATTAGTAAAATAGAATTACAAGACCTTTTACTTGTAATTTTACAAACTTTTTTTTTGAGTGTACTTAATTTTAACACTTTTTAAATTAGTTCTGCCATTAAAAAAAAAAATACTCTGTTAAAAAATCTGTAAAAGGACTTTCAATTTAATTTAGCAAACTTTCAGCAGATTTTTCTGCTAAAATTGATATTTTTACTAAAATCGCTGTCAATCAGTTTTATTTCAGCATATTATTTTGTAATTTTACTGAAATAGTTTGCTGTCATCCTTTTTTCAAGAAAATTTTCTTAAGATTTTTTCTTAAGTGTTATATTATTTTTTTTTTTTTGTTTTTTTACAATTAAAACGATTGAGACAAATAACGGTGACATGACATAATCCCAACGGACATAACCCCCATTTCCGTTATGGGGGTTATGACCAAATTTATTTCGGTCATAATCCCCATAATGGTAGTGGGGACTATGACCGAAAATAATTCGGACATAATCCCAATAAAAAACGGACATAATTCCCAGATTTATGGGGATAATGACCACATAACAAATGGCCATAATCCCCATTACAGGGATTATATCCACTACACTAGTTGGTCATAATCCCAAAAATTTTATTTTTTTTTGTCTTAAAAGTTTTTCTGCGTAGCCGGCCTTCGGCCGGGCTTAGGGATTACAAACTCCATGCATTAAACACACCCTCTCCGCAAAAAACGGGGATTATGACCGAAATTTCTTTGGACTTAGTCCCCATTATATGAATGGGGGTTATGACCGAATAATTTTCGGTCGTAATCCCAATAGGGAACGGACGGTCATAATCCCCATTGGGATTATGACCGTTTTAAAAACGGTCATAGTCCCCACAACTATTATGGGGGTAATGTCCGTGATGAATTCGGTCTTAATCCCCATTTCCGTTATGGGGGTAATGTCCGTGGGGATTATGTCCTGTCACCACAAATAACACAGTGCAACACCTAAAATCGGAATGGGATGAAACCAAAAGCAAATGAAAGTTGACATATTTCATAACAAACCCCTCAAGGCTTTTTTCTAGTTCAGAGCTAGATTTTTTTTACACGCATTTGAAGTTAGTGCAATTTTATTATAATTATAATAATAAATGCTTGAAAACTGTATTAGTGACGAATGATTAATATTGTGTACAGTGGTGTACAGTGGATTATTTTAATAATTTGGCTATTCAGTAAATAGGTACTGGACCGATTGCAGCAAAATTCATACCAGTCATAGCTGAAGTAATTTTTAGCTTAAGTTTGGAAACTGGACCCTACATGACACGTTTTGAGAACTTTGACCTCAATTTTTTCGAATACTTGACGTGATAGAAAAATTTTAAAACTAGATTCAGAATCAGCATCAAAATGTTAATCGAAAACAAGTTTTATGATCCCAGAATATCATCCAAAAACATCACAAAAAAATGCTCTCAATAATGCACAAAAATGCGTTTTTTGTGAACTTTGACCTCAATTATCTCAAAAACCTGACGTTACAGAACATTTTGGAAACCAGATTTGGAATTACAATTGAGATGAAAATCGAAAACGAGTGTCCAGACAGCTGACCCATCCAAAATTTTTTCAAATTTCGGTCAGTGTTTTATAATTTTGCCATTAGAAAAAAAAACTTTGAAGCCTTATAACTTTTTAATTGGTTGTGATAGAAAGGTGCTTTTTGTACCAATTTTCTTAGCAAAAACTGCCTCTTCATCGTGCATGATTAAAAAAATAATTTAATTTTTTTTTTTTTTTAAATCAAATCCGCCCCCTGCTGTGGGTTATTGGAACTTTTTTGAAGAGTTCAAAAAACTACTATTGCATTAATTTTTGCTGTAAAATCGACTGGTGAAATCAGATTTGCAATATATTCAGCCGTTTTTTCTCTGCAGAAAAATCAGCCCAAAATCCGCGATTTCAGATGCTTTGAACCACCCCAAGGGGTGAAAAGTTTTACAAAAAAGTACCGGCATTCTTTTTAGCTCCCCTAAATCCTTTAAAAAATGATGATATCCGATAAACAGATGAAGTGACATAGTTACCAAACGAACTCTAATAAATATGTTTGGTAAAGTTTGAAAAAAAAAAGTTTTTTTTTTGTAAATAAATTTAAAACTTTTTTAAACTTAAAAAAAAATAAAAAAATTAATTTTGAGTAAATTTTTAATCGTGTCAATTTAAAATTTACTCAAATTTTTTTCCAGACATTTAATAAATTTTTATTAAAAATTTACTCAATACTATTAACTCGTTTATTGGTGCAAAATTGAGTAATTTTTTACTCAATAAATAGTATTAAAAATTTACTCAAAAATGTTTTTATACCCTCCACTCTAGTGATAGAGGGTATATATAAGTTTGTCATTCCGTTTGTAACACATCGAAATATTGGTCTAGGACCCCATAAAGTATATATATTTATGATCCTCGATTGATTTTAAGTCGATCTAGCGATGTCCGTCCGTCCGTCCGTCCGTCCGTCCGTCCGTCCGTCCGTCCGTCTGTCTGTCTGTCTGTCCGTCCGTAGAAAACACGCTAACTTTTGAAAGACTTTACAGAGGCTACTGAAGTTTGGCATATATGTTTGTCGTTTACCTGGTCAGGTTGGTATTGCAATCCAGCCAAATCGGTCCAGTGGTTCAAAAGTTATGAGCAAAAGTGTAAATTTCGGCAAGGGTGTTTTACGAATTTACGAGATAAAAAACACGATAACTTTCGAAAGACAATAATGAGACTACTGAAGCTTGGCATGTATCTTTGCCGTTCCCCGGGTCTGTTTGGTTTTAAATTTCAGCTCAATCGGTCCAGTGGTTCAAAAGTTATAAGCGAAACCCTGAATTTCAGATTAGTTTCATCTAAAATGCCACGTGTTTTAACAAGTTTTAAAAGCATTGGTGGTAACTAAACAATGCTTTTCAAACTTGTTTAATTTTAAAGCAATGCTTTTTAAACTTGTTTAGTTTTAAAAGCATTGGTAACTTAAAAATTACTCTCGAAAAAAATTTTACACTCAAAAAAAATTTTAAACTCAAAAAAAATTTTACACTCAAAAAAAAATTTTGTTTTTTTTTTTGCAAAAATTGCAATATTTTGTGTACATACTTACGTGCATTCACTCAGAAATATTTTTACAGAAAAAAAACATTACACTCGAAAAAAATTTTACACTCAAAAAAAAAATTAGTAATTTTTTTTTTTTTTTTTAATTGACAAAAAAAAAGAGTTTTTTACTCAAAATAAAATATTTCTAATCAAAATTGTTAATTGTTTCACGTTAAAAAATGTAATACCCTTTAAAAAAAATGCATTGTGGAGGGTATTCATAGATTCGGCAAAGTCGAATTTAACTTTTCTACTTGTTTATTTTTTTCTGTGTAATGTCTTATGGTCCTAGGCAGGTAAAGTTTGTAAATTGGCCAAATCGGACAAGGGGAAAAAAGATTCCCCTTAAAGAACTAAACAAACCTATAATAAAATGCAATTTTTTTAATGTTTTGAAAAAATTTGATGTCGGAAGAAGTTTATAAAAACTCTAGAGCAAAAAGCAAATGAAGCTGTAAATATTTATCGCGAGGGGAAGGTGTCCCCCAAAAAACTCTACCAGACGACCCCACCTCCTCCCCCAAAAAAACGGCCTTGCTAATTCTTTTATTATGATTTTGAATTACATATTGGAGGTTAGAAATAATTCGGCCTAGTCGAATTTAACACTCACTTGTTATAAACTCAGATGTGCATTTTATATAAATTAAAAACTTCAGTGGGCCATAAAACAGAAATTCAATTTAATTTTTTAAAACTCTTTGGGGATTTTGTTTATTTAATGGTTGGTTTTAATTTGACATTGGATTCATTGAGGCTTAAGATGATGACCCAAAAAATTTTATTGTCTCAGCAATAAAACCAGCGAATCGATTTCGTGTTACATTTCTTGCAGGAAAATTTGAAAAGCAAGTGTTTTTTTTTTTAACATTCCAAAATTTATCAAAAAATTCTTTAAAGTGTACAAAAAAAAATTGAAAATAATAAAAATGAAAAGTTAAATATAAAATTGCATGCAGAATTAAACAATAACACAAAGAGAAAAAAAAAAACATTTTTTTTTTTGCTATTTCATGATTGATGCAAAAAAATATTTTAAAAAAATTTAAATTGTATGTAAAATAACATGTTAATGACAATTCTACAAAAAAAAATGCACAAAGTTGTATTTATTTTAAAAACTTTATTTTATCACCACCATCTAAATGGTTAAAAAAAAGACTAAAAAGTCTGAAACACCCACCCAATGTTCAAGGGAAACTATAATAATATTTTACAATTTTTATATTTTGTCAAACCAAGTTTTCTTTTTTACTTTATTTTCAAAAAAAACAAAAAAATATATATTGAAATTATTATTAACACTATTGTATTAATTTATTTAAGTGTAGCGGAAGTTTTTAATAAATATTAATAAAATGTTTATACTTAAAGTTTGAAAATGTGTTTGAAATGTGTTTATATGCTGGTTGTTTTAGTTCAATTTTTTTATTCCTTTCTATGCTTTCAATTTAAATGCATACTAGAAATATATTAAGTTGTATGAACTAAATGAAAAAGTGACCATTTACACCTAACTGTCGCTAAACGACATTTATTGAACTCAACTTGTTCGTTTAGTTCATGACTTGCTTCATGAACTAAACGAACAAGTTTAGTTCATGCACTTATTCTGTTAAATTCTTTTATTGCTAAATACACGAATACATAAAAAAAACGAAAGGCAAAGCTTTTTTAAAGCTTTCCAAAAGATTGTAGAATAGTAATTAGTACACTGATAGAAATTTGTACATGACAATAATGAAAATCTACATTAATGTTATGAAAAATGGCGTTAAAAAAGAACCTATATAGTGTTTCATTGAATTAATGAAATAGGTATCATAAAATTTAATTGCAAGAACAAGTTTCATTAAATTAATGAAAATTGTTCATACAAAATATAAATTGTATTTATGAAAATTTTTCATTTCTTTAATGAAAAAAGTAGTTAATTCTTATGAAATACTTTCATTGAATAAATCCCACTTTTTATTTTTGAAATGAAATACTTTCATTCAATAAATGCTACTTTTATTTTTAAATATTTATAAAATATGTTTATGAAATTGTAAAGATCTTTTTATAAAATTAAAAATAATAAAAATGGTTTTCACTTTGTTTTCTCTCACAAAATTTTACTCCAACCTTAAATTGTAATACGTAATTAAAACCACGAACTAACATAAGACAGCACGAATTTAGTAAATATAAAAATAATAATTTACTTTTTTGCCAAATTTCGTAAAAAAGTCTGAAAAAATCACAAAATCACCAAGTAAAAAAAACACTTTCACATATTTTTTATTTTATCTATAGATTTCACTCAGTTTTCTCACACAAAATTTTACTATAACATTTACTTTTAATACAGTACAGTAAAACCACGAAGTAAAACAAAAAAAATCACGCTATGATCAGCTGTTTTTTGCGCGCGCAAACAGACCAAACAGACGCGACACGACAGGTGTCAAAAAACAGCAAATTTTGTAAATAAAACTTAATGAAATTTTTTAATGAAACTACGAAATCTAATGAATCAAAATTAATGAAAATCTTACATTATATGTATGAAATTTCATTCAGCATATGAAATATTTCATTGTTGTAATGAAACAACGTTAATGAATTCCATTCATTAGCGATATGAAGCATTTTTCTATCAGTGTAAGAATGAGATTTTCATGCACTAAAAAATCGAAAATATGCGCTTAAAATATGCGCTAAAAAAAATTCAAAATATGCACTAAAAAACCTAAAAATATTCACTAAAAAACAAAATGTGTGCAATACAAAACTGGTTTTCATACGAAAAACTTCTTAAACAGCAAAAAAATAACGCCGGGATTAAATAGTAACATTTAAAACTTTATGTAAACACGATGTTTTGTTAGAAATTAAGACAATCCATAAAAAATTAAAAAGAAAAAAAATAATTTTTCTTATTTCCAAAATAAATTTTTAAAATTTAAAATAGTTTTTGAAACAAATAAATTTCAATTTGTGTGTTTGCTAATTTATGCCAAAATATGTAAAAATATGCACTTTAAAGTTGGAAATATGCACAAAATATGCAATTTAAACCAAAATATTCAAAAATATGCATTTTCAGCAAAATATGCAAGAATACGCATTTTCAGCAAAATATGCAAAAACAAATCGATGCCATTTTAACGCAAATTTCTTGATCTGGAAAGATAATTAGTTTATATCGTTTTTAGACTATCGACAAAAAGCATACATTTGCATGAAAATCACATCCCTAGTAATTAGTTAAATTTTCAAAACTAAAAAAAAATAAAAGACAAATTTTAGAACCACAGCCAAGTATCTTATTTCAATATCTTTTTTATTTCATAATCAATTATCAAAATTTTTCTCAAAAATTTGTTTATCTACAAAAAAAAATCTGTTAAAAGTTTGTCAACAGTTCCCAAAAATTATGGTTTGCGAAAATTGCGTTAACATTTTTTTTTATTATTGCCAGTTAATAAAGTTTCCAGTGTACGCACATTGTATGTATTTTCAATTTATTATTATTGTGTGCAACACTAAATTTTAATTTTATGCTGCCAGTTTGACGGAAATGAATTTGATGTTGAAATTTATTATTTTTGAAGTTTTTGCGTTTAGCTATTTTTTTTCAAATTTTTCGATGTTTAATGGTTTTATTAGTCATTTCGTAAAAAACAAATAAAATAACAGTAAATTAGATCTGACCGAACCCATAAATACCCTACAAAATGTCTAAACCATATTTAAAGTGATTTTAAATTTTTAACGTAAAAAAAATTGTTTAAAAATTCTGACTAAAATTGTTTTATTTAAAGTAAAAAACTTCTTCTAGTAATTTTTGTACACAAATAAATATATTTGAGTAGGCATAAAAAAAAAAATTTGAGTGTACAATTTTTTCGAGTGTAAACTTGGCCGAATCCACGAGGGAAAACTTTTTCCAGTGGTCTGATTATGCTAAATTTAGAAATTCAATAGCCTTTGACCGTAAGACACATTCGTGCCCAACTTCAAGGTATTTTGGTTTAGACTTTATCGTGATATCCAGGGAAATCAAAAATATGCAGTATCATGTTTTTTCCAGCGGATTGTATTGATTAATAAATCCGTTTAAGAAGATTTTAAGAAATATGGTATCGATTTGTTAGAGCATATTTTTGCATATTTTAGTCTTAATGGCATATCTTTGCATATTTTAGGTATAAGAGCATATTTTTAGAGAATTTTTAGAGCATTTTTTCACTTTTAGAGCATATTTTTAGAGCATTTTTTAAATTTTGAGAGCATTATTTTACCATTTTTTTACAACAACAATTATTTTTAAAATTTTTTCATTTTCGTGGGATATTTTTTTTTTAATTTTGTAAGCGTATTAAAATGTTTGTTTTGGTTTTGTTTTCTTGTCTGTTTAAAATGTCTGGTAACTCTGTTAACAATTTAAACTTTTTCCAAAATAAGGGGGTTCGGACGATTGATTTTTCTTTGGTCTGTTCTTGCTTCATATCGGTATGTGAAACTATGTTTTCTTTAGATCTGAGTGTAGGGTATTTTCAGCAACTTTGTAAAAATATTAAGGGAGATATTTTTGTATTTTTTTGGGTCTATTCTCTAACAAATTGTAAAAAACACCGCAAAAAAGTGGACATAATTTTTTTAAGAGCATATTTTTGTTGTTTGTGTGTATACCATAATTTCCGTTTTTAAGTCGGAAAGTTTCGAACAAAGTGAAAAAAAAATATTTAATTTTTTTTCTGAAAAAATTTTATTTTTTTTTTCTGAAAAAAAAATTATTTTTATTTTCTGAAAAAAAAAATTATTTTTTTTTTCTGAAAATTTTTTTTTTATTTTTTTGGAAAAAAATATTTTTAATTTGTTTTTTGCTGAAAATGTAATGTAATATTTGCTCACTATTGTAAAGAAGAAGATTTCAAATCAATTTTTTGCTTTAATGCAATTTAGTAAGTTAATTGAAAAATAAGCGATTTTTAAAGGAAAAAAATTAAAAACTTTGTAGGGAGGGACCAAAAAATTTATACGATCGATCATCATAAAATCTTTGTTCAGTAATCTTCTAAACATTTACACCCAGTTTCTGTAATACGAACGCCATTCGTTCATGACGAATTTGTGTGTATTTTGTTATTGTGACAAAAACAAAATACATGCAAATTCGTCGCAGATGAATGGTTTCGTATTACAGAAACTGGGGGTTAATAATATTTTAGCAAACAAAATTTTGATATTTTTTTAACTTGTTTGGCGTTACAGAACCGATTTTTAAGTCAACGACATTGCCCAACAGGTCCAATAATAAAAAAGAACAAAATGGATAAAATTAAAAAGAAAAATATGGAATAGCTTAGCTCTATACATTTGTCGACCCCATTGGCCCCTAATTTTAAATATAAAAATTTTCATTTCCGGGGATTTTATTAATGCTTATATTGTTATACCCTCCACTCTAGTGATAGATCGATTTTAAGACATTCCAGCGATGTCCGTCTGTCCGTCTGTCCGTCTGTCTGTAGAAATGGTGATCACGACCAAAATATTACACGGAGATGACTGAAACTTAACATATTTATTGGAAGTTCTCCTGAGAAGTTTGGTATTGCATTTGAGCGATATCGGTTCAGCGGTTCAAAAGTTATGAACGAAAATGTAAGCACACCTCAAAAATGTCAGTACATTCAAAATAAGCTAAAAATAGAAAATGCTTTAATTCGGCTTCTGGTTGACATATGTGAACATAATTGAACACCAAATGGTATTTAAACAAGTACGAACATATTTTTTGACAAAAAAAGAAAAAAATTGCGGATTTTATCCTAAAGTAATATCCTTTTAAATAAAGTTTTTTGCAATAATCTTTTTGAAATTGTGGAGGGTATCACTACATTCGGCAAAGCCGAATTTAACTTTTTTACTTGTTAATATTTTTGATGTGATTTTGTCTAAACAAGGAAGACCTATTTTTCCAAATAGATAAAACCAACAAAAAAAAACTTGGTTGCCTAGAAATAAGATGAAATGTGTAATTTTTTGCACATTTTACTTCAGCCGCGATGCGGGAGGGTAAGGAAGTTTTTGATTTTCATATTGACACCAAATAGAAACTTTTTGGATTCCTTTCAGGTAAAAAAAAGTAAAAAAAATATAAAAAAACAAAATGTTTGAGTTGTCCTTACATTTTCGTTCATGACTTTTGAACCGCAGAACCGATATCGCTCAAATGTAATTTCAAACTTCTCTGGACAACCACAAGTAAACAAGTTTTGGCCATATTCGATATCCATTTCAACAGACAGACGGACATTGCTAGAATGTTTAAGAATCGATCACAGATCAATAATATAAATAATTTATGGGGTCACAGTCCGATAAGTTACAAACGGAATCACAAACTTACGTATATCTGTGGACATTTGACAAAAGCACTTATCTAAAAAAAAAAAAAAATTAGAACTTTTTTAAGAGACTGTAATGGCAACAACTAGACGATTTTCTCTATATTTTTCAAAAGATCTGATAACCTGATATTTAAAATTTTTCAGATCTTAAAACAAAACCATGGAAAAAGTGTTTTTTATAGTCGAAAAAGTCGATTTTAATACATTTTTGACAAAAGAACTTTAATCGATTGAAATGCTTTTGTCAAAACTCTGCGGATATATACCCTCTACCTTTGGTCCTGGGGGAATATATCTTTGGGTTTCTATTCTGACTTCAAAATAGGGAAGCTTAAAAAAATATTAAAAATTTTGTTTTGCTGAAAATATTAGCTAACGTTAGGACACTAATGAAAAATCATTTTTTTTTTTTTTTTTTGTAGAAAAAAAAAACTTTATACTTTTTCGAAGGGCGTCATAGGTTTAAATGTTCTGATTTGGCTCAAATAGAGTTTAAAGAAGTTTTTTCTCCAGCTCAATGAAAACGTCCGTGGAAAATTATTTTGAGACTCTTTTTTTAAAAAAAATTCTTGAACGTAGAAAAAACAGTAATTTTTAAAAAAATTTTGACAAATTTCAAAAGGCGATATCTTGAAACCCGTTTGACCGATTTCAAAAATTTTTGATATTCATATTCAGCATGTCAAAATTAAAAAAAAAAAAAAACTAATAAAGGTATCGCAAGATATTATTTATTTTTTTTAATCCAAAATATTAGTGGAACTTGTTCAAAACTCAAAAATTTTAATCGAAGGGCGCCACGAGTTAAAAAGTTATAATTTGGCTTAAATGAAGTTTAACTAAAAGTTTAACTCAAGCTCTATGAAATAGTCAGTGGAAAATAATTTTTATTTTTAGATTTTATTTTTTTTTTTTTTTTAATTTCTTGGAAGTAGGAAAAACCTTCATTTTCATAAATTTGTTGACAAATTTCAAATGGCGATATCTCTTTGATCGAAGGGCGCCACGAGTTAAAATCTCCCGATTTGGCTTAAATTAATTTAAAATAAAAGTTTAACTCAAGCACTATGAAGTAGTCAGTGATTTTGAGATTTTTTTTTTTTAATTTCTTGAGCGTAAGAAAAACCGTAATTATCAGAAATTTTTTGACAAATTTCAAATGACGATATCTCGAAAGACGCCGTTTGATTGATTTCAGAATTTTTTTGATATTCAAATAAAGCTTACCAAAATTAGTAGAAATAATGTATCGCAAGATATTTACATATATTTTTATTTTTCTAAAATCCAAAATATTAATGGAAATTTTTCAAAAATCCAAAACTTAGATCGAAGAACACCACGGGAAAAAAATCTCATTTGGCTCAATTTGATTTGAATTGAAAACTGTTTCAAGATCTATGAACGGGAAAGATATTTTGAGATTTCTTTTTGTTGAACGAAGGAACAAGCTTCAAGTTCAAATAAAAAACTGTCTCAAGATCTATGAAAGGGTCAAGGGGCAATGAAATTTTGAGATTTAAAAAAAATGTAATGTAATTTTTTGCAAATTTGAAATAGCGATATTTCGAAAACCTTCCAACCGATATTATATTATTATTATTTTTGTTTTTTGACATTCGTGCTTAGCGCCTCAAAATAATAAATATGATGTGTCGCAAGAAAAAGTGCACTCAAAAAAAAGACTTAACTTACACTTTGGAAAATTTTTCTTCACAATAGTTTATAGTAAATCTAAATTTAACTAAAAGTTGGGAAATATTCTTAACTGTTGGTAAAACATTTTAGTTCATGTATTTTTAAATAGTCTATTATTTTCCTTAAATAGAATTCCCAAATACATGGAAGAAGTTCTTACTGCCAAAGAAATTTTTCTCTAAATATATGAAAAATATCTTTATTTTTAAGACAGATTCCTCTTCTTTAGTTTTAGGACGTAATTTTCTACCAACTAGTTCATCTTTTTAGATTTGAGTAAGTTTTTTCCACTATTTTAATAAAATTTTTATAACTTGGTGAAATTTTTTATTTTCAAAAAACTTAAAATGGCGATATCTCGAAAACTAAGCCAGATAGAGCAAAATATTTGGTTCTTTGGATCTCCATAGTATCGTCGGTCCTGTTCACACGTGTGGACCCCAATTAGTCCTAACTTTAGATTTAAAAAAGTTGGCATTCCCGAAAATTTTAAAATGCTCATATCTCGATAAATATTGCGAACACAACAAAAAGTTCAAAATCATTTTTGTAGCTCTTAACACTTAAAACAAGACCGTCAAATACCCTAAAGCTCTACGAGCATTATTTTTTAAGTTCGAGTTTTTTAAATTCCAAGACCCCAGTGGTTCCCTTAATGCACGTATCTCAAAAACTAAGCAAAGCGAAACAGACAAATATTTTGGATCAAAAACTATGACGATTTTTGAGGAACCCAACTCCGTCTGCGCCCATCGGGATCTGAACCTATCGGTTCTGAATCCAATAGGATCCTCCAATGTGTATAAATTTTTTCGCATTTTTTAGTTCAAATTGGCATAATATTAAGAAATTTTTTCTTTTCGTATTTTTAAGAAAAACAAAATGAACTTAAAAGAAGGAAAACATGGCAATGGCGCCAAATAATTATAATTTTTTCTTGAATTTAGTTAATTTTCCAATTTTTTAGTTCATTTTCTTTCTGAGTGTAGGAAAATCCGTAATTTTTAGAAATTTTTTGACAAATTTCGAAAGCCGTTTGATCGATTATCGCAAGATAGCGTTTTATTGATTTGACATTTTTTGAGATTCCAAAATATTGAAGGAAATTTTTTTAAAAATCAAAAACTTAAATTGAAGATCACCAAAGGGTAAAATGATCGCATTTGGCTCAATTTAAGTTGAAATTAAAGATTAAAAAAAAATGTCTCAAGATCTATAAAAGGGTCAAGGGAAAATGAAATTTTGAGATTTTTTTGAAAAAAATTATTGTACGTAGGAAAAACCCGTTATTTTTTCATATTTCAAATAGCGATATTTCAAAGACCGTTCGACCGATATTATTTTTTTTCGGCGTTTGTGTTTAGTGCCTCAAAATCAATAAATATGTGTTTTTTTTAATTTTCAATTATCCAAACTTTGATTGCCGGACGCCGCGGGTAAATTTTTTCCGTTTGGACTCAAATTTGTAACACATTACTTTCAGGTCAAGTAGAATAAAAATTTGCCCGTGCGTTCGAAACCGGAGGAAAAACTTTTTTGCCTTACAAAAAAATTTAATTACACCGTTGCATATACTTTAGAACCTATTGCCCTAGGAATCTGTTCCAATAAATAATTCCGGGGTTATAATGTCCTTTGTTTTTGATTTCACACGAATAAATTTGAATAGTTTTCCAGCCTCACATAATAGTCCCCGAAGAAAAAAAAATGTTTACTTACCCCGCGGCAGCATGTTGTTGCAATTCTACAAATGCAGATTTACCAGGTATATTACCACCGGTAGGACCACTGGCACCACCGCCACCCCCAGAACCGGCACCCGGCGTTATGCTGGTGGTGGAACCGCCATCCATATATTTGGGTGTATGGGGGGCATCCGGAGCATCCATGCCGGATTGTGGTGTACTGGGAGGCCCCTCGTAGGGGCTCCCTAGATCAGTAAAATTAAGCGTGTTGGCGCCTATTGAGGCCACTTTATCTAAAATTTTGACGGCTTTTAAAAAACACACACACAACGAAAAAAATGCACTTAAGTGTTGGGAGGGTTTTTAAAAATTTTTTTTTTTTTTTAATTTTTTTTATTTTTTAAAATTTATTTTTCTTTAATTAATTTTTTACAAAAAAAAATCTTTTAAAATTGCACGTGGTTTTTTTGTTTGTTTGTTTAAAAACAATGATATTTAATTATAACATCAAAAAAAAGGTAAACAAACTTTTAATTACAGTTTAGTTGTAGTTACAGCCGAGAAAAAATGAGTGTAATTAAAATTGATGACACTTATTAAAAACGAAAAATACACAACAAATACAAAATTGCGTGGGTTTAATACTTTAAATGAATGAGCGCGGAAAACACAGCTGTTTTTGTTTTTTTTTTTCAGTTAAATGTGAGATAGAGGGAGAGTTAAACTTTTTAACGCGGGGATGTATTTTGATGTAATAATTAATTAAAATAATTATTTAATTAATTAAATTTGTGGTTTTTAAAAAAATTTGCTTTAAAAAACATTTAAACACTTTTAAGTGAAATATTTTTTTTTTTTTTTAATTATTAGCTTTGATTTTTTTTTTGTTTTAAATTTATTTATTTAATTAATTTTTTTAATTTTTGTTACACCCAAAAATTTTTTGTTGATTAGTTAATTTTTATTAATGATTTTATTTGTTTTGGTTTTTAAATTTGCGTTCAATTAGGAATAATTTTCTTTTTCAAAACACTTTTATTTTTTTTAATTTTCATTTAGGTGTTTTGGGTTTTCCATTATAATCAAAAGCTTTTATTATAATTTATTTTTTTTTACTTCTTTTTTTGATTAAAGAGGGATAATTTTAATATATAATTTTTGTAAATTTGCGGTCGCGACGCGTTTTATTATTTTTTGTTGCTGTTATTACGATTTTGAATCACATTAATTTTAAACGTTTTTTTTTTCTTTTAGTGTTTGGAACCAAAAGAGACTACTAGCAATTTACTCTACGAGATATGACGGCGGCACGACAGACAGCACACAACATTACCGCTGTAAAAAACATCAACAACTAACCATTAAAGACCATAATCAAAAATTTGCGACGGTGTGATTATTTTTCAAACACTTCAACAAAACACACACACACAACACCGAATAGTTGTACAAACGAAGAAACACACAAACAACACAATGATGAGAGAATGGTGGTGATGATGATGATAATGACGACGACGACACAACAACGATGGTTAAGTTTTCTTTTTCTATTTTCTTTCTTTAACACTTATACACACTCACATTACATTCACCCTGTAGTCACGGACATATACCACAAAAAACAACGGTAATTTTGAAAAAATACAAAACTACACACGTAAACACAACATACGTCTGCGCGACCAACCACGAACAAAGTGCGTGAACGACTAGGTACGAGGTGATTATGTGATCATTTGCTATTGCTGTTGCTGGCTACTAAGCCACAAATTATTTTTGCACACATCTACTTAAAAATACTGCAACAAAAAAAACAACAAATTCCCCACACATTTGATTCACGAAAGAGAATAAAAAAAATCTTAAAAATCAAAACAGGTTTAGTTTGGGTATCATCTAAAACAGGGGAAGTGTAATGAAATTTGTAGTTTGTAGTTGAATGTAGCTGTAGTGTGTGAAAGAGATAATTTTCCTAAAACCACACAAGAGTAAGTAGTAAAGCTCTCTTTACTCACTGGAAAAACAAGTTTCCAATATTACTACAAAATGCCACCATTATGAAAGTAAGAATGAGTTGGCTAACCTTTATTTTATATAAAGCAATCTTGCTGACTCTGTCTTACCTACACAAAACTCTCTTTTGTTTCCTGAATACATATCTTTACTCTCTTGTTGCTTAATTGTTATTGGTTCATTTTGTAATCTCATTATTTATCTCTTTGTCACTTAACTGTGAAAGAGTAATAGAGAAAGCTTTATTCTTCCCACTACATAACATTTTCTTTGTTTAGCTTAAACAAAAAGCTAAGTGCAAGTTTTTTTTGTTGTTTTTTTAACAAATTTCCATTTTTTTGTTAACTCTGAGAACTTGTTCAAAGTTTTATTTATACACACATTAAAACCACCTCCCTAATGTTGTTGCTTTATTGTACTCAGTGTTGCCATATATTTTTTTGAAAAAACTTTTTATTTCTGAAAAAAAATCTTTTTTTTTGTGAAAAAATCTTTTTTTTACAAAAGTATTGAAAAAATTAAAAATTAATACATTATATATTTTCATTATGTATTTTCAATTCATTTTTTATATCAACTGTAAAAAAAATAATAAAAAAAACAACCAAGCGTTCATTTGGAGCTCGAAAAGACTCATAAAAGAGTTCTTAGACATAATCCCTTTTTCTTAGCGCTCTTATAAAATCATAATAATAATTTTAATCCAACGATCAGTTTTTATTTAGTTTTCGCAATTTAATTACAAATCATTTTTAATAATTAATTGAACCTACCCGAGAACTGGTTACAATGACCGTCGTCTCGTTGTATCGAAATCGACCAAGGGTTTAGTGGGAATCGAATCCACGACCCCCTGTTTCATAGGCTAGCATGCTACTTACTAACCTAAGGCCCCTGTTATATGATTCATAAAAGATTCTGAAAAATTTATGTTAGTGTTCTTTCCTGACTCTTTTATGAATGTTCAAAAAAACATATTTTGAATTTTTTACATATCCAGAATTAAGAGTCAAACATGAATCTTTCAAGAATCCAAATGTCGAGCGTTCTATTAATTTTTTGGAGCCTTGAAAGAGTCATAACTTATGAAGGTTCAGAAAATTGTACACAGTAAGCAAATATCAAACACCGGTGCATGCTCGACAATATATGACGGATTGGATCTATGTGTGGTAAAATCTTTTATTAGTGCAACAATTTAAGAGAAAAATTATTCTATGTTGGCAACTTCCAGATTTAAGTGAATATCGTGTGGAATTTTCATATGGCGACCAAGTCAAAGAATGGTCTGATTTTAAATGGATTTAATAAGATTACCAAGCTAAAAACAAAATTGTAATCGAATATCTCATATTTTCATAGAATAAAGACGTATTTAATTGTAACCGCTTACATAGACTGAAGGATCGGTCGGTATACTAAAAGCTTGGTCTACGACCAATATTTCGGGTATTTACAAAAAAAATTATGCTTTTGTATTTTTTAACTAATTAAGAAAAACTTGAAGAAACTTTATTATTTTCCAAAAAACTTATTTTTTTAGAAAAAATCTTGAAATCTTTTTAGCACCTCAAAAAACTTGCAAAAAAAGGGAAATCTTGATATATGGCAACACTGATTGTACTTAACATTTGTTGTTGTGTACAAAAACCCATTCTTTGTTGTTTTTTTCTTTTTTTGTTTAATGTTCATTTCAATTTCAATGAAAATTTTTATACATTTTGTGAATATTTGTAGATTTTTTTATACAGTTGCGCATAAAATTATATCATCATGCTGAAAATTCGGTTCTTGAAGTTATAAAAGACTTTGTTTCGAAAACTACATCACTCGATAGGAACTGATAACCAGAGTACTCCTTTACAGGCCACTTGTGTAAGGATGTAAGTGACTGCTGACGTCAGCACACATAGACTCGGAGGTTCGTTGTGATACTATGGGACGGTTATGGGGTTCCCCTCATAGTCCCTGCCGTTAAACAAATTTAAGCTCCTTATGAAATTCCTAAGTTATTAAATTTTAACATCCGACAAATCAGAAAGACCGTACAGCTCTCTAGATTCCAGTGAAACAAGACTCTGACCAATAGCTAAAAAAATGTTCGATAGTTTCCATTTCCTCCTCATCCATGTAATTCCGGAACATTTAAGAGCTCTGCGTGGTTTCCAATAAGTCAATGTCTGGTAATAACATCAAACACCGCCGAAATATCTCCTAATGAAAGCGATATCAGCTCACTTGTGCTTTTCTGATTAAGAGAAGGCCAAATCTGCCGTGTTAGTACGGCTTTTTTAGACCGGGTAAAGAAAGGACGACAGGCGTTCGGAAAGCTAAACAAAGTTTGAAAGTTTCAATCCTTTTAATAAGAATAAATCTTAATATTTTCTAACGTTAAGACAGTTCTCCTTCACGACTGCGAAACGTAGTATAATGCGACCAATTCTGATGTTAATGTGGTACTAATGTTCGTTAACAACTGTGTGCGCCTTAGTAAAGCCGCTTAACATGGTATGCAAGAAAATTCAGACCGTTATTGACGTGATGGACAACTGGTGCAATCGACATGGTCAATTTAAACAAGACAATTCTCGTGTTGTTGTCTACAGAACATGTAGAACAAAAAGTTTCACAGGCATTTTGGATTTTCTGGCAATGTCGGATAGCTTTGGGAAGACATGGGGGTCTAAGACCTGCAAATGTGCATTGAATATACATATCAGTAAATAGACCTATTGTGACCTATGCGTCGGAGGTCTGGTGGCCTAGAACGATGGTAAATACTAATCGATCCAGGCTAAACGGACTACAATTAGCGGCTGCGTTGGGAATTACTGGTGCTATGAGTACAACCACGGGGTCAGCTCTGCATCTAGTACCTCAAATGGCTCTAGGCTGGTTGGTATTTGAACGATACGACCAAATGCTTTATTGCTATGGGCAAAATGGCTACAGTATTTCAGACTGAAGTTTGTGCTATTTCGAACATAGCGACCTGGAAAACTGAAAATAGACGAAGAGATAGGAGAACTAGTATATGCAGTGGCAGCCAAGCTGCGCTTTGGGCACTATCTAAAATTGTCCAGGAGTGTAGGCGAAGACTCAATGAAGTCTCCTGAGGGAATAGGGTCATCCTCTATGGGTTCCGGGTAGAGTTTATAAACCGGTTAACCGGTTAACCGAAAAACCGGTTTTTTCCTAAAATTTCGGTTTTTTTTGCAAACCGGTTAACCGGAATTGAAGATTTCTGGTGCACCGAAAACCGGGTTTTTTCTGTCGGTTAACCGGTTTTTTAAATACATTCAAAACGGAATATTTTCGCAAATATTAAGGGTTTTAATGATATTTTCAAAATTTCGTTGAAAACACATTAAAAATCCGCGAAAAAGTACGTCTAAAATATTTTTTGTCTTCAAGAAATAATTTTCTAAATAGGAATTTTATTCCGAAACTGATAAAAATTTTAAATACTCACCGTTGTCAGCGTCTTTTTGAACATTTCACGAAAAAATTAATAACTGACTGTTAACCAGATACTAAAATCCCTGTTAATGGCGAAAATGTCAATAAAAGGAAATAATAATAAAATTCGGAACTGGAATTTACTTATAACAAATAATTGTATTTTTCTAAATAAAACCAATACAAATTAAATTGAAGTTCTAGTGAATATGGTCAATTAAAGTACATTATTTAAATATCGCTTTTTTATAGCGTAATAGTTGTAAACCTTGCTGAAAGCAACAAATATGTTAACTTAAGCTATATTCGCTTTATTATTTAATAAAAATCAGCTATTTTCCATTATTTTTTGGTTTTTCTGTTTAAGAAAAAAAAAACCGGTTAACCAGTTTTTTTATTCCGGTTTAACCGAGAAAACCGGTTAACCGAAAAAGCTGATTTTCAGTTAACCGAGAAAACGGTTTTCCAAAATGTCGGTTTTTTATAAACACTAGTTCCGGGTCATAGAGGAATACGGGGAAGCGAGATGACCGATTCTTTGGCGAATGTTGGCTCCTTACTCCTTACAATCCGGAACCTAAGATCGGAATAGGCTTTACATGGATGATGCGTTGGATCAACTCGAACATGAAATTAATCTTCATGGAAAGAATGTCTAATGAATTAACATGCAGCAATACTAAATACTTTGTAATTAGACCAGACAAGAAAGGTCTAAATTTTTACTTAGTCTACGTAGAATATACTGTCGCAGACTTACTGGTCTAATTACAGGACACAATGCCTGTGCTCGTCATATGACGAGATTGGGTGTCTTATCTGACCGCTTGTTTGCAGCTTGTCTTTAGGATGATGATACAACAGAACACAAAGTTGCTGTCCAGCGTTCCCAAGAGCTAGACTGCGGATATTATGGGTTCTGATATTCTGTCAATGTACATGGCCCATGTCTGATTTTCTCAAGTTGGTAAAATAACCTGAGAAATTCTGAACAAGTACTCTTCACTCTGTTTTTCTTAAACTCTCTTCTAACCTTGTACTAACTTCCTTTTCCGGGTAAGGTACATTGGACTATTTGAAGTCTAATCGTCATGGACTTGCCTATATCTCTTGTATTGGCATTTACAACCAACCCTTAACTCAACTGTCTTCGTACGGTACTAAACATATTCCTGCTCAATATAATTTCTAATGCTTGTATGTGGGAAAAAACACAGCAGATTTTTATCCAAAGGGAGATATGTGCATGGATAGGAAATACATACTCTCCGTAAAAACAATAACGATGATGCCAAGCAGACACTTTAATGGAATCCGCAGGAAATCGACGTAGAGGTTATCTGACCAAGCTGGAAAGAAGTCAAATCAATAGCTCCAAATAGGAACAGCAGAACCTTATAATAAAAAATCTTCCGTGTAGACTCACACATCCATCTATGTGTCCATTTGTGGTAAGCCTCCATAGCGAAAAAAAGCCGTGGATTATGCTTGCAACTTTCTAGAGGTATACCAGCAAATTCTAATTCTGTTAGAACCTGTAAGGTAGTTCCCTGTCTTGCAAGCTCATTGGATTTGCAATTCCCTGAAATGTGTTTGTGCCTTAGGAATGTGTCTGTGCCTGGAAAACTGTGCAAATGGTCTGACAATCTTTGAGAAATGCTCAACCTAAAGGCTTTTCCTAATACGCTCCAAGGCCACTTGTTCGTGTAGCTTCGATCCATTTCTGTAAAAATTAATGAAGGTTCCACTACCCGGAATTCCCCTCATCAAACACTTTCTGGATGGTATCATAGTGTTAAAAAAAAATTGTTGATCAGACTAATGAATTTTTTTTTCAACAAAGAAATTTAACAAACACAAGCACTATTTATTGACATGATAAAAGAAATTTGAAATAAAACAAGTAAGAAAGTTATAGTCGGTCAAGACCGACCATATAATACCCTACACCAGAGTTTCCCGGAAAATGGGTCCCAAGTTCAAACATGGACTGATAAGATCTATATTTTATCAAATCTTTAATAAGTGTAAAAAGCACTCACTAATCAAATTTGAGTGGAATAGGCTTCTTTTTGTTGACAATAAATCACTTCAACTGAATATCGGGCGAAACTTCCACATGGGACCTAAGTCCAAAAATGGTGATGATAATCAGATTTGATAAGCTTATTAAAGTACGCCTTTAACATACACAAACAGAATTTTAATTGAATATTTTCTATTTTGATGAAATTTGAGAGATTTATGTGAAAATCGCGAAGGTGGTTTGTATGGGGGCTACAAGACGAACTGGTCAGATTTCTTTAAAATTCGGAATGGGGATTTGTGTGGATAAGACATGATTACCTGCCAAATGTCGAAAAGATACCTATTAAAATGCGGCTATTAGAGTCATTTGAGCCAAAAATAAAGAAGACCGTTGTATGGGGGCTAGGTCTAAATATGGACCGATTTTTTCCAATTTCAATAGGCTTCGGCCTTGGGCCAAAAGAGGCTTAAGTTACAAATTTCAAGTCAATTGATTAAGAATTGCAGACGGACGGACATCGCTAAATCGACTCAAAAAGTGATTCTAACTCGATCGGTATACTTAAATGTGGGTCTAGGACCAATATTTCGGGTAGTTACAAACATCAGCACAAACTCATTATATCCTGTACCACAGTGTGGTTTGGGGTATAATTACTTGACTGAGTTTGTTGAAAACAAAATCGAAATTTTGTTTTATGGACTAACAGGCTGCCGTTTTTACTTAATGTTTGGTTGATATCATGTTTGTCTGTGTGTAATATTACACACAGTGTGTAATTTCGCAAGCATAATGGTAGGAAAACTGTTTTCTACAACTATGGTAGTGAAATTCAACAAAAATTTATTAGAGTATATAGAAACGTTTCTAATTTGTTTAAAACCACTGTAATTCACTCCTTAGCGATCAATAGTACGGCTTTTGAATTGGTCTGTCTACGGGAGAGCATAGTGACATAGTAATCCATCGACCGTTTTGTAGATATGGCATAACTTAAGATAATTGGAAAATTCTGGCAATGCCAAACTAAAGTTCAAACGCAAAGCAAAGAGAGACAGAAAACAATCTGCATTCTCACTGTAAAACTGGTATCTTCCATCTCGCTCACATTTCGATTTGTGATAAAATTTCGTAAACAATACCATATGGTTTTTGTTTACTACTTTTTCAAACGCCATTTGTTGGACTACTCTATGACTCTGCGGGAGAGTTTCATTTTGAACATTCGATTCGTACCATCAATTCGGTGAAAGACAAGTTATTACTCTATAAATTTTTGGCGTTTGATCGGCTGTCGAATCGGCCGTTCTTACATGTTTTAGTTTTCGAAAACTCATTTCAATTGAAAATGTTTTCTAACCACAACTGTATTATATCTTTTTAAAACACCACATCATAAATCTAATATTTTTTTTTGTAGTAGTGTTCATGGTAACTTTATTTTTATACATTTATAATTTTACTTTTATTATTTTTTTGTTCTTCTTGATATTTTCTTTAATTTGTTTTTGCTGTTTTCGTCTTCATTATTGTGAATTGTTGTAATATGTTTTGATATGTAAGTGCAAATATTTTGACATATTGATAATAATATTACGAGTATGATGTTTGTGTATCTTGTTGTGGTTGTTGGTGTTTTAGTACATATTTATTTTTGAGTGTATCATTAATTTCTATAATCATCACATTTTCAACATTAGCAACACCAACAACATCAAACAACAACACCAACCAACAACAACATTAATAACATTAAAATTATTAATCCACCAATTTATAACACTTTTATTTAAATTGCTTTTGTTGCTTGGCTGGTGGCTGGTATTCATTCATTCATTTATTTATTCTTTTGTATTTGTTTATCAACAGTGTGGTGTCGTTAATTGTTATTAATTAGTAAAAACGAATAGAAAATTATAATAACATCATAATATTTCATTAAATTTAATGATTTGTTATGATTTTTATGTGTTTATTTAGAGTTTTTATTTTGTTTTTTGTTTTTTAATCTTTTGGAAAAATTTTATAAATATTTAATGCGTATGTTGATTACTTTTCCTTTTTAACATACTTTTTAGAATGAAAATGTAATAATTTATCTAATGTTTTTCGGTAGAGGGAGGATATCCATTGGAACACACTCTTCAATGCATACCCATATGATTTATGACTTCATTTAGTTTAATTAAAAATTTTGCTATTGCTAGCAATCGTTTTAAGGCAATTAGTAATTCTCATTTAGTATATAAAATTTGACACATATATGGGCAAGAATGTTTTTCTTTTGCACCTCTTGATACCTGAGTTTAGCTGAGTTTTTATCATTTTTGAGGTTTCTTGGCCATCCCAGCAAAACTTAGATTACCAAATAAGGAATAAAATATGGTATGGAGTGCTTATTTTATACATTGCAGCATTGATGATTTTAACAGGTGATGAGACTCAAAGTAATGCATCCACATTTCGACAAAGAATACCGGTAAGGTATAAAATTATTGATCAAACTTATAGCAAAGCAAACGAGTAAGGTAGAAAATATAGCATACCAAAACATAATAAATAACACTGTGACACAATTGAAGGGTAATTTCTTAGGGCCTCAACCGAACCAAGACAGTTTGAAAGTACTTGTGTGTAGTAGTTAAAGCCCTAATGGGTTTTGCTCTGTAACGTCTCAAATTTTTTTTATAGCCCACTAAATGAAAAAAGTCGAAAAAAATAATGTAACTGTTCCTTTGAGCTTAAAATAATGTTTGAATGTCTTCAATAGAATTTGATGGGGAATTTTTTTTCTAGAATATATTAACCCTTTATCTGCCGTATTTATTGGACATTTAAGTAATTTTCTTAAGAAATGGCTCAAAAGTCTACTAAAACTTGCGTTTAAATGGTTAAAATGTATTACGAATATACTCTGCATCAAATTTCACTAGAGGTTACTGAAGGCAGAAAGTTCGACTGATATAAGGAAAATGCAGAAAAGAGATTAATTGTAAAGTGTCATTCATTTTTTTATATTTTTACCAGAAATTGTATACAATTGTAACAAAAAAATATTGGAGAAAATATAAAAAGTTAATGATACTTTACAATTAACCTTTTTTATGCATTTTTCGTATACCGGTCGAACTTTCTGCCTTCAGCAACCCCCAGTGAAATTTGATGCTGAAAATAATCGTAGAACATTTCAACCCATTAAACGCACGTCTTAGTAGGTTTCTGAGCCATTTCTCAAAAAAATTACGTAAATGGCCCATTAAAATGGGAGATAGAGGTTTAGCGTACTCTAGAAAAATGTTCCCCATGAAATTCTATTTAAGACATCCAAACACTATTTTAAGTTCAAAAGAACGTAAACATTAGTTTTTTCGACTTTTTTCCAACGCCTTTGAAAAAAAACTAAAAAATTCAGTAGGCTCTAAAAAAAAAATTGAGACGTAACAGAGCTAAACCCTTTGGGGTTTTTACTACTACACATAAGTACTTTCAAACTGTCTTGGTTTGGTTGAGGCCCTAAATGTGCTGTTGCACTGTGTAATGTGTTACGAGTAGTAAAAATGTCATTTTGTATTAAATTTACTCACGTGATTGTAAGTGAGTGTAAGTAGCTAAAATATGCTCGGGAGTGAGTGTGTATCATTAGAAAATTCCTGTCGTGAGACCATCTCTACACCGAAAAAAATCCATGCAACATTTTACGAAAAAAAGTTTCGTACTTTGTTTTTTCGTAAAATACACGAAAGTTGACTACATAGTACGAAAAACTTTAGTACTAAATTTCGTATTTTTACGAAAGTAACGAAAATGATTAGTAAATATTTTTTTCGTAATATTTACAAATGTTGACTACATATTACGCAAAAAATTTGTAAAAACTTTTGTAATTTTACGAAAGTAACGAAAAAAAGAATGTAAATTTTTCTTTCGTAAAATATACGAATGTTGACTACATATTACAAAAAAAGTGTACAGACTTTCGTATTTTTACGAAAATAATTCGTAAAAACTTCTTTCGTAAAATATACGAAAGTGGACTTTATATTACGAAAAAAAAATAGTCAAGAATTTTGTAATTTTACGAAACTAATGAAAAAAGAAGAAATCTTTAAATGCATGCTTAAAGGGTGTTTTTATGCACTCCAACTACAGTATTTGGGCATAATCACTTTGTCATTTCGTGTGTAACGCTTCGAAATATCGGTCGGGGACCCATAAAGTATATATATTATTGATCCATGATAGATTCTAGGGCATTCTATTAATGTCCGTCTGCATAAAACACGGATAACATCCAAAATAAAAAAGATAGACTCCTGATGTTTAGCACGAACAAGTCTTTGGTCATCAGTAGGTTAAGTTCGTATGTGGGCAAAATCGGTCCATGCAAAAAAAAATTTCCCCTTAAATAAATAAACCAACCTCTGAAAAACCTAATTTTTTTAAAGTGTTTTTTTTGCATTTTTGTTAAACAAATGAAACATTTTTATGTCAAAAAAATTTTAAATACTGTGCTTCGACCCAGGGGATTAGAAAATGTCTTGTGGTCGTGGGTATAAAGAACTAATTTCAATAATGATAACTCTGATAGTTTTTTTTACTTATTTGGGATATAAATGATTCGGCACAGCCGAATTTAAAGCTCTCACTTGGTTTTTATTTATTTTAAGGATCAATTTAAATTTGAGGCTAATCGGATCAAATAAAAGTTGAGGCATGATGATATAAGTTTTTTTTACATGTGGGGAGGTGGTCCTCCAAAAAAATCAACTCAACATATCATCATAAGTTCTTGTAGTGTGAACGTAGCCTTAAACAAAATCACTGTAAATAATGAATGAAATCTTATAAGTCTCTGTTAAGAAGAAAAAAATAATTGCTTGGAAATGTTGCTATCAAAACGTTGAAAACGTTGTTCTTATTCTCAAGAAAGAATTTTTACATGTAATTTCGTTTATTTAACGATTTTTTTTTTTTTACAAAAGATTTTCGTAAAAAAAAATATTTCGTTTATTTTACGAAATAATTTCGTAAAACAAAAAAAAATATTTCGTTTATTTTACGAAAATTTTCGTAAAACACAAAAATTTTTTGCGTTTATTTTACGATTTTTTTTTTGTAAAATACGAAAATAATTTCGTTTTTTTTACGAAAAAATTTCGTGCATTTCGTACATTGTACGCAAGAATTTCGTGGTGCGAAACAACGAAATTTTTCGTACAATGTACGAACGTTTTCGTACATATAAGGCAGGAATTTTTTTCTGTGTATTTCAAACTTATGCATTTTTTTTATATAATATTTATTTTTTATGTTATTGTAATGCATTATGCATCCGATTATAAATAATGCATTATTTCAAATTTTTAAATAATACATAATGTAACCAATTAAAATTCATCCATGATTTATTGCTTAGAAATAATAAATATGAAATACATTTTTTCCAATAATCATGCATTACGTAAGAAATTATTAGTAAAGCCTTATTTTTCACTTTAAAATAATACATTGTGGAACAAATGTTTGGTAAGACATCCTCAAATAATGCTACAAATAAGGTATATACATTACCTGGTAATGTGTTATATAATCACCACCCACTACCAAAGTTTTGTTGGGATAGGACATTTATTTTGGACTATATTTATAGCACTAAGTATGTTCTATAAATATTTGCCAAATTTTTTAAAATCGACAAAAACTGAATTTTTAAGAATTTTTTAAAATCGTCAAATTTCAAACCGCCATAACTTTCGCGCGCATTGATGAAAGTGAGTTACTATAACAGATTTCGCATGTTTAAGTATCAGCTTATAATCAATCGTACAAAACGATAATAATGTGCCATAAAAAAAATGTGAAATAGTAACAAAAAAATATTTTTTTTTCGTTCTCAATTTTATGTAATTTGGTGGAAAAATCTTTGCCTGATTTAAAAAAAATGTTAAAGGTGTTTAAAGCATAATTTTGCATCATAATGTGGTCGATTATAAAATATAAAAAAAAATGCATAAAATAAAAAAGTTAAAAAGCTCTACGTCAGGGACTACAGTTTTTAATTCTCTACAAAGTGAAGAAAACAGATCCAAAATCGGTCCACCCGTTTTCGCTGTATAGTGACAGCCGATTTCGAATAATGGATATGAGAAAAGATCATTTAAAAGTTTGCTGATTTAGCTTTTTAAAAGTTAATTCTACATTTTGATTTTGTTTAACAAGCTGTAACTTTTTTATTTCTAATAATTTTTTTATGAAATTTTTGCAGCATATAGATTTAGTTATGTGTTACCATTAGAAGGATTTTAAATGTTGGTTTGTTTTGTTAGAAGTTAATTGTTTTTCATATGAGGCATTCCACACCAAATGTCCCGCTACAGAAAAACATGTGTCCCGTAAATTTCTGAATAGGTTGTTTGGATAGCCCTATATAGAACTAAGAAAATTGCGTTTTTGGTTTTTCTAATTTTCAAAAACTGGGCTTAGAAGGCGTGGTCAAATATTGGAAAAATGGTAAAATTTGTGGCGAGTTGCCTTGATTAAATATTTATCACATTAAAACGGAATGCACCACAATCTCAAAAATTTACATTCTTATATAGTTTTATATGGGCTATCGACTAATTTTTTTTTTTTTTTTGGGAAAATTTTCAGAACCCGTTCTGAAATCTTCCATTTTTTAAAAATGTCAATTTATTGAAAAACATGCCACTTTTCTTTTCTTTTTTAAATCTTTTTTTTAAAGTTTAGATGTTTGTCCATCAACACAAAAAGATTCAGAAACACGTTCTTCGTTTTTTTCGAGAAAATCGCATTTGAACTTTAAATTTCATAACAATTTTGTAATTTGCTTGTATTTTCTTGATTTAACGTTGCGAATGAGTAATATTTATGCAATTAATATTACTCACTCGAAACATTAAAACAAGAAAATACAAGCAAATTACAAAATTGTTATGAAATTTAAATTTCAAATGCGATTTTCTCGAAAAAAAAACGAAGAACGTGTTTCTGATTTTTTTTGTGTGGATGGACAAACATCTAAACTTTTAAAAAAAATTTAAAAAAGAAAAAAAAGTGGCATGTTTTTTAATAAATTGACATTTTTAAAAAATGGAAAATTTCAGAACGGGTTCTGAAAATTTTCAAAAAAAAAATAATTTAATCGATAGCCCATACAAAACTATATAAGAATGTAAATTTTTGAGATTGTGGTGCATTCCGTTTTAATGTGATAAATATTTAATCAAGGCAACTCGCCACAAATTTTACCATTTTTCCAATATTTGACCACGCCTCCTAAGCCCAGTTTTTGAAAAATTGAAAAACCAAAGACGCAATTTTCTAAGTTCCATATAGGGCTATCCATACAACATATTCAGAAGTTTACGGTACACGTGTTTTTTTCGCTGGACATTTGGTGTGGAATGCCTCATATATTTGAATTTTAATTAACACTAGTCTGGAAAAAAATCACGTATATTTTTGTCATATTCATACCATAAACATTGTACTAAATTTTAGACGATTTAGCGATGCCGGTTTCTCTGTCTTTTAAAAATACGCTAACGTTCGAAACTCAACTTGAAGGCTGATTGCAGAATCTTGGCATATATATTTTTGGAATTCTTCTGGTCAGGTTTCAGCAAAAACGGTCCCAAGGGTAAAAAGTTTCACCTCGAATTCACGTGTTGAAAAATTTTTTTTAATCCAAAATAACTAAAAAAAATGTTTACTTAAATAAATTGTTTGTACCTGATGAAAAATGAGCATATATGCATACATATATGTGAATATATGGATGCATATGTGTGGATATATGAGCATATATGGTCATATATGAAATTGAATGCAGTCATATATGATCATATATGCAACATATATGTCCATATACGTAAAATGAGGGCATATGCCCATATATGACATACGTGGACATATATGGAGCATATATGTCATATATAGGGCAAGTACTTTCATGCATCTAAAAATCGAAAATATGTGCCTATAAAATGCTTCTAAAAATCCAAAATATGCACTTAAAATTTAAAAAATATACACTTAAAATTGAAAAAATATGTATTAAAAATCAAATTTATGTTCAAAAAAAGAGTTTTTTTAAACATAAATTAGATGTTTTCAAATTAGTGCCTACGGTCAGTACCGTAGTACCGGGAATACCGGTATTCCCGGTTCTCGGTATTCCCGGGAAATGGTCCCGGTTTCCCGGTTCTTGAATTATTCCCGGTATTCCCGGGAACACCGGTATTCCCGGTTCCGGTTGTGATGGTATTCCCGGGACTACCGGTATGTATATTTTGTAAAATTGTGTAGAACTAAAATTTTTTCTTCGCTTTTACCAAAAAATACAAAACATGTTAAAAACACCATTTCCAATTTTTTTTTATGAATTTAAGAAAAATATAGTTACATGATTTTTTAATAATTTTACAAACACAACTAAATATTTCTGAAATACTGATTAAATGGTGTAATTTAAATATTTTATGGTATAGTATTTTTTTATTTTCTGAGAACCGGTACTAGGGCTGTCAAACGGGATCGGTTTTTTAAAATCCCGGGATTCGGGATTTGAAAATCGAAATCCCGGTATCCCGGGATTTTTCGGGATCACGGGATTTTTCGGGATCCCGGGATATTTTGAGATTAAATTTCTTTGATTATAAAAGTAAAAAAATAGTAGACTCTTTATGTTTCAATTTTATTGTGCATATTAAGAGGGCTACTGTGGGTAAGTTGGTAGCGTGCTAGCCTATTAAGCAGTAAGTTGTGGGTTTGATTCCCACGAAACCCCTTGGGTCGATTTCGCTACAACGGAATTATTAAAAAATTATTTCTGATTATTCTGATTGTTATTTAATTTAAATATTAAGTATACGCCACTTATACAGTTTTCAAGTAAGTAGTTATTATTATTAAATATTTATCAAGGAACTAAAAAAGTCTTGAGGGGTTTGTTATGGAAAATGACAACATTTATTTGCTTTTAGTTTCATCCCATTCCGATTTTGGTTCTTGCTCTGTATAATTTTAAAACTAATTTAAAGAAAATTTAAAATAATAAAAACATAAACTTTTTCATACAAATTTTGACATAAGCCTCCGTTAAATCGGCAGTTAGCAGCTAACTTTTTATTGAGTAATCCGCCCTTAACGGAGAAAAGTAATAATATAAAAAAGTTTTTCTTCCAATTTTGAACGTTCGGGAAAATTTTTATTCTCCTTCGCCTAAAACTTATGTGGTACAAATTTGAGGCCAATCGGATTAAATTTCCTCGTGGCGCCCTTCAATCAAAGTTTCGGTTTTTTTAGAAAATGTTCGCGAAAACCTGCAAACTTTGGTCAAAGTGGCTTAATGGTTTGTGCGTTAGACTATTATTCAGCAAGCCTGTGTAGAATTCTCAGCTCAGCCAAATTCGTAGCCAGCTACCTTATCAATTAAAAAAAATTTAGTTTTAATTTGTTTCTGTAAATTTAACAATAATTGAACAAATTTGTATTTTTAAAAATAAATTCTCATACATTTTTAATATTTTAAAAATCCCGGGATTCGAGCTTAAAAATCCCGGGATTCTGTATTCATTTTATGACCAAAATCCCGGGATTTCGGGATTCGGGATTTCGGGATTGACAGCCCTAACCCGTACCAACATCAGAACCGGGAATACCGGTATTCCCGGGAATATATCTAGAACCGGGAAACCTGTACCAGAACCGGGAATACCGGTATTCCCGGGAATACCGAGAACCGGGAAATGGAGGTCACTAGTTCAAATACTTTAGGGTCCTCTACAATATTAAATAAATGTTTTTTTGAGTGGGCACAGCTTTTAATTAGAAAATTGACAAATTTAATTAAAAAAAAATTTCATTGAACAAATTTTCGTTAGAAGTTGTTTCCTTTGAATCAAAAAATATTTTTGGAACAAGTAGAAATATAAAACTCAACTTGGACGTAAAAAAAAAATTTTAAATTTTTACCAAAAAAAAGAAAAATTAATTTATTGGGTGTTACATTTTTTTTTATTTAAAAACTATTTGAGTCACAAAAATACTTTGTAAAATATTTTTGTGCCCACCAGTCTCTTTTAAAACGTGTTAAGCGTTTTTTCCAACACTTGAATTCGAGTAAAACCCATCTTAATTGCACGGGTTTGTTCATAAGTACTTAACTACTGTACCAATTTCGCTAAAACTCAATATCAACCTGCCCAGGAGAACGACAAAAGTTGTTGTATAGGCATTTCTGAGACAATTTTTCTGTAAGAATTTTTAAATTCGAAGACAGTTTTCTCGAATAGAAAAATTTTTCGGAATAGGAAAATTTTAAACTTTTTTTTTGAAATCTAAAAATTTTATTTTCAGAAACAAGTTTCTATAAAAAATGCCTCAGAATATCATTTTTATAAGAAAATAATATTTTTTTTGCAAGAGATAAAATGATTTTTTGAAAAAATGTTGATGAAAATTAAAAAAAAGTGCAATTTATATGAAAATATGCAAAAATATGCGTTTATACCAAAATATGCAAAAATATGCAACTACAAATCGATGCCATTTTATTGCAAATTTATTGATTCGGATAGATATTTAATCTATGTTATGTTTAGAGTGCTGAGTAAAAACATGCATTTTCATGAAAGTACTTGCCCTAGTCATATATGTTCATATGCCCTCATTTTACGTATATGGACATATATGTTGCACATATGATCATATATGTCTTCATACAGTGTCATATATATCCATATATCCTCCATATATGGACATACATGACGCTGTATGAACGCATATATGATCATATTTGTATAATTTTTCACCACCCGAGTAAAAAAGATTTGATATAACCATATATGCTAATATATAATTATTTATATTTATATATGGTTATGCATGAACTTTGATATGGACATATAAGTTTATATATAGCATTGTATTTTTCCTTATTTTTTAATATGATAACATACATATTCATATCTATTTATATACCGATCTATATGAAATTAGATATGACATATAAGGTCAGTAATTTTTAGATATAACAGATAAAAAGAGATATGATTTTATTTATAATTATATCCCGAAAAAAATTTTAAAAATTTTGTAACTCGCGGAAAATTAAAAAAAAAATTTCAAGTCCTAAAAAATTTTATGAAAATTCGCGGACACAAAATTTTTTTGGCAATTTTTTTTGGAGTAAAAAAATCATTGAAAATATTTTTAGGAGATATTTTATGTTTTTGAAAATTTTTTAACTTCCGAAAAAATGTCTTTAAATTTTCTAAGACACAAACATTTTTGGAATTTTTAAATCCCTTAAAAATGATTTTAGAAAAAAAAATTGACAAATTTTTAATAATTTGCCAAGTCCCGAAAAAATTCCGAAGAATGCAATAAAAATTCTTCTAATTGATAATGTATCCAATCTGATAAAATAATTTCTAATTTTACGTTTAAAATTCCAAAAAATTTTAGCAGATTTCATCTAATTATATAAAAATGTATCTAATTTTAACAGATAAGATATGATTTAATACAATTAGATAGACCCATTTTTGGGATCAAACTTAATCAAATTTGATATTATTTTATCAAAAATAACAGAATTTGATATAATCGTATAAGATTCGATCCGCCAATTTTCGGATCAAAATTAATATGGATTTACATAAAAGCATATCTGTTCATATATAAATAAATATTGCGTCATATAACTTTTTTTTATTCGGGCAGGTACCCGAGTAAAAAAGAGTTATATATAGTCGTGACAAATTAGATCCCAAATATGGTGGACACAATTGTTTCAAATATTATCTTCAGTTATCCTACAAGATCTGAACAGATAGTCTTATATATAATATGATACGTAAAATGGGTCTATCTGGTTTTATCAGTTTGATCCGGATTGATACAATATTAAATAAATTGAGACTATAAGACAAAAATATATATGGTTAGATATTGCTCTACATAAAGAACATATTTTTGTATATAACGTTATATAAAGTGCATATAATTATATATAATGTTATCCAACTTATATGACGTTATAAGGAGCAATATATGATTAGTCATAATGGTTTTAAATTATATTTAATCGTATCAGTTTTCTCCAACTGATATAATTATATAGACCCAATTCACGTATCACATTATATATAAGGTTATCCCGCTAGATCATGAAATATACCCGTAGATAATTATTAAAGTAATTGTATCCGCCATATTTGGGATATAATTAGTCATGAACTTTTTTTCTTTTTTTACTAGGGTAGTCAAAATTTTTATATATATTTTTATAAAAAATGTTTATAGAAAATATTTAAATCATTAAAAAAGTGTTTTGAACTCTCTTCATTTTATCTAAAATATGTCAAAACAGTAACAAAAGATCTCCTTACATTAATATATGTATCAAAAATGGTACAAAAAATTAATTTACATTAGTTTTTCTTAAAAAGTAAAATATATATTTTAGCCTTTTTAGCCATTTTTTAGCCGTTTTTTTCAAAAGGATCTAGCCGTTTTTGATTACCAAGTTCTGGCAACACTGGTCCGAAGCATTTTTTTTACAATTATTCAAACCAAATTAAAAAAAAAACAAGTAAAATAGTGTATCGATACCATCCATAATTTAAAAAAAGATTATAGCAAAAAACTTTGTTTAAAAGGAAATTAAAAATGAAAAAAAAAATTTGTTTAAAAAAAAAAAACATTTTTTTGAAAAAAAATTTCCGCGAAATAAAATGTTTTGTAAATAAAATACCCCAAATTTTTTCCTTTTTTTTGCAAAAAAATATGTTCATACTTGTTGAAATACAATTCGTTTTTTAATTATGTTTACATGCATCAACCAGCAGCCGAATTAAAGCATTTTGCATTTTTAAGGTTATGTTGAATGTACCAAAATTTTTGAGGTGTCCTTACATTTTCGTTCATAACTTTTGAACTGCTGAACCGATATCACTCAACTGCTCGGAAGAACTTCCAATAAATATGTTAAGTTTCAGTCAATATTTTGGCCGTGATCACCATTTTCACAGACAGACAGACGGACATAGCTGGAATGTCTAAAAATCGATCACTGACCAATTATATATGGGGCGTTCCAAATCACTCAATTTTAGACCCGACCCCTTTCGATTTATTTTATTTTTGGATATGTTTTAGTACTTATTAAATGCGACTTGGGCACAAATTTTCAGCCTTTTATTCCAAGATATATATATATATTTATTCCTGGGGTTCCATGGAGGAACATAGGGCCGCTTGTTGTGGTTTCATTAATAAAAGAAGTTTAAGATGGACCGGGAATTAGCCGATCGCATCCGAGTCTGGTAACGGGGCTGCCGATTAAAGTATCCAGACATACTGTGGGTTATTGGTTTTATGGCGCCAAATACTCGCCATGACATTTCAAGGATCATCGGCATACTCGGAATTTGTGGGAACTCGAAAGACCCTCCGAGACTCTCCTCTTGAAATCGCTGACTGTCCGCGACTACTACAAATAGCAGCTACTCCGTATATCTACGGAACGTATCACTATCCGCAACCTGTGACGCGTCCGGTAGCACTCAGCTATGCTCCCCATGAGCAGATAGCAACGCACACCACGTCATTAAAATAACATCGTGTGCCTTGTTGTCCACAGTTGGCCACAGTTATTCCAAGATGGTGTTGAGTAATCAATTTTTAAAAATGGCTATTTTCTCAAAAAAATTAAAAAATTGAAATTTTTAATTAATTTTGACCATTAAAAACATAGAAATTTTAAAAAAAGTTGGACAACGTTTTGTTGGTATTTAAATGTAGTTAAAAAAAAAAAATATTAAAAAAATTATTCGAAGTAATTATCGCTCATTTTTAGACGTTTTAAAATTAAAATCGACTTTTAGAAAAAGTCTGAAACCTTCGATTTTTTTGTAAAAAACTATAAAAATTCTACTCTTAATTACGCAACTTTAAGCCATAATTCGAGATGTGATTACAATTCTTTATATTTTTTTTTTAATTTTTAAAATTGCACAATTTAAATTTTTAACAAATTAAAATTTTTAATTAATTTTGACCAGTTAAAAATATAGATATCTTAAAAAAAGTTGGACAACGTTTTGTTGGTATTTAAATGTAGTTTTAGAAAAAAATATTAAAAAAATTATTCGAAGTAATTATCACTTATTTTTTAATGTTTAAAAATTAAAATCGACTTTTTGAAAACGTCCGAAACCTTCGATTTTTTTTTAAAAACGTTTAAAAGTTCTACTCTAAATTACGCAACTTTTAAGCCATAATTTGAAATGTGATTGCAATTTTTTTTTTTAATTTTGAAAATTGCACCTTTTATTTGTTGGCTCTGATTTATTTTATATGGTGCTCCAAAAAAATAAATTGGTAGATATTGACCCTAACTTACCCTAGATACATTCATTTCGAGGTAAAAATACATCTCACAAAAATTTAGGACGATCGGAAATGGCTAAGGCGTTTAGCATGGTCCATGAAGTTTAAAAAACGGATTACAAGGAAAATTGTGATTTTTTTTCCGTTTTCGCAATTTTTTTTTTTTGTATTTTAAGTTAAGTTTTAAATCAACTGATTACAGAATTATGATATGGAGTAAAATGCCTCTCTAATAAGGTACCAACAACTAAAATCGGTTGAAAATCAGCCGAGTTATTAGAACTTCCCCAGGCATCTAGCGTGTGTCATACCACTTGATTAAAGTATACGACTTGTATACTTTTTTTTAAATTTATTGAAATTTTCTACTGTAATGACATTTTTTTATTATTTATGTTTCAGCGTAATATTTTTTTGGTTTTTCCAAATTTTAAAACAAAAAAAAAATTTAAAATAGAGATTTCAAAAGGGTGTTGAAAATGCAGGCATTTTTAGCATTAATTCAAAACATGTTAGCAAAACACAATATGAAAAATACTTGTCATCTAAATACATTTGAACTTGAAGAATAAAAAAATTTTATTGCAGTAGAAAATTTCAATAAATTTCAAAAATTGGATTGTATTGCTTAATCAAGTGGTCCGCCATACGTTCGATGCATGGGGAAGTTGTATTAACTTGGCTGATTTTCAACCGATTTTAGTTTTTGGTACCTTATAAGAGAGACATTTTACTCCGTATTATAATTCTGTAACCACTTGAATTTAAACTTAACTTAAAATACCAAAAAAATCGAGAAAACAGAACAAAATTCATATTTTTCCTTGTAATCCGTTTTCTAAACTTCAAGCCCTATCCGGAACGCCTTACAAATGTCCGATCGTTCTTAATTTTTGTGAGGCGTATTTTCACCTAAAATGAATATATCTAGGGTAAGTTAGGGTCAGTATCTACCAATATAATTTTTTTGGAGCACCATATAAAATAAATCAGAGCCAATAAATAAAAGGTGCAATTTTCAAAATTTAAAAAAAAAATTGCAATCACATTTCAAATTATGGCTTAAAAGTTGCGTAATTTAGAGTAGAACTTTTAAACGTTTTTAAAAAAAAAATCGAAGGTTTCGGACGTTTTCAAAAAGTCGATTTTAATTTTTAAACATTAAAAAATAAGTGATAATTACTTCGAATAATTTTTTTAATATTTTTTTCTAAAACTACACTCAAAAAAAAATGTTTGTAAAATTACAAGTAAAAGGTCTTGTAATTCTATTTTACTAATATTTTTGTCTTTTTACAAAAATTGTTGTATATTTAATAAAACGAAAACTACAGTTTGCTTTGTAATTTTACTATTATACGTTGGTAAATTTATTTTACAAATTTTTTAGGTAAATTTACAAAAAAGTGAATTATTTTACAAATTAAAAAAATATTACAAGGTGTTTAGTTTTTTTACACAAGAAAACTGTAATTGTACAACAAAATTTTACTTGATGTTATTTAGTCTTTCTACCAAAAAAATGTTTTATTACAAACATTTTTTTTTTAAGATCGTTTTCAAGGTTTTCAGTTTAAAATGTATGTATTGAAAAGTACAAAATTCCAATGTAATTTTACAAAACTTATTTTACAAAACTTATACTAGAATTAGTGTTGTTTTACAAAAAAAAAAAATAATAATTCTACAATAGGACACGCAAAAATTTTCTAAGTTCAGATTTTTTTGCGTTTTGGAGTAAAAAATTTAGTTAAAAATATTTTTTTATAAATAAAAAATTTCATGAAAAAAAAATTTGGAAATTTTTTAAGTTCCGGACACAAAAATTTTTCATCTAATTGTAGGCTTTAGCAAAAAAAAATTAATTTTTACACCATTTTTTGATATTTTGCGTTAAGTAAAATACCACAATTTTTATGTGTTTCTACTATATAATTGTTCTAGTTTTTTTTTTTGTATTTTTACCATTTTTTTTTGGTAATTTTACCATATTTTTTTGGATTTTTATACCCTCCACTCAGTGATAGAGGGTATATATAAGTTTGTCATTCCGTTTATAACTCATCGAAATATCGGTCTGGGACCCCATAAAGTATATATATTCATGATCCTCGATCGATTTTAAGACATTCTAGCGATGTCCGTCTGTCCGTCTGTCTGTGGAAATGGTGATCACGGCCAAAATATTACACGGAGATTACTGAAACTTAACATATACATATATTTGAAGTTTTCCTGAGAAGTTTGGTATTGCATTTGAGCGATATCGGTTCAGCGGTTCAAAAGTTATGAACGAAAATGTAAGGACACCTCAAAAATTTTAGTACATTCAACATAACCTAAAAATACTAAATGCTTTAATTCTACTGCTGTTTGACATAATTGAACACCAAATGGAACACCAAATGGTCCGCGGAAATTTTTTTTCGCGGAATTTTTTTTTTTCAAAAATTTTTTTTTCAAAAGTAATTTCCTTTTAAAAAAAGTTTTTTGCAATAATCTCTTTGAAACTGTGGAGGGTATCATTACATTCGGCAAGGCCGAATTTAACTTTTTTACTTGTTTTTTTTAAATTTGGCACCTAAAATGTCAATAAAAAGCTACCAATTATGAAAAATTAAGTTTTTCCTATTTTAACAGGAACTTAAACATCCAATTTACAATATCCAAAAAGAAAATTTTCCAATTTTTTAAAAATACTTGTGAAAATAATTAAAAACAAAAAAAATGTTATTTTTTGACTTATTTTTCCTGAAAATATAAGAAATTTCTTGTGTAGCCTCCTTCGCAATTCTCATATGTTCTACTTAAGAAAAACGAAATGTTGAAAAAATTAAAAGAAGTGCAGTGTTATACATTAAAAAGTATGTTAAAAGTGTTCAAGTGAAAAAAAATAATCATTTCAGGTTGTTGAAGTGCTACTCCAGCTGCCGAAGAAGAAAAAATAAGATGCAACAATGGAAAAAACTTTAAATTTACAAAACAAATATGTAAATAAACCAAATTTTTTGTAAATTTACAAAACAAATATGAAAAATACAAAAACAATATTGTAAATTTACAAATTATTTGGTTAAACTACTGTTTTTACGGCAAAAAAATAAGAAAAATGGTATATTTACAATATAAATTTTTAATTTACCACTTTTTATTGTGTGTATTTTTTGTCATAAAAAACAGTCGTTTAACCAAACAATTTGTAAATTTACAATTTTTTTTTTTGATTTTCTACTTTATTTTGTAAATTTACAACTTTTTTCGAAAGTTTACAATTTTTTTTGTAAATTTATTTTTTTTTTTGCAAATTTACAATTTGTATTGTAAATATACGTGTTTTTCAATATTTTTTGCGGTAAAAACAGTAGTTTAACCAAATAATTTGTTAATCTACAATTTATTTTTTTCATTTTCTATTTTTTGTTTGTAAAATAACAACCTTTTTCTGGTAGTTTACAATTTTGTATTGTAAATTTACCAAATTTTTTGTAAATTTACAAAAAAAGTTATTACCTCGAAGTTAATATTTTACAAAAAAAAATGGTAAATTTACATTTTCTTTTGTTAAATCAATTTACAAATTATCCCCGTAACATTACGGGGATTCTTGCTAGTACATATTTTACAAAACCTGCCCCATAAAATCACGGGGATTTTATGTCATTTTACAAACTTTTTTTTTTGAGTGTACATTTAAATACCAACAAAACGTTGTCCAACTTTTTTTAAGATATCTATATTTTTAACTGGTCAAAATTAATTAAAAATTTTAATTTGTTAATTTTTTTTTAAAAATCGCCATTTTGAAAAATTGATTACTGAACACCATCTTGGAATAAAAGGATGAAAATTAAATTAATAAGTACTAAAACATATCCAAAAATAAAATAAATCGAAAGGGGTCAGGTCTAAAAGTGAATGATTTGGCCTGGAATGCCCCATATACTTTATGGGGTCCTAGACCGATATTTCGATGCGTTACACACAGAATGACAAAGTGAGTATACCCCCATACTGTGGTTGGAGAATGTTTTTGTATTTTTAACAATAATAACCCGAATTTAACTAAATTTGGCATTAATATTAATCTTATAAATATCAACCTACAAACCATCGCAAATTTTTTTAGGTTTTATAGCATTTTTAAGAAAAAGGATATATGGCAGGACTATTAATCCTTGCTCCGATTTAAATGAAAATATACGCACACGTTGCTAGTTGTATGTGTATCAGCATGACCACTTTTTGTAATTTTGCGGACAATATCATAGCTAAAATACAATTTTTAAATTTCAGGACACATGGGAGGTATGCGTGTCCTTGCGCCGATTATTCCGAAAATTCGTATTTTTCTTAACTAAGGTATATTGTGCTAGTGTACCAAAAATTTCTGACTACTCCGTCTATTTTTTCCCCTCGTTATATGGGCTCCATGCACTGTGCGGTGGTTCAAAAGTTATTAGAAAAACCGTGAATTTCACCGTAAATTCACGTGTTGAAAACCTAATAGACAAGTTTTAAAAACATTGGTAAGTCACAAAATTATTTTACAACGTGTTTTCTCTTTCAAAAATATTTTTACATTAAAAAAAAAATATTACACTCGAAAAAAATTGTACACTCAAAAAAAATTAGTAATTTTTTTTTTGCAAAAATGTCTAAAAAAGTTTTAAATTCAAAACAAAATATTTCTAGTCAAAATTGGTAATTTTTTTCCCGTTAGAAAATTTACTATCAATTAAAAAGGGCATTGTGAAGGGTATTTATGAATTCGGCCAAGTCGAATTTAATTTTCAACTTGTTTTAACTCAGTATTGAATCATATTATCTTCCTCTGATATCAACCGTAGTCCTTAAGGAAACTTTGCCTTTAATGCCGGTCAATATGAATCAATGATTAGAGAAATAGTAATCCCTTAACGTCATAGCTTGTAGCTTTTAATTTGATGTATAAAAGTATTTTTAATATTAAATTCTTTTCAATCTACAAGGTGAATTCTGAACAAATATTTTGATAAAAATCATTATAAAATATAAATGTCACGACAAATCAACTATTATATTTCTTTTTTTTTTAATAAATATCTTCTGCTATATAATTAATTTCATTTCCATAGAAATCCTTTTACTCTCTAGTGTAAAAACTCACGAAAAAATGTTAATTACATTATTAAAATTTTTTATTTAACAAAATGACGGAAAATTGTTAAAACATACATTTATATAAACAAATGCATACACTCATATGCATGTATTTGTCTATTGAATGATAGATAGAAAATAACAACTAAAACTTAACAATAAATCTATACACGTACACTCAAACAAATATATAATTACAGACCGAAAGAGAGATGGTTATCGAAACAGTTAATCAACATTTATTTCAACACCTAATAAATCTTTATTTTTGTAATTACGTACATACTCTGGATGTATGTCACTATGTTGTATATACATATAACTAGCTTACCATCCCGGTACTTCGTTACCGGTTGTATTGAATACCGAATAATAGAAGGATCAGGATAACTCTATGATTTCAAAAAATTCCCCTAGGTAGTCTTTGTTTTATTTACTTGTGGACGTTTACGTCTTTCATAAAATAATATTTCAATGAATAATTTAAACAATACAATTTGAATAACTTCGCTGGTACGTTATCATGTGCGTTCCGGTGAAAAAAAGATATTGACAATTTTGGAGCCCTTATATCAGGTTTTTGGATTTAAAGTGAATAAATATTTCAGTGAAAAAAGAAATGGGAATAAAAATAAGTTTGAGTGAAAAAACATATAGGGAGAAAAAATATGGAATAAAAAAGTTAAATACGATAAATTTGAGTAAAAAGTATCATTCCATATTGTTCCCTGCTCTATTTCATTTCTATCCCCGTTCTACTCCATTTCATTTCCAATTCCATCTCCTTTTGTTCCATGCAAGTTTCATTCCTCTCCGTATAATATGCGTTAAAGAAATAAAAATTTATATTGTCGTTATTTTATAGATATGAAAAGTACCATTTTACACCACTTTTGCCAGGTACCCCTTTTTATCCTAAAATTTTAAATTTTAAAATATGGCTGTTATTTCTGGGGCATTTAGTTTAATAGTTAGATAGGTAAAAATAACCATTTGCCACCTCTTCCCTTAGAATTAAATTTTCCAAAAATCCTTTTTTTTTGTGCTAGTTGATCCTATATTTAAAATATCAAGTTTCTGAACTATTGTTTCAAGAAATATAAGAATAACCAAATTTACACTTCTTTATCCCCTTTACAATCAGTCGCGACCCTTAGAAACAGAATTTCCTAAAATAAAGCATTCAAAATTTCAGTGCCTAGGATCATTACTTCATGAAATATAAAAAGTATAAAAAAACCCTTTTTTATACCTCTAGAAACGGATTTTTTTAAAAAATACTTTAGCAGAATGTTTTTTCACCGAAGTACCCTACATTCAAAAATTCAAGCTTCAAAGGTCATTATTATAGGAACAAAAAAAGTACCAAAAGTACACTTTCTTACCCCCGTTAGAAACGGAATTTCCAAAAAGTATTTCTTCCAGAATGTTTTTTTCTTCATCGAAAAATCCTACATTCCATATTTCAATTTTCTAGGATCATTGTTTCAGCACTTTCGGTACTTTTAATAAAAGGTACTTTATATTAAAGGTAATTTTTGTAAAAGGTACTTTTTATAAAGGGTACTTTTTATAAAAGGTACTTTTTATAAATGGTACTTTTTATAAATGGTACTTTTTATAAAAGGTACTTTTTATAAAAGGTACTTTTTATAAAAGGTACTTTTTATAAAAGGTACTTTTTATAAAAGGTACTTTTTATAAAAGGTACTTTTTATAAAAAGTACTTTTTATAAAGGGTACTTTTTATAAAAGGTACTTTTTATAAATGGTACTTTTTATAAATGGTACTTTTTATAAAAGGTACTTTTTATAAAAGGTACTTTTTATAAAAGGTACTTTTTATAAAAGGTACTTTTTATAAAAGGTACTTTTTATAAAAGGTACTTTTTATAAAAGGTACTTTTTATAAAAGGTACTTTTTATAAAAGGTACTTTTTATAAAAGGTACTTTTTATAAAAGGTACTTTTTATAAAAGGTACTTTTTATAAAAGGTACTTTTTATAAAAGGTACTTTTTATAAAAGGTACTTTTTATAAAAGGTACTTTTAATAAAAAGTACTATTTATAAAAGGTAATTTTTATAAAAGGTACTTTTTATAAAAAGTACTTTTTATAAAAGGTACTTATTATAAAAGGTACTTTTTATAAAAGGCACTTTTTATAAAAGGTACTTTTTATAAAAGGTACTTTTTATAAAAGGTACTTTTAATAAAAGGTACTTTTTATAAAAGGTACTTTTTATAAAAGGTACTTTTTATAAAAGGTACTTTTTATAAAATGTACTTTTTATAAAAGGTACTTTTTATAAAAGGTACTTTTTATAAAAGGTACTTTTTATAAAAGGTACTTTTTATAAAAGGTACTTTTTATAAAAGGTACTTTTTATAAAAGGTACTTTTTATAAAAGGTACTTTTTATGAAAGGTACTTTTTATAAAAGGTACTTTTTATAAAAGGTACTTTTTATAAAAGGTACTTTTTAAAAAAGGTATTTAAAAAAAAATATTTTTATAAACGGTACAGAATTTTCAGAAAGTACTTGTTCCAGAATTTTTTATTTCACTAAAGGATCCTACATTCTAAATTTCAAGTTTGAATGACCATTATTTTAGTAAATAAAAAAAAATACCAAAAGTACAGTTTTTTACCCATTTTACTCCCGTAGAATCTACATTGGCAAAAACCCAGCCGTAGTGAATCTTTTTTCCCGGAAGTGAACCGAAATTGCAAATTTCAAGTTTCTAGTACCATTATGTCAGGAGATATAAAAAGTACCAAAAGTACAGTTTTTTACCCCCTCAGAATCAACACTGGCAAAAATCCAGCCTTAGTGGATCTATATTTCGGGAGGTGAACATACAGTCCAAATTTCAAGTCTCTATGACCATTATTTCAGGAGATATAAAAAGTACCAAAAGTACAGATTTTTACCCATTTTACCCCCTTAGAACCAACATTGGCAAAAACCCAGCCTTACTGGATCTAAATTCCATAATGTAAACATACAGTCCAAATTTCAAGTCTCTAAGACCATTATTTCAGGAGATATAAAAAGTACCAAAAGTACAGTTTTTTGCCCTTTTTACCCCCTTAGAATCAACACTGGCAAAAATCCAGCCTTACTGGATCTATATTTCGGGAGGTGAACATACAGTCCAAATTTTAAGTCTCTATGACCATTATTTCAGGAGATATAAAAGGTACCAAAAGTACAGTTTTTTACCCTTTTTACCCCCTTAGAATCAACACTGGAAAAAATCCAGCGTTCTATATTCCGGGAGGTGAACATGCAGTCTAAATTTCAAGTCTCTACGACAATTATTTCAGGAGATATAAAAAGTACCAAAAGTACAGTTTTTTACCCTTTTTACCCCCTTAGAATCAACATTGGCAAAAATCCAGCCTTAGTGGATCTATATTCCGGGAGGTGAACCTACAGTCCAAATTTCAAGTCTCTAGCTTCAGCGGTTTGGGCTGGGCGATGATGAATCAGTCAATAAGTCAGTCAGTCAGTCAGTCAGTCAGTCAGTCAGTCAGTCAGTCAGTCAGTCAGTCAGTCACGTTACTCTTTTATATATATAGATAACTTTAAACATACAAATGTACAATAACAGAAAAAAAGATGTCATAACAAATGAAAAAACTATTTAAATACAAAAAAAAAAGAAATTATAACAAATTGTTTAAGTTACGTGACTACAGAAAAATTAGACTTATCTGTATTGAAAATTCATAATTATTATTGGGGTGCAAATAGCCTGTACTAGTGCCCTCAGTGGCGTATACAGGGGAAATGATTTCACAAATTTCAGGATTTGGTATCAAATAACAAGTACAATATTAAAAAACTTCTTAAAAAAAATCGAAAAGCATTGAAAATCTAAAATTTTTTGAAGAAAAATGTTTTGATACTGAAAATTTTCCTGTTAAAAAAATCCCAAAATCTGAAAATTTTTTCTTAGAATTTGAAACTTTTCAACTTAAGATTCGAATGAAAAAATAAACCTGTTTTACGTATACAAAAAATGGACCTAATTGGAAGTAAAATGTAGTCAAATCTTAAAATGCGACTTTGTCTTTTAGAAAAATGTCTCAGAATCTAAAACTTTCTATAAGAAAAATGTCTAAAATATTGGCCTTTTTCTCAGAATCTAAGACTTTTTCTATAGGAAAAATGTCTCAGAATCGAAGACTTTTTCTATAAAAATTCTCAGAATCTGAGACTTTTTTATATGAAAAATTTTTCAGAATCTGAGAACTTTCTATAGGAATAATGTCTCTGAATCTAAATCATGTCTCAAAATCTAAGATTTATTCTATAAAAAAAAATCTTAGAATCTGAGGCTTTTCTATATGAAAAATGTTTTAGAATCTGAAAACTTTCTACAGGAATAATTTTTCTGAATTTTTCTTACAACCTAGGAAAATGTCTCAGAATCTTATACTTTTTTACGAAAAATGTCTCAGAGACACACAAGTCTCAGAGACACAAGCTGAGACTTTTTGTATAGAAAAATGCTCAAAATCTGATACTTTTTCTATTGTAAAAATATCTTTTTCTATAAGAATAATGTCTCAGAATCTGAGCATTTTTCTTTTCAGAATCTCACAATTTCCTATAGGCAAAATGTCTCAGAATCTGAGACTTGTTCTATAAGAAAATGTCTAAGAATTTGAGCTTTTTTCTATAGGAAAAGTGTTTAAGCATCTGAGACTTTTTCGATAGGAAAAATGTCTCAGAATCTAAAAAAAATGTCTGAGAATCTGAGACATTTTCTATAGAAAAAATGTCGAAGAATCTGAGACTTTTTCTATAGGAAAAATGTCTCAGAATTAGAAACTTTTTCTATAGGAAAAATGTCTAGGAATCTGAGACTTTTTCTATAGAAAAAATGTCTAAGAATCTTAGACTTTTTCTATATGAAAATTTTCTCAGAATCCGAGAGTTTTTCTTAAGCAAAAATGCTTTAGAATCTAAAACTTTTTTTAAAAAAAGCCTTGAGGGGTTTGTTATGGAAAATGACAACTTTTATTTGCTTTTGGTTTCATCCCATTTCGATTTTCGTTGTTGCACTGTATAATTTTAAAACTTATTTAAAGAAAATTTTAAATAATAAAATCATTTAAAGGAAAAAAGTAATAATATAATACATTAGACTTGCATTTTTTTGTATAAAATGTTTTTCTTCTAATTTTGAACGTCAGGGAAAATTTTTATTCTCCTACGCCTAACCTTACCCAGCAGAAATTTTGCTGAACGTTCAGCAGCTTTTGGAAGGGGAACTTGAGTAAAGGAGCGCATCCAATTGCGCTGAATTCATGCATGATTCCCTAAGGCGATGTCCCACTTTAGAGCGCTAGTTGGATACACAGAAACAGCGCTCTTTAGATGCACTGAAATCACGTGTCTTTAGAGCGCTGATTTAAGCAGAATAAAGATGCTGTAAATTCATGTATCTTTTTAGCGCTGATTTAAGCAGATTAAAGATGCAGTGAATTCATGTATCTTTGTAGAGCTGATTTAAGCAGAATAAAGATGCTGTAAATTCAAAGTTGAAATCAAATAACTAAAATTTAAAAAAATATAACAAAAAAATTCATTCGTTTTACTTTAAAAAACTTTATTTATGTGAAACAAAATGAAAAAAAAAAAATCGGAAGTGAACATCAAAAAAATATCGGAAATTTTCATTTTCACATTTTTTATGGGATTTTTTTTAGGAACAGCGGTCAAAGATGCTATGATTGAAGCGCTCTTTGCATCGCTGATTAATGCGCAATAATGATGCAGTCAAATCAAGTGTCTTTGTCTAAAACTCATGTTTTTTTATTCAAAAAGTGTTAAAAATATTAAAAAGGAAAGCAAGTGTGAAATTTTATCAAAAAATAATTACACATTATAAGTTTTATATAAAAAATCTTAAAAAAAAATTAAAATGTTTTCCCCTTCCTTTTACTGCATCCCTAAGAGCGCTCTTTGGATGCGCTACGGTATGCTATAAACAGATGCTGTGTCGCCAAAATCTCGATTTATTTCTGCTGGGTATGTGGTACAAATTTGAGGCCAATCGCAATCGTGGCGCCCTTAGATCAAAGTTTTGGTTTTTTTGAAAATTTTCGCCAAAACCTGCAATCTTTGGTCAAAGGGCTTCGTGACTGTAGCTGGATGGTTAGTGCGTTGGACTATTATTCAGCAAGCCTGGGTAGAATTCTCAGCTCAGCCAAATTCGTGGCCAGCTACGTTGAAAATTAAAAAAGTTTTAGTTTTAATATGTTTATATAAATGTAACAATAATTGAACAAAGTTGTATTTTTAAAAATAAATTCTCATACATTTTTAATATTTCAAAAATCCCGGGATTTGAGCTTTAAAATCCCGGGATTCGGGATTTATTTTATGACAAAAATTCCGGGATTTCGGGATTCGGGATTTCGGGATTGACAGCCCTAGTAGTAAGGTAAACGAACAGGCATATAATGAATTCATATAAATTAAAGCGAAAAAAATCTGGTATGTTGAAAATTTTTAATTTAATAGTTAAGGAAAATAACAAAAATGTTGATTAAAACAATAATTGACTCATATAAATTTTGTTGATTAAAAGATTTAATTGAAATTTTTTAGCCAATAATTTTTTGTGTGTAGAAAGTCTCAGATTTTTCAAAAGTAATTTATGCCCGAGAATGGCTGCATTGCACCGCAAAAGTAATTCCTAGATTACACCGTACAATGGACTATTTTAAGTCTGAGCGCCATGGACTTGCCTAAAAATTTACCTATTTTTAGGCTTGTACAACCCACCCTCAACTCAACTCAACAATTGGTAGATACAACAATTTCAATTTATTCGACGGCTTTTTTCTTGCATTGAGAAACCATTTTTGAATGAGTTTCATTGAAATAAAATTAACACTACTAACGGCATCTAGTGGATTAACTTGGCAAATGAATATTGAAAAAAAAAAAAACAAACATAAAAAATGAAAGAGCAAAAAAAGGCGCCAAAACCAAGTTAAACCATAAAAAACCACTACCACAAAAAAAAACACCTGCATAAAGAACAAGTTTTAAAACTCACGCACACACTTAAACACCAAAAAAAACAGAAGAGGGTGTTACAACAACAAACCACACCTTTTTAATGGAAGTTTGTATACGTGTAAAGGAATATTCCAATGCGCATGCTCAATAAAAAACAAAAACAAGTTTTTTTATCAAACTGCTACATGTTTTTATAGTGGAAATGAAAAATTTCTAATTGGAATTGAGTTTTGTTTTTGTAAATTTTTTTTTGTGATAATAAAAACACACCCCCATTAGTGTTCCAGATTCGTGTATGTTTTCTCAGTACTCAATATGAATATCATGGAAGTTGTCAACAACAACAACATGAAAACGTTGATACACAAAAGGTTCTATAATGTTGTTGTTGTTATTGTGGAAAAAAAGTAACAAAACAAAAATGGCGTCTTTTTATTAATTTTTTATAAACAAAAAATTTTATTTTTGGTTGATTTGTGTTTTTATTGTTGTTTTGTACTTTGTTGTGTTTTGTTCTTTTTGTGTTTTAAGGAGAGGAAAACACACACGCCACACATGAAAAGATTCAAATAAAACATACACACAGGCACAGGAACCCCACAAAAGGTTTTCATTCACTTGATTACCCGAAATAGTTTATGAGAAAGGGAAACAGGAAGTAAGAGGGGTGTAAAACTGAAATTTTATCAAAAAATATTACAGACAAGAAAGGAAAAAAAAAGAAACAGGTAGGCAACAATAAACAGGAACACATACAGCTGCGGTCAAAAAAATAGCACCAGGATACAACAGAATTTTCTTCGTTGGTTTCTTTTTAACAATTTCAACTTATGTCACTGATAACGTGTCATAAGATACTTACAAGAGTGTGAAACAATATTACATAAGAAAAGGCTAATTTGGTTTTTTATTTTATTAAAAATTTTCAGAGTTTTTAAAAAAACTTAAAAAAGACTCAGTCAAAAAAATAGCACCACAGTACCTTTTGTATTAAAATTAAATTCTTAAATTTGAAAAACGAATGGATTATGAATTCAGCCTTGTTGTAATATCTTTAAATATTAAAAAAAAAATTGTCGAGTGCTCATTGTTGACAATTACCTCTGTACAACGTTTTTGTTCCGAATTCGCGAGATTTTTGGATCTTTAATTCGAAATTCAGTTCCAGAGTTGCGGAACAGCCACCCAAAGTGCTTCATTACAAGTTGGTTGTATTCGAGACACTCCCTTCTCTATATCTGTCTATCAACTATCGATTTGGTCTAGATCTGGGGACTGACCAGGCCATTCCATCACGTTTACTTTATTGTCCAGACCCAATTTTTTGCCAATTTCCCGTCATGCTTTGGGTATTTGACGTGCTAAAAGAACTAAATTAGTGGCATTTGCTTAGAAACTTATTGCAACATTACTTTCTGGAGGATATAAACGTTAAGTGTATATCCACAGTTGTCCTAGTCCAATATGTGAGCCATGGTGCAATATATGAACCCCACTCCACAGTAGGAAAATATTCTCCACACTATAAGCACCATTTAAAGTTATTTTTATTTTGAATTTTGGATTGAATTCCGCGTATTAGGGTCTTCTGACATAGGTATGTGATCCCATGACTCCAAATAAAACAACATTGGATTCATTTGCCCATAGATCATTGATCCACTTTTAAGCTGGTCATTCTGAGTTACTGTTAGCAAACTTCAAAGGACTTGCAGCATGCTTAAGTGAGAGTAGGCGCACTTTTCCGAATCTACAAGCGTTAATGTTGTTGTTTTGTAATCTTTGACGAACATTTTCGCCATTTGCTGTCCTTTTTTAGCTCTGGAGCTGCCGAAAATGGGTCTTTCTTCCATTGACTTTACAAACACCTAACCACTAATGGTGACAAACGTCGCTTGTGACTAAGTTTTTCAAGCTCAAAAGTAATTTTGCTGAATTTTCAATCATTTTATAAGCGCATCCAACCAATTTTCCCTTTTCAGAATATGGTTTATGTTCAGAAATCATATTTTTTACAAAAGAACGTTTTTGAGGAGTGGAATTCTTTCCACGTCATATTTTTATGAAAATAAATATGAAATTTTGTAATGAATTAAATTTTTTTATAAATAAAAACTAGCTTCCTTTAGTATTTAACACTTTTATATTAATAATTACAATATTATTAATTTTTTTAAAGAAATTTTGTAATTCGGTGCTATTTTATTGACTGCACTGATTCGGAGTTTTTTTAAAATATCGATCATTAAAAAAGAACCGTCCACAATTTTTGGAAAAAGTAAAAACATTTAAGGGGTTCAGACTTAGTATAAGAGTATTGGATATTTTTTTTAAACGAATACGCACATAATATTTTGTTTTAATTGAATGAATAGAGATTTTGTCATTGGTGCTATTTTTTTGACCGGCACTGTACACCACACAACACAATAAGACTTCTATCGACTTTTAACACACTAACTGACTCTCGACTTAAAAAATTTTTATTGCAAATGTTCATAAAAAAAAATACAAACATATTTTTGTTGTAAAGTCTATTTATACAACAATTGAAATAAAGCGGCTTTAACAAATTCATTCATTCACCAGTTTAAGGAATTTTTGTGTAATTTACAAAAAGAAGAAGATTTCAAAAAATCTTTTTAAAGCGGAAAAACGAAAATTTTCATCTGAAATAAAAAAAAAAACAATAAAGAGAGTGTCCGCTTTTATCGTAAACAAGTGTCAGTGTTCTACTAAAACATCACAATTTGTTTAAATCTTTTCAATTTCCATAGTTTATACCAAAAAAAAAAGTGTTGTGTTTTTTTAATTTAAAAGCTTAAAATTGTTTATTATTTCAAACTTTAATAAATTCAGCATTTTTCAATTAATAAAAACTTGCATATTTATTTATAAAAACAAAAAAAAAAAAAAGAAACTGTTGTTTTATTTAATAATTTAAACGTTCATAAATTCTGCATTTTAAAATTAATAAAAAAAATTGCATATTTCTTTATTAAAATCAGGGTTGGCAACCGAAACGAATAACGGTATTGGTAACGGTATTGGTATTACATATTTTTTATATTGGTAACGGTAAAGGTAACAGTATTTTCGATTATTTAGGTAACGGTTAACCGTAACCGAAACAACGATATCGGTACGTACCGGTATTATGAATAAAATTTACCCAAAATGTTAAAAAGTAACAAATTTGTTAAAAACAAGTAAAAAATCAGAAATTTATTTAAAAAAATTAAAAAAAAACTGACCAATTTAGTGCATTTTCAACATATGAAGGGCTTACTGCAAAAACTTGATAAGCAACATTTTATTTTTTCGTGCTTTTCGCCTTCTGCTGATGTTCCATTGACAGATTTTTGGTAGAAGTCTTGCTTTAACCCTTCGTACAAGTATGTTGAGAATAAAAGTTCTGCAAAAGTTCTATTTTCTAAATTATTTTAAAAGTTTTAAGGCAAAAACCACCATAAAATGAAATGTTGCTTATCGAGTTTTTACAATAAGCCCTTCATATATTTATATAGATATATTTAATAGTATTAATTTTTTTTTTAATTCATTTATTAATGCAATCTATCATAAGTTGATATTAATCATTACACGTGACTTAAAATTATTTGACTATAATGTGGTGATGATCCAGTGATCATCCCACAAATAACTTAAAACTAAAAAATAAAATATATATAAAAATAATTCCTTAGTATACTCTGGGCCATTTTAAGGGGTTCATCTAAGTAGGTCCTGGGGAGCTGTTCTCCGAAGTCGTGTAAAAGTAGTTGTGTTTGCCATTAAAGTTGACGCTAAAGGATTAGGATGGTTTTGAACTCTTGTTTGATAGGACATCAATTGATTTTTTATTTCTTCGATTACTGTCGGAATTTTAAGTTCTCTGTGAAGCTGGTTATTTGATATGTACCAAGGAGCTGTTGTTAGTTGTCTAAGGATTTTCGATTGGAATCACTGTAGAATTTCCAAATTGGAATTTGCTGCAGTACCCCACAATTGGATACCGTAAGTCCAAATTGGTTTTAGTATGCATTTGTATATCAAAAGCTTATTTTCGAGCGAAAGTTTCGATTGAGAGCCAATCAGATAAGACATTTTTCTGACTTGTAAGTCAAGGGCTTTCTTTTTGGTCAGAATGTGTTTTCTCCATAAGAGCTTTTTGTCCAGATGAATGCCAAGGTACTTGACATCTTCTTTTTGGGAAATTTCCTTTTCATTAAGATAAACTGGTGGGCAAGTCCCATTTCTTAAAGTAAAAGTGACCTGAACTGATTTATCTTCATTTGATTTTATGCGCCAATCTTTAAGCCATAGAGAAATGTTATCTACACATTTTTATCTACACATTTTAATTAACTCAGAATTTAATTAAAATATTCGCGCCATATTGTAATTCAACAAATAAATTATTGTGCTCGATTCGGGAGTACTCTTTCACCATTCACCTACTTCTTAAAAATTTGATATCCTTTCGAATTTAAACATTTTTTGCTTGTAATTATTGAAGTTATTAACTAGAAATTTTATTTTAATAAAAACAAAAATTTTAAAATCTTAAAATTTAAAAGAACATCAAATTTTTAAAAATTTGGTGAGTGGTGAAAAAGTACTCCCGAATCGAGCACATTGATTTTGTACGTGTTTATAAGATGCCTCTGTCTAAATAGCAGAAAAATCTACATGAGAAAAGTCTGCATTTTGATCCATTTGAGAAATCTGTTGATTTTAGCTGACACAGTTTGCTAAATTTCTGTCTGGATAAACCAGGTAGAGTCTGCAGAAAAATCTGTCAAGATAAATCTGCTGAATTTAAAAGAAAAATCAGCTGATTTCAGATAAACAGCCTGAACATCGGAATTGTATTTTTTTTTAAAGTAAAAAGGACTTATTTTGTTTAAACTGTTATATAAGAAGCTAAATCCTTTATGCAGTTTTTCAATAAAATTTTTTAAATTACTTTTTAAACAAAATTTTTATTTTTTTTTAAGAAAATTTTCTTAAAAAAAGGACAACTAAATATTTCTGTAAAATTATCAAAATAATCACCTGATTCTTTTACGTTTGAACAATTTTTAGTTTTAAACGTTTAAATTAGACAAAAAATAAAAAAAAGGGCAAACATAAAATGTTTGTAAAATTACAAAATAATCTGCTAAAATTTAAACAAAAACAAATTTTAAAATCAACAAAAAGAGTTAGTAATAATACCAACAAATTTCTATTATTCTTTAAAACTTAATGACAGAGAATTAAGTTAAAGTACCCATTTTAGCAAGAAAATCTTGTGAAAGTTTTCCAATTCAAACAGATTTTTCGACAGAGTTTTTCTTCTGAGTTTATGACTTTGGAACATTATGTATTTAACTCCCGAGAACCACCTCATCACGATGATTTGCCTGGATAACACCGCCATCGCTAGTGTTACGATTTGGCACAATTCGGGGTTGTCTCTTCTTTTATCTTCCCTCTAAAGAATGCTTACATAACGTGGCACTCACTTTTCTTTTCGGAACTTTTTAGGTAAATAAACCGATTTTCTTATTGTTTTTGTCCAAATAACAATATTTTTTTTATTTTACTTACATTAAAAATTTTTTACTTTGTTTTTAATCTGCAAAAAAATTGAAATAAGTAATATTAAGACAACCGAAACAAAACCGATATAATACACTCAAAAAAAAAAGTTTGTAAATTTACAAGTAAAAGGTCATGTAATTCTATTTTACTAATATTTTTGTCGTTTTACAAAAATTGTTGTATATTTAATAAAACGAAAACTACAGTTTGCTTTGTAATTTTACTATTATATGTTGGTAAATTTATTTTACAAATTTTTTGGGTAAATTTACAAAAAAGTGAATTATTTTACAAATTAAAAAAATATTACAAGGTGTTTAGTTTTTTAACACAAGAAAACTGTAATTGTACAACATAATTTTACATGATGCTATTTAGTCTTTTTACCAAAAAAATGTTTTATTACAAACATTTTTTTTTTTTTAAGATCGTTTACAAGGTTTTCAGTTTGAAAAGTATTGAAAAGCAGGGTTAGAATAACTAAACTGCCAGAAGCAGTAGTAACTGAAATCAACGAATAGTGTAGTTTTAAAAATGAACAAAACTCAGAGTCGTTCACTTGCTACTGCTACTACTACACGCACATTTTGGTGTGTAGTTATAGCAGTAGTTTTTTTTTTTTTAAATTGTTTAACTCTTCAGTTGATAGTTTTGTTGTAGTTTTAAATTTTGAAAAAAAGCAAGCAGTTGAAAACAACACACAAGACTGTAGTCATTCTCAAGAAACACGAAGCAATAACTATTAGTGAAACGAAGATAACGAGAGTTTTTGTTGTTGTTGTCTTAAAAAAAAAACTTAACAATGACTTCAGGCGACACAAAAGAAGTGTGTATTGTTTTAAGTTGTTAGAATTTTTTCAGTATACATATATAAAAGAAAAATAAAATGTTCGGTATTTTTATCAATGTTTACCATATTTATTAAAATTTATTTTGAAATTATAAGTCTTATTGAACGTAATTAAAAAAAAATATTTTTTAAAAACTTTTATTTTATAAATTACTTTATTTTTGGAGTATATAATTTTTATTTTTTTTTAACTTGAAATTAAAAATTGAATTTAATTTTTTCAGACTGACCTTCGAACATTTATTTCAACATTTTAATTTTAATTTCATAAATTTTAATTATTGAATTAATTCAAGTCAATTAATTCTTTAAATGGAATTTTAGAAAAGAATGGAATTTTAGAAATAGACCGTACAATGCGGGTATTAATCACCACATTATTTGAAATACAAACATTTTGATTAAACAAATTGAATTTAAAAAATAATCTAAAACTACTAAAAGGACATTTAAATAAACAAACCCAGGTCTTTTATACAAAGAATTTATTCATCAAATTTTTAGTTTTGAAATAAAGTGTAAAGTATCCATTTTCAATTGAAACAGTATTGAATCAAATTTATTTTTATTACTTAATATTAGTTGAATTTTTTTGTCTTAGAAAAAGTTATAAGTTGGTATTCATTATGATTGTTTTTAACATTATTCACCGTTATTTTAAATTAGGAACGAAAAAATGTTTTTATCATTTTTTTCCTGTGAATTTTATTATAATTTTACCTAAGTGATCTACGCAGCTATACACATATTTTCAATGATATGTCCGTCCATCTGTCACATATGTACAAAACAGGTTTAAAAAATTAAACCATTTTTTTGTTTATTTGCAAATATTGTATTTACAGCCTATACTGCGATACAGCTACTTCAACACGTGAAAACACAGGTAAATTTCTTTTTCACATACTTTTATGTATCTCTATGACATTCATATCATTTGCGGGAAATCCAAATATCCTTTTTAACACGTGTTTACCAAATCGGTGGTGGAAAAAAAAAATTAAGAAAAAAATAACACAAAGTTTTCTTTTATGCTACTGTGAAGAACGTGCAAAAACATTTAATTTTGTCACTTTTTAGCGATCAAAAAAATTTTAAATACAACAAGTGTTAATATATTAAAATATTAAATGAAATAAAAATCCGTATTGTTTTAAAATCTTTAAATGTGTTTTTTTATTTTCAGTTTAGAATTGATTCTTTTAATTTTGCTTAATTTATTTAATTAATTTTTGCTTTATAAAAATAATAAAAAAAAAATATACGTCCATTAATTTATTTTCGCGTTATTTCGTTTTTAAAAATGTATTATTTTTATACAAATCATGTTATTTTTTTCAAACAAGTACATTAAATTCAATTTAACAGTCCCAATGTAGTTATATGTTTAGCTGTTGTGTAGTCAATAAACGAAAGACTAACAGTTTATAATTTTTTTACGAAGTTGTGCACTATTTTCACGAAGTAAAAACTACTAGTGGAGGTCAGCACAACATTCAACTTTTTAACTTCCACTGCTTGTGTAGTTTTGTTTTTTGTTGCCTATGTGAGCAGTAGCTATAGGAATAACTGGTAGTTCATCAAAAAGTAAAACTACACTTTGTGTGCAAAAAAAAAATTGTGCAGTTAGTTTTTCTCAAGCTACTGCAATGTTCGTGTAGTAGAAATAAACTAAACTACAAACTACGATAGTTATTCGCAGTTTTTAAAGCCTGTTGAAAAGTACAAAATTCCAATATAATTTTACAAAACTTATTTTATTACTAGAATTAATGTTGTTTTACCAAAAAAAAATAATTATTCAACAATAGGACACGCTAAAATTTTCTAAGTTCAGATTTTTTTTTGCGTTTTGGAGTAAAAAATTTAGTTAAAAATAATTTTTTATAAATAATTTTTACACCATTTTTTTTGGTAATTTGCGTTAAGTAAAATACCACAATTTTTATGTGTTTCTACTATATAATTGTTCTAGTTTTTTTTTTGTATTTTTACCATTTTTTTTTGGTGATTTTACCATATTTTTTTGGTAATTGTTTTTTAAATTTGGTACCTAAAATGTCAATAGAAAGCTGCCAATTATGAAAAATCAAATTTTTCTTATTTTAACTGGTACTAAAACATCCAATCTACAATATCCAAATTTTTTTTTTCCGATTTTTTAAAAATACTTGTGAAAATAATTAAAAATTCAAAAAAAAAATTTTATTTTTTGACTAATTTTTCCTGAAAATATAAGAAATTTCTTGTGTAGCCTCCTTCGCAATTCTCATATGTTCTACTTAAGAAAAACGAAATGTCGAAAAAAAATAAAAAAGTGCAGTGTTATACATTAAAAAGTTTGTTAAAAGTGCTCAAGTGAAAAAAAATCTTTTCAGGTTGTTGAAGTGCTACTCCAGCTGCCGAAGAAGGAAAAATAAGATGCACCAATGGAAAAAACATTTAAATTTACAAAACCAATATGCAAATAAACCAATTTTTTTTGTAAATTTACAAAACAAATATGAAAATTTTAAAAACAAAATTGTATACTTACGAAAAAAGTTGTAATTTTACAAAAATGAAATAGAAAATACAAAAACAATATTGTAAATTTACAAATTTTATGGTTAAACTACTGTTTTTGCGGCAAAAAAATTAGTAAAAATGGTACATATACAATAAAAATTGTAAATTTACCACTTTTTATTGTAAATATACAAGTTTTTTGCATAAAAAACAGTAGTTTAACCAAATAATTTGTTAATCTACAATTTATTTTTTCCATTTTCTATTTTTCCTTGTAAAATAACAACCTTTTTCTGTAAGTTTACAATTTTGTTTTGTAAATTTACCAAATTTTTTGCAAATTTACAAAAAAAATGTTCACCTCGAAGATGATATTTTACAAAAAAAATTGTAAATTTACATTTTTTTTTGTGAAATCAATTTACAAATTATCCCCGTAACTTTACGGGGATTCTTGCTAGTACATATTTTACAAAACCTGCCCCGTATAATCACGGGGATTTTATGTCATTTTACAAACTTTTTTTTTTGAGTGTACCTGTAAAAATCCGAATAAAGGTAATGGTATTTTATCGGTAACGGTATTTAAAACTTTTTATTTCGGTATTGGTAACGGTAACGGTAGTCAATATGAAAGGGTTTTTAATCGGTAACGGTATTGAAAGGGTAACGGTAGCCAACACTGATTAAAATCATCAAAAACCTGTTGTTCAATTTACTAAAATAACACACAAAAAAACCTTGTCAAATTACACTGAAAAAAAAGACCTTCGTGATATAAATGAAATAGATTCATTAATTTGTTTTCATTTAACCAATGAAGGAATTCATACACTCAAAATATTTTGTAGGCAAAAACAAAAGAAAAACACACTTAAAACCAGTGAATAAACAATTGAAAACCATCCTAGTAATTATTCATTTGTTTTAAAAACATCAACATTTATTTTTTACTGTTGGCAAAATTTTCTAAAATAAATAACACTAAACATTAAAAAATTACGGTTTTTTCATTCTTTTTTACCAACAAATTCGAAAAAAATAACCTACGAAAACATTAAAAATTAATGATAGTTCTGTTATTTTTACCAACAAATTCCAAAAAAATAACCTACCAAAACATTAAAAATTAATGATTTCGTAGGTTATCTTATACAATTTTCTATTGAAATATTTTTTTAAAATTTTTTAATAAAATTTTGGGGAATCGATCCCGCAATCAACTACATTCTGACCAGACACTCTACCCATCGTGCCAAAGCCACTTGATACAAATATGTTTTTATATTTCTATAAATAATTTTTTGAATTTTTTTTCTACAAACAAATAACTGACTTGTGTATGTAAAAACTAATGATATATCATTAAAAAATACCAACAATTTAAAAAAAATTACTTACACAAATCATTAAAAATTTAAAGAATAATCAGTAGTTTTTACTTACAGAACAAAAATAAATGACTTTATAAATTAAATGTTAGTGAAAGTCTTTATATTTTGTGAGGATGTTTATTCTGGCTCGAGGTCATTATTTTCTTTACTAATTAAAACCATGATATTCTCATAGCATAATTTTCAAGAAAATTATTTTTTTGTTTTAAATTTATTTATGTTGGTCATTTTTGCAAGACTTAATCGACACGTGTTTCGGAATTTGTCAAGATTCCATTGTCAAGATTATTTAGCAAAAATAGAATATTAGTGAAAGTCTTTATGTTTTAGTGTGTTATTTTTGAAACAAAGGACTGATGTAGTCATTAATAAAAACTGAACATCAAACAAATGTTTTTTCTTTTAAAAACGACTAAACGGAAAACTTTTTAAACAAACTACAAACAGTTAATGACATAATTTTTTGAGTGTAAGCTTAATTAAGTATCATGCATTTTGGAAACAAATTTCATAATATTTGATTCATTAGATTTCATAGTTTCATTAAAAAATTTCATTAAATTTAGTTTATAAAACTTGTTGTTTTTTGACGCCTGTCGAGTCGATTTTGTGTAGTCTGTATTTGGCGCGCAAAATGAGACAAGTAAAAAACAGCTGATAAGTGCGGCACGATTAATTTTGTTATTTTTCCGACGTTTTTACGAAACTTACAATAAAATGTAATTATTAAATTATGTATTTACGTCGCCATGAAATACCTCCTAATGAAATAAGGCCCAATGAAATAAATCCCAAATAAAATGAATTATCTCCCAAACCAAAAAAATGAAATAAGTCCCAAGAAAAATGAAATAAGTGCCTAACAAAAAATGATAGAAGTCCCAACGAAATAACTCCCAATAGAAATGAAATAAATACCAATAATTTTTTTGAATATTAAATTTTTAACTGTTTAAATCCGAAAAACACTTTAATTGTATCTCTTTAAAAAACAAATCTCTGAAGTGCCTACAATCCCTTCTCAACTTTTTTGGGATGCAGCTTACTGACACATTGATTAAATTTCTTTTAATGATTGAATCATATCAGTATAATATTTCATGCAATAGCTAACTTATCGCAGGTCCATCTGGCGGCTGCGAGAAGAACAGAAAATAAACTCCATAAAAATATGAACTCAAACTAAAAAAATATATAAAACATCTTGGTTAAAACAGTTATCAAGCCACGCATAAAACTTGAATGCAGATTTTAGAGCTTTGAAAAGATTTGAATGCGTACGGGCATTCAAATTTTTCAAACATATAATCGTATTCCAATAACATATATTTCAAAATAAAGAAAAGAGTGAGTGGGTTGTAAAATACCGCAAGTCCATTTCGCCTACACTTTAAATAATCTAATGTGCCCACCAAAACAACAGGATCCTAAAACTTCTAATTACACCGGTTGCGGATCTTCAGTTTTTCATAAAATACCTCTTAATTTTCATAAATTAAAACCATTGTTAGAAGAACTCGAAAATTTTCACAATTAATCGGCATGCATTTCGCCTAAAGCAAACGTATTATTTTTTTTTTTGGATTTTGATTGACATTGATGTACTTCTGAGTGAATGATTTTCTGAATTTATTTACAAGATAATTCAAAAAGCGTTGAAAAAAAGTTTATTCTAGTTCGAGGTCATTTACTATCCCCGTAATAAATTAACTTTTCCTGAAAATAACTAAAGAAAATATCTAATTTTTATTATTTTTAATAAAAATTAAAGAAACTTGAAAATTCAATAAGTTAAATTTTTATTTTCATAATTTACTCTCAAACTGTTGGGAGTTATTTCATTAAAATAGTTTGGGAGTTATTGCATTATGAAATAACTCACAAACTTAAAAATAAAATAACTTCAAAAAAAAAAAAAAGAAATAATCCCCGCAGATTTGGGAGTTATTTCATTATGAAATAACTCACAAATCGTATGGAAATTTTTGGGACTTATTGCATTATTTTTCTTGGGAATTATTTCATTGGGAGTTATTTCATGGCGCCAATTTAAACTTTCATAAATTCTGCATTTTTAAATTAATAAAAAAATTGCATATTTCTTTATTAAAATCATAAAAAACCTGTTGTTTAAGAAAACTCTGTTAATTATCTGTAAAATAAAGATTACAAAGTTAAAAGTAATATAACAGATAAAACTTTGTTTTTTTGTCACAACAAAATACAAAGTATTTTCTTTTAAATCTGTATTTTGACAGAAAACTCTGTCAAATGTCTTCTGAATTGAGTCATTTTACAGAGTATTTTGCAGAGGTATTATTTTGAGTGTATAAATTATATATATTCACGATCCGTGATAAGTTTTACGCGATGTCCGGTCTAAGTGGTTCAAAAGTTATAAGCAAACCTGAAAATTTCGGATGGTTCTTTTTCGTTAGTTTACGTGTTTAAAAGCCACTTTATGACAGACATTGCTAAGCCAGAAAAAAAAATTAACAAAGTCTTTTTGTCACTAAACAAAATGTTTACAATCAAAAAAAAATTTTACACTCAAAAAAATTTACACTTTTTGTTGTTACTGAAATAACTAAATAGTGTTTTAGTCAAAATAAAATTTTTCTAGTCAAAAAGATTAAAAATTTACAATAACAATCACTAGAAAAGTGTTTTTAATTGTATTCATAATATCATTATCATTCATGGATTTCGCCAAGTCGACTTTAATTTAATTTTAAAGCAACATTGTCAATTCCTTTTCGAATGCAAAAAAAAAAATCAAAATGTTATCTAAATAAGTAAAGGTTGCCTAGTTTTGGAAAATAGTCACTATCTGGGCAAAAATCTTCAAATCGTATTTTTTTTCTTTTTTTATACCCTCCACTCTAGTGATAGAGGGTACCCAGGCAGAAACTGCCAACCTTTCCAAAGAAAAAGTCTCGGCAAAGCACTTTATTTTTTGTGTAGAAGGTAGTATGAATTCGAAAAAGTGCTTTGCAAGCGCTTTGCCAATGTTTTTCTATTTAAATCCGTTCAAAGTATACATTTTTTATTAAAATTTACTAATTTTCATAACAATTGGAATATTTTTTATTTCCCTGCAGGATAAGTGGCCGGTCCTTGATAGTTCTCGTGATATGTCACTTAGATACAATGACCTACATATTACAAACTTGACACCTTTTATATAAAAACACCTGTTTCTTTCGTGAGGAAGTGTCTTGAACTCCGGATACATCACATGTGAAATGTCACTGGGCCTATCCCTTTGGCACACTACCCGATTCGGTGTGCTTTCCCAGCACACAAGCGACCATAAAATGTACTTTGCCAGCGCTTTCCCGTTCGTATTTTTCTGCCTGTGTATATATAAGTTTGTCATTCCGTTTGTAACACCTCGAAATATTGGTCTAGGACCCCATAAAGTATATATATTCATGATCTTCGATCGATTTTAAGACATTCTAGCGATGTCCGTCCGTCCGTCTGTCCGTCTGTCTGTCTGTTGAAAACACGCTAACTTTTGAAAGACTTTACGTAGGCTCCTGAAGTTTGGCATATATGTTGGGAATTTACCTGGTCAGGTTGGTATTGCAATCTAGCGAAATCGGTCCAGTGGTTCAAAAGTTATAAGCAAATGAGTGAATTTCGGCAATGGTTTTTCTGGAATTTACGAGATAAAACACACGGTTACTTTCGAATGGCAATTCTGAGGGTGCTGAAGTGTAGCATATATATTTGAGGTTCCTCTGGTCCGGTTTGTTTTAAATTTCTGCTAAATCGGTCCAGTGGTTCAAAAGTTATTAGCAAACCCGTAAATTTCAGATTAGTTTCACCTTAAATTCACGTGTTGAAAAGCCGTTATACATGTTTTAAAAACATTTGTAAGTCACAAAAATATTTTACAAGGTATTTTTGTCACTCAAAAATATTTTTACACTAAAACAAAAAAAAAATACACTCAAAAAAACTTTACACTCAAAAAAATTTTACGTTAAAAAAAAATTTTACACTAAAAAAAAAAAAAAATAGTAAATTATTTTTTTTTCTCAAAAATTACTAAAAAAAAAGTTTTTTTACACAAAATAAAATATTTCTAATCAAAAATGATATTTTTTCACGTTAGAAAATTTACTATCACTTAAAAAGAGCATTGTGGAGGGTATTCATAGATTCGGCCAAGTCGAATTTTACTTTTCTACTTGTTTTACCAAAAAATCGTCAAAATTACTATTAATCGTCAAATATGGCAGCCCTGGTCGTGGCCTTTTTTAAGTAATAACAATTTTTTTTTAATATTAAACAAGTAGAAAAGTTAAATTCGCCTTCCCCGAATCTATGAATGTGTGAAAAAAAACAAGTGAGAGTGTTACATTCGACAGTGCAAAATCTGTTATGCACTCCAAAAATTAAAAAAATTCTATTACAAATTACGCAACTTTTAAGACATAATTCGAGATGTGATCTTAATTCGTTATTTTTTTTAATTTTGAAAATTACACATTTTTTGACTCTTTTTTTATAATTACACCTTTTTTGACTCTTTTTTTCCAAAAAATTAAATTGGTAGATATTGACCATAACTTCCCCATAGATAAATTTTAGAGTAGACCTAAAATATGTTTTCAATACCAACATTTTCTTAATACATTTACTAGCGCTTTATAAAAATTAGAATTTTATAAAATTCGGATAAAAACAATAATCTGAAAAGCATTTCGTCACCTAAAATGCAAAAGCCCCTAACTAACATATTATTAATTTTACAGGAGAAGCAAAAAACGGTATTGAATGATATTTTAAATTTGTTAATAACTTTGTTGTTTTTTAATGAATTTGACTAAAATTTTGTGAGGAGGTTCTTTTAATTACACAGATAAAAATGAGTTGTTAGATCAAGCAGGAAATACACCAGGTTGAGCATTATTTTAATTAAGAGTCATCTAATGAGGAAAATTGTTGGATCAAGCACGAAAATTGTAGGTCAGTCATTGACTGTTCCTTGATTAAACCAATGCTTGATTTGAGTAATTTGTTAATTGTTATTTTTCTGTAATTTTTGATTAAACCAATGCTTGATTTGAGTGAGCGGTTAATCAATAATTTTGTGTTATTTTTGAGTAATCCAATGCTTGATCTGAGTGAATAGTTAATCATTATTTTACAGTTGTAGTGTTTTTTGTCAGTCTTTTCAAGTCTTTTGTTTAAATTGTTTTTTTGTGCTTTATATTATTTTGTTTATTTTCGTCTTGTGTGCGTGAAAGTACTTTTCTATTTGACGACTAACTAAAACTAAAACAAAAAACGCAACAGCGTTCATCGCATTGTTACTCAAAGCCTACTATGATGAGTTTTTTTGTTTTTATGATTTTTTTGTGAATTTTTCAGATTTGAGCAAATGGTTAATTGATTCAAGTAAAATTTAATTAAATGTAAAATTTTAAGCTGAGCAAATATTTAATTGTTTTTTTCCATTCAATATTTTTTTCTGTGTTAATATGAATCAAAATCAATCAAAAAATATTAAAAAAGTTTTTTTAAGTTACGTTCATTGGTGTTTGTCCAAAATCACATGTTTTTAAATTTTGGCTTTAAAATCGCTAATTTTTATTATGCAGCCCTAACTTTTTGTGGAGACGTGTATGTTGATAAAATAATCCAGAACCAATCAAAAAACTGATTTTGAATTGTTTGTTAGTTAGGGCCTTTTGCATTTTAGGAAATTACCGTAGCTTTAACCGGCACAAATTTTACTACATTCAGTCCAGTACTTACTGAATTGCAGAATTATTTCCAAACAAAATCGAAAATAAACCACTGTGCAGTAGAGGTTTTAAAACTAGTTTAACTATTTTTTCTCCAGGGGTAAATAGTAAAAATTTTGCCCGGTAGTGTAAGATAATCACTGATTATTATCAAGATATTTGTTGTGGTTTTTTGTGATCGTTGTATTATTTACATACAAAATAATATTAAACTTCATACAAGAACGTGCTCTAGATTTTTAAACTTTGGTATCATAATTTACTTTGACATCATTGCTGGCATTTTCCATAATTATCAGATATTTTTTTTGTAATTGTACTCTACATCAGATGTTAATATAATAATATCCAACGGAATTATGTGATACGTTTTATACCCTACACCAGCGGTTACCAACCTTTTTAGCTCGCGTACCACTTATTTAAAATTTTATCAGCCGCGTACCCCCTAATGAGTTTTTTGATTTCGTTAAAAAAAATTCACAAATATTACAGTTAATATTGAAATTTCTGATCTTCGGGTATTATCACATTTTTTATGGATTTAGGGGAGATCAAAGCAATGGTGTTATTTTTTTGAAAAAATTTTGCTCCTTGGGGTGCATCTGAAAACCCGGATTTTGAGCTGATTTTTCTGCAGAGCAAAAACGGCTGAAAATCTTACAAATCTGATTTCAAAAGTTCCGAAAACCCATCACAGGAGCGGAAATATAATGCTTTTTAATTTTTCTTTTAATATTTTTTTAATACGAGGGCAGATCAATATTTCCGTGACTTTTCGAATGAAACACCCTCGTTCGTGTATACTATAAAAGGGCATTTTGAGCTTAACAAAGTAATACCAAAATTTCGACTCTATCACAACCCGTCTCAAAAATGCCCAAAAACACGTTTTTTGAGAACTTTGACATACATTTTCTCAAAAACCTGACATCATAGAAAAATTTGGGAACCATATTCGGAATCAGCATCGAAAAGTTAATCGAAAACAAGTTGTCAGGTATCAAAATATCATCAAAAAATATCGTAAAAAATTCTCTCTAAATTGCATAAAAACACGTTTTTTGTGAACTTTGACCTCAACTTTCTAAAAACCCTGACGTTATGGAAAAATTTGAAAGCCAGATGCGGAACCAGCATTGAGAGGTTAATCTAAAACGAATGTCCAAATTACTAAAATTATGCGTACCCCCGCAGACAGTTTCGCGTACCCCCTAGTGGTACGCGTACCATAGGTTGGTAACCGCTGCCCTACACCACTCTGTGGTATAGGGAAGAGATAGGCACAAAACACGTGATTCACATTAATCATGAGTATTTTTTTGTAATTTCACGTGAGCGTGAGTAAAATAATTACATGAATTTTTCGTGATAAAAAAACTGTATTTATTTTAAGTTTTGGATTTAAAAATCAATATATTCACATTAAAGGTGTCCTAACGACTAAGGTAATTTTTCAAAATCACTTTTTAATACGTGGTAGGGTCCTAAATTGTAGTTTTGTATCTAAAAATGAGTGAGCCAAAATTTGGAGACAATCGGATAAAAATAACTCGTGCCGAAAATGGATTGAAGTTTTGGGACACTCTTATCTGATGAAAAAACACGTTTTTTCTAGATTTTTGAAAAATATTGGTATATGCTACTTTTTGTTAATTTTTTTTTGTTAAGTAATATGAAAATGGTAATAAATTACCTTTGCAAAAAGCTTAAAGAAATTCAAATCGGATGAAAAATAAGCATTTTACGCATACATGCCCCAGACCATTGCATGGTTTTTAAAGCCAAAATTTGAAAATTTTCAAAATTTTTAGGCAAAAAAATAAAAAAAATTAAATTTTACTTTATAATTATATTAAATACATGTTATAGATAAAAACTAACAGATATGGTAGTCTAACTTTTTTTTCATTTGGCGTGGGTAGTGATATAATTTCCGCGGATTCCAAAGAAAATTAGTTTTTCTAAAATAATTTAGCAAATATGGGAAACAATTTTCTGTATTGTATTATACGAAGTGAAATACATAAATTCTGTAAATTTTTTGAGAATTCGGGCATCTTTAACCCCTTTTCGTCGAGGTGAAATGACAAATTTGAGACGTTATACATTTCTATAATACAAAATATCTGCATATATCCGATTTCTCAAAAGTTACAGAATTTACGTTTTACACTTCGATCCGCACAATAGAGCACAAATTTTCAAAAATTTGCTTAATTATTGTAGAAAAACGCATTTTATTTGGAATCCGCGGAAATTTTATCACTACCCGCGCCAAATAAAAAAAAAAGCTTGACTACCATATCTGCTATTTTTAATCTTAAACATGTTTTCAATCTGATCATAAAGTAAAATTAAATTTTTACTATTTTTTTGCCTAATAATTTTGAAAATTTTGAAATTCTGGCTCTAAAAACCATTCAATGGTCTGGGGCATGTATGCGTAAAATGCTTATTTTTCATCCGATTTTAATTTTATTAGTCGTTTTGAAAAGGTAATTTAGTACCATTTTCATATTATTTCACAAAAAATTTAATAAAAAATATCAAATACCAATGTTTTTCCAAAAACTAGAAAAAACGAGTTTTTCGTTCTTATAAGAATGTCCCAAAACTTCAATCCATTTTCGGCACGAGTTATTTTTAGCCGATTGTCCTCAAATTTTGGCTCACTCATTTTTAGATACTAAAGAACAATATAGGACCCTACCAGGTATAAAAAGGCGATTTTCGTTTTTAAGGACACCTCTAATTCACATATATGTATGTATCCATATATGATCAATTTTCAACGGGTAGGAAAAATCTGACAATTTTCTTCCTGAAAAATTTCAAATTTATCATATAGAAAAATCATCCGATTTTTCCTATAGAAAAATTGTCCGATTTTTCCTATAGAAAAATCATCTGATTTGCCCTATAGAAAAATCATCAGATTTTTCCTATAGAAAATTTCTCAGATTTCTATAGAAAAATTAGTAAATTTTGTGGCCGGGGGAGGTATTTATATGATGACATATACCTACGATATCCTTATAAATGCGAAATAATCTTTATAAAATTGTAAACACTGTGACTTGTTTTTTTAGGCAAGCATTTTTTTAGAAGCCAATTAATTTTTTGATAAATTTTAATAAATTCCCGGATTCTGTTTAAACATTTTTAGAGACAAATTCTCAGAATATGTTTTTTTTTTCTAATTTATTTTTTGACCGATTGTAGCTATCACAAATGTGTTTTTTATCAATCTTATAATTATTGACTTAAATTTATAATTGCTGCTGGCAAGTTATTAATTATTTGTTTTGTTTTCCTTAGCAGAGGTCTTAAGTTTATAATAAAATTATTAATAAATAATAACAAATTTTCTGGACTGGTATGTTGACATTTTTTGCTAAACATATTCATATTGATTTTGTATTGTTATTAAAAGATTTTAGGTTGATTTGTTATTTATACAAAACCAGATTGCAAAACTGTTAATAACAGGAAGTTTAAAATGTATTTTTTTTGTTTCTTTTCTAATCATTATTGCATTAAATTTTTTTTGTTGCGAGTTTAAAAAATAGTAGACATTTTAAATACAGGATTTAAATAAAAGCTTGTCTCAAGCTCAATGAAAAAAAAAAACTTTGTCAAATTACTAAAAAAAGACTAGTAATTCAATTTCACCAATATGTAACAGTTTCCCTTGTTTTTTAACAAAAAATTTTCTATCGACATTTACATTTTTTTTTGTAATTTTACAATATTTTTACAAATTTTCAAGTTTTTTTTTTACAAAAAAATCTAGCAAATTTATGAGAATTCCTTGTAAGTATTATTGCTCCAAAAAAGTTGTAAATTTACAATTTTATTGGTAAAAAGCTTGTAAAATAACAAAAAAGCTTGAAATTGTTACTAGAAATTCTTGTAAAATAGGAGGTAGCAAAAATTTTTGTTAATTTACGAAAATTCCTTGTAAGTTTTATCGAGTCAAAAAAATTGTAAATTTAAAATTTTATTGGTAAAAAGCTTGTAAAATTACAAGGAATTCTTGTCAAAAAGGAGGTTGCAAAATATAAATATCATAGGTTTTTCCTGTCATTTTACAAGGTTTTTTTAACATGATAATGTTTTTAGGCTGGTGTCTAATTTTAAAAAAGTTGCAGGACGCCACCTCAGTGTGACTATATAAGCTAACAATTAACGAAAAAGAAAACAAGAATTACTATTTTCATTTTCTTAAAACCAAAAATTTTAATAACTTGGATAATAATTCACCTCGTGGTGAATAAAACCGTTTTTCACCAGCTGGTGAATAAAAAGTAACATAATTATTTTTCAACAAAAATTTTTTTTTTTTCATCAATTTTTTTTTATCAAATTTTTTTTTTATTAATTTTTTTTTTCATAAAATTTTTTTTTTTTCATCAAATTTTTTTTTTATCAAATTTTTTTTTCATTAAACTTTTTTTTCATCAATTTTTTTTCATAAAATTTTTTTTTTTCATCAACCTTTTTTTTTATTATTTTTATTTTTTTTTCATAAAACTTTTTTTTTCATCAATAAAAAAATTTTTTTTTATTAATTTTTTTCCAGCAATTTTTTTTTCCATCAATTTTTTTTTTTCATGATTTTTTTTTCATAATTGTTTTTTTAACAAACTTTTTTTCATAATTTTTTTTTATCAAATTTTTTTTTTCATCAATATGTTTTTCATCAAATTTTTTTTTTTTCATATATTTTTTTTCATTAATTTTTTTTTCATTAAATTTGTATACCCTCCAACCACAACATGGGGGTATACTCACTTTGTCATTCCGTTTGTAACGCATCGAAATATCGGTCGGGGACCCTATAAATCTATATAAATAAAAATCAATTGTCGTTCGTTGGTAACAGCATCAGTTGAGAACGGCTGGACCGATTTGGACAATTTTTTTTTGAAAGGTTCGTCATAGTCCAACTTAGGTTTTTACGTTAAGAAAAATTGACCACGCCCACTTTTACGCCCATTTTTTTTGATTTATCTAAAATCCGAAAACGGCTGCACCGATTTGGCTAATTTTTTATTTAAATGTTCGTAATAATACAATTTAAGTTTGTACTGAAAGGAAAATCGACCATGCCCACTTTTACGCCCACTTTTTCAATTTATCTAAAATCTGAGAATGGCTGGACCAATTTGACAATTTTTTTTTAAATGCATTTTCATCATATTCCAACTTTGGTTTTTACGAAAAAAAAAATTTACCACTCCCACTTTGGCTAATTTTTGTTGAAAATGTTCGTCATAATTCAACTAAGGTTTTTATGGGTAGTAGAATTTCCCACGCCCACTTTTTGCTATGTATCGAAAGAACTAAGACGGCTAGACCGATTTGGTTATAGTCCGCAAAAGATTTTTAAGGAAAGAAAAATTGTGCACACCGCTCACTTTTCCCGATATATATCATGGAATGGGTGGATCAATTTATCTAATTTTGTTTTTAATGTTCGCCATAGGCCAGCAAAGGTTTTTCGGAAAGAACAATTTTCCACTTCTATGCCCACTTTTGAATGGATGGACCGAGTTGGTTAAATTCAAATAATTTTTACGGTAAGATAAGTTGTCCACACTCTCCTTTTTTCGATATATATAAAATTTACTCCATAGAAAAATAAAATATAGAATAATAAAATATAAATAAAAATCATATGTAGTTCGTTGGTAATCGCATTCATTGAGAACTGAAGGATTTGGATAATATTTTTCTTTAAGTTCGTCTTATTTTTTTAATGTTTTTCTTTGGTTTTTATAGGAAAACAAATTAATCACGCCAGCTTTTACGCCTCCTTTTTTCGATATATCTGAAATCGGAGAACGGCTGGACTTAACGTTTTTTTTTTTAAATTTTCGTCATAGTCCAATTTAGGTTAAAACGGAAATAAAATTTGTTCACGCCCCTTTTATTTCGATATATCTAAAATAGTAGAACGGCAGGGCCGATTTGGCTATTATTAGTATTTGTTGACGTTCGTGATAGTACAACTAAGGTTTTTACGGAGAGATAAATTGTCCACTCCCACATCGAAGAAAGACTGGCCTGATTTGTTACATTTTTTCTTTAATGATCATTATAGTCCAAATAAGGATTTTGAAATAACTATTGGCCTCCCCCACCAAAAAGCTCACATTTTTCAACATCCTTAAAATTTGCAACACTTGAGAACGCCTGGGCCGATGTGGCTAATTGTTCTAAATGTTTGTAATGTACCTTATAATTGTTTGGAAAGAAAAATTGTTCTCGGCCACTTTTTTTCGATATATCTAAAATTCGTTTTTACTCTAATTCGATCTATTAAAAAAAATATTTCTTAATATATTCCGCTTAAACTTGGTAAAAAATGGTTTTAAATCCTTTGGGATTTTTACCATATATAAAATTCTAACTTACCACACAAATTTTAACGCCCACTTTTGTCTAAATATGTCGACTACTAATGACCGGACTGATTTTTTTATGTTGATTATAGTTTTAATTAAAGGAAATTTAAAAGAGAAAAGTGTCCCGAAAAAATGAAAAATTCGGGAAAACTATAAAGGTTTGTTTGAACTCAAGACAATAGCTCAAGATAAGAACGAGGAATATGCGTAATTTATTTTTGCGTTGTTCGTAATGGTACTAAAGAAGTTTTGAATTTTTACAGTACGCAAAGTCGAAGACATGGTTTTTTTTTTAGTTCCTTAAATATAATTTGAAGATGATTATCTGCCTAATCGGGTCTTTAAAACCACGCCTACAATTTTTTCTAAGCCATGAAATTTATACCCTTTTTTGCAGGGCTATATATTTGAAGCGATACGAAATATAACACTGATCTTATATTTGGGCCAGCAACGCGGACCGGGCCAGCTAGTAATATATATTATTGATCGATTCTAAGACATTCTGTGAATGTCCATCTGTCCGTCCGTCTGTCTGTTGAAAACAGAATGCAGTCCAAAATAAAACAGACTCCTGAAGTATGGCACAAATATGTCTCATGTTTGTAGTCAGGTTAAGTTCGTGAATGGGCAAAATCGGGCCAGGGGAAAAAAGTTCTCCTTGAAAAACTGAACCAACATCTGAAAAAATACACTTTTTTACATGTTTTTTTCGTATTTTTGTTAAATAAATGCGACATTCGGTATATTTATCGCGATGGGAAGGTGCTCTCAAAGTCCCCCACTGACCCACATCACCCCCCCCCCCAAAAACGCCCTTGACAATTTTTTTTTTTTTTTCATTTTGGAGGGTATAAAAGATTCGGCACAGTCGAATTTAACACTCTAACTTGTTTTTTTTTTTAAATATTTTTTTCCATCAATTTTTGTTCATAAAATTTTTTGATCAAATTTTTTATTATCAATTTTTTTCTTACCAAAATTTTTTTTTTCATATTTTTTTTCATCAAATTTTTTTTATATCAAAAAATTTTTCTTTTCATCAAAAAAAAATCATCAAAAACTTTTTTTTTATCAAATTTTTTTTTTCACCAAAAATTTTGGGTTCATTAAATTTTTTTTAACATAATTTTGTTTTTCGTGAAAAAAAATAATTTTTTTTTTACCAAAACTACTTTTTTACCAAGTCAAAGCTGTTCGCATAAAAATTTTCCATTTGTTTAGCAAATGTACATAAAACAAGTGAGAGTGATATATTCTTTGGTTCCGAATCTTTTATACTTTCCAAAATGTAAAAACACTTTTTTGCACTTATTTTTGCACTCACTTACGAAATGTACAGCTCTTTTGGTTTTTTAATGGGGTCCTCGACTGATATTTCAATTCGTTGTGCATGGAATAGCAAAGTAATATAACATTATTTTTTCTAAAAAAAACTTTTTTTTGGCAAGTACACCCAAATCTTCCGCAAACTTTATCATGATTTAATGTTTTGGGCAAAAGTACAAAATTCGCAGGCATTTTTGAGTATAGCTGTGCAAGACGATCAAAAGTTTGTTGACTCTTTTACTTAAGATCTTTTTGTTTAAGATCTTTGTAACACTCTTACATTAATAAATTAAGACATATATCATTTTCAAATCTAAAATTTCTTAATTTATGCATACGAATACCATAAATGACTGTAGTCATCATCTCATGTACATTAAAATACGTTTATAAGTTTTTTATCTTACCAAATATGTAAGTTCTGTATATTTTAAATAGTTATTACAGTCAATTATGTATAGAGATTTGTTTTTTTTTTATTTTTTATTTGTAAATTAAATATGTTTTTACACCATTTGCTATTTCTTGATTTTGATTTTAATTTAAGTTGCTTTAAAAATTTTTATTTTAGCTTTTAGTGAGTGCTAGTTAACAGCTTAAGAACACTTGAATTAATGGTCTTTTAATAACTTAAGTTTTATTAACTGTTAATGTACACAAAAAAAAAAGTTTGTAAAATTACAAGTAAAAGGTCTTGTAATTCTATTTCACTTATATTTTTGTCTTTTTACAAAAATTGTTGCATATTTTTGTCTTTTTACAAAAATTGTTGCATATTTAATAAAACGAAAACTACAGTTTGCTTTGTAATTTTACTATTATATGTTGGTAAATTTATTTTACAAATTTTTTAGGTAAATTTACAAAAAAGTGAATTATTTTACAAGAAAACTGTAATTGTACAACAAAATTTTACTTGATGTTATTTAGTATTTCTACTTAAAAATCTGTTATTACAAACATTTTTTTTAAGATCGTTTACAAGGTTTTCAATTTGAAATGAATGTATTAAAAAGTTCAAAATTCCAATGTAATTTTACAAAACTTATTTTATTACTTGAATTAGTGTTGTTTTACAAAAAAAAAAAATAATTATTCAACAATAGGACACCAAAAATTTTTCTAAGTTCAGATTTTTTTTGCGTTTTGGAGTAAAAAATTTAGTTAAAAATAATTTTTTATAAATAAAAAATTTCATGAAAAAAAAGTTTGGAAATTTTTTAAGTTCCGGACACAAACATTTTTCAACTAATTGTAAGCTTTAGCAAAAATATTGAATTTTGGCACCATATTTTGATAATTTGCGTTAAGTAAAATACCACAATTTTTATGTGTTTCTACTATATAATTGTTCTGTTTTTTTTTTTTTTTTGGATTTTTACCATTTTTTTGGTTATTTTACCATATTTTTTTGGTAATTTTACCATATTTTTTTGGTATTTTTTTTTTTAATTTGGCACCTAAAATGTCAATAAAAAGCTGTCAATTATAAAAAATTAAGTTTTTCTTATTTTAACAGGTACTTAAACATCCAATCTTCAATATCCAAAATTTTTTTTCCGATTTTTTAAAAATACTTGTGAAAATAATTAAAAAAAATGTTATTTTTTGACTATTTTTTCCTGAAAATATAAGAAATTTCTTGTGTAGCCTCCTTCGCAATTCTCATATGTTCTACTTAAGAAAAACGAAATGCCGAAAAAAAAAATAAAAAGTGCAGTGTTATACTTTAAAAAGATTGTTAAAAGTGTTCAAGTGAAAAAAAAAAAATCATTTCAGGTTGTTGAAGTGCTACTCCAGCTGCCGAAGAAGGAAAAATAAGTTGCACCAATGGGAAAAAACATTTAAATTTACAAAACAAATATGTAAATAAACCAAATTTTTTGTAAATTTACAAAACAAATATGAAAATTTAAAAAACAAAATTGTATACCTACAAAAAAAAAAATAAGAACAAATGGTATATTTATAATAAAAATTGTAAGTTTATCACTATTTATTGTAAATGTACAAGTTTTTTGCCATAAAAAACAGTAGTTTAACCAAACAATTTGTAAATTTACAATTTTGTTTTTTGATTTGTTTTACAAATTTACAATTTTTATTGTAAATATTCGTGTTTTTCAATATTTTTTTGCGGTATAAACAGTAGCTTTACCAAATAATTTGTTAATCTACAATTAATTTTTTTCATTTTCTATTTTTTCTTTGTAAAATAACAACCTTTTTCTGTAAGTTTACAATTTTGTTTTGTAAATTTACCAAATTTTTTGTAAATTTCCAAAAAAAAATGTTCACCTCGAAGTTAATATTTTACAAAAAAAATTGTTAATTTACACAATTTTTTGTTAAATCAATTTACAAATTATTCCCGTAACATTACGGGGATTCTTGCTAGTACATATTTTACAAAACCTGTCCCGTAAAATCACGGGGATTTTATGTCATTTTTCAAACTTTTTTTTTGAGTGTGGTCTTTTAATAACTTAAGTTTTCTTAACGGTAAATGTATGATTATCACAAGTGAAAAGTTATAAATTCATAAAAAATATTAGTGATAAAGTTAAGGGGATAAGGGGGGGGGGGGGTGGAGTTGAGGGGTATATTTAATTAGTCATATAATAGAGTAAAAGAGATACTTCTCACACTGACCACATTGTGCCCAAGTGGACTAGAAATGTTACGGAATCTAACAATAAGTATATTTTTATGCGAAAAATATCTTGGCATTCTAAAAAGTTTTGATAAAAAATGTTCTCGGAGAATCTGAAAAAGCTTTATAATTTTATAAAAGAGAAAAAAAATCTGAGTATAATTTTCTATTTTATTCGACATTTTATATAATATTAAGAAATGAAATTCGAGCTCGAGGCCTTTTTGTGTTTAATTATTTTTTTTTTATTATCATATAATTTCTTATAAAAAAATAATCATTCAGATTTTACAAAAAAAAATTAGTTAATCTAACAATTTATAAAAAACGCCGCCATTTAAAACTAGGCGAGTTTCCAGGATGATCATAAAATAAATTTTTGCTCTTAAATGCAGTATTTTAAAATAACTTTTTTTTAGTAAAAATTTCTAAGAATTTAACTTGCATTTAAATACCTTTAAATGATACAAGCAAAAAAACCAAAAATAAATCTTTAAATTCACATTTAAAGTTTATTCAGTTTGAATGTGGCTGTGCAGCAACACTATAACATGTTCATTAAAATGTAATTTGATCAAAATCTAAAAGAAGTGCTGCAGAAAGAAACGAAAAAAATAAAATATCAAAACGAACTTATATATGAATGAAACAAAATTACCCTTATGTTGAAAATGTTTCATATTTCACTTTTTATGCCAACATTTCAGTCTACAAGAACTTTTTTTTCTGTCGTTTACAATATATTTTATTTTTTTCGTGTGTAACTCATACTTATACTTTTGTAACCTTTTAAATGCCACAAACGCATGCCAATTTAATCTTTTAAAAACTTTAATTCAATCATTTTGTGATTGAATGAACACAAACAAAGATATGCACAACTTTAAATAGTAAACGCAGTTGAGATTTAAAAGAATATTTTTTTTTAAATTACACAGGCCAACAAAATTTGAAAAAGGTCGAAGCCCCGGGACTACACTCAAAAAAAAAAGTTTGTAAATTTACAAGTAAAAGGTCTTGTAATTCTATTTTACTAATATTTTTGTCTTTTTACAAAAATTGTTGTATATTTAATAAAACGAAAACTACAGTTTGCGTTGTAATTTTACTATTATATGTTGGTAAATTTATTTTACAAATTTTTTAGGTAAATTTACAAAAAAGTGAATTATTTTACAAATTAAAAAAATATTACAAGGTGTTTAGTTTTTTTTCAAAGAAAACTGTAATTGTACAACAAAATTTTGCTTGATGTTATTTAGTCTTTTTACCAAAAAAATGTTTTATTATCAACATTTTTTTTAAGTTCGTTTACAAGGTTTTCAGTTTGAAATGTATGTATTGAAAAGTACAAAATTCCATTGTAATTTTACAAAACTTATTTTATTACTAGAATTAATGTTGTTTTACAAAAAAAAATTTAATTATTCAACAATAGGACACGCAAAAATTTTCTAAGTTCAGATTTTTTTTTGCGTTTTGGAGTTAAAAATTTAGTTAAAAATAATTTTTTATAAATAAGAAATTTCATAAAAAAAAATTGGAAATTTTTTAATTTCCGGAACATTTTTCGACTAATTGTAAGCTTTAGCAAAAAAATTGAATTTTTACACCATTTTTTGGTAGTTTACGTTAAGTAAAATACCACAATTTTTATTTGTTTCTACTATATACATAATTGTTCTAGTTTTTTTTTGTATTTTTACCATTTTTTTTTGGTGATTTTACCATATTTTTTTGGTATTTTTTTTTTTTTGAAATTTGGTACCTAAAATGTCAATAGAAAACTGGTACTTAAACATCCAATCTACAATATCCAAAAATTTTTTTTCCGATTTTTTAAAAATACTTGTGAAAATAATTCAAAATTCAAAAAAAAATTGTTATTTTTTTACTAATTTTTCCTGAAAATATTAGAAATTTTCGCAATTCTCATATGTTCTACTTAAGAAAAACGAAATGTCGAAAAAAAATAAAAAAGTGCAGTGTTATACATTAAAAAGTTTGTTTAAAGTGTTCAAGTGAAAAAAAAATCTTTTCAGGTTGCTACTCCAACTGCCGAAGAAGGAAAAATAAAATGCACCAATGGAAAAAACCTTTAAATTTACAAAACAAATATGTAAATAAACCAAATTTTTTGTAAATTTACAAAACAAATATGAAAATTTAAAAAACAAAATTGTATACTTACAAAAAAAGTTGTAATTTTACAAAAATGAAATAGAAAATACAAAAATAATATTGTAAATTTACAAATTTTATGGTTAAACTACTGTTTTTACGGCAAAAAAATAAGAAAAATGGTATATATACTATAAAATTTGTAAATTTACCACTTTTTATTGTAAATATACAAGTTTTTTGCCATAAAAAACAGTAGTTTAACCAAATAATTTGTTAATCTACAATTTATTTTTTCATCTTCTATTTTTCCTTGTAAAATAACAACCTTTTTCTGTTAGTTTACAATTTGTTTTGTAAATTTACCAAATTTTTTGTAAATTTACAAAAAAAATGTTCACCTCGAAGTTAATATTTTACAAAAAAAATTGTAAATTTACATATTCTTTTGTTAAACCAATTTACAAATTATCCCCGTAACATTACGGGGATTCTTGCTAGTACATATTTTACAAAACCTGCCCCGTAAAATCACGGGGATTTTATGTCATTTTACAAACTTTTTTTTTTGAGTGTAGAATATACTTTTCTAAGGGTTTAAGTTGTGCTAAGTCCGAATCTGTAACAGTTCTGTCTGTCACAGTTATAACGTCTCGAATATGGCGAAAAAAGGGTTTTTTCAACTTCAAGCTAAGATATCTCGAAAACCTGATGTGATAAGCAAATTCTGAGACCAGATTCGGATTCAGCTCAACTCAAACCCTTAGAAAAGTTACCTCTGTTATATGGGTTAAAAATTTGTTGGCCTGTGTTATTATAACCTTCAACCAAAGTATGGCGGTATAAAAACTTTGTAAGCACAGAATTACTTTAAGAATTTCATTTGTCTGTTGTGAACTCCCTCGGACTCGAGACAATGCCTTGTTAAAGTTCTTTCAAGAAGTGAATAATTTATTAGTCATTTACTTTTCCGTGAACATTTTTTTGGAAATTTACAAAAAATGTTTGTAAATTTACAAAACAAAATTGTAAACTTTCAGAAAAAAGTTGTTATTTTACAAAGAAAAAACAGAACATGAAAAAAATAAATTGTAGATTATCAAATTATTTGGTTGAACTACTGTTTTTACGCAAAAAAATATTAAAAAACTCATATATTTACAATAAAAATTTTAAATTTGCAAAAAAAAAATTAAAATTTATAAAACAAGTTGTAGACTTACAAAAAATGTTGTAAATTTACGAAATAAAGTAAAAAATAAAAAACAAAAATTGTAAATTTACAAATTGTTTGGTTAAACTACTGTTTTTAATGGCAAACTTGTATATTTACAATAAAAAGTGGTAAATTTACAATATTTATTGTAAATATACCATTTGTTCTTATTTTTTTGCTGTAAAAACAGTAGTTTAACCAAATAATTTTTAAATTTACAATATTGATTTTGTATTTTCTACTTAATTTTTGCAAAATTACAACTTTTTCTGTAAGTATACAATTTTTCTTTTTATACCCTCCAACTACAGTATGGGGGTATACTCACTTTGTCATTCCGTTTGTAACGCATCGAAATATCGGTCGGGGACCCCATAAAGTATATATATTATTAGTCTATGATCGATTCTAAGACTTTTCTAGAATGTCCGTATGTCCGTCCGTCCATCCGTCCGTCTGTATAAGACACGATGCAGTCCAAAATAAAAGGGATAGACTCGTAAAGTTTGGCAGGAATATGTTTTTTGGTCCTAGGCAGTTTAAGTTCGTAAATGGGCAAAATCGGACCAGGGGGAAAAAAGTTCCCCCTTGAAGAACTTAACTTACCTCTGAAAAATGCCATATTTTCACAGATTTTTTTGTATTTTTGTTAAGCAAATGCATTTGGACTTAGGAAATAAAAAAAATAAAAAATTTCCAGCCCCCCTGTTGTGGGCGTGGATACTAAAAATGGTTTTAAATAATTATAAAATTGTATTACTTAAGCTCAAAAAGCATAATAAATAAATTTTTAAACGTTTACTGCATGGGTTTATGTATCCCCCAATGACCCCCTCTGACTCCCCCCCCCAAAAAAATACGCCCTGCAATTTTTTTTAAAATTTTTTTTTATGTGTTGGAGGGTATTATAGATTCGGCACAGCCGAATTTAACACTCCCACTTGTTTTTTTTAATTTTTATATTTGTTTCGTAAATTTAAAAAAAATTTGGTTTATTTACATATTTTTTTTTTTGTAAATTTAAAGGTTTTGTTTTCCTTCTTCGGCAGCTGGAGTAGCACTTCAACAACCTGAAATGATTTTTTTTTTCACTTGAACACTTTTAACAAACTTTTTAAAGTATAACACTGCACTTTTTTATTTTTTTTTCGGAATTTCGTTCTTCTTAAGTAGAACATATGAGAATTTCGAAGGAGGCTACACAAGAAATTTCTTATATTTTCAGGAAAAATTAGTCAAAAAATATTTTTTTTTTGAATTTTTAATTATTTTCACAAGTATTTTTAAAAAATCGGAAATTTTTTTTTTGGATATTGTACACTCAAAAAAAAAGTTTGTAAAATGACATAAACTCCCCGTGATTTTACGGGGCAGGTTTTGTAAAATATGTACTAGCAAAAATCCCCGTAATGTTACGGGGATAATTTGTAAATTGATTTAACAAAAGAAAATGTAAATTTACAATTTTTTTTGTAAAATATTAACTTCCAGGTGAACATTTTTTTGAAAATTTACAAAAAAATTTGGTAAATTTACAAAACAAAATTGTAAACTTACAGAAAAAGATTGTTATTTTACAAAGAAAAAATTTAAAATGAAAAATAAATTGTAGATTAACAAATTATTTAGTTAAACTACTGTTTTTACCGCAAAAAATATTGAAAAACACGTATGTTTACAATAAAAATTGTAAATTTGCAAAAAAAAAACTAAAATTTCCAAAACAAATTGTAATCTTACCAAAAAAATTTAAAATTTACAAAAAAATCAAAAAACAAAATTGTAAATTTACAAATTGTTTGGTTTTTTATGGCAAAAAACTTGTATATTTACAATAAAAAGTGGTAAATTTACAATTTTTGTTTTAAATATAATATTTTTCTGTATTTTTTTTGCCGTAAAAACAGTAGGTTAACCAAATAATTTGTAAATTTACAATATTGTTTTTGTATTTTCTAATTCATTTTTGTAAAATTACATATTTGTTTTGTAAATTTACAAAAAATTTGGTTTATATTTACATATTTGTTTTGTAAATTTAAAGGATTTTTTCCATTGGTGCATCTTATTTTTCCTTCTTCGGCAGCTGGAGTAGCACTTCAAAAACCTGAAATGATTTTTTTTTTCACTTGAACACTTTTAACAAACTTTTTGAAGTATAACACTGCACTTTTTTTATTTTTTTCGACATTTCGTTTTTCTTAAGTAGAGCATGTGAGAATTGCGAAAAAGGCTACACAAGAAATTTCTTATATTTTCAGGAAAAATTATTCAAAAAATAAAAAAAAAAATTTGAATTTTTTTTCATAATTGGCAGCTTATAATTCACATTTTAGGTGCCAAATTTAAAAAAAAAATACCAAAAAAAGATGGTAAAATTACCAAATAAAATGGTAAAAATGCAAAAAAAAAACTAGAACAATTATGTAGTTGAAACACATAAAAATTGTGATATTTTACTTAACGCAAATTACCAAAAAATGGTGTAAAAATTAAATTTTTTTGCTAAAGCTTCCAATTAGTTTAAAAATGTTTGTGTCCAGAACTTAAAAAATTTCCAAAAAATTTTTTTATGAAATTTTTTATTTATAAAAAATGATTTTTAACTAAATTTTTTACTCCAAAACGCAAAAAAAAAAATCTGAACTTAGAAAATTTATGCGTGTAATTTTTGTAAAACAACATTAATTCTAGTAATAAAATAAGTTTTGTAAAATTACATTGGAATTTTGTACTTTTCAATACATACATTTCAAACTGAATACCTTGTAAACGATCTGAAAAAAAAATGTTTGTAATAACACATTTTTTTGGTAGAAAGACTAAATAACATCAAGTAAAATTTTGTTGTACAATTACAGTTTTCTTGTGTAAAAAAACTTAACATCTTGTAATATTTTTTTAATTTGTAAAATAATTCACTTTTTTGTAAATTTACCTAAAAAATTTGTAAAATAAATTTACCAACATATAATAGTAAAATTACAAAGCAAACTGTAGTTTTCGTTTTATTAAATATACAACAATTTTTGTAAAAAGACAAAAATATTAGTAAAATAGAATTACAAGACCTTTTACTTGTAATTTTACAAACTTTTTTTTTTTTTTTGAGTGTGTGCTACATAAGAAATTTCTTATATTTAACAATTAGTTGAAAAATATTTGTGTTCGGATCTTAAAAAATTTTCAAAAAATTTTTTAATGAAACTTTTTATTTATAAAAAAACATTTTTTTAACAAAATTTTTTACTCCAAAATGCAAAAAAAAAAATCTGAACTAAGAAAATTTTTGCGTGTCCTATTATTGCATAAATACATTTTTTTGTAAAACAACATTAATTCTAGTAATAAAATAAGAATTGTAAAATTACATTGGAATTTTGTACTTTTCAATACATATTTTTTGTTTAATCACATTTTTTGTATTAAAAAACTGAAAACCTTGTAAACGATTTAAAAAATCTTAAAAAAAATGTTTGCAATAAAACATTTTTTTGCTAGAAAACTTAATAACATCAATTAAAATTTTGTTGTACAATTACAGTTTTCTTGTGTAAAAAAACTATTACTATTTTTTTAATTTGTAAAATAATTCACTTTTTGTAAATTTACCAACATATAAAAGTAAAATTACAAAGCAAATATACAACAATTTGTGTAAAAAAAAACAAAAATATTAGTAAAAAAGAATTACAAGACCTTTTACTTGTAATTTTACAAACTTTTTTTGAGTGTATGTGTTATATTTGCTAAATAATCTTGACAATGGAATCTGACAAATTCCGAAACACATGTCGATTCAGTCTTTGCGAAAGTGACCAACACAAATAAATTTAAAACAAAAAAATAATTTTCTTGAAAATTATTCTATGAAATGATCACAGTTTTAATTAGTAAAGGAAATAATGACCTCGAGCTAGAATGAACCTTCTCAAAATATAATACTTTAAAGTTCAAAGAAAACTGTTTTTTATTTTTTAACAAAAATTAATTTGAATTTGAATATGTTAAGACTATTCTTTGCCAGAATTCATGTTCTGGGAGAATTCTCAATTCTTGGGAACGATTGATATTTTCCAGTAATTGCGATCATTGCATTGTTATTGACTTCGTTTTCACCTTGGATTAAACTCGTGTGAATTTTGTTTGTAATTTACTCAATTCCATTGACTTATCTCGTTGACTGTCTGTCGACGGTCATTTAATTTGGTTTCGTTGTTGATGTAAGTTTTTCATTACAAAAATGTATTTTGCACTTTATTATCTGTTGGTTGTTGTTGTTGCTCTTTTTCGCATAGTTTTTGCAAATATTGTCTCCTCTCAAATTTTTTAATTTTTATATTTTATGCGATTTTAGAGTACGAGAAGAGCACTCATTCGACATGTCTCAGAAATAAATTCATTCAGTGTTGATGTTGTTGCCATTGTAATTTATCAAGGTTGATTGATTTCATTTTTATATACTTTTACTTAAGTTAACGTTCTTTTTATTAGTGTTTTTTACATTTTTGTAAATATCCTATATACGTTTAATGGAATATAGTTTCTACAGTGGGTGTCACAAGTTTATTGACACTTAAGAAATAAACATGTCGTAAACCTATATTTAAAATATTCCAACTCAAATTTGACCGAAATGAGTTTCCGATGGCAAATAGCTCCCCTTTGCAATACCCATCTGTGATAAAAATTTCAGAGAATAAAAATAATTTGTTGTCGTTTTACATCCATTTTTGTTATTCTGCTATCTCAAAGTACAAATTTTTTTGGTGAAAATAAATGCCAACTCCCATTGTAAATTTCCAAAATTTTTTTATTTTTTTTAAATAGACCACATATCTTATTGCATTTGTCATGCTGAAAACGAATCTGGTAAAGATTTTGATATCTAATGGCTAGTTTTCGAGATATTGCCATTTTGAAAATATCGGTAAATAGTGTTTGCAAAAAAAAAAAAAATGCTTATATGTATGTAACTTTTAAACTATTTATCAGATTGAAACATTTTGAGTGGGGCAAATATAGTCAATGATACACACAGAAAACAGATTCATTTGCAACAACCGAATTTTTTGCCAACTGAATTTTTGCGGTTCCACGAACTATCACTACATTCAGTTGCCTCTACTGATAATTCAGTTGTCCCTACCGGTAAATGCTATTATAAGCACAGAATATTTTTATGTTAAAATTGACATTGGTTGGAGTGATCGAATTTTAAAAAGCGTTATATGGTTGTCACAATCAATATTTTTTTTACACTGTTTCCATTGAAATAAAATTTTTATTATTTTTTTTTAAACAATTTTATTAATTAAAGATAATTACATAAAATTTTACAAATAACAAGCGAAATAAATACATATAATACAATAAATAATTAATCACGCAATAATTATTGCTATTGAAAATTATAAGATAACTTTTCTTTAAAAATCGCTCAGAAACTGAGAATTTTACTAAAGAAAAAATCAGATAATTTTTTTTTAAGAAAAAAATCTGAGAATTTTTCTACAAAAAATATTATAGAATCTAAGAATTTTTTAATTGAAAAAATTTAAAAAAGTCTCAGATTCTGAGAAATTTTTTCGAAAGATAAATTTTTTTCTACAAAAGGGCCTCAGATTCTAAGATATTTTTCTATAGAAAAACTCAAAAATTCTGATAAATTTTTTCTGAAGAAAAATTCTAACATTCTGAAACGATTTTTTTTATAGAAAGTCTCAGATTCTGAGAAATTTTTACCACAGAATTTTCCTACAGAAAAAATGTCCCAGAATCTGAGACTTTTTGTATAAAAAAACAAATTTTCTATAGAAAAAAACTTGATTCTTAGAAATTCTTTTTATAGAAAAAGTCTCAGACTCTGAGATATTTTTTCTATGGAAAAAGTCTCAGATTCTGAGACATTTTTTTCTATGGAAAAAGTCTCAGATTCTGAGACATTTTTTTTTTATAGAAAAAGTCTCAGATTCTGAACGTTTTTTCTATAGAAAAAGTCTCAGATTCTGAGACATTTTTTCTATAGAAAAAGTCTCAGATTCTGAGACATTTTTTCTATAGAAAAAGTCTCAGATTCTGAGACATTTTTTCTATAGAAAAAGTCTCAGATTCTGAGACATTTTTTCTATAGAAAAAGTCTCAGATTCTGAGACATTTTTTCTATAGAAAATGTCTCAGATTCTGAGACATTTTTTCTATAGAAAAAGTCTCAGATTCTGAGACATATTTTCTATAGAAAAAGTCTCAGATTCTGAGACATTTTTTCTATAGAAAAAGTCTCAGATTCTGAGACATTTTTTCTATAGAAAAAGTCTCAGATTCTGAGACATTTTTTCTATAGAAAAAGTCTCAGATTCTGAGACATTTTTTCTATAGAAAAAGTCTCAGATTCTGCGACATTTTTTCTATAGAAAAAGTCTCAGATTCTGAGACATTTTTTCTATAGAAAAAGTCTCAGATTCTGAGACATTTTTTCTATAGAAAAAGTCTCAGATTCTGAGACATTTTTTCTATAGAAAAAGTCTCAGATTCTGAGACATTTTTTCTATAGAAAAAGTCTCAGATTCTGAGACATTTTTTCTATAGAAAATGTCTCAGATTCTGAGACATTTTTTCTATAGAAAAAGTCTCAGATTCTGAGACATTTTTTCTATAGAAAAAGTCTCAGATTCTGAGACATTTTTTCTATAGAAAAAGTCTCAGATTCTGAGACATTTTTTCTATAGAAAAAGTCTCAGATTCTGAGACATTTTTTCTATAGAAAAAGTCTCAGATTCTGAGACATTTTTTCTATAGAAAAACTCTCAGATTTTGAGACATTTTTTCTATAGAAAAAGTCTCAGATTCTGAGACATTTTTTCTATAGAAAAAGTCTAAGATTCTGAGACATTTTTTCTATAGAAAAAGTCTCAGATTCTGAGACATTTTTTCTATAGAAAAAGTCTCAGATTCTGAGACATTTTTTCTATAGAAAAAGTCTCAGATTCTGAGACATTTTTTCTATAGAAAAAGTCTCAGATTCTGAGACATTTTTATACCCTACACCACACTGTGGTACAGGGTATAATGAGTTTGTGCTGATGTTTGTAACTACCCGAAATATTGGTCCTAGACCCACTTTTAAGTATACCGATCGGCTTAGAATCACTTTTTGAGTCGATTTAGCGATGTCCGTCCGTCCGTCCGTCTGTCCGTCCGTCCGTCCGTCCGTCCGTCCGTCCGTCTGTCCATGTAAACGGTGTAAACACGATACAGGTCGCAATTCTTAATCAATTGACTTGAAATTTGAAACTTAAGCCTCTTTTGGCCCAAGGACGAAGCCTATTGAAATTGGAAAAAATCGGTCCATATTTAGACCTAGCCCCCATACAAAGGTCCTCTTTAGTTTTGGCTCAAATGACTCTAATAGACGCATTTTAACAGGTATCTATTCGAAATTTGGCAGGTAATCATGTTTTATCAACACAAATCACCATTCCAAATTTTAAAGAAATCGAACCAGTTCTTATTGTAGCCCCCATACAAACCACCTTCCCGATTTTCACATAAATCTCTCAAATTTCATGAAAATAGAAAATATTTAATTAAAATTCTGTTTGTGTATGTTAAACGCGTACTTTAATAACCTTATCAAATCTGATTATCATCGGACCATTTTTGGACTTAGGTCCCATGTGGAAATTTCGCCCGATATTCAGTTGAAGTGATTTATTGTCAACAAAAAGAAGCCTATTCCACTCAAATTTGATTAGTGAGTGCTTTTTACACTTATTAAAGATTTGACAAAATATAGATCTAATCAGTCCATGTTTGAACTTGGGACCCATTTTCCGGGAAACTCTGGTGTAGGGTATTTTATGATCGGTCTTGACCGACTATAATTTTCTTACTTGTTTCTATAGAAAAAGTCTCAGATTTTGAGAAATTTTTTCTATAGAAAAAGTCTCAGATTTTGAGACATTTTTTCTATAGAAAAAGTCTCAGATTCTGAGACATTTTTTCTATAGAAAAAGTCTCAGATTCTGTGACATTTTTTCTATAGAAAATGTCTCAGATTCTGAGACATTTTTTCTACAGAAAAAGTCTCTGATTCTGAGACATATTTTCTGTAGAAAAAGTCTCAGATTCTGAAACATTTTTTTTCTATAGAAAAAGTCTCAGATTCTGAGACATTTTTTCTATAGAAAAAGTCTTAGATTCTGAGACATTTTTTCTATAGAAAACGACTGAGATTTTAGGACTTTTTTCTATAGAAAAAGTCTCATATTCTAAAACACTTTTTCCTATACAAAAAGTGCCAGTTTTCAAGACATTTTTCCTATGGAAATGTCTCAGATTTGAGACATTTTTGCTATTGAAAATGCCTCACATTCTGAGAAATTTTTCCTATATGAAAGCCTGAGATTTTGAGACATTTTTTCTATAGAAAAGTCAAAGATTCTGACACTTTTTTTCTATAGAAAAAATCTCAGATTCTGAGACATTTTGAGTGTACTATATTTAAAAAAAATTACCTAACTACCTGTCAATATAAACATGATGATTTTAATGGCCCATCCCTTGAGTTTTTCTGAGTAAAAGCAGTTCCAGATATGTATGTATATTCCTCATTTGTATTAGGATTTAAAAGATCCATTAATAAATATATGACAGCCATCTTAAGATTCCTATTGCAAGCCGGCATGTTACACATAGTCATCAATGCAGAATAGATGATTACATTTCGTTCTAAACATGTCCACAAAAAACGCTATTGAGGAAGATTTCATAGGAATTGCTAACCATGAAACTGCAAGATTATAAAATTTGTATGTCAAAGAAATGAATTTTTTTATATTTATTGTAAAACTTACATGAATATGCGAAGATTTTCGTAGTTTTATTCAAATGTCTGCTTTTTTAAATTGTTTAAATATTTTTATTTAAGTTTTTATGAAAATAAACTTTTAATTTTTTTAATTGAATATATTTTTATTTTATTTGACATTTCAAATGCATGGAACTAAAAATATTTTGTCATAACAAATTATTGATTTCTGTGACCAATAATATATTTTTTTACTATTGTACCTGCTAATTATTTTAATAACGATTTTTTAAATTTATTGTTAGTTTAGTCAACCGATAATGGTATTGTTAGGACAATCATTTAGTTAAAATGCAATTCATTCAGTTACAGCCATTGGTTATCAATTCTTATAAAAGGAATTATATAATTACAAATAAATTTATATTTTAGTAATCGACTTTTTAAAGTCTTAATCGTTTTCCAACTAACTTGTTTTCTGTGTGTATAAGCTTTCAAAATAGCTAGTTTGGAGTGACCCTAATACAATACAGCGTGAGTTACAGAGTGCCAAAATTGACCACCCTAAGATTAAAAGGCTTTCGGAGCTAGTAACTTTTAAAAATATGCAAAGATTTTTAACTTTTTTTAGTTTTTGCAATTACCGTACTGAGGATAACAAAATCCAAAAAAAAAAATAATAAAAATTTTTCAAAAAAAAAAATTATTTTACACAAAATGTTTCTTATGAACATAAGAACAGAGAATGGTGAACCCAGCCTTATGTATTCAGTATTAAGCAAATAGTGCAAAATATGTGTTGCACTATTTCTACTTCCTCCACACAAAGTCGACTCAAAGACGATGTACCAAATGTTTAAATTATGCAAGTGATAATTTACTTTGTATTGTCCGGTAAGAAAACCTGTGAGTAACCTAATGTTGTGATTAAAAATACTTCCATATGATCAACGACGTATGCAGGACTGTTTTTTCAGGGCCCAACAACAACAACAAAAATTTTTTTGTTGTTTTTTTCGTGAGATTCGTGTTTTCCAATACATATAAAAAAAATATTTTTTTGTTGTTGTTGTTGGGCCCCCCCCCCCCTGTATACGCCGATGCATATGATAGTGGTGCAATAAGTGCTTTGGACTGTCGTAGACCCCCTGAAATCTTCCACAAGTTTGGGAAGTCTGTTTTCTCCAAGCCTTTTACCATGGTCGTGAAGGTGGAAGAATTTAAACCTCAAAACACTCTAGTGTCAGTTTCGATTTAAATTCCCAAGAATAATGCGCTTTAGTGATGCCCGGCTATCAGAGAAGATTTAAATATGAGCACCCTTCATACGCTTTGTAATATTAACTCTAGCGCATATTATAAGAGCCTGAATTTCAGTCTGGAAAACAAAGAGTTTCAGAGATCCGCCTTTTTCAAATGTTAACAACAGCTTTCACTCCTGAGGTATTTTTTGATCCATCACTATACCAGTTTAGGTTTCTAGTATTATCATTCGTCCCAATCTAGTCAACTCGATAACACGATCCCACATTTCCGTCCAAAGCGAAGCTCAAAGTTTACCCTATCCGATGGCTTATCCAAGTTATCTTCCGAATTGAAGAAAGGATATTGGAGTACCGCTGAAGTTTCGGGGTACTCGATATTTATTGTTCTCGCAGCCATAAGTATCGTGATGAAAATGTCCAGAGGTGTGACACCTAAAATAGATTTTAGGCCAATGTTGGGCAGGTTTTTATATCACCCGTGATTAGAGTACAAGCCAGACGCAATATATTGCCTAGTTTTGGCGCAGAATCCCTGAGCATGGTGATCGGCCACCAGAATATGGCAGCGTACGTCATACATGACCATTTCGGGGTTAAGCCACAGGTCCTACCAACATATATATTTGCTACCCATTATGTCACAATAGCCTTTCGAAGTTGAGATTTCTTCTTCTAGTTAACGGAGCTATAATAGTTTTATTAGGGCTAATGGAAAGACCCTTTTTGCACCAATTCATGATCATATGAATAGCGTTTCACATCAAATCCGATATGTATTGTCGAACTTACCAGTTAGGTGATTAGTGACTGCTGACGTTTTACGTCAGCACACAAAGACTCTGAGGTCATTTGTGATACCACGGAACAGTATAAGGTATTGCTAATAGCCGTTAAACCAATTTGATCTTCTTATGAAACCTCTAATATGTTGAATTTTGACATCCGACAAATCGGAAATATCGTGGAGCTCCCTAGATCCCAGTGAAACAAGTCTGTTACCAGAAAGTGCCGGGTAATGGCAGATAAAGTGTTTGATAGATTCCAACATGTCCTTATCCATGCCACTCTAGAAAAAGTCATTTGACGGCATATTTAACAGTTATGTGTGCTTTCACAAAAGTGTCCGGTAATTACAACAACCACTGTCAACATCTATACTTTTGGAAGCGATTTCAGCTCACTTGTAAGCTTCTGATTACGAGAAGAACAAATCTTTCATGTGGTCTCACATGACCACCAATGTGCTCATCTCTGATTAGTCTCCGTTGTGAATCAAATCCTTAGATTTTGCTTGCAAGTTTCTAGAGGCATACCAACACATTCTAATTCTGTTGAAACCTGTAAGGTAGTTCCCAATCTTGCAAGCTCATTGGCTTTGAAATTCCCTGGAATGTCTCTGTGCCCTAGGAATCCTGGCTCTCTATCATGTTCCTAATCCATCTACAAGTACCCTTATCTACACCTCTACACCGAAGTGAAGATTCAATAGATTCATAACCAATATTATCAAAAGCTCTCTAAACATTTAGAAAGAAAGTTTCATTTAGAAAGAAAGCCGTAAAGAAATTTACGGCTTTGTTTCGCAACGGAGACTTATCAGAGGTGGGACCATGGATGGACGTGTGAGACTACACGACAAATTTGGGCTTTTCTTATTCCGAAGCGCACAAGTTAACTGATATCACTTCCAAGAGGAGATATTTCGATGGCGGTTGTTATAATTTCGGGACACTGTGTTATAGGAAAGCACGCACAGTGGTTTAATTTTCCTTCAAATGACTTTTTTCGGTGTTGCAGGGATAAGGAGTAGTTGGAAACTATCAAACACTTCAACTGCTATTTCCCGGCACTTTCTGGCCAGAGACTTGCTTCGCTGGGATCTAGGGAGCTGCACCATCTTTCTGATTTGTCGGATATCAAAATTCAAATTTATCTGCTATTGCCCGGCACTTTCTGGCCAGAGACGTGCTTCACAGCGATTTAGGGAACTGAGCGATATTTCGGATTTGTCCGACGTCAAAATTTAATATCTTAGGATTTTCAGAAGGAGCTCAAATTGGTTTAACTACAGTTACTAGTAGGGGAACCAATTACCGTCCCATAGTATCACAACGGGCCTTAAAGTCTTTGTGTGCTGAGGTAAAACATCAGCAGCCACTCACAACCTAACCTTAACCGAACCTATGTCTTGGAGCTTTGGTAACAGTTATTTTCTAACCCACTGTAAGTATATGTATATACATTTTTTATGAATTATGTTATTGTGTGTTGTATGTAAATACATAACTAACGACATAGGGATGTAATTTGTGGTATGTTGTTATTTTAATGATTAATTGTAATATTTTATTTTTTTTTCATACAATACGAATATAAACAACATCAACATTTTAGTCGCCGGACATTAAATGTTCTTTCTTTTTTCCTGTTTGTTTGATGTTAGTGGTAGTTTTTTTGACAGGGGTCATATGTTTTCATAATGTTTCATTTTCATTACTCCAAAGGGTAGTTTATGTGCTTTTCTTTATTTAAGGTTGTGTATTTTTTTTGTTTGAAAGGCCTATTGCGGGGGCGTTTTAACCATACTCATATTTTACGTTAATTCGTCTGCTTGTGTGTGTTTTTTTCTTTTATCGAGTTTCTTTTTTGTGTGTTTTCCGAGGGTTGAGGGTCAACATATTTGGATAAATTAATCTTTTTTTATATTTGTTTAACTTCAATAAGAGTGTTAATGATTGAATATATGTATGTAGAGAATACAAACATATTAGCATTTTATTGTGTAGAGAAAATCGATTAGGCTACTGAACAAAACTCAAGTGTATGTATATCGTTGGATTAATTGAAAAAGGACTTAACTTACACTTTTATAGATTTCACGATTTCAGACGATTAGACGAATTCGGTAAACGAGAATTTGATATGATCGTTAATGATTATAAATTTAAATCATACTCGGTGTAATGTTTCTAATGAGGATTAGAACAGAAGATGGAGAAGCCAACCTTAAATCCCGGGTGTTAAGTTATTTCCAATGTAAGAACCGTCGAATCGTTCAACTGTCGTTCAACTGTTGACAATTTTACTCCGTGCTATTAATTGAATTACTGAAATTGTTCGTAATAGGTTTGTTCGTAATAGATATTTTTGGGATATTTTCATTACCACATCAAGGAAAATGAAAATATGGACACAAATGATACCGATTTAATTCGAGGCTCTGCCTCACCGACTGGTGATGGTCCTAGCACTGGTCTTAGGGTTGCGACCTTGAAGTCCGGTCTTGATTCTGGTAGGGGTGCTCAGCCTAATATTGGTGGTAAAAAGAAAAAGAAACTTAAGCCATCAAAGGTCAGACACAACCAGAGAAGGTTTTGTTTGAAAATAATTAACAGACTAAGCCAACTCGATAGAACGAAGCTCTCCGAACGTGAAAGGGCGTCGCTATCATGGGCGAAAGGGGTCATTGAAGAACAGGACAAACTTTCGGCAATGCGCGCATCTGACAAACAGAGCGCTGTTTCGGCCTCGTCATCGAGGTCTGGTAAAAGGTTGCGCTCGCCCGACGAGAAACCGTTACTTAAGATATCTAAGCTGACCGGCAACGTCTGGACTCAGTCTTTTAGTGAAGTGGTGAAAGGTAACTTCGTTAGGGCTGTGATAAACAGGCAAAATGGGGATTATAGTATTCCAAGGGCCAAGTGGAGTTTAGTTGAAACTAAATTTAATGAAATCTACTTTAGGCTCCTTGAGAGTATGCCTGATTTTCTCCCTACTACTGTCAACGCAGGTTGGTATCAGGGGCGAGTAAAACTCGTTGCTTTTGGGAACGAAAGATCCGCAGCCGTATTTAAGGTTGCCATTAGCCAAGTGGGAGAGTTATGACCTGGAGCCAGATTGGACGTTGTGGAAAAACATGATATCCCCTCGCAACCCAGAACTCATGCATGGATTCCAATGGCTACAAGTGACACTGAGGTGATTCTAAAGATGATAAAAGTCTGTAATCCTGACCTTCCAACTCAAAATTGACAAATTGCCAGATTGGGTGAGATGGAGGGCGCTCGTCGTCAAGCAGTGGTCTTGGTTAATGAGGAATCGCTTCCGCTTTTAGTCAGGACTGACGGAATTATTAGATTTGGCTTTTTTCATATAAGAGTCAATGCCTACAAGGGCGACCAGAAGCCTATTTTGGAAGCAGCCAAGCCAGTGGCAGAGTCGGCTGGGGAGGAGAATCTGGAAAAGGTTGATATTCAGCTGGCCGATTCTAGGCTGATGGGAGATGCATCTGGCATTTTCGAAACCGAATCTGGTAACGAATGCGAACTCTGTGATGTCACGGAGGATAAAGCCGATGCCACGATGGGTGACATTCAGGAAGAGGCCCATGCAGTGAGGAATTCGGAGAGTTCTATTGCATCCGATTCAGAACAGATGGGGCACACATCTGGCTTATTCGAAACCGAATCTGGGGACGAATGCGATCTCTATGGTAACACGGAGGATGAAGCCAATAACACGGTGGTGGAAAGGATGGTGGGAAAAAAACAAGATGTTGCGGTTCCTACAAATAAACCTCCATCACTGTAATGCAGCCTCAGTTGCACTCTTGCTGCGCCTGACAACAGGAGCAGTTGACTTGGTTTTGATCCAAGAGCCCTGGGTTTGGGGTGGCAGGGTTTGCGGATTGAAGACCCCTGGGTTTAAGTTGATGGTTGCCAAAGGTGAGGGCTCACCAAAAGCCTGCATCTTGGGGAAAATGGCTTAAATATATTCTTTTTTATCAACTTTTAGTGATATGGATGTTACAGCGGCTAGCTTGGAGCTTCATGGGATGTCTATTTGGCTCGCCTTTGCGTATTTTCCTAATCCGGGGCCAATACCCCGGAGAAGGTTGGTGGTCTGATTCGGCAGTCTGAATCTAGGGGACACCAGTTAGTAGTGTGCTGTGATGCTACAAAAGTTGAAATTATGCTCGTGATAGTTAACTTTATAATGTCCTGTAAGAAAACCTGTTAGCAACCTAGTATCACGTAGGTATGATAGTGGCGCGATTAGGTTGTAAGTAGCTGCTGAAGAATTACGTCAGCACTGGACGGTAATAGCTTCCCTTACTAATTAATCCCTGCCGCTAAACGGCCACTTTTTAGATATTGAATTTTGACATCCGCTTAATCCAAGTGTCTGAACAGAAAGAGGCGGACAATTTCTAAATCCTCCTCATCCATGCATGTTCGAAAAAAGTCATTTGACGCACATTTAACTGTTCTGCATGCTTTCCAAAAAAACAGTGTCCGGTAATAACAGCAACCACCATCTAAATATCTCCTCTGGCGAAGCGATATCAGCTCACTTGTTCGCTTCTGATTAAGAGAAGGACAAATCTGTGGTGTAGTCGCACACGTCCATCCATGTGCCCATCTCTGATTTGTCTCCGTTGCGGAACAAAGCCCGTTAATGGAGGCTCAACTACCCGGAATGCCTCTCATTCTGGACTCAATGGATCGTATTAATTGACAGCATCTCTGCGTGGTAAGCGCTGCAATGATCTAGTAATTTTCGAGCAAAGCTCAACACAAGCTTTTCCATATAGACTCCAAAGCCCACTTGTTGTCGATCCATCTGTGTTAAAGTTTATGGAGGCTCCCCTACCCAGAATGCACAGTCAACATTTTGTGGTATTATTATCTTATGAGGGCAGATCAATAATTCCGTGACATTTCAAATGAAAGACAGTTTTTTTTTTGCAAAAACAAAATATTTTTCAAAAAAATCTCCTTTTAGCTCAATACACTTACAAGGCAGGTCTTTCACACCCACCGATTGTCCTGAAACTTCAATATGGGAATGAGTGGAAAAAATAAAAGTTACCTGTTTTTTTAGCTGCCCAATTTTAAATTTAAAAAAGGGTTGCAACCTCATGAAAAAATTAGGGTTTTCGGGAAAATCCGTATAAAAGCCGAACTATAAGGAATTTCGCCAAACGAAAAAATATTGGTCAGCTTAATTTTGATAGAGATTATCATATGAATTTGGCGGTCTTACGTATATACATCTCCATATAAACTACCTCAACGAAAATACATTTTTGATAACAACGAACTTAACGAATTTGGACAGATCGATACTCTTTTGGATAGGACTTCATAAAAAAACTTTCGAGCTGTATAAAATGTTCATGTTGTTTCTTTTGAAGAAATGGGAAACATTTTCAAAAAATCTCGTTTTTCCCCCTCACCTTTGACTCGCTAAAACAAAAAAACAGTTAACACTTATTTTGATCACCCTCTTTCCTATATGCAAGTTTCAGGACAATCGGTGGGTGCCCTGTGAAAGACCTTCCTTGTAAGTCCAACGTTTCTCCAATTTTTGAACCCCTTCGAAAAAATAGGATTTTTCAAGGTCCATAAAATAGACAATTGTTTGATCAATAATTTCATCGTAGGAGCTAAATCTCTTTCCACCGAGCCATTTCTTTAGGTTTGGAAATAGGAAATAGTCACTGGGTTCTAAATCCGAAGAATTTTGCGGATGAGGCTACCAATTCGTAGCCCAATTCATGGAATTTTTCCATTGAGACTGCACACGTGTGCAGGTTTAGGGGTGGCTACCGGGCCCTAAAATTTTTTGAAAAAAAATTTCCGCGAAAAAAAAAATTCGTTAAAAAAAATATCCTCGACTTTTTTCTTTTTTTGTCCAAAAATATGTTTGTACTTGTTTAAATACCATTTGGTGTTTTATTATGTTCACATAAGTCAACCAGCAGCCGAATTAAAGCATTTTGTATTTTTAGGTTATGTTGAATGTACCAAAATGTTTGAGGTGTCATTACATTTTCGTTTATAACCTTTGAACCGCTGAACCGATATCGCTCAAATGCAATACCAAACTTCTCGGGAGAACTTCCAATATATATGATTACTAACAGTCACCTCTGTTTTGTATTTTGGACATCGCTATAATGTCTTAAAATCGATCGGGCATCATGAATAATATTCATTGAATATATATGGGGCATTCCATGTGAAATCGGACATTTTGAAAAACTTTTTTTTTTTAGATTTTCCCAATTTGTTTACAGTTTTTAGTACCCTTCGAAAACTCCTTCGTGGTAAATTTTCAGATTTTTTTGATGACCCGTTCAAAAGATATCGAATTTTTAAAAATTGGTAGTTTGTTCCTTTACTCAAAATTCTTTTAATCATAACTCTTCAATAATGGTCCGAATTTCAAAGTTTTTTTTTCAAAATTTTTGTTTTTTACGTACTTTCTAAACAAAAATCCCAAAAAATTCTTAAAAGCGCTCTAGTATGCGATTTTTAAGTTTTAAAATTTAAATCTCATTTTTGAAAATGTTTGTACTCTTCGATTTTTTTGAAATTTTTTTGTGTAAAACTTCTATCAATTCTACAAATTTTTTGCCCAGGAAGATCGTGGGATAACGATTATTACTATTTTTTAAAATTTTTTGAAAAAAAATGTTTTGTAAAAATGTTGTAGGGTAAAAATAAATGGGGGTCGGTCTCACTAATGACCCCTCTCGGACGCACCATTGGACCGGTAGAAGCAGATTAAATAAAACAAATTTACAAAAAATAAAAAAAATTGTATGGGGACCGCCTTAACAGTTAAAGATAGAGGGTAGGTGTGATCAGAGAAAATGTTTGGACTAAAAAAATATTGTGTGTCGGTCATACATTTTGTTGCTCTAAGGGCACTATTAGGGCAGTTAGAGCGGTTGGAACAAATTTTAAAAAATGTCGTTTTGTGTGGGAGCCCCCTTAGAAATTGGAGATAGGGTATTAGTTTGTTCCAAAGAAATGTTAAGCCGTAAAAGCTAATGGGGGTCAGTCTTATAAAGGACCCCTCTATGACGCACCATTGGATCAGTAGAAATGATTTTAAGATTGAAAAATTACAATAAAATTTTTTCAAAAAATTTCAAAAAATAGTAATAATCGTTATCCCACGATCTTCCTGGGCAAAACATTTGTAGAATTGATAGAAGTTTTACACAAAAAAATTTCAAAAAAATCGAAGAGTACGAACATTTTCAAAAATGAGATTTAAATTTTAAAACTTAAAAATCGCATACTAGAGCGCTTTTAAGAAATTTTTGGGATTTTTTTTTAGAAAATACGTAAAAAAACAAAAATTTTGAAAAAAAAAATTGAAATTCGGACCATTATTGAAGAAGTAAATGATTAAAAGAAGTTTGAGTAAAGGAACAAACTACCAATTTTGAAAAATTCGATATCTTTTGAACGGGTCATCAAAAAAATCTGAAAATTTAATACGAAGGAGTTTTGAAGGGTACTAAAAACTTGTTAACAAATTAGGAAAATCTAAAAAAAAAAGTTTTCAAAGTGTCCGATTTGACATGGAATGCCCCATATATACTTTATGGGGTCCCAGACCGATATTTCGATGAGTTACAAACGGAATGAAAAACTTATAAATACCCTCTATCACTAAGTGTAGGGTATAAGAATTGAAGAAAAAAAAAATAAAAAATTGATTAAGAAAAAAAAAAAAAAATTATGAAAAAAAAAAAAATTGAAGAAAAACAAATTTATGAAAAAAAAATTGATAAAAAAAAGTTTGATGAAAAAAAAATTTATGAAAAAAAAAAATTTGATGGAAAAAAAATTTGATGAAAAAAAATTGATGAAAAAAAAATTTATGAAGAAAAAATTTGATGGAAAAAAAATTGATAAAAAAAAAAAAATTTGATGAAAAAAAAAAAATTATGAAAAAAAATTAATGAAAAAAAAAATTTGATAAAAAAAAAAAAAAAAAATTGGTGAAAAAAAAATTTGATGAAAAAAAAAATTGATGAAAAAAAATTTTTTTTTTCTTAAATAATTATGTTGCGTTTTATTCGTCAGCTGGTGAAAAGCGGTTTTATTCACCACGAGGTGAATTATTAACCAAGTTACAAACCCAAGTTATTAAAATTTTTGGTTTTAAGAAAATGAAAATAGTAATTCTTGTTCTCTTTTTCGTTAATTGTTAGCTTATATCATAGAGTAAAGAAGATCAGAGATTTTGATAGGCCCCAAAACAATATGTCACTTTATATAAATTGATTCTCTTAATGTTTAAGAGAGTTTTTACATGCAATAGCATAGGCAACATTAAGAGAACCAACTTATTGAGAGAGCAAAATAAATGGCATCCAACCAATTTGACACCCACTGGCTTATATAGTCAAACTGAGGTGGCGTCCTGCAACTTTTTGAAAATTAGACACCAGCCTAAAAACATTATAATGTTAAAAAAATAAAAAAATTTTAATAGTTAAAATAACAGAAATATCATTTGTTTTAACGGAATACATAGTCATCCGTTTTTTAAAAGGAAAATCAATTGTTTTAAACGTTTTTATACCCTCCAACCATACTATGGGGGTATACTCACTTTGTCATTCCGTGTGTAACGCATCGAAATATCGGTCTAGGACCCCATAAGGTATATATTTTATTGATCAGTTATCGATTCAAAGACATTCTAGCGATGTCCGTCCGTCCGTCTGTCCGTCTGTAGAGGACACGATGCAGTCCAAAATAAAAGAGCTAGACTTCCGAAGTTTGGCACGAATATGTCTTATATTCCTAGACAGGTTAAGTTCGGAAATCGGCGAAATCGGACTAAGGGGAAAAAAGTTCCCCCTTGGAGAACTAAACCAACCTAAGAAAAAACGCATTTTTTTTAGGGTTTTATGTACTTTTGCTTAGCAAATGCAACTTTCTTATCTCAGAAGAAGTTAAAAATCGCAAGGGATTAACATCACCCACCAACTCCCTCCCCCCCCCCAAAAAAAAACGCCTCTGATTTTTTTTTTATATATGGTTTTCTACATTTTGGAGGGTATAAAAGATTCGCACCGCCGAATATAACACTCTCACTTGTTTCAGTTGAATTTACTTGCAACATCTTTTGAGTGCATGCTTCTAGGTTCATTAGTTCAAGAGAAATAAAAAGTACCAATGTACAATTTCTCAATATTTTACATGGTTTCAAATTAAATGACCCACTATACATTTAAATGAAAGTAGATTATTAAAAATAAATAAATATTAATGTTTAATAATATTTTTCAATAATAAAATTGTTCATTACTTGCTTTTCTTCCAGTCAATTTAGCCATCAAAGTCTAATATAAGTTTAAATAGCCAACGATCTTTAAGCCACATGACGATGATGGTGCTGCTAATGACGCTGCTGATGATGATTGACGTAGAAGAACTACGGAAAGAAATGTTGCTTTTGATGGTATAAAATGCCAACACATCAGCGGATGCAGAACCACATTACGAGCATTGCTATTGAACATTTGCTAACACATGGTTTAAATGTGATTATTAAAACACCAAGACAATCCATAAATCGTTGTCATAAAAAGTTTCAACACATAAATAATGAAATAAAAGAAAAGAGGCAACAAAAACATAATCAAATTGAACAAGTTTTTTAGCTAACTGCTGCTGCAGATGCTATTCAGCTAATAAATCGGCTGAATAAAGAATAACCAGCGAACGAACGACTACTAATGAATGAAAACATCAATTTGGACGTTGCGCGAGACGTTTAAGACCAATTTTTTTTTTTGCTAGACCGTCTGTCAGTTAGTTACTTAAATGTGCGAAATATATTTTAAAGCTAGCTAAACAAGAACAGAAATAACAATCATCCAGTCTACCAACCAACCAACCATCCATTCATCCGGCGCATCATAGACCAATTATCACAAACGCCACAAAATCATTTACTATACATACGAAACTTATAAAACGTAAGAAAAAGCGCGTATTTGAAAGACACCGCCAACACCATCACTCATCATCATACATCACTTGGCAGCTTAAAATACAGCAAGAATACAGCAAAAAAACACTATAAAACTCTTTTATGCTCGTATTGGTTTTCAATGAAGTCGTCGTAAACAGAAATGATTTATACTAAATTAAGAGCCAATATGCTGCGGGAGGTCTTTCATACATAAAATGTGTTCCTAACAGCAGCCGTTTTTTTTTTTAAGAAAAAGGATGAAAACGATATCGGTGTTAAGAAACAGTTTTCAAATTTATAAATTTTGCTTTAACAAAAAAATAAAAAAAATTAAAATAATATGACAGGATATTATAATCATATAAATTAATAAAACATATGTTAGCGTTTTAAGTGTTTGCATTTTAAATCAGTTTAAAAAAAAAAGTTTGTGTTCTAAGTCTTTAACCTTTTAACTTTTTTGAAGCCATTTATAGAAAGTCCAGTACCGTTTTAACCATAATGACACACTATGCACGTGCCCCCCCCCCCCCCGGCCACGATCCCATGGGGGCGCCGAAAGGCTAATAAATTTGGTTACATGAGAAAATGGACCTTAATTTTTCATGGTCATATTTTCGTTTTTTTAAAAAATTTAATATGTCTTAAATGAAAACTTTTTGAATAAAAAAAACTCTTAATAAGAGACTTTCCATAGCAGAAATTCGCCGTCCTAAAAAATCTCAAAATTATAGAAATTTTTCCTACATAAAATGCCTCAGCTTCCTAAACATTTTTTGTATACAAGAAGTCTCAGATTCTGCAACAGAGAAAGTCTTAGATTCTGAGACATTTTTTGTAAAGTCTCAGATTCAGAGACATTTAATATATTGGGGTTTTCATTTCAACTGACACAAGTTTTGAAACCGATATCTTCCGATCGGGATGAAGTTTATACCAAGGTTAGTCCTATTCGATAGTAGTTCAGACACAATTTTTCAACAACATCGGTCAAGGACTCTCTGAGTTAGAGGGGGTCGAAATTTTACATTTTGGCCAAAGAGGTGTTTATTTTCATCCATGTAACTTCTTACCTATTGTTTTTAGCAAAATGTGCCCCATTTAGTATAGATAGCTATTTCTTCAGTCTGTTGAAAAAAAATTATAAAAAATTAAAAAAAATATTTTTTATTTTTTTAAATCCAAAACTTTTTTGACTTTTTCCTCAAATTGGGCTTTTTTTTTTTTTTTGACTCAAAAAAAAAAGCCTAGGTCATTTCCTTTAAGAGCTATTGGGTCGCTTAGTGGGATGCGAGTGGGATATCTATGAAAAATACTTTTTTTTTACCTTTGGAACACAAAAAACGGTTCTTAAATTTGCACTAAGTATTAGGCATGGGAAAGCTAACCGGTTTTTGATTTTCATTCGCGATACCCTATTATTTTTATTGGTTCGAAAAAGAAAGCATGAGCCAAAAAATGAGGGCGGTGGGGTGGGGCCATACGGCCCCTCAACGGGGTCAAAATTGTGCGTAAAGAGGTAAAAACCTCAAAAAGCCCCACAACTGCCCTAGAAACGCCCCTGGAGGGGTGCAATATGGGACGAACCTACAATAGTTTTCTGCCGCCAACATTTTTCTTGAACATACCTAACCCCAATTTCCACTTTCTAAGGGGGCTCCCATACAAAACATTTTAAAAAAATTTGTTCCTACCATTCTAACTTACCCTAAAGTGCCCCTACTGGAGCCAAATTATTTTATTAATTCCAACATTTTTTGCAAACATACCTACACTCACAGCAAAATACGGTTGTCTCAACCGTAAAAGGTTCCAACCTCAGATTGAGGTTGCGGCAACCGGTAAATATACGGTTGTAGCAACCGACAATTTACAGTTGTGGCAACCGACAAATGCCGGTTGCAGCAACCACAAATAACGGCATGCCGCGGCATTTGCCGGTTATGGCAACCGTATTGCCGGTTGTCCCAACCATAGCTGTGTTTAATATATTTTCGATATTATGCCAAAATACAAATTAAAATAACAATTATAAAACACGTTTTTTAATTTTTTTTTGCTTTTTTTATTGTTACAAAATATAGTTACATAAATGATTTAATACTAAAAATAATAAACTTAATTTAACATTTTTATGTGGTTTTAATTCGTTAAAAAAAAATTAAAAAAAAATCCGATACAAAGAATTCTTCTTCTCAGAATCTGAGACTTTTTCTTTAGGAAAAATATTTTAGAATCTGTGACTTTTTCTATGAGAAAAATAACTCAGAATCTGAAAATGTTTCTATAGGAAAAATCTGAATCTTTTTCTATAATAAAAATGTCCCGGAAAAAGTCACAGATTCTGAGACAGTCACAGATTCTGAGACAGTTTTTCTATAGGAAAAGTTTCAGATTCTGAGAGAGTTTTTCTATAGACTTTTTCTATAGAAAAACTGTCTCAGAATAGTTTTTCTATAGAAAAAGTCTCAGATTCTGAGACAGTTTTTCTATAGAAAAAGTCTCAGATTCTGAGACAGTTTTTCTATAGAAAAAGTCTCAGATTCTGAGACAGTTTTTCTATAGAAAAAGTCTCAGATTCTGAGACAGTTTTTCTATAGAAAAAGTTTCAGATTCTGAGACAGTTTTTCTATAGAAAAAGTCTCAGATTCTGAGACAGTTTTTCTATAGAAAAAGTCTCAGATTCTGAGTTTTCAGTTTTTCTATAGAAAAAGTCTCAGATTCTGAGTTTTCAGTTTTTCTATAGAAAAAGTCTCAGATTCTGAGACAATTTTTCTATAGAAAAAGTCTCAGATTCTTAGACAGTTTTTCTATAGAAAAAGTCAAATTCTGAGACAGTTTCTATAGAAAAAGTCTCAGATTCTTAGACAGTTTTTCTATAGAAAAAGTCTCAGATTCTGAGACAGTTTTTCTATAGAAAAAGTCTCAGATTCTGAGACAGTTTTTCTATAGACAGTTTTTCTATAGAAAAAGTCTCAGATTCTGAGACAGTTTTTCTATAGAAAAAGTCTCAGATTCTGAGACAGTTTTTCTATAGAAAAAGTCTCAGATTCTGAGACAGTTTTTCTATAGAAAAAGTCTCAGATTCTGAGACAGTTTTTCTATAGAAAAAGTCTCAGATTCTGAGACAGTTTTTCTATAGAAAAAGTTTCAGATTCTGAGACAGTTTTTCTATAGAAAAAGTCTCAGATTCTGAGACAGTTTTTCTATAGAAAAAGTCTCAGATTCTGAGTTTTCAGTTTTTCTATAGAAAAAGTCTCAGATTCTGAGTTTTCAGTTTTTCTATAGAAAAAGTCTCAGATTCTGAGACAATTTTTCTATAGAAAAAGTCTCAGATTCTTAGACAGTTTCTATAGAAAAAGTCTCAGATTCTTAGACAGTTTTTCTATAGAAAAAGTCTCAGATTCTTAGACAGTTTTTCTATAGAAAAAGTCTCAGATTCTTAGACAGTTTTTCTATAGAAAAAGTCTCAGATTCTGAGACAGTTTTTCTATAGAAAAAGTCTCAGATTCTGAGACAGTTTTTCTATAGAAAAAGTATCAGATTCTGAGACAGTTTTTCTATAGAAAAAGTCTCAGATTCTGAGACAGTTTTTCTATAGAAAAAGTCTCAGATTCTGAGACAGTTTTTCTATAGAAAAAGTCTCAGATTCTGAGACAGTTTTTCTATAGAAAAAGTCTCAGATTCTGAGACAGTTTTTCTATAGAAAAAGTCTCAGATTCTGAGACAGTTTTTCTATAGAAAAAGTCTCAGATTCTGAGACAGTTTTTCTATAGAAAAAGTCTCAGATTCTGAGACAGTTTTTCTATAGAAAAAGTCTCAGATTCTGAGACAGTTTTTCTATAGAAAAAGTCTCAGATTCTGAGACAGTTTTTCTATAGAAAAAGTCTCAGATTCTGAGACAGTTTTTCTATAGAAAAAGTCTCAGATTCTGAGACAGTTTTTCTATAGAAAAAGTCTCAGATTCTGAGACAGTTTTTCTATAGAAAAAGTCTCAGATTCTGAGACAGTTTTTCTATAGAAAAAGTCTCAGATTCTGAGACAGTTTTTCTATAGAAAAAGTCTCAGATTCTGAGACAGTTTTTCTATAGAAAAAGTCTCAGATTCTGAGACAGTTTTTCTATAGAAAAAGTCTCAGATTCTGAGACAGTTTTTCTATAGAAAAAGTCTCAGATTCTGAGACAGTTTTTCTATAGAAAAAGTCTCAGATTCTGAGACAGTTTTTCTATAGAAAAAGTCTCAGATTCTGAGACAGTTTTTCTATAGAAAAAGTCTCAGATTCTGAGACAGTTTTTCTATAGAAAAAGTCTCAGATTCTGAGACAGTTTTTCTATAGAAAAAGTCTCAGATTCTGAGACAGTTTTTCTATAGAAAAAGTCTCAGATTCTGAGACAGTTTTTCTATAGAAAAAGTCTCAGATTCTGAGACAGTTTTTCTATAGAAAAAGTCTCAGATTCTGAGACAGTTTTTCTATAGAAAAAGTCTCAGATTCTGAGACAGTTTTTCTATAGAAAAAGTCTCAGATTCTGAGACAGTTTTTCTATAGAAAAAGTCTCAGATTCTGAGACAGTTTTTCTATAGAAAAAGTCTCAGATTCTGAGACAGTTTTTCTATAGAAAAAGTCTCAGATTCTGAGACAGTTTTTCTATAGAAAAAGTCTCAGATTCTGAGACAGTTTTTCTATAGAAAAAGTCTCAGATTCTGAGACAGTTTTTCTATAGAAAAAGTCTCAGATTCTGAGACAGTTTTTCTATAGAAAAAGTCTCAGATTCTGAGACAGTTTTTCTATAGAAAAAGTCTCAGATTCTGAGACAGTTTTTCTATAGAAAAAGTCTCAGATTCTGAGACAGTTTTTCTATAGAAAAAGTCTCAGATTCTGAGACAGTTTTTCTATAGAAAAAGTCTCAGATTCTGAGACAGTTTTTCTATAGAAAAAGTCTCAGATTCTGAGACAGTTTTTCTATAGAAAAAGTCTCAGATTCTGAGACAGTTTTTCTATAGAAAAAGTCTCAGATTCTGAGACAGTTTTTCTATAGAAAAAGTCTCAGATTCTGAGACAGTTTTTCTATAGAAAAAGTCTCAGATTCTGAGACAGTTTTTCTATAGAAAAAGTCTCAGATTCTGAGACAGTTTTTCTATAGAAAAAGTCTCAGATTCTGAGACAGTTTTTCTATAGAAAAAGTCTCAGATTCTGAGACAGTTTTTCTATAGAAAAAGTCTCAGATTCTGAAACAGTTTTTCTATAGAAAAAGTCTCAGATTCTGAGACAGTTTTTCTATAGAAAAAGTCTCAGATTCTGAGACAGTTTTTCTATAGAAAAAGTCTCAGATTCTGAGACAGTTTTTCTATAGAAAAAGTCTCAGATTCTGAGACAGTTTTTCTATAGAAAAAGTCTCAGATTCTGAGACAGTTTTTCTATAGAAAAAGTCTCAGATTCTGAGACAGTTTTTCTATAGAAAAAGTCTCAGATTCTGAGACAGTTTTTCTATAGAAAAAGTCTCAGATTCTGAGACAGTTTTTCTATAGAAAAAGTCTCAGATTCTGAGACAGTTTTTCTATAGAAAAAGTCTCAGATTCTGAGACAGTTTTTCTATAGAAAAAGTCTCAGATTCTGAGACAGTTTTTCTATAGAAAAAGTCTCAGATTCTGAGACAGTTTTTCTATAGAAAAAGTCTCAGATTCTGAGACAGTTTTTCTATAGAAAAAGTCTCAGATTCTGAGACAGTTTTTCTATAGAAAAAGTCTCAGATTCTGAGACAGTTTTTCTATAGAAAAAGTCTCAGATTCTGAGACAGTTTTTCTATAGAAAAAGTCTCAGATTCTGAGACAGTTTTTCTATAGAAAAAGTCTCAGATTCTGAGACATTTTTTCTATAGAAAAAGTCTCAGATTCTGAGACAGTTTTTCTATAGAAAAAGTCTCAGATTCTGAGACAGTTTTTCTATAGAAAAAGTCTCAGATTCTGAGACAGTTTTTCTATAGAAAAAGTCTCAGATTCTGAGACAGTTTTTCTATAGAAAAAGTCTCAGATTCTGAGACAGTTTTTCTATAGAAAAAGTTTCAGATTCTGAGACAGTTTTTCTATAGAAAAAGTCTCAGATTCTGAGACAGTTTTTCTATAGAAAAAGTCTCAGATTCTGAGACAGTTTTTCTATAGAAAAAGTCTCAGATTCTGAGACAGTTTTTCTATAGAAAAAGTCTCAGATTCTGAGACAGTTTTTCTATAGAAAAAGTCTCAGATTCTGAGACAGTTTTTCTATAGAAAAAGTCTCAGATTCTGAGACAGTTTTTCTATAGAAAAAGTCTCAGATTCTGAGACAGTTTTTCTATAGAAAAAGTCTCAGATTCTGAGACAGTTTTTCTATAGAAAAAGTCTCAGATTCTGAGACAGTTTTTCTATAGAAAAAGTCTCAGATTCTGAGACAGTTTTTCTATAGAAAAAGTCTCAGATTCTGAGACAGTTTTTCTATAGAAAAAGTCTCAGATTCTGAGACAGTTTTTCTATAGAAAAAGTCTCAGATTCTGAGACAGTTTTTCTATAGAAAAAGTCTCAGATTCTGAGACAGTTTTTCTATAGAAAAAGTCTCAGATTCTGAGACAGTTTTTTCTATAGAAAAAGTCTCAGATTCTGAGACAGTTTTTCTATAGAAAAAGTCTCAGATTCTGAGACAGTTTTTCTATAGAAAAAGTCTCAGATTCTGAGACAGTTTTTCTATAGAAAAAGTCTCAGATTCTGAGACAGTTTTTCTATAGAAAAAGTCTCAGATTCTGAGACAGTTTTTCTATAGAAAAAGTCTCAGATTCTGAGACAGTTTTTCTATAGAAAAAGTCTCAGATTCTGAGACAGTTTTTCTATAGAAAAAGTCTCAGATTCTGAGACAGTTTTTCTATAGAAAAAGTCTCAGATTCTGAGACAGTTTTTCTATAGAAAAAGTCTCAGATTCTGAGACAGTTTTTCTATAGAAAAAGTCTCAGATTCTGAGACAGTTTTTCTATAGAAAAAGTCTCAGATTCTGAGACAGTTTTTCTATAGAAAAAGTCTCAGATTCTGAGACAGTTTTTCTATAGAAAAAGTCTCAGATTCTGAGACAGTTTTTCTATAGAAAAAGTCTCAGATTCTGAGACAGTTTTTCTATAGAAAAAGTCTCAGATTCTGAGACAGTTTTTCTATAGAAAAAGTCTCAGATTCTGAGACAGTTTTTCTATAGAAAAAGTCTCAGATTCTGAGACAGTTTTTCTATAGAAAAAGTCTCAGATTCTGAGACAGTTTTTCTATAGAAAAAGTCTCAGATTCTGAGACAGTTTTTCTATAGAAAAAGTCTCAGATTCTGAGACAGTTTTTCTATAGAAAAAGTCTCAGATTCTGAGACAGTTTTTCTATAGAAAAAGTCTCAGATTCTGAGACAGTTTGTCTATAGAAAAAGTCTCAGATTCTGAGACAGTTTTTCTATAGAAAAAGTCTCAGATTCTGAGACAGTTTTTCTATAGAAAAAGTCTCAGATTCTGAGACAGTTTTTCTATAGAAAAAGTCTCAGATTCTGAGACAGTTTTCTATAGAAAAAGTATCAGACAGTTTTTTATAGAAAAAGTCTCAGATTCTGAGACAGTTTTCTATAGAAGAAGTCTCAGATTCTGAGACAGTTTTCTATAGAAGAAGTCTCAGATTCTGAGACAGTTTTTCTATAGAAAAAGTCTCAGATTCTGAGACAGAAAAAGTCTCAGATTCTGAGACAGTTTTTCTATAGAAAAAGTCTCAGATTCTGAGACAGTTTTTCTATAGAAAAAGTCTCAGATTCTGAGACAGTTTTTCTATAGAAAAAGTCTCAGATTCTGAGACATTTTTTCTATAGAAAAAGTCTCAGATTCTGAGACATTTTTTCTATAGAAAAAGTCTCAGATTCTGAGACATTTTTTCTATAGAAAAAGTCTCAGATTCTGAGACATTTTTTCTATAGAAAAAGTCTCAGATTCTGAGACATTTTTTCTATAGAAAAAGTCTCAGATTCTGAGACATTTTTTCTATAGAAAAAGTCTCAGATTCTGAGACATTTTTTCTATAGAAAAAGTCTCAGATTCTGAGACATTTTTTCTATAGAAAAAGTCTCAGATTCTGAGACATTTTTTCTATAGAAAAAGTCTCAGATTCTGAGACATTTTTTCTATAGAAAAAGTCTCAGATTCTGAGACATTTTTTCTATAGAAAAAGTCTCAGATTCTGAGACATTTTTTCTATAGAAAAAGTCTCAGATTCTGAGACATTTTTTCTATAGAAAAAGTCTCAGACTCTGAGACATTTTTTCTATAGAAAAAGTCTCAGACTCTAAGACATTTTTTCTATAGAAAAAGTCTCAGACTCTGAGACATTTTTTCTATAGAAAAAGTCTCAGACTCTCAGATTCTGAGACATTTTTTCTATAAAAAGTTTCAGATTCTGAGATATTTTTACTATGGAAAAAGTCTTAGATTCTGAGATATTTTTACTATGGAAAGAGTCTCAGATTCTGAGACATTTTTTTCTATAGAAAAAGTCTCCGATTCTGAGACAATTTTTCTATAGAAAAAGTCTCCGATTCTGAGACAATTTTTCTATAGAAAAAGTCTCCGATTATGAGACATTTTTTTTCTATAGAAAAAGTCTCCGATTCTGAGACAATTTTTCTATAGAAAAAGTCTCCGATTGTGAGACACTTTTTCCATAGAAAAAGTCTCAGATTCTGAAACATTTTTTCTGTAGAAAAAGTCTCAGATTGTGAAATATTTTTCTATAAAAAATGTCTCAGATACTGAGGCTTTTTTTCTACAGAAAAAGTCTCAGATTCTGACACATTTTTCTACAGAAAAAGTCTCACTTCAGACACATTTTTTTTATAGAAAACTTTTTCCATAGAAAAAGTTACAGATTCTGATATATTTTTTCACTAATTTTTTATCACCTTTTTCTGCAGAATCCAAATTTGAGGGCTTCCATCTCATGTCGTTAATTTTTGATCCATTTTTTAATTAGTGTGAGAGTTTAACGTATTCCATTATTTCTATAAATTAAAATAAGAAAAACGGTATTAGTTAAACTGTTGTATCATTCAAAGTACAAAAACTTACCCAATTAAATCTTTATTTTCCAGGTTTTATTATTACATGTTGAAATTTTGAAGAAAAATAAATATTTTCCTTAATATTTTTTTATTTAATGACATTTAAATTTGTGAAGTTTTGTTATTTTAATTATCAGTTGAGGGAACCGAGAATTTTAAGGTTGAGGCAACCGGCAATTGCCGTTATTTACGGTTGCTACAACCGGGGTTTGCAGTTGTGGCAACTTTTTTTTTTAATTTTGTGGCAACTGTCATAAAAATATTTAAAAAAGTTATAACAACCTCAATTTACGGTTGCTGCAACCGCGTACGGTTGGGACAACCGCAAGCCGGTTACGACAACCGTATTGCGGTTGTGACAACCTCATTCCAACCGATTTTTTATGTGAGTGTGTCAGTTTTATATTGTGAGATTACTCTCACAATGGTTTAGAGGTTGAATAAATTACCTTCAGTCGTGCTACTTTTTTATTCAAAACTGTAATTTTTTCAAATTTGAATTTTTGAAATAAATTCAAATCAAATTTTCCAAGGAAATTTCGTTCAGAAATTTTCAATAAATTTTATTATTTGGAAAGAAAGTCGGACAAATATACAGAAAATTTAAAAGATTTTAAAAGGAGGAAAAAACAAATTAAGGACAGAGGATTTGGCTGGGAAATTTCGTTTTATAAAAGGCAATAATAATAAATTGGATTATAGGTAAGACTGCAATTTTCGGTTATAAAATACGGAATAATTAAAGTGGCGTTTTTTATTAGATTTAAAGGGGGTTTGGTCAGGATATTTAGTGGCCAAACATATTGGTAAATCGGCTCGACATTGATAAATTACCAAATAGTCGGAAATCTTAATCTGCGTGTAAATTCTATGAAATTTTGGCGAAGGAGTCAGCATTGGTTGAAAGGGGATACAGTTGCCCATGTCAAAAGCTGAGTTGGAAGAAAAGTCAACGCAAAAGTTATTTTGGCATTAATTGTACCCAAGGTCATCGATATCATCATCGTAAATTTACATCAGCGTATCAATATCTTTATTCGGCTAGATTCGATAACCGCCGATCCGAGATAATTATCATAGTTATCGTTTAATATCGTGGAAGTAAAACTGTAATCGACAACATAGATACTCAATACTTTTTCCATATTGGTCATTTCAAAATTCGACTTTCATTACCAGATTCGACAAATTTCATCCAAATACCGTGACATTTAAAAACCTACCGATAAATTATCGTAATTCGATAACAATTAAATTTTTTTTTTTACAAGATTTTTTTTAAGTAATGTTTCATAATCGATAAATTTATCGATTAGTTATTGTTTTTGTAGCTTGACCAAAAATAATTATTTTATTATGGTAATCGATAAATTTATCGATTAATAAATTTTTTTTTGTTATTTAATATTTAATAATTTTTTTTTTAAAATCAATTCGGTCCTAAAAATAATGCTAATTTAACTTTTAATTCTTAATTCTACTACATACGCGAAATACACCTACACTTACATACAGAATCACAAAACATGCATACACCCTACACTCATACCTCTTAAAATACTTTTTACTTATATCTAATATAAACAATTTAGTTTAATCGATAACGATAATTAAATTCGATAATAATAGTTGATTCCATCAAGCACCTATACCCCGTACTTCAGGCCTGCAGTCCAGTGGAGAATAGAATATGGTGAGTTTTTTTATAAATTAATATTTTATCGTTTGATTATCGTGATTCAAAATCCATTTAACTACCCACTTCAAAAGTTGCTATAATTTTACATTTTCCAATTAACCATTTGTTAATTTAATTATGGTTGATCCCACCAATGGTAAAGATTAAATCAGCATCGTTCAATATAATATATTTTCGTAAATTAAAATTTCATTTGCATTTCACTATTTTGACGGTTTTAAATATTTTTTTTTTTCCGTTAACCCATTTATACACCTTTAGTATTAAGTTTTTTTTTATCTCGAAATAATGTTTGATAATTTTAAACTAATTTTAAGTGCGTTGATTTTTTTTAAATAAATGGTCGTTTTAATTAAAATGATGCGGTTGTAGATTTTTTTTGTATTCGCGAAAAGTTTAAGTAACCTCAGTTAGGTTCAGAATGGGCTATCAGATAACTCATAAAAGATAGCAAGGTAGGGTGGGTAGAGAATGTGAAGAGGCAATACAATCTTTAACCTCTTCTCCTAAACTTCATGCTGCCATAGTATTTTATGTTTGTTAGGGTTTGTCTTTTACATCTTCTTTCTTTACTTTATTTTTTTGTTTCGTTTCCGTCTGTTTAATTGGTATTCGGAAATTTGCAGCTACCTAAATTTTATAGTGGCTGGCTCCGTCCAATTTCAATGGAGACAAGAACACCACCTCATTTGCCCTGAGCACGGCCGGAAGTAATGGTAGCACCTGTCTCCAGGAAAATTGGCCTAAGGGGAGTTGAGCCGTCACATAAATGGCGCCCAACGTGGGGCATCAGCATTTGAAAGCTTTGGCTGAATAGATGTAATCGGTATTTCCATCTTCCGATAAAATAAATACGTTTTATTTTCCATCTGTGCTGATGTCACTTAAATATACAATAGTGCTTGTTTTATCGATTATTTCAGTCTCTTTTTCTTTTATTGTTTCTTTTATTTATTTCTTATCGATCATCTTTGGATTTTATTTATTTCGGGTTTCGGGATTTATAGACCGTTTGATGATAAGAGTAATCTTTCTGTTATCACTCTATTAGGGTCTTTTTGTGGGACTTATAGTTTTGGAAACGTATCGGAACGCATACCCATAAAATTCCTAATTGCAAATCAATCATTTTGGTTCTATCTTCTTCAAAATTTAAATTCTAGATTGTTTGTGGTTGAGACTTTTTCTTTGGTCAAATGCCGGAGACCTACTTCCATAATATATCTAGAAGGTTGTTCGTTGACCTTTGGTTACAAATCATTCGATTTTGAGAGTTTTACGTTTGGGGAATTACGGAGTATTTACTCAATCGAAATTTTGTACCGATTTATTATTTTTCTATTTTTTTTTTTTTTTTTTTTGTTGAGTGTGAAGTTTAGTTTATATTTTTTTTTATATTTTGTTACCTAACTGAAATACTTAAACGAAGTAGCGAATTTCTCATATATATATAAATTTTTTTTGCGTAAATAACAATTTAAACAAAATGGTATTGACAAGAAGCCAGGAAAATCTAATGAATTTTGATACTCCTGCAAATGTTAGTTTTACAGTTAATCTGGAAACGGATAACACAGGTGTAGAAGCACAAGGTGCTCATGGTGGACAAATGCCACAGGGTGCTCGTGCTAAGGGTAGACCACCGCGAGGCCATACCGATAATTTTAACTCGGGTAACAGACATAATACTAATAATGATAACAACAACGATTTTAGGACCGGACAATTGATTTCTGAATCGTTTGAAACATTTCGGGTAGAAATGTCCCACTTGATTTCAAATGAATTACGAACGGCGTTTCAGACCATGAACATGCGGAATAATTCAACTTTACCTGCTCAGACAAACCTATCGGCTCAGACGAATATACCAGCTCAAATGAATTTACCTGACAGTAGAAATAGACCAGTAAATTTAAACTTCTCTGCTCGTGGAGAAAGCCCTTCTTTATCAAATGGGGACGATAATATAACAACATCTCGCTCAAATGCTTCTTCGAATCAGGAACAGTTCCATACGGAGAAAGTAATGAATATAATTCGCAACTGGAAAATAAAATTCATTGGCCACGACAATGTTATTTCAGTGGATGAATTCATAAAACGCGTAAACATTTTGACCGCAAAGAACTTGAAGGGAAATTTTGGACTTCTGTGCGATCATGCACATTGTTTATTTGAGGGAAAAGCACTAGAGTGGTACTGGCGGTATCATCGGAAGCACAATGACTTTGACTGGTTCACTCTGGCGAATGAGTTAGAAACGGAGTACAAGCCGGATTATGGTGACGCTGACGTTTTAGAGGACATACGTAGACGAAAACAAAGAACTAACGAAACATTTGACGATTACTTGGACATCATTTTGGCCATGACGGACAAATTAAAAGATCCAGAAACCGACCGGAAGTTGTGTGAGACGATTATCCGTAATTTAAGAACCGAAATACGCCACGAACTTCTGCATATGAAGATAACATCCATTTCAGAACTTCGGAGTGAAGTTCGTAAACATGAAAGATTCATGAAGGACACTCAGATCGTAGAGTCACGCAAAATGCCTAAAGCTCGGGTAAGTGAACTTACGATACAGGAGGATGAAGTGCATAATGAACGTGAAGAAGAAATCTGTGGAGTACAACACAATGTTAAATGCTGGAATTGTGGCAAACAGGGACACACATATTACCACTGTCTAGAGGGAAGAAATGTGTTTTGTTATGGATGTGGGGCTAAGGATATTTATTTGCCCAACTGTCCGACCTGTATCAACAGAACGCAGGGAAACGGACAGAGGGATGTCCGTCGCTATTAGTACGGGCATCCAAAACAACAGAACCAGAAGTTACAAAGGCATTAACAAAGGACAGAACTGACTTGGAACCTGACAAGAAGGAAGGGTTGGTACATCCTTTGATGAGACCGTATCATGTGCGTGTAAAAGAATACGTGGATGCACGTGCAAGAATTTTTGGTGGCCCTAGGAGAATAAGCAGATCCTCGAAACGTATTAGAGAATATTATCGCAAAATTAGATCATATCGTGTATGTACCATTTCGTGCATAGTTAAAAAGGACATGGATAGTAGACCCTATGTAAATTTAACAGTTAACAACATCGTTCAGTTGGCCCTATTGGACAGCGGAGCCAATAAAAGTGTTATTGGTGGTGACTTAGCTAATCAAGTTCAGAGTGATCGTAATTTTCGCAGATGTGTGGGTAATGTTAAGACAGCAGATGGACAGAGACAAAAAGTGTTAGGAACGGTATCGTTAGATATAACATTTAAAGGACAGACAAAATTAGTAGACTTTCTTGTGGTTCCCACAATTCAACAAGACATTATCTGCGGTTTCGATTTTTGGAGGGCGTTTGGACTAAAAATTTTGGTAGAGAATATGAAGGGGCAATACGATATTTAACCTCTTCTCCTAAACTTCATGCTGCTATAGTATATTATGTTTGTTAGGGTTTGTTTTTTACATCTTCTTTCTTTTCTTTACTTAATTTTTTTTTGTTTCTTTTCCGTCTGTTTAATTGGTATTCGAAAATTTGCAGCTACCTAAATTTTATAGTGGCTGGCTCCGTCCAATTTCAATGGAGACAAGAACACCACCTCATTTGCCCTGAGCACGGCCGGAAGTAATGGTAGCATCGGTCTCCGGGAAAATTGGCCTAAGGGGAGTTGAGCCGTCACAATATTTGTATAATTTTTTTCAAAGGTTCAAAAATATTTTCGCACATATAATTCGTCATGTGCTCATAGCAACAAATGTACACTTTCAGTTGGTATATCATTTTTTATTTTCCGTCATTTCATAAAAAAGTTATGCCAAATTTTGTAAGCATTAATGCAATTGTTTCCAACAGTTAAGTGAATGTGCGACAAAATTTAAAGAACAAACGAAGTTGTTGGGTTGTTCTTAACTTTGTTGCGCACACTCAACTAGTGTTAAATTACAACAACTACAACAACCAAAATTTAAATTTTTAAAGGCATTTTTGTGCGGCAAATTAAGTAGCACACGTAACTTTAAGAGGTGATATCTTTTTACTGGAAAGAGCTATTGCTTCAATTTAAAAGCCATATAATACTTTGGGATATTATCTATGGTTGTAAATACTGATATTACCTAAATTATATATGCAAGATTCCGAATTCTTGCCTTAAAAATACACCTTTTTACATTTTTTTATTGTTTTTGAACAAAAAAAAATTATTTTAATTTTTTTTTTGTAAATATTGAAAAACATGAAGGTTATTTTATTGTGATGATGTGAGGAAGAAAATATATCGGCGATTGTTAATATTTTCAATTAAAGAAAATAGGTTGTATTGCGTTTTACCATTTATTTTTGGCAACAGAAATTATTTTTCGGCAACATTAATTGTAACAGAAAATTCGTTTTAAAACATTTTTTTTTTTTCAAATTCAGATGTAGGAATTTTTAAAGATACAAATATTTTTATTTAAAAACAAATTTACTGGTTAATTTTTTAAGTAAACCAATAAAGTTAATTACTCAATTATTTTAGTGTAGATTTTACAAAACAAAATTCATTAAATCACACAACTCTACAAATTCAGAAAAATTAACTTTTCCAGCAATAGCAATACATAAACTATATTTGTTTTGAATTTCTGATTTCCAATTGTTTCTATGGCGTATCGTTTTTCAGAAAATCGCATTTGAAAATGCAAAACCCCAAATTTAGGTTTTTTTTTGATTCTACTATTACGTATTTTTACATTGGTGTCAAAAATAGGACTTAATTTTATAAAAAACTAACGTCATGATTCTAAATCGCATTTTACAATTAATATATTAATTATATATATGGGGGTTTTCGTGTCAACTGACACAACTTTTGAAACCGATGTCTTCCGATCGGGATGACCAAGGTTAGTCCTATTGGATAGTAGTTCAGACACAATTTTTCAACGAGATCGGTCAAGAACTCTCTGAGTTAGAGGGTCGAAATTTGACATTTTGGCCAAAGAGGTGTTGATTCTCATCCATGTAACTTCTTACCTATTGCTTTTAGCTAAATGTGTCCCGAAGAGTTAAGATAGCTATTTCTTCAGTCTTTCGAAAAAAAAATATAAAAAAAATAAAAAAAAAAAATTTGATTTTTTTTATTAAAAATCCAAAACTTTTTTGACTTTTTCCTCAAATTGGGCCCTTTTTTTTTTTTTTTTTTTTTGATTCAAAAGAAAGCTTAGGTGATTTCCTTTAAGAGCTGTGGGGTCGCTTAGTGGGATGCGAGTGGGATATCTATGAAAAAGTTTTTTTTTTAACTTTAGAACACAAAAAACGGTTCTTCAATTTGCACTATTAGGCGTGAGATAGCTAACCAGTTTTCGATTTCGATCCGCGATACCCTCTAATTTTTTTAGGTTCGAAAAAGAAAGCACGAGCCAAAAAATGGGGGCAGTGGGGAAGGGCCATATGGCCCCTCATTGGGGTCAAATTTGGGCGTAAAGAGGTAGAAATCCTCAAAAGCCCCAAAACTCCCTAAAAACGCCCCTGGGGGGGTGCAATGTGAGACCGACCTCCAATAATTTTCTGCCCCCAACATTTTTCTTGAACATACCTTACCCGTATTTCCACTTCCTAAGGGGGCTCCCATACAAAATGACATTTTTATAAAATTTGCTCCTACCGCTCTAACTGTCCATAGGGTGCCCCTAGAGATGTAAAATGTATGACCGACCCCCAATATTTTTTCAACTCCAACATTTTCTTAGAATATACCTACCCTTTATTTTTAACTCTTAAGGGGGTCCCCATACATTTTTTTTTATTTTTTTATTAGTTTTTAAAAATACATGTTTTTATAATGTTTGGGAGCCCCTTAAGGAGTGGAGATAGGGTGTTATGATGTTCGGACAAAATGTTGGTAACTAAAAAATAATGGGGGTTGGTCGTAATTTTTGCCTCTCTAGGAGGCACGGTAGGGGCGGTAGGAGCTGGTTTAATAAAACAAATTTATAAAAATTAAAAGAAATGTATGGGGACCACCTTAAGGGTTAAAGATACATTGTAGGTATGTTTGCAAAAAATGTTGGAATTAATAAAATAATGGAGGTCGGTCATATATTTGGCCCCACTAGGGGCACTTTAGGGCAAGTTAGAATGGTAGGATCAAATTTTTTAAAAATGTTTTGTATGGGAGCCCCCTTAGGAAGTGGAAATTGGGGTAAGGTATGTTCAAGAAAAATGTTGGGGGCAGAAAATTATTGGAGGTCGGTCTCACATTGCACCCCTCCAGGGGCGTTTCTAGGGGAGTTTTGGGGCTTTTTGGGGATTTTTACCTCTTTACGCCCAACTTTGACCCCAATGAGGGGCCATATGGCCCCTCCCCACCGCCCCCATTTTTTGGCTCGTGCTTTCTTTTTCGAACCTAAAAAAATTAGAGGGTATCGCGGATCGATATCGAAAACTGGTTAGCTATCCCACGCCTAATAGTGCAAATTGAAGAACCATTTTTTGTGTTCCAAAGTTAAAAAAAAAAATTTTCATAGATATCCCACTCGCATCCCACTAAGCGACCCCACAGCTCTTAAAGGAAATCACCTAAGCTTTCTTTTGAATCAAAAAAAAAAAAAAAAAAAAAGGGCCCAATTTGAGGAAAAAGTCAAAAAAGTTTTGGATTTTTAAGCAAAAAAATCAAAATTTTTTTTTTTATTTTTTTTTATATTTTTTTTCGAAAGACTGAAGAAATAGCTATCTTAACTCTTCGGAACACATTTTGCTAAAAGCAAAAGGTAAGAAGTTACATGGATGAGAATCAACACCTCTTTGGCCAAAATGTCAAATTTCGACCCCCTCTAACTCAGAGAGTTCTTGACCGATCTCGTTGAAAAATTGTGTCAGAACTACTATCCAATAGGACTAACCTTGGTGCAAATTTCATCCCGATCGGAAGATATCGGTTTCAAAAGTTGTGTCAGTTGACACGAAAACCCCCATATATATAACTCAACTGTGATCCTTATAGACCGTCATCTCTTAATTCCAAATCTGCGATCAACAAATTTTTAGCACCTTTTGTTTCTTGTATTTTTTGTGTATTGAAAAAGCAAAATTTATTGAAAAGGGCAATAAAAAATATTTTTGTTGTTGGGCCGACAAGATATGGCCCTGGATATGTGCATGTTTATAAAAAATATATTTTTTTTAACTTAAATCATAAGGGTGGGTATAAGCTTACTTTTTGTAAGTGTACACGGAAAGTCATTTCAGAACAAGTTCTAAAAATTTTTAATTTTGCGGAAAAAATTGAATTAATTAAGGAATTGGGTTAGTTTTGATACTTCCCTTCCAAAAATTGAGTTGTACCTTGTTAGGTTAATTTTATATTAATGGTGAACACCCTGATGAAAACGTCACGGCACGTCCCTGGTCTAAACATGGTCCGATTTTTCCCATTAGTAATCCACCAGCAGAAAAAAAAATATTAAAAATAGCCCATGTTTGCATTACTCAATAAAGTTTTCATAAAAGAGTTTGTGTTCTAAGTCTTTTGTTTTATAAGTCTTGTTTTAAAAAAAGTTTGTGTTCTAAGTCTTTTGAATCAAATCAAGTTTGAAGATGGTCTCCGCATCTAAGAATTTTTCCGTATAACAAAATATTTTTCTAAACGAAAAATGTCTCAGAATCTGAGGCTTTTTCCATAAGAAAAATATCTTTAAATCTGTGACAGGTTTTTCCAAAGAAATTATCTCAGATTATAAAAAACTTTTCCTTCACAAATAAATTGAAATTCTCAACAATTTGAAAAACTTTAAATTCTGTGACATTTTTCGTAATACAAAAAAAAAAATATTTTATTTTTTGAACCCCCATAGTTTTCGCACAAAAACGTATATGGCCAGCTGCATTATACTATGTTTTCACTATTCAAGATAACTTAACTAATCATTTACTTTGTTTATTAATTTAATTAATATAGAAATTGTTAAACAACTAATTTAAATGTATTTATGTAACTATATTTCATTATGATGTATCCTGCCTGCCCTTCATAACCCTTCATTGCCCCATCAAACGCACTCCAGAATTTTGCTACTTTTGCAACTATCATAAATTGTCGCTATAGGGTTTCTTTTGCTGTCTAACACTATGAAACTATAAAATAATAACAATAAAGAAAGATACAAAGAAAAGAGTGTTAAAATTAATGCAAGTTTTGCGTTTTGTAAAATTCAAGTTGGTAGCGTCATTAAGATTTAAGACCATTTCGCATGCGCGCATTGTTAGCGTTTGTAAAATAATGCTGCAGGAATAAAACTTAAAAAAAAAAACACACACACACACTCCACCCAAACACAAACGGCGGTTATAAGAAATTTCTTAAAAACTGTACAACAAAAATTTTGTAGAAAAAAAAGCCCGGCAGCTACAAAATAGGCCCACTTTAACTTTAAACATAAATATTAGAAAGTGAATGAAGTCAGTAACAGTGGCAGTGGTGATAAAGCTACTCAGCTCAAGTTCCTGTTGATGCATACTAATAACAATTATGTTGATACACTCAAAATAATATGTCGGTAAAACAATACACTTGAAAATTTGAAGTCCCTAAATATGTGAAAAATGTCTCAGAATCTGAGACTTTTTTTGCAGAAAAAATGTCTCAGAATCGGGTACTTTTTCTACACGAAAAATGTTTCAAAATCTTAGACTTTTTCTATACGAAAAATGTCTTGGTATCTTAGACAATTTTTGTTAGAAAATGACTAAGACTCTGAGAGTTTTTCTACAGAAAAAATGTCTCTATATCAGAGACTTTCTTTATACAAAAAATGTTTCAGAATCTGAGAATTTTTCTATATGAAAAATGTCTCAGAATTTAAGACTCTTTAAATACGAAAAATGTCTCAAAATTCGAGACTTTTTCTATACAAAAAAATGTCTTAGAACCTAAGACTTTTTCTATACGAAAATGTCACATAATCTGTGACTTTTTCAATACGAAAAATTTCTCAGAATCTGAGATTTTTCTATACGAAAAATGTCTCAGAGTCGAAGACTTTTTCTATAAGTGGAATGTGTCAGAATTTGAGTATTTTTCTATACGAAAAATGTCTCAGAATCTGAGACTTTTTCTATATAGCAAAAACGTCACATAATCTGAGACTTCTATATAGAAAAAATCTCCCAGAATCTGAGAAAAAAAATGTCTCAGAATCAAAGCCTTTTCTATGTATATAGAAAAATGTCTTAGAGTCTGAGACTTTTTCTACATAGAAAAAATGTCTTAGAATCTGAGACTTTTTCTATATAAAAAAAATGTCCTAGAATCTGAGACTTTTTCTATATAAAAAAAATGTCTTAGAATCTGAGACTTTTTCTATATAGAGAAAATGTCTCAGAATCTGAGAATTTTTCTATAAAGAGAAAATGTCTTAGAATCTGAGACTTTTTCTATATAGAAAAATGTTAGAGAAAATGTCTCAGAATCTGAGACTTTTTCTATATAGAAAAATGTCTTAGAATCTGAGACATTTTTCTATATAGAGAAAATGTCTCAGAATCTGAGACTTTTTCTATATAGAAAAAATGTCTTAGAATCTGAGACTTTTTCTTTATAGAAAAAATGTCTCAGAATCTCAGACTTTTTCTATATAGAAAAAATGTCTCAGAATCTGAGACTTTTTCTATATAGAAAAAATGTCTCAGAATCTGAGACTTTTTCTATATAGAAAAAATGTCTCAGAATCTGAGACTTTTTCTATATAGAAAAAATGTCTCAGAATCTGAGACTTTTTCTCTGAGACTTTTTCTATACACTCTAATTAATTTTCATGTAAATTTACCCTGTTTATAGTAGGTAACTTGTCTCCTACTATAAACCGTGTAAAAATACTTGTTGTGCTTAAAGTGATAGACACAAAGTATGTAAACGTACATATTCATGTGTCTACAAAATGCTTCGCAACAAAAATGTTTCAGGGAAATTTACACGTTTTGTGTGTAAATAAACATGTTTATTTAGTAAACTTAAAGTAGAAATGCCTGGAAATACATGAAAATTATGTACATATACATAGGGTGACCATTTTTTTCTAAACTCGAATCAGTACGCCCAATTTTTTATGTGTGTTTTTTTCTAGAAAAAAAACTCTCTGAAAACTCTTTTCTATGGGAAAACACATTTCAACATTAAAAAAATGTGGGTTAAACTAACAAACTTATTTAGTAAAACAATTGTTAAAACAGTAACAGTAAAAACAACTGTTCAGTAAAAACAACTGTTAAAAAACAACTGCAATGAACTGTTGTCTTTATTTTGCATAAAATTTAGTTGACTTCAAACTGCTTCATTTCAATGCATTAAATATAACAAACCCCACATGTTTTTAGAATAAGAAAATCCCTCAGATTCTGAGGACTTTTTCTCTTAAGTTTTGGTAACTCTTCATTTTCAAAAAACTTTCCAGATAATAAGCACATGTTTTGAGCGCCTTTTCCAATAAAATCTGATGAAATTACCTCATCGAACATCTTAGAATCGTTTGGATTCGTGCAATTACGTTATCTTTCTTAAAAGATAGAAAATTCATTATCTCGTGAACTTTTCGTTATAGAAAACCTCAAAGATTCTGTGGCTTTTTTATATAAATTTATGAATCCCGGTTAGAAATCGTCACATGTGTACACGTATGAACACATATGGTCACCCATATATGTGCATTAGGGCGTTTCATCAAAAACTTTTTTTTTGATTTTTGCAACTCTTGAAGCGGAATATGAATTCTTATGGCCTAAAAGATTTTTGAGATTTTTTTCAGATTTTTGGAATGTCGGGATCAACTCGCTCAAATCGATTTTATCAAAAAAATGAGGTTATGAAACATATTTTTTTTTATTTTTTGTTCTCTAGTGCCTTTTTTTACAAAACTGGATACATTACTTCTAAATGTTGCTAGCCTCCTAAAAAAAAATATTCGCGGTCAAAATTATAAGTTCAAGGGTCACTAAGATGACCTTAAAAGTAAAAATTCAGAATTTCCCGTGTTTTAACCTCAATAATTCGAGAAATAAGCTATGTATGAACGTCATGTTGAATCCGTTAGATAGGTCTTTAAAACACCTTTCATTTAAAACCAATCTGACTATTGTCACTTTTGTAGAAATGTTAAAAAAAATAAAAAACTGGGAAAAACTCATTTTCTCCCCCATTTTATCGAAAATTGAACTGGTGCATTAGGTAGTTTTTTTTTGTAAAGTTAAAATAATAACGTTTAAAGACTTTTTATAGATTGTAGTTAGTGTTTCCAAGCCGGTTATCCAAAAAACCGGTTTTTTGTCAAAAAAACCGGTTTGACAAAAACCCGGTTTTCCGGTTTGGAAACACTAATTGCAACCAAAAAAGCTTCTTTTAAGTTTATTATTTCAACTTTACAAAAAAACTACTAATGGATTCCCTTCGATTTTCTGTAAAATGGGGGAAAAAAATGAGTTTATCTTAGTTTTTTAATATTTCTACTAAAGTGACAAATGTCATTTTGGTTTTAAATTAAAGGTATTAGAAAGACCTATCTAACGGATCCATCATTACGTTCATATATTGCATATTTCTCAAATTATTAAGGTTGGAACACGGGAAATTCTGAATTTTTACTTTAAAGGTCATCTTAGTGACCCTTGAACTTATTATTTTGACCGCGAATAATTTTTTTTAGGAGGCTAGCAACATTTAGAAGTATTATATCCGGTTTTGTTAAAAAAAGGCACCAGAGAACAAAAAATAAAAAAAATTATGTTTCATAACCTCATTTTTTTGATAAAATCGATTTGAGCGAGTTGATCCCGACATTCCAAAAATCTGTAAAAAATCTCAAAAATCTTTTAGGCCATAAGAATTCATATGCCGCTTCAAGAGTTGCAAAAATCCAAAAAAAAGTTTTTGATGAAACGCCCTAATGTGCATGGACGAAAATTGAGGTAATATGTAGACATATGAACATGTATGATCATGTATGTTCGCATATATTCGCATATTACACTTTTATATTATTTTGGATTCCTAATGGTCCATAAAAAAAGATTTACTATATAATTAAAAAGTTTATTATTTAATAAAATTCATAATAAAACTAAAGTTAAACTAAAATATAAAATTTACGCGTTTTAAAAACAGAAATATTGTATTATTATTGAAGGATTATTTTGCGTTTTATACAAATTCGGCGTACCATACACATCCTGTCGATGGGAAACCCGAGATTTACCTTGCTTTGAGTCTATAATTACATTTCGCCTCTACAATTGTAGACTTCTTGACTTATGTATTGTTAGTTGATGTCTCTTCCAAAACAATAATTGTAATTGATCTGTAAGCAAGATAATTAATTATTACAAGATAAATCTTAAGTATATATGATTATATTTTACCTTTTATTTTCCGCAAATTCTGTACAAAAAGACGATTTTATTTTTCTTTAACATTTTTCAAATTTGTAAATAATTTTTTTTGAAGTCTTAAAATTCTCAGATCCTGAGACATTTTTTCTATAGAAAAATTTTCAGATACTGGGATATGTTTTCCATAGAAAAATTCTCAGATTCTGAGACATTTTTTCTATAGAAAACAGATTCTGAGACATTTTTTCTATAGAAAAATTCTCAGATTCTGAGACATTTTTTCTATAGAATCTGAGACATTTTTTCTATAGAAAAAGTCTCAGATTCTGAAACATTTTTCTATAGAAAAAGTCTCAGATTCTGAAACATTTTTCTATAGAAAAATTCTCAGATTCTGAGACATTTTTCCTTAGAAAAATTCTCAGATTCTGAGACATTTTTTCTATAGAAAAATTCTCAAATTCTGAGTCATTTTTTCTGTAGAAAAATTCTCAAATTCTGAGACATTTTTTCTATAGAAAAATTCTCAGATTCTGAGACATTTTTTTTAAAGAAAATTTCTCAGATTCTGAGACATTTTTTCTATAGAAAAATTCTTAGATTCTGAGACATTTTTTCTATAGAAAAATTCTCAGATTCAGAAACATTTTTTCTATAAAAAAATTCTCAGATTCTGAGACATTTTTTTATACAGAAAAATTCTCAGATTCTGAGACATTTTTTCTATAGAAAAATTCTCAGATTCTGAGACATTTTTTCTATAGAATCTGAGACATTTTTTCTATAGAAAAAGTTTCAGATTCTGAAACATTTTTCTATAGAAAAATTCTCAGATTCTGAGACATTTTTTCTATAGAAAAATTCTCAGATTCTGAGACAATTTCTCTTTAGAAAAATTCTCAGATTCTGAGACAATTTTTCTTTAGAAAAATTCTCAGATTCTGAGACATTTTTTCTATAGAAAAATTCTCAAATTCTGAGATATTTTTTCTATAGAAAAATTCTGAAATTCTGAGACATTTTTTCTGTAGAAAAATTCTCAGATTCTGAGATATTTGTTCTAAAGAAAAATTCTCAGATTCTGAGACATTTTTTCTATAGAAAAATTCTGAGACTTTTTCTATAGAAAAAATGTCTCAGATTCTATAGAAAAAATGTCTCAGATTCTGAGACATTTTTTTTATAGAAAAATTCTCACATTCAGAAACATTTTTTCTATAGAAAAACTCTCAGATTCTGAGACATTTTTTATACAGAAAAATTCTCAGATTCTGAGACATTTTTTCTATAGAAAAATTCTCAGATTCTGAGACATTTTTTCTATAGAATCTGAGACATTTTTTCTTTAGAAAAATTCTCAGATTCTGAGACATTTGTTCTATAGAAAAATTCTCAGATTCTGAGACATTTGTTCTATAGAAAAATTCTTAGATTTTGAGACATTTTTTTCTATAGAAAAATTTTCAGTTTCTGAGACATTTTTTTCTATAGAAAAATTTTCAGTTCCTGAGACATTTTTTCTATAGAAAAATTTTCAGTTCCTGAGACATGTTTTTTTTATAGAAAAATTGTCAGATTCTGAGATATTTTTTCTATAGAAAAATTCTCAGATTCTGAGACATTTTCTCTATAGAAAAATTCTCAGATTCTGGACATTTCCTCTATAGAAAAATTCTCGGATTCTGAGACATTTTCTCTATAGAAAAATTCTCAGATTCTGAAAGATTTTTTCTACGGAAAAATAAAAAATGTAGAGTAATTTTCTATAGAAACAATATTCTGAGACATTTTCTATAGAAAAAAATATCTATAGAAATATACTCTATAAAAAAAATGACTCGGAATTTGGGAAGTTTCTTTAAAAAAATATATCTCAGAATCTGAGAATTTTGCTACAGAAAAAATGTCACAGAATCTTAGAATTTTGCTTTAGAAAAAATGTCTCAGAGTCTTAGAATTTTTCTACAGCAAAAATGTCTCAGAATCTGAGAATTAAACTTTTCTATAAAAAATATCTAGAATCTGAGTTTTTTTTACCAATCTGTATTTTACAAGAATTTTTTTTTTCAAATTGTTGGTTTATCAAAATTAATTTCTGTTCTGTTGTGCTTTAGAACATGCTGCAACCTACCCAAACGACCCATTCCCCATATCACAAAATATTGAAATTCTTGAAGTTGAATACTTCCACCGAACATTGTTTGGCCAATTGCACAGAAGGTTGAAATGTATCAAAAGTGAGGATTAATTCAAAAGCTGAACTTTATCCTACACATTCGTGTGTGGTACTGGGTGAAAGGTAATTAAATTCTACATCACTATTTGCCAAAAACTTTTGTTTTGAGTAAATTACTCTATCCACTGTGAGCTGTCAAAGTCAAATAATTTTTCAAAAATATTCGTGCCGTGCCTAAAACTGAAAATTGAGATATTTTGGGTGCTGATAATTCTTATTAAGCGTTCTAAAAGTAATTTTATTAAAATGGAACCATCAACTTCAGGTATTTGGCTACATAATTGCATTAATGTTTTTTAGATAAATGTTTTGCAAATATTTTTAATATTTTTTTAAAAAAGTGCTCCATATTTGGGGTATTTTCGATATATACACAGAGTTTCAACAAATTTCTTGTTGCGATCCAGCAAATTTTATTAAGTGATATTTTAATATAGTATTTTAGCTTATATATTCCATAACAAACTTTTGCAGAGGCACCGCGTTTTTTTACTTATTAAAATTTTTGTGAAAGAACTCCAGTTGCTAAAAAAAGCTGAAAAACATATGAGAAAGGGCATTATGGGAGACCCCTTAGTTAGAGGAGATACGGGGTGCTTACGTTGAAAAAAAAAGTTGGGGATGAAAAAATAATGATAGTTGATCTCACATTTCACCCTCTAGGAGCCAGCATGGAGCGGCAGCAACTGATTTCATTAAAAAAAAAAAATGTGTATGGGGACCACCTTAAGGGTTGGATATACAGGGTAGGTATATTCTAAGAAAATTTTTGGGTTAAAAAAATATTGGGGTTCGGCCATATATTCGACATCTCTAGGGGCACACTTGGGGCAGTTAGAGCTGTATGAGCAGATTTTATAAAAATGGCATTTTGTATGGGAGCCCCATTATCGAGTGGAGATACGGTATAAGTATGTTCCAAAAAAATGTTGGGGGGTAAAAATTAATGGGGGTCGGTCTTAGTGGATACCACTCTAAGACGCACCATGGGAGTGGTAGGAGCTAATTTCATAAAACAAATTTATAAAAAATAAAAATAAATTTGGTGGGGACCACCTTAAGGGTTAATGATAGATGGTAGGTATATTCTAAGAAAATGTAGGGGCACCCTTGGAGCAGTTAGAGCTGTAGGAGCAGATAGAGCGGTAGGAGCCAATTTTTATAAAAAGGTTATATCTTCTTTTTTAATAAAAAAATATTTTCTATAATTTTTTTTTCTGTAAAACATTTTTTTTTACTAAATAATGTATACAGTGCTGCCAACTTTTTTTTGGAGAAATCGTCAATTTTTAAAAAAAAAATCGTCAAAATCGTCAATTTAAAAAAAATTTGTCGTCAAAAAATCGTCATGACAAAAATACGCTAATAAATACTAAAAATGTTAATACCCCAGACCACTCCATGGTCCAGGGTGAAATGAGTTTCCGTTGATGTTTGTAACTACCCTAGTAAAAATATTATGCTAATTTTACTAAATAGATCTAATTTGATCCGTAAAATGGTTGTATAAAATAATATCTAATTGTATTACTTTAGATCAAAAAATATAAAAATTGATACATTTTGATCCTGAATTTGGTCAAATCTAATTATATCAAATTGATCTTATAATATCTATTTTTACACAATTTGATGAGCAAAACCAAAATACGAATCTAATCATATATGGTGCAATATCTAACCATATAAAGTGGATCAACCGTATCAAAATGATAGATATAATTTTATATAAATTTATGCGGAAGCATATTAACTCATATAAGATTGTATCAAATTATATATGATTAGACCAGAAAATTTTTACTCGGGTATCCAAAATATTGGTCCTCGACCTTTTTAAAGTCCCAATTATAATTATAATTAATTGACCTGAAATTTGAAACTTAAGAAAAGCTTATGGCCCATGGACGAAGATTATTGAAATTGATTTTTTGTGCACATCCCCCATATTAAAATTCATCCCGATATTGGAGCGTTGTAAATTTAACGCACCAATTAATTTATATTGACCACTTCTAATAACAATTCTATTTTTCAACTAAAAAACTTTTTTTAATGTTTTTTCTGGTGAATTTTTAACTTTTCCTGTCTTTTCCCAAAATTGTTAAGCTTTTTTCTTAAAAGTAACTATCTTTTTTAAAAAAAATATAGGTTTTTCTCTTTTCTTTTCAAAAAATTAAGTGAACTTCAAAGAATTTGCTTACAAAATTTGAATTTTTTGACAAAAGTTTACCATTTTTTCCTCATTAAATAAAATCGTCATTTTTGTTCCTGGCGAAAATGAAAAATCGTCAATCGTCATTTTAGTAAAATTGACTTCGAAAATCGTCAAAGTTGGCAGCGCTGAATGTATAGTTAGTCTAAAAAAATATAAATATTTATAATAAAGGGCTTTTCTGAATTAATCCCCACACAGAAAAAAATAAAAATGAATTTCAATTACGAAATTCGTTGAATCAATTAAAAAATTAATTGATTTCGGACGTATCACGAAAATACGCATATTAATTACTCATTTTGTTTGAAAATAGTTTTAAAACTTAATTAAATTGTTAATTGAATCAATTAAATTTTTAATTGAAAGTAAAATGGAAAACCAATTAAAATTGTAATTAAATACACTTAAAAAAAAAATTAATATAAAATTGAAATCAATAATATAGATTTATTGATTCACATAAATTTTTTTATTGAAAAAAGACCAAAACTCAATTTAATTTTAAAAGATGAACTTCAAAAAATGCCCTAAAATAAATAAACATAGAATGTTTTTGTTTTATATTATTAAGAAATTTATTTTCTTTATTAAATATAAACACTTGGTATAGTTTTGCATAGAAACATCATAGTAGTATTTTAAAATATCAATAACTATTTAAAATTACATTGTTATTTTTAAATCTTGTTACTGCATGCATTTTTGTCGCCTTAGTAAAGTTGAAACAAAAAAAAATTGTATTATATTTCAATGTGCAAAACACAACTGTACACATTTTATTAGCAAAACACTTTATCCGCAACGACCGCTCGCCTTAAAGAAAACAATAAAACTAAATTTTTTTGTTGCTTTTATGTATTCATTGGCTGCTACCACCAAAATATACAAAACAATAGTTCAAAAGTTTTTTTTGTTGTTTTTTGCGTTTTATTTTTTCATTGGCTACTAACCCTAATGCATACAAAACCGGTTTCGTTTGTTTATTTTATTTTTATTTTCAGTAAAGTTCAGAATTCAATTAAAACATTAATTGAATCAATTAAAATGTTTAATTGAAGTTAAATTTAATATCAAATCCATTTTTAATTAAAAAAAAATCACGATATTATTTTCTGTGCAGTTTACATATGTTTCAACCCACTGTGAATTGGTTCAAATGTTTACCCAAATTTTGATGCAAATTGTGGCTCTATATTTTGGATGCGTTTCGCTCCACGATTTCCATATCCCTTTCAAACCAAAAGGACCTTTAGAAATAAAAAAAAAGAAATAGAAAATTAAAATGCGAATTTTAAGATTAAACATTTGAATCTAATAGGGCCAGCACACGTGAAGAAGAATCTTCATAGAAACCAAAATTCCCTCATGTGCGAATCTATCAAAATGAATTCATTTACTTACAAAGAGAAGCAGAGATTATGGTATTAGATTCCTCCCAGCAAAAATTGGCATTACTAGTAATGGGCTTTGTAATCCGAATCAGATGTTAATCACTAATTATTTTAACAAGGGCGTGAGACAAAAATAAGTAGTGAAGAGTATGGAGATAAATAAGTAGTTACTGACTCGGATAACTAATAAGGAGTAAAAACCCATTACCAATAAGAAGTACAATAATTAGTTAATTAAAACATTTTAAATTTAACTTGTTTTTACTAAAACTTAAAAATTGCGTAATTTTTATTAAGTTTTTAAGTAATTTTTAAGTTGATTGAATTGTAAAGGTTAAAAACTGCAAGTTCGAGGAGATATTATTACTTAGAAGTGCTTTTATAACATATTACTGAAAAGTAGTTACTTTTGGGCTTAAAATAATGTTAATGGTAATGGGTACTCATTATAAATAATGTACTTGGTAATGATTACTTTTCACAACTCATTATCATGTTTTTGCTGGGCTCAGTTGCAAGCTGTGTTGCTCGTATTTGATTTTTTGTTTGTCTACACAGAAAAAAAATAAAAAAAAATGTTGATTAAATTTTTAATACTATTGAGTAAAAAATTACTCAATTTTCCACCAGTAAACGATTTAATAGTATTGAGTAAACTTTTAATAAAAAATTATTAAATGCTTAATAAAAAATTTGAGTAAATTATTAATTCACACAATTAAATCTTTACTTAAAATTTTTTAATGATTTTAAGTAACTTTTTAATTGTGTCAAGTAAAAATTTTCTCAAAATGTATCAAATTATTTTTTTAAAAAGTTTAAAAAGTTTATAATTTTTATTTGCAAAAAAATTGCTTTTACAAACTTTACCAAATATACTTATGTCTTCAAGACAAAGTAAAATTTTATAAAGATGATTTCAAACTTTCATATACATATACAAAAAACAATAAACTAAATGAGAATTCAAAACACCAAGAGAAAAAAAAATAAATAAAAAAAATATAAAATTTGTATTAAATTATTTACTTAAATTTTATTTTCAATTTTTGAGTAAATTTTTAATTGCGTCAATTAAAAAATTACTCAAATTTTTTTTAAAAAATTAAACAAGTGATTACTCAAATTTGTTTCCTCCATATTTTTTTCTGTGTAATTTTCCAAATTGTTTTTTAAAAATGAAGTTTTGACAATTTCCACAATACTTTGTTAAATTATGTACGATTACATATTTTGTGTCTGAAACAAAATTTACATGGAAAAAATGTATATTTAAAGTGAAAGTGTTTATAATCTTATAAACATGTTTCACAACACACACTGTACTATACTTTGTGTTTAATTCCTTACAAATAAATGTGTAACTATTTTGTTCAAACACTACGTGTTTAAAATTGCGTATTTTCTGTAAATATACATGAAAATTTACTAATTTAATAATAGTAAAGTAACATGCATTTTTTAGAGTGTATAGAAAAAATGTCCCAGAATCTGAGACTTTTTCTATATAGAGAAAATGTCTCAGAATCTGAGACTTTTTCTATATAGAAAAAATGTCTCAAAATCTGAAACTTTTTTATATAGAAAAAATTTCTCAGCAGCTAAGACTTTTTCTATATAGAAAAAATGTCTCAGAATCTGAAACTATATTCTCAGAATCTCAGAATCTAAGACTTTTTCTATATAGAAAAGATGTCTCAGAATCTGAGATTTTTCTATATAGAAAAAATGTCTCAGAATCTGAGACTTTTTGTATACGAAAAATGTCTCAGATTCTGAGACTTTTTTATACGAAAAATTTCTCAGATTCTGAGACTTTTTCTATACGAAAAATGTCTCAGAATCTGAGAATTTTCTATACGAAAAATCTCTTAGTCTCGAAATTAAGAATTTTTGTATACAAAATAAATTTTACTAAAAAGGATCTTATTTATGAAGTAAATCAATCTAGTAGGGTTCCTTTGTGCCAAAATTGTGTATGTAAAAAAGTCTTTCCTTGAGCCTGTTTTGTTAGAAAACATATTTAAGTCCCCAAAATTCGGATTTTGTTTTTCCTGATTTGACATATTTTTTGTTTTGAGTGACTGCCACTCTTTTTAGTTATTAGACAACTATGTTTTTAGTTTATTTATAGTTTTTTAGTAGTATACTTATACTAGTAAGTATATGAGTTCGTTTTGTATCATATTCCCCTCAATTTTTCCAACTTTTTTGCTTTGTTTATAAACTAAAACACCATTTAGGCCGCATTTAAAGCCATTTAAACCATTTGGCTACCGTTCACCTAAACTATTAAACTAGGCTGATAACAACAACAAACAGCAGTAATAACAATAACTACAAACTATTACTAAGTTTGTAAAGCACGATTAACAATGCAGCACAATATTGAATTAGCAAAAGTCGAAGACTTTAATGTAAAATTTCAGATCATTTTCTTTTAGATCTGCATATAAAGGCATTACTGGCTAAAAGTAGCAAGTGCTAAGAAGAAAAAATTCATAAAAAGCTAGGAGTCATTTTAAAATTATCTATACTATAAATTCCCAACAGAACTTTTCTGAAAATTTTGAGTGCGACAATGTAAATGAACGGCTTAGCAGTCCCGATTCTACAACTTTTACCCAAATATTTTTATTCTGTCATAACTTTGAGAAAAATACGATTAAAAAGTCAAAAATGTTACTTTAAAAATTGTCGCACTTACATTTTTCTTGCAGTAATGGCTCATTATGAAAGTAAAGTAGTAGTTGAACATTCATAAACTGCGTTTTTTTAAATATTAATTTTGTTGCACATTTTCTGTTTAAACTTATTTTTTTTTACTGTGTGAGCTTACTTGTGTTGCTTGTATCCCCTAAAGTTTGTAAGTGAATATTTTCAGCGAAAATTTATCTAGTTTGTATGCAAATCATATGTGAACCAAAATAGGGGGAATTTAATGGGCTTAACGTGTTTAACTTGAATTTGTTTTCCTCACACTATTTTGCCATAACGATGACAGTTATATGAAATTATGTGATCCTTTTGTTTTTTTTTTTTTTTAAATATTTACAATAAATTTAAATATTAGTAAACAACTTTATTAAAGAAAATAGTTATATAAAATTATATAGAAACATTATTTTATAGGAAAATGTCTTAGAATCTAAGAATTTTTCACTTATGTCTCAGAATCTGAGATATTTTCTATATAGAAAATGTCTCAGAGACATTTTTTTCTGTATGAAAAAAATCTCAGAGACATTTTTTCTATAGTCTTAGAAGATATTTTTACTATATAGAAGAAGTCCCAGAGACATTTTTTCTATATAGAAAAATTCTCAGAGACATTTTTTCAATATTGCAAAAGTATCAGATACATTCTTTCTATATAGAAAAAGTCTTAGAAACATTTTTTTTTATACAGAAAAAGTCTCAGAGACATTTTTTTCTATATAGAAAAAGTCTCAGAGACATTTTTTAGATTCTGAGATATTTCTTCTATATAGAAAAAGCCTCAGATTCTGAGACATTTTTTTCTATATAGCAAAATTCTTAGATTCTAAGACATTTTTTCTATATAGATTCTGAGATATTTTTTCTACTTATATAGAAAAAGTCTCAGATTCTGAGACATTTTTTCTAAATATATGAAAAAAGTCTAAGATTCAGAGAAATTTTTTCTATATAGAAAATGTTTCAGAGACATTTTTTTATATATAAATTGTCCAGAGACATTATTTCTATATAGAAAAAGTGTCAGCGACATAATTTCTATATAGAAAAAGTGTCAGAGACATTATTTCTATATAGAAAAAGTCTCAGAGACATTTTTTTTATATAGAAAAAGTCTCAGAGGCATTTTTTAGATTCTGAGATATTTTTTCTATATAGCAAAAGTCTCAGATTCTGAGACATTTTCTTCTATATAGAAAAAGTTTCAGATTCTGAGAAATTTTTTCTATAAAAGTAGAAAAAATTATTTTTATGAGAATTTTTTTCTATACAGAAAGTCTCAGACTCTGAGACATTTTTTCTATGTATCAAAAGTCTCAGATTCTGAGACATTTTTTATTATTTCTATACAGAAAAGTCTCAGAGACATTTTTTAGATTCTGAGACATTTTTTCTATATAGCAAAAGTCTCAGATTCTGAGAATTTTTTTTTATATAAGTAGAAAAACTATTAGATTATGAGACCTTTTTTCCTACTTATATAGAAAGTCTCAGATTCTGAAACTTGTTTCTATATAGAAAAAGTCTCAGATTCAGAGGCATTTTTTCCACATAGAAAATGTATCAGAGACATTTTTTTTATGTATTTGTAATGTCCAGAGACATTTTTTCTGTATAGAAAAAGTGTCAGTGACATTTTTTCTGTGTAGAAAAAGTTTCAGAGACATTTTTCTTTATAGAAAAGTGTCAGAGACACAGAGACAGAAAAAATGTCTCAGATTCTAAGACATTTTTCATATAGAGAAAAATTCTCAGACTGTAAGACTATTTTTTTAAAAAAGTTTCAGTTTCTGAGATATTTTTTCTATGTAGAAAAAGTCTCAGATTTTAAGACATTTTTTCTATTCTCTCAGAGCCTGAGACATTTTTTTCTATATAGAAAAATCTCAGATTTTTAGACATGTTTGCTACAGTCTCTGACTTTGAGACATTTTCTCTATATATAGTCTCAGATTTTTCTACATAGAAAAAGTCACAGATTCTGAGACGTTTTTTCTGTATAGAAAAATTATCAGATTCTGAGACGTTTTTTCTGTATAGAAAAATGATCAGATTCTGAGACATTTTTTCTATATAGAAAAAGTCTCAGATTCTAAGACATTTTTTCTACATAGAAAAAGTCACAGATTCTGAGACATTTTTTCTATATAGAAAAAGATTCTGAGACATTTTTTCTATATAGAAAAAGTCTCAGATTCTGAGACATTTTTTCTATATAGAAAAAGTCTCAGATTCTGAGACATTTTTTCTATATAGAAAAAGTCTCAGATTCTGAGACATTTTTTCTATATATAAAAAGCAAGGACATAACTATTATAAGTTTTATGGTGAATAACTTATCTCATAACTATTATAGGTCAATTTTTATTTTATTTCTTATGGATAACTATTAAATTCTAATTAAAATTTTTTTTATTGTAAAATAATAGTTATGGGCCTAAGTAACTTTTATAAATTGGGCCGTGGTCACTTTATTATTTGCTAAAAAGTGAGATTTTTAACGAATTATTTAGTTTCAGAAAATATCCTTTCAAAAAAGGATATCACTTGATTTACACCTACAAAGGATAAAAAATAACTATTATAAAATAATAGTTATTTAATAGTTATTTTGTTGATCATTATTATTTTCAATTTTTATAAATAACTATTAAAAATGCGCAATTTTTTGGAAAATCGAAATGTCCATAATAGTTATTTTGGGTCCTTGAGAAAAAGTCTCAGATTCTGAGACATTTTTTCTATATAGAAAAAGTCTCAGATTCTGAGACATTTTTTTCTAAATAAAAAAAGTCTCAGATTCTGAGACATTTTTTCTATATAGAAAAAGTCTCAGATTCTGAGACATTTTTTTCTAAATAGAAAAAGTCTCAGATTCTGAGACATTTTTTCTATATAGAAAGTCTCAGATTCTGAGACATTTTTTCTAGAAAAAGTCTCAGATTCTGAGACATTTTTTCTATATAGAAAAAGTCTCAGATTCTGAGACATTTTTTTCTAAATAGAAACTGAGACATTTTTACTATATAGAAAAAGTTTCAGATTCTGAGACATTTTTTTAGAAAAAGTCTCAGATTCTGAGACATTTTTTCTATATAGAAAAAGTCTCAGATTCTGAGACAATTTTTTTCTATATAGAAAAAGTCTCGGAATATAGAAAAAGTTTTAGATTAATTTTTCCTGTATAGAAAAAAGTTATCAGATATATCTGAAAAATTCTCATACTCTGAAATATTTTTCCTATGTAGAAAATACCTCAGGTTCTGAGAAATTGTTTCTATATAGAAAAAGTCTCAGATTCTGAGACATTTTCTTCTATATAGAAAAAGTCTCGGAATATGGAAAAAGTTTTAGATTCATTTTTCCTGTATAGAAAAAAGTTATCAGATATATCTGAAAAATACTCATACTCTGAAATATTTTTCCTATGTAGAAAATGCCTCAGATTCTGAGAAATTTTTTCTATATAGAAAAAGTCTCAGATTCTGAGATATTTTCTTGTGTGAGACATTTTTCTCAAATTCTGGTACATTTTTCCCACATAGAAAAAGTCTTTGATTCTTAGAAATTTTTCCTTTCAAGCAGTTCTCCTATATAGATAAGTCTTAGATTTTGAAGCAATTTTCCTATATAGAACAAGTAAGAAAGCTATATTCGGCTGTGCCGAATCTTTAAATACCCTCCACCAATGTAATGATTTAAAAACAAAAAAGTTTGTTTTATTTATACCTCAAGAAATAAAAAAGTACCAAAAAGTGTACTTTCGGTACTTTTAATAAAAGGTACTTTTAATGAAAGCTACTTTTTATAAAAGGTACTTTTTATATAAGGTACTTTTTATGAGAGGTACTTTTTATAAAATGTACTTTTTATAAAAGGTACTTTTTATAAAAAAAGGTACTTTTTATAAAAAAATGTACTTTTTATAAAAAAAGGTACTTTTTATAAAAAAAGGTACTTTTTATAAAAGGTACTTATTATAAAAGGTACTTTTATAAATGGTACTTTTTATAAAAAGTAATTTTATAAAAGGTACTTTTTATAAAAGGTACTTTTTATAAAAGGTACTTTTTATAAAAGGTACTTTTTATAAAAGGTACTTTTTATAAAAGGTACTTTTTATAAAAGGTACTTTTAATAAAATGTACTTTTTATAAAAGGTACTTTTTATAAAAGGTACTTTTTTTAAAAGCTACTTTTTTTAAAAGCTACTTTTTTAAAAGCTACTTTTTATAAAAGGTACTTTTTATAAAAGGTACTTTTTTTAAAAGGTACTTTTTTTAAAAGGTACTTTTTATAAAAGGTACTTTTTATAAAAGGTACTTTTAATAAAAGGTACTTTCTATAAAAGATACATTTTATTAAAGGTACTTTTTATAAAAGGTACTTTTTATAAAAGGTACTTTGTATCAAAGGCACTTTTTATAAAAGGTACTTTTTATAAAAGGTATTTTTCATAAAAGGTTCTTTTTATAAAAAGTACTTTTTATAAAGGAACCTTTTATAAAAGGTACTTTTTGAAAACGGTACTGAATTTTCAGAAAGTACTTGTTCCAAAATGTTTTATTTCACTAAAGGATCCTACATTCTAAATTTCAGGTTTGAATAACCATTATTTCAGTAAATAAAAAAAAAGTACCAAAAGTACTATTTTACCCCCGTAGAATCAACATTGACAAAACCCGAGCCTTAGTGAATCTTTTTTCCGGAAGGTAAACCGACATTGCAAATTTCAATTTTCTAGTACCATTATTTAAGGAAATATAAAATGTAACAAAAGTACATATGTTTACCCTTTTTACCCTATTAGAATCATCATTGGCAAAAAACCCGCCTTAGGGGATCTATATTCCGGGAGGTGAACATACAGTCCCAATTTCAAGTCTATGTGACAATTTTTTAAGGAAATATAAAAGGTACCAAAAGTACAGATTTTTTCCCTTTTTACCCTCTTAGAATCAACATTGGCAATAATCCAGCCGTACTGGATCTACATATATTCTAGGATGTGAACGTATTGTCCAAATTTCAAGTTTCTATGACCATTATTTCAGGTGATATTAAAAGCACCAAAAGTATTTGTTTTACCCTTTTGACCCTCTTAGAATCAACACTGGCAAAAATCCAGACTTAATGGATCTATATTCCGGGAGGTGAACATACAGTCCAAATTTCAAGTCTCTATGATCATTATATCAGGAGATTTAAAAAGTACCAAAAGTACAGTTTTTTACCCTTTTTACCCCCTTACCATTGGCAAAACTCCAGCCATAGTGGATCTATATTGCGGGAGGGTAACATACAGTCCAAATTTCAAGTTTCTATGACCATTATATCGGGAGATATAAAAAGTACCAAAAGTACAGTTTTTTACCCATTTCACCCCCTTAGAATCAACATTGGCAAAAATCCAGCCTTAGTGGATCTTTATTCCGGGACGTCAAACTATAGTCCAAATTTCAAGTTTCTAACTTTAGCGGTTTGGGCTGGGCGATGATGAATGAGTATGTCAGTCAGTCACATTACTCTTTTATATATATAGATTTTCCGGATTTGGGCGATTTTTGCCATAAAGTGTATTTCTGTCTTTTATTATTTAACAAAATTTATTTTTTTTAAATAAAAATATTTTTTTTTTAAGAAATCTGAACAAAATTGAATTTTGGCGATATTTTACATCCGAGTTTGCGACAAAGCCAAAAAAAGTCTGGCAACCCCGTTAATATGACGAAGCAAAAAAACGGACACACACACATGCTTTGTACATAAAAATAACAATTAATTTTTTTATTATTACTTAACGAACTTTTTTTTAATTAAATTTAGATTTTGTTTTACATATTTTAAAGTTTTTTTGTAAACATTTTTTTCTTTTTCTCCGTTTTTTTTTCATTTCCGTATTCTTTGTTATGTATGTATCTACACAAAATATGAATTAATTTAGGGTTATGATGAAAATCACTAAGAGTTTTTTTCAGTAATTCACTCATAACTTTTAAAGTACTTAACCGATTTCAAAAAAAAATACACTAGTTTTTGCCTTGATAAATTCCGCAACTTTTGGTACCCCAAGCGTTAAAATCGGTTCCGGATTATTGCCAAAAACGTGATTTCAACAGACAGACAGACAGACGGACGGACAGACAGACAGACAGACAGACAGACAGACAGACGGACATCGTTAGATCGACTTAAAATCGATCAAGGATCATGAATATATATACTTTATGGGGTCCTAAACCAATATTTCAATGTGTTACATACGGAATGACAAACTTATATATACCCTCTATCACCAGAGTGGAGGGTATAAAAAGTCTTAGATCCCTTCGTAGAAAAATCTCAGATTCTCAAACCTATATAGAAAATTTCTCAGATTTTTATAGAAAAAAATCTAAGATTCTAAGACATTTTCTTGAACAGAAACAGTCTCAGTTTCTGAGATATATTTTCGAAAATGAAGTTTTGGATTCTGGGAAATTTTTGCGTAGAAAAATTACTCAAACGCTGAGACGTTTTCTCATGGAAAAATTCTTAGATCCTGAGACGAAGTATAAAATTTTCTATAAAAGAAATAAAAAATTTACAAAAATCATAAAAGTGCAAGTATTTCAAACACATTTTTTTATGTAAATTTAGAAATTGTGTTAAAAAAACAAAAAATTAAAAATCGTAGAAAAAAAATTTATTTAAAAACCCTTGAAATTTGACACACATTTAAGCAATTTTCACAAATCATTTTCCGCCACAACATTATGACAAACAATGCCACCAGCAACATTTAGTGGCAGGCAACCATAAGACACAAAAAATGTAAACATTCATCAACTCTTTTTGTTTTTTTTTTTTGTCGAAGTCTGTATCTATTCTGAATGAAAAAAGAAAAAAAAAATAATGGATCACAAAAAAAAAACTGACAACCAATGACAATAATTAAATTGTACAAATATTTAACAAGCAGCAATAAGAACAACAATAACAACACTACAAAAAAAAACACAATATAAACAACATTATGTAAACAACAAGTAACAGCAACAACAACAGCAGTAGTTAAAAGTAACAAATAAACAATAAAAATACAACAGGTGACTAATGGAAAATCATATAAACTAAACACATACGATTACCACATACCTAAACTATGGTGTGAAAGTATGAAGAATTTTTGATATTATAATATTTTTTTTTAATTTTCCTAATTTTTTGTTTAATTATCCAAGAATTTTGGTTAATTTTTATAGTTTTTGTACCTCAACATTTTTTTTAGAACATATCACCCTCTATCTTTAACCATTAAAAGGGTCATACATTTGACACCTCTAGGGGCACTTTTGAGGCAGTTAGAGCTGTAGGAGCAGTTTTATAAAAATGTAATCTTTATATGGGAGCATCCTTAAGGAGTGGAGACAGAGCTTAGGTATGTTAAAAGAAAATGTTGGAGGGGAGAAACAAATTGGGGTCGGTTATGCATTTTATCCCTCTACACTAAAAAAAAACTTGTAAAATGACAAGAAAACTTTGCAACTTGTTTTTTTGCTACCTCCTATTTGACAAGAATTCCTTGTAATTTTACAAGCTTTTAACCAATAGTTTTGTAATTTTACAAGCTTCTTACCAATTAAATTGTAAATATGTGGAATTTACTCCCCACAGAAGTCTTCCTAGTCAGCTACGATCTGAAAAAGTTTAAAATAAATGTCCATAAACACTAGAGTTGTCAATTATTCGCCTTTCAACTTTGTGCGAATAATTCAAATAATTATTTTTGTTCGTTCGATCAAACGATTAAATTTAAAAAAATTATTCTATTAATCGATTAGAATAACGAATAAAAAAGTGCTTTTTAAAAAATAAACAATTTGTACAAAAAGTTAAGTTTTAAGTTGGTCGGAGTCCGCGGGGACGTTGGAGGACACCTTTTCCTTATTCATAAATGTTTAAAATTTCATATTTACGATGTTTACGACTAAAAAATACTTTTATCATTATTTGTATTATTTTCTTTAACCACACCCTTAAAAAGGGGGCGGTCCAAAAAATAGCATTTACTAATCGTAGTGGTCCAAATGCAGGTCAATGAACTTAAGTTAGTTTAGTTCCTTAAGGGGGGAACATTTTTCCTCTCGTCAGATTTTGCTAACGAACTTAACCTGCCTATGATAATACAACATAATTGTACCAAACTTTAGGATTAGAGCTCTTTTATTTTGGTCTGAATCGTGCCCTGCGAAGACATACATCGCTAGAATGTCTTAAAAACGATCACTGATCAATTATATATATAATTTATGGGGTCCTAGACCGATATTTCGATACTATAGGCGGATGGTATGAAAAAATAATTGTTCGATTAATCGATTTATTCGTTATTCGAAAATCGTCATTTTTAAATTAATCGAACAAGAGTATGGTTTTGTTTGATCGATTAATCGAATTATTCTTAATCGGTTGACAACTCTAATATACACTACTCACTCTATCCTCCTCCACATAACCTATTTTCCTAATACCAACACAATGCACTGCATTTGTAGGGGGCAGCGGCGTATCCAGGATTTTCAAAACGGGTGGGGGGGGGGGGCACAACTCCCAGAATTTTTTTGTCATTTAACTAGAAACCTGAAAAAAATGAGAAAATTGTTTTCCAAAATCAAAATATATGAACTAAATAGAGTTTAACCTCTTTATTACAAGTCTTCTGATTTTTTTCCGATATTCGCGTTCGATATATCGAACGCTTCTTTTTGTGGACCTACTGCTATTCGTAAGTTAGCGCGTTCCATTTTCAAAACATTCAAGTTTTAAGATTTAAAAAAATCTTTTTATTGCTTCACGTACACTCAAAAAAAAAAAAAAAACTGGTAAAACGCCTGGTAAAATGCCTTGTAATCCCGTTCTACCAATATTTAACAATTTTCCTTGTTTTTTAACAAAAAATCTTGTACTTTGCTCAAACGAGAACTACAGATTTATTGGTAATTTTACAAATTAATTTTCGTAATTGTATTTTACCATTTTGAAAGGTTATTTTACAAAAAAAATGTAATTTTACAACAAAGTTTTTATTCCGAGGATTCTAGTTGATTTACATTACAAAAAAAAACTGTTATTTTACAAAAATTATGTTATACAAGGATTTATGTTGTTTAATGAAAAAAAAAAAAATTTTTTTTTTTGTTTTTCTGAGCTCCTTACACATTTTTTTGCGTTTTGGAGTAAAGATTTGGTAAAAAAGATTTAAAAATAAAATTTCGTAAAATTTTCGAAAAGTCCTAAAATTTTTTTGAAAATTTTCTTAGTCCCAGACAAAAAAATTTAATTAAAAATGGTTTTAGAGGAAAAAACAATTTTGGAATTCATAAATTCATTAACAAAGCCTCCGAAAAAAATTTTCAAGTTCCGTAAAAAACCATCACAAAAAAATCCTTTGTCCAATTCAGGCGCGGATGAAGGGGGGGGGAGAGTGGGATTTCTCCCCCCCCCCAAAACGATTTCCAAACAAGTAGAAAAGTTAAATTCGACTTGGCCGAATCTATGAATACCCTCCACAATGCCCATTTTAAGTAATAGTAAATTTTCTAACGTGAAAAAATAACAGTTATGATTAGAAATATTTTATTTTGTGTAAAAAAATTTTTTTTTAGTAATTTAAAAAAAAAAAAAAACTAATTTTTTTTGAGTGTAAAATTTTTTTCGAATTTTACATTCAAAAAAAAAAATTCTAATTTTTTTTAGTAATTTTTGAAAAAAAAAACTAATTTTTTTTTTTTGGAGTGTAAATTTTTTTTGAGTGTAAATTTTTTTTTGAATTTTACATTAAAAAAAAAAAAATTTACTAATTTTTTTTTTTAGTGTAAAATTTTTTTTGAGGGTAACATTTTTTTCGAGTGTATTTTTTTTTTGTTTTGGTATAAAAATATTTTTGAGTGACAAAAAAACCTTTTTAAAATATTTTTGTGACTTACCAATGGTTTTAAAACAGGTTTAACGGGTTTTCACCACGTGAATTTAAGGTGAAGCTAATCTGATATTCACGGTTTTGCTAATAACTTTTGAACCACTGAACCGATTTTGGTGAAATTCAATACGAACTAGGCTGGAAGAACGAAAAATATATATGCCAAGCTTCAGCATCGTCAGAATTGATTTTCGAAAGTTATAGTGCTTTTTATGTCATAAATTCACGAAAAACCCTTGCCGAAATTCAGTCTTTTGCTCATAACTTTTGAACCACTGGACCGATTTTACTGGATTGCAATACCAGCCTGACCAGGTAAATGCCCAACATATATGCCAAACTTCAGGAGCCTCCGTAAAGTCTTTCAAAAGTTAGCGTGTTTTCAACAGACAGACAGACAGACAGACAGACGGACAGACGGACGGACGGACATCGCTAGATCGTCTTAAAATCGATCGAGGATCATGAATATATATACTTTATGGGGTCCTAGACCAATATTTCGAGGTGTTACAAACGGAATGACAAACTTATATATATCCTCTATCACTAGAGTGGAGGGTATAAAAAAGAAAAAGAAAGGAAAAAAAGAAAGGAAAGGAAAAGAAAAAAGAAAGGGAAAGGAAAAAAGAAGGAAAAGGAACAAAGATAGAAGGACCAGGATGTAAAAATATTCTTTAGAGAGTTATATGTGTGCTCCTTAGGATAAAATTTTTCAAATGGCATATAAAAAACTTAAATGGCAATTGAGTCGTGGACATTTTCAAACCGAAAACCTTCCATATAATTTTCTAAGAAAAAAAAGTATTATTTTAAATATTTTTTATAGAAAAATCCCTCAGAATTTCAGACTTTATCTTTAGAAAATATTTTGATACTTATTTGTATTGTCCGACCGAATACACTTTTTTTAGCCGAAGCCGAATATTGGGCCAAATTTTCACTATTCGGCCGAAACCGAATCCGAATATTCAAAAAAATACGGATTAAATTTCTACAAAAAAACGTTTCAGAATCTGAGTTTTTCTATGGGTTAATAAATTTCCGAAGCTCCGAATTTTTTTTATGGGAAAAATTTTTAAGAATATAAGAATTTCTTTGTTTGAAAAATCTTTTAGAATTTGCGAATTTTTCTATAGGGACGTATATCAAAATCTATATTTTGTAGTAAAAATGTTTAAATCTTTTCTATAGAAAACAACATCAGAAACTGAGATTTTTTTGTACGAAAAATCTCTCAGAATCTAAAAAAATTTCTGTTGCAAGATTCTGAGAATTTTTTTATAGAATATGTATCTCTGAAAATGAAAAATGTTACAGAATCTAAGAAATTACCTCAGAAAACATTTGAAGGCATTAAAACCGTAAAATTTTTCAATTGAAAAATGTATAGAATTTTTAAGATTTATTTTTAGAAAAGTGTTATTTTTAGAAAAGTTTATAAAAATTTCTTCATAAAATATTTTAGAAACTGATAATTTTCTTTTATGAAATATGTTTCAGAATCTGCGAATTTTTGTATGCTTAAAAGAATTTTATTAAAAAAATTGTTCGAAACATTCAACTTTTAGTTTAATTTTTTTTTTTTTAAATAAGAATTTTTATATTCAATTTTACGGGTCTATTCACAGTATTGACCGTCTATCTTTGTCATATGCCAATTTTTTGACTGAAAAGTTATAATATTTTTCTCTACAAACCTACAAGAACATTAAAAAATTTAAAATTTTTTTTGTCAATTTCATTGTCGTTTTGAGAGCAGTAGCGCAATTCACTAACTTTTTAACGACAAAAATCGGTAGTTAAATTGTCAAAAATCGATACTTATCTACAATTGTCGTTAAATGTGATTCTATAATATATTTTACCGAGTTTTGTCGTTATTTAATATCGTTAACTTTCGAAAAATATCGGTAGGCTAACGACAAAAAAAAAGCTGTTGTTAATATAAAATATTATTTCTTTTTAAACAAGATATTGTAAAAAAATGGCAAATTTTATTGAAATGGCCTTCGAATAAATTTTAAAATGTATTAAATATTATTTGCAAAGTACACAAAAAGTTTCCAGCAAATTGTTTCAGTATATTACACCACATAACAGAATTACATTTTTTACACTGTAAATATCAAATTCTGAAAGTGGTGCTAATGGATTTTTGTCTAAAATCCATGTTTTATGTGGGTTTTAAAAAGTTTTTATTTAATAATAACTAATAGTAGCTCGTCGTGTGCAAAATTAAATAATTTCCCAATATTTTAGTTTATTTATTAAATATTTATTAAATACATTTTAATTAAAAACGTTGTTATTAAATCCAACATATTTTTTTATTTTCAATTCAGCATCTTCAATTTTCTTTTGGGATATTAATTCGTCTTGATATTTTTGTCGAGCCTTCAGCTATTAACGAGTTTGCTTTTGATAGTTCCTTCTGGGAATTTCAGAGGGTCTAAAAGCAAAAAATATAGATTTATAAGATATCATAAATACTAATGCATTGTTGAGATAATTTTCTATAAAAAAATGACACAGAATCTGAGACTTTTTCTATAGAAAAAATGTCTCAGCATCTGTGACTTTTTCCACACAAAAAGTATCTCAAAATCTAAGACTATTTCTGTCAAAACTTTTCTATAAAAGTGTTGTTTTTTTATTTTTAGTACCAAAAGGTACATAAAAATAAAATGTATTTATTCGGCCTTTATATATGTATATATATTCGATTAGAGTTTTATTCTAGTACGATTTCTATATTTTCTATAAAAGTTTCAGATTCTGAGACATTTTTTCTATAGAAAAAGTCTCAGATTCTGAGACATTTTTTCTTTAGAAAAAGTCTCAGATTCTGAGACATTTTTTCTTTAGAAAAAGTCTCAGATTCTGAGACATTTTTTCTTTAGAAAAAGTCTCAGATTCTGAGACATTTTTTCTATAGAAAAAGTCTCAGATTCCCAGACATTTTTTCTGTAGAAAAAGTCTCAGATTCTGAGACATTTTTTCTATAGAAAAAGTTTCAGATTCTGAGACATTTTTTCTATAGAAAAAGTCTCAGATTCTGAGACATTTTTTCTATAGAAAAAGTCTCAGATTCTGAGACATTTTTTCTATAGAAAAAGTCTCAGATTCTGAGACATTTTTTCTATAGAAAAAGTCTCAGATTCTGAGACATTTTTTCTATAGAAAAAGTCTCAGATTCTAAGACATTTTTTCTATAGAAAAAGTCTCAGATTCTGAGACATTTTTTCTATAGAAAAAGTCTCAGATTCTGAGACATTTTTTCTATAGAAAAAGTCTCAGATTCTGAGACATTTTTTTCAGATTCTGAGACATTTTTTCTATAGAAAAAGTTTCAGATTCTGAGACATTTGTTCTATAGAAAAAACTTTCAGATTCTGAGACATTTTTTCTATAGAAAAAGTCTCAGATTCTAAGACATTTTTTTTATAGAAAAATCCCAGATTCTAAGACATTTTTTCTATAGAAAAAGTTTTTCTAAAGAAAAAGTCTCAGATTCTGAGAAATTTGTTTTAAAAGAAAAAGTCTCAGATTCTGAAAAATTTTTTCTATAGAAAAAGTCTCAAATTCTGGAAAAATTTTTCTATACAAAAAGTCTCAGATTCTGGAAAATTTTTTCTATACAAAAAGTCGCAGTTTCAAAGACATTTTTTGATCTAAAATCTTACCATACTGTCGGGCAACCACTATTTCTTGCCATGTAATCCAATCCAACTAACAATAAGTTCACCACCTATATCATGAATTCAGTTAGTGAAACATTGATAACTCCTGATTTTCCGTCGCGCTCCTTTTTCGTCGAAGTGTTTTTAGCTTTGTAGTGACTGTGAACTTAAGACCTCTCCATACCTGAAATTTTATAATGAATGATTAAATATTTTATATGCAAAATTAAAACACAAACCAACGTAAATATCTGTTCTTTTTTTGTTAATACTTACAACTGGCCAATGTCTTGGTGGCTATTAAGCTCTTCCGCTATTTCGCACCTTTTTTTCGGCTCTTTTTTTCTATGATGTGCAGCTAGTTTACCTTCAGCCAAATGGGTTAGTGTGGCGCGAGCACCACGATCTTGGTTTTGCAAATACATTAGTACAATTTAATTTTTGCAATCTCAACTATTTTACAAAAAACTTACAATGTTGTTCATTTTTGTTTTATTTTGTAAATTTGTTATTAAAATTTTCAATATTAAATTTTTGACATTTTTTGGTTTCTACCGAAATTTGTCGGTAGTATTTAACAAAACAATCAACCGAAAAAAATCGTTAGGAAAATAATATAGAATCACTTTTTCGTTAAAACAACCGACAATTCTCGTTAAGTAACGATATCGATAATATCGTTAAAAAAGTTACTGAATCGCACTACAGGTCTTTAAATTTGTAAATAACATGATTTGTATAGAAAAATATTGTTTTATAACTTTTCAATCATCAAAATTGGTCTATGACAGTCACAGTTAGTCATAACTGTGAATATGAGCGTTATTTTTACTACAGACAGTCTTAGTTATGAAGTGAATTGTTCCGTCAAGGTGCCCTTGTAAAAAAATTGTTTGGGTAAAAATAGGTTCCTTCCTAAAGCTAAAGCCTGATTTACCCCCAGTTTCTGTATGACGAACAAATGACGAATGTCAAAAATTTGCATGTATTTTGTAATTGTAACAATAAGAAAACACATGCAAATTTTTGACGTTCGGCATTAATATGTTCGTCATACAGAAACTGGGGGTTAAATACAACATTTTTTTTAAATTGAAAATTAATCTTTTTCTTCAGTTTTTATATATTTTCGTGGATACATTAACGTTACAAATATTAGCAGAAATTCACACTACTATCCCCCCCCCGCTTCCAAAAATTTTTAGTTGTTTTCCAATTTCACAAAATTTTTGTCGTCAAAAAAATTCTCCCCCCCCAAATGAAATTCCTGGATCCGCGCCTGGTCCAATTTGGATTAAATTAGATTTTTTGTTAATTTTGATGTATTTTGGTTATACACTGCGAATCACATCAATAAGGAATCGAGTTTTTCACTTTTTAATCGAATATATCTTTGTAACGAATAACGGAAAAATATAAAAAAATGCACTGATAGAGACCATTATCTAGCTAATAACGTCAAATAATAACAATAATCAAAAGACTGAAAGAAGTCCTTTAAAAAATATTTTTCGGCAACTTGTTAAAAAATTACTAGTTTTTTATGAATCACTTGAATAAGGAATTTTTTAATACGGACCAAGTAGGACCTGAATCCAATTTGTTATGGATAACAATTCCTTAAACAATAAAAACAAAACAGTTTTGTTTCGAATTTCAATAAAAATGACACTCACAACAGCTCTAAGATCTTCCGAAAAGAAAAAAGTACTGTATTTAAAGTCCAAAGTGTTTAAGGCCGTTGAAATCGCGAAAACAATAGAGAGGGGCAAACCTATTGAATGCAATTATTTAAATAATATTAAGAACTATGGAAAAAAACACGAATGGACGAACTGAAAATGGCAACAACAGAACGAAATCGATAAAAAATTTTAAGAATTTCCTCGAATTCCACGTTGACAGGTTGCAAAATTCACAAAGAAATTGGTGATTTAATGGGTATTTGTACAGTCCATCAC